>JACGCN010000002.1:0-2400000 GCA_014905825.1 Lyophyllum atratum | reverse complement strand
CGTCTGCTGCCGCCTGATACTATCTATCAATGGGGCTAAGCTTCGAGTTTACGGGTTTACTCCGCATTATCTCGATATATTCGAAATGACTGCTTTGCTAAAGGCCATTCTAAGTGATATCCTCCCCCAGTTCTATCTCCCTTGTCAACCAGATGTCTACTGAAGATGCAGCAATCAGGTCAGTGTACTTCCCTCTCTCGGCGATCCAATGTGCTGCACGGTCATCATAGAACCCCAGCGCCTCTCTATCAGGTACCTCTTCTACCATCTTGGTCTCGCCGGGCTTGAGGTCAACTTTGATAAACCCTTTGAGCTCTCTGATCGGTCGAGGTAGCGATGATAGTTGGTCCGTGACATATATCTGAGCGATCTCGCGCCCTCGTACATAGTGGTACATCTCCTATGCTCTTGATGTTAAAGGTAAGCGAGAATTTTCCGTCCGATGATATGTTTGAGGCACCGAGGTTCGAGTATTCGAGCTGGGTGTACAAGAGCCCGAAGTCGAAGGAAAAAAGAGGAGCAAGGCTTTTGACCTCAAAGCCCCGGTCACCGACAAATATACCCTGGGACAGCGTGCTCAATTCTTGACAAGGTATGTATTGCGTCACACACCTCGTTATGAAGGATTTCCCCATGTGGAATTCTCCAGGCGTTCACTGAAACGGGTTTCATTCGACGCATGGAAAATATGGGAGGCGGGCTTACGCCGGGAAAGTCAAGGGAAGCTTTCCCCTGGCACATGGATTTACTTTTCCGAAGAGCGCATCAGCTAGCCAATTTCCGAGTTCGTTGCCGCCATAGAGCCTTGAAATATTATGTTTCTTCTCTTTACTGCAAAGATACAACCAAAGGCCCCTCACCCGAAGAACGGTGCTAATAATTCGCGGATAAATAAGAAGAAGAGAAGATGAAGTCATGGGTTGTTGACTATTCTAGAGTAGTGGTACTTGGCTAAAACTACCAAGGTAATTTTTCAGAAACTTGATGAGGGAGACATGAGGAGGTCAGCCTATGCTCAGAAACCGAACTCGATTGGGAAATTCGATTTGAAAGCGACGCGACGCGACAGATCACGTGCAGATATATCTTACATTTACATTGCACTTCATCCAGAGACAGTGTTCGCAATCCATCCAAGAGTTTTCCCGAAGGCGACTGCAAGTGGGAGGAATAAATCTGTACATCGTTCCGCTGAATTCAGGCTAAAATTCACTCATATCATGGCCGTTGCGAGTTCGTCAAAGTGCGTCTACTGGTTGTCGGTGCCCAACTTGCAAATTTAACGAACAAGACCATTTTAGAGGAAAGAAACGAGCGTATGCGGAAGACCGTGCAGAATCTTCGTCCTTGTCTCCTGTTCCTGATGAAGCTCTGAAAATCAAAATCAAGAAACGTATGTGGGGGTCCTGACCGCTAGAGAACCAATGCTGAGGTCTAGCAGCCAAACGCGCAGAAACAAGAAAATGCCCCGTCTGCGATGAGCTCATCCCTCTACGACTACTGGCCATCCACTCTGACCTTGAATCCGAGCGCCTGGAGGCAATAATCAAACAGGTTGGTTCGACGGACGTGTTGTACGACGAACCGGATGATAGGTGAGTTGTTTCGACCCCGTTAACTGAACATGTGCTGATCGAATATCTTACTATCCAGTCCTGGACCCAGCTCACGTAGTCGGCGGTCAGCAGTGAAAGCTCGTAATGCTTTGAGCACCATGAATCCTCGGGGCGCCCTTGATTTGTTACAGCAAGCGGGGAAAACGATTTTGACTATCAAAAGGCACCGAAAACAACGTCATGCGAAGTTCCGTGAGATGACACGGGAAGAGGAGGAGGCTAATGGGAGGGAACACCGGGCCAGGTCGAGTGCCGAAGAGGTTATATGCCCCGTATGCATGATCACAGTGAGGGGGGATCAGGACGTGTTGGATGCCCATGTGGACGCCTGTCTGGCAGATGAAGGGAGGAGATTAGAGGAAGAAAGGCAACAGACCTTAGAACAGCAGAGGGCAGTCGATGATGAAACGTGGGATGAGGCATACAGAGCCGCCAATGGTGCTGCGGGACATGTGGGCAATGTCAGAGGTATGTGTCATAATGCATTAATTAAAGCGGCATGGCTGAGTAGACTATCGTAGGAACTGGGTTTCATACACGAAATCAGAATGATCAGGACGTAGATGATGAATTGGACATAGATGGGGACGAAGGCTTCGGAGACGCGCAATTTACAGAAGGGGACATCATGCCCGTTACCTCTTCCTCCCGTGTGGAAGTGGAACAGGATGTGGAAGTGGAGATTGAGGGCGACGGTGAGGATGAAGCACAACGGGAACAAAAGACGCTACGTGATCTGGTTGCGGAGGGCAAGGTGGTACGGAACACGACTGGTTCTGGAGTCGATGAGGTGAAAGCGAAGATGGAGGAAGTTATGGGGCTGGGTGATACAGACAGAATGGACCTCGCTATCCTGGCGGCACGAAAACGTGATGACAAGTCCTTCTTAGTGACCGCGCTTGAAAATAAAGTGAAGCAGCTTGTAAGCCTTCGCTCATTTCCCGACACCCTTTCACGAACTCAACATAACCATTCTGCAGGAAGCGATGCGTATCTCGTCGTCGACGTCACTCCTTTGTCGCATATGTCTCGACCCATATGACGAACCGACAGTCTCGACTGGCTGTTGGCACACATGCTGTAGAGAATGCTGGCTTCGTTGTCTTGGTTCGACGAAGCTCTGTCCGATCTGCAAACGCATCACCGGCGCATCTGATCTTCGGAGAGTCTATCTGTAATTTGTGAATAACTTAATGTCCTGTATTATAATGTTTTGCTTTGCTTTCGACGTAATTTTTGCCTCTATGAAGGTTCATTAGCTGGCTAGGCCTTCTAGACTTGAATCAAAACCGAAAGAGAGCTCATATCTGGCCTTGTCAAGTCCGCATATCAACGCCACCAGATAAACCAGCTTGGAACGCGGATACAGCAGGTGGCGTCGTCACACTGCATTCGCAGGTGGATCGGGGTGCATAAATGCACCACCACGACGTATATAATCATCGCCCTGACCGAGAGCAAACACGACTCACCAAGGCCCAATGATGCACGTCGACGTTGGCTTTTCAGGATCAAACGGAATGGTAGATTCTCGAAGGGGGTGTATTTTGGGAGGTCTAGGGCATTAATGTATATACAAGTAGATGTTTATGCAAGCGGGCTGATCAGTCTGCAGGTCAAAGGTACTCATAAGTTACAGACAACATGGCAAAGAAGGGGGACGCACTTAATAAGAGAAGGCTGGGGGCTACTCCGCGTGAAGCCGACATAGATGATGAGTGGTATCCAGCCATAATGAAGGACGTTCTGTAGGGAAGGGTGTAAATGAGCATAGGTGTCACCAGCCATCCGTGTCCACGACACGTACTCGGCCAATTTCGACAACCTTGGCGATTCTTTCCTGTAGAAGCGCGAAAGGAGGTTCAGTAACGGTATTGCTAACAGAAAAGGAGAAAACCAACCTTGTTCTCTTCAGAGGGCATCGTAAGGAAAATGACTTTTTGTGAGGGAAGAAGTTGGAGAGTGGAAAGGGCGTGCGGCAATTGCCGAGCAACATTTTTGGAATTTCACCTTTACCAGCATCTGCTGTGAACACAAAAAAGATGCCTCTTGGTCCATCCTCCTCGGCGGTGCACATCCACACTAACCCTACCCCGTCTGCACCCAATGCCACGTATGTCACCCAATTCTGAAGCAGCGTATGCATTTTGAACGATCATCTAGGCGCACACCGACCAGTGTAACCGTCCACCCGGTGGCCCTGTTCTCCATCCTCGACCATTACCTTCGTCGCACAGATACCCAAGACAGAGTCATTGGAACACTCCTTGGCACACGGACGGAAACAGAGGTCGAGGTCCGATCCTCGTTTGCGGTGCTACACAGCGAGACGAGCGAGCAGGTTGCGGTGGATATGGACTACCACAGAGCGATGTACGAGCTGCATCACAAGGTCAACCCTAAGGAAGTCATCGTTGGATGGTGCGTCTCTTTTCACTCAATGCGTTTCTTATTTTAATCGGTCTGGTTACAGGTATTCGACCGGCTCGAATCTCAACACCTATTCTGCGCTCATACAAAATTTCTATTCTGAAGAGACAGCGCCTAACCAGGCTATCCACCTTGCCATCAACACCGGCGTGGAGGAGGGTGAGCAGGCCGGTGTCAAGGCTTATGTGAGGTACGATCCTGAAGCCTTTATAACGTCGGTCAATCTAATCTGCTTTCCAGCTCCCCCGTCGGTGTCTCCCCGAAACCTGAGAACTGTGTATTTGTACCTGTACCTGTGGAGCTTCGTTTCCATGATGCTGAACGCAGCGGCAGTGCGTCTTTTGTGTCTCGATGTCTGTTCAGGTTAACTGATCGTACTTCAGTTGATTTGCTCACGAAGACAGCAATGTCACCCAACGCAACGACTAACCAACCCGTTTCCGATCTCGAGATCCTCGAACAATCTATTCTTACCGTCCAGGGTATGCTCGATCGCGTCCTGACATATGTCCAAGCCGTCCTATCTGGAGAGAAAAAGGGCGATCCTGCCATTGGTCGGTACCTCATGGACACTCTGGGTGCTAGCACAGACGATTTAGAAAAGGGTGGATTCAATGCAAGCCTCCAGGTATGTGGTATATTAACTCTATATAGTGGTATATCGTCTAAAGATCTATGAAACAGGATACCCTAATGATCTCGTATCTCGCCAACCTCGTACGGTCACAGGCAGAAGTGTCGTCCCGATTAGCCCTAGCTGCTACATCATGATCAATCAGCTTCCAATTTTTTCTTGTCCCATCCCAGCCGGAAATATTCTAGCTGTTAAAAATGCGGGAGTGCTGCAAGTCATGCCGGGCGGCTAGGATTTCTCCTAGAGGCCATGTGTTGGCAGGGCCGTGTATTTTCTCGTCGAAATCGATCTTTGAGTTTTCCAGCAGTCCTGTGCGCAACTCCTTGCATCGTGCTGCTTCCCCTACAACCAACGGTCGTACAGCGTACATCAATAGTTGCTGTGCTAAGTATGGCCCAATATCGTTCAGACGGACCGACGCCGAGAGAAGGTTTCGAGCGTGGAGAAAAAGGTGGAGGTACTGAGAGCGTTCTACAACGTTTTTCAGACTCAACCTTCGGAAAGCAGTCGAGTTTGCGTACCTAAGGAGAGACCGAGGGCGGCAGTAAGAGCTCCCCAGCAGATGGGGAGATGTGCTTGAATTTCCTCTTTCCTCGCCATTAACTTGAATTTCTCGAGGAGATCGCTCATGCAGGTATTTTGATCGCCGTCTTCTGAACCCGGGATGACGGAGAAAGTGGAAGGCCGCGAGAAACCTTTTGAGTAAAGCGTGAGGAGAGCCACTCCTTGTGATTTGGATGCACGTCTTGCAACATGATTTAGGGTCATGGCATCGTATAAGTCGTCGAGGGCTGACAGGTCCCTCAAAGCCTTATCTTGACCTTCTTTCACGTCCCCAACCTCCGAGTCGCGGTATTTCTCTAGTTTGTTGAGCTTTTCGACGATACGATGCGCATCGGAGACAAATGGCAGCGCACTATGAGCGTAAGCTCCTAAACTATCCTGGATGAAGGTGATAGTCGTCGTGGATGGGGTGGTCGAGAAGCCATGTTTTACATAGGATTCGAGACCAGAGGACGCAACAAAGGACCCCGTTGGTAGATTGCTGTCGGAAAGGAGCAACGTGAGATAAGTCTCGTTGTCGTCGTCCATAACAGCGAGGACGATGGGAACGGCCGGTTAAAGGAGAAGTCCGGCACCCGGATCCGATCCGACTCGCTTACAGCTAATAGCTTGAACTCCTTTACTAACTACCAAGTCCTCACTTCTCTCGGAGACCCGTCTGTCATTCTTGCGTTTTTGCGGCGGCGTTAATTCACATCGGGAACCTGGAAACCCTGCAGGCGTGGGCCTAATCCAACTAACTCTACCCCTGACCAGCACATTCTAATGAAGCCTATACGGACAGCCCTCATCTCTACACGACCTCGTCGTTTATCTGCAGCCGTTCGTCGTCGGCCAGATCTTTCTGCTCTCAGGGTGCCCCGATGCAATCGAACTATAAGGAGGTTCAATTCATCCTTAGCTGTCGAATCAAACTCCGGCGCTCGCAATGTCGAGCACTCCATGTTCGGTGCCCCACCCTCCACCACTTATAATCACGGGCCGCCAGCTACGAAGACGGGTGAGTCGAGGCATAATCTGGTACTTCTTGGGCACTGATCCATTGCAGAATCAACGACCCCAATGAGGGAGTATCAGAAACTCGTAGAGACAGGTGCATTGCGGGGCGATGAGCATCAGACACGGATAATCCAGAAGCTCGAGGACTTACATGACAGGATCATAGACTATAACCCGCCAAACATACCCGACATCACACAGTCGAACTCCCTGGTACTTCCAGTCAAAACTCCTTGCTCTCGATCTCTCTTATTTACTGTACACCGTCCAGTTGTCGCGCTTGTTCACCCGTGAAGTGCAACTACCCTCTGCTCCACCCGAGAATGCGCCGAAAGGGTTATACTTGTACGGCGACGTCGGCACTGGTAAAACGATGTTGATGGACCTGTTCTACAAGACTCTTCCACCATCCATCACGAGGAAACGACGCGTACATTTCCACGCATTCATGATCGATGTACACAAACGCGTTCATGCGGCGAAGATAGCTATGGGACTTGACGGTGGCGACCCAATACTGCCTGTAGCAAGGGATTTAGCGAATGAAGCTTATATCCTTTGCTTTGACGAATTCCAGGTGGCGTAAGCTTGTACAGTACCCAAAGCCTTGTCCTCATCCAATTTACAGGTGACAGACATCGTAGATGCCATGATTCTTCGCCGTCTCCTTGAAACTATGGTGAATTTCGGCGTAGTGTGCGTCATGACATCAAAGTAGGCGAACAAGGAAACCTTACCGCGCCAACTGATTCTGACGACATTACAGTCGTCATCCAGATGATTTGTATAAGAACGGGATACAACGGTCAAGCTTTTTACCTACAATCGAGCTTCTCAAGACTCGTTTTGACGTGACTGACCTCAACTCTGGAACTGGTAAGCTTCCACGCGTTTCCAAGTCTATTATATTGTTTCAACTTGTCCTAGATTACCGGCGGATCCCTCGAGCCCTCTCTCATGTCTACTTTGACCCTCTTACGCCCGAGAACCATAGTGAAATTAACAAAATCTTCAAATCCTTCGCGAGTGCAGACCCAGCCGATCCACCCATCCACAATCGTGTTTTACACACCTGGGGCCGCAAGATAATCGTCCCAGAGAGTACGAGCAAGGTCGCAAAATTCCGATTTCACGATCTATGCGGCCAACCGCTGAGTGCTGCGGATTACATCGAAGTGACGAAGGACTTTGAAACTATCTTCCTCTTGGATGTGCCAAAGATGGGTATGGACAGTAAAGACATGGTTTGCTTCCTTTTCTGATCTTTTAGGCTCATGTCTGATAGATTTTCCTTAGGCTCGGAGATTCATCACTTTCATTGATGGCGAGTTGTTTCCAGTCATGTTTATGAGTTGCCCATAGCTGAACAAACCATCCTTAGCATGTTACGAGAGTAAAGTATGCCTTTTCTCTTCATCCAGCTTATTGCGCTGACCCTGTCGGACAGACAAAGCTGTTTGTAACGTCTGAAGTACCTGTGTTCAAGGTATTCTCGGACGAGGATTCGTCTGCTGGCTCGAAGCCAGTCTCAGACCACATGCGTAGTGTGATGGACGATCTTGTAAGTTTCTACAGAACATCTTTCCTCTGTTTCGAGCAAGAGCTGACACAACTCAAGGGCCTCTCGGACCAAGTGGTCGGTACCAGTTCTATGTTCACAGGAGAAGAAGAAGTATTTGCCTTTGCTCGCGCTTGCTCGCGACTAGTGCAAATGGGAAGTAAAGAATGGGCGGAAACGGCGGGTCATGATCAGGAGCCCACACTGTGAGTATCTGCATAGAATCTACTTAGTGATATGTCGGAATCATGTATAACATAATCTATAATGCGGAAAATGTAAGCAAAGTGTGTTGATATTCTTACGATATGCGGCGAGAGAAGGCGGCCAACTACCCTTCTGAAAATCTCCTTCAAAGATCAACTGTAACAGAAATATGTCAGACAAATAGTATATGGTATATCTAGGACATCTGTGTATAGTTTGACGTGCATATCATGCCGGATTACAGCCGAGTGCGACCAGTCCATCTGTTGCAAGAGAATATTAGCACTGCATGGAAAGGAGTCCAATGATCGTGTCTCTTACTATAATGAGCGCTGCTGCAGCAAACAAGTTCACCAGCACTTTTGAGATCTACATCAATAAAAACAGCATAAGCCGTTAGGCAAGCGTGGGCTCACCAGGATCTGCCTCCAGAATCGATAACCTCAAAGGCGGTGCAGGTTAGACCGACATTGATGTTAGGCGGAACGGCAAGACCCAAAAGGCCGAGTACTTTCGCGGCGGGCGCACTTGACGCGCGGACGATATTCTGACAACACTGAATGGCACCGGTGCTGCATTTGCTGCGACGACTGGGTACAGCAGCACATAGAACAACAAGACCGAAAGCGAAGATGATAGGAAGTGTGTTGTATTTCATTGCTGATTCTTATGGATCTCAGGGTCTCAATTTGAGGGAACAAGCTGCATTGCCCTACTTTTGGAAAGTCATTGATTTATACGCGATATAGGAGTTTCGACAAATGAAGTGTCCATGTCAGTCTACTTGCACGGGATAACATAAAAAGGATGTTCCGTTGCAGTCTCGCGGCATCAACGAGCGGATTCGGGGTATGAACTTGCTTCCGACGTCGGATGAGTACCTAGTAGTTGGCTATTAATAGACCTCCGTGATCGTGAGCATGGCGTCGACTTTGCGCAGCCGTTGAAGCTGTGCCTCTTGACGCTCCTGAAGGCTGACAAGAAATGCACAGATAATGATTTTTGTTCCTGAACATTGTCATACATCCTGCCATCGCCATGGTCGGAAGGCCAATGAATTGCAGAAGTCGCTAAAATAGTAGGCCTGATGGAAGCGGAGGTAGAGAACAGACCATTTGAGCCGCGGTGAATGAGCGGGGCGTTTGAGCAACGTTTGAGGACCTCAGATGCGGATACAAATGATGCAATGGTTTGGAAAGGCAAGGCGATAGCAGTCAGCATCTGGGCAAAAAAGGTCTTCGAGATCCAATCCCAATCCAATCCAGAGGTAATCGTGCGGCGTAACAATTTGAGAGTGAATGACAAGTAAAATATGGTCACATATGATTTCACTCCAATTCTGCCATAATCTGATGGTAAGTGAGAAAGATTTATAGGCTGTGTAGGCGTTGCATCAAGTTTTCTCATCGGTCCTTCTGGAAGAATGAGCTAATCGTTTGCTCATGCGACGAAGGAACAAAAGAAAGGCAGGTAGACTTATTGTATTCAATCCAGATAGTTTCCATGCTACTATACGTATACACTGCATGAAGGCAGGAGAATTATAAGAGGGAAGCAAGATCCACCCAAGTCCATGTCCGAAGTATCTAGAGATAATTTATATGATAATTTATATGATAATTTATATGACGAAACGGGTCCAGCAATCTTCTATTCATTCAGTCCTGTTTCGACGGTCCACTCCAGCTATATTTCGTTATCTTCACGAGTCACGTCTCCAAATAGATACCCAGCATGCAGTCCCGAGTCATAAGCAAAGAATCCAAGAGTCACGAAGCACGTAGCACGGAGAGGTCGAGATCCACATCCATATCCATATCTTGAGTCCCGAATGTCGTGTCCGAGACGCAGGTACTAAGGGCCCCCAACCGAGAGTCCGACCGGGTTTCCACAGCGGACTTGCGTCCAGGTCCCCGTGGTACTAGGGTCGGCAGTCGAGTGCGATATCCAGCACAAGTTCCCACATCGAGCTCGCGTCCGAGACAGGTACTACTATAGGTGGAGATCGCTGACGCGGAAGGGTGTGGATTGAGTTGACGTCAATGGTCGGGTAACAGAGGATGTGGTGTCGAGGAATGAGGTTGCGAAAGAAGCAGAATGCGGAATGTCGATACATTGACGATTCTTGACAATTGTTGACGAGCCTAGTTCGCGGAGCGCACCTTCGCCGATGTTGTGGAGGTCACCTTCTGGAGTAAGCGCGGTTTGTTGTAGCGCCGACCGCAGACTATGCGCGCAGGAGGAGGGGAGCGGCGTAGGATTGAAGGGCCCGTTGTCGATCGAGATCTCGGGACAGGAGGCTCATCGACCCACAGGAGAGGGAGTCAGCGGGCGGAAAAGTTAACAAGAGATGGTGACGCACGATGACATCATCATCAACGATATTCAATGCGGTGGCAGATACTCCATCCTTGGCCTGGGGGATTGACGATAAGCGATGGACGAAGAGCGAAGAGAATTCATTAACATACAATGGGATCTTTATCGACCACGGCATTGCCATCTTTAACGACGGGGAGTATGTCATCCTGATGTGATGCAACATAAGTGAGGAGCAGAACGGTCAGGCAAAGGAAGTAACTCACGATGATGGCCTTGGTTTGGACATCGCGCACGAAGACCCGGAATGGGAAGCGCTTGCCCAAGATGATAAAACTGTCCTGCAGGGTAGGATGAGGTGGGCACGACGAAGACACAAAGAACGAGACATACCATTAAATCAACCGCGGTATCCCAACAATAAAGGACGGCGGTGAAGAGGACTGTAGCGAAGCCCATCATAATATAGAAGCCG
This sequence comes from Lyophyllum atratum, assembly GCA_014905825.1. Lineage (NCBI taxonomy): Eukaryota > Fungi > Basidiomycota > Agaricomycetes > Agaricales > Lyophyllaceae > Lyophyllum > Lyophyllum atratum. The sequence continues at coordinate 2,389,198 of JACGCN010000002.1, read as the reverse complement.
ATGTTGTTGTCAGCGCCCCGAGCATGGGTTTGTGTAGCCTCGATGGCACTAGGCGTGGCGGCAGTGATGTTGGCAGTCGGAGTTGGGGTGTTGCTGGTAACAATGGCGAGGTCGAGGGTGCAAACGCCGACGACCCAGGTGACGGTGACCTTCGGCGGGATGATGTCGACCAAGGCGGGGGGCTGGACTGGTCGGCCGGCGACAGAACAGGTGGGATCGGTGCCGTTGCATGATCCAACGGGAGACATGAGATAACTAGACTGGGCGTGGAGAATATATGCCTTTCCGAAGGAATGGCGGGGAGGGCGGCGGCGGAGGCTGACAGGCGGGTCTGGGGCTGAGATGGACTCGGAGAGAATCGACGCGCTAGTGCAGGTTGGAGTGGCAATCGCCATTGGCAGACTGGGCTTGCAAGGAAGAATTACGCTATTGAAGGCAAGGAGGGAGGCGGCGGCGGGGCGGGTCACATTGGCGAGAATCCCAGGGGTAGCTGGGTTGGCAATGGCGGCAAAGGGCAGCGGGGCATGAAGAGTAGCAACAGGGTCGAAGGAGGGAGAGATAGCGGCCAGCGCAATGACAGAATACATCCATGGGGTGTACATCGTAGTCAACTGGGGAAAGACGAGAGAGAGTAGGCCCTATTTATACGAAAAGCTTGTTGGATATTTAGGTTTCAACCGCTAATAGGAATTAGGTTTCGACCAGGTGAAGGATTGCGATTTCGACCAGATGAAGGACTCAGTGTCGGGGATATCGGGGGCTTGATGAGGGTAATCACGTCACCGCAGATATGTTGGTATTACTACAAATACAATTGTTATGTCGCGCTTCTTCGTCCCGTCGAAGAATCTACAATGAGCGTGGTACCATCGGCATTACATCGTATTTGTCCACGCCACCACGTCCTCTCGCCGGATTCATCTGAGCCGTACCACTCTCGATCCTATCACTTGCCTTCATCTCGCCCTTCCCGAGGACGATCTTCACAACTTCAGTCTCGTTATGCGTATCGAAGTGTGTGTCGAGCTGCTGTTTAGATGGTGTGCCAAGGAGACCTTGATGTCCTTGATTGGAGTGGAAGACGTTGAAAGCTGGTAGTAACTGGTCAGAGATGTTAGGCTGATATAACATTCAGGAACTCACAATCTACCACCTCTACGAGCGGAATGGAACTGCGAAACAAAATCATTAGAGGCATCCGTTGGTCGCGTCGGATAAATATTTACGTGTCTGTAGACAACAATTCATTAGGATAAGCGATCTCGACGATCAGACTCGATAGTGCTTACCTCCTGCTTTCCACCTCTTGTACTAAAGAGAAATGGGGGATGAGCTTTGGATCGGTCTCATCGTACACGGCTGCAACGTACTTCGTCTGGGTTGACAATCAAGGTGTATTCATCGGTGCTGGCCTGGTCAGGCTTGTAGACGACTTTGGTGAGGGCTTTGGGCATGATGGTGGACTGGGGTTGTTGCAGAGTGAGAGTGTACGCAATAAGTTGAGTGGGTAAGGTGGGCTGGGAATGAAGCAACGGACAGCTGCTTTGTGTGGGCTTTATAGCGGTGTTGCCACCCTGATGTCATCCCCGTCCAGGGCCGTCCTTGACGTCACGCGACTCATTACATGCCATGGCCACGTGGCGTCATAATTGGAATCCTCGAAGGTGGAGTCCGGTTGAGCCTATCCGCAGTGACTCCTCCAAACCCTTTCGCTGGTCACAATAGCTCGGACTAACCGGAACCGAATCATTGAATCTCATCGTCATATCTCGTCAGAGTTACCGTATACAGCCTTACAACCGTGCATCAATGATTACCCACTCCTTTGTTCCTCCAACCTCGACCACTTGTATGGAATTCCTTTGTGTATCGCGAGAGGCGCTCCTATGTTTGTCAATGGTACCAAGGAAGGACTGAAAGCATATCATCAAGAACGAGTCAGACAATGCAGAAGAACTTTATACAAACCGGCCGTGAGCACATTGAAAGGGGAAGGCCGTCTCCGATAACCGCTGAACAAGGTTTTCGCACTGAGAGATGCTGAGTGTATCATTAAACATAATAGCACCTTGGATTCTCTTAGTACACCAGACGAAGGGATGCTATGACCTTGATCATGACTTACCTCGGCATGCCTTAGAGTTGATTAACTCGAGTAATTCCCGAGGGCACCAGCGTAATGCCTTTAGCCAATGGACCTCTCCTTCATCCCCATCTTCCTTGGCTGAGGTAGGTCCCGAGGTTGCGGGCATTTCTAGCACAAGTTGTCCCAGAAAACCCTTGACGAGATCGCGAAGTTCATCACCAAGAAGAAGCTATATCAACTGTGAGCATACAAACACAATGCTGTGAATCAGCTAAAACCAAATCGAACCTTGTCACTAACGATTTCCGGAAGGGTCTGCACTAAAATCTGGGTGTAGCCGGAGCGATCTTCATTATCAGAAGCATCGTCTAGCTCCTCCTGTTCGATCTCGGACAAATCGAAGCGGAAACCCCATTGACGAAAGGCTTGTCGGATCGGCACGGAAGCCTTCAGCATCTGAGCTTCGTGAAAGGTGAGAAGTAGAGGCAAAGGAGGTGACAGCGTCTTGACCGGGACACCATTCATTGCCTCTTCGTCGTCTCGATTGCGCAGAAATCCGAGACACAGATCCTTGAGGAAATGTTCAACACGGACGCGTTCGTCGGCAGCATGCTGATCGATTAGCACAAGGGCTGGTCCTCTGTATTCATCACGAGATGAGAGTGGGCTGGACAAATCTTCACCGCCAGTGTCCAGATGATCCTCGATAAGACAGGCAATGAACTTTCTATCGACTTGATTTATCACCTTGGCTCGACGTAAGTCTTGCTTCTGAAAGCGGTGAGGACGCATGCTTGATCCTGAGCCACTTGTTTCGGCCTCGAAGTGTTGGGGGGGATCTTTTCCACGAGACAAATAACTCTCGTAGGGCTCCGAGGCGGGATTGCATTGTACAACCTTCGATGAGGAACTTAATCTGGAAACTGGATGCTCGGCGACTTCGTACGTCTTATTTGCCTAATTTCCCTGAGATTAAATAGGTTTTTACAGAAGTGGAACCTTTATACCTGAAGGGCTTTTTGAAGCCACTCTGGGACATCAGGTCTGTCCATGAGTTTTGCTTCCGCAAGAACAGAGGCCTTGTTGCACGGAATGGTCCGTCGGTGTGGACGATTGCTCATCAGATCACTGTCTTCATTCCCATGTGGTGGCTCAGTCCGTGGGTGCGAGTTTCCAGTGCGAGCATCCACAATGAAGGTCTCGCCAGTATTTGCGTCAGTCCATGCGATCTCTTCAGCGGCCGCATCGCCAGTCTATGCGCAAAATCAGTTATTCACCAATGCGGAGAGAGAAAGAAACACAGACGTCTTGAGTGAATAGATGTACCACATGTCGGCTGATATTATCCTGCTCGTGCTCCGTTTCTGAGAGAATTTCGTTGATATCAGTTGCCTCCGCATACCCAGAGTCATCTTCGAAATATATTTTCCTCCGCTTCCGAGGAGAAGGGGAGGAGCTGTTGCTCCCCGGCTGTTGTGATCTGACTTGACCGGGTACAAGAAATCCGTGGCGAACGAGAAAGGATTCAACCGCCGATGAAAGAAGGGCCACAACAGCATCCCTTTGCTGTTATGTCACTCATTAATTCGCCGCCTCTCGTATTTGACAGATATACTTACCTTGAACTGAATGTGGGCCTTTGCAGGTTCCAAGCAATTGTCTACTTGTTCCGACGGAACTGTCAGATTGAGAACGTAAACTGGTCTCTTCTCGGTCTTGCGAGGGGATCGGCGAATATCTAGGCAAAGTGTCAGGTACGTCTCATCTTTTGATTATATGCAGTGACGTACTGGAACGAGGTAAGTCCATTTCTCCAGTTTCGTTCAAGGCCTAAGGCAACATAGAATGTAAACAAAGCCTGTGCAAGGGTTGAATGCCAACTGACATTTTTCCCAAAGGAGCTGGATGCGAATGTAGAATCTATGATGTGATGCAAGTCACAACGAGCAATGGGGTGGCGATTGACATCTGAAGTATGCTTTATAGAATTGCAACAGGACGAGTGAACCAGACTAACATAGAAATTGGTACCCCTAAGGACAAAGGAGGGATAAACGCGAGCTCGATTACTGAGATAGAAAGACCAACCTTGGAGGGCGCACCGTTAAGACTGATGAATCCATCTAATCTCAGACTTCCTGAACAAAGTTCCAGCGTGTCGACATGCTGCAGCCGGTGTGAGAAGATATAAAGATTGATACTGGGGTCACTTGCCTGAGTTAAAGCACGACCGTATAGGTTACGAAACGAGGCCAGGCTGGACGCGGTCTAGCAGGCATAAGATGGGTATGCCGTGTAAAAGGACAAACCACACGAACCTTGGGTATCTTGAGAATACGACCTTTGGAAGGACCAGCTTCCTGTTCATTGTGTACATTCTCTAATGTGAAGCCAATATTCGGAAAAACCAGTGCATATGTTTCAATTTCTTGACGGATGAGGTCTAATGTGCGTGCAGGGGATGGATGTGCAAGTCGACGGACGGGGAGCTAAACGCAAGGAACGCAAGGTGGCTCTCGAATGAGCCTTACACGGTGCAGAAAAAAGGTGGTTCACACACGTTATAAAATGCATCGCGAATACAAACAACGGTGCCTGCTGATTCCCTGCGCCAGCGGACGGCTGGACCGGAATAAAGGTTCTTTCCTCCCTGGATACGGTATAAGCGGTTCGTGTGATGCATCGAGCATATTGTTTGACCTTTGCGATAATTGACCATGTCTCCCGAGACTGGGCAGTTCGGGAAGATATTTCTAGACACGCTAGGTCGGCGGCAGAGGCCAATGCTGTGGGATTGTTTGCATCAGGCTCATCCATGCAATGCCACGGAAGTAAGACTACCTTCTCCGCGAAAACCAAAGGTAGAAAGAGAATTAAGTGCATCTGACTGATATGATTTAGAACTTCCTAGAATAGATTATTACCCTTCACTTCCTAGGTCCTCAGTTGGGTTGTGCGTACCATATCTGCCATCTTCTGCGCCACTCCCGAGCAAAGCAAGGCCGTCCTTGCTTATTCCATCTCCGTCATCTTTAACCCAGCAGATCCACTCTTCACAATCCACTCCAATCTCGATGTTAGCAGCGTTTGCGTCAAGGGAGTTCTGCACTAGTTCAGACACGATTTGCGGGAGCGAGGTTAGGATCTGTGACGACCGTAGCTGTACTTGTGTGGAGATATCAAGCTTCTTTATAGCAGCCTGAGGCATAGAGACCGTTAAGCCACGAAATTCATCGGGAAATTTACTCGAACATTGTTGGACTTGTGCAGCCTGTTGAAGTCATCAGTGGAGGAGTAATGGCTTTAGAATAAAACAAGCCCAAACAGCCCAAATATGTTCCGACTCCAGCTTGATTGATGTCTATGTGTAGGAGATCGCGCGGAGGCGATGTATCATGTTAGATGTGGACAGTAACACTACAAACAATATATCTATTGTGAGTTTGTATGCTGTTGCTGTGTTTTGGGGAAAGGACCGAAGGTCCTTTAGCTCGAAACATCGACCTGAATCTGTGAAGAAACGGTCCGCAATGAGCTGCGATTGGGCGGGCGGGCCAATCCAGCTCCATCAGAAAGCAAGTCTGATGCGTCGAGCAGGCGAGACGGCTGGAAATAGGGAGTGGCGGGCGGGTGCAAAAAGGAATCGTGATGCACGATTTCGAGTGACTGAGTGAGCTTTCCTGTGGTGGCGGGCAGCAAAGCGGGTGCCCGCCACCGACGCTTACTCATCACGTAGACCCTCTTTTCGGATCACCCTCGTTCCTCGGGTTCTCCGAAAACATCATCTATGTGTAGGAGATCGCGCGGAGGCGATGTATCATGTTAGATGTGGACAGTAACACTACAAACAATATATCTATTGTGAGTTTGTATGCTGTTGCTGTGTTTTGGGGAAAGGACCGAAGGTCCTTTAGCTCGAAACATCGACCTGAATCTGTGAAGAAACGGTCCGCAATGAGCTGCGATTCCCAAAACCTTTGAGGAGCGCCGCGACGCGTCGAGCGAAGCGCGGACCCCCACAGACCAAAAGGAGCGGAACGTACATTATCGTACCCGGGGCAGGGCCACTGTCACCCGTGTGAACTCCTCAAACACTGGGGTGTCCTGGAGGTATGGTGCCAGAATGACGGCATGCTTCCGGAGGTACACTTCAAAAGCGTCACTGCTCCATCGACCCATGACTTTGACAACTGCGAGGGGAACTCCCCAAAGGAGGTACTCCAATACTGACCCGATCCGGATGCCGTGGAAGCGCAGGATTTCCATTCCCAGCTCACCGGCAATGGCGTTAAGGCGTCTCGTGAAGGTGGTGCGGGTCAGCGGCCGTTGTGATTTCCCATGGCGATAGGCGAACAGATGTGTCCCGTCGGCGAGGTCGTTAACCCGAAGGTGGTGAGCTAACGCTTCCTCCGGGTCGCATGGTCCCTCCTGACGTGCAAAGTAGAGTTCTTCCCCCTCTGGGGACACCTTCGTACGTGGAACGAAGAGGATGGTGACCTCATTGCCTTGTCGATCCTGGCCTCTGCGCATGTCGCTCCGCTTAATATGGATGGCGGGGTCGAATGCTTTTAGGTTCTCAAGCACGAATTCACCCAAGCGTGCTGTCGAGAAGAACGCACACTGGAAGCAGGCCCTAATGGAAGCGTCGACCGGGTCATCGGGGTTGAGACGCGAGCAGAGCCTCGCCATTAGATCCACTGTGAACGGCTCCCTCTTTGAGCGCTTCGACTCCGGTGGTGCCAGCCTCTTCGCGCCATCCAGTGCGGCCTGTACCTCGGTCGGAGTCATGGCCCATGGTGCACCATGCAATGTGTGCCATGCCTGCACCCCATACAAGCTGTTAGCCAGAGCTGTCCCTGAATACGAGCCTGCACATGCTGCCAGAAAAGATAAGACGAGGTTCGGATGTGCTGGGCACCGCTCCGAGTCGGGTACACCCCGCAGATCACAGAAGACGTGATACACCAGCAGACCTGAGCCATATGTCTCTCTGGTCCCATGCGACCAGGATGCGGAGATGACGTTGAGGACTCGTACCAGGTCCTGTTCTGTCATGGCTTGATCCGGGTTGAGGCGACGTGCTGCGAGTGGCGTCCACAGCAAAAGACGGTCTCTCGCAAGACAATGGGGTCGGAGGGAGGATGGGAAAGGCACCAGATCAGCCTTGTAAGGCCTTGGGCGCCCCAACGTCAGGGGTGATGGTAAAGCAGCGCCGAATCTCGGTACGCCGTTAAGTCTCCCATTCGATCTCGTCGATGGATCGCTCCTCCCGGAACCTCTCACCGTTGAAACGCTCGCGCGCCCGAGTGTCATGGAGGGAGGAGTTGATAATCCGGGCTGTGGCTGGCGGGTATTTGCCCTCCCGCAAGAGCCGAAGCTCTGTTGAGGTGTACGGCTCGGCTGCATCGACAAGGAACCGGTCAAGCCCATCTGGTAGTTCCACCGGGGGGAGGAGAAGATGTCGGGGAGGGAATTTCCCTCGAGAGGGGGCATCCGCTGGGTTGTAGGCGCTCGGTACGTAGGCTGAATGGAAGTGCCCGGTTCGACCCTCGTTCTCAAGGAAGCTGTGGAGGCGACGAAATACCCCATTGACGGCCGTGTTGCGGCTTCGACCATTCCACCATCCCTCAACCACTCCTTGGTTGTCCCCATGGACTCTGTGGTGCTCCGCTGGGTCGCTGGTGGCAGCGAGGGCATGGATGAGGAGCTCGAATCCAATGGCCTCCGCCCACTGGATATCGCGCTTGCCGTCGAGGGTCTGCCAGCCTGGTACCAAGCGCCACGCGCGCCAGAAGCCTCCCAGGATAATGGCGACGCCGATTCCAGAACTGGCGTCAGAGAATGCGCCAATATCGGAGAGAAAGACGGGGCGAGGGATGGGACGCTTCCGGGTTGACCGGAGCGTAGCCGCCCACCAGTCAAGGTCCGATGATACTCCTCGAGGTGGGTGGTATGGAACGAAAGGACGGTCACTGCCCCCTCGGAGCATGGTCTCCAGGTTGGTGAGGTAAGCTCGTCCTGCAGGGTAGACCAACGAGGCATGGAGGAGTTTGCCATAGAGCCTCTGAACGTCCCGGAGGTCATGGGTGGAGTGAACGCGCCATTCCTCAATGGCCGCCAGGTATTTCTCGGCCTTTCCTTCTCCCAGAGAAACTGAGAGCGCCTCGAGGTCCCAGGAGAGGCCGATGAACGTGTTCGTTGGCGCGAACGGCTTGTCTTTCGACTTCTCCCAGGGGATCCCCAGGAGGTCGGAGGTGCGGTCCACGTCATCGAGGTTGTAGGTGAACTGGGCCTCGAGATGGGAGCGGGGAGATGCAGCGGAGAGGTCTCGGATGGGGAACCTGCAGTCTTCGTCGAACTCCTCCAAGGTGCCGTCATTGAATAGAGCACCACCGTACCAAAGGCGCCCACCAGAGCGGTGTTCCCCTCGGGCGACAATTTCCCTATGCCATTGGCGTCGGAGCTCATTGTATGCTGGGAGGTGCTTCCGAAGGATGCGTAGGAAGAAATGGTCATCGACCCATTTGGAGAGAGGACCCATGCCTCGATAGCGCATAATATCGAGACCAGCATCAGCAGGGCATCCATAACCACCTGATGAGGGAGAGGCCCCGAAGCAGAGGCTGGTGTCAACGCAGAACTCGTCATCCCCCACCCGCGCGACCGCTGCTGGCCATTGTGACGGGTGGAGGGGAATAGTGCGGTATGCCTCCGCCACGTCCCGCACTGCTGCTTGCGAACCCGGAGGGAGCCTGGAGATGAGCAGACATATGACAGAGAAAGTCCCCCATGTACACGGAAAATCATTTGAGTTGGTAAACGAGTTGATGGAGGGATTGGGGAAAGCGGAGGACGGAGAGTGGGGGAAGGAGAGATTTTGAATGATGCGGAATTTCCCTGGTTTGTTGGGCTTGGGTATGATGGAGAAAGGGGAGGTCTGGAAGGGACCGATTGCTTCCTCGAGCTGCCTGCGTGAGAAGGGACCGATGTACCTTCCTTTTGAGATTTCCGTATCCACGATGGCACGGAATTCGTCGGCGAAATCGTCGACGGTGGAACTATTAGGCGGAGATTGTGTAGCGAGAATGGAAGGGAAGTTAAATGAGAAACCGAATCTAAAACCTCTAGGGAGGTGGGAATACTTTTCGAGGAGACCGGCATCCCATAGCTGAGAATGCCAGATGTCCGGGGGGTAGGGGCACTTCGCTTCATGCCTTCTGAGCACGAGGGCACTCCTGAGCTCCGTGAGAGTGGGAACCACAGCCTGAGCAGAAGTGCTTGGCGTCGTGGTGACTGGCGGAGCACCCCTCTTCTCGTTGCCAGTCCTGGCAAACCTGGCGGCCGTCTCGCATGGTGAGAGCCCGGTTGATGCGGCAGGCAAGGGCTTCGTAGAGATTGTCCCAAGTACGTCGAGCTTCGCACCTGATGATCGGGTGTGGGTGACGGCCGAGGCAGACGGCGCAGGCTGCCAATGTCCTCTTCCCTGCGCCGCGTCGAAAACCCCCCTCCCTCGACGGAAAGGATCGATCCCGCTCGTCGCGTCCGCCTCCCCGTCCCTCATTGCCCCGATGCCCCCTGCTATCATCTTGATGGCGCGGCGGTGTGATGGAGCGGCGGCGGCGCGAGCTGGAAAAGCTCCGCTGAGGTGACCTGGAGCGTCGTGCACGTCCGCGCTGCTCTCGTCCAGCCTGTGCGGTAGCGAGTTCTGCCATCTGCTTCTCAAACTATGACCGTCATGACGCATATGATACGTGCGCATAAAGATGCGGCAGGAAGGGGTTCGTCAAGCCACATAAAGATGGGGCCGCATGGAGATGCAACGAGGAGGCCAATTGCATGAAGATGCGAGCGCATGAAGATGCGAGAGCCAGGGAACCGCATGAAGATACGGCCGCATAAAGATGCGAGAGACAGGGAACCGCATGAAGATACGGCCGCATAAAGATGCGAGTGCATGAAGATGCGAGAGCCAGGGAACCGCATGAAGATACGGCCGCATAAAGATGCGTAGGGCGTGCATGAAGATGCGTAGGGTGATAGCGGCATGAAGATGCGGGTGTCACAGGTGAGACCGCATGAAGATACGGGTGTCGCAGTTGAGGCCGCATGAAGATACGGGTGTCGCGTTTGGGGTAGTGATGTGACGAGAAGGGGGCAGAATATAGAAGAGGGGGATGAAAGCTATATGTGAGTATTCAGTAATGGAAAGAAAAGCAGACTACGCACGATGTAGGTCCGTTCCGCATCCCTCTTAGCCCTGTCTTCCTTCCATACAGCGTCAACTGCTGCGCGAATCAGCGTCTCGCTGAGTGTACCTATGTCCCAGGCACCTCCCGGTGTGTCGATGGCTGAATGCCATAAACGGCGCTGCTCTGATAGGTAGCGGAGGAGACCTCGCCTATCGAGGGGGTCTTTCGTGGAGCGCAGTGGGTGCATCTGTAGCCTCGTGAATAGATGGGTCATCATCACCTGTCGCTGTCGCGTCCAGCCGGCGGCGTGTATCGCGTCCAGGAAGCGAGGGACCGCGATCTGAACCTCCTCCCACGTCAGATTCCTGTCATCCACGGCAGAGCGCGCCTCCCTCGACGCCGCTGCAGAAACCCAGGTCGCGCGGCCCTCCTTGTCGAAGGTCTGAACCATAGCGCTCTCGTCCAGTGTCGCGGAGTTCTTGAGCGCGTGATCGAGGCCGTCGTTGGTGAAATACCACAGCTCGACGTAGTTCCCCTTTTGGAGCCGAGTGGTCGCGTACGCCGATAAGATCTCGGGCGGGGTGCTCGGCGGGGGAACCTCGGGGATCTCGATGTACTTGGCCCTGTGCTTCTTGCGCTCCTCGGCGCGCGAGGCTTCGTCCTCGTGACTCCTCGCTTCCTCCTGGCGTGCCTGTGTCGCCTGGATCTCGCGTTCTGCCTCGGCCGCCGCCGCCTGTTCTGCTTCCACCTGACGAGCCCACATCGTCCTCTCAACCGCGTTGCTAGCGTTCCAGGTCTGGGTCAGCATCACGGTCGCTGTCGCGTCGTCGATCCCGTCTCGAATGAGAGCGTTCCGAGCACCTTCATAGTCTTGTGATGCAAAGTCGGGGCAAATTGCCTCGTTGGGGTCGTTGTGTATGACGGGCATGGCCAGAAAATGTAATAAGCAAGTAGATAGAGTTTTTAATGCAAAAAGGAATCGTGATGCACGATTTCGAGTGACTGAGTGAGCTTTCCTGTGGTGGCGGGCAGCAAAGCGGGTGCCCGCCACCGACGCTTACTCATCACGTAGACCCTCTTTTCGGATCACCCTCGTTCCTCGGGTTCTCCGAAAACATCAATTTTGCACCTAAAGGCCGAAAACAAAGGCCAGCGATTTTACATATGGTCACCTCATATTATATATGGATTGTCAGCCTGTATTTATACAACGTTTGCTTAAATGTAGTGCAGGGTTCTAGTCAACATGGAAAAAAGTAAGTGCTGCAAGGATAGCAATGGATATAAGGAATATTAGGATTGCAAGCTATTGCAAGTCTGGGTTGGAGTCCAAGATACAAGCGATGCGCAGCATCAATCTCGACTCGGACAAGGTGTCTGGAGATGTGGGTCGCTCAAGAATCGTCCGGAGCAAAGTTCAAATCGCGCCGACGCTGGCACTCGCTGGCACGTCCGATTAAGATAACATCATCAAAACTGTCCGCCTCCGTATGTTGCTGAACCGAGGCCGCACGAGCTTCACCAGGCACGCAACTCAATGCACACATCGGGATAGCTGTTGTCATCACCTGCATGTTATGCCCAAGACCGACCTGCACGATAGTCAAGGTCGGGATAATGCCCTGTATATCTTGCATCAGGACTACAAATTTGTCATACTTTTCAAGTCTAGAGGACCTACCAGAACTTGAATAAATCCCGCATTTAAAATGACCTGTATGAAAAAAAATATAGGTATCAAGCACAAATTGTCCGGAGATCGATGCGTGACCGTACACTCATGCTTTCGGTTTCTTTGAAAATAAGATCCAGTAACCCATAAATGGTATAAATTACGCCCGATTCAAGCCTGAGCAGGTCCGTTTAGCAACAGGAAGGTGAATATGCGATTCCGAAACGCACATTATGCAGGCAGCAATATTATGCCGCTCTACAAGTGCATCGCCTAGCAGGACAGGTACGCTTCGAGAGAGCCACCATATTCTTCCTACTGAGGGTTAGAGATAACATAATACATCAGCCACAGAAAGTTGAATATTCAGGGGCCACTTGCCGGATAACGCGGTGATAATGACATTGAATACCGCAGCGACAAGTACATTTATCCAGGAGTAATGTGCCAAGAAGGAGGTGCTACCCAGGAACGTATAACCACAGCCTAAGGGGTGCAAGTTCAAACTGCGTGAGGGTGGAAGCTGCATACTACGAGTTGCAATATACCTATGGTAAGTGGCAAAAGTATGCCTGGCCCAAAAACTATCCATCTGCTTGAGCCCCAAACTAGGTAGCAGCGGTATAACTGCAGGATCAATTAGATATTTCCTTGTCGACGTTGATTGAGAAGACGCATACGAGGAGTGCGTTAGTGATGGCACTGCCAGAGTAGAAGGTAAGTAACACCACCACGACATCATGTCTGCCAAAAGACTCGCCTGCTGGTGACATAAAGAATGAATTTTGGACGGAAATCATCGTATTCGAGTCCCCGTTTGAAAAATCGGTGGAACAAGAGGTCCAACGTAAAACTGATATCTGCGGTGGCCAGCATAAACAAGATAGTTGCTGTTGACAGGAGAACCCATTGTATTCGCTGTTTGCGCCACAGGACGACCAGACAGAAGCAGAAAAGAACGAGGTAAACGCCTGTTTATGCCTGTCAGTAGCGTATAGGGTTAATATGTGGAGGCCATACCATATAAGAAAGTTTCAAACTATAGTAACTGTGGTCAGTCAGCCTGTGTAACGAGAAACAAATACTGACGAGTACAGCAACAACATAAGGAGCCGGAGTGTCAGGATATGTCGGCAGAGGTCCCGGATAGGCGGTATACGAGGAAATCGTCATTGATCGTGTAGCTGTACTGAGTTTCTATAAAAACGGGAATTGTGGGTGGTCTATCCGCAGCTTCAGGACGGTGCCAAATGTCAACTTGTGTTCCAACGTCGATTGGGCCAGGTATTATATGGTAGATTTGCCATAGCCATACACAAACCGCCAGCTTAGAGCTGACATGGAGCTACAAAGAAGACGATGGGCATACACTGCTTCTGGTGGGTTGGCTGCCCCCGAAGCGGAGGAGGTCATGTTGCAGCTGTGGCCGAGACACTACAGTGTGCTAATTTGTTCATCTGATGCGATCACGGTGACGATCATCTCACCTGAGCTGAGGTGGATCGTATGTTAGCGGGCTCAGACAAGGGTCAGTACTCAGCACTTACAGTGACGTCGATGAACATGCATGATCCAGATCTCCAATAGCAAGAGACTACGCGGCGTCTAGAGCATATCTTACTCGCGAGAAGCTGGAGCCTAGGGTTGCCCTAACTTCTTCGCAGGAGCGTAAAACGGCTGGCGTAGGTGTGCGAGGAGCGACGTAGACGGAAGCTGAGAGAATATTGTGATCATGGTTGCCAGATCGCGGGAGACACTATTTAGATTCACAGTCTTCACGCAAGGATCCAACTTGCGAGGGAAATGGCAAGAAAAGGAATGGTGATATGCACTCGGGTTGAATCTGGGGGCCCGGTTACTAAAGAGGCGCCCTGGTCACCAGTTGAATGGCCGTAATCTCGGTTCTGAGCTTACTTTTGGCCTCGAATCACCTGTGTTGGCAACTAGAATTCTATGGTTCCGAGGATAGGGAAAGTGGAGTGCGTTCGGACCGCGACAGCTGGCGGCGAACATCCATGCCCCGCATCACAGTCAAGTATATACCTCTCTCCGCCGACAAAGGTTCCCCACGGTCAAGAGTCCATTGTTGAGATATTTTTCAATGATTAGACACAAAGGAATCTCACACTCGACTCGTCGAGCGCCAGTGCGTGATAGGGGCGGAGCAGAAGGACATTCTGCTTCCAGCAGAATCTACTCCACGGGCTTGGCGTGCTATGAGAGTTTCGAGCATATGACGAGCATGGCCAGTGTAGAAAAAGCGCTCGAAGACCACATAAGCCATGACCACAATTGCACACCTCCAGTGGCAATAACAGCGAAGCAACCCACCCGTGAAGTTGATCAGATTGACTTTCTTCTATAATCTTACATCCTGAAAACTCCAAACCCTTTGTTGTCTCCGTCCCACGTAGTCGGTCCTACAGATCGACCCGAGGCTGAACGACGTTCACGCGCGGAGAGGGCGAGGCCCAGACCAACGACATCTCTCGTGTCCGCTGGCTTGATGATGCCGTCATCCCATAATCGGGCAGTTGAGTAGAGCGCGGTTGATTGATTCTCAATGTCATTCTTTAGCGATGCGTGCTGTGCGGGATCCCTGACGGAATATTTTATCGTGAGATCGCAAATCGGAAAACGGAGGGTCGAAGCTCACTTCGATACTGATGTCATGACTTGGGAAAGCTGTCCGGATCCCATGACCGAGACTTTAGCGTTCTGTGTGGCGGTGCGTCAGCGTGCGTGGGACAAAAAGCTATGATTATGCCTACAGGCCACATCCAGAGGAACCTCGGCGAATACTATTCGAGACTGATCAGAGTTTGCAAATGAGTCTAAGCAAGATTTTTACAGCACGGCCAGCCATTCCTACGACTCTATGAGCAAGCGTTAACATCTTGAAGAAAGTGATAGCGTACCATAGTTTCCTGCCCCGAAACTTCCGCCCACGATTACCGTTAATTCGGGACGTCCGCACATGCGACAGCGCGAACCATTTTCGCGCCTGGGAGACTCGTAAGTCAGATCAAAGGGCAGGACATAACGGAGTTGCTTACCGTCCTTGGCGATTCCTCCCTTCTCAGCTTTCGATCCAACCATATATCCTATAGAATCTTCAGTATCCGACGAACTTCTTTCAGTAGCCCGAAAGGAACGTGCCTGTCACATTGACAAGGAAAAGCAAAGGAATTTGTCTTTGCGAGCATAGTTCAATGAAGTGTGTGGCTTTCAAGTGCAGAGGGGGAGAAAGAGAATTCCATTGTTAGCAACGATTCCCACCGGGTATCCGTGAATATGTGCGAAGCCCTAGAATGCATGACGTCTGATCCAAAACCGAATCACGGATAAATAGAACATACTGTGATCATGGTCGTCCCGTACTCCTTTTTGAATTCCCTGAACTTGCTACCATCCACAACGCGTGCGATCACGTCTCGCATGTCAAAGGTCTGACGCACGTCAGTCCCAACGATACCATGCAGCTCAGAGGTAGGATATAGCGGGTCCTCTGCCTTTTGAGGAGGCTGTTGGTTCATCTCAGTAGCCTTCCGTGCATTCGACGCATGCAAAGCAAACGTACGAGGACTTCTCTGCTGCCCGCAGCGCCCAAATCGCCAACAATACCTCTTGCAATCGCAATGGCGTGCTCATCATCCCTCGCCAGATGGTCCGTCACGCCGCTCTCGCTTGAAGTGCATCAAACCACCGCCCAGGGTCTCCTCGTCAACCTCTTCGCCTGTCGCCGCTTTCACAAGAGGTGGACCTGCCAGGAAAATGCGGCCTTGATTCTGGACAATGATGTTCTCGTCGGCCATAGCTGGACGTAAGCTCCACCTAAGAATATGTCATGAGTGAATTAGTGCGTAGAATAAGTGATACGGAACGGACCTGCGACGGATATACCGTGCACAACAGCAACTTGTGGGATGCCTAGGGCTGACATTTGCGCCTTGGCACCTTTCAGACGCGCATATTATGGCAGAATCAAGTTCACTATCATACCATGTTATAGAATATACGACCGAAGTGCTCCTTGTCTGGGAAGACATTGGCTTGGTGTGGTAGCGCGGCACCTCCCGATTCCACTATGTAACGCATTTCGCGTCATTTGTAGAGGCAGTTTACGAGAAATTCACACATACCAATGTAGACGCAGGGAAGACCGTGTTCCCGAGCAACCTCCTGAGCCCGAAGGTGCTTCTTTACCTGCAGACGGAGTCAGCGCCTCGAGTCATCATGTAGCATAAGCCAGCACCTTACCGTCAACGGATAATAGGATCCACCCTTCACAGTCGCGTCATTCACTACAATCACACACTCCCTGCCCGCGATACGGCCAATCCCTGTGATGATACCCGCTCCGGGGATCTCTTCCGGGTATACTTCATGCGCTGCCAGCGGCGAAAGCTCTAAAAATGGTGTGTGGGGGTCCAGAAGCAGTCCTAGCCTGAGGTGGTCATAGTGAGATAAACTGGGCGCAGCAGTCGAGAGACGCCTCCGACCTTTCTCTAGGAAGCTTCTTCCCCTTGCTCCGCATTCTCTCCGCTGCTTTGGCACTACCACCAGCTCGGGCCTTGGCCAACTTCACCTCCACATCGGCGACGAGCTCGTCCATGGCCTTTGCCTTGGCCACGAACTCCGGAGAGGAGGTGGATATAAGGGACGGGAGGACGGAGGCATGGTATGGCCGCCGTTGAGTGAACAGTGCTCTCTTTAGCGTCTTCTGGAGTATTGGACGCATCCTCGATGTATAAGAGTGTTGGTCGCTGGTCAGCGATACCAGGTTCTGCGCAGAATGTGGTGGGTGTAAGTAGGGAATTCGAAATTCAAGGCCCACTTGCGGGGAAGCTCCGATCACGATCGGCCGGACCTTGCTCCCCGGGTACAACTCTTGTCGCGTCGCGTAGATCATAGCGTGAAAACGAGAATTAATAAATATGTAACTAAAAAACCCTCAAAGTATGTATACGCGTAGCTGAAGTCTAGAAATCCTTCCAGTCGTCACCCCAATCACTTTTTATCGCTGGTGTAGTAGATGCAGTCGAGGATGCCGCGCCAGGTTTAGTCGAAGATGCCTGCAGTGGAGAAACACCAGATTGGTGACGACCATGGTCATATTCACCAAAGAAGTCATCGTCGTCACCATCTTGATAAAGGCCTGATGTTTCGTGATCGTTTTCCATGCGGATAGCTCCGTATCCATTTCTCTGTGGGCCACCCATAACCTTGTCTTTCACCGTCCCTACGACACCACCGACACTCTCGGCAACATCAACCCCAAACTGATGCTTCGACCACTGATTTGCTGTGCCTCCTACAGCTGCGGCCTTTCTCTGCGCGTCAGTCATGTACCCTTTGACGCTCGCTTGGAAGTTGGGATCAGTAACTTTCTCGACTCCGGGTTGAATGACATTCTCAGAAACAGCTTTGCCGGCACCGACTACAGCAGCCGAGAATAGCGACCACCCTTTACTCAGAGCGCCGAGGGGGTTCTGCTGGAGATCATCGAACGTGGGAGCTGCAGAGGAAGATAATCCGTAGGACAGGTGATTTGAAGCGGGCGGTGCGGGAGTACTTCCGAAGCCGGTATACCGACCACCTTGCGAAGGCGGCAAATCCGCCGGGCGACTCTCATTTGCCTTGCCTAGGGTTGCAAAGTAGTTCTCGTTCAAGCTCTTCTGATCGCTTCCGAGATCTGGAGTACCACGAGGGGAGCTTCGGAATGGAGACGAGGAGTCACTACGCAGCGAGCTCCCAGTAGCCGAGCGGGTGGATGCACGAGACTTCCGGAGACCTTGTGCAGATGAGGGACGAGCAGCCGGGGAAGATGATCGGTTGTTTACAAGCGCTCCTGCGGGAGGGGCAGCAGGAGACCAGTCTTTGCCAGCTAGGGCTGCGTCTAGCTGTTCCGACAAGATGAGAAATCGCAAGGAATAATATGGGAGGATGATGTACCTTTTCGCGATATTGAGTCGCCGCCCAGCAGTGATATGTGTCGTAAGGACTCAGACCATCATTATACCCTCCTTGCTCTGCAGGAGAATATGACTTCATGAAATCTCGGAAGGGGGCATTACCGCCCAGCTATGGGAGGGATCAGTTCCAGAAGCGGGAACACGTTGATGGTGACGGTAGTACCTGCATCCTCCGAATTTGTTCGTCTTGCCATGTATCCATTGACACCGACCTCACAAAACTTTGCAGAAAATTAGTATAGTGGAGACACTGGCAGAGGCACGATCGTACCTGATGTGTACGCCAAAGCCACGATGCGTTCCAGCACATTGTAGACAGAGGAATACGGCAAAGCTGAGGCAGATCAGTGCCAGCGGACTCGGTGATCGTTGAGGGCGCTCACCTAAGAGAGGCCCACTGAGGGTTCGGATTGGGGCAGTCGCTACATATTTTGTTCTTGAGGTCTTCACGCTTGCTGAGTTCATTAAGGATTTTTTTGGCCGCGACTTGGTCGGTCATGATTTCCACCAGGGAGTAGATTGCGGAGAGAAATTCCGAGGCTAAGTCGATGATATGATCGTGATATTGCGTATCGCCACGTGGCGTTTGCCGAATAAGGCGAAATCTTATCAGATAAGATTGCGTTTTCTCTACTGTTAACGCGTTTTCCACGAGAGAAGCACCAGGGAGAGGCGTCGGATTGGCGGGAAGAAGGTTGCAACATACTAGATACTCATTTTGCGACGGAGAAACAGTGTGGAGATTGCCCAAGACAACACACACGAGATGGATGTCATTGGGCGAGCTTACCGAAATAGCGGTTCGCCCAAGACACTGGTATTGACTGGCAGGGGACAGGCTACGTGGTGCCGGGACTGGAAAATCATCTGGTGGAGGTCGCCCTCGGAGTGATGCCAGAGCTGGAGGATTTGGCAGCGTCTGTGGGATGTGGGTGGAGGGACGACGATGCGTTGAGCGGAACGTGTGTGGCTGTGCTAATATAAACGGCCTTTTGAAAATGACCCTCGACGGCGTTTGCACGCGCACTATCAACATCGACAGTGGGCACTGAACGCTGAGCGACGAGAAGCAGTATACAACCCAGGACACGCGAACGAACGGAGACGACATTGATTTGTAGCAACGAAAACCCTGTGGTGTGAGTGATCCCACTCTGTCGGGTCGTCTGTGACTGGACAACACCTCCCACCACTGACATTCAGTCCAACTCTGCTGTTTTACTCAGAATCCCTCCGTTCTCTCGTGAGAACACGTTCTCAAGCTGCCTGCAGGTTAAAAAAACTCGAACTCTACCGTCTCTTCCTCCCAATCCAAAGGCCATCTCAGCACTCAGTTTCCGGTTATAACGCTCCTCGCACCCCACCTACCATCTCTCACCCCGCCCCCAACGTCTGCAATGATACAGCAGATCAATCCGAGGCAAATCAACACTGCCCTCACCCCGCTTCGCCAGGTACCCCAGGATGGCCCTGAACAGTGGGGCCAGTGGCAAGGAAATCGGTCAGCCCAATAAATTGACGTCTCGCGTCTGACGTGCTTTCATCTTACCATGTGCCTACCCAGACACTATTCACTGGAAGTCGTCCAGCACCCTCTACGTGCCCGAATGTGTGGTTTCGGGGATAAAGTGCGTCCACACCCTGGGGATTCTTATGCCTTAATATGGACGGGATCTTGTAGGATCGCAGACCATTAGCGCCAGCAGCGGTAGCGAAAATGATAGTTAGAAGGGACGACAATACCATCGTAGACGTCGAGTAAGCACCTCCAAAACGTTCGTTTACGCTCAGTGCGGCCTTCTGAACTCTTATTTCAGTGATGTAGACTGTTCGTTCTTCTTAGTCACCGTCGACTTGTGGTCTGCAGACGCAAAACATGAGATGAATCTCGTCCTCCATCCCTCTTCCGCGGACCGTTATGTACCTCCTCATGCTACTAAAACAAGGCGGAGGGGGACAAGTACATCAGCTCCTCACCCACGTTCCTCAGGCAACCAAACCCCAATATCACAAGCTACCCCTGCTCCGTCACAGTACAGGTCTGGAGACCAGGTATGTGCCAGGATTGCGGCTTATGCCTGCAAACGTGCTAATTTACCATATTTCCTACAATAGACCGGTGGATTGCCCACCCCTTCTGTACCTTCTCAAGGCACCAGCTATAATGCCCAAAGCTATTTCCCTCCTATGGCCGACGCCATGAACTTCCCCCCGCCTACTCCTTATAGCGCCGCAGGTTCCGAAACGCCCACCTGGGGCTATCCTGCGCCGAGCCCTTCCATCGATCGTAACACGACATTCCCGCCTCCTATTTTGCCCTCAATCGCTTCTTTCTCACGGACCTCAAGTAGTAATTTAAACAGCGGACAAGATTCCTGGCAGCCTGAACCAGAGGCCGAGGTCCTCCCTTATCGAGCCTGGGCCACGGACACGGCATATCAGCCGATAGACACTTTCTCCAACTCGCAAGTCGACCCGGCGCTCCGAGGTGCCAGCACGGATGGCAGAGATAATTCAGCTTGGTCGCACCAGCAACCCGAACGGTACGGCCAGGACGGAGATCACCCATCGGTCGACAGTTCTACGTATTCGTCGACGGGATACGCGCAAACGCAACCCCAGGTGCCACCCCCGCCTCCATACTATTCGTCAAACTTTACCCCAACTGTCCAAGCCACACAAGCATCATCTACATCTCAATACCGCCTCTGCCCCGCCATACGTACACTCGCACCCTTGTCGGTCCGTTGTCTGCTAACGCGTGTCGTCTGTTGGATGAGCATCGGAAGCCTGGAATTTTCTTTTTGTTCCAGGACCTTTCTGTCCGCACCGAAGGCAGGCACCCCCATTTACCTTATCGCTTCCAAAAGTAACACGTCGCTTTGGTAGGCACGTTCCGGCTCAGACTGCGGCTTATGAATGTAGGAGCGTGAGTGGCCGTAGCTTTATCTGTACGCATCAAAGTGACAAAACGGATCCCTTCTAGCCCCCCCGCACCGGAGGCCGGAGCCACACGCGTCCACAACGATGTGTCCCCTGTCCTTGCGCAGACTTTCACGGAGTCTTTCGTAGTCTACTCGGCGAAACGCTTCCCCGGTGTTCCAGGTATGTGAATTAGTATTACTACTACGTACAACTTTTGTTCTTTTATGCTTATACGCTACTATCACTACCAGATACTACAGCCCTCTCCATCGCATTTGGCAATCAGGGACAGAAGCTTCCCTTGGTATGACTTCACCCCTCCATGCCCGCACTTCTGTCGTACTGACGCGCCCATCTCATAGCGCAACCGTCATGGGTCGAGCAAGCGCCGCCGACGGGACGATTCGTCTGACGATGATTCAGACGGCGCGTGAGCAGATGTAGTCTGCGTGTTTGGAAGTGTAAGATACTCCGTGTTGCTTTGATTAATCTGCCTGCCATCCATCACCACTGTGTATTCATCCCTTCCAATGTGCTGCTCTTAGCCCCAGTTGTACTCCTCGTCGTAGTCGCTTTCCAATCTCTGCCTTTCATATGCCTCGTAATTGAGAACCACACCGACGGTCTTGGGATAGTTGTTGTAGATCCTATTCAGAATCTCTCGCGCTTCCGGCCTTTCGTCGTAATCAGGGTCGGGTACGCTGTCGTCGTCAGGCACAATTGGCTTAACCAGCGTCCCCGCAGCTCAGCCGATTCAGCGACATGAGGAGAACAGTGAGAGCAGCGTTGTGGGGGCGCCAGGTCGCCCAGGATGGTGAAATCTGGTGAAGGATATGAAGATGGTGGGCAAAGTCGTGGCCAGGTTCCTCGTCGCTCCAGCCTTCCATTCGCGCTGTACGTGCTGTCGCGATCTTGGCAGCGAGCACTCGCTTGGTCAGACTATGCCTCGGAGGCTCCCCTGGAGCCTCTTCAATGACATCGGTGTCCTTGGGGCGGAGGTCGGAGAGAAGCGGCGAGCTGGGAGTCGGGTCTCTGGGTGGTATGGATCGTGAACTCAGCTCTTGGAAGGGTATGATTACTTTCTCCACGACCTCGAACGCGCGTTCAGGCTGGCCAGCTCGCACGAGTGCTACGACCAAGTGATTCCAGTTGTGCGAATCGAAAGAGAATCCGCGAGCGCGGAAGTCTTTCCAGACTGTCGCGATTTCGGAATGTCGACCTGCAGCTGAAAGGGCGTCGATGTAAATGGAGAGCGGGACACAGAGGACGTTTCCTCTGATCCCACGGATATCGTCGACATCCTCAGGCTGAGTCGACCAATCCCTTTTAGTGAGCTCCATCCCCATCTCATATATGCGTGGCCAAATTTTCAGGACGGCATCAATATTGAGGGTGCGTCGGTGAACATCGAGAAGTGCTGACAGTGTGCCAAGTGAAGGAGGCGCCCCTTCATTCAACATGTTCTGGAGTACTCGTTCAACTTCCTCTGGTTTCTGCATCTTGACATATGCAGACATGACGGGACCATAGAGATGATGGAGAGCTGACTTGGAGTCGTATTTGGGTTTACGCCAGACCCGCTCGCTCTCCGGAACAGCAACGAGACTCGCAACAAACTCCTCCGCTATCCGCAAACTCTCCTTCGACTTGTCATTGCCATATGCCTTGATGATAGTGCCAAATGTGATGGGGGTGGGCTGGATACCTTGGGCGCGCATCTCATCGTAGACCCCCTTCGCCCGTATCTTGTCGCCGTGCTGCAGAAAACCGGCCATCAGGATGGTCAGAATGTACACGTTGATGTTGAGGCCGCGATCAGGTTGCTCTTGTGAGAGCGATTCCATGTCGTAGTAGATATCCGACGCAATGTCCATCAAGCCAGAATCGCATGCCGACTGGACGAGGAGAGAATAGGTGTAGGCGTCGGGTTTCGCCTTTGAGCGCTCCAGCCTCTTGAAGAACTTGTAGACGACAGAAAACGGAGCACCGATGAGTATGTACGCCTTCATCAGGGTGTTATAAACGTCGATGGATAGCGTAGTGGCCCGGGAAGCAATCAGGTAGTCATATGCCCGAATTACACCCTTCCAAGAGCCAGCCTCAACGTGGGCATTCATCATAGCAACGATCATGCGAGTGTCCGGGACGATACCTTCGTTCAACGCGCGCTTGAAGATGTCCTCTGCGCCAATAGGGTCTTTGCGATGGGCCAGGAGAGTGATAATGATGGTATATGTGACCAGATTGGGCTTGATTCCAGCTGAGCGCATCTGTTCAAGGATAGCCATGACGGAGTCGATGTCCCCCGCATGCGCGAAAGCATTCAGGACGATGGTGAAGATATGGTCGTCGGGCACCAGATCGGTATTTGCCAGGTCCTGCAACCAAAACGTGATTCCAGCCTGATCTCCTTGCCTGGAATGGGCATAGAGGGCACCGGCATAATGCTGAAGGCCCGGTGAGTTCATGCGTTTCCCATCGACGGCTAACGGGAAGAACTGGTTAAATAACGCGTTCACTTGGTCGATATTATCCGCTATGGCATAGCCGTGAATGAGACTCGCGATGTCATCAGGAGCGGGTGGTCCTATTGCCAAGATATCACTGAAATACTTTTGAGCGACCTCGGTATTGCCCTGTCGAGCGTGGACATAGAGACCCGTCTGAAGATATGGTAGATCATGATCCTGGGCAGGAATGGACGCGTGAACCTCGATGGCAGACTTCACCAAAGATGCCTGCCGGGCAAGAAAGCGAACCACGGTGAGTTGGAACGGTTGTGGAACATGGAGGTTGAGTTTCTGCATCTTGACGAGCACTTCACGAGCTTCTCTAGCCATATGAGCATAGCACAACGCGTCGACGAAGAAGCATCCAACGTTCTCCCTCCGCTTCTTGTCCCAGCCATCTCGTTCTAGGAAGGGCGACGCATCTACGACTTCGGCAGCAATACGGTAAGCAACTACTCGCAGGGAACGACCAGCTCGTTCTTGGGACGCGTGATGGGAAGAGGACAGCTTGAAATCGAGGTGCGAGCCTATGTTTGACCACTGCTCAGCAATGAATTCGATGGCATGTGCGTTGTCTTTGTATCGGGCGATGGCCGATATGATCATCTCGTATGCATATGGGATGCCTGCCTTGTGGTGGTACGGGAGGGGGATGTCGTCTGCATCATGGAGCGTTCGGGCAGCAGTCTCAATGTTGCCAAGAAGAGCATTCGACCGCGTTAGAAGACACAGCCTCCACTGGTCAAATTGCGTGTGAGGAGCGATATGTGAGGAAATTGTCTCAAGCATGTGAGCTGCGCGGCGCCCCCATTCATGCAGCTGTGTGTCATCCGTCTCGAGCCGATAGTGCAATTCGGCGGCACTGATATATCTGTCCACAAATCCGAGCCTGGACGCGAGTGGAAGGCTAAGTTCCTCCACGTCACGAAAGACTTCCCAAGCCTCGTCCATATCAAATTTGGCTCTCGGAGTTTGTGAAACACGTTCGAATTCCTGGATAGACCGTAGAATTTCCGGTGACCTTTCAGCATAGGGGGTAGAATGGGTTGCTGGAGTAGTTGCAGGTACCTCAGCAGCGGTATAACCACTGTGCCGCGGTGCCTCATGCTGGGCTACAGGTACTCCCTCCGATGCAAAATGCCGCCGTTGACCACTAGAGATGGTAGAGATAGATAAAGGTCTAGACGAAGTCCTCCGACTCGATGGTATGCGGCTCTTGTAACGTCGGGTGGACCGGTGCTGAGCTTGGGGAGTTCGTCTAACATCATAGAGCGACTCCGGTCTGAGCGCAAAATGTTGAGGTCTAGTATAACGGAACGGTGTAGGAACTCACCAGGGCACCAGAGCGAATGTCGGCTTATACAGCTGGACCATTCCTGGCATCGCAAGAGGTGACATGCACCTTCAGAGCTGCTCTCAAACTTGTCCTTCCCCTTGACGCGCCGTGGTTGTGGTGAGAAGAAATCCGGACCAACAGGATTGCGCGTCGAGGAGCTCGTCACAACGCGCGCGACCGAGTTGAACGAAGACGGATATTTCAGCGTTGAGCGACCGGTAAGTAGTTTGTTGAAGATGACTGCTGCGAAAGGCTCGACCATAAGACTCGTCCTCCTTGACGAGCACTCTGGGTCCCTGGAATTCGGAGAGAATTTAAGTTAAGCCCCGTTTCAAGCTGGACAGGAATGCATACCTCCAGCAGCTACACGATGGCCAGGGCAGATATTTGGAAAGTAGTTGCACCTCGCACTCTGAATATTTCGTCAGAACTTTTGTCTGTTTGTCGATGTTGCTCATCGCCATGTATCACGTGATGTATCTCCCTCATCTGATCGCCTTGGTTCAAGATCGAGCCCGCATCCGCGCGTCGAGAATGGCGGGCTCAGCAGACGTCCCAGCGCACGAGATAGTCGTTGCATCTACTGAAGAGGAGATCCAACAGTGCTATGACACGGTACAGCACATTTTCACATCCTCTCCCCGGCCAATCGCCAATCTTGCGCACCCAGAGAATCGCCGTCTTCCATGTCGAGCAAAAGTTCCCCCTTGACACCGAGATCGATGAGTTCGCGACCGTTTCCTATCGCACTAGGAAATCTGCTGTCTGACCCACCCCAGGTTCGACCCTACCTCGACCCATTTCCTCTTGAGGCTTACACCGTCCCTGACGCCCATTGGCACCATTCGCGCGTACAAGGCTCCCGGGGGTTACTATAAGCTAAGCAGGCTCGCTGTCCTCAAAGACTATCGCAGCTTCCGTTTCGGACGCGGGCTCGTCCAAGCGCTGCATGACTGGGTCAAAACAGACGCCACAAGCGCTGGTACCACTGACTTCGCGGAGATCGTGTGCCACTCGCAGCTATATGTCAAGGGTTTCTATGCGAAGTGAGTCAGGCGCTCTAGCAATTCCGGCACCCCAGTCTGATCACCGTTGTAATGATTGTTTTAGATTTGGATACCAGGCTGAGGTAAGTTCGACGCCCGATGTTAATGAAAGTCTTTATTCAGTCAAGATCTCGGATCGGTAGGGTGCAGAGTTCGATGAAGATGGCGATCCTCATCAGAAGATGATTCTTCGACTGCCCTTATAATGATAGAGACCATCTAGTTATGACGTACTATTCGATACGTACTACGTACTCATACAATGTCGAAGTGGGGTGTTCGTGAATGTCACCCGCCAAGCTATCTATGTACTAGGTTCCAATGTCCGGCATATAGAAATACAGGATAATAAAGGCATGAGTAGATTTATAATGTCTGTCGTACAAAGGTAATAATGTAGATCAAATAAAAGTGAGCAGGGTGTATACGTGCAATCATCAAGTACCGAGAAGGGCGTGAGAGGTCGTAAAGCAGACGATAACACATCGTAGAAACCAAATCAGGAGCGAAAGGCACGATCGAGGGGATCATCAGTGACGACGCCTTCGCTATCACTCTCCACTTCCAGCTTCATGGTCGGAAACGAGGGGCTCCCGGGTAGAATACTGAAGTTGATGTTCGAAGACCCATAGGACGGCGAGCCTTCTTCGTATATCCTTCTCGCTGCCTCGTACTCCATCTTCTCCTGTTCGGCTTGTGCAAGGAAGGGCTACAAATAGAAAATTAGTCACACAATGTGCCATTACAGCTACAGAAACACGTACTTGACGTTCAGCATCGGTCATCGAACGCCATTTGGCCGCAGCAAGGACACTCTGTTTGGTGGTCTCGGTCTCATCGCCAAATATATCCTGTACCAAGTGCGGGTTTGCCCTTATCCTTTGGAGGAACATGAAGTAAGCACTAAGAGGTTTCTTTGGTGCATTCGGATCCTTGATGTTGCTCTTCCGAGATTTCCCTGCTTTACGCTGCGCAGCCCGAAAAGCGTTCTCGCGTTTGATGTCATCCGGAGTCAGAGTTCGCATGTAAGCGGCAAGCTCGCGTTCACGAGCATCCTTCGCGGCCTGAGAACGCCGTTTATAGGGCTAGAAAAGAGCAAACACTGTGATGAATTTATGACATCATGAAAAATGGCCTATGTACCTCCTTCTCCTCATTGGTCAAACATGCGTACTCTTGGCCAGCTTCCTTTGCAGCCTGAGCGACATTCAGCTTACGTGTACCGGAGGCTTGCTGTTTCTGGATCCAGTCCGTGAAATATAGCTGCCAAGCCGAGGGTGCCAATTTTGGCGGCCGCAGTACAGATTTGAGAACTAAAGAAGACGAGGCGTATCAGAACGTGACATAAGACAAAAAACATTAGTGACGTAGACTAACCGGGATCGGGATTGGCTTTGCCCTGATTGACGGGGTCCTCCAAAGGTGGGCTGCGCTTCTTCCTCCGTACGGTCGCGTCGGGGTCGTCGCCAATACTAACTGACTCCGCACGGCGGCTATAAGCTCGTGACGCACTTGGTTCGATGAAAGTAGGGGCACTCGAGGACTGGAAGAATTGCCCAGAGGTTACGGAGCCCCGAAGGGAAGAAACGCGCTGCCGCACCGTGCCTTCGAGAGGAGAATGACGAACAGAAGGCCGAGATGATGAAGATGAGCGGAGAGCGCGGGGAACATACAATTGGGATGCCCAAGATGGTGTATGGAGCGACGTGTCTTGTGGTGAGATGGAATTCACGCGCTGTCTTGGGGAATAATGATCTTCAAACGAAGAGGACGGAGACATGGATCGCGGAAGTGGATGAAGAGCGGCGAATTCTGTAGGAGAGAAAGCGGCATCCTGAGGGAAATGCAATCGCTCTGGGAACGCCACAAATGACGACGAGGCCTGGGGTATACTGGAGGAAGGGATGGGTATCGGTGATGACGAGGACGCGAGAGATAGGTCAGGATCGTTTATCCAGTTAGAAAGAATGAGTTGGGTGTCGGGTGGTGGTGAACTCTTCTGCACTCTGATGCCATAAGATCCAGTGGAATCGAAGTAGCCACTATCAGCGGGGGAAGCCTGAGAAGGATTCAAGCCAAAGCTTGGGTGTGGCGGGGAGCCCAAGTAATCATAATTGAGCTTGACATCGTCATCCATATCGTTGAATGGATTCCATGAAGGGCCAGGGGATGTGGGGGTGACGAATTCCTCGAAATCGAAGGGACCGAAGAGCATCTGGTCCGCGTCGGTTGGAGAGAATGCACCGGCGTCGTCAAAGGTGAGCATGGGAGAGGCGGACTTCATGGGAGAGTCGAGTGAGGAGTAGTAGCTGGACATGGGAGAGAAGGGTCGACGGTCAGCAGAGGGCATGGATTTAACGCGCGACGAGAAGGGAGAATGCAAAGGACGGATGGGGGTGTTGAAAAGAGGAACGCGGCATGGTAGGAATAGCGGTTTAAAAGGGATTCGGGCTCGCACTCGAACCGAAAGCATTCGTCTGACTCTGATTGAATCAGCGGCACGGGTCGAGCTAGGTGGTCGTCCGGGCGCTACAGAAAGGGGTTCGATATGGCCACCGAGCAACTTCCTATTCTGTCAAGAAGTATGTCCGATGCGAAGTCAATCTTTGGCACCCAAACATATATCACTGAGATTGATAACCCCGCGGTATAGAAATGACCCAATACGAGTAATCTCCGGCTGGGCAGTGCAGCGAGTGTCAAGGGGGAAAGATATAAGAAATTGTATAAGGGTATCCCTGCGGTCAACAACAAGTCGCCTGCCCTAAATTGGGGTTCTGGATTAGGGCAAGACGAACCACACTAATGGCGAGGTACAATGGTAATTTACTACGCGCCCACACTCCGGCAACCAGTCCTTCTGACCACCTCACGATGTGTTCTCCCCCGATGTCACACGAATGCCGTTCCATTTTAATCGCTGTTCTAGGCGTATGCCACCCTTCCTTCCCATCATAGTATAACAATTTCTGGAGAACGATAGCGCGAACTGTTATAGACGCCCTTTCCAGCCTGTGACCCGGTAAGAAAAAGAAGAAAGAAGACCGAGAAGGCACAAGTGGCAATCGCATCATGAGTGCATATCATGCGTAGTAACAGGGGCGCACTCACCTCCCAACCCTTCACATCCTTCATGATCTCCTTCTCCCTCGCCAAAGCCGCCTGCTCGCGTCTGTACACGTCGCGATCGCCCTCCGCCATCATAACCGGAACCAAATGGATGCGCGACCATACTTTCTCTCGCTGTAGTTCTCTGTCATTGCCAAATCAGCTCATTTTTTCCTATTTCAGCTGCGGACCGAAAGCCAAAGCCAAGTGACCAGATAAGCCCATCGTTCATGCGGCCGGATCCTATGGCACCACGTTTTGCGGCGAGCGGGGTGCGCATGGACACGTTCCACGTTCAGCTGATCCAGAAGTTGTCCTCTCCGCTCGGAGGTATTAATGGCTCTTACCTCTTTTCCAGGTTACCCTTTCCTAGTCTGTAAAAGCCAAAGGCGCATATCCCCGTGACACCGCCGAGGATGACAAGAGATCCTGGTCCACGGAACGGGAGGTTTCGTTTGTACTTGAGTGCTGCGAACCCCCCCGGAGGGGGCATGTCTCTGTAAACACACAGCTCAGTGAATGCAACACGAGGTGACGGGCCGATGCGTACTGTCTATACGACACCACTGTGAACAAATAAAAAAGCAGTCAGTATCCACGTATGTGAATGAGTAGGACGCCACGTACTTCCTCCCTTCGTCAGTTGGGATCGCTGTCAGTGGTGAAGCTCGTGAAGACGGCAGACAACGGCAAGACCAGCGTTGGAAAGTCACGTGTCAACGTGTGAATTGATCCTGAATTGCCGTGGGTGGCGAAGGGCGAAAGTTGATGGAAATACGCGCAGACAACTGCGAGAAGACAACGGCCCTACGGCGATAAGTGCCACAGGAACTTTTAATATTTTCTTTTGAGGGAGCATGAATGTTTGCGGTGCCTGGCTTAAGTCGATTGGGGGCGTAAGTCGAGC
Organism: Lyophyllum atratum; assembly: GCA_014905825.1. Taxonomy (NCBI): domain Eukaryota; kingdom Fungi; phylum Basidiomycota; class Agaricomycetes; order Agaricales; family Lyophyllaceae; genus Lyophyllum; species Lyophyllum atratum. The sequence continues at coordinate 2,359,444 of JACGCN010000002.1, read as the reverse complement.
TAGTACTGATAGCAAGCAAGCCACGCGCGGTGCATAGTGACAACCTTTGACTAAGTAGACAGGGTGTCGGGATATCATCCGAGGATTCAGTGCAGTTTATGTGTAGAAAAAGGGCTGACAGGAGGAGTAGCCAAAAAAGGCAAGATATCGAACAATCGAAGCCGGACTCAACGCCAGACCTGAAATAATAATCCCGATATACTCGAACGTGCCAGCTGTCGGACTCTGCATCCAACCATCATGTCTACCCACCCTTCCCCCGGCCCTTCCACCCAGTCCATCTCTTCTAGACACAAACAAAAGCCACATACCATAGGTATTGCTGCAGGCGCTGAAGACGCCAAGTACCAGGCAAAATACAAAGACCTCAAAAGGAAGGTGAAAGATATTGAGACGGTTGGTTTGCGTCGCTTGACATCTGGATAACCTTCTAACTCTGCCTCAAGGACAATGATAAACTCCATTTCAAGGTTTTGCAAGCCAAACGGAGCATTCAGAGGATGAAACTTGAGCGAGCGTAAGTCGTGTTCAATTTCACCATCGATCTCGCTAACTCGTCATCTTCAGCGTTTTATACGAGCGACTTGCTAGCACTCCCACTTCAGCCGACTTACAAAACAGACATGGCGGTCTACCCGCCGTGCATTCTGGCGCTGGCGTTCCCGCTCCTCCGCCCTTTTCACGCTCACATTCAGGAACTCATCACTACCAAGACATGGGCGATAACCACCCTTCCATGGAACCCGAACGGTCCATGGGAGAATACGCTCATCCCCATGACCGTCCCCGGATGGCGTCGGGACCCGATGTGCGCCCAGTTTCCGTGATGGCCCCAATGGGCCCTGGGGTTGCCCCACCATCCCACTTGTCTGGAATGCACTCTCCCCCGAGGCGAAGCTCGGGAGGCCCAGGGCATGAATCCTCGCGCCATGTGCAGCATATACCGCCCCCGCCTCCGCTCGGCGGTCATAGCCATTCACGTCCTCACGTGAGCCCGACGATGCACCACTCGCACTCTAGTTCGTCGCATGAACGCACAAGGTCTCATTCCTCTTCGCGCCGTGCTCAGCAACAATCCTATATACCTGGTCACCCGCAACAATACCCTGAAGGGCTTCCCTCCGTTCAACAAGTCATGCATAGCCCGCCTATCCTTGAGAGGGAGGGGTCCAGACGCCATCAAAATCACGAAACTCTCAGCTCCCACGGAGATCCCCACCAGCATAACCGTCTCTCTTCTTTCATGCCGCGCCTTTCTCCTCCCCCGCTTGCAGAATCTCGCTCATCAAGTCGCGTCCATAATCCTGCACGCATGAGCCCGGGCCCTTACATGAACAGGGAAGTCCCTCATGAACGCCACCAGAGGGGCGTGGAAAGCGAACACGGACGCGAATGGGAGCGTGAACGTGAACGCGAATATCGAGACCGTGAGCGCGACCGCGACCACAGCCGTGACCTCGGCCGTAGCCGCGACGTAAGCTCCTCACACATGATCTCTCCTCCAATGGCACATCGGAGCCGTCAGCCAATCGACAGAGGTGACTATCCTGAGCCTCATGCCTCGTCTCGCATGCGAGACGAACAAGTCTACTACCGTGATCCACCACCATCTACAAACAACTACCTCGTACATTCGCGTTCTGGGTCACCCGTTTCAGGCTCAGGCTCAGGCTCCGGCAACGCAGCTGACGGGCCGTCTCGGCCAGATTCGCGACACTACTACGAACAACACGATCGCACGCGGGCTTACAGGCTACGACCGGTGAATCCACCAAATGAGGACATGGACTTTGTACATGAAGATGGTAGATCTGTACCCTCCCGCGATCGAGGAGGTGGTGGCGGTGGCACCTTCCCACCACCGGAACAAAGTCGTTCTTCTTTGGACTCGCGGAAACGAGGTCGAAACGAGATGGATGTCGACAGCGATGACGCAGGCGAGGGTCCGGTGTACCCCGGTGGGAGAGGCGAAGATAGGGGTAAACGCTATCATCGAGAACATCGCCGCAGTATTGATAACCAGGAGGAAGGCCGAATGGGACCTCCATGATTCCTGGAGACATTAAGACCCATTTGGATACCTTTGGACAATCCCGGGCTGTCCGTTCCGCTTACATTGTCTTCTTTTGCCAATCAGTTGTTTATGTATGTGCTCTGTTATGAAGTTGCTATCCTTGGATTTCTGCTGCCTTTTGGCTCAGCCCGCTTGAGAATCCCCGCACGAATGGTGTCTTATGACCTTGGCAGGGTCCGGTGACTGTATGTTTCCAGATGACATTGTCAAACCCCAAAAAGGTTTTTCAGAGCGGGCATCTGGTGTGTATGTAGGTAGAACAGACATTCGTTCCGCGTCTTCGCGACAAGGACTACACCGTCAGCCCGAACAGTCAAAATCCTTATAAGGGTGCATCTTCTACGAGGTCACAGACATACATATCCATCTCGAACGGAGCAAGCATAAGAGGCTGAAAGGAAGTGAAGAGCGTGATTACAAGGTGTACGCGTAGAAGTGCTTAACGCCATCCCAAGGACCAGGGTCTAGACAAATGGCAGCGGCTGACACCTAGATACTTTCACGAAATCACAGAAGCCCTCGCCGATAATGTATAGATGATAGAGTGAAGGGGATCAATCTTCCGACAGTCCTGCATTCAACGCAGCTGTCCAAGAGGCAGTAGACCGCTCGTCAGAGTCGGGGAATCGAACAGAAGGGCCCTCATCGATCGTCCGCATGTCACCGCAAATAGCGGCCTGGTCAGTCCAACATGTGGTTAAGCTCTGTTCGTCCTTGAAGGTGTATACTATGTCTGTGGACGGCGACCCAACGTCCTGGCGGCGGCGTTGGAGTAATTCGATCAATCTGTCGCCGTCGTACTCCACCCTCAGACCTAGAACCACAGTCATGATGGAAGGTGCCCGAGTGCTCGATGTAGTTGTAGTCGCCTGCTCGATGAACTGCCTCGCGTACGAGAGTAGCAAATTAGCGCAGATGGTACTTGGGCGCGTTTTGATAAACCACGGTGGTTCGCGCGACTGTAGCGGGGGTGGGTGTCTTTCTTTCTTGGGTGTGTGTTTCCCTGTTCGTTTCTGCGTATCAAGTGTAGACGAACCTGACATAACAGAACCAGTTGTTCGGCGGCGGGAAGAAGCGGATATGTAGGGAAGTTTTGAAATAGGGGCGCGAGAAGCACAGCCGAGGGTTTACGGGGCGTGTGGGTCCTTGACTGCTACATGTCATGACTCAAGGACAGTGCGAGACGAGGACGATCGTAGACTGCGGCGAGGGGTCTTTGGCCGTGACAGATTGCGGCCATGTGAAAGACCCCAATTTCTGAAGGAAGATACGTGAGAAGATGAGGTACAAATGACTTCCTATCTGTGAATCTTACAGTTGCGCAGCTGCTGTGGTGTGTGTGAGATGTGGAAAATAGGCTTCCGCCGGCGGATTCAGGATTATTGATGCACCAGGCGTCCATGAGATGAATTCCGAGTCTGCTGCGTAACGAAGAGTAAAATACGTGTCTGAGCGGCTGACTTGACTCTTACCATCTTTGCGATGGTCCTGAAATGGACTGCAATCATGTGGATTCCGAATACACCTGTGATAAACATGCTATCCGCTGCCCATCGGTCTCTAATTAACCTGGAAGCGCCAAAGAACGGTCACTCACTGTGATATGCTGGGCGCAACCGACGTTGCCCCCGATCACGTAGATGCTGGTGAAGGCACTGTCGTAAAACCGAATATTTCCGCGGCTAGGGGGACCATCTTATGTTGTTCACTGTTGTTGCATTCTCGATGCTCAAATGGGGACAACAATGACTGGATTCCGTGAGAGAACTGTACAAGTCGAGTCAGAGTGCGGCTGCGACGAGATTACACTCTGTGAACTTGCCTAGAACAGGTAAAAGCGTAGTGGGCAGGGAATATTCCACACTGTTCCTTTCTCCGCGAACATTGGACATTGGGCGCCCAATAATTTGATCGTGCGCCTTGCGACACATCTGTCATGCCGTGGCTGCGATATACTATCAGTAGTCGTATGCTAAAGAATGGAACCCGGTGGTAACACGTTGCGAGCTTGTTGGCGAGCCTGCTTGGCGTGCATGGTATGCGTTCTGCTAATGGGTGACGTCACGCGACAGGATTATTTCAATCAGAAGGCGTCGGGTTGCGATATTAATATCATACAAGGCGGTACGAAGTAGATACTCCGCCCGTTTCTGCATTCTATTCTCACCCATTACCGGTATACGTGATCAGCTGTATAGCACAATTTGTTAGTTGCATCCCGATAACCTGGCCAATTACGACGCACAATGGAAGTTCGCAGCGATCTCGGCCTCGGCTCTGTCTCCATTAGAAAGAAGTTTCTCTTTATTGTAGATAAGTTCTTCGCGGGTTTCCGTTGAGTATTCCTGGTTTTGAGCTGGAAAGTATTGAACTTAATTATCCGCATATGGAGTACGACTATATGGCTTACTTTCCACGATAGCGTCGACTGGACAAGCTTCCTGGCAAAAGCCGCAGTAGATACACTTGGTCATATCGATGTCTAAAAATGATCAGCACGGAACACAAAAGAAACATAAGTACAACGGACCATATTTGGTGGTTTTTCTCGACCCATCCGATCGAGCTTCGCTTTCGATAGTGATTGCCTGGGCCGGGCAGATCGCCTCGCAAAGTTTGCAAGCTAAAAACAGCCACACGAGAAGCGATCAGATCTGTGGAAGAGGGAAGACAAATACAGACAAAACCCACCAATGCATCGTTCCTCACCGCTGGGGTATCGCCGGAGAGCATGCTCCCCCCGGAAACGAGGTGAGAGCGGGCCTTTCTCGAAGGGGTACATAATTGTGTATGGAGGCCGGAAGAAATTCTCGAGGACAATCCACATTCCTGTGGGTCGTGAGCTAATCTTATCATACTCCAGAATTAAACACTGACCTCGGAGGATTTCGGTGAAAAAGAATAGATGAACTGCCTTGTCTATAGATGAGGGTCCGTCCTTGTAAGGGTTCAGCTCATTCCCGTGAGCGTCGTATATGGGCGCGGGAGATGGAGCATGACGGTGAGAATGGTCCCCGACGCCGCTGGTAAGCCCGTCGTGGCTGTCAGTTGTGGGAGGTCCTTGGACGTGTTGGGCGGGAGTACGGGTGGAGGTAGAGAGCAGTCGGTGAGCAAGAATTGCGGAGCGTATCGACGTTGTACCGGGGAAGAGAAGTAAGCGTGGCTGGAGGCCGACGAGCACCCGCGGTCGAGCGAAAGACATTGTCAGCGTCGACGTTGCCAGCAGCGGCGAAGAGTCTCAGTCAACGAGCAAACAGAATGTGACACGGGAGCTCAAGGGTCACGTTTGTCACAACCATACGAGCCAATCACACTGGCAGAAACTCAAAACATAGCTGTGTTCTTCACGGTCAACGTCATGTCGTCCTCGTCGCAAGTAAAGGCTAAATCAAAGACACCGGCTCTGTCGGATCAAGGTGCATACTCTCTATGTTCGCGTTATCGTCGATCTCACTCACTGAATGGATTAGCCAGACATCCAACAGAACTACGTTCGGATGCAGAATGAGATGCAAGCACTGGCGGGCAAGATAGGTGAATTGGAGCAACAAGCTGATGAACATGGGTCGGTCTACATCTTTATCGCCACGTCTACGATGACTCAAATCGATATGATACATCCAGTCTTGTCCTGACAACCCTCAGCGAAACGCTTGAGGAGGAACCAGATCGTAAATGTTTCCGGCTCATCGGAGGCGTCCTAGTAGAGCGGACTGTTAAGGACGTCGTGCCAACATTGCAAACGACCCGTGACGGGGTTAGTGGATTTATTGTTCGCCTTGTATAGACTTACGTTGTTCCGGCAGATACGCAAGGCGATTGCCAACCTAACGGAGCAGTACAAATCCAAAGAGCAAGATCTCGATGTTTTCAAACGCGAATACAACATACGTCCTGTATAGAATGCGGACACTAGCTCCCTATATTGCTTCATACGCTCGAGTGCCTAGCGCTAGTCACTCTTTTGGGAACGCGTCCTAAATATTGCGAAATAGCGACTATCCTCATCGCGGTTCCGTCATTACGGGGCAAAACGACCAATGTTGAAGGTGGAGAATCTAATGTAGCCGTTTTTCAAATGACCATCCCTTGCCAATGCAAACGGCTTGAGTGAGAGATAACCAGGAGATAACCACGTGGATTGATCTGTTTGGTCAGAGTTGACGTATTCCAGATTAGATTCGACGTTTGAGCAAGTTTTTCACCTCGAGAAACATCATGCATAGCCTAAATCCTTCAGATATCGCTATAAAGCACACTACACTGAACTGCAATCGTATCATCGCGCAAACTGAGGTTCGAAGGAAACTCTGCCTCGTTGATTTATATTCTTCGGCCTTGGATCGCCTTCCAAACACCTGTCACCAAGGCTACCGCACGGATATGCCGAGCCCTCTCATGATCATGATCAACGCGTGAAAATAACCTCACTTTCTCAACCTCCTCCCCAACCTCCTCCAGCCCCGTTTCCTCGCAGGCTTGCTTCTATGCTCGCCCCCTACATTCGTTTCAGTTCCGGCATGCTCTTCGTCGGCCTGCTGTCTTTCCTCTCGCTAGCATCTCTTGTCCCCACCGCCGAAGCCTTCACGTCCCACCATACATCTACGGCTCATGCATTGTCGAAACGCGGGTCTCCTCCCCAGATCAACTCTTTCTTGTACTCGCACAATACCATCCGGAAGGTGCACGGTGCACCTGACCTGACCTGGTCCACCGAGCTTGCTGCTAATGCTGAGAAATGGGCAGACAACTGCAAGTTTGAGCGCACAGAGGGAGTCTTGAGTGAGACCCCGTACGGAGAACTTCATACTGCGGCAACTGGGATTTTCCCCATATCTACTGCAATCGCGCAGTTTGCAGCAGACGCAGGTGCGTGCCACCGCTTACAACTACATTGCGTAGTCGGCATGTACAAAGATCTGACCCTTGGCGCTTGCAGTTGACTACAACCCAAAGAAACCAACGTATAACCACTGGACACAGATCGTGTGGAAGTCCACCACCGAGGTCGGATGCGCACGTTCACAGTGCAACAACCTGTTAGGCCCCGCTACAGGTCTCGCAACCTACTACGTCTGTCTCTACAATCCAGCGGGAAATGTTATTGGACAAGCTCCGTAAGTTTTCTGAACCCTGACCTGTCAACCTGGGTCCGCTGATTGACATTACCTCTCATCAATAGTGAAAACGTACAGAAATTGTAATACCCCGAGATACCCAGCGGCATACATACTCACCAACCACTTTATTCTCCGGCCCAGCGCCCGCGTAGTGGTGCTTCCTGCTCGACGCCATCTCAGCACCTCTGCGCCTTTTCGAGGAGTCAGAGACTTCGCATTTCCCTCAGATAGCGTCCGGCACCCTTTCAATCTTTCTTCCGCTGAAAGTGGTCAATATCCCTGTCGCTTGCATCAACCCCTTGAACCTCTTGACGCCAATTACCTGTTGTTCATCTACATTCACAGTTCACCTACATTTTCGCTCTCGGGTCTTACGCACCATGTTTTTCTTGCCCGCAGTATGTATGTACACGTACGGCATGTCTAATCATATATCATTGTAGATATCAACGGATCAACAACGGAGTTGCGATTCTGTGTTCGTCCTGACATGATTGACTGACTGAATGCAAGACATTAGATGGGCAGGAAATGATGCCCTCTATGTCCCCAGACTAAGAGTCCATGTCAACATCTTCATACGTTCGGAGGCCGGCAGTCACAGGATCTGGATGGGTAGCTAACTATACTACAGGGACGATATCGGTGGTTATTATGCGAGCGAAAAGGGTGAAGTAAGGAAAAACCTTCATGCTACGAGATAAAAAAAAGCCTGGGATCGAAATAGAATCTAACGCCTTGCCTCACCTGCTCTCACCAGAAGTTATCTACCTCGGACGGGCTTGCCTCATGCGTCTATCAAGGGCCATAGGTACGCTGAGAGTTCTGAGCCGATGCGCTCCTCGCGCCACGCCCCCGACCCCTCCACCCACGGCCCCCATTCCCAAAACCAGACGGATAAGCTTGTGCCAAGTGCTGAGAAAACACTTCCGACTGGGCCGGCAGCGATTGCCGCGCGCGTCCAGGATACCTGCGCTGATTGTCGCTCGCCGGTCCGTTGCTGCCAGCAGAAGGGACTGTGAATGCCGGGTCTCCGAACCGATTCGCGGGTGTGGCCTTTATGCGGGGGTCTAGTTCTAATGGGACATGTGGTTCTGTGCGCCGCCCTTGGTGATTGCTATTACTGTTGGACATGTACTTGGGAGGGAGGAATGCGCCCGAGGAGTCGGCGAAGGGCAAGATTTGAGAGGGAGATAGTGCGCTTTGGATATTTGGCCTTGTGGGACCAGGTGGAAGCCAGTCGTCTTCCGAGTGCTCTGGTGGAACGAGCCATTGGCTTCCCGTATTATTGAAGTCGCCAACTGGGTGGTTTTCATGAGATGCTAAAGATATGATACGAGGAGACACGTGAAATCCGGTGCTAAGAGAAATGTTGCGAGGATCCGCAGAAGCTTTGGGACTATGATAGAGAATGGGGTCCACGTTGTTTGTTCGTAGTTGGATTTCACGGAAGGGAGATTCTCCGGAGGGCAGCATGGGCGTCAGTTCTTCCTCAGCAGGTATCTCTCGGGAGGGAGGAAGGCTAGACCGAGGAGGAGAACCATCCAGTCTGTGAGACCCCTCGGAAGGTTCCCCAGAAATATCGACCTGATATTTGTCAACAGAAAACACAGAAGATGCAGATGAGGAGGCGGCCGCTAATCCTGTTATCTCGACGCTCCGGTTAGAACTAGCGCTCGAAGAAGCCCTTCGACTTCCCCGATTGGAGCCTCCACCCAAATACCTCCGTGTGGCTATATTCAGATCAGCCACCTGTCGCTTGTGGGCTCGACGCGAAACAGTTCTCTCTGGCTCGTGATTGGCGCCAATTGTATGAGGAGAAATTATATGCCGGCCTAGTCGGTCATATCCTGAAAGGGATGGTGCCTGCTGATGTGCTTCATCATGTGGGCGGTTTGTGGCGTTCTGTGCAAGGTCCCGCCGATTAACATCTGGTAATAGCCATTCACTAGCCACTTCGTGATCTGCGCCGACGTCGGAGTGTTCAGACGAAGCAACCCCCGACAGGATATCGCGGGCATGGGTCTCTGCGAGTCCAGTTCCACGATCCCAATTCCGAGTCGGGGACAAAGCAGTGCCTGTGTCGTTGTCACCATTCTCGGAGCCAATGGCCCATGGATTTCGTGAATCCGATAATTGTTGTATAAGAGGGATGAGATGAGGGGGCGGATCAATATGTTCAGCGCCTATGCGATGTGGAGGGAGTTCGTGACGTCGTCCAGATCCGATTTTTTGCGGCAGTCGGGATTGAGAATTGTCATGATGTGTTGGAGGAATAGACGAGCCGGAATCATTACCGCGACGACGGTGAGACCTAGAGGAGTCACTGACTTCATGATGTGTGCCTTTATTATCGCGGCTTTGGGGCGGCACAGGGAGGGCTTCAGGGGTCTCAGAGTCTTCCCGAATGGCTGCCGCAGCCCAATGAGGCCTCTCGGGGTGATGAAGACTTGGAGAGAGCGGTTTGGGGGCTTGGGTGGCTGCAAGGATTTTTTCTTGTGTCAAGATGGGTGGTGGCGGTTTGGGAAGAGGATGCGCAAGGATCTGGTCTGCGAGTTCGGGATATTGTAGCGCAAGCTAAGGGTGGATATTAGAGAATGGATACTCAGAGTGTGAAAGACTGACATTCGTTGCATCAGCGTATGTGTTCACAATGATGGGAAGATCATTCAGTAAGGGTGGAGTGGATATCTGAGTCTCTTCCCTCGTAGTTGCAGGGTGCCCAAATTTGGAGGATTGAGGGGCTTGCACGCTATGCTATAACAACACAAGTCAGTCACAGCACAAAGAATTAGTAAGTGAATGAGCGTTGCCTGGGATTTCGCAGAAACTGGAACATGCTTGGTGATAGGAACCTCGAGAATTTGACCCATCACAGCAGGATAAACGGGAACGGGGCTCGAGAGAATATCGGACATTGTGGATTCAAGTCGGGAAAATTGCTCTGACATCTTGAATCACGAGAGATATGAGTTACATGGGCGTTCATGGAGTGATACAGCACGTACGTTCAATTCCTGGTGTTTCGGGATAAAGCATGGAGCATCTCCTGAGAGGACACTCGCGCGGATAGCGGCAGAAACTGAAGGTACAGAAGAAGGCCTCAGATCATGCTCAAAATCTATCAGTGGAGGCTCCATCAAAAGTTCGCCTTGAGCGACCTTCACAGTCTCGGCTTCCGCACATAGAATAGAAGCCTGAAGAGCTTATCTGTGAGTGAGTGAGTGGAACACATCAACATATATGCGCACCTTCTGGTCATTAACAGAAATTTTTAGGTCCGAAGCGACGGGGCAAACAAAGAAGTCCGACAAGTCAACGTGATTCACGGAGGCGTCAAAAGTTTCAGGAAGTTCTGAATCTGAGAGAGGGAATGAACTATTGGCAGAGTCGGGCGCCACATCGGTATCTAATTCAACAGATGGCTGCGTAGCCATTGCGTCCTATACACCACAATTGGTTTATACTTTTGGTGACAGGATATCATAGACCTACCGGGAGCGGTATCCACACGTTGGTGGAGTCTTCTTCATGTATAAGGACCCTGGATGGCGGCTGGGAACCCAGGTCGCCTGTATCGGGGTTGTGTTGCAGACGCTGGAAAATTGTGAGAAGGAGGCACAATAAGGAGTATAGAAGAGGTACTTGTTCAGGTGTAAGCAAGGTCACTTCGGATGTGATGTTCTTCGGAATAATGTTAGCACCATTATGGAAGGGGCGCCCGCGCCCGATACCGGGAATAGACATCTTACAGCTCTGAGTTGACCAGAAACATCATAGCTGGAGGACTCCTGTGTGAAACATAAGGTCGGTAAGGAGTGCCGATGGTGAGCAGTAGTGTCCGGCATACCTGTGCGTCGGGCGGGCTATCCTCGTGCTCGCCAGGAACGCCGTCAGCAGACGGTTCGTTAACGTTACCCATGACACAGACAAGAGGGTGTTGAGGTGAAAATCGCGTTGGGCGGTGAAGGGGGAATCACTCGAGGAAGGAGATGGTGGGCATGAGCAGGTCTATGCAATGGTTCGACTGAAGCAGGGTGAGCCAAGGCGGAAGCTGTCAAGCCACTGTGATAATTCACCAGTAGCACATCTAATTATAAGCCCCAATATCAATTCCTTGTCCTGTACCACTCCAGAATGTTAGCTCTTACCTCAATATGGGTGTTTAAATCACGACCGCCTCCCTCCTAGTCTGAGCGGGGCGCGGCGTAGGATCAGTCTGACCATAGATATGTTTTATGTCCTTGATCATTATCTGAGTTAAAGAAGCAAAACAGTGCATGACCTAGAAGCTGCTTGAACGAGGTAACGAAGCAGCAGGAAGGGGCTCGCGGAGACGAACATCGAAGAGCGCTAGCATCGAAGACATGATATGATCACCAACAAATTGATCGTCCCTGGCCCGACTTTGATCATCATTCACCTTAAAGTTTGGTACGCATCGAAGGTGCTGTGCTGTTGCAGCTTCAATCTTCTACATTCACCATTCAACTCAAGTTCAACCAGTCAGGCTGCGCCCGACTTATACCTCTGGCACACTTGAAATCTACGTCACTATGGACCAGGAGAGCGAACACTCTGTGGACGGATCCCCAATCTTCGATTCACTTGATGTCGACCTTTTCGTCAAAGTGCTGGCACACACAGCTTTCGGTGAGGCCATTATCTACTAGTCTACGCCAGGACTAACGCTAATCATCTCTTAGGGCCATTCTTTCTATTCTTTGTTCCCGTTTTCTATGTCTTCCAGGGCGCAAAGCTCACCGATCCAGTCGTCCTAATTTCGTCAGTTTATTGGGTTTTCGTTTCGCTATTCTGTGAGTGCCTTCATCCTCTGATACCTCTGGCGTACCGACATTCCATAGGGTTTATCAAGTGGTGTTCAAGGTTGTATCGTAACCAAGGGAGCTTGTTCTTTGGTCCCGGGAGGTTCGATTGGGGAGAGCAGATCGTTGTTGTTACTGGAGGTGCGCTAGGCCGTCTTTCTGTCCCAAGTCAAATATCTTAACATTCGCAGGCTCTTCTGGGGTCGGGGAGCTTCTAGCAAACACTCTGGCAGTGCGCAACGTTAACGTCGTGGTCCTCGACATCAATCCTATCATAACTGAAAATTGTTCGTCTCTTTTTGCTGCACTTCAAGACGTACATTTAGGACGTTTGTAGACAACATCACCTACTACAAGTGCGATGTATCCAAGTGGGAAGAAGTCGAAGCCGTTTCGAAGAAGGTCATAGACGAGGTCGGTGTACTGCGAAGTAAACACTGGAACCCGGCTGAATCACGTACCGAATTTAGATAGGCCATCCGACAGTTCTCATCAACAACGCGGGTGTTGTTCAAGGCAAACTCATTCTTGACTTGGAGCCTGAGGATATACAACAGTTCGTCGCGTCGTTATCTCTTATCTTCCTGTTTTGACTTGGCTACAGGACTTTCTCAGTTAATACTATGGCTCATTTCTGGACTCTCAAGGCCTTCCTGCCTTCCATGATTAATAACAAGTCCGGTCATATTGTACGGTCCCCTTCCCTTCAGCTAATTACGCGCCGTTCATGAGGGGAGTTTTGAACAGATTAGCGTAGCCTCCGTGATGGGCTATTCTGGTGCAGTGCAAATGTGTGCGTGCTTCAAGGAAAACTAACATATTCACCACCTCATCTATCTTCATCTCAGCCGATTATAGTGCTTCGAAAGCAGCCGCAATCTCCCTGCACGAGTCGCTGCGATATGAGCTTGACATTCGGTAAACCACCGCCTTCCTCGGTTCGACAATGAAAACACATCTGACTATAGGAATTTTCAGATACAAATGCCCACAGATTCGTACTACGCTCGTGACCCCAGGCCACATTCTGACTCCCCTGTTCAAAACACTCAGCGTGCCAGAGAGCTCGTGGTATAAATTCTTCTTCCCCTCCATCCAGCCTATCACCATTGTGAAGAGTATTATAGCAGCATTGGATGAGCAACATTCCCAGCACATCATGCTTCCATTTTATACCAACTTCGTTCCATACCTCTCGCATCTACCAAGTTTCTTGCGTGATTTCTTCCAGTGGGTGAGCACACTAATCCCCGTACCCCCATTCATCGCTGAAAAGGAGATAATACAGATTGCGCATGCTAACTATACTATGGTGCAGTTCTCGAAAATCTCTGGACGTCGACCAGACGAGGGAGTGTCCAAGGAGGAATGATAGTCATATATATTCTTTATCTGATAAGATCACATTGATTCAATCAATGCGTGTGGACGATCCGATTATTCTACTGCCTTTAACAAATGCTGCGATCTCATTACAATCCTGTGTATTTGAGTCTTTACTAGAAAGTGCTTCAAGGCTCACGAAATAAGGTTGATCGCCATATACCTATTATAAAACACTTCTTGAAACCAGACAAGCTTCAAGCTTCAGGACCATGGGCCACATCAAGTGGTTCGAGCTCCGTTGCGCTCATGAAAGCTCATTAACATTGTTCGACGGTCTGTGTCTATCAGTGGCCAGTCCATTGTCTATAGCTCCCGCAAGGACATTTACCCTGTACTTAAAAGGAAATCCGGGGATCAACTCATGGCCAAGTGCTTACTACAAAAATGGGCGTCAAAGCTACCAGAGCAGCTTTGACACGCACCACCACCTTTAATAAAGCAGAGCCGAGTGCTCCCTTCACGCTTACACCCATCTTCTCATCATCTGCTAAATTTCTGCTCGGATACAGCCCCACTCGGACTTGACTCCCTGTACTAAGCAAGACTTGAACGCTCATCCCAGCAAACTAGTGCGCCACACGATCAACGTGAATCGTTGGTCAGTGAATATCAATACTCTCACACCAATGTTAGTCGCGCAGGCGATGAGATGGATGGACATCGGTTCACCCATCATGCACACCATCGCTGCCGCCCCATACACACCTCAGCAGACGAGTGGCACAGCGATAACTCGGATAAGGACATCGCGCGGTCCGCGCCTACCGCGGGTCACGTGCTCAACCTCGTCAACCGCGTCAAGTTTTTCGATTGTTGACAGCACCGTTACTCCCACTACACCGGAGGCGAACCAGGACACTCCGGCGTCGGGAAGTGTCGTGGAGAGATTGGAGAAAACACTGGAGGAAGGAGAGAAAAACGTAAAAGTGCGTCGGCTCTTCCTTTATGGCTTCTCGAATGCTGATCACGTTATGGTAGCATGATCCCTCGGAGTCGACGACATTGGGCGGAGAATGTTCTACGACTACCGAAGGAGATGAACATTATTCGCGTTCTGTAGAAGAAGATGTTGGCGCTGAGCCCATGATATCAGCCGCGGCAGTACGCGAGCCTGCCTCGTGCCCACCTCAAACGGCAATGTCGCGTCATGAACAGGAACGCGGCTATTTCACTGCGGAGACGCGTCAGGACGCAACTAACGCGGTAAGTCACCTTCTACGAACTCCTTAACTGATCTAAGACGCGTACTTTCTACAGCAACTCGAAGATGTGCTGTCATCGGCGTCCGAGGACGAGGGCGGAGTTGGGTGGGACATGGCACGCGACAACGTGAGTAGAACCCACTTGTTGTCCAGCGCAGCGTGTTTATATGGCATCGATACTAGGAGACTCTGGGATATTTCAACTACAACCGGTGGAACCTGGTTCTCGATTCTGAAAATCCTGACTGTGCCCCCCATATCGTGATTACTCCAAGTGAGGAGACCTGGGAAGACCAGTATACGTCATGGCAAAATCGTGTCGATATGCAGTGGCCGGGATACCTCATGGTACCCCGATTGGACACGTCTAGCGGCCGTTTACCTACCCTTCAACCTATCTCGCGACCACTCCCGAGCCTCCCCACCCTCCCACCATCACTGAACGACAGTTTTCCACCCGTACTCATGTTTAGCCCCTCAAGGTTCCAAAAATCTGTATGTGTATTTTCTCTGCTGGAAAATCATATCCTAATCACCAGGTTAGATTGAGTCCGCGGCTGTTGAACGGCTTGTTCTAACTCAGGTGGTGAAAATACTCCAAAAGGCGCTCTGCAAGGCCGCGGTAAGTCAACCCCGATATGTTCTGCGGAGTCCCATCCTCATCAACCACCAGTTCTTCGACGCCAGCAGTCTCGCACGTTCGTGCCGACAGCGCTATGACGCCGTATCCAGCATTCTTTTGGACATAGAACCCGTATTCACATGGAGCGACCCTGCGGAGGTAAGAACGCCTATTTTGAATCCATGAATTGAGAAACCCATCAGAATGTCCCTTGTAGCCTATCCTCGCTGCGAGCCAAAGGCATTTCGGGACGATCATCCTCGACTCCACCTGTCCTTTTCGCGCGCCGCACATCGTTATCAGCGCGCCTCCGCCCCAGCTGCCTCAAGTGACCGAAAATAATGCTACGCCATATACTCAGGACGCCGGATTCGGACAACGGCTTATCGTGCGATCATATTCGGTCGACATCATCAATGCGGTCGAAGACTGGGATGACTCCTCTGTCTACGATGACGCGTCATCTGATGTGGATGTGGATCTGCTCGAGAGTGAGTGCGCTTCACGGCCCGGGACACCTACTCCCGAGACCCCTGTCGATGAGGATGGCGATCATGACTTCTTCTATGTGCGGCATGGGGACGAGGGTCAAGATGACACGGGCATAGTTTCTGTCTATTCAAGTGTTTGTGGCTTTGATTCCCATACAGAGTTGCACACAGAGATCGAGGCGGGCGTTGCGAAGCTCCAAGCAACGTCGCGGCCGATGTTCTTTATCGATGAAGACGAGGATGACCTTCCTTCTCTTGATGACTGGTAGTGGGGGTGACTAACTTATTTCTTTCCTTGTCCATTGCTTTCGATACCATTCACGCATCATATACCTTCACTTTATCTGTAGCATACGTGTAACGTTTCGTTCACTTCCATCCTGACAATATTGACAGAATTACTTCATGGCCGCCGTCCTAGCCCTGCCCTTCCCATGCCCGTGACACGAATCAAAGCGAGTATCCCACTCAAGTCCCGCCGAGTTGACACTGGATTTATCATTAGCTATCATTGTCAAAAAGCACCTCGAGCCCTGATCTCGTCATCCAGTCCCGCCCTGGCAGTCAGTGTTCCGGACTCATTCCGGGAAATCATTTCCATTTTTTCATGATGCGCCTGATGGAAGAACAGAACAAGAATCCCACTCAAATGAATACAAATACAGAGATAAACGTGCATACGGATACAGTGCAGGAGATAAGCAAGCGAGATAACAAGTATGCTGGGTGGCGGGCGATGACCCATCACGAACGCAAAATAGGGGGAAATAGGAGGCTAGCTAGACAGTTATATGGTTGTTATGTAAATGGTGAGTAGTGATGCAATGGATAATGTAAATATTTTTGCCCATCCAAGAGAGGTACGGCCCTGATGAGAGGGAGTCATAAACAAATCCGATATGGCCGTTTAGCAGCCGCAAAGGAGGGCCTGAGCACGTCGCGCGTGCTTTTTATCAACCTGGCGTAGTATGAATGAATGCCTGATGTGATAAGTTCAGGAGACAGGAGCGTACCAGAAGATTCGCTGTTTTGAACGATGAACTGTACATGTGGTTTATCTCGTTCTCCTCGAGCACTTTAGAGAAACGGTTGACGAGTCCGTACTTGTCTGCACAGAGATACATTTGTGAGGAAAGGGGGAGTGATCTTTCAAATTTCACTTACCAAGCCCAAACCGTTGCAAATCGAGCTGCAGGCAGCTCAGAATGCTTCCGTCTTCCAGGTCCTCATCATCCGAAAAGTCGCCTGTGTGTGATCCGGCGAGACGTTCGTCGGCGGCATCTAGTTCGCCGCTACAGATGATCATGTCTCTCTCCTGCCGAGGAAAAAGTGCCGCCAGGATATACACATCCGCCGTCAGCGACGAGCCTTCAGCCGTCCGTGTGTAACTGAAGAACGGCACTCGAGACCTGGCTGTGCCTTGGCCTGGGTCAGCGTCGACGGAGCGATATGCCGTGGGCGAAAGAGGCGAGGAGATCTGGGTCAAATGTCTGGACCGGTGTTTGAAAGGCGATGGAAGAGGCGAGAGCTCCCTGAGGTCCGTTTCGGAGCGTGAAGCCGAAGAGACAACAGACAAAGAAGATTTCGTCTGTGGGGAGTGAGAAAAATAGCCGTCATCCTCACTGGATGAGTCTGACGTAGAACCAGATGGGGTGGGAGATTTAGTACTACGGCCCAGAGGATCAACAATAGGTGGAGAGAAATCGAAGAGAGGAGTCGAAGGCTTGCGTAGAGGGTATAGAGATGTGGTAATGATTGAGGGAGGGACAGTGATATGAGGCACATAAGGTGGAGGAGCCGGAGATGGTATCAGTTCAGGGAAAGCCACTAGTTTCACGATTTTGAGACCCCAGTGATCTGCCCCAAGCTCTTCTGAGAGCCCTACGCATGCGAGGTCTGAGGGAAGAAGGCGAACTTCACCGGCGGTTGGGGAGGTATTTTTCTGCCTGGGATGCGACTGGATGTTTCCAGGGGGTGTCGTCGCATCAGCGGTGGAGAGAGGATCGTTCCAGATGGATATTGGATCCAGCTTTGCTAAAGCAGGATCGGTTCCGCTCCTGGCACGCGTCATGGAAGGGGGTGGAGGCGGTGTTGTGCGGAAGTCGTGAACGGATGATCTAGCCTTCGTCCGGGCAGGGCTGATGGGTGAGGTCTCAGAGCCGGTGTATATGTCGAAGCCAGCATCAGCCAGGAGACTCATCGTCTCCTGTAGGCGAGCCGTTTTGACCTGGTGCAAAATTAATAAACATTCAAGACAGACATTAAACGACATACTAGAATGAAATCACTCATATAAGACGACTGGTAGAGAATAGAGATCCCGGCCGCCGCTAATGGTGCTGAGACCTCGTTCACTCGCGCACCAGAATTGTCTGAGAGGCTTATTGTCAGACGGAGATGACTGTGTAAAACGTATAGCATACCAATCTGGTCGCTATGAGAGTCGACCTGTAGTACACTCCATCTCTCATATGAGACCTCGACAGGATCGATGTCGCGACTCCGTGAACCAGGTGGCCGTCCTGCACCAGTATTCGCTATAGAGCGCTTTCTGTGTCGATCCTTCCTGGCAATGGGCTCAAAGTCCTCTAGAACGGTTTCGTCTGCAAAGAGACTGAGTTCAACCTCGTTACAGGTTATGTTCAAGAAAGTAGGATTCGGTTGGAGGATCTGCTTGAGAACCGGATGGGACAGCTGGTGGAGACGAGAGCGGGGTATATGGACAAGAGAGAGGGAAGACTGGAGGAGGGAGATGGTGACTTGCATGAGCGTTCAGCTGGGCTGGGTGCAAGGCTGGTGTGATTTTCGGTGAGTCTTTTGAGAAAAGGACATGACTCAAAATAGCCACCGATCGCCCAGTCTTATCTTGCCCCTTCAGGCGCAGCGTTAATTTGCCGGCTGCAGGGCCGGATCACGTGCAATACATTATCCTCGGGGTTTGCCTCCGCGGTGCCTTGCTCCAACATCCATGCAACTTGCAAGAGCCTACATGTTCTTCTATCCAACCATATACGACCCAGCTTCGACCACAGAAATCCAAATTCTCTATATCTTTACGTCAATTTGGGTCTGGAGCCTTTCAATTCATCGGCAGCGCATGCGCAATCCATTTCCTTGGTCAAGTGCCTCGAGGAGGCTCTAGATGCATAGCCGCCATTGAATCGATACGCTGCCCGGATTCTCATCATGCGTCAATCTATGACCCTTTTCTAGATTTCTCCTCGTCTCGCCGAATCACCCTTCGTCGATGACCATCAGTTTATTGCCTTCTCCACGCCACAGGGTTCATTAGAATCTTCCTGGCAAGTACGTGCAAATCTTGACAGCCCCTTCTCACTCTATATACATACTACATTCCACGTGCGCCGCAGCCGAATCTCCAACTTAATTCAGACTTTATTGCGTCGAGGTTAGGGATCCTTCCAAGTTCCGCCCCTTGAACAATAGCACAAAGGTAAGCAACTGAGTTTCCAGTTCTTTCGCGGCTTGATGCGCCCGTGGCCGTTCTGTCCAGCCTTCCAGTCCTGAATTATCCTCATGGTCGTTGACCGCATATCTGAGGACCCCTGATAACCCTCTGAGAGGCTATATGCCGATCCGGACGAATTTTGGGCTTTGGCGGCCTGAAAGGTAGGTGCAATCCGGACAAAAACCTACCTGGTTGGGCCAACCAGCTGGATCCCTGTCCGGACAAAATCCTTAGGCTGGGAGGTGGTCAGCCATACATGGTATATCGAGAGAGTGGTCGAGCGCCGTTCCGGCCTTGGAACGGCATTCTAAAGAGTTCGAGGGATTGAAAACAGCAAATTTGGACGATTTACGGCTGGTAGTGCACTACGGCGAACTTTGGCAGCTTATATCTGGACATATTTTGACCTAAAACAGACGCCAAGCTAGATCCAGTCGGGACAAAAATCCGGACAGTTCCAGAATTCACGATTTTTCGGCACCTAGCCTCTGACTGTACTATCAGGGGTCCTCATATTTGCCTCATATCTGGTGCTCTTGGAAGTTGGAACGATCGGCGATTCAGGTGTCGTCGCTTCACGTTGCGCCATATTTCAAATTTTGATACGCACAGCGTGCCTTGCTTGAGCCCGAACTTTTGGTCTGGTCTCGGAAAATTATCTTCTCACTGCGTCGTCCTCAAGGCTTTCTAATGATACGTGGAGTATCTCACCGGTTCTGTTGACACCTATCGTACTTAGACTCCGATGTTACTGTGCACCTCGCCTGGAATGACTTCTCCAAATGGGAGCTGCGCCTGACTTTGTATCGCTGTTCTTTCTTGATCACCTAGCATACGCGTGATTGATTTCGTATCCTTCTCGCAGCATCTGAGATACGAACGTTGTACTGTGATAGAACAGAAGGGGCCTGGGCCGCACGAACCGCGTTGTTATCTTGCTGATGATAGTTGTCTAGGGAGGACTTCGAAAAGTACTTGAGATCAATCGTGATTCTGTCGCAAGTAGCATTCTCCGAGCTGTAACTCTACACGAACATGTGGACACCTCTGATCCGACGGCCTCTCACACTCGGATCCTATGTATGCCGTCGAAACAAATACATTTGAGTTGCGTATACGAAAACAACAGGGGGAACCGTAATAGTGTGGATTACAGGTATGGACACGGCGATGAAAGAATAGGCGGCAGGTGAATGGTGAAGTTGAATAATGATCGTGAAAAATAAAGCAGGACACAAGGAAGTGGAAAGATAGGAGGACGGAACGGCGACGAGAGACTCCACAGTATGCTGGGAGAATATACACTAAGTGAAACCATGTAAAATACAGACCTGGAAGCCCAGTAATACAACAGGTGAAGGACGCGCGCGACTCTGGCGGGCGGTCAGCGGATACTGGTCGGGTCGTCCCGGGTACTCCTCAGGGTTCGTGAGCGAGGCGAGCCCGACGCACCCTGGGGTTTCGCTCTAGAATGGGATGATTGCATTGAATATGCTATAGGACGAGAGAGGGGGTGGGGGGGAGAATACATTGTGCGGCGATTGCGCGTGCCTGCCTTCGTCGGAGACTGAGGCGAGACTGGGGCGGGCCGCTTCCGCAATTGGTAGCGAGAAGTGTGTGTAGGTGGCGTGGCAGGTTTCGCGGGGGTGGGGGATTTATTTGAGGATCGTGTAAGGGGGGAGTTGCGGAGAGGGGACCCATTCTTAGGTACACGTGTCGACAGACGGGAGTGAGACTTCTTTGGAGGAAGTTGGGGAGGTGGAGGAGGTGTCGAAAGATCTGAGTCAATAGAGGATAGCGACGACATTGGGGTTAACTCCCCAAATAATCCAGTGCCGGTCGCGTCAGTCGCGTCGACTGGTTGCGGCATCCCTAGTTGGGAGTAGGACAGATGGTTCTGGCTCGATGGCCTGAGGACTCTGTATCGAGCTGAGAGGCTGGGATCTCACTACTGGTTGTCTATTCTCCACTGCAGCGATCCATTCGGCGTCACAAGAGGTGTATCAATGTAAGGTTCGGAGCCTTGAGATTTGAGGTACCGTGACGGAGGTTGAGAGGTTTCCCATTCGCTCGGTTGGAAGTCGTATGTCAGCAGGTTGCGACTGGGACTCGGGTTGAGGTTCGGGTTCATAATCGTCGAGGTTCATGAAGCCCCGCGCGCGTTTAGCAGTGGAGGGCTGTTGGATATCTGGTTCTGTAATCTCCCGTTCCAGTCTGGCTTTCTTCGAGGAACTGCCTTCCTCATGTCCAGTTTTGGGGTTGATATAAAAGACATCATCGTCCTCCCCGTCCCTTCTATTGCGCTTCAGGGGCCGCGGCCCCGGTTGAATCTGGCGAGGGCGGAAGGGCCGAATTGGCGGCAGCTTGCTTTCGTACGCGAAATCTCTGACTTTTATTCCAAGTCTTGCTAATGTGTCAGCATGACCCTGCGATTGAGGATCGATGTCTACTGGTGCGGTTGATGCAGGTTTGGATATTGGTTTGGACGATGGTCCCGCGGCTGTAGTTGAGAACAACGGCCGAAATGTTGAGGACTTGAGACATGGCATTATATTAGGCTGTACTTGAGGGGGCGTTCCACACCACTTTCTTGACTTACGAGGGGAATGGGGGCAGCAAGTGGAGGTGCGGCCTTTTGAGGCAAGACGGGCACAGTGATGTCCATTTGGGGCAGGACCCTGTGTCGCTGAATGACTCGAGCTCGGTGCAGTGCAAGCAGCGAGATCACACGAGGCTTTGATTGACGGTATGCAGGCCGGTCCTACTCGTCTCTGGGTCCTGGCGCGACGATAGCAAAGGGGTGAAGCAGAGAGCGGATCTGCAGCGAACTACCATTCAAGATATCAGGGCTTGACACGCCATTGTCCTGCGTTTCAAACAAACAAATGTCACGTGTTTCAACTCACTCTGGCCTCTGCTGGTGCCAAGCCATTCGTATTATAACTTGAAGTCATCCAGATTCACGTATGCCCATTTGTTCTTTGCACCCATTTTCTAACTAACAAGTTCTATAGCTAGGTGCTACGCGGTGCACTCAGTAATATCAGTTTCTTAACCAGCTACTTACAGTAAAGGCTCGGACACTTGAAACGAAGTCCGACTCAGGTTCATCGTTCGCCACTTCGTGGTCACCTTAGGGGATGATACGGAACGCGTGGAAACCAATTGCAGGCGCCGTTGCCGTTGGTGGGCCAGCGTACCTGTACTACGCGTCAAAGTCAGACAAGCACCAAACCTTCGATGTTGCTGTGAAAGTAAAGGGTGCGGACGGACGCCCAGAAATGGCGAATAGGTCCCTTCCACTCCACCCAATGAACGTCCTCGAAACACGTATAAGAGAGCACGCAACTCTGGATACCCACTCCAGTCCCGGAGGTCCGATATACCAGTACGCAACCGCGGCTTTAGCGTCAAACGATCCCATAGAGGATGCAAACGCCCAACAGGTCATTCAGCGAGACGAGTCCGACCCCCATGCACCCGGGGATTACCTTTTCTTTGCCGTTATGGATGGTCATGGCGGGAGAGACACATCCCAGCTCCTCTCCCGTGTCCTTATCAGAGCCGTCGCTTTGGAAATCTCCAACCTCGACACCAATCCACAGTCACAACCTTCTGCAGGCCTTCTGCAGAACCTGAAATCCCTCCTGTGGTCCTCGTCTTCCCAGTCTACGCAAATAGCGTTAGACTCGGATCCGCAGCGGATGGCACATGCCATCGAGGGTGCATTCATGAAGCTCGATACGGAGCTCATCAATGCGCCCATCCAGATACTGGCGAGTAACCTAGATGCAGAAGCGCGGAAGAATAAAGTTGTCCCAGACCTTAGCCAGCATCCTTTAGCACTTCCTACCATGCTTCCGGCTATTTCAGGTCCGTTGTTTCAAACCCTCGTCTTTCTTCGAGAGTCACTCTGACGAATACGCTTAGGCAGCTGCGCATTGATGGCTGTATTTGACACTGCTCACCGCGATCTTTACGTTGCTTGCACAGGAGACAGCCGTGCCGTAGCTGGAGTTTGGGAAAAGACTGCCGATGGAAAGGGACAGTGGCGCGTGGAGGTTCTTACTGAGGATCAAACTGGCCGGAATCCAAATGAGCTCAAACGGTATTAGCCTTTACTCTCCCGGTACTTCTGTCTCTTTTCCTTAACCTCATCAATCTAGAGTGCAATCAGAGCACCCCAAGGACGAGGCAGATTATGTCATTCGTGAAGGCCGTATACTAGGTGGTTTGGAACCATCTCGTGCGTTCGGTGATGCCAGATACAAATGGCCCCGCGCGGTGCAAGAAACGTAAGCCCATATCAACCTTCCCTCGAATTAAGGACGTAATAGACTCATGTCTTGGATGAAGGTTGAGCCAGGCATTCCTCGTTGGTAATGGCAGGCCGTTGCGCCCGCCTCCTTCCCTGTTCAAGACCCCTCCCTACGTCACAGCGAGGCCTGTCGTAACTCACCGGAAACTTGACTTCTCTGGTAACGCGGATGGTACGGACTCGGGCGAGAAGCCTCTTCGCTTCCTGGTACTCGCTACGGACGGTCTTTGGGATCAGCTCAGGTATATCTAAAGGTTTAGCGCTTAGCTCTACACACTGAGCACGTTCCATTGTAGCTCGGAAGAGGTAGTCAGTTTGGTTGGTGGGCATCTCGCTGGTCTGAAAGGAACCGTACCCAAGTCCGATCTACCGTCGCTTGTACCGACATCGGCTGGTAGCTTAGGGGTTGATGGCAAGAACAAGAAGAAAATCACCAGCCCAGGTTCATGGGCTTTCGCTGACGATAACGTCAGCGCGCATCTTATACGCAACGCATTCGGCGGCGGCGACGAGGACTATCTGCGCAAGCTACTTAGCATACCCCCACCATATTCGAGACGGTACAGGGACGATGTCACCGTGACCGTGGTGTGGTGGCAGGACGGCAACGAAGACACCGCAAAGATCACTTCCATCAAGTCCAAGCTGTAGTTTATATCTTGCGCCAAGGTCCAAGGATGTAGCCTACATCTAGGTCTTACAGATCAATATTAACATTAACGTTACAACGCTTATCGTGACAACAATAAATTTAAACGTCGACTTGCATCATATGTCCGTGCCTACCCCCTTTAGATGCCCCTCGGTCTGCTGCGCCTGCCCGTGCTCATACTGGCATACGGATTCAGATTCGACCCACGGTACCCACTCGAACGAATTTGTATTGGCGGTCGATGCCTCCCTCACTTTTCTTGCGCACCACAGAATCATCATCATCGTACATCTTGCGCTTCTTGGGGTTGCTCGAGTAAAAAGACTGCGCAGGTATGGGCGGGGTCGAGGGGGACAGTGAAGGCGGTGACGATGTCGCTGGTGCTGGGGGAGACGATGCCCGACCATTCTGCTGGACCTCAGG
The DNA here is from genome assembly GCA_014905825.1 of Lyophyllum atratum. Lineage (NCBI taxonomy): Eukaryota > Fungi > Basidiomycota > Agaricomycetes > Agaricales > Lyophyllaceae > Lyophyllum > Lyophyllum atratum. The sequence goes on along the minus strand of JACGCN010000002.1, from coordinate 2,334,861 downwards.
GTTGTTCATCCTCACCTTCACTCTCGGACGTATACGCCGTGAGACTCGTGAGTGCACCCTTCGCCTTGGCATTGGCAGCGGCAGCGATCTTCTTCTTCACTAGAGCCGCCTGAGGGTCGATCCCGTTGACCTTCATACGTTTCGGTTCAGGAGCCGCTGGTGTCCATCGCTGGCGATGGTAGCAACGGGCCAATGAAAGGCGTCGAAACCTTGGTGCCCATATCCTCCTCCCCACCCTCCCTCTCCTTCCGCTTCTTCATGGATCCTACAAGGCCAGGTCTGGGCTGCGGTGCCGTCGGGTTGACCGCTGCCTCCAGCCCCTGACCTTTCTTCCTCTGATAAAATAGCATATATGCAGTTTTTTTGTGGGGTGAGCCAGCCATGGGTGCTACAGTCTCGTCATTCATCTCCCACCAACGACCATCCTTACTCTTCACGAATGAGTAATAGTGTCCAGAGTTAGGTCCGCCGCCGGCGTGGCATATGACGCCATATAACGAATATGTCGGTCCGTGGGCGCCCTCGCTCATGTACGGGTTGCAGTGACAACTCATCATCATAGTGAACGGAGTGACCAATTTTCCTGCCCAGTGGCGAGAAGCGCTTTAAATGAACGGTAAGAATGAGCGGTGCCTCGTGCAGATTGAACCGCTTCTCGGCGTTGACATGCTTCTTGCACCTGGCGCCATGTTCGTGAAAATCCTTTGGGCTGTCGGACGTGTGCTACTCACTTTTCACATTTATACTTATCGGCGCCTTTGAGGTAGTCGATAGCCACAAACTTCTTCAGTGCTTCCTTCAGCGTCTCTGCTCGATGAATATCGACGCTGAGGTCCAGCACTCGGTCGAACGTGTCGCTGTTGTGCCCGCAATCGCGGCATGTCACTCGCGACCGTAGTTGGCCACCAAAGATTTTGTGCACCCAGGTCGTTTCCGCCAGTTTAGGGTCGATTTTTCTGTGAGGACATCAGTCGAGAGTAATGAGCGGAAGCTTGTCGCGAACAGTACTGTGGGTGTCCAGCCAAACAGGACTTTTGTAGGCCGTCTATGGCATATCGAAGAAATTCGTGCGAGTCCTCTTGCCGGCCTTTCCTCAAATGTTTGGCAATGACTGAAATATCACGTTAGTTGTCGTGGACGGTTAGGATGAATGCGATCATCACCTTGTAGCTTACTGGTGATTGGTACATGGGGGAGAAGGCTTTATCCTGGGTGTACGCTTGCACCATAACGAGCCTGAGACTACACGACATACAAAAGCCCTTCTCCACCCGACCTATATGATGACTGGTAAACATCGTCACCGGCAGAGATCAAGGAAAGATCAACGTACATACGTCCCTCTTGTGGACGATCAGCTGTCGAAGAAGGGGTGGCGTATGCAGGAGACACTGCAGGGCACTGTTGAGGAAGCACGTATTTCCGCTGTTGTACAGTCCACTACCACGATTACAAGTGTCCGGCCATGTAGCGTCGATGCCGCCAGGGTGTAGAGATGCGCTTTTGGGTGGTTTGCTGTGGAAGCGCCGGCGGCCTTGACCGGCGTCGTGGTGGGTGGCTTGGGAGTTTCTGGGCGCTGCAAGCAGAATGAATATTGTGGGTATTTAGGCAACGCGAAACGAGCAACGTACATCAGGCTTGGACGCCTTGGGTGAGGCGTTGATAGGCTCATACTTGCCCGGAGGCACAGCCAGTGCGCCGGAGGATGAGCCTTCTACAAATTCAATAGGGGGTGGAAGCAGGCTATTGAAAGCATCTTTATCTCGCGCTGGCCGGTACTGCAATGGAGAATCGTCGGAAACATGAGAGCTAGAAAAAATTGGCGGGGTGGGCAGGAGCGGCGAAGCCAGCATCATTATCGGGGACGGGGGGAAGTGGTGGCACAGGCAATCGGGCGAAGACCGCGCGTCCAGGAGCAAAAAAATCGAATGAGCGGGACCAGCGCAACGCAGCGAGCAGGATTGCAATGGCGAGGGCGACTTGTAAATAATATTTTATCGGGGAATTCAATGCTTGTTTGTTTCTGATGGCCGGTCGCTGTTATTCACGATCAACAAACATGCCTCACACATTGCCAATGCTACACGTAAAACTCTTTTTCATTATGCAGGGAACCACGTAGTAATGAATGTCAGGCATTAGGGTAAATGACACGGGGTATAACCAGGATTTACAGAAAGAGAAGGTCGTAAAGCTTTGCTATCAATACAGTAATGTCGAAGAATTCGTAAACGTCCTAACAAAATTACAATGTCATAAGGAAAGTGTGCGGATGCCAGACCAGCGGAGGTATAACTTGAAGAGAGTAGTTGTACACTGTACAGTCAATCACAGTTGCACGCCTTGAAAGGGCTCAGGGATTGTCCCAAAGATGGACGCTTCGAACTCCCATTCGGCTGAAGATTTCTGCTGACCATGTGCTGCATATGCCGGCTCAGAGAAAAATAGGAGAGGAGTCTGCGAGAGAGGGGAGGGTGCGGGAGTTGAAGGGGAGGACGATGTATACGGTGACTGCCCTCTTGAATTGTCGGGTGTCTGCAGAAGACCATTATGGGATGAAGCGGGGGAAGAAGAGGTCGAATAGCTGAAGTCCGAAGCGGCGATGCTGTATCGATTGTGTATAAACCTGCCGCAGGGAAGGTTGGGACGTTAATGGGTTGAGTCCGGAACCAGTCGTAAGTCATGGCTCGTTCTTCCGTCAGTTGCGGAATATGGAAATAAACGGCGCCAGTCGCCTCAGCATCATCTACAGGAGTGTGAGTATACGTAGTATATTAGGGAAAAGCTAGCATACAGGGATGGGCAGAGATATTGTTGAATGAGAGATCTGTGGCCGATATGCTTTGGTGGGATGGCTCTTGACTAGGGTGTTGAGTCGTAGACTTCCGCCGGGGAAACGCCTGCCGAGAGAGGAGGGTGGGAGCAAGTGCATCGATATCAACGGTCTCGGGGTCGATATTGTGCTTTCTAAGATGCTGCGTGAAGGCAGAGCGACGTTTGATACTGCATAGACTGGCGTGAGGGGTGCATTGGCGACTATGAGACGTAAAAAAAATTACCTTGATTTGCAGCGGGGAACAGGGCATCGATAAGCGCCAAGGGTTCGATGGGTCTCCTTGCAGTGGCGAGCTCTAGAAGATGGATCACCGAAAGCAGCCTTGCAGTCATCCATTCCACACAAAAATGGTTTGACTTTAGTACTGGATAAAAGCCATTTGAGTCACTAGACAGCGCGAAGTTGGGAGAAGGTATACTCACTGGACGTTTCGGTGCGTCTTCAGGCCAGAGAATTGTGAAAAAGATTTTCCACAGTCGTTGCACTTGTGGGGCCTGAGAGGATGTTCTAATGAATAAACAAATAACGAGAAGAGGGAACCAGATCGTACTTATAGCCCATGTGAATATTAGCGTGTCTTGTGAGGTCTCCTTTGCGAGCAAAGCCCTTGAAGCAAGTCTGGCAGGTCCACTACAGGCATCGGTAAGCGCTTCAGTCCAAGCGCAAAAGAGCTTACGCACCTCGTCGGAAGTCATGTCGTTATCTTGTAAAGTGAGTTAATGAAATAAAAAAAGCGGCTGTCCTGCAACGCTGATGGACGTAAAGAATGTGGGTTATGGGAAAGGATGGAAGGAGAGGAAAAGGAAGGGGACGACCGGGCTAAGTGAAACTCCCCAATTTCCATAGCGCCTCTTTTTAACATACCGGAGGGAGCCAACTCACGCTTACTGACACAAAGCGGGCAGAGATGAGATCAGAGAGCAACGCATCTTATTGTGTCGGAGCTGACTCTCACCAAAGGACGCTTGATCTTGAATGGCCAAAAAAGGCAACCGACACGATCGACCGCCCTTCGCAATAAAGGTCAGTAACGAATTTCAGCAAGCGATCGCGAACTCTTTGTCTTCTGCACCCAAAGCCATCTTAAAGTATTTAGAATTTCAAAGAGAATCTTGATTCGATGATCATGCATAAAAAGAATTCTGACAAAGGAAGACATACCGATCTTGTTACGTCCCACGTGGTTCGCAAATCACCCGACGGTCAGCCAAGAGGGCGGACGTAGCGAACAATGACTAGCGCCGCCTTATGTGAATTGCAGAGGGGCTCATTGTGCAAGGGAGAAAGTACAGCCCAAGTACAACGATGAAAGTAACCACAAATGTTAGAGGTTGAAGGCGGCTGTTTATCAGTTACCTAAACCCGGTCCTTGGATTTTCTTGGTAATCCTCTCCTCCATCCAGGGCGCAATTGCCCAAAGGTCCGCCCAAGTGAAGGAAGCATACTGATTCCGTCCGAGACCTACAACGAGATCTAAATCTTGGAGAGGGGGCCAATCTCCGGATAAATCGTGAGTGTGGGGACCGACGAGTTGAGCGATGAGCCTGAGGGGTGACGGGTCATCTTAGCTGTTCCAGTGCGACAAGGGACTGACTAGGAGAGACGTACATAAGACCACCGACCCATCTAAGGCCTTCTTCTTCAACCTCACCAGAGCCCAACCAGCGTTTGTCGCCGCCCCCTGTGGTATAGAAAGGGTAGTTTGCGTGTGATGGCGCAGGGAGAGGGTGTGTAGGTCGGGTATACGTCTCAGGCGATGAATGGTACGCTATAAGTATGACATGTCATGAAGAGGTGGAAATGTCAGAGCAAGCTAGCGTACTATAGGCTGGCAAAGCCAGTTCGTGCAAGGGATAGACACCGTGATCCTCAACGAGTGTGTTCATACTCGAGACAGAGTATCGCTCGGATGCGTCGTCCAGGCATCCAACGCCGATGCCGGGAGGGTGCAACAACAGATGAGCATTGGGATTGAAAGTCAGTGTGCTTTGAGGCCGGTTAAGAGTACCAAATGCAAGGATGCGAACGTCAGCGAACTCGATGACCAGCTGCTAATTATTAGCAAGGCATACTTCTTTGCTACGTGAGCATTGACAAACCCTGGTCCGAGTCTCAAGGTGCGATAAATTGCTCTGAAGTCTGAGGAACGATGAGGGCAGGGCCTCATGCTGAGAGGATGAACATACTTCATTTCATTGAATAAAACGAGGGGATTGAAATTACGCGAGGTAATTTCGAGCTCATTAGCAGAACCGTTGCGATTCAACACGATGTATCTGTAATATTGAGCCACGTTTCACGCTGGAGAAAGAGAATATGCCGACCTGGTCCATGATTCGTCGGCAGTGCAATTGGTCTCTGTGCGATGTGACACACGATGCAACGCTCTGATAGAAAAATCAACTAGATTGGACACATACATTTGCAAAGCAAGGACTGACTTCATATAAGCCTTTTTCCAAGAGCCATCTTTTCTCCACCTGCGCCATCCGGGAAGAAACCGCCGATTGAAACATTCCTCCCATTCGTCAGACTTGAGGTTTGGGAGTGTGGCTTCGTAAAGAATAAAAGACGGAAGAGCCAGACTCAGTATTTCAATCCAGTTCTGTCGCGGAACGGTAGAGCGAATGCTGAGGTTCCTGAGGTGCACCTCGTAGTCGTCTGTACGAAGTGTCCGAAGAATGGGTCGACGCCAAGGGTTCAAAGAAGAGTCGGACGCGATGGCATAAAGTCTCTTGGACAGGTAAGAAACCGTGATCAGAGACCCAAGATCTAGTTCCCCCATTATGTCTCCTATTAGCTCAACGGGCAAACCCTCAAAAGTCATGTTGCCGCAGCGGTCTGCCAGGGAGGAGAGGGACGAGGAGGAGTTTATTATACTGACACTCTGATCATGAAGTTCGATAGAGACTCCGAGGAGAAGTTGTGGCGGTGACACTTTCCGCGGGACGGCAATTACCTGAAATTCATTCTCCGACCGATTTGTCTCCGAACCGGAACTACTCTCTTCCTCAGTGGTATCTTATACACTGTACAAGACTGCCCATAGGAAACTCTACGTTTCTGACATGACTGGAATAACCCTCGTTTTTGCAGAATCCAGGACGCTTCGTAGGACCAGCTTAATTTCGTGTTCTTCATTTGCACCGAGAACCAGGCCTTCATTCGACGATAAGGACTCCACCCCCAGGCGATTCATCAGAAGCTGTTGCCAATGACGTTCGAATTCATCGCTAACTTAGATGTCAACACTGCTTAGATGCCATCCCACTTCAATTCGTCGCTTCATCTGCGGGGCGAATTCAATTGCAGCCACGCTACTTGAGACAATAAAATCGCACTAGTCAACTGTGGCTACGACGAGGCGCGCTACTATACACCGTCTCGGAAGTATATCACGGCGCAGGAGAACAGTCCTTGGCGCCTTGTACGTAGTGGTTCTATTTTTGGCCAGGTTCTAGCTTTGAGCATTCTCGCCATTACATATTATGCAAATTACGACGTCTCACCCCCCTGCTCCACCCATTCAATTTTCTTCTCGTTTCTCATGACTTCCCCAAACGCAGAGGACTCGACAAAAAGTCCCTCATCGACGCCGACTCGTAGTCTCCTCCTCCTACCGCCGGGCTCACACTTCTTATCTTCTTCTCCTTCGTCTGGCAAATTATATCGAGAAAGCTGGGTGAGTACATTTTGTTTGAGCACTTTGCTAGACTGTCTTATGTTATAATTACATTAGACGGGCTCAGAAACCCCCTACTCTTTCGATGGCTCAAGGCTGAGTACTGTCGCTGATAAAGTGAGGTTCATGGTGTACCGTGGGCTTCTTCGTTCTGATAAATTTTCTTTGCCTTGTGTTCAGTTCTCTCTCGCTCCCGATCCTCGACAATGGGGCTCGGATTTATCGACTGAGCTTGTGGAAGCTGACGACGAGATTCACAATCCTGATACTCAGCTAGGCAAATTGAAGGACGATTATGACCTGTCCTTCTCGCGGAGAGGAGTGGCCAACCTGGGGTGTCTTATTTTTCTTATCACAGGTTTCTTGATGCTATTGTATCCTCCACCCGCTATCTCTCATATAGCATCGACTAATGAATTCTTTAGTATCGGCTATCCAGTTTTTTCCTACCTGCGCAAGCTGAAAGACGGACAAAATGCATTCAACCTCGGTGGAGTCAATTCAACCGGCCAGGTGGGTGCCATTTTCCCTCACGTGGCCCGGGCTCAATGACGTCTTTCTTCTCAGGTGCCATCGATAGGCAATTTTGGGCTTATCGACCTTGAGACACCGGAAGATGCGCATTTCCGAGATTCACGCAGAGACGGCTCTCGATGGCAACTTGTCTTTTCCGACGAATTCAACACAGACGGCCGTTCATTCTATCCAGGGGACGATCCCTACTGGGAGGCAGCTGACCTTCACTACTGGGTTAGCTTATTTCTCGGCCTTTGACCTGGATCAGCAGCGGCTAAATTCTCAAAGGCTACTAACAATCTGGAATGGTATGATCCTGCTGCGATCACTACGGAAAACGGCTCTCTTGTCATCGAATTTACTGAGATGCAGACACATGGGCTGAACTACCAAGGAGGTGTGTTCCCCCCCTCGTTGCCCTTGGGTATCTCTCACCTTTTCAAAGGCTTTATCTCGACATGGTAGTCTAATTGCGCAGTCCTCCCCTTTCTTGAAACTAACGAGGTTTGACACTTCTAGGAATAAATTTTGTTTCACAGGTGGCATGATTGAGACCTCAGTCCAGCTTCCTGGAGCCCACAATACCGTGGGTATGTGGCCAGCAATATGGACCATGGGTAATCTTGGCCGTGCGGGATACGGCGCCACACTCGAGGGGATGGTAAGTTCTTTCTTGCCCCCCCCCCCACTTCGTTGAACAAGCTATGCATAGTGGCCTTACGCCTACGATGCCTGCGACGTTGGTACGGCACCAAACCAGACCTTCAATGGTCAGCCTTATGCCGCTACTATTGACGGCGACCCAAGTTATGGCGATGCCTTGTCGTATCTTCCAGGCCAACGGCTGTCCCGGTGTACCTGCCTCGGCGATGATACCCACCCAGGACCCAAGCACGATGACGGCTCATTTGTCGGACGTGCTGCGCCCGAGATCGATGTCATCGAAGCTCAGGTACATAAGCCTCTTCTCTCTATTTGACGTGCGGTCAACTCGAATCCACTCCCAGGTCACAGGAAAACCTCGCAGAGGGCAAGTATCTCAATCAGCGCAGTTTGCGGTATGCTCTTGATTGCGATCTTCTCTTACAAGTCTCTCATACCTTACTGAACAGCCCTTCAACCATGCATGGATCTGGCAAAATACTTCAGACAATATGATTATTGACGACCCCGCGATTTCTGTCCAGAATAGCTTCAGGGGCAGTGCCACGCAGCAGGCGAATTCCGTTGTCACTGACACAAATCAGCTGTGCTACGAATTGGAGGAGAACTGCTACTCCGTTTATGGGTTTGAGGTATGTTACTATATACTGGATCAAGCCTCATCAATTATTCTGACGAATATGACAGTACAAGCCAGGATATGATGACGCTGTGAGTTATTCCTGATGCGACCTATCCCCGCACATTTACTCAACCCGCCGCAGTATATTTCTTGGGTGTCTGGAAATGCCACTTCCTGGACACTGAATGCTCCTGGTGTAGGTCCCGACCCATCTGTCAGCATTTCTGCAAGGTCGATTTCGCAGGAGCCAATGGTTCGTCTCTCCAGGAAACTCCCCCACTTTACCTTCCTAATGCGCTGAAAATCACACAGTACTTGATTATGAACCTCGGCATGTCTAGGAATTTTGGTCACATCGACTTTGCCCACTTAACCTTTCCAACCCGCATGCGAGTGGATTATATTCGAGTATACCAGGACCCTAAAATGATCAACATTGGATGCAACCCACCAAACTTTCCAACCACAGACTACATCAACAAGTAAGTGCGACCCTTCGCAGGAACCTTTTATAGCTTGACCTATCCTTCGATCTTCGACAGGTACATCGATGCATATTCAAACCCCAATTTCACTACCTGGAGAGGTGACTTTGGTCAACCCTTCCCGAAGAACTCGTTTATCGAGTCTTGCTGACCGCTCTTGGCTCTTCCACCGGATCTTGTTACTGCTGCCCTCTGGTTGACGCCAACGGACAATTCGGGGTCCTTGACTATTTTTGCGGAGTTTCCGCCATTGCCACTCCACTACGATTTTCATAGCAGGCTGTATGTACGTAGTAACCTTGCCATTTCTCCCTATTCTGCATATATACCCCACATACCCAAATCTAGATCTAGATCTATAATTTTGTTTTCTTTCTATCTCCAGTAAAAATTTATGTACCAGCAGTACCGCGACACCTCCTACACTCGAAACACAAATACATCTGTCCTGATATCGTGTACAAAACGATAACTACAATGACATACATCCAGCAAGTTAACTAAAAACACAGATCCCTTAAAATTTGCGAAATTGACTGCACTAGCAATGTCACATTCAAATGGGCTGTATCCACCCCTTCTTCACAGCGTACGCCACAATTTCTCCCGCGCACGCTGGACTCATCGACGCCAAGGGCTTGTGAGGCAACGGAGCCTGCGTTTTCCTCCTCCCCTTGGCTTTCGACGGCTTTGGGGCCGTCGCAATGGCCGTGATACAACTTTGGAGCCAGCGCTCGATGTCGGTGAGACAGTCGTAACAGTCCTTTTCTGTGAACGCGGCAGCGTCGAGCGCTCGGGAGGTCCGTGAGGCTGGTGGGGCTTTCAGGCGTTTTCCCTGTAGCAACTTCACAGCCAGGTAATGGAGCCACTAATGCACATGTTAACGGAGCCTAGTAGGTTGGAATGCATTTTCAATGGAAGCGTACCATGACATTGGTGAGAGGCTTAAATTCCTCCCATGCACCACCATTATGCTCCTGCATCATGCGATACACGTCAAACTGATAGTCGCCTGAGCCCATGAAGGATAACGATTAGTTTCACAGCCCGGACTTGGAGTGGAGGTAACTGTTTACCTTCACCCATGAACACCTCTTCCTCGAATGGTGTCCAGTGAACCATCTCGCCACCTTCCCCATCGCCTGCATCCATTCTCGACAGGCCCAGGTCAATTAGAGTTGCTCGTACACCATGACTTGGATCGTCCATATAGACGCGAGACGACGGGCTGGGTTTAGAGTTCTGGTTCCGCGCCCGGAGAGGAAGCGCAGCGGGCATGGGCAGGTCCTTCACCAAGATTTGGCCGAGATGAAGATCACGATGCTGATGGGTGCATCATAATCAGCGAAAAGGCAGTACGAGGCGGTATAAGTACATACCTCAAATGAAACGAGCTGCTCTGCATGTGCCAGAGCCTTGGCAACTTGCCAGAATAGGCTGCATGCCTGTCTCCAGCCCATCTTACCGGCGTTCACGAATTTGTAAGCCTCGAGGTCGGGTCCGCCATTGGGAAGAACGATGATGGCGTAAATCTGGGAGACAAGGAATTTATCTGGCGACAAACTTTCATCTAGATGCTGCTGCTGATAGCCACGATATTGACGTACCAGGCCGCACACTCTCAGAGCCCTTGTTCGAATGATATTCATCCCAGAGGCGCAATAGAACCTCGGGGTATTTGCCTCGAACAACATACGCCTTCAGAAGCTTTACGAAACCGTCGCAAACCTCTCCCATCGCGTGGGTCACGATTATCTCCTTCAATACGTCCTTGGCATCGCTGGGTGCAGGTCCGTCTTCTTCCTGTTGCCCGTCCTCGTTGGGTCGCCCGTTAGTCTTGAGATCGGACGCGCTTCCACCGGTCTCATCCCTCAAAGGAATAACTTTAAGGACCACATCTCCGATCCCAAAGACTTCAGAGTAACTGGCCTCACCAATCTTTCTAAACCGTACATCACCTAAATGACAGGCATCTGATCGGACGGCACGATCGTAGGGAAACGTTTCAATGAAGGAAGAGAAGTCGATTGGCCCACACGCTTCCTGACCGCACTCAGCCAGCAGGGGCATCAGATAGCCTGGAATCTCGTCCTCGTGAGGATATGAGGCAGTGTGTTGTGAAGAAGCAGAGATACTCAATTCCTCAAAATCGAGAGACAGATCGAGGTCTGTTGAGGTAAATGGAGAGGGTGGTGATGGTGGTGCGAAAAGATTTCTGCCACCCCGGTGACGAATCGGAGTCAGTTGCCGTGGGCGCGCTACAGGAGGCGAGAGATTCTGGTAGCGTGTCACGGGGACAAGTGGTGGTAGAGGTGCCTTAATGGGAGGAGGGGAGGGGGCCTTTGATGGGGCGAATAGTTGCTTCTTGATGGGATATGGCGCGGGAGGGATGAGAACTTCGACCATTATGCACGACGGGCCAGCCTTAGGCGGAGGTAGGGGGGCAGGTTGTGGAATGGTGGGAGCGTTCGAGCTTCGATTTCGGGAGGGTAATGGGGCGTCGTCTTCTGATTCAGAGTCATCCGAGTAGATGGTAAGGACAGCACGTCGGACAGGACGTTTCGGTTGCTTTACAGACTCTACATCCTCGTCGCCGTCCGCACCCTCGTCTGGGAAGATACTTTGTTTCCTCCGAGAAACAGATACTTTTGACGGCTTTTGAACGTCTTGCGCTGCGGGTTTCGATACGACGTTCGTCCGCGATACTCTTCTCTCCTGGCGTACAGTCCTCCCAGCATCATCCAAAACGATTATATCCACATCGACGAATGGTGCGAAAGGTTTGCTCGGTTTCAGAGACGTGCCTTTCCCACCTTCTGCCTTTGCCTTGCGAATTTTGGTAGTAGAGACAGCGGGTGATCCTGGTACATTGAGACTAAAATGAGCCAATGGAGCGCGAGGCGGACTTGTGTTGATAGTCTTCTTCGACGCAGGAGCCTTTAGCGGTAGAGCTGGCAACTCCTTTGCGTGGACCTCGGCGCCGATAAGCTGAGCGACTCGAATGTGCCTCTTTACGGGGGAAGGAGTTGGAGAAAGCAGCTTCTTCCGACGCATGCGTACTGTCTTCGGAGATGGCGTCTTGGACTTCGCATGTGCAATGTGCTCGCGTTTCTTCATTTTAGACGCAATCGGAGCCAGTGGTACTGGTTCAGTATCATCAAAAATGCTGGGAAACGGTTTCCTCTCCCCATTTTCCGAGACATTTATGATGCGTTGGTTACGCTTCCCATAGGAGTAGATTTGTTTCGTTCGTGTACCAAGCATAATGGCCAGTACTAATGCAAAGAACAGTAGAGTCACTGTCAGTGCAAGGTCGTCTGTGGAGATCGGTATTGTCGACCAAAAAATGGTGGAATGAAAGAGAGGCAGTGCCAGCTATCGTTGCGGAAGAGGAGACAGACAGAACCTGTTCTATTTTGAGAATCAACCAAGACGCGCCAGATCACGTGGTCATGCCACCGACACACACCGTCAAACACTGACAGACCGCGTCCCGACAAGCGACCTGGACCCTCAGAGTCACTGGCATCTTCTCCTTCTCTACAATGGCTCTCCCAGACGGCCTACGAGTGTCAATAACGCCTCCAGAGCTCGAGCTTATTTCGTCGCAACAACTTATTGAAATTGTTCCATTAATCTCCATGGAAAGGACCGCGTTTATTTCGGTACATCTCATCCCTACCCGCGACCCGCGATGGCAGCTAGAGCTGAAGTCTCTCAGGGCGCGTATGGACCTCTAAGACCTCCCAATAAAGCCAGCGTTCCAATATGGATGGCATTGAATCTGAAATCGAAAAAGAAATGTCACATTGTCGCGCCTGCGTGGCTCAATGTCGGTGTGTATTCGTCAGTCGTAGTCGAGCTGTCTCTCAGGCTTGAATCTTTCATGAAGACTTCCTCCAAGATCGTCTAAATCGCGAGACATCACAACCTGGCTTCAGTGACCTTCCTTTCCGTTTCGCGGAGGTGTCCAAAGTCCTGCTTGATGTGTGCGTGTTACTGCCGTCCCTTACGAGCACAATCGCGTCAATAACATTTCAAAAGCGCGTCAGACGATCTAGAGAATCCTGACAAACTCAGATCCCTCCTCAAGGACCTTCGAGAGGCCAGGCAAGCTAAGAGTCGGGACGGTCTCAAAACCCTTGATCACAGTGAACTCAGTGTACGTCTTTCTTTTACATCACACCATGCGCCCCTATGAACAACCGGTATTCGACAGCTTCCAAATCTTTGCTCCATGGAGATCAACGAGATTCGACCATTTTTCGTCCACTCCATGCATCTATTAACCCAACTTGTGCGAGAGCCTCTGACAGTGCAATAACTCGGAACACTCAACGGTCTCCCATTTCCTGGCATTCGTAATATCCATTGTGCCGTCCGACATCGCATCCAACATTGTAACCGCTATCGAAACAACAATCGAACTTCGTACCGCGTATATGCAAGGCTAGTAGGTAGGTAGGTATGTCACAGTAAATTGTATCAAAAAAGTCATATATCATCATGTACATTGTCTCTTGTCTCGGTTCTGTCCATGGGCCGTTTGTTAATTATCCTGGTTCTTGATTATAGCCGCCGTTTGTTCCTTGAGAAGATCCTGGATCTGCTGTATTGTGGGTCTGAGGGCTAATTCCTCCTTCAGATCCTTGATCTCCTTTTGCATCTTCCCGATGATAGTCGCATGAGTCGACTTTGCTGTCTTGCGCATCTCTTTGATGATTGCCGATTCACTCGACTGCCCTATGTTCAGTACCAATATATAGGAGCAGTTCAAAGCACTGACCTCCTGAGTGTCTGGGAGCAGCTTGGTCAATTCCTCGAATGGCACCTTGCTGATCTGCAGCCCAGTAGCCTCGTCGCCGTCGGGATCCCTGGCCTCTGGATAATCTTCGGGACCCTCATCATCGCCCCTCAGCCAGTTGTTCATCCAAGTATGCTTCCGCCTGTCGAAGGTCGATTCATAGAAAGCAAGCACAGACAACGGTACGAAGAAGACAACGAGCATGACATATCGGTTGAGCTATGTTTTGAGCTGGTATCAGCACTGAGCAACTCTGGATCAGGATATGAAAGCACCTTGGCATATGCTTTAGCGCCCAGTCGGAAGTACGGGATCATCCTAACAGTCGTTGTGGGAATATGAGAAGGAGGCTTTTAGGCAGGGATAAGAACGTACTCAAATGGTGCAACGAGGAATATTTCAATCAGGTTAAACGGGGCAGGATAAACGAATGAATCTGGAGCTCTGATCATGCCAACAGTCTTGCTTGCAAAGAATGCCAAATATTGGGCTTCGGCATCGTCGACGACCTGGTGTCAAAATTTAGTAAAAGTGATTTGACAAACTATGAAGGCACTGACGTCGGAGTATGCAGAAGAGAAGAGAGAGATGAGGACGTTGAGCAGGACGATTGCAGTCACCGTATTCCACCTGGTATAGTGTCAGACTGCCTTGAATATTCTGATATGACTATCACCCACAGGTAGTATAGCAAGAGACCAGGCGGGCTGTATTGTTTTCACGTCAGATACGGACGTGACGGCGAGGCAAAATTCGGTTACCTTCCTGAATATTTCTCATAGTCGGGCGCTCTGTGTCGCGGGTAAGGGAGACAGGTGGTAGGAGGATAGAACGAAACCTTACTGTAGGAGTGCTTGGACTAGTTGATGGATAACCTGTATGGAAATCTGTTATCCTGTGCTCGCATCTTCAGCTAAAGTTACATACTACCGATGGGTGTTCAGTCGAGCCATCAGCAGCGTCTAACGCGAATAATCCTTGGGCAAATCCGATCGCAAGCACAGATAGAAGCTGTGTCGCCGTTAGGATCAAATAGCAGGGTGGCAGAGGAAGCGCTGACCGCAAAAAATATGCCAGACTCTTTCAACATACGGGCCACACATATCTGCATCGTTCCAATGTACCTAGTTGTGGTATTTCGGTTAAGTGTGTAGTATGTAGGCACTTTATAAAACCTTACTTGTAACCATCGAAGACCGTGATGAGTTCTGATGCGCAGAGTTATTGGAAGGGATCCTTCAAGATGTGCGAACAACTTACTCATCCTGCATGATCAGGGTAAATGTCTGGGGAGAGCACGGGGATAATATCACTATGAACGCACCATATCAAAGGTGAAACAAAACTCAAGACTTGGAAGCTCCGGAGTTGCATGGTCACATCATCATCGGCCCTACCGGTCAAACTAACGACACGTAGGATGAACGCTGTAACCAGAAGACAATCGGTGACGAAAGAAACGAAGTTCCAGAAAGTGAATGCCCGCCAGGTGGAGAGTCGTAGAATTGAGTAAAACTGTCGCGAGGGTCAAACTTTGGCAGGAGCACGAGGCGGTAGAGTCATACTTTGTGCATGTCTAGCTCAAGAGACATGTCAGAACACTGAGATTTGCATCAAGATTCATGACGAAGACATACCCTCAAGTGTAAATGCAAGAGCCATAGTGTAAAGAACGATCTCCCATTCGTCGAATGATCTATGTGCATTTCCCAATCGCTCCAGGGGTTCGCGGACTGTGTAATACATCAGAAGACATGGACGCTCGAGGAATGCTACAGATTTCACCTGCTTGTGAATATACCACGAGGAAGAAGAGCCAGATGATGATGCGGAAAATATTCTGGTATCTGATAAAATAAGCCTTAGTAAAAATGGCACGAGTTATGAAGTCCCAAGAACCTTGGAACACTGAGTCTCTCAGGATTTAAATGGCCCCAGAAGCTACGATCACGGGTATCCGCGTATGGTACGTCTTTTCGTGCATAGTCAGGGTGTGACATGACGCAAGGATATAGAAAGGGGGACTTGCAATCGATGTCGTTGTTTGCGTTATTCTTCTGGACAAGTTCTCCCGTCCACAGAGCGTTTACAACTAGGCAAAGCGTGAGAAGGGAACTATATGGCATGAGGAGACGATACATCATACCGTCTTGGGCTTCGCTCGAAGACAGAAATATCGGACTGATAGTAAAATTAGGTAAGAGGAACAAAGGAAGGTTGGTGTCCATACCAATGCGAGTCGATAGCGACTTCGAGAGCACTAGCCATGTCACTCTCGTCGCCATCGATTTGTCGGTGTCGGAAGCGGGATGAGAGGATTGTGTGCAACCTATCTCGTGGAGCTATATGCACAATCCTGCGTGCCAGAACTTCGCAGGCTATTGCTGTTGAAAGAATCGCGAAATTGAGTTGGTTGAACGCGTCCGACGCCAGTCAAACAACGTGCCTCGTCCTCGATTTTCGCCATAATCAGCCGGGTTGTGGTTAGCATCCCACATAAACTCTGCTTTGGCACGAAGAAGACAGTAAGGAAGCTACAGAAACATGTTAGTGAGAGATATCTCTAGATTTCCCTCCACCTCCAGTACGTACAGCCTCGAAGAAATCTCCTGCAGCTGCTCTGTATGCAGAGATGACTTGAGGGGTGATAACTCTACTCGTGGGTTCATTGATAACCTCTGGGTCTACTTCCACAGGAAGAAGTGCGAGTGTTAGGGCGCGTAAGCGCCTTATGAGCCCTACAATGCCATTCGTGTTCATCTATGATAGGCCCGGGGAGCTCCTTTACACATACTGGTCAACGCGTCGGGCGACGGCTTCACTGACACGACGGAACGTATGGAGTTGTCGTCTCCATTCTCCGTAATAGTTCCCAGAAATCCTGGCATGACGAACAAGACCGCAAGTTGAGGACTCCTGGTTCCTGAACCAAGCCTTTTGAGTGGCAGGCGGGTCACACAAACCTTGTGACAACACCAGGGCTGGACGTCATATAGACAGCTATGTAAGGGTCTTGCCAAGCAACGCCAAACAACCTCCTTCAGAGCTCACCATTATGCCTGTAAGTTGCGGGGCTCGTTCCTTGATAAAGGTGCTTATGACCAGCTTTAGGCATACCATTCTTCCTTTAATGAAGAGCAAGATGTTAGGCAGGTCGGAAACATGTCCATTCTTCCCATAAAGACGAGAATACGCGGTCCTGCACCCCCTGGTAAGTTAACCGTCCAGCTGCGGAGAGAGTTTTCGCAATGACCACCCATGCATCATCTCCAGCTGACGCGTCGCAATTTGACATTGTCGACGAAACACTCGATCTCTTCCGTGCCAACTCTCTCTTCCGCAACTTCGAGATCAAAGGACCGGCGGACCGCACCCTGATCGTCCTGATTCTCTACGTTTCCGATTGTCTTGCGAAAATAGGAAGCGCGCGCACAGTGCCCACACAGATAGAAGCATCGAAGATGCTCAATACCCTATCCGTCGAGTCCTTCCCAATCCCCGGCGATGCCAACTTTCCTCTCAACTCACATTATGCCCCTCCTGCTAGTCGGTCTGATAGCGGTGAGTGTTGACTGTACACCTAACATGTGCACGTATATATAACTGCATAATCCAGAATACCTACGGCAATACCTCACTCAGGTCCGCCAGGAGTTGGCTGCGCGGTTGGTCGAACGGTTATACGCGGATGGAACAGGCAAGCCAAGCAAGTGGTGGATGTCATTCCAGAAGAGGCGTTTCATGAACAGAAGTCTCGGGAATTGAGGTAGAACACTAGTATGATCCATTATGACAGAATACAACCCAACGATCGAATGCGAATGTAAAGCACCGCAATCTACCCTACTTGCGCTTCTTCCTCGTCGCGTTGGGATTTTTCTTTCCATATCCGATCTGGGGCAAATCACCATCCATTCCCCCGGACTTTATGGTCCTGCCTTTGCCACCGGATCCGACAGTTACCATCTCGGGTATCCAATCTGGATCCATCCAGCTGCCGACGCCTGTGGCGCCCTCTACACCCCGACTTAAGATCCCTTTCAGCATCTTGGCCTCCTCGCGCTCCCGCTTTCCATCTGCCTGCTTCTTAGCCCTCATATACTCTTGCTGATCTTCTCTCAGTATCAAATTGTCACCAGCTCCTGTTTTCGCAGATCCGGCTTTGGGTGTTGGGATCGAGTATTTCGTCCCCCGAATCCTGTACTGGAATTTTGGTTTGAGATGGACTTGCATCACGGGTGCATCAGCTGAGGCACCCGGCGCCGACACTGTAACCGATGCCCGCAGAAGTGTCGGGTTTCCGCACGATGGACAGAACTTCTTTGAGTTGTCTTTGCAGATTCTGTGTGACCGGAGAAGTAAGTTACTCGCATCGGACAAAGTTAGTGGACACTCACTTGAAGCACGCATGACATCGCAGCACCCAGCTTTTCACCTTCTCTATCCTCTTCCCCTCTACACCCACAAGATTGAGCCCCATCTGCAATAGCACGTTTTGCATCGCGAAATCGGCAGTCATGCAACCCGCATCGATCACTTCCTCAACTTTCCGCTTTCCCTTTGCGCCAGCATCGGGGAGGAGATCCAGCGCCCGCGATTTATGCAAGCCAACATTGCTAGGTGTTATCCACTCGCCTTCACCATCGTCAGAATCAGAAGGGTCCTCGAAAACTGGCGCCAATGGTTCTTGAGAAGCCGGAGGTTGAATGGGGTGAGATATAGATGCGACTTCCTCCACTGGTTGAAGTTGTACGTCTAATGGCTCTAATGACTCTGCGCCTGCCTCGTCTTGAGCTTCATCGGTGCTCTCTTCCACAGAAGATCCACCTGCTACAACAAGGGGCTCGACCTCAGCATCCTCTGGTGTCTCTGGCTGGTCTTCTATGGGTAAGTCTTCCAGTATAGATGAGATCTCTTCCGTAGCCGGTGCATCTACAGTTGACTCAGGCGCTGGCTACTGTCGTATTTAGTCAGTCCTGAATCGCGATTGGTTTGAAAAGGGCTTGCCTCAGATGCATCCTTTTTCGCCACCTTGGCCTTTTTCGCCTCTTCACTCAATGCGTAAGTTAACGCCAGGACACATATATCAGGATGCGAGAGGACACTGTAGTCTCCGGTTTTCTTGGCCCATTGAATGACTGTTGATTATGAGTACACTATCACCTTTTCAAGCTCTTCACTCACCATGAGCCAAGCTTGCAGCATCGGGCGATTGTACTTTGACATTCACACCAGATAGCAAGCCCAGTTGTTCGAAATGGTCCCGCGCGCGTTTGTCCTTCAGTTCAGCAAGGACTTGGGGAACCGTCAGGTAAGTCTCTGCCAAACCTCGCAGAGGTGAGAGCGAAAGAAGCGGTCCAGCATCAAGAACGAGATTTTTGCAGCGCGGAGCGTCTGAAGTCGACATGATAAGGTCTCTTGAACTTGAAGGAAGCAATAATCGCGATGAGATAAAATTGTTGTCACGTGGATTCACGATCACTCCGTGCGCTAGGCTGCCGCTTCGGCCGAGCGCGTCGCTGCTTTAGGTTTAGCAGGTCCGAACAACCGAATCGATTTCATAGAAAGGCTCATCTCCCTGCTCCTTCAACAACGCGTATACTCTGAACATGGCCCCCAGATCGTGAGTCAAACCAATTCCCTCGTGCTTTCACTAACTATTCCAAAGGTTTCGTATTGTTGTTCTCCCTGGTGACGGCATTGGTATGTCTTTCAAATAGGCGGGAGCACTATATTTCTCATGCACAATTGCAGGACCTGAGGTCGTCAACGAGGCTGTCCGGGTTCTAGAAGCAGTATCATCAGCTTCTTCAGATTTCAAACTTCAGCTCGAATCGCATGCCTTTGGAGGCTGCGCTATTGATGCTCATGGCGATCCACTCCCTCCCTCAACATTGAAAGCATGTCAGGAAGCCGATGCGATCCTCATGGGTAGATATACTCTCTGCAGTACGCGATGGTGCGCTTAACCTCCTACCAGGATCTATCGGTGGTCCGAAATGGGGTGTTAACGCCAAAATTCGACCTGAGCCTGGTCTCCTCAAGCTCCGGAAAACTCTTGGCCTTTATGCTAACATCCGTCCGGCAAATCTTGCATCTGATTCTCTGCTCGACTACTCTCCCCTACGCCCTGAGATCGCGAAAGGTGTTGATATCATCGTCGTCCGAGAACTGATCGGGGGTGTCTACTTTGGTACTCGCAAAGAGCAAGGAGTTGCCCCTCATGTGGACACCGCCTGGGACACCATGATCTACAGCGTCGAGGAGGTCCAACGAATCACGCGAGTCGCTGCCCAAATTGCCATGACCGCGAACCCTCCCCATGCTATCCACTCCATAGATAAGGCAAACGTTCTCGCAAGCTCCCGATTGTGGCGAAAGGTGGTCACGGAAACCCTGACCAAAGAATACCCACAAATCACACTTCACCACCAACTGGTCGATTCCGCCGCCATGTTCATTACATCAAATCCTAGGAAGGTGAACGGTGTGATCTTGACGGAGAATTTGTTCGGGGACATGTAAATCAAAGTGCTATTCTATCACTCGTTCTATCTAACATCTCAACAGCCTTTCCGACCAGTCAAGTGTCATCCCAGGATCCCTCGGCCTGCTTCCATCCGCATCCTTAGCAGGCGCCCCATCCATTCCTTCCGCCGACTTCAAAGTCACCTTAGGAATCTATGAGCCAATTCATGGCTCTGCACCCGACATTGCAGGCCAAGGCATTGCCAACCCGATCGGCACAATTCTCAGTGCAGCCATGCTTCTTCGATACTCTCTTGGCCTCGAGAAGCCAGCAAAAGCAATCGAGGACGCCGTGAGGAAGGTTCTGGATACACCAGATCTTGGAGGTTTGGGGCTGAGGACGAGGGACCTGGGTGGACAGGTGACAACTCAAGATCTGGGTGACCAGATCGTGAAAGTTCTCAAAGATCTGCTGTGAGCGAGGAAGTCCCCGCAAACTTATACGAGTTGTAAGATAGAAAATAGAAGTACCATATTCAAAGTAGCTTAGTTACAACGGAGTTCTTGTATCCTCATCCATTTACCTCCCTATCCCCCCCCAGACCGTATATGTAGGGATGAATGGCGACATGTGACAAAGTAACCCCCCGTTGCGCCACATCGCAACAAGTTCAGGGTACTCGAAAGGTCGAAAGCGGGTATGAGCCGCATCAGTTTTGACGAGCCACCAGAACACTCAGTTTCCTTCGGCCTTCTGATACGATCACGAATTCATTTGGAGTCCAACATTCTATGAAGTATAACGAATTCTAAAGGAAAAATAAAAGTCCGTTCCATGCCCGTTCCAGACCACTGCTACAGATATCAAAGTAGGTATCAAACGTAAAGCTAACGATCACATCATCCATAATACAAGTTCAATAATAGAAGTTCAAATACGTTGCACAATAAAGCTATTTTGCGAGAACCATGCAGGTCCTCGCAGGGATATACACCTAAGCCTCGGTAAGCTTCTATCATATAAAACGAACATTAAAAACATACCTGCAACCAGTTCTTGCGGTTGTTCCATTCCATTGGCGTCGTAAAGAACCTCACATCGAGCTTGATATTTGCGAACCCCCCGAACTCTTTGTCGTCGCTGCTCAAGACGATGTGATATTCCCCAGCCTCCTCCACGCCTACCCTATAGTCGGTGAAACTCTTCGTAGGGTTGAAGTTGAAGATGAACAGGAGTCCGGCGCGTTCATACACGATGACCTTGTCAGCTTCATTTTTAAGGGAGACATAAGCCTGCGTAGGAGCCAGGGGGTCAGCATCCGGAGACTGAACCTCGCCATGAGCCTTTACTTGGGGTGAATCAAGCCAGCCGAATTTTCCTGCGAGGTGGTTCATAGCGCGATCGAAGTTATTAAGGTATCGGTAGCGAAGAAGCGGCTCGTCCACCACGTTCCATTGACGGCGGGCGTAGTGGAACGAGTTTTGATTGCCCTCTCGGGGGAAATCAAGCCACTTTCATAGAGGGATTAGTTGAAAAACTCGATGGAAGACGTGATTGACGACATGCCTCGGGATGACCAAATTCGTTGCCTTCGAAGTTCAGGTAACCTTCTCCGCCCAGGGAGTGAGTCAAAAGACTGGAAAAAATGTCAAGACGGTGTTACTCGAATTATTTGTTGGCGTACCGTATCATTTTGTGGAGGGCAAGTCCTCGAGAAATGGTGGGAGTCATTGGACTCATATCAGACATGTTGGTATCTAGAAATTCGAGAAATCTAGTAAGCCAGAATGTCTATAAAGTGACCACTAACTTACACATCTCTTTATCCATGAGCCAAAATGCCAATGTTTTATCACCTACCAAGGCCTGGTCATGGCTCTCACAGTAGGCAATGCTCTTTTCTCCATATCGGCGGTTTGTCAGTGTATGGACGATGTTTGAAAGATCCCACTCGTCGTCGGATTTATGTTTGAGCAGCTTGATCCACATATCGGGGATAGCCATTGACAGACGATAATCAAAGCCAACACCTCCCTTCTCAACAGGCGCGCCAAGAAGGGGCATCCCAGAGACGTCCTCAGCGATCGTGATAGCATTGGGGTAGAGGCTATGAATGGCATCGTTGGCCTAGAACAACGGAAAACGGTAAGGGCGCGTAGAGGTAAAGAAGGTCGACTCACGATCATAAGGTACACAATCGCTTCGATATCCGCAGCGTCTCCGAAGTATTCATGATAGCCTCCGGAGAATCCTGTTCCAATGCCATGATGTTTGTACATCATACTGGTCACCCCATCAAACCTGAAGCCGTCGAACTGGAACTCTTCCAGGTAGAACCTCAGGTTACTCAGCAAGAACCTCATGACTTCATGCTGGCTATAGTTAAATAGCCGACTGTCCCAGAGCTCATGTCGTCCTTTGGCACCCTCATGGAAGTATAAATGATCGGTGCCGTCAAACTCGTTAAGGCCGTCAAGGACGTTTTTGCAGGCATGCGAGTGGACCATGTCGAGTAGTACGGTCAATCCCATCTCATGCGCTGTGTCTACAAGTTCCTTCAGATCCTCGGGACTGCCGTAGCGAGAGCTTGCAGCGAAGAAGCTTGTCACTTGGTAGCCGAATGCTATATATGCGGCGAACTATCAAGATAAATCGGTATGCCGAAGGATAAGAGGTACATACAAGCATAGTACGCGTGTTCCATGACCGCCATGAGCTGTATGACATTGTAGCCGAGGTCCCTGATGCGAGGTAGGATGTTACGCGTGAACTCCTTGTAGGTACCTACTCTGCCTTCAGGAGTCGAGATTCCGACATGCGCCTCGTATACTCTCACGTTGGTGGGTCTCGGTGGTCTCGAATACTTGAACTTGTATGTCTCCGATTTGGGCGGATTCCAGAAACGGCCATCGTAGACAGGGGACACACTAAGGTCCTGTGTGACGCGCCTAATCCAAGCTGGGAGACGCTCGATACGCTCCCCGGATGGAATAATCATCGAAATCTAGTTCTAGATTGGTGGGTGGACGGGAAAATCATTCCAACATTCCGCTTACCTTAATCTTGGAATCGTGAGGGATAGCACAGGCACCAGAAGATGTAGGCGGAATGGTGATCTCCCAGACACCGAAATTATCCTTTTTCATGGGGTGCGAAGTCCTACTCCATTCATCTGAGAAGCAAAAGTCGAATCATGCATCAATGCTTCCAGTCTGGCCGACGATAAGGAGGAAAGAACACTCACTGAAATCGCCAATCAAGTTGGCCTCTGTTGCGTTGGGAGCCCATTCTCTGTATACGACCTGGCCATTTTTTCCGACGTTGAAGCCAAACTTGAGGTATCCCTTCGTGAAACTGTCGTAACCACCTTCATGCTGCTCGATCGTGTTTTTCCATTTCCTGAACACTTCGTATCGCTGGACTATGGCAGGAGCATTGGGCTCCAGGTAGCCATCCTGCTGCGTAACTACCTTAGGATGGAGAGGGGCGGTCGGCATATCGGTTTGAGGGATTGTGGTGGAGGTGGAGATGAAGGGGTCAGAGTGCTCCCATTCAGGAGACCAGTTCGTTCAAATCCAGAATACGGCCCACTGCCCTGTTTAGATATGACGTAATGCCACGTGGGAAGAAATGCTTGCTGGAGAAGCCACAGCCAAGCAATCATGCAAGGGTCTTGACCCTGGATGCGACGTCTTGATGAGCAAAAAGTCACGGAAAGGAATAACACTGCTTCGGGATATCTGATTGAACTGACTGAACCAAGTCTGAAGATCGCGTGAAAAGTCGTTGTGCGGAAACATAGGCTCTTGGGTAATATATTAGCATTAACACGAGTATAAATTCGGTCTTCGCGAAAGGTCTTCGCGAAAGGGTATTATTGTTCGCCAGACTATATACATCAGGGAACAGGTACACTAGTAGGTCGAGGAATTGCCGGCATGAACGATCGTCTGTTGAATCCTGGTAAGTGGTCATATTTGTGGAGGCAGCACAGGTATGATTTTCTCACCGATTCAGCACAAGCCCTTTTAAGGCTCTAATTTCCCGCCGGAACTCATCTTCTGCCGGGCCTAACGAACTGCCTGAGCCAAGGAAACCCATAGCGCTCGATGGCGGGCGGTAAGGCAGGTAAAGCTGAGTGCCTATGTAGCCAGTGAATTCAGAGAGAGCTTGTAGAGTGTGTTGACGAGAGTTATGTTTTGGTGCAGAACTCTTCGGGAGAGACTCTGAAAGCGCAGCCATGGATTTCAGGACTGGGGAAGGCTGCGTAGGGGTGGGAGCAGTATACGTCCAACGTGTAGGTTCTTGGTCTTCGACGTTCTCTGCATTCGGTTCCGGCAGAGGGGGCGTTCTGGTGAACATGGAGCAGGTTGAAAGCGTATCCCATAGCTTTTGCTGTCGACGATAGGTCAAGTATCAGTCTCTCGGGAAGGAGTAGGTGAATCGAAGACTTTCACCTCGTATATTAGCCCCTCCTCAGATACCAGCCAGGGAACTTGACCTTCCAGATATCGGAAAAGTTCTTCCGTTGTGGGGCTTGAATCAGCGTCATCTTTTCCTTTGCCATAGCCCTCGAGTCCACATCGAATTAGTGTTAAAGGAGGAATGCTGTGCATATCGGGATCTTTCTGCCCAAGTTCTTTCAGCATATCCGCAACGGTGTGACATGCTTGGAATTCTAGAGGTTCCTTGTATAGTTCTGGCCGAGGAAGACCCCTGTATGATTCCGTTTGTGATTCCTTCAATGAAGCGAGGGATTCAGTGAGTCTGCGCAAGAGGGAGAGATGATGGGATTTGATGGAGTGTCGTGCCAACGTAGTTTGCGTTATACGGGGCAGAAGAAACCGCTAGACTTGTCCATTAGGCACTTAAAGCATGGATTGAAGTAACACGCACGTAGTATATGAATACGAGTGCCGCTGATTCTCCTGCTATCCATGAGAAGAGACGAGTTAGCCCCAAGAGAAGGGTAGGAAGATTCGACGGAGGTGGTTGTGGATATGATCGGGGAGGCACCGTAGGTCTCTGGAGGGGCTTCATACGACCATGAAGGTCAATTCAATCTCCAGAAAGGTGCAACACTCACAAGCTCACGCAACAGAGCATCGATCTCTGTCTCATTAAGGCCTTTCTCTGCCAGGAATTGTCGTTTTGCTAAAGGTTCTTGGTACAGAATTTGTGGAGATTGCAGAAAGCCCCGAGCGCGAGACAGAAGCTCTGTTCGGTCTGGGAAAGTTGTCGAAGGTGGTGCAGGTGGTGGCGTCTCAGAGTCGGGCTTAGGGTTCAAAGTAGGAGGGTTTGGCTGCCCAGAATTGCTCGAGGAGTCTGTACCGTCTTCCCCGGTTGTTTTGTCTTCAGCCATATCTGCTGTTCGATGTCCACAAAATGGCGATGTCATGTCCCCGATTCCCTTACGTAAGGAAGAGGGTCGACTTGCAGATTTGAAGATCTGACCACCCATCGCTTCAACATCCACCTCGGTCCAAATGCATAATACCAACCTCTATATCTAAAAGGCCTACATGAATTTCTGCTTGACAGAATTTTGAGGAATGCTTGTGCTGTTCACAAATCTCTGTTGGCGCCACGATGAATTTGTGACAAATTCTGAAACTCCGAAATATAATTGGGGAGCTTGCTCCCCTATATCTTGCTACCGACCCAAAATGCAGATGATTTGTAAGCGTTACTTGTTGTGATACTGTTTGGCTTTTGAGGACCCCGTGGGAATTCCTGCGCAGCGCGCAGCGCAAGCGTCAAGCGCCATTGCGGTGCTCGCCGGCGGCCTTCGAATCTGAGATGAACCTTAACGCGTTGTTGGCACCCATCAACAGATCTGTCAAAAACGTCGCGCGCCGTTTTCTCGGTGACTCTTGGCTACATTTGGGCTTGCTACTGCTTCTGAGACTGCTTTGCACATTTCTGCCACTGAGGACCCTGAAATCAACTATATAGCGCACTAAGAGGTTGCCAATCGTGACTTCTTGTCCATTGGCATTTAGTGAAGTCCAACCTCTCAGTCCCAGTTTGCTGAGACTCCCGGACCTCTCTCACTCAACGGTGTCAGGAGCTTTCAGTACCTTTTACTGCCTCCCTTGACACTTCCACCTGCCTAGCAGAAAAGGGGTGTATCAGGAGTTGCTATAAGCTTTGGATTAATTTCCCCTGAACATTGTCTTGCGGCGTGTTGAAATTTGGTGACTCTTTGGTTGAATAGCAGGGGACACGGGTTCAACACCTGTTTAGGCTCTATCTCTGGCTCTGTCGCTTTCTCTGGACTATGCCTGGGGCATCTGATAATCCGTTTTTGTCTGCTGCGAAGAAATTGCGAAAGGTCGCAGCCCAGGCAAAGCGACGTGCGGAACACGTCGCAGCCCAGGCAAAGCGACGTGCGGAACACGTCGCAGCCCAGGCAAAGCGACGTGCGGAACACGTCGCAGCCCAGGCCAAGGGAAAAAGGCGTGAAGTACCAATCCCCGGTATGTCTACTCTGTATATTTAAAAACCCGGTTGATTGACATTAGCGTTTCAGGACCCTCTCCCGTATTCCCTAATTCCTCCCTAGATTATGAGTTCTCCCCTTCACGTACGTTCACATGTACCAAATAATGAATAGTACTGATGTCTTTTCAGCTGCTGATTTGGCCATGCCACCTCAGCCTGCTGGAGCTGGACCATCTAGAATCCAGTTAACACCTGCTGCCGATTCCCGCACACTTTCACAAATTCTGAATGTCACCCACATATCCACTCCCCCTCCCCTGTCTCCTGCTCCGTCTCCTGATATATCTCCTGCTCCTGTATTTCCTTTTCCGCGTACTAAAGGTGGTGGTCGTAAGTCTTTTCTAAAAATTTTGATTGTAAATATTTAGTAATTTCCCTTTTAAGCTGCCTTCACTCCTAAAAGCACTGGTCGTCGTCAGAATTGCCAGCGCACACCTGTAACTCCTACATCGCGTGAGGTCCATCCTAAAAGAACTCGCATTACCATTCTGGCTACTCCTCCATCTGTCGGTGTAAAAAATTTGCTATCTCAAGATGTTGATATGCAAGACCAATCTGATGATGAAATATCTGAATTACGTCCTCAACGACTATTCCAATTCGCACGAGTCCCTGACCCTGCTCAGGCTGCTTTTTCTGATGTCTTTGGTTCTATTCCTCCTCCAACGCCTCCTCCCGCACCCGAGCCATTTCCTTTGCCAAATCTCAATAATCATATACCTGCCCAGATTGTTTCTCGTAGCCGCTTTGGTGTTAGAGAGCATCGTGGTACTCGAGGCAGGGATGTTCATCCGCTTAATCCTCGCCTTTTATGGTGCACCAAAGCTGGTCATTGGGTCTCTTCGGATGTATTTGGTCTTCAAATGCAATGCGCACGTTGCAGAGCATTACATAGTGCTGCTGCTCGTCGCCGCAGAGCAGAAGCTGCAGCCGCGCAAAATCAATCCGAACTCGACGCTCTACGCAATCCTACACCTGATGTCGAACCTCCTCCTCCGCCCAATCCTCAGCCTCCTCTACCTCCTCTACCTCCTCCTCCGCCATCTCCTCCACCTTCACCACCTCCACCACCTCCTCCTAACATCGACCCACTTTCTGAACCTGCTGTATCCGCAGAGGAAAAGGCACTACTTGCTACTGTACGGGAGAAAATCATGGATATAAAGATGGAGCGTTGTGATCAGTGCCATGAAAGGTGGTTTGATCTCAATGTGGTACAGGGAGTCTGTGCGAAGTGCAAAAAAGATGACAAGTTCAAACTGGCAAACAAGATGTTTCCGGGAATGCCTCCACCACACTTGCCTGAGCTTACACAGATGGAAGAGATGCTCATTTCTCCGGTTCACGCATTAATTCAGCTATGGCAAGTGCGTGGTGGCCAATTCAAGTACACTGGTCATATATGCAACTTTCCTCGAGAGACTGCAGTCCTCCATGCCAGACTCCCCTTGCTTCCTGAAGAGTGCGATATCATCATTCTGCGACGCTCGGGAACAGAGGAGCAAACAAATCAAGCCGTCTACCAGGATTTCCGAGTTCGCCGGCGGAATATTGAGGCATGGCTGCGTTATCTGCAGACTTCACACCCTACATTCCGTGATGGATCTGTTGAAGTCGATTATGGTAGACTTGCTCAACTACCAGAGGATAACTCTGTTCATGGTCAATTGCGGAGCATCGAGCAACGAGACTTGGAGGATCCAGCTGCTCAAGATAATGGTCCTCCAGAAGGGGAGGGAGGAGAGGATCAACCTGTGAATAATGAGGAACCGGTCTTCTCACGTGGATTTGTGCCCAATGTGCAGGCTAGATCTACGGAACTAGAGCAATTGAATGCAGCTGCATTAAACGACGACCAACCAATTATTCTCACAATGCCTGAGATTCGTGGAACCCCCATCAATGAGCATTCAGGTCGTGCCATCGCGATAGACGCCTTTCCGACACTCTTTTGTACTGGTGAAGCAGATATTACCCAGCCACGGGATATTAATGTTACAATGGAAGAATGGGCAGCACATCTCATCCGTCTCGATGGAGGCCACTTTGCACGCCATCCCCGCTTTCGATATTGGGCACTGAATACCGTTATGCGCGTGGCAGCTAGAAAGGCGTCATCATGGTACTTGACTACACATAGGGAGGATCGCCAGCTCACTGTTGAGGATATACGTGAAATGCTTGAATCTGACAATGCACAAGGACTTGCAAATCGTGTCTCTCGTGCTGGTGACAAACTACCTGGATCTAAACCTTTCTGGCAGAAGGCACAGCAGGAGCTCATTGGTCAAATACGATCCCCAGAATGCAAATCTCCTCACGTCTTCTTCACTGCTTCATCAGCTGATATCCAGTGGCCAGACATGCACCAGCACATGCCCAACTATGATCCCGAGCAGGGAGAAGATGCGGCTGCTTATCGGACACGCATGAAGGATCTCAACGAGAATCCGGCTATTGCTGGATACTATTTCCAGAAGCGGTGGCAGATATTCTTTGAATATTACATCAAACCAAAGTTCAAAGTCAAGGACTACTGGTGGAGATATGAGTGGCAGCATCGTGGAAGCAGTCACATTCATGGATTTCTTTGGTTGGAGGATGCACCTCAGATAGAGACTCTCGATACTTCCAATCCGGTGGACTTGCAGAATTTCATCAACTTCTGGGACCAGCATGTATCCACTTGGCATCCTGATACGACATGTCCTCCTGCAGCAATTCACCCATCCGCACGGCTTTTCACTACACTTGAGGATACCAAATTGGAACTTGCAGAAATGCTCAATCGCTTGCAACGACACACTCACTGTACTCCCGGTTATTGTGAAAGACGGAAAAAAGAGTCAGATGAAACCTTTTGTCGTTTTGGCTTTCCAAAGGAATGTAGGGAGGACTCTGCATTTGCAAAGGAGGCTACTCGGGATTTTGCTGAACTCCACACTCGCCGAAACGATCCCCTTCTGAACTCTTACAATGCTGGATTTATCTTGGGTTGGAGGGCCAATATTGATTTCCGCCCAGTCATCAACCGCGAAGCTGTCATTGCATATGTTGCAAAGTATGCCAGTAAAGGCGAATCTACATCATCCTCACATGACAAATCACTTCAAACTGCAATTTCTCGGCTACAGGATACAGATCCTGCTGGAATTGCATACCAGAAAATGCTCTCCTCCTTTGTCGCTGAACGTGACATTTCAGGCCAAGAAACATGCCATATACTTTTGGGTTGTAAACTCATTCACTCCTCTCGACAAATTCGTTCCCTTTGCGTTTCTCCGGATGCCAGTGAAGTGGTCGACTTTGAAAATTCACGTACGGCACGAGTAGGACTTCTGGAACGATACAAAAGGCGTCCTATGGTTGCTCCAACTCCTACCAATCCACATAACCCACACCCTGCTGCCAACATCACTATCCTGGATTTTGGTGCTAATTGGGACTGGAGAGGAAACACTGTTTACAAACGTGGTTCACGTGGTGCCCAACCATACATTGTCAATGTCTGGCCACGCTACCGCCCAAACAAGGACGACGAGGACTCTTACGAGAAATACTGCTATGCACGCATGATTCTTAATCACCCCTTCAAGGAACCTGAGGAGCTTCTTCAAGGTTGTCTTACTTGGAAAGACGCTTATCATGACCACTGCTTAGACGAAAACCATGTGCACTCGGACGACACACTCCCCCTCATATCTGACGAGGTTGATGAAGAAGAGTCAGATTCTGAATCTGTCCCTGGAGATGTTGAGGAGGATTATCGCGCTGACTGGATGAGAGAGGCGGCTCGGGCTCCAAACCAAGTTGTAGAGTCTAACTTGGGAAACTTGGGCTTACGAGATATGGACATCGAGTACGACTGGCATGCGGGTGCTCCATCTGGCGAAATCATCAAGGAAGCGTCCAAGTGGCTAGAGAATCAAGTCAAGGAATCCCCCAATGATGATGTTCAGATTCTTCCAGAGGTGGACTATGCCAATCTCAAAGCAGAGCAAAGACTTGTCTTCCTTCAGGTCATGGCCTACTTCAAGAAGTTGTGCGCAAATGATGGAGATCCTAAACCACCACCTCTGCGCATCAATGTTGACGGAACTGCTGGAACTGGAAAGTCATTTCTGATATGGGCTATATCCACTGCACTTCGGGAAATGTTTGCGGATCAGCCACAAGCAAGGGATCCAGTTGTTCGACTCGCACCAACCGGAATCTCTGCCTTTGGAATTCGAGGCTGGACTATAAACTTTGGCTTATCCATTCCAGTGAAGGAGAAACAAGAATTCCAGCAGTTGAAAGACTCTTCACTGCAGCGACTACAAACTCGATGGAGGGGTGTTAGACTTCTTATCCTGGATGAGAAATCCATGGTGGGACGTGCTCAAATGGGTCGGGCAGACAGGCGTTTACGACAAGTCATTCCAGCTGCATCTGATGATGCATTGGGTGGGCTTCCTGCTATATTCTTTGGAGACTTTGCCCAGCTTCCACCAATTGGCGATACTCCTCTCTATTCAACCAAGACTTCTGATGGACGTCGGTCAGGCCTTGCCTCAGAAGGGCGCCGAGTCTTTGAATCCTTTCAACAGTCCATTACTCTCAGTCGTATTTTCCGCCAAGAAGGAGAGGATCCTGAGCAGATTAGGTTTCGAGATGCACTACTTCGACTCCGCACTTACTCAACAACTCAGGAGGACTATGACCTCTTGTCTACCCGATTCTGGGATCGTCTCACTCCTGAGGATCATACTCGATTCAATGAAGTCTTGCATCTGCTACCAACTCGAGCCGCAGTCCAAGAGTGCAATAAGCATCGCTTAGCTGGAATTGGAAAGCCCGTGATTCGATGCGAGGCCAAACACAACAATAGTTCTGCAAAAAAGGCTTCAGAGGAAGATGCTGATGGATTAGAGCCTATGATTCTGCTGGCTGAAGGTGCACGAGTGATGATCACTCGTAATCTCTGGACTTCCAAAGGTACTTAGTCTGCTTTCTCTTCCATCTGCCAATTTCTAATAGGTGTTCAGGACTAGTCAACGGATGCCAGGGTGTGGTCAAAAAGATATGGTATCATCCTCAATCAAACCCAAAGCAGCACCACCTTCCTGCAGTAGTATTTGTCGAATGTCCAGGATATTCTGGTGAGTATGATCCAGTACACTTTAGAACATCACCTCATACATAGATTAGGTCCCCAAACACCTGGCTGGCATGGCATTGATCCATCATGGGTTCCGGTAACTCCTGTCACCGCTCGTTGGGAGGACAAATCCGGAACGCAACTTTCACGCACTCAGCTTCCATTGGCATTGGCCTGGGCAATTACCATACACAAGAGCCAGGGTCTCACATTGTCAGACGTTGTCATTGACCTGGGACCAAAGGACTTCTCATCTGGACTATCATTCGTTGCAATTTCGCGCGTCAAAAATTTGAAGGGTTTGGCGTTCCGTACACATTTCGGTATGGGTCGGCTGCAGCGTGGTCAAGAAACAGAGTCGATGAAAATGTTGCGAGAGGATAATAGTAGACGAGAGGCACTTGGATTCACTCTAAACACATATGGCATGGATCTTAGTGAATATGTATTTAATGACTAAATTTGTATCTCTTCTAATGCACTTAGATAAACATTGCGTAAAGTAGTGGGATAAGGCAAGCTCCCCATTACGTAGGTGAGGTACTCACATACAAGACATATTATCCCGGAGATATGTGCCTATTCGCTGACTACGGCATCAAGCTCTACCCGTATCACTTCGTGCCGGAGAGGAATCAAATGCTTACTGCCACTGCTGAGGCGACGGGAAGGGTATTAGACGAGGAAAACAAATGTGATTTACAGTCCAACTGTGATTGTGTCGTAAAAGAGAGATCCAATTAGAAACATGAAGTGGATAGGGTATGCCTTTTCATCATGGCGGTGAATGGTAGAATTCAGGTAGTTTAATCCTTAGAGTATGCGCATGAAAATCTCCACGGACGAGCGAGGATGAACGACATGTGGGACGCCGTCTAAAACATGTTCGCGAGTTTGCTGGCGGCTTCCCTTGCGTCCAGTCTTGGCCTCGTCGGTTGTACGCGCATAGAGCTCGACATCTGATGAGGCTTGATGTGGCCGAGCGGGTCGAAGCTATTGCCCTGCAATGCTTGACTGTTCAAGGGTCCGGAGGGTCCGCCATGGAGAGGGGATGCCATAGTCACCCGGCTGAGGGGATCTACGTTGAGAGGGTCGCCTGATTGTGGACGTCCTCCGAAATGAGAATTTGATGATGCGGGCCTCGGCGGGGAATGAGGTGATGGAGTAGGTTTAATGAACATTGACTTCGTTCCATCGACAAAGCGGCCTCCCAGGGGGGGTTCGTCAATAGGCGGCTTCGCGAAGGTAATCTGACTTGGTGCGGGGGAAGAAGGGCCGGCGCCGGGGCTCTGTGGGGGCATGCCGGACCTGAAGGATGGATGATTCATGGGAGGGGTGAAAGGTGCCCGCCCAGAATAGATCGCCTGTGTGGAAGACGCTGATGGTGCCGCAGGTGATAAAGGACCCCCAGGTGTTGGACCTTGAGATGGTGGCCCTTGTGATGGATAACTCTGTAATGGTGGGCGTTGTGGAGGAGGACCTGGATGCTGAGCTGAGTGGGGCGGAGTAGTGAAATTAGAAGATCGCTGGAAACCGTTGGCCGCAGGTACTTGTGCAGGACGGGGTGCAACTGCATGGTGATCGTTGTATTCCTCAAGTGGCGGAATGACCATGGGCTTAGGTACCCCATTAACGCTGGGCTCGACTTTCTTCGCGGCATTGCTAACATCCACTCGAAGTGCCTCCAGCTCACGGAGAAGTTGTCGTTCATACATAATGGAAGAACGCGCGTGCTCGATCAAGGCTGTCGTGATGTCATCGTTTGCATAGCGGTTATGAGTTTGAAGAGCTTTATGCAGGTTCTGAGAGATTCCTTCCGCACGTTTGGCAAGTATTTGTTCGTACTTGTTGGCCTGGCAAACTTTGATCAGGATACGTATTGAGGCATAGGTGAACACTGACCTCTTCCATGTCTTCCAAAGCCTCATCCACACGATCGGGCCGTATATTAGAGCTAGCCTTTAGACGCTCAATTTGCCGGCGCTTTGAAATCGTGGTCTTCACAGCTGCTTGATACTCCTCGAGAACCCCAGTGCGCATCAGTAATGTTTCCTTCGCAGACCGTGCATTCATCCCCTGATATCCCAACGAGTCCCCAACGACAACACATTCGCTGATCGCCTGCGCATGCCCGAGGTCAGCTAGGCTATGCCATGTCCGTCCTATCTTCCTGAAGGCATTTCCCAGCGGGGGATGAGCCTCAGTTGTGGCAACGTTGACAAGCTTATTCCCCATCTCGATATGCGCAGACGCGAGTGCTGTATCAGTGTAAGATAAAAACGACACACGCACAACGAGAAGCAGAAATACGAACATTTTCGGGAAATGGCAAGCTTGTCGATAGCTTTGGCAGTATCGAAAAATTGGCCTTCCAGTTTAGTCAACTCAAACCGAGCTCGCTGAAGCTCCTCGTCCTCGTCAGGCACTCCGCGTCGCATAATTCCAAATCCGGAAGACGCCTTGCGCCGAGGACGCGGTGTTGCTTGGTACCCAAAGTCATTCTCGATAAAAGAGCGAAGATCCTCGTCATACTGTAAAATTGGGTCTTCACAAACTCTTGTGATCCACCGTTGAAGCATGATTTTGACAAGACGATCATCCTCTTCATCCGTTGGAGCTGAGGTTTGAGCGAGAGGTAAGGCGGGAATAATAGTCTGCGGGTTGCTGTGAATGATGGCCTCGTAAAATTGCTGGAATTCGAAATAAGAGCGCGACACGTTCCGGTACGTAGTCCCCGTGAAATTGGAAAGGTTGGTCTTTTGCCTCGTCAGCCGGGAAGTGGATAGACTATCACGTATATTGAGCTAACCTGAGCATCTAGCTTCACCAAGATATCCCTTCTGTTCCTATCCAAGCCAGTGATCCTTACTCTGAGGTATGGGTCTGGCTTCTCATACTTGGTGCCATTCGAAGCGACCGTTTCCCGTGGAGAAATTAGTCCAGCATCAGGCTGGCCATAGATCTGGGGCTCTTTCCCGTAAAGCCCCGGTGTAGGTCCCTTGTCAGGCGTCGGTGGAACTGGCGAGGATGCCCGCCCGAGATTAGGGATGGGAGAGTTGGGGGCGTGAGGTGTTGTGGGCCATTGTGGTGTCTCGTCTGTCCCGTCTGCGAATATAGAAGCAGTCGAGTTCAGCGGGTCAAACATAACGACTGGGGGCCAGGAATGAGATGGAAGAGGTCTGGCAGGGCTTGTGCGTGAAGCAAGACCCGATGGAAAC
The DNA here is from genome assembly GCA_014905825.1 of Lyophyllum atratum. Lineage (NCBI taxonomy): Eukaryota > Fungi > Basidiomycota > Agaricomycetes > Agaricales > Lyophyllaceae > Lyophyllum > Lyophyllum atratum. The sequence goes on along the minus strand of JACGCN010000002.1, from coordinate 2,299,922 downwards.
CACGGCACACTTGCTTGCAAGAACCGGTTACGTAACGTGCTTTATTTTGGGGAGCCATAAAATTAGAAGTCCATGTCCCAGGTTGGTTGATACAAAACGAATGTCCAGGTGTTAAAATACGGGTATTGACGTACGCTAAAGACAGAGTGCAGCCCAGAGTAGGTAGAGCAATATCAACACAACGATCAAATAATAAAAGCGTCCTTCGCTGCAGAGTAAAGACAGTCAGCTTGAAATTCATCCAGTGAACGCTAGAGGAGGGTTGAAGAATGTTCTTAGGGTGCGGGGCAGTCGGGTATTTTAATATCCTTGAGGGTTCGGCTATGGAACGCAAATCAGTTGACAGGAAAGGTCTCGTCGGTTAGCTACTTACTCTGCATTGAACAGACCCCACCAGCCCTGAGCAGAACGCGAAATCAACAAGACGCGTCGAGGAAATGAAGAATGACGTACTTCAACACCACCGAACTTAATGTCCTGGTAAAAAGTAGCCGTGAGTCAGTAGAGCCAATGGTTGGGAAAACCCCATAATCGTACCTTCCATTGCTCATCAAAGAACTTGCGAGAAGTCATGGTCAGTACAGACTAAAGCATATAAAAGACATCCTTACTTCGAAGTAAAAGTAGGGGATGCCTTTCGCGTTCGCCTGGCACACGAAGGTGTCCAGGAACGTTTGCAGACCAGCAATGGAAGCGTCAGAAGCGCCATTGTTTGCATTCCCGAGGTCGGAAGATTTCTGGGAAAGAAAATCAAATTATGCAACGTCGAAGATGTAAAGAAACGAGGACACACGGTTGGCCAGCCAGTCTCGGCAATGTACATTTTGGGCTATCATACGTGTTAAGTCAAGGCAGACGTGATACATATATGATAAGGGGCTGACCTTGTTAGGCAGAAGCGAAGCCGGCTGCACGTTCGTCTCGTCAAAGAACTTTGTCACCCAATCAGAGGCACCTTCGGCCGTCGTGTTTGCAAACCACGCGTGCACATTTGACAACTGCGTGAAATGTTCATTAGCTCAGAGCATGCGGACAACGGCAAGGACAGTGTCTTACACCGTAGTCGATAGCACTGAGGACTTCTTTGTTGAAGAAACTGCCAGCGTCCGAGTTGCCGACTGGGATGGTTTTCGCAAGTGAGAGGCCGGCGAGCATGCTGCGTGTATCTTGAATATTAGCTATGAGTATAGCAGCGCCTGTCGATAATCATTGTCAGCGAAACTCGTAGTTCAGACGCCGAGAGCAAAGGATAATACCTTCTTTAGCTATGTCTGAATTGGCGTCCTTAGATTGCCGTTCGGTGAGATAGCTACATGTCCCTCCAGGTTAACACTCATCGTCATCGCCTATTCTGGTCCTTACTTGAGCATGAACTCGTTCCCCACTGTAACTCCTGCGATATGATCCGCTCCGTACGTCAGGATGGCCTCCTTGATGGTGTCTCGCTGCCTTTCGTAAACCGCGTTGTCTGTTGGGACCACGTAGTTGCCAGCGAAAACCTCCATTTCGACTTTAGTCTGCTTGATTGCCTCAAGCTAAACAACATTCGGTCTTTGATCGCCTATTCCGCTCCAAAAAAGGGGACTCACCACGAGAGCAGTTTGATTGCAGTCAGCACCATATAGACGGACGCGTGTTGTCAATTGGGACAACAACTATGAAGAATGAGTGCTTCGGCCTCACGCAGTAGAATGCAAGCAAACGCACCTGGATATCCTTGATGACATTTTCTAACGCACAAGGGTGAGTTAAATCAGGTAGTTATAAGGAGGCCCAACATACCCAGTGTGTTCCCACATTCCGGTAATAGAGACCCTTCAGGAGTATACGCCATGCCATAGAATGATTTGTGCAATTTGGCATCTTTCGTGAATATACTGGGGTCGCCACTGATGGGTTTGTCTGTAGGAGACTTGCCCCCCGAGGACGAAGCTGCCTTGTCCTTATTCTTATTGTTGGACACCGTCACACCGACGGCAACGCCAACTGCGATGAGGATAGCCAGACCAATAAGGCTTCCGATGACCTACGTATCAGTTGTAAGACGTGAAACATTGTTGCGGAGCGAGAAGCGAAACATACGATGTACTTTGACCGCCGTTGCCTGGCAGCGCTCTTTTCCTGCCCATAGTTTCCGATTCCTTGATAGGTTTCCGACATGATCTCAAACCAAGCGGCCAGAGGTGAAGGAGTGGAGGAGGATTCAAGTGGTCGGACACGACCTCGTTGGTAAGAAGGAAGGAATAAATACCAAGGAAATGACCCAGACCGCCGCGATGAAGGGTTTGTCAAGATGTCACCTATCTGGTGATCTGAGGGCTTGTCAGGGAGTGCCAAGTGGCCTTATGACCTGTCGGCCATACAAGTTCCAGCATTGGGCTTGGCATCCTGGTTCTAAGACAAGCGGAATTGGGATGACGGTAAGGTATCTCTATCCTCAGTGTACCTATAGGTAATTGTAAGAGAAAGAGATGGGAGAATCCCCATGAAACTCTGAGGATCGAGGTCCCAGTGGCAGCGCTAGTCAGGGCCAAGTCAGGGCAACGGAAGCAATTTCACCAAGTCAAACCATGACACAAACCACGAATTCGAACACCGCCACCACTGCCGCAACGGCGCAACCCTTCAAATCACCTTCGGATCCAAATTTAGCCATTTTGTTTCGTTACCTCGACATGTACAAGTGAACCTTCACGCGAGGTCGAGACTTGTCTCTAATTAGTATAAAATACGGAAACAATTTAAACGTATCTGATCAAGTTGTATTCCAGTCCCCCCATGAAGCCCCATTAAATCAAACCGACTCCTCATCCATCCACAACGGTAAGATGTGACCCATCCTCACCACCTTCGTGCGCAAATATTTGTCAAGATCATCGCCGTAAACCGCGTTCCCACCTATTAACGTAGCACCCGCCACCCTCTCGCCCTCATCATGCTGCACAATATACGGACTCGATTCCGTCATACTGAACTTTTTGGCGACAAACTCCGAATGTCTCTTTTGCCAGCTTCGTGGAATCATGGGCACTCGCTCGACGATCCTCAATCCCTCCTTCTGCAATGCCTCGACCTTGTCCGGGTTGTTAGTGAGAACCCGGACACCTTCACCCGTCAACGTGCCCGCTTCGCCTCCAAGACCTAAATCACGCAATATGCCGCAAGCAATCTCATAGCCACGCTCGTCAGCCTGATGTCCGAGCATGAGATTTGCGGTCACTGTGTCATGACCGAGGTCTTGTAGATTGTAAGCACGGATTTTTGACAGAAGCCCAATACCCCGGCCCTCCTGCCGGAGGTAGATAACGGCACCGCGTCCGGGAATTGTGGTGGGGCTGTGGAGAGGTGATGGGGACGGCATGGTGATGGGTTGGGATATTTGTCGAATAGCCTCGTCCAGCTGTTCACCACAGTCGCACCGCATGCTGCCTACGGTTTCGCCCGTGAAGCATTCTGAATGGATACGTATGAGAGGTGATGGGATGGCGGGATTGATGTCTCTGGGTTTCGGGCACGCATTCGACGGTGCGGATACCCTTTGGGATGTTGCTGACAGGCGTCCCACATAGGCCCCCCGGGTAATGCGATCCATTTCAGTTTCGCCCTCCCATACCGCGTCTAGAGTTCGTGATCGTATGGGGGGCGCTGAAACTGGATCGAGGTTATCAGAAAGTTGAGCGGAGTCTATGACGATGGCTAGGTGTTCTTTTGTGTCGCGGTTGTTGTGATAAAGGTGAAGGAAGGCTGGACCGTGAGGGGTGGGTATCCGGGTCCGGGCCATACATTTGACAACGACGGGTGGAAGCACCGGGGCATGGGGCGCAATGCGCTCTGGTGTGATAGCTGCCTTGGAATGGAGTTTAGCATCGGGACTCGGAGAAACCACAGATGGTCTGCGCTTCCTGAGAGTATGTGGGATATTGTCTGCCGGCTTGAGCGGATCCATCTCACGCTCGAGTGGGTCATTCTCCTTCCCCTCATCCACAAGCGCTTCACGCAACCGCTGTCTCCGTGGAGCTTGTAGGCTCACATACGTGAGTCGTTTGCGCTCACTCTTGGTAGCTGCATCTCCTCCAGTAAATTTAGTCCAGTCCCAAGAACCTTCATGCTTTGGAAGCATGACCCCAGGAAAGAAGTCGTGATGGTAGTGATTTCGTGTGACATTGGGGCCAGATGCAGCGGCAGCAGCGATTAAGAGAGGGTCGAGTGCTGCATCCCTCCTGGCGAAGACGGCCTTAGGAGTTGGCTTAGCCGGAGCAGTCAATATGTCAAGAAGAGCAGCATCCGACTCATGGTCGCAGCCGGCGAAGTGGTTGTGGGGAATACCGCGGGACATGGAAGTGACAGTCCAAAGCAAAGGGAATGGTGGTGAGTGGGAGACGTGCGTGGATTTATGGGACCGTCAGCGGGTAAATCGGAAATTGGTTACTGTTCTCTGATTAGATCCAGTTGTCAATCATTTCACATGTTTACTGATGACTAAAATCGCGATCATATACAAACACGTGATCACTCCGATAGCCCCGATAGTTCCTCCGAGTTGTTCACACTCTGTCGCTCTCCGCAGCAGCGCTGGCTGGTCGCATTGTCGTCGTCTTCCTCCTCGTCGCTGGGCTGCTCACCCCGTGTTGCATCCCATAAAAAGCGCACAATACGGCCCCATTACACGATATGGGGTTCCTTTGCTAATCGTTAATTCGCTTCCAGCATGCACACGCGTTTGCGTCTATGGTTCTTGCCCTGCATATTTATCTTTAGTCTCACGTACGCTCGTATTTCCATCTCGTGGCTATCGTTGATTTTGTTATCATAGGGTTTCCGCTGCACTGACGTCACAAAAGTCAGGTTTAACCACACACATTCCTTTAAGCTTTCATACACCAACCTACAACCCGACCATATTTCCTGTCAGAACAACTACACCTACCTCGGACAGCTTCTCGACACATGCTCCTTTCCGAACCCACCCACATCCTGGACCCCCAGGACCTACCCGGACCAGGAGCCCCGATCCACAGAACCACCGCAACCCTGCTCGTCAAAGTCCAATTATCATATTCTTCGAAGCCCTATGTGGCGTCGCCGTGCTGGTCCTTTTCTTGGCTCTACTGCGCTGTTGTTACTCTTACAGGAAGACTCCGGACCCGGACCGCGTTTCGGGGATAATCAATCGGCATCGGCTCCACATGGAACTGGAGGAACTGCAGCGCAGACCTCCAGCAAGGAGATACTCGATACAGAACCCCGCTCCTCCGTATCTACCGCGACCTCCTTCTTATTTGGAAACCCCGCCCACCGGCGCACGAGCACTTCAGGCTGATTATGAAGAAATTCCAGTCGGGAGCCCTCCCGACTCTCCGGCGAGTTCACATACGTCATCAGAGGCAGCCCATGAATTGGTCCCTGCACCGAGCCACGCTCTTTCCAGTAGATGAACGGGTGTCATTCATGAATCATGCCAAAATCATGCCGCTCCCCGCCAATGCGAAGATCGACACAGTGCGCGTACGTTACAGAACGCTTGATGTGGCCCTCAGTCATCTAAGTTTTAGCAGATGTCCCCTCCCCCCACACGATGGGTACGGACGAATCTGTATAATATTTAGTGGGACTATTTATTAGGGTTCCTTATCGCCTTGTAAGATGTATTGGCTACGGACGACACTTACGGACTTTTCTATAGGTGTTGATCGATTGGATGGATGGATGGACAATGCAGATGTTTTCGTATCCTTTCTTCACTCTGCCAAGTGGGTCGACCAAAAAAAAACGCGAATCACAGGTGCCTCGCATCTGGCTATCGTCCTTGTTATTGATCTTGCCTCCCCCAGATCCGATTGTTCATGTATCCTTTCCTACTGCTTTCAGACTTCAGACATCCAGATGTCGCCGCCAAGTTGGGGAATCATTTCAAGCCATCGTGCAAAGCTATTCGGCAAACGTCATCGCGATCGCTCCTACATGAAGTTTCATGCACGGGGTTGTTGTCTTTGTCGTTGACATTCTATACTACACATGCATGCTCCTTAGACATCGAATTAACAGCTGTAATGAGGAACCCGAAGTATGGTTCGAATTCGACCGGCGTGATGTCGTTATTCAATCGGGGATGGTGAGGATGGTGTTGCGTTTGCTTGCACCTGTCTCGAGCATGGGCAAGGCGTTTGAACTTTGGAAATTTGAGAAACCGTGATTTCGTTTCTCGCAGAAAAGCTGGAGAAAACGTGTCTGTATACATTTGTTGTGTTGTTCAACGGAGAAATACACTTTCGGGTCGGCAACATCCAGGATACGCTGGCTAACATGACCTGTGCTCACTCGCTCAAGATTGCTCGATTGCTCTTGCGAGACGACCACCATGCCAACCTCGACCTCCGTCAGACCGCTCAAACGCGACGTTAGCAAGCCCTCGAGTGTCCCGCTACTTGATGCCATAGCCGGTGCAGCGATCAGCCTCCTCTCAATCTCCCTTGTCCTCTTCACCTATGAAAGAGCATTAGTTCCCCTTTATGGTTCAGGCCCTACGACATACCTTCTAAATAAAATCGTTCTGGCGACGATCTTCATCTCAGCGGTGAAGCCCATAGAGGTGTCTGCAACGCGAAATTGGTTATATACTGCTGTCGCCCTAGCTCTAGCACCAAATGCCACATATTGGGTCGCAGTCTGGACTTCCAGAATGAAGGATCCCGTGGTGGGACCTGCAATCACTCACGCCTCTGTTCTAGGACCTCTAGTCTTCTTTCTGACGACGTCTGTTGTTGAGGCACAGGTGAGTTTCAAAACAGAGTGTTCAACAACCATTCTTAATGCGGCCACGACCATAGTTTATAGGGACACTACGGCAGAAAGACGTGTCTCGTCCTTCTATCGCCTATCGTATCGCAGCCGCAGGAGTAAGCTACGTTGGAATAACGTTGTCTCAGCGACTTTGGGCGAACTTGTCTCTCAACAACGTTTCTGAAAGCCAAATAGTATGTGTGTTACATTATACTTTCACAGTTACGTTAATGACTTGTACGTAGTTCCTTGGCCTTGCCGTCCTATCGTTGTGCATGTGGATCTCCAAATCTTCTCTGCCAATGCCATCTCCAGAGCGACGAATACGCGGCTCACTGACAGAAAATCAAATCAAAATGATCCTCATTGCCGGCATTGTTGCGCTTTTGGTGTCTACATACCAGAATCTTTCTGCGCCTGTACTTCCGCACCCGCTGAAAGAGACCTACACACATCCAGCCCACCCCATCCAGATCCATTTCTCAGTGCAATCCACAACGGGTCTGATTGTTGTGGGAGAAGCTCTGCCCCCGCGGGGCTATAATGGAGAGGATGACCAAGAAATGCATTCAGTGCGCTACCTGCGCGCGTCACATTCAATTCTAGGGGGCGTTTGGATGGGCTCCAAAGTAAACCTGCTGGATGACGAACCGCCCGTACGCGATTCGCTTGGAACGCCTCTGGGTGATTCCATCTACAGTACGTTTGTGCTGCAGGAAGCTGCTCGTTTGGTTAACAGTACGGAGAGGGGAAGCGCTGGGCTTTGGGAGAATGCTTTGATCATGTGCGTTGGCAATCTTATTTGAATGTCAATTTACTAACAAGGATCTGAAGTGGTCTGGGAACTGGGACATCTGCAACTGCTTTCAGCCGTCATGGTATCGTAAATACAATTGTTGAGATTGATCCCGCGGTGTACGATGCTGCTAGGACATTTTTCGGCTTGTCAGATCCAGGACCTGGAAAGGTTTTCCTGGAAGATGCAAGGGCGTGGGCTTCCAAGAAACGAGACAGCACCCAGGCTGGGAGTAAGGAAACATTGTATGACATCGTCGTACACGACTGCTTCTCTGGCGGAGGCGTACCCGAACATATCTTCACCTTGGAGTTTTGGAACGATCTCAAGTCAGTTATGCGGCCAGACGGTGTTATCGCGGTTGTAAGTGGAACTGTCCACAATGTGTTCATGATATACCGATTGATTTTGTATCTAGAACTTTGCAGGGATTCTCAAGTCTGATTCTACAAAAATGGTTCTACTCACGCTCGAGAAGAGCTTTGGCCAATGTCGCGCCTTCCACGACCTCTTCGGTGAAATGACCGACGCGCAATATGATGTGGACTTCATCAACGTGGTTAGTACCGTCATGATCACACAGCAGCCTGTCCACTCGCTCATCACCTCAACCTCAGGTCTTTTTCTGTACGTCTTCAAAGGCACCCCTCACCTTCCGACAATCCTATAAGTCGGACTGGCTTGGATCACCTCTGCGCCGCCATGTATTAACGTCCCTTCCGACACGGGAGGTGAATCTTGGTCTCATCAGGGACCCCTCGAACGAGGAGGAAAATAGCAAGCATTTACTAAGAGATAATCACAACCCACTTGGAAAATTCCAGGATGAGCAAAGTTTGCATCATTGGAAATGTGCGTCCTGGTTCCTCTTCATTCGTTCCTTCGTACCTCTGAACACTGTGTCTATAGTGATGAGACAGGTCCTACCTGACATTCATTGGGAGACTTACTAGAGAGTACACGTACCAAATGTAACAACCATGTACTTTGCAAATATTTGATAAAATGTAGAGGCGGAGTGAGCCGAAGTCCTCAGTTCGTCTGAACGTTCTGTGAAGTGATCTCTGCCACGACGATAACTTTAAACTTAGGTATCCTGTGTTGCCCGCATGATCTTTGCGAAATAAGCCTTTCAATGTCGAAATTGAGTATCTGATACTGATCTGGCGTAGGGGTAACTGCATACTCCGAGCCGAGGTCCCAGAGAGATAAAATGGATCTCTGTGACTCTTAAAGTGCTTTGCGTCGTAGTTTTGAGCAACTTTTGCTACTTTCAAAAGTTGTTCAAAACCTGAAATCAACTTTCACAAGCAACCCACCATTGCTTTTGAAAGTAGCGAGGATAAACAGCTTTTGGCGACTTTTGGAACTTTTAAAAGTACCAAAAGTTGCCAAAGACGAGCGTGTGATTCTTCTGATGCGTTGTTTGATAGGCTGTCGTCTCAAATGTTGGGATCGGCGAGCGGGGCCTCGGACCAAACTTTACTGACATACGGCTGTATATACTATGGTGTACCTCAGGATCGTGTCGTGTTCATTTCAGGATTTCATTACTGTCACCCTTTGCCACAGAGATTAGCCGTACAACAGGCCCTGCGAGACTTACTGCTCAATATGGTGGATTTGAGCAATAACATTGGACGGATGTTATGATTCCAGATTTCTTTGCGCAGTCAGTCCTCTCATTCTGCGGCCGTCGTAGTCACCCTGCTGTATGGACCCCGTATCACCGCCTCATCGTCCGAGGTCGCGCAAGCCTAGCTTTCCGGTTCTTAGCTACCGCATACGCCCTTCAAACTTTACCCAATTCTGAAGCAACCGCAGCACGAAGCACTGATTCTTATTCCCATTACAGCGTAAAGCGCTACTGATGCTTCCGACATCGCGCGTCTCTCTCGAAGATTTCACTTTGCGATCTGCATGACCCCATCTGTGTCCGCAGTCAGGGATCGTGTTTCCTGGACGGCCAATCGATATGCACGTTTCCTCTGGGATATCGCGACCAGAGCTTCTGTGAGAGTCGAGACGATTACGGTTCTGGGGTTAAGTCTTTCGCGAGCTGCGGGAGCGATTAAACGCTTCTTCCTCTGAGATAGCCACCCGTATCGCCCACAAGTTTGGTATCCCGGCTGTAGTGTTGATCTCTGGGACTGCGCAGTGACGCATGTTTAGCCAGGGCCGAGACCGAGAATAAAATCCTCCACGCAGATGGTAAGTATGTCGATAGCGTCCTTAGAGAAAATACAGCCCGCTTTTGCGATGTCTTGAATCTCTATTCTTGACTCCAATCCTCTCGCAGTGGTTGAAGTTCGATGACGGGGCACCGACTCTATGCTGCGATCCTATTTTCAGCGCACGTCGCATCATGAACAGATTATTTGAAGTACCACCGCCATCCCGCCGAAGAACTTCGTCATGTGAGGCAGTAACGTATAATCTGATACAGGCACAGAAAATACCGCCGTCGAGGATGGCCGATGAGTCAGTGGTACTCGTACCCGGCCGGCAGCTCACCCCTGGGTTGGCGTGATCTTTGTTCTCTAAGCGATGATCGCAGAGGCCGACGGCGGGGCGGCGTAGGCACATCCTGGTTCGGCCGGCATCCTAGCTGTCAACCTGGTATGTACATAGACCTAAAGACAGGTACGCACGGACGAGCCGATTGTCGCGTGTGTAGGTATGCGCCAGGCTTCTCTTGAGCAGAGCCTGGGCGTCGGATCAGGTCAATAATTAGCGTTCTGCATAAGTATTGATCATGATCAAGGCTTACTCTGAGAGAGAGAAGTGTCGAAAAAGCCTCTAATGAGAAATCTTACATCCATACGAAAGATAATTGATAGATACGGAAATGTAATGAGCGAGTCGAGCGGGATTGAGCTCTACTTGGAGATATGTGACAGACCAAGAGGAACATGTTATCGGAGCCATGGCCAGAACCCTACTCGTCGGTCAGCACAGATATCGCCGTTCGTTGATGGGCACGAACCCTGAGATGCGTAGTATCAGGAGCCGATTCACATGCAAAGGAAGCTAGCATATGTTGTGAAGCTTTCGTAAGTTCGACTCGTTGCAAGATCCTGACGGATGTCGCATAGAGATCGCCGAAGGAGTTTCTTTAGCGCCTCCATGGCATTTTTAAAACTCGATTACGATCTGACGGGTAGCGCCTACAAGGCAATCGTAGTAGGCTGCGGAATTTATGCAAATCATGTCATGAATCCTCTAGCTGAGTCCGCAGACGCATAACTGGAATGACTTGACCATTTCATTCCACGAAGTCCTAGGATGAGATTTATAGACTCCATAGACCCGAGAGAAGCAGCTGATGTTTGACAAATGTTGTCGAGTCGATGTTCCAAGCGTTCTATGCGCTAAGCGTTCATCTACGAAATGAATCCGAGACAATATTTGAGCACTTACCTGGATGTACAGTGCTGTAAGGGGCTTCATCGTAGGGGTATTTGGCGTCGGGAGCACCGTCGTATGCAGAGATTAGGGGTGGTCAATTCTAAAGTTCATCTTTTAGTTCAGCTCATCGCGTCAGGCACAGAGCATTTTCAAGCCCCGTCTGATGCACTCGACGAACTGCTGTTGCTTGCCACCGTTCTTTCCAGTGTCTCCATCGATGAACTGTTGGACGAACTGCTGCCCTCAATTCTAAAGACGCAGTTCATGGGTAATCCCGTAAGGTTTCATTGACCGATGAACTGAACTAAAAGATGAACTTTAGAATTGACCACCCCTATTACCTCCAGCGTCCAATAATGGAAACGATGTCGGGGATATCAAACGGCCACAAAAGGCTCAGCCCTACATGGTTAATTCGTGTGCGCCGCGAGAGTTTTTACCGCAAGATGAAAGGTATACCGGGTGATATGCGAAGTGTGAAGCGTTCCTTAATGATCTATAAACGTGCATACTGTAGAGGGGATATCTGAACGGGAATTCGTTCAGGGCCATGGATGAGTTGCGCTGAAATCGATCATGGAGGAGGACTCGGCGACTTATCGGAATAGATCAAAACGTGCTGTTTGTGTTTGTCCCGCTGGGCTTACGACAACAGGCAGTACTAGTACTCCTCTTGCTCGCGCTATCATCCCACCTGAAATCCTGGTCTACCGGATAATCTATCGTTATCCTCCCTTTCTAAGCAGAGCGGCTGGTAAAACAACGTGCGGACCGTATCTCCTGCCTTTTCGCATCACTGGAGGGCAAGCGCCGTGTCCAGCGCGCCTACCCTCGTATTCCAAATTGCAATCGCCTGTCCTGGACTTTTCTCTCCGTGATTGTCATCACGATGAGGGGCCGAGGTCTCAGATAGGTTAGGCTGTTCATGGATGGCTATCACGTACAGGCCGGCTCCCACACTTCTTTGCCATTGAGCGGGGCGGGTCCTGTCCGACAATGCAAGTATCAGATCTACGTTGAAACAAGCACAGCGTAATCAAGGAACGGGCCTCGATCGCCTTACAGATCGCAACCCGTCAAAACTGATGTATCTTCTACTCAGATCAAGAGATCTATGTCTGAAACTTTGGTATCATTATCAAGTCAACATTCGGAAGATTCGTGCGGGGATAACGATCCAAGCTCGGTCAGAAGCATATTGGCAGCGAGTTTCTTCACTACTACGTCTAAGTAAGTCATGATACGGTTGGTAACTTTGTCAAACCAGACTAACATGGGGATCAGGCGGGAGTCTGGATGACTACACTCGACGTAGCAGTAATGCTTGGGCTTTGCCTGCGATGACGGTGAGTTCTCACTGACAAAGAGACGTGTCGCTCCTTGCTTACGTCCACACCACCACTGTGGTTCTATCCACCAAGAACGGAGATGTATCAACGACGGTGTGGTATACTCTCTGTGCAGTCAGGACTCTGTTGCCTTCGGGGACAGTCTGCAAATCGTTGAGCGACCGTATAGCGTCTACTCTGAGAAGATGACCACGTACCGCGGCGTTAGAAGCAGCAACAAGGGCGATGACAGCGAAGAAAGATTTGCACAACATTGTTAGAGAAATGGGGACTTGACAGTATGGGTAGGTTCGCTCGGCCTTATATGCATTTGAATCTACTTCTTAGCTCATGCAAATTGCGCAGTCTACTCCGATTCTCACAACGGCGTTGCCACCTGAATGATAGATCCCGCGCTCATTTCGCTGCCGAACGTCCGCATCAGTGAGTGGCCTGAAAGAGCTTACCTGCCGGCGAATGTTCTGCTTACCAGTACTCCTGTGTGACTCCTCACATTCAAGGCACTGCTTCTCTTAGCGGTTCCCCGTCGGAATGCGACCCTTCATTTCTATTCGTACCAGTTTGTGTAACTTACATTCGGACTACCGAGACCGCTCGACAACACTGCGCTGATATATGTGAGAAGGGAAGAGGTAAGTCCTTGGGGCTGATGTATTTTCTGGCTTACGGCTGATACTCACGCTTCTCAGATAAAAGGGCGCTTTGACGTCGAGTTGCTTCAATCTAGAATATCTTCGTGTCTCGACCACTGCAGTAATGTTCTTGTCGACTTCCTTTGTGTTCTCTCTCGTAACTGCGGCCTTTGCTGGGGTGGGTCCTGTCACCGATCTGCACATCCTGAACGCCGACATCGCGCCTGATGGCTTCACCCGCTCGTACATTTTTCTCTCAACAGCCAACGCTATTGTATAACTGACAAATGACTTACCTTTAGTGCGGTCCTAGCTGGGAGCACGGAGACTAATGTCGCATTTCCTGGACCCCTTATCACCGGGAATAAGGTGACTTACCCTCTATCTGCAGCGCTTTTGCGGTTCTGACACCGCTTCTAGGGTGACAGGTTCCAACTAAATGTTATTGACTCTTTGACCGATAATACCATGTTGAAGAGTACTAGCATCGTACGTTGAGGTGCCAAGCGTGTGTAAACCCCGCATCTAACCGTCTCATCTTAGCACTGGCACGGATTCTTCCAGAAGGGATCCAGCTGGGCAGATGGTCCTGTGGGAGTAACCCAGTGTCCTATCGCGCCCGGACACTCGTTCCTCTACGACTTTGCTGTGCCGGACCAGGCCGGTACTTTCTGGTACCATTCCCATCTGTGTGAGTTCCATCTTATCGATCGCTTCCTGAACTATACATCAACTTCGTTCTTCGTAGCAACACAATATTGTGATGGACTCCGTGGAGCGTTTGTGGTATATGACCCAGCCGACCCACACAGATCACTGTAAGAACCGTTATCCAATGAACCATGACATCTTTCTAACAAGTTCTTATTAGTTACGATGTTGATGACGGTTCGCCTTTTCCCTCACCTCCGTTATTTGACACCAGTTCTTAGATTTCATCTCGCAGATTCGACCGTTATCACTCTCGCAGATTGGTCAGTCGCCATGATTAATTCTCCACTTCTGACTGACCCCCACCTGATCATCAAGGTATCATGTCCCAGCGCCCTCGGCTGGATTGGTCCCGACCCCTGATGCGACTCTCATCAATGGTCTTGGGAGAGCGCCCGCTGGCGCAACTTCCCCTTTGGCCGTCATCAACGTCGAGAAAGATAAGCGCTACCGCTTCCGCCTTGTCTCCATTTCTTGCGACCCCAACTATACTTTCTCGATCGACGGACACACCTTGGTACGTCCATGTGGCCTGATATGTTTTTGAATGCGGATGGGCCCTGATGTTTGCTCCACAGAACATCATCGAGGTTGACAGCGTTAACGTCACTCCCTTGACAGTTGATTCCATTCAAATCTTCGCAGGCCAACGTTATTCCTTCGTCCTCACCGCCAATCAAGCTGCTGGAAACTACTGGGTTCGCGCGAAGCCTAATGCTGGCAAGGGTGTCGATTTTACAGGCGGTATCAACTCGGCTATTCTTCGCTATTCTGGCGCTGCAGTTGCCGACCCCACCACGACGTCTTCGCTTTCCAACCCGATGCTTGAGACCAATTTGCACCCACTGACCAACCCCGGCGCCCCTGGAGCTCACAATGCTGGTGGTGCCGATGTATCGATCAACTTGGCCATCGCATTCGCAAACGCCCAGTTCACCGTCAACGGCGCACACTTCGCCCCGCCGACCGCCCCTGTCTTGCTCCAGATCATCAGTGGCGCTCGGACTGCGCAGGATCTGCTTCCTGCGGGGAGTGTTTATGCCTTGCCACCCAACAAGGTCATCGAAATCTCACTTCCTGGTGGAACTGTTGGCAGCCCCGTGAGTTCATACCTGCGTCGCCTTCGCATTCATACTCACGCTCAACTTTGATGTTAGCATCCGTTTCATTTGCATGGGGTAAGATTTTCAGTTGGTTCCGCTCACCAAGTGATCGTATAGCTGATCCATTGTATCCCCATAGCATACCTTCGATGTCATCCGAAGCGCTGGAAGCTCTGTATACAACTACGAAAACCCGGTATGTGATATCGTCCTCGCCACAGTCAATGCGAAGCTGATTCTTTTCTCAGGTCCGTCGCGACGTCGTCTCTATTGGAGGCGCTACCAGTGACAATGTCACCTTCCGTTTCACTACCGACAATCCTGGACCTTGGATCTTGCATTGGTGAGCTGTTAATAGGGGGAGTCAGAGTGGCCGGTTCTGGGCCGGTTCTGAGGTTGGTTTTGAAGTCGGTTCTGGAAGGGATTTTTGGCCCAGAACCGTGGGAGGAACCGAGATCTCGAGAACCGGTGAACCAACTCCTGTAGTTGGTTCTGCTCAAGAACCGGCCGGTTCTTGCTCTCTGGTTCTCGTTAACATGGGCAATTTGGTGTTTTCGATAAAAATATTTATTTAAATAAAATTAAAACATCTTTTCCAAGACACGTTCCATCTCCTGCCGCCTGCGCGTGTTCATACAAGCTTGCAACCATCTTTGACCTCCTTTCTGCTTCAACCCATGCCACCGAAAAAAGGGGCTGCCAAGTCGACGTCTAAGCCAGGGCCGAAGACTCCAGCAAAGTCACGAGGCAAGAAGGCTCGAAATGAGGACCACATTGAGGGGTCTCCCGATCTAGAAGAGGCGCCGACGACCCGAGGGAAGACTAGAGCAGCTGGCCAGGCTGCGGCAGAAGCATCTAAACTTGAGTGAGTCCCACGTAGCGTGATGCAACACCCACGAGAGTTGACCTCGGCCACAGCTGGACCGAAAAAGGTTTGACGGAGAAGCTGATTGCGTCGATAACCGACGACAAGGACATCAAACAGGGTCTGTTCCCGTCCCCGGGTGCCCATGCCTCGACAACTCATGGTGGAGGTAGAAGCAAGACGGACTGGCACTGGGATCTTGCTGTTCTTGTCTTCGAGGCACATGCGAAGTACGGGCCATCAATCCAGGCCGTCGTCGATGCACAGAAGACCAACCCAAAAACGGCTTCTAAGCTTCGTAATGCATGGGCTGAGAAGATAAAGAACAGGTTGAAGAGGTACCTCATTTGTCTGTAACGAGCAACACACAGGACTCACTTTCACGTTACATAGGATGGGGGAAATAACACGAGGTTACATGGCGGAGATGGGTGAGACGGGCGCTGGAATAGTTCGCGAGAGTGATATCGACATGACCCAAGATAATAAGCTCACTAATAAGTGGAGTGAGTATGTGTACACGTCGCGGAAATGCAAACAACTCACCGGTGTCCCTTCTAGAGGCAATCAAGGAAATCTGTCCATGGTTTTTTGATATGAAAGATCTCATCGCTGAGCGGCCGAACCTCGTACCCACGGGGATAGGACATAGTGGCACCGAAATTGAGATGTCGGCACTGGCGACTGGCGATGGGGAGGTTGAGATCATAGGAGAGATTGACATATCAGATGATAACTCACCTGCCGACGATGACGATGATCTCCCGCACCCATCCTTGCTGGCAGCAGAGGCCCTCGCCACACCAAAGCTGCCTCCTCCGACTCATGCTACACCCATCAAGCCTGAGGTTTCAGACATCACTGTGGCCGGCAACGCAAAGCGCAAGCTTGAGGAGGCTCTAGGAGGGAAGACACCCGCGCGAGCTGGGACATCTAAGCCGGCAGTCCCTGGGAAGCCTCCTGCGAAGAAGTCCAAGATGGAGGAATTCACCGCTATCGCTCAGGCTGAAGAAGTTAGTCGCCAGAAAGAGTTGGATCTTGCGAGGACTAAGGTGGAGGCTGCGGCACGGGTGAAGGTGGAATCGGAGAAGGCAATTCTTCAGGCAAAACTGGCGATGATAGAGAGTAAGAAAGAGGAGAGGGCAGACAAGCGACGGGTGAAGCACGAGGCAAAGATGGAAAAGATGCGATTGCAACATGAGTTGCAGTTGGCTCGACTGCGACAACAGAACATAACAGATCTTGGGCCATCGACATCGTCACACGCCTCGGCAACGCCATCATCCCAGCCATCCCTATTCACCGACATGTCTATATCCGATGCTTCCTTTTCCACTTCTTCCTCTTCAAGTGCCAATGGTGTGGATGATTGGGAGGCCCTTGCTCCCTATGGTATGTTCTTACCCTCGAGTCCGCACCCTGGTACACCGTACAGCTTGATACTTGAGTAAAAAGTCATCGTAGACAGAACAAATTGAAGCTTGTCTTATTCTGTCTACAGAATCATGATATCTAGAAGCCATCGTCTGACCCACTATCCTCCGAACTCTGCCCTTCATCACGTCTATGCTGCCGATGAGATGCCCGCCGCTCCTTGGCACGAAATAACTGAGCTTTTAATCTCTCACGCCGTGCTTTAGCTGCATGCAAACTGCGGGGCACACCCCTACCAATCTGCGGAGGAGGCGGAGGGAGCCTGCTGTCAGAGGACGGTGCCGATGATGATAGTCCGTCAGCAACGAATGGATCTGTTTCCTCCGCACTTGACCCGCCACGCTCCTCAGCCTCACAAATCATGGCAAATGCGTGAAGACCTATGCAGCTCACCACCCAATACGTAGCAAATTTGTGCGTGGCTTCACTCTTGATGTTTATCCGGAGACCCTTCAGTGACTGAAATCGTCCCTTGAGGAAGCCGATTGCATGCTCGGACCGAATGCGGACCATGGAAACATGATTATTAAATACCTCGTTATCTTCAAGGTCACGGTCCGGTCTTTTGTATGGTGCCACGAGCCAGGTTTCGATCTGCTACCTTGGTAAGATCACAGATGATGTTCGCCGTAATGTAGCAGCACCCACGGGATAGGCGGAATCACCCCAAATGAACTCCTCTCCTTCCAGAAATAAATCATGTTCCTGATAGAAGCGCGTCTCGTCCCAGGCTGTCGAATCGTGAGTACTTCCAGTGAAGCCATATCCAAAGTCGATGATACGAAGATTGGGCATGGAGATGATCTTAAGCAGATGTTAGTCATTGCCGAGTCATGGAGGCTACAACGTACTCACCTGAATGTTCAATGAATAGTTACATTTTCGATCAAAATAACTTTCCCCATACCAGAACGGACGGTCATACAGCGTCACAAGAGTCCCATCAACCATACACCATCCATCACGCCAGGCTTTACAAGAGGTTCGTTCAACCCAACGTTTGGCCCTCTCCTTTTCTTCTTGCGTAGGAGGTTGAACGGCCGTGTCCATGAAGTCCTTGCGAAGAATTGCGGTCATGACACGTCGTGTTGCAAGAGATACTGTGCCCTTCGCATACCCTGACCACCTCGCAACACTATCCAATCCAGCTGCGTTGCCAAAGTGTCCGAAGCGGTAGAGAGTGATGGCGAGCTGGTCTTCAACAGGCATTTGCTCGTTTTGCGAGTTGTTGGAAAAAACTGAGTCACTGAGTAGCCGATTGACCATCCGATCGAAGGTGTAAGGTGAGACGCGAAGCTCGCGTCGAAAGATATCTGGTCGGTCATGTTTATCCACATCTAGGATATGGCGAAGATCGGCAGGTGGTCGGGACATGCGGTTGCGTGGTGCCTCGTAACGGTGGGCATACATGTCCTCGACAGATCCGCGAACAAAATTTGACATACGTGTAGTGGCCCGTACGCGTGGAAACTCGACATCATCCTCCGGGTCCCAGTCCTCGACATCTCCCTCAATTCCCAAGTCCCACTCTGACTCGTCATCCGTGTCATCACTTTCATCAGCCCCTTCAGAGTCCTCGTCTTCCTCATCAGAGCTTTCCCAACTCCCTTCAGAAGTCACGGAGCTGGAATCAGCACTGGAGCCGCTAGATTCTGTGTCGAAGGTGGGCTCCATGGCTAGGTCGTCAAATTGAAGTGTTTCAAGCCGAGTATCCACCAAAAATTCTTCATCGATGTGAGAAGAGTGATTTAGCTGACGTCGTAAGCGTGCGTCGCGTCGAACTCTGCGTTTCTTGCGACGAGCATGCTCCCGGAAGAACCGAATAAAACCCTTGAGGAGATTTGCGGCGCGAATTTGACGGTCTGTGCGACGAGGCATGAAAACGGATGCCAGTAGAATAAGATAAAAGCATTTAAAAATTCAGATAAGTACATGACGTTGCTGAACAAGCGGCTGATGGCTGGTAAAACCAAGGAGACGGTGAGGGGAGAACCGTCTGCCAGAACCGGGGTGGTCAGAGTGACATCCGGTTCTCTCACGGTTCTCCACAAAATTTGAAATCAAAACCAACTTCAAAACCGACGTCAGAACCGGCCCAGAACCGGCCACTCTGACTCCCCCTAATAAATGTGTTCCCTTCGCTCCTTGGTAACGAAAACTCGATCAAGCCACATTGACTGGCATCTTGAAATGTAAGTTTCTTTCGATGTAATCAGTTCCAACAGTTCACTCACGTTTCTCTCGCTCTCCAGCGGTCTGGCCGTCGTCTTCGCTGAAGACACGGATACCGTTTCCATCCAGTCTAAGCCTAGTGAGTGATCCATCCGGGGAGTCATACTAAGCTTCTTTGCTCATCCTGTTCCCAGCTGCCTGGGACGACCTTTGCCCCATCTACGATGCTCTTCCAGCGAGCGATCACTAGAATCGTCCTCCGCGGAACAAATTAGGCCAAAATGATTGGGTAAATCTGGGTTTACGCTGAAAAGCTCCAGCAGGATTAAACTGGTTTGAATCTTTAACGTTATTCTCATGTATTCTTAGTATATAATGGATCGTTGGCTGAATAGGATTTCGATCTTGTCCTGAACTGTGCTCCAGGGGCTTCTGGCTTCTGAGCGATTGTTAACCACAGGGGCAGACGTCACACTTGGCATTCTCGTGCAGTATACACCCTTTATCTTAACTTGACAATGAAGCCTGACAGGAAGAACACAACGTTAGTGTCTCGCAGAGCTATAAGTATATCATGCCGATTTCAATTTGGTCATGACAACTACAATGGTTCTTTCTAAACGACTCACAGAGCATATGTAGCCGCCAGCGAGCTGGAAGAAGAGCCAATGTCGCCACATATGAAGAGGCTCGAGTGATCGTGATGCAACAAAGACCGGGAGCCCGAACAGATATCGCTGGCATGCGTCAGTGTGACTTCTCAGCCATAGTTTGTTAGCCAATCGTCAGTCGACAGTGTACTTTGTTACGGGAACCGGACGCGGGGAGGTACGAAACTCTGTGGTGCGTGACGTCCATGCACCAACCATGCACATGAGATGGGCATTGTTACCAGAGAAATCGCGGAGTCAGAAATTACACATGGCGGCACTGCCACGGCAGAATCGGGCAGATGCACCCAAATTCGCAACCTTCACCTCGACAACTTGGGATGATGCCACCAGGATGCCACATGCCCTTACACGACTCATGCATGAGGACGTCTTCCGGCCGATTCATTGCACATAGATATTTTGGGACTTCTGACAGTGTTGGATCAGTTCAACGACCATAGAGGTCTAACCGCTATCTCTGTGTTGCACATTCACGCCTACTACAGACTCCGCAGCGCACGACGATGAAGGAGGACACCAGCACTCCGACACTAAGGAATACCGACATTGTGATCCTGTAGGCTCCTTCGCCCGGCTATCTTGTTTCGCGCTCACCGTACATCCCAGTATTACGGGTCTAACAGGCGCAGGGAAGAGCCAGGTATGCAGATCAGGATCTAGACATAATGATAATCATATACGAAGTTGTATCTTTTCCAGTTCATCAACACCCTCCTGGGCGAAAATCGCATGGTCGTGGGCCACGAAATGACCCCTTGCACTACCGAGCTCGATTATACTGTCATCGAGCCAATCCCTGCCAATGGCAGCCATCTTCCGAGTCTCCCAGGTCGCCGTCTGGTTATAGTCGACACTCCAGGTTTCGATAATGGATATGAGAAAGATACTGAAATTTTGCGCCTGTTGGCTCTGTGGCTCGAGTCAGCGTAAGTTTTACCCTGTTCACTCCCATAGGCGCTCTTAACCAAGTATTGAAGTTATGGTAATGGCATTACATTTGGTGGTGTTGTATTTCTTCACGACATATCTTGCGGAGGCCGCTCTTCCATCTCCTCTGAGGCTATGACCCTATTGCGTCTTTCGTTTTCCCGCTCCAAAGAGATTTTCCAGAGGATTATGTTCGCGACTACGAAATGGGAAAGAATCGAAACTATTCCACATGTGGGCGAAAAACGTGAACAGGAATTGCAGGCTACCTGCTGGAAGACCTGGGTTGACAACGGATCCAAGGTTCATCAATACAGAGACACGAGTCGTAACGGTGCTTGGAACGTCGTCAACACCCTCCTCGGATCCGTTGCCGCAAACGACGAATCTGACCCAAAATCGAATATCGATTATCGGCAAGGAGTTCAGAAAGTACTTGCTTGCTTGGGAAAATCGGAGCCTAATCAACGGGGCGCCAGGAGTTTGAGGAATACTGACATTGTGATCCTGTGCGTTTCAACTCATTCTTCGATTTTACCAGCGCTCATCGTACATCCCAGTATTGCGGGGATAACAGGCGCCGGGAGAAGCCAGGTATGCAAATCAAGATTTGGTCTGAATGTCTAGCATTTACAAGGTGATGCCCTCTTTCAGTTCATCAACACCCTCCTGGGTAAGAATCGCATGGCCGTCGGCCACAACTTAACCTCTTGTACCACCCAACTCGATTATGCCGTAATCTGCCCAATCCCTGGCAGTCATCATCTACCAGGTCGCCGTCTAATCGTTGTCGACACTCCGGGTTTTGATAACGCCGAAAAGAATGATACAGAAATGTTGCGACAGTTCGCTGCGTGGCTCAAGTCAGCGTAAGTTTCTACATGGCCATCCCAGTAGATTTGCTTAATCAAGTATTGAAGATTTGTCAACGGCGTCACACTAGGTGGTGTTATATACCTTCAGGACATCTCCCGTGGTGGCAGCTCTTCCATGTCCCCTGAAGCTATGAGCATATTGCGTTACTCGTTTTCCCGCTCGAAAGGGGCTTTCCAGAGGATTATCCTCGCGACCACGAAGTGGGCAAGAGTTAGTCCTGAGGAAGGCAGACAACGTGAAGAGGAATTGAAGGCTACCCGCTGGAAGACCTGGATCGACAATGGGTCCAAGGTCCACCAATACCGGGACACTCGTGACGGTGCATGGGATATGGTCAACATCCTGCTCGATTGTGTTGAGAATGATGCTGGCAGAGGCGTCCAATGGGAAGGCATTAGCGAAGAGCTCCAGAAAGGGGGCGGGCGATCCCAAGAATTTGTCTTCTCTCAAATTATTCGGCTAATCATTGCGTTATTTGGATCCGGTGGAAAGTGAATCGGGAAGATGGAGGACTTGAAGTTCGTGCCCAGTGGCTATTCCTATCACATACTCATTGAGAAATACAATATTCGACTCCTTTCGACTTTCGTTTGGCGAGGGGCATCTATCGGAGATGTTGGTATCATGACTCGACCGCCCATACCTAGCGGTGACAAGGGTGAACCGAGAATGAGGAGGGAGCCCTCACTCTACAGCTTTGTTTTGAACCTGGTCTAGGGTCGACTAGCTACCCCGAAATCACGACTCCACACTCAGCATGGCTGTGACAAGTTCTTTATTCCTCCTGACATCCCTCAGTTACAAAAATACATTTATTCAATTTGCCATTTCTCCATCATCTTCACCCTTGATCGTCATACAAAAGTCCATCCCCAAGCCTATTTGCCAGTGTATCTGACAACATACTACAAACGAGCTCGTCAGCATTAGCGGACGAATGCTCAAAAGCGGTACTTACAGCGCCACGCTCGATCGTATTGATCAAGATCCAGCCAGATTTGAATAGGCCGTACGACGACCAGGATCCCGCGAAGTCGATTAGTCCTCCACCCTCCACATCATCGTCCTCAGGGTAGATATCAAAGAACCCAATCTCGTGCACACCAGCACCCGTCGGGTCAAGCGGGATGGAGCTGACGTCCAAGATCCTCAGGCCAGCGCCGTAGTTTGACTATGCGGAAACAACCTGTAAGAAGGCGGATGTCGCATCATACTTGAATGGACTCGCCTGGTAGGACCTGCCATTTGCGATGTACTGGTTGTGGTCGATACCCTTGACGCTCGTCTTGTAATGGCCGGTGAGGACGGGCGCTTTGAGGTTGCTGATGTCCCAGATATAGGTGACGGGGAAGCCATCGGCGGCAAGCCCAGCTGCGTTAACCTCATCCAGCTCGTCATCGAGGAGAAGGTAATGCTGGTTGTTCGGGTCAAGAACCCATCTGAATGCCATGCTGAGTGACTCATGCCTGGGACGACCGAGATCAAGAAACTTACCCTTGATGAGTATAGCTAGTATCAATGAGAGGAGTCGTCTCGTCGTGTTCTCGTCATCGACTAAGATCTGCGGGTGATCAAATGAGTGGAAAGTAGAAAAGATCGAAATGAGACGAACCGTTAGCTGTGGTACATACTCACCGGGAGATTCTGACTCGAGCTTCGACCGCTCGCCAATCTGTGGCTGAGCGAGCGCTGTAGTTAAATGTTCCGTGTCCTGAAGGAATCGATCTGGCTCTGTCAGTCAATGAAATGAAGGGCTGCTGGAAACGTTAACGCGACTGCGAGCGGATACGAGTCACAGCTCACATCCATCGAAGGATAAGTTCCAAGTGATAGGCCGCTCGCCGGATGCTAATCCGAGATCCTATGGTCCTCCGATCAGTATTGTAGGGTAGTTGAATTGGGCATTCCTGAAGATCGAGGTAGAGTGCGAGATTGTCTGGATGTCGAGCGTTTTCCTGAGCAAATGAACTCCGAGTTGCACGTTACCTTTGGAGCCGTTGAGCTCTGTATGGATTCCATGATCGGCATGGCTATATTGTAGTTCGTCCATATTGCGGTTGAGATGTACTGGTATGGATGCAATGTTAGCGCAGTTTTAAAGCATGACGACAGATATCGGACCCACGTTCAAGTTCCGAGCCCGATAATCCGAGTGAACGTTTGGTCTTCCGCGAATCTACGAAGTTGGGTTGTTGGTATGGGAAGACTCGCCTGCGAAGGAGAGAGGAACAGATGACGATGGAATTACTATACGGCAGTATGGGCTGTTAAAGGCTTGAAGTAACGGGCAGCAGCTGGAGGGATGTGAAGAGCACTGGAGCGAAAGAGTGGGTCTGTGGACTCTCAGAGAGTAAGCGGCGAGGTCACGAAAAAGGAAGCGTCGGCAAATTTACGGCCGCGCTTGTGACACATCACGTGCTTCAATTGTAACTCTGTTTCCAACCACCACCAACCTCGAACAACAGCGGTCACGACTATAGTGCGTCTCCAGTGTCCTCTGTGATACCCCATTCCTCATACCCTTCCAGATGTTCCCATTTGCAATGGAAGTCAAGCGTCCCTGCGAGGTCTTACGTGTAGAGGACAAGGACCTCATACCTCTCGCAAACGGCAAACGAGGCGAGCTAGGGGACGAGATAGACCCCGCCCTCGATTTCCTCCGCGATCAGATCGGTGTCAAATACCCACAGCTTGAAGTATCTGGGGGCAAACCTCTCGTTCCTACCTTCGATGCCACAGGTCGACCGTCGGAAGATGACATCTATGGCTTTGCTGTTCTGCTCCTCGAGGGTGACGGGTGGAAGATTGATGATGCGGCGAGGAAGAAGTTACTCAAGATCCTGGGTAAATCCGAGAAGGATATAGTTTCGGTGTACTTGATGGATTAATGTGGCGTCGAGGTATGTGCTATTGTTTCGCCTCTCCCATTGCCGAACTAATTGACGTTGTAAACAGAATTTATCGATTCATCGATTCATTCTTCTTTTGATGATTGTAATCACATCTCGCTTCGTATGGGCGGATCATATACACGAAGTTTGGTTTGTATCAATCTGTTTTCATGCTCGCTGTTGAATTCCTGTGCTTTGTCGGCCACGCTTCTCGCAAGCATGTTGCACAATGTATCGACACCTGTCGTTAGGCATTGTTTGCCACCAAGAATACAGCCACAGGTTTAACCTCAAGTTCCTTTCCTTTGTTGCGATTCATCCAGTATGTGCCATCGATGCGATATCATCATCTCTCAAACGCCACATCACCGGCAATTTTATTACTAGGAATCTCCTGCCAGCTAGCATTTTCGCACTGGACCCCGCTCCAGCAGCATCTGTACATGCGGCTCATCCTTCTTCGCTTTCAACGCCGAGCACTTGTGAGGCTCGAAAGGTGTTTCCGTGTTCCCGCCCGCTCCGGCTAGTGGCATGTACTACGATCTCGGCGCCAACTGGTAACCCGGTGTATGCTCTGTACTACGATCTGGCGGGGGATGAGATGGGACTGCCGAACGCGGAGGACCGGCTCTGATCCTGCATCGACTTCAAGAATCGAGATCCCGGACTCCGCAAGCCGTGTAAACGTTACCTCGATGGCCACACGTTGGCGGTCCATGTGAAACAGCGTTAGTGCTGATAATTAGGGATGACCGAGGCCAAATTACCAGGCGTGGTGTTTCAATTCTACTCAAGAACGCACTCGACGGCGACGTAGCCCTCGCATCGAAGAATGAGCTTAGCGACCGCTCTCATGAGTTACATTTGAATCGATTTAGGATTTCGTCTCTATCTCCGTGACCATCCTCCGTAATAACCATGAGACAATTTCCGACCTTGGCTGCATCCCATGAGTCCCTTGTTATCTCGCAATGCCTATGAATGGATTCGACTGCCCCGAGGAGTTGGATTTTTTTATTCCAGAGTAAAAATCGTACTCACTGGTTTCAAACCCCAAGAAAAGCTAGAGACTTTGAAGCAAAATAGCGTCGCGGATGTTTTCCATCTCTCGATCAGAGTCCTCCGTACCCAACTGGAAGATGTCGGAGGAATTCGTCTCCCTCACCAAATTCGGATGGTCCAGGAAATATTTCCAGATAGGACTCGTCGATGATTTGGATGGTGTTCCCTCTTCTCGCATGAAGGTAAACCATTTCCAGTATTCCCCGACACTGATAATGCCCATGACCTTTGTGACGGCATCGGAACAGAATAAGTGATGGACCTGACGGCGCAGCTGCTTTGCGGTTGTGTTTATGAGAGCAAGACGATCGCGCTCCCTGACATTGGGTTTATTCTCGACGAGAATCAATTCATGCCATACTGAGATGGGTGGATTGACGGCGGTGATGATCCTGGAGCGGAAGACAGTAAAGTCAGGCGTGACTTCGCTCAATGCGACCGCCTTATCTGCAGCAGCCGTGTAGCTTCGAACCGTCATCTGCGGACTGACATGGTAGGTGACGAGGCCTTGGATGAGATGAAGGAGGGCTATGTTCCAAGGCAGGTACCACGGCGCTTCAATATTGTAAGGGTTTCGTTTCAAAGCCAGATCGATGCCTGCCTGGAGCTGGAACTTGTAGATAACTTCCGCAGCGTCGACGTTTCCAGCCATCGGGGCGATGCACGTCTCGATGTGTTGTTGGGCAGCAAGAGCAGCTTGTTCAGAGATCGTGATCGGCATCGCTGGCTGCAGACGTTGAAATCAGCATCGACTTGATAAGTTCAGGATTACTATGCGCCCGTGGTCATAAGCCATGGTCGTACTCACTTCTGCTAGTACACTAGTTCGATTCAACGATAGCAAAGTAACGAGTATCAGATTGTAGTCGCTTGTTAAGTGACTCTCGTCCCACAAGCCGTTATCAGCCATCGCGGCCACCCGGATGTATTGTTTGACCGCGACGAAAGGCGCTTAAGTCTAGCTACATTGGACGTTCTAGCCAATAAGGGTCTCTGTTGGACTTCGACATGTCTGACCACCTCCACATACCATTGTCAACGTTGTCCTCTCCCAGCCGTGCGCCCCCCATCTCACGACTCTCACGACCCCCGTGGCCTAATCAGGTTTCGTCCTTGCGTACCAATAGCTCGAGCTCCTCAACGAGTCTATTGGACCACAGACACTCACTCTTGAATTCACCACGGTCGACGAACAGTCCTAGTGCACATTCTAGCTCCAGTTCTCTTACATGGCAGCCTGCCACCAGTTCTAGATCTGCTGCCAGTACAATTTTCACAATGGGCAGCGCCAGTGCCAGCACGAATAATATTCAAGAGGATTCCACCAGACAATGGTCATTCATGGCATGTTTCAGTTCGCTTCTTGTGTCTTGCCTTCTTTGATAGCGCCCACAGGGGTTTGAATGGGCCGTTCGCGACGTTCATAAACTGAGAGACTACGTCGAGAGCATAGACGCGACTGAAACGGAAAACCCAGAATTCGAGATTCTCAAGCAGTCGCCGATGGTTGGAGATAAATTTAAACTGGAAATTGGTGCGTCGTCACCTCACTCTAAGTATATGGATGCTCGCTTTCCTGACATAAGTATCACAAGCTTTCACGCCGCATGAAGGATCCCCTGACACGTCCAGTAAACCCACTCTATCACTCTACATCACGTCCCTGATGGTCGAGTTTGCTCCCCCGGACTATGAGCTATCAGCCTCGATGATGATGGCAATTAAGTGTGAAGCTGATCGCGCTGGGGAGCGTGGCGCCCCGCCAGAATGGGTTTGGGACTTCTGGCAGATGGACTGGGTATTCCGGCAGGAACACGAAGTCTGGGGTGTGTAGCTCAACTATTGAGATCAAGCTTCGCGCCTGATAGATTCCCAAAAAGAATGTCCCCTGCCACCTCTTTCTACACTATTGGAGAACTCGAGAATACGTGACACAGATTCATTCGTGATTTGTGTTCAAATCCAGTGTCCCTCTGGGCCGTCCTATCCCCAGCAACCTTCAATCCACTCGGTTCCAAGGGATCTTCTTGAAGGCCTCGAATCATCGCTCGATAACGCCAGTGCGTAATATGCGTCATTCTGTACCTAGGACGCTCTAACCTTTCCTACTGACTCACAGACACGGGCGACGTTCGTTTCATATGCCTGGAGAGATTGGTCACGGACACACAACCCTCTCCGACGCTTCACCCTCTAGATGCCACCACACCCACCAGTCGGCGCTCTTCTTCATCTGCGTCCTCTTACTCTCCTTTCTCATCGCGGGTAACGGCACGAAAGCGAGTCATCTACGCTCATTCGGATATTCTCATCCGGCGATCGGAGTATTTTGCCACAATGCTTGCATCCTCCTTTTCCGAGAACCCAGCCCTTGTCACTGGCGAAAGAAAGGTCTACACCATTGTTGTGGAAGAGGCTGATTTTGAGACTATATATTGGCTGCTCAAGTTTTGTTACACCAACTGGCTCCTTTTCCGGGAACAGGACGATCCAAGGATGGCTATGGATGGTGTCGGCGTCGGATGGAGTGCCAAGTGGCTGGACTCGCGAGCAGGAGAGTGGGAATGGAAAACCTTCCGCAAGGATGACAGTATTGCCAGTGACACAAGAAGCGTAACAAGTGGCGAGAGCCTTCATTCCGTTACGGAACCCAGAGCATCTCCTGCTACCTCCGAAACCTTCCAACCTCGCACGTCCACAAACACATCTCGTCCTTCAGGCAGTTCATCAGGTCCACGCACCACTTCATCCACTTCAAAAGCAAACTCTTCCCCCGCAAGTGGTTCTATGTCTTCTCCTAGAAGAATAGCTGCTGCTTCATCCTCTGGCCCTACCATAGGTGCTAGTGGTCCTAGCACTTCTCGGATGAAACCTATTCCAATTCCCATTACGACGACCTTCACCTCATCGACCCGCTCTGGCTATCCAGTTTCCCCTCGTGGAGGGAGGCCGCACCCTCGGACTCCCGTCTCGATTCCAGATCCACATCTGCACCCTATTTCAGCTCCCAGACCTGCATCTGCGCTACTGATGTACCAAGTTGCCCATCGATATGCGATGCCAGCTCTCGCTACGCTGGCTTTAGAACATATGTTGTCCACCATCACTCCGCAATCCAGCTTTGCTCTCCTGCTTGCCTCGTCAGTTTGGGAAGAACTGCATTCGCTGGTCGAGGTAGATCATCTATGATACCCACTAAAATCATACTTACAATGACTCCAAGGATTACGTGGTTGAGAAATGGGATGAGGTATCTGTTTCTGAGGAGTTCGAACAGTGTTGTGAAGAGGTTGCGGCTGGAGAGTAAGTCACCGCTATAGCATATGATAACGTGTTTTAACATATCCTTGTTCATCAGATGGGGGTCAGAGGGTGGCAAGACGCTTATGAGCATCTTCCGCCGCCTTCGTTCCCCGAACACAATAGGTTGAACATTGCTTCGCGGATTTAATTTGGACTAATGGAATTGGCGTATATACCATGTATCTTGTACAATGTACGTTTCTGTATTCATATATATGAGGATGAGGTTGAATTCAAAGTGGGGCACTCGGAGTCGGAAGTCATTGTCAAGTATGATGGAACCGGTCACGCGGGCCGGCTGTCTAGTTCACCATCAGGCTTGAGTGCGGTACCCCTTAAACCCATATCTGACTGTCATGTTATCCATCCGGGCCTCGCGCCTTGCGCATCCTATACCCTCTTTCTGGTTGAAACGACGTTTGGCGACTGCTGTTCAGAATACCCAGTCATTTATACCGGTGATCGATTTCACGACGTTCCGAGAAGCAGCTGGTCAGTCTGAGCGGAAACACATTGCGGAAAAGATCGTATCTGCATTCAAGAACAGCGGTTTTATATACTTGGCGGGTCATGGGATATCTTCAAGTGGGTCATCAAATCCTATCACATACTGGCCTCCGTTTGACAAGAGTGATACCATGTAAGGTACGATTCAGAGCGCATTTGGAAAGGTCAACTCGTTTGCAGTTCATCCAGCGTCTTCGGTATGCTCACGTAGGTAACGTTGCAGAGCGACGCCTTCTTCCGTATGCCACCAGAAACCAAGGTATGCAGCTCCATCCTGATGTCAGTTGAGGCACCTTTCTGAGCCTTCTCCACAGGCAAGACTTGCATGGGAAGATCCACGCTCAAACCGTGGCTACGTGAAAGTAGGACGTGAACGCGTAACTCAATCTGCAGACCCAGCAGAGATTGCGGCTCTTCGGGCCAAGGCTCCAGATTTCAAGGAATCTATGGAAATAGGGCGAGATTGGGACGCTGAATGGAAGAATCAGTGGCCTCAGGAAAGCGACGCGCCCCAGTTCAAACGAACAATGTTGGACTTTTATCAGGTCGGTCTTGCTTTTTGTATCTTCACATCTACACAGCCGGTTTATGGATGAACGTTAGACCTGCCACGATCTTCACGTTTCTGTTATGCGGTCTATCGCCCTTGGTCTTGATCTCGAAGAGAGTTTCTTCGACTCCAAAGTCAACGAGCAATGTCATAATCTCCGACTACTGTCCTACCCACCCGTCAAAACAAGCCTGCTTCAAGGCGACGGCCAAGCTCGGGCTGGAGCTCACAGTGGTCGGACTTAGCCCTCCTTCATCCAGAGCATGTACTGATAGACCGCAAACCTGCAGACTACGGTACTCTTACACTACTTTTCCAGGACTCGGTAAAGATTGTGTTGTTCTCTTTTTTCTAAAGTTAACTTTTGATAACAGGTTGGCGGCCTTGAGGTGAAGAACCCTCATACTGGCGACTTCGTTCCTGCCACCCCTATAGTGCGTTTCATTTCGACGCCGTCAACATCCATTAATCTGATTTCGCCACATCACCTGCAGCCAGGGACGATTGTTGTCAATGTTGGTGATCTTCTCGCTCGCTGGAGCAACGATGTCTTGCGGTCTACTCTCCACAGAGTAGTCGCCCCTCCAGCCAAACAGATAAGCGGCACTGAAGCCATGACGCCCGCCCGCCAGTCCATCGCATTTTTTTGTAATCCAAACTTCAGCGCTGAGGTCGCATGTTTGCCGAACTGCGGAAAGGATGCAAAATATCCGCCTGTCAACACAGGCGACTATATCGTAGGTCGATTAGCGGTGACATATACATAAAGGAATAGGGAAAGGTGCTAGGTATATACTTCACAAGTATCTGATATGGTCATATGCTACATGGGGAATGAATCTACAGTCTCTCAATCTTTCAGTGGTCTTCGCCTTCCTCGTCGGACGCCCTTTCAAAGATAAACTCCCTGTGCTGCGGTCCTTTTGCTGATATCCCAAGTTCTACGGCCGGTGGCGGGCGTCTTCGGAACATCAGCCAAGAAATGCTTACTCTCTTTTGAAGTTCCCGAAGTACGAAGTCATCGTCATCAAAGTCGCCCACCTCTGCATACTGTCAAATATATTCTTACCATTATCTAGGTATACATGCCGAAGGCATCAGAATTCGTATTCGCAGCTTTTTGCATCAAGTTCTCAAAAATGTCGATCCCTTCACAAGACATGATCATTAAATACTCGAGGTCCACGAAAGTGTAGCCAGCAGTGATCATAGATTTTAGTCTGCATATCGTCTGTGAACGTCCGCGGCGCAAAGCTACATTATGAGCTCACTTTCGGTGCCACGAGGAAGCTAGCGGTTGGTTTGCACGCTCTGGTCAGAAGAGAAAACCTGCTGGACGAAAAGGACGGGCATTCATGATAAATGAGCGATCGCGGAGTTACTACGAAGAAGAGCCTCAAAGTCTATCGCAGGTGTTCAAATGAATTCGAACTCGGTCAGGATGGAACTGCAGAATGGTTTGTTGGCAGTTCAGAACAAGTGCTGCTAGATAATGTATCCGTAGGGAAAAGCAAGAGGAAATAATTGGATGCGAGGAATGTTGTGCAAGACCAAAGTCTAATATGTAAATGAGCAGAAAAACCGGACCCGACTACATCCTTGACCCTTGTCATCTTTTCTCCTTTGCCCTGAACAGGCCCAGGGTGTGCTGCCCACCACACGAGGCAGA
This sequence comes from Lyophyllum atratum, assembly GCA_014905825.1. NCBI lineage: Eukaryota > Fungi > Basidiomycota > Agaricomycetes > Agaricales > Lyophyllaceae > Lyophyllum > Lyophyllum atratum. The sequence continues at coordinate 2,268,213 of JACGCN010000002.1, read as the reverse complement.
AATCGCGGCCCAAGCGCCGCCCTCTTTACGGACGATCATTCGCGGTGTCTTCACCTCAACATCGGGCACACCGAGCTCGCCTTGAGTACCCTGACCCCAGCAGTACAGCGCACCACCTTCGGTAATGGCCATGTTGTTGTGCGGACCGGAGGAGATATTCACGATAGGGTCGTCCGGGTCGGGGAAGGTGACCAACACAGGCTCGGTCACGAACTCGGGGTCAAGTTGGTCTTCAAAAGCTTCGTCATCGTCCGCTAAGCCAAGCTGACCAGCATTTGAACGACCGCAGGCATAGACCTTCCCGCTAGACGTCAGGAATAAGGTGTGGTGGTTTCCCCCGACGATTTGCACTACCGTATCGCCACCCAGTTCTTCCTTGTTGAGTCTTTTGACCTTTCGGGGTAGTTGGACAACTGCATCATCTGATGACGCATACCCCGTCCCGGTCTGCCCCATGCTGTTGAGACCCCATCCCCAAACATCGCCTTTATCATCGACGGCGAAGGAGTGGAACGAGCCTGCGCCTATCTTGACCGCTTTCCGGGCACGGGTACCTAATGTGATTTTTTCGGGGACCGTGCCATGGATTTTTCGCCGTTCCAGGACCCTTCGTCCAAGCTGGGCTTGCTCTCCAGCTCCCCATGTGAGAATGTTGCCGTGCGTCGTAAGTACCAGGAGGTGATTGCCTCCGGCGGCAATAGCGGAAACTTTTTCTGTGTCTCCTGGCTTATGCGAAAGTTCGAGGATCGGCACTGGTAGGAATTGATGCTTCAGTCCACTCGAAAATCCAAGCGATCCCTCGTTAACCTGAAAGCACGTCAATACTTTCCATGAGAGGTGAGGCATCGTTCTCTTACCCGGAAAGAACCCCAGACTCTGAGGTCTCCTTCTTGACTGACCGCCGCGCAGATGCTATCGCCACTTGCCACCTGCACTGCCCGGAAGTTCTCGTCCACCAATGTGGTTAGGGGATGCGGAACGCTCGTGAGTTCGTCGATATCCAGGAAAGAATTAGGGTTCTCTGGATCAGGAACACTTTCTGTGATGCGCCCCAAGGCTGCATCGTCGTTGACTCCGCATGTCCACACCTAAGAAAGAAATCAATAAATATAAAATTGAGCTGGCATATCGTTCACTCACAGTCCCTCTTTCATCGATGAAAAGCGTGTGGAGGCCACCGGCTACAACAGACTCAATACCGGCACCGGGCCCTCCGAACGTCCCCTCCTGGATTTGCTGTTGAATCCAAACGTTCTTTTTCGGCTTATCAAGCTCTCCCAAGACATCAGGCCCCATGCCAAACTGTCCAAAATTCCCAGCGCCCCACGCAAACAGTTGAAGGCCCGGACGTCCGGCTTCTGGTGGGACGGGGAGTGGGTTGAAATAAGGCTTCGATTGCGGCACTGGTGCTTCAGGAATCGATGTAAGTTTGGCGCTAGGTTGCTTTTTCAGCGGCTGCGCGGCCTTTTTTGATACGGGTTTCTTCGATGACGGCGGTTTTGCGGATGGTTTCCGAGATGTTGGCGCCTTTTCAGGAGGGTCATTCTCTGGTTTTTGAGCAGCAGTTCGAGAACGTTTGGGAGGCGGCGAAGGAGTACGCTGCGGAGAAGCAGCGCGTCTTTTGGTGGGATTGCTTTTAGATCGGTTGGCAACAGCTTTTTCTAGTGGTGTTGGCTCTGCCAGTGAGGTAGGTTTAGCCGAAGCTGCGCGGGAGGAACGGCGAGGAGGCATTCGAGGAGCTAATCTTCCGTAGAGACTCAAAATCTGGTAGACAGACAAAGAGATGTGATGCAAGCTCTGCGGAGGGAGATGGTGGTACGGATGAAGAGGGGAGCTGCCACCGTTCAATCCAACCAGTCGGAGAAGTCGCCACCACAAAAAATAGCACGTGATCAACGCGTTGTGGACGATTGTTGACGCGGTGACGCATTCTAGAATCCACTTCTACTACGGCCACTGCTAGGACAGAAATTGAGAGCAACTCGCGCTGGAAAGCACCAAAATAATCGAATAGCCGTGTCCCAGCTCAAGCAGTGCTTCCAACATCCTACGACGACATGCGCTGAACCTGCCCTTATGCCTGTTCAGGATCCCTGGTTACAATCCATGCCCTTGACATCACCCTTTTGCTCTAGATCATCCCTCCGCAAAAGGGAAGCTGGACGTGCGAGGTTGCACCGCGTGGAGAGCTCTTTCATTCTGTCCACTCCCTACCTTTCACCAAATCACAACGGTGTGACAACCTAAATCTTGATTACCCCCGTCCATTGCCTCTCCCTCCGGGGACAGATTGAAATTACCTTGACGTGCTGTCTACACCCTTCCATTTCTTGATAAATTAATTACTGAGGCTATGTTTTGCGTTTTCTTTCGTCTACCTGGGCGCTTGGACTTGGTGTATGCGACACACAGTCAGGAGTTTACTCTCTCTAGCCCCGGCCTCCGGACCCATCACATACGGGGAAGGGAAAGTTCACAGCCCGTCCCGGGTGTGCGCTGCGGTGATTCCTACTTCGTCCAATGTCTTACATGCGCTAGGAAACACGGCGTCTTCAAGTTGTAATCTCCTCATTTGGCAGTAGACACCGATGCTTTGACCTTCGAGATATTCTCTATAAGCAATTCGCCAGAATGCCAGTGCTCTCCACGCCCTCGAGCAATGGCTTCGCTTGCACAAGTAGCTGTTCATTCCGACAGCGCGGTTGTGAGCTTCTCATTTCCCAAGGCCTTCGACCATTATCCCGAATGTGGCACACCCGAAAGTGTGCGAGCATCAACGATCACCGCTAGGCTCTCAGCCACTTTGGTTTCTGTACACATCTTCCTGGGACCTGGTCTCGGACCAATCGATGATGGTGCATTGTCCTTAATCCTGGATGATATCGCAATAGGGCACCCACTACTCGCGTCTTTCTCGATCACAAGCTATGCAGAGTCGTGGATTACAAGGAGAGCGAACCTTGTTCTCAGACGGGTTCCTCCTTCCATTTGGCGCGCAATGCATGTCATTGACCCTGCACAGAACTCCGAGGCGTTAATAACCATCCACCGACGCGGACCACAAGTCAAACATGTATCTTCCGCCGTAATCCCCCTTTGCCGTCTATCCGAAGATCTCATTACAGACGCACTTTGTATTGATATCTGGCAACTGAACAAGTTGACCATTGTCTCCCGCCTCGACCAGGCTGTTTATCACGAACATCGTGACGCGATACTCGCGAGCTTCAGCCGTTTCTTACCTCGCGCACGGGACCTCCGCAAACTATCTGTTCCGCTCGACGTCTCCGATCTTGCTCCCATCCTATTCCTCGTGGCAGCACTTCCTCATTGCAACGAATTAGAGCTCAGTTCCTCATCCTTACACAACCAATTCCCCCAGTTCTCAGCCGTTGCTACGTTGGTATCTGGTCTTCACCAATTTCATCACTTAAAGAAGCTTTCTCTTCCCGCTGAAGCGCTATGCCAGACGCTTCACGCATGTTTGGGGGATCTCGAAGGCCTTCAGGGACTCAAGATCGTCGCCACTACATCTATTTTTCCACAGAAACTTCCCACTCCTCGCCCTGGACAATTTTCGATGCTGCGTACGCTTCAGATGTGGGGGTCTCTCTCCCACCTGAAGTGGGCCCTCCGTGCGTTTGCACATCCTAAATCCAACTCTCTCCGAAGCGTCTACGTGGAGAGCAGGTGCCTTACTTATAAGGCAGAGATGCACAATACGTTCAGCATCATGACGAGACGTTGCCCAATGCTCAAGAACCTCGGCATCCGTATCCAGGGTATCAATGCCTCAGAGGGTATGGATTGGGTGGATTTGTCACTACTCGCCAGTCTGCATTTGAAGGATTTTGTCATCCGGCACCCTCGACCGCTAGTCCTATCAGATAGCAATCTCTTGCGCTTTTTGGTGGCATGGCGCAAGGCCAGACACATTTCTCTCAATCCAAGACCGTTCCTTCTTCCTTGGGTGACTCGCGAGGGAGCGTCGCCCCCTTGTCCGACCATGTCCAGTTTGACACATATAGCCGAAAGGTGCCAGGCACTGCACCATTTGGGAATACATCTGAATTCGCGCATCGTACTCCCTCACGATCGCGAAGACGGCCATCAGCAACACCAGCGCCTGAGGGTACTGGACATAGGAGGATCGAAGCGCAATAAAGAGAGTGTTGCGTTGATTAGCGAACTATTTCCTAACGCTACCTTGCTTTGAACAGCCTTTGTTTTTCTTCAAAGGACAATGGCAGCGGACTTCCTAGCTGGGATGTTCATAATACGCGTTCCTCATGACTCACCTCACTCAGTCTCTCCTTGTCGGGACCGCCCGCGGGTGTAATCACCGTTACTCTCCTCTCACCATTTCTCTCCACGGACATCATTCTTCGTACTATTTTGCTCACTCTATGCCACGCCGTCCGTCGCTGTCTACTTTTGCCGCCCCCGTAGTTATCTCGCTATCCTTGCTTTCGTCAATCGCATGTCATTATGAAATTATACATATCCACGTTATGCAATCTTACATAAATGCTGTAGCATCCTTGGGGGGTCTACCGAACATTTTGGCTGCGGACCGCAATGAGGGGTATACAAGTTACGGCGGAATCAATTCCGATCGGATATCGGATTGCCGCCACTGCTCCGTCCGAGTCTGTGATCGCGAGCCTGCTCGCGCGTTAACTTCGATGCCACCACTGCTTTATTCATCTCTGGCAGCTAAACGATGCGCTAGCTTTGTCCAGAAGGTACGCTTTATGAATTGTTACCCGCACTCTTCTCAAATTGCCTCCCATTCAGAGGACGTTGCATATCAAGGCTCGGTACGGTCCCTTCTCACAACGCGGGGATGTTTCACGCGACGACAGCGAGGAGTGGGTGTACATCTCAGGTGTAGAGAACGATATGTAACGCCTGCTTAGGTTCACCGTATTCAATCCCGCAAACGGGGAAAGTCTATGCAAGTAAGTCGAACCCTAGTGACTCTGCGCAAGATGGACCTAGTAATCTGTGTTTCGCAGAGTTGGCTCCACTTCCCAAGCATCCGTGAACGACGCGATAGAAAATGCCCAGTCCGCCTTCCAATCCGGAGTGTGGTCGAGGTCCCCAGCCATCCATCGATCGACAGTTCTCTCGAAACTTGCTCGGCTTCTAGAGGAACATGTCCCCGAATTGGCGAAGATCGAGACGCTTCAGACTGGCCGGACGATCAGGGAGATGAATGCTCAACTTGGACGTCTGCCCGAGTGGCTGTAAGTTGTTGTTTCTTTACTTGTCATCTCGTATCTCTGGCCTTAGGCGTATAGTGACTACTTTGCAGCGCTACTTCGCACCCACCAGGGATTCGTAGCTCCAACCCAAGGTAGCTTGTTGAACTATGTCCAACGCGTCCCACTGGGAGTTGTCGCGCAAATAACTGTGAGTCGTCCAATGATACCGGTGTCCAACGCTGCTACATGAGCGCTACCTTTCAGCCATTCAACCACCCACTCCTTATTGCTGTCAAGAAGATTGCACCAGCTCTGGCAGCTGGTAATTCGGTCATCGTCAAACCATCTGAAGTACGTGTCATCCATCAGCAAATCATTCCTCCCTGACCATGTACTTCGTATAAGTTGGCACCTATCACTGTTCTGGAGTTTGCGGAGTTGGCAAAAGCCGCAGGAGGTATTGACCAGACCCTCATATCTGGGATATTCGTTAACGCACATTACAGTTCCACAAGGGGTTCTCACGATTCTTCCTGGACTTGGCCCAACGGTCGGGAAGGCGATTGTCAGTCACCCCCATGTTCGCAAGATTGACGTAACAGCAAGTATCACAGGATCTTTCATATTCTTTTTCTGAGCATATTTCTAGGCAAGTAACCAGACTGGTCGGGCTGTGGGACAAGTCGCTGGGGCTAATGTCGCATCTTTCACGGCCGAACTGGGTGGCAAGGTATGTTAGTCATTCAGGGGTCCATGGCAGATTGTGACCTCCATCGTCAGGCTCCTATTGTCATTTTCGACGACGCAGACATACCGTCTGCTGTCAATGGAGTGGCGTTCGCGTCCTTTGTCGCATCTGGGCAGACTTGCGTTTCAGGAACGAGGATCATCGTACAGGACGCAATCTATGACGATTTCGTCAACGCCTTGATAAAAAAGACGGATAGTATAAGAAAGCGAATGAGCGATCGTGAGTGTCGTGCTGTATTTCTAGTAACCGGACTCACAAATACTGAAATAGCGATGAATCCGAAATCGACCATGGGCCCTGTAATCTCTATGCATCATCTCGAGCGCATCGAGAAGATGATTAGCCGTACGAACGGTACAGTTCTCTATGGTGGACAGCGGATGTCTGGATTGTCCGCCTTGGACGGTTTCGATTATGCTCAGGGGTCCTTCTTCCCACCGACGATCGTCGATGGAGTCAGTTCGACTGATGAGTTGTGGAAAGAGGAGATCTTTGGCCCTGTCATTGTCGTTCGGCGATTCGGAGTCAGTACTTGATCTGTAACCTTGGTGCACTCCTCTGACCCTATGGCAGGATGTCCAAGAAGGTGTGGCGTTAGCCAACGACTGTAAGTACGGCCTAGGCGCAGGGATATGGACCTCCAACCTCTCCCGAGCCCATCGAGTGGCGGCAGATATGCAGGCGGGACTATGCTGGATAAACACGCACCATCGAAATGATCCAAGCTCCCCATGGTACGTAGTCCGAGGTAGCGGCAAGGACAATTGATAATGAATCTTTGCAGGGGTGGATGAAGGAAAGCGGAATTGGAAGGAGAGAACGGAATTGAGGCGTTCGAATCTTGTGGGTCCAATTACTCTGCACAGTCGACGCCGCTTGATGATATCCTCAGACTCGCAAAGCAAGTCCACGATCGTGAATACCGCAAGCTTCGAAGAGATAAGCAAGGATGACTGGTTTGCCGATTCGTCTGAAGAGCGCAGATATGGTTGAAGTCCTGTTGGAACTCATATATTTGGATGCGCTTCTAAGATTACACAGATGGTATATGTTACAGATTGGGTCCTGGAAATATTGTGTCCGTGGCTTTCATAAATACTGTACATGTCGCCGTGTTTCTACCCGGTCGTCTTGATGGCTTCCTGTCGTTCTGGTGTCTGCGCAAAACGGTTAATATCATGGTGACAGGAGAAGCGGGCGTAGGAAGGATACAAACCTCTGAAAACTCCACTGGTGGTTCATCAATGAAGTCGGGCACTTTGTTCAGATCTGCAAGGTACGAAGTCCCTTCCTCTTCCTCTTCCAAAGCGAGCGCGTCAAGCTCTGTACATCAACGGCATCAGCATAAGAACTTAGATGCATTAATTTCGGTGACTCACCCGCTTCAAGATCCGCCTCATCGAGTTCGTCCGGTACAGCATATGAACGGCCTAGTGTTTCCTGTATTTCATTGGCCTGCTCCAACAAATCTTCCATGTCATAATGCATGTTCTGCATTACGTTAAATATGACAATCACAAGATGAGAGGAGTATATACACACCTCAATCTTATCTATATCTATCTTGCCGTACTGTTTTCGCATCTCCTTATTTGCTGTCTGCATCGCATCGACAGTGGCCATGGTGTTCCGAAGATTGTCGGTCGTCAGTGCCGCAGATTCCATGTTAAATGTTTGCTGAGCCAGCTGTGCAATCTGGGCCTCGTACATCCGCTTCTGCTTTAGAGTTCGGAGAGCTCGTTGCTGGATTGCATTCTGTGGTAAGATGTGTTACTATGGATTTCAAGTAATAAGGTAAGGCAACGCTTCAGATTATACCTTCCCCGGACCATTGCGCAACTTGCTCATCTGCTCTTTGTACCGCCCGAGCTCAGCATCTAGCTTGCGGACCTTGACCTCTATCGAGGCCACTCGAGCATCTGTCTAGATGAGGTCACTAAGGTGATAGTCAGATAAATGCTTCACAAGACTGACTGCAGTAATAGCGTCCTGGAGACTCGCTTTCGGCTTTTTGCTCGACGAAGATCCAAAGATGCGGTTCATGTTGCAGGTCAAGAACGGAGAGTGCGGCGCAGCGCTGCTCCCTAGCGTCCAAATTGGGAGTTTAAAGCCGCTGGGCAACAGGAACAAACAACGCCCATTGAGCAACGGCTTCAACCGTTCGCTGGCCCTGTCATGCTGCATTCCTGCGTTACCCTGTGCACCCCCTGCTTATTCCTACTTCCCTGCTCCTCGAGCCATCTGCGCCTTGAAAGTCTGATTCGTACCGGGACGTGATCTCGCCGCCACCTTGCAATCACCCTAATTTCAAATGGCCCAAAGCCCGCGTAGTCGGTCACCACGGTCGCCTTCACCTTCATTCTCGGACTCCTCAGGCCAGGATGATTTTTCGATTCCGAGCGAGCAGCCAGATGCAGTGGGGTTCTCTGTTTCGCGACCTGGAACACCGCCGGAGGAACGTCATCAGGATGCCATCCACATAGATGCTGTGGATTCGGAGGACAGTGTTACCTGTCTTTGGGACGATTGTGGACTGGTCTTTACACATCTTCCAACATTGATCAAACACATCCATGATGGTGAGCACTTCGGATATGATATGATACTCTGAGACATTCCTAGGCATTCCACTACTTCATCGTCGTCGCATGCCGGATAGTTGTATATTGATGGTGTTTCTCACGTCTTATCGAGACATGCACGATAATCGAGCAATTCTTTATCTCCTGACTCCTTGTGCGAAATACCCCATCCTTTCTGGTTTCATAGTCTGAAGGCAGCTCCAACTAATACTAACTTGGCAGATCATATCGGTGTACATAAATCAAATTACACTTGTGAATGGGCGACGTGCCAACGACGTGGTCTTGCGCAAACTTCACGCTTCGCGCTGATTTCGCACATACGATCACATACCGGAGAGAAACCATTTACATGTTCACTTCCAGGTAAGTATACCATCTCTCGAATCCTCCATGGCAGTACCAATGATTCATGGACACCAGAATGTGACAAATCCTTTACCCGCTCCGATGCTCTCGCCAAACACCTACGTCTCCAGCATAACATCTCACCTCCTGCTCCCGGTCGTGGCGGGTACAGGAAGCGGAAGCGAGGACCTGACGAACAAGGACCTGCGACTGCTTCTTCTTCGCAGGCGCAGTCCATGACCCCAACGAACAATACAGGGACCTTCGGCACCTTCAAAGTCGAGCCCAGCCTATACCCGGACTCGTTGAGCGAAACGCGCCCCGGACACACGCATAATAACAATACTAATGGACACCATCGCTCTCTCAGCCCACACGGCCCCCCGCCGCGACGCCGTGCTAGCTCTGCAAATCGTGGGCTAAGCCGTCCCGAGGACGACGAAGGGTACAATTCGTCGACGGAGGACCCGCTTCCCGCGCATCTTCTTCCCCACTACGTGCCTACAACCAATCTAGTGCTGGGTCGCTCGCCATCGATGGTCATGTATCTCCTGATGAAGGCAAAGCATCGATACGCGCTCGAGCAGCATGAGTCTCTCCTCGAGGAGCTGCGAGTGACGAAAGCCGAGTTGAACAAGGAACGGGATGAGAAGGAAGCAATGTTGGATCAGCTACTTGGGAATATGTTTGGGTACGACTCCTACTACTGATGTGTTTCTCAGTATGATTAACACAATTTGGTATAGGCCACAGGCTGAAGCTCTCATGTCGCATATGCCACCGCCACCGACTATGATGATGGCACCACCGTACCCCCCAAATTCCATGCCTCCTGGGCCTCATATGATCAATGGCAACGGTCGTTGAATCAGATGGCATTTTCTCTTCTGGCTGTAATCTGTATTTTTCTCTTCTTGGATAATATTTAATACTTCCTACTAATTCATATCCCTGCGACTAAGACTCGAGAGCGTTCCAGCGAGTTGCGATGCACCTACATTTCACACGCAAAATAACCCTTCGACTCATTCTACCCCTAAGACTTGGCGTCTCGGAAGGTGGATGCGGAAAAAGCCGCCGAAATATGCCCTGGAGGGCGATCTTCTCTACGCCCTGGTGAAAACTGATATCCTGCTCACTCTTCTCGAAGGCGACATTCGCGACGAGAACTTCGACGACATGTAGTTGAGGTGTACCTAGGAAACCTGGCTGGGCAGAGCAGATATCAAGAAGGTGGAATGCCCGGATGAGGACGGACAGCATTGACAAAGGAACCCGGTGATCACTGCGTTCATGGATTGCAAAAGCATACGTGGAAGTACCACACTAGATGCCTGTATGAGAGCGCATCGCGTTTGGGACACACAGGAAGATCACGGAGGGAAGATCGAGACGCGTCTCTTGTAGTCGGATGTGTCTTTGAATTCTACTGGACCTTGTGATACATGTAAAGTTACGAATAAACAGCTGTCGCTGCAGCTCAATGGTGAATTTAGGACAGGAAACCACGAATAGCACCGCCGACATTAAGGACGTCAATCCTATAAACATGGACATGGCGCCATTAGCTAAGGGGTGAGGGTATAAGTGTTAGATTCGAGACTCACAAAAATGTGTCATGTCCCCATACACCTCCAAGTTCATAGTAACTAACATTGTCATTACCCGCCATTCGGAGAGCATCGGCAACCTCGCGCTGCTGCTCTACTGTGAACAAGATATCGCTCTGTACACCTAAGATAAGTGTTGGTATGTGTGCAAGTGGTTGAAGGCCTCTTGCGAGATCTGATAGATGGGGAGGCGGGTTGAGTGGAGGCGGGTGGGATTTGGAATGGGAGGTTTTGAATAAGGAGTGGGGGGAATCCAAGGCGGAATTCAAATCGGGAGGGGGTGATGCGGTAGATGATAGTTTGAGTTCTTGTAGAGCAGGGAGAGTCATGTCGAAGAGGTCCATTGCTTTAGAAATGTAGATAAGCGAGTTGGCGTCGTATTTGAGACAGAATTGTTCGCCCTGTCAGCGTAAGTCAGCTCATGAATGGACGCATTATGGAGATATTCAGCGCACCTGGTGGTCAAGATAAGTTTCTATGAGGAAGTCAGGGCACAGAGCGGGTATACGAGGGGTCGAATGGTCTTCCGATTCTGGACGAGGGCGAAATTGGCGTCCGAAACGTTGATCCCATTCAGGACCAGATCGGTATGTGATGGTCGCAATTTCTTGAGTTATATCAACAGATAAGCTCTTGTGCTTGACCAAAATAGAAATAAAAAGTGATACATACGCCGAGCTAGCTTCATTCCTGTATGAGGTGGGAGCGCGTCATAATAGAATCCCTTATTCCAGTTAGGATCTGCCATGAGAACTGAATACAGATGTTTAGTTCCTCGCACGCCATTCTGAATGTATAACCTACGAACCACTTCTTTGCGCGTAGCGCATGGCCACACTCGAAGGGCTACTACGGGCAGTCCCACTAATGCTGACGATCTTACCTACGCGATCTGGGTGGAGCCATGCTGCTGCGAGGCTCTGCATGGCACCCATTGAACAACCGACGCTGGCGTAGAGCTTTTCGATCCCGAGGTGATCAAGAAGACAATATTGTGCGCGGACCATATCAAATATGGAGAGGATAGGAAATGTCGTGGCATATGGACGGCCTGTGTTGGGATCGATGGATGAGGGACCCGTGGAACCATAACAGCCGCCAATAACGTTCGTGCAGATGATGAAGAACTGGTTTGTGTCCAGCGCTTTGCCTGGGCCAATAAATTTTTGCCACCATCCCTCTGACGCGTTCGCCTCTGTGGAAGCAGCGTGAGACGATGCAGATAGACCGGTGTGTAGGAGGATAACGTTATCCCGGGTCGGCGACAGGGTACCCCATGTTTCATATGCGATGTCAAGTGAGGGAAGGGGTGTGGTTGAGTAGGTTAGGGTCATGGGGTGCGGGTGATGATAGACATTGTACGTCGTCGGGTTGGGACGCGCATAGGTAGGTTCAGGGCCAGATTCCGATTTATTCGAGGATGCGGATAACGATGCCTTTGAGCTTTCCTTCAGCTTTGATTCACGAGCAGCATGGGCATCAACGCAAGGAAAAGTAGGGGAGCACGAAGACGGGCGATATCTGGTGAACCTGGCGACCCTGGATGGAGCCGTTCGGAGGGCAGAGGAGGTAAAGGACGGCCTCAAGAGATTGAGGAATCTAGCAGACATACTAAGAAACCGTTGACCATCGCGCTGCTTGTTAGTAATAACTCGTACTTGACGGTGGCAAGAATTGCGTGCTGACGTAACCCTAACCCTAGAATCAGTGCCAATTAGCGAAATTGCTTCCACCCCCACACACATTTAGCTCGTCGTTGGGGTCGTTGTGCAGCCTTCCTCATGCATCCTGCAGATGCCTACGCCAACACTTCCAGTATAAGTAAATTGGGCCACAGATACACCAATAGCGTCTCCGCAACACATTCTGTTGCCCAGCTTGGCTCAGTGCTCACCCACTCCTCGATCGCGACCAACTCGTCAATGTCCAACACTGAGAGTCTCTCCAAGAAACGGGCTCGACACAGTCTTAGCCTTCTGGGAAGTCTCCCCAAGGAGGTGAGCAGCTGACCCTTCCCATATCTACCCGTGCCTAACACGTGTCTGGTGTGCGTCCACAGATATCATCCTTGATTCGTTCTCACAGCCAACAACGCACTCAACTCCCTGTCCGTTCAGCCGCTTTACCTCTTCACAGACACTGACACATTTTTTCTACAGAAAGACCCAGATATCTATGCTAGTGTCGGTGATATGGTTGCAGACGACGACCGGCCTACTAGGAAATCAAAGTCGGAAAATAGAGCAAGCATCTTTGTTCAACGCTTCCAAAAATTTCGCTGATCGCCTGCTCGTTACAGCTATATCGCTTTATCACTCGATCACTCACTCGTTCGCGCTCGCGTTCGCGTTCACGAAACGGTCGGGATTCCCCCCCGCCTATAGACCCTGACGAACCTGTCCCGGATCTTCCTCCATCGCAGAGCGGCCGCATAAGAATAGACAGCATGGGCCAGTCTACTCCCTCTAAACCTGCAACACGAATTCCGTCGCGTCCTCTATCTTCTACAACGACAGCTACCAACACGACCATCACTCCTGGTACACCTCGCCCCAAGAAACGCCCACCATCTGCAATCCCTATCCCTGAAGCTCAGAAAAATACCAAGCTACCAGACATACCCCCGAGACCAGTCACCCCAAAAGCTTCTGCCGCACGCAAAAAGCTGCATACCCTCTTCGGCATTCCCCTTTCCAGTCCCAAGAAATCTTCCTTTAATTCTTCAACACACAGTAGTCGTAGACCTTCTATAGAAGCAGCACCACCCCTTCCAGACCACGTACGTGATGTCGAAGACGATGATGCGACCCCGAAAGCACTCAAATCATACTCTCCTCACCTTTACTCCCGCCCGGAAAGTCCCAGCCCTGAACCTCGGCCGAAGCTGAGCAACAATCCTAGTACGAGTAGCACAATCACGTCCTCTGGGTCTGGGTCGTCGCGACTGCAAAGGTTCTTCACAGGGCAAAAAACACCACCCCCTCCGTCGGTAGAAGCAGTCTCAGGCCCAATGAGACGGCCCTCCGGCTCGTCGCACCAGCGGCGTAACAGCGCAAGTAATAGCATCAGTAATCAGTCTTCATCATTACCATCGGCGGATGCGCCACCTCTGAAGCCCAAGGCGTCCGGCGCGATGGGCCCGCCACCCATTCCTGCACCTCGAATAGGACATACGCCCGCGACGCCACTGCACACAGAGCGGCCAGGAACTGCGCCTCAAGTAAAGGCTTCTTCGTCACTGGGTCATGCATCTCGTAAAGGTTCTGTGGACTCCGGACGTGGCATTGGACAACCGACCGTTGATGGTCTGGGCGCCATGAATGGGCACACGAGGTTGAGGATGAACAATGCTCATGGACATGGACATCGATCCACGAAACATGGGAGCTTCGATTTTGAGCGGCCGGGATGGAGTGCGGCTGCTGGTGCGATTCAACGGACCGGAAGTGGAGGGACCACTGGGACTGGGACGAGCGAGACCGGGACAAGTCTTAGTGGATGGGGACGAGCGCATGATGGGTTGACGGGTGGGATGAGGGAAAGTACAATGGGGCCCGGGTTCGCGGGTGTGGGCACGTTGCAGAGGAGTCTATCGTTGAAGCGGGGAAAGGAGAGGGAAGAGGCGACGAACCGGGCTCGAGAGGAGGAGCGGAGAAGAAGGAAAGCTGAACCTCAGAAATCAGTTATAGGGAAAGAGAAGGTGGCGGAAAAGGAGATGGGGATACTACCCCCCGAGAGGAGTCTTAGGTCGCAGCCTTCGAAACGGGCACAATCGCCTCAGGATACTCGTGCGCCAACCTCGACTTCAACGGCAACAGCGAAATCATCGAGCTGGGGCAAGAAAAGGGGCGCTCTATTCGGCAGTGGGGGGAAGGCGAAGGCCACGTCGGTCGGAATATCCCATGGTCCGTTCGCGTTCGAGCCGGCAGTGTCGTCGCCTACGCGGAGTACCGGGAGCGTGGATGAGCGAACTGGTCACAGTGCTCAACTCACTGTGTCATGGGCAGGAGAGAAGGGAAGGGAAAACTCTCGGGTCAAGGAAGAGTTAGAACGGGAGAAGGAGAGAGCGAGGGGAAGAGAAAAGGAAAAGAGATCTCAGAGCGCTCATCGCGGTGATCGCGCTCCAGTGCCTGTACCCGGTACTAGTCTCGGACACCGATCTGGAACGAAAGGCCGGTCTTTGGACCTTAATCTAGGGCTTTCTTGGGCACCTACGACTATGAGAGAGAATACGATGATGCCTTCTTCTGGGTATTTTGGCCGCTCCGGGAGCGTGTCATCTTCCCATGGTGGACGTTCTGTCGGTACGACAGGCGGGAGGTCCGCGTCTGGTTCTACCAATGGCCATGCCACGATCGAAGAAGAGAGGACAATCCTCGGAAATGAGGTCGCGGACGTGTTCAAAAATGCCCTCGATGCTACAGGGTATCTGGCATTCAGACAATGTACGCCATTGACTTTGTGTATCTTTTTTCTCGGCTGTTCCATGAGCGTTTATTTAATTTTGGACTCTTGTTTGTCTTTATTCGTTCATCAACGGCACAGCTATTCGGTGACAGTGTAACTGAAATCACTCTCTTTATAGATGTTCACAGATTCGATGCGCATGAAATCCCTTTCGACGGTCCGAGGGGTATTGTCTCGCGCGTCGAGCGACTGCTGAAGACTGCCCCTGATCTCGGCGAAGAAGGCAAACGACAGTTGCTGGACAGCTTCGTTCGCGTCGTACTCCAGCACGCATAGCCTTGGAGATATCATCACCACCCCGACTTGTACGGATACCCTGTTAATCTTTCTGCAAGGATCCATTTTTTATTTGGAAGCGGGCTTGGCACCCAGCCCCTGCTCCTGCTCTTAGACTTCGTCTTTCTTCCATCGTCATTTAATTTGGGTTCCCGGTCCCTTCTTGGGTTGTTTTACCACATGTGCCACATATAACCTATTCCTGTATACCTTCACCACCTCGACCTGTTGGTTCTTCTTCGACATGCCTTTCACAACGACCTTACACATTCAACGCCGCACGTATACGCTCTACGCTCATCTTTGCAATGCTATCTATCACGCACTCATGTTCTTCAATCCCCCAAATTTTCACGTATAATGTTCTACATGTACCCGATTTCCTTAGTATGATTAATGCATGTCTGGTAAACGACTTACAAAGTGTGGCTCTCCCAGTTGATACGTGGATAAAACTACCTACAAGATATGTAATACAGCGACCGATACAGAGAAATACAAGAGATAAACTATTCGTCGATCTTGCCTCATATTTCTGATTATGTCGCAGGCCGCAGGGCCCGCAACCGGTCAGCAAGCTTCGCATCCTCCTCGCCGACCTTCTCTTGGGGAGATAGACTAGGTAAGGCGTTGGCATCCTTCGCTGCGAGATCGTGCTGTAGCTCGATGTTGGCCTCTTCTGCCGTCTGTCGCAGGAGCTGATCGATTTGATCTTGGGGTGTCGACGTCGCAGTAGTTGAGGACATTGCATCTTCCATATATGATGTTTGGACATCGAGATCGGAGAACTGAGATTCGAATTTATCCATCACAAGGGATATCTAGAACACCAAGTAAGAGGACGGTTTGCAAGGGGAACGAATGCTCGTTGCTCACCCGCTCAAGATTCATGTTGTCCATCGCCTTGTCCATACCCCGAACCACGGACGTCATGTTGCCCGTCACCTGGCGCATCGTCACAGCTGTCTCTACCCGGCTGGCGACTGCGTCTATGCGACTAGATAGCCGGAGAAGATTCAACGACTCGCTCTTCTTCCGGATGGCGTTGGAGGCGTATATCCGCGCTCCGTCGTTGTTTCCCTGCTGCAGTGCCTGGGTGTCGGAGGTCAATATTGAGGTCGGTAGGTGAGGGAGTGAGGAGAGAACCTTCTTCAGCCGAGATTTCTCTGCGTTCTCATCCTTCTGTGCCTTCTTCGCCTGTCGCGCCAGGGTCTTCGCAGTAAACTATAGGTCGTGGAGTCAGCTGGGCGTTTTGTGGCCCATGGATGGCGTTACCTTGAGTTGAAACAGGGTTTCTATTCAGAATTAGCAGTAAACATAACAGATGGTCAGGCTTACTCACTCTCGAGGTTGCTCATGGCCAGTTGTGTATTGGTTGAAGGAGCGCAGCGTCCCCGGAGTCGCTGATATGATTATGGCTCGCACGTGATTTATAGCACATACAAATCGTGGACAACCACCACCACCTTGCTGGCCAGGAAAACCAAAAGACTTGTCAATGGGGTTGTTGACATACATCAGGTCAGCTCTGCTCCGGAGAAAGATTACACTCCCGCTCATTTATATGTTGCAGTTATGTCGCTGTTATAGCCGCCTTTGCTTTCGTCACACTTTCGCTTGGTCCGTCCTGTTTCTCCTCGACTACTGCCTCTGCTGAAATTCGGGTAGCGAGCGGTCTTTTATATGTCTCGGAGCTCATTGAAGAATACTCCAAATCAGCAAAAGTATATGGCCAAAGGGGGATTATTGTGCGTCTCCTTTGCTTCATTGAATGCCACCCGCTAAATCCTTTGGAACTAGGCTATTATAGCTCTCCATGTCATCTTATACTTCACCGAATCACTACCTTTAGCACAGACGGCATTTTCCATCGTGTGCCATATTGTCTACCTCCAAAACTTCTCGTTCAGCTGGCCCTTCATTTCCCTCACGTCCATCTCATTCCTCGCATCATGCTTTTTGTGATCACCGACCATTTCCTTTGGTTCTTCTACTTTGCTCGAATAACTCAGGAAGCGAGGCACCGACGGACGTATAGAGGCCCTCCACCCGACGTACCTGGCTTTACGGAAATAGCATCCTTCTTTGGAATCTGCGTCTGGCTCGCCCCACTGTTCCTGTTCTTGAGCCTTAGCGCAAACGACAATGCCCTTCCAATGTCGGCAGGTAGGATAATAAGGTCCATGCATATGGGATTGATTCTGATACTTTTTCTTTTGCAGCCGATCCGGGATCTCCAAGTACATCTTCCATGCAATACGCTCAAACGCGCGTTTCGCTGTTCCGCTCGTTGTTCGCTCTTGATAGCCTACCCCTGCTTCGGCCAAAGGGCTCGCGAGGGAACACAGAAGGTCTTCTCGCGCCTCATTCGCCTGTACGGCCATCTACTTTCCCGCCACCATCCCCAACGACTTCGCGTTATATGACTCCACCACCGCGGTCACCAGTGCCAGGAAGATTACCAGAGGTTGATGGACTTTTATCTCCTAGCCAGAGCTTCACGCTTGATCCCCCTCCACGGCGATCGGCACCTATACGCAGACAGACAGGCAATGCTGGGGATGCATTGGGCCTTGGGCTGAGAAGAACGCCGAGTTCTACTGTAGTAGATAAGGATAGTTGAGTGTGTATGTAGATAATGATTTTTTGGCCAGGTCTATTAAATATGGTTGATGCTGCCAAATAGCCGATGACGTCCCACCATATTTGTGGTAGGTCAGCTTCCTCGACGTAGCAGCCATGTATCTATATCTTGGCCACAATCCTCGCGTCCTATATCTTGTCACTGGCCTCCACGATGACAGACTAGGCCGACCTCCACGTGCGCTCGTGTTCCGCGCTGGAGAAACTAGTTCGCAGGCCGTCGTCGAGTTTCTGCCAAAGGATGAGATCGACCTAACTAATGCTGTCCGTCTCACAAATAGAGTCGTAAAGGGGTGTCTTGGGTTGATTTCTATCGATAATGGTGCGTATATGATGGTACCCAATGTTACTATATGGCCCGAGTTCATTGCCACTCAGATATATTTCTGGCATTGGTAACGAGTGCTACCGAAGTGGGGAACACAAGGCCGTCAGGATCAAAGCCTGAGTCTGTTGCAAAGATTCACGAGGTATCCTTCTACTCCCTCACGTCTACAACCTGGGACGATCTTTCCCTCGCATCTGAAGCCCTTGGACCGGACGGCGCCGACATAACTGCTAACAGGGACGCATATGCTCAAGCGGCCGCCACACCTCCAGTTTTTGAACATCCATGCATGCCGTTGACAAAGATTATATCATCGGGCTCGTTTTATTATGCGCTGGAAACTCCATGGGACCTGTCATCCCGGCTCGCAGTTCGTCTAACAAGAGATGCATCGCTGGAGGATGTTGGAGCCTTTGATGAGCGCTTCGTTTGGAACGAGTACATTGTTCGCAGTTTGCTCGATTTCCGGGAAAGGCTGGATCCTCATGACAGAGAGGACCTTGATAGATGCCAGTTCATCGTACGTTTCTGTTAGCTGTCAAATCCCGTAGACTAATTGTATGCGCTAGATCCTTGCGATACAAGGATATGTTGGCGTTTTTACTATGTCTTTGCCCGCGCCTCCTACCAATGGCGCACCCACAATTGCCACTCTCGCACTGATATCTAGACTTGGATGGAAACGGGCGGGCACCCGCTTCAATACCCGAGGCGTGGACGACGATGGGAATACAGCAAACTTTGTGGAGGTAGGCGCTCATCATTTTGTCTTAACCCGCTCGGCTCCTGAGATGCTATCAGACCGAGACGGTGTTCAGTACCGAGCAGCATTGCGTGAGTTATGTACAAGTCCGAGGAAGTGTTCCCTGTATGTACTCCACTTTGAATACAACTTCACTTTATTCAACCATGTCCACTTTTGTAGTGTTTTGGGAGCAGCAAGGTTTGCAAACATTCGGCCAACGTATCCAGATTACGCGACCGCATGCATCGCAACCCGCGTTCGAAAGACACTTCGCGCAACTGATGGAGGAATATGGTGCTGTTCACGCCATTAATCTCCTCGGAACCAAGGAGAACGAACAATCGCTCACGACGGCATATGGCCGGCATCTCCAAATTGCTCGTGGGGCTATTGACGATGAACTCAGTATCACGCACTTCGATTTTCATAATGCCGTTAGAATTGGTGGACATGATAGCGTTATTCGAGATCTGAGGTACTACCCCCTCGTCTTATCTTCATGCATCGAGCATTGACCTCGTGTAACAGACGTTTAGAGGACATCGTAGACCATGTCGATAAATTCGGGTTCACGATGTGTAATGCGGCATCGGATGAGATCATCACGGACCAGAAAGGTGTCTTCAGGACGAATTGCCTTGATTGGTGCGCTCCCATTTCCCTGAAAACATGACATGCTTATAACGATTACAGTCTCGATCGCACAAACTTCGTCCAGGACATCCTGTCCCGCACCACGCTGGAGCAATACCTTTTACTTGTCCGACGTGAATGGGTTCAAGCTAATACCCTGTGGTCGTACCATCGTGAATTGTGGGCTGAGAACGGTGACGCGTTGTCCAGGATCTACGCTGGCACGGGAGCCCTGAACACTAGCTTCACACGAAGTGGGAAGCGAACCTTAGCAGGTTGACACAATATTTTACCCGCCACATATGCATGCATGACTGACCTCCCAAACAGGTGTTCTTTCCGATGCTACGAAGAGCGTTTCGCGAGCATACATCAATAACTTCCAGGACAAGGGCAAGCAGATCGCCATCGACATGTTCTTGGTCCGTGTTTTCGTCTCCGTGCTCCCAATGACAGTCGTTCACATCGACCATAGGGCAACTTGAGTAATCAGCGTCCTGTGACTATTTTTGATCCCATCCACGACTCCGTTCGCGCTGCTCTGGAGCAAAGGTACTTCCTCCGCTCCACTGCCCGGGAGGGGGCTAAATGTACCTGGTTGGCTTAGGCTACCGGAATACTCCACGACGAAACAGGTCACCATCTTTGTTGGCACATGGAATCTGAATGGTCGAGTGCGTTGTTCTCTCGGAAAATGGATTTAGTTTCTCACTTCTCGTTTCAAGCCGCCTTCTGAGTCCCTCCTACCCTGGCTATTTCCTCGAGAAAGTCAGTCCAAAACATTTATGCACATATTTTCTCATTCATAACGGTCAAAAGGTGTCAACGAGTGCGCTAGGCTTAAAGCTTCTACCCGTTTGCCAGCTGATCGCAGTGTAGTCCCGATCTCTTCGTAATTGGGTTCCAAGAAATCGTGCCTCTGACAGCCCAGCAAATAGTCCAAACAGATCCCGAAAAGCGGTGCGTATAAGCATTGTGAGGGAATGGCTTTCGGCTGACCACCCAACGTGTAGACGGATATGGGAGAAACAGATATTCGAGACCCTCGATCGCCGGCCCAACAAAAAATGCAATTATGTGCTTTTGCGAAGTGAACAGGTCCTTCCTTTGCCCCTACTCAATGTAGCACTGGCGACTAACAACCGTCTTTAGTTGGTCGGGACGGCTCTGATCATTCTTGTTAAGTCTGAATTGACTGCCGTCATTCGAAACGTAGAAGCAACTACGCGCAAAGTATGTGCACCGCGTCGCCACCCATGTGCGCTCTTTTTGATCTCCAACAGACGGGCCTACGAGGTATGTCTGGGAACAAAGGTGCCGTGGGCATCCGTTTGGAGTACCATGACACAAGCTTCTGTTTCTTGACGGCTCACCTTGCCGCCGGACACTCGAACGTGGAGGAGCGGAACGCGGACTACCGAACAATTGCTCAAGGACTACATTTCCAGAAAGGCAAAACTATACCAAGCCACGAGTGAGCTGGCTTCTGCGTCTCTACACCACTCACTTAAACCGTTTTTCAGCAATGTCGTATGGCTTGGGGATCTGAATTATCGGGTCGACATGGACAACACTACGGTTAGAAGTCTCATAGAGAGGAACGATTTTGATGCCCTGCTGGCGGCGGATCAGGTAGCTATCCTGCACTCCGTTACGTTACACTCGCTGACGCCGATCATAAGTTGAGACGAGCGATGGACGAGGGAGCTGCGTTTTCGGGCTACGCCGAGGGGCCTTTACTATTCCGCCCCACCTACCGCTATGACTTTGGAACAGACATCTATGATACCAGCGAGAAGATGCGCATCCCTGCATGGACTGGTAAGTTCGAACCCTGTGAAGGAGTTCCCCGTGCTGACAGCTGCAGATCGGATATTGTATCACGGTTCTCAGCTTGATCTCTCTATCTACTCAAGGGCTGAGCTGCGAGGCTCAGATCATAAACCAGGTATATCCTTCCGTACACAAGACAGATTGAAATCTGACGAGCCATACAAGTTTTTGCTCTCTTCCGCGCAGAAGTTCGCATCATTGACTCAGTGAAAAAGCATGCGCTATCCCGTCTACTCCTTGAAAGCATTGTTTCCACAGCTCCTGGAGAGAAGCTTGATGAAAAGCTGGCTGCGCTCGTGTTCCCTTCGGATATCACAGAACGTACGTGCACATATCTTCGACCACATCGTCGCTGTCCTCATGAATCAATATACCGTTGTCAGTTCCTCCACCTAGCTCTGACGAGGTTGCCTGGTGGAATGGTCCAGGTTCGATTCTTAATCCTGCTCACAATGGACAAAGGGATAAACTAATCAACTTATAGATCGCCCAGGCGGCGTTCTGCCTGTCTACGAGTTCCAACGTCCGGTCATTCGGCGCAAGACAAACCCTTTCGATTCTCCTGATGACTCGCCCTTGTCGTCCTCGCCATCATCGTCAGACGAAGAGCTCTACACTGACGCTCTTTCATTGCCAACGCCTATGGCACCTGTTTTAACGGCTCGAAAACCCCCACCCCCACCCCCTCCTCGCTCTACTAAGCCCACCGCATCACCATGAGCACTCTTTACGACGCACAGCTATTCTGCTTCCATATATAGACAACATGTACAACCTGTAAATAAGTCTGTCGACTCTCACAAGGATCACCTCTCAATATTATTAATCCGTCTAGATCAGACCCTGCTTCTTGAGGTCCTCATAGGTCTTACGGTTATACACGTTACCCTCGTCATCCTCCAGCTCCTCCATTGTCTCCTGCTCAAAGATTTCGTGGCGGCCCTCTTGTTTGAGTTTTTCAGCAACTGTGGCAAAGGACGAATTAGTAGACTGTGTGAGGAAAGAGGCTAGGCAACTTACGCGAGAGGGCATCTTCGATCTTTGTAATCTCGTGGAAGTGCTTGGTGTTGGGCAGACCCAAAGCACGCATGCCGAAGGCATGTCTCGATTCCTGCTTGAGTAGTTAGCATTGTGTTCTTATTACGAACTAGTTCAACAGACCTGGAAATGTCGATCGAAGTTTTTCCTGGACGAATGTGGTTCGTCAGTCGTGCATACGCAACGTTTACATACTGTACATACCTCCCCATGTACACATGGTCGGAGCAGATTTCACACCGGTATTCCACACCAAGACCATGGAGCTTGTACAGCCAGTACGGAATGGGTTTCCCATCCCATCCAAGAGGCAGTTTGAGAGGGTTGTAGATGCGTTCTTCCTCCTCTTCCTCCTCCTCAGGACCCGTGGTAGCCGCGGGCGCCGGAGCGGGGGGCTTAGATTGGTCCAGCAATTCTTGTTCGCGTTCCCGAGCAGTGAGAGAGAACCTCCGCTCGACATTTGACTTCGTATCATTGATTGTGGAGACAAGAGTCACAATGAGGGCGGTGGTGAGGTAAGTGAATCTGGCAGACGTTCGAATTCTGGTATTACCAGAGGATTTGGTAATAGGGCCGGGAGCGGGAGCAGAAGGGCCGTTGGGATTTGTGGGAGGTATGCCGGAGGCATCATGCTTGGCGGCGGCTTTGATGTGCTTCTTGGACGTGAGATGCGCATCGTACACGGTTTGTTTGGAATAAAGCTTTTGACCTTGTAAAGGGACGACGTAAATAGCAATAATTGAACAAGTAGGAAGAGGTACATACATGCTGGACACCAGACCCCTGCAGCACCGTTGCCATTCGCCTGTGCTTGCGGTTTGCTCTCTTCCCACCCTGTGATCTCCTCAGCCTCCCACTTTGTGTCGAACTCCGCTGCTGCTTCTTGCTGCTGGGTACGAATATCTACAAGCGGCTGTCTCCGTTTCGCAAAGGATAGCAGATATGTGTGCAGATTTTGAATGTATCTGCGGAATATGAGTCAGATAAAAGAAACATAGATTGAAGGTTTGCGCACGTTTCGTAATCCTTGGAAAAACGCGTTTCTTTTGCCAGGTCTTCGTGAACCAGACCGTTCTGTGCAGCAAGAAGCAAGTCGAGATATTGGAGATAGCCCGGCCGCTTCCCAATATTTTTCAGGTTACTGTAAGCCGTGTGATGTGCGTACAAGTCAACATATTTTCCGTACGCCTCCTCTCCCGAAAACAACAAAGAGATGGCTGCGTTGGCGGTACATGAATATCGTTGGTGTAGTCGAAAGCAAAATCACGCACGGTCTTCCTCCTCATAGTCCTCATCCTCTTGGTCAGGTTCATCAAGGAGGGCTGCAAGCTCGAGGTCAAAGCCCCCTGGGACAGAATCAGGATACTTGGCGTGGTGCTCTTGAATTTTCACCAACCGCGAGTAAAATTCCGAGAGGTCATTCTGCTGCGCGGGGGCAGATAGAAAGTCGAGCTCGACTTTCCTCGCATCCTCGTCCTGATAGAGGGAATCCAAGGTCAAGACCCTGGACTGGACACGGTCGAGGATCTGGGAGGCCTTGTGTTCGCCCTGGAGCCTGGCCTCGTGCGTGGGCTGGTTGCGAGAGAGCAGGGTGTAGAGCCCGCGTTCAAAGCGCTCGAGCTCCTCGTGGTTTTGTCGCTGAATTTCGATAATTGAGTCCATTGCAGCAGTTGAAGAAATGCGAGCACGTCCAACAGAAGCCTAAGTTGGCATTTGAAACTCCGCCACTCTCAATCCAACACCAACCTCAAAAATGGCTGGCATCAACGCAGGAGACGAGGTAAGGGCCTGTCCTACGTCTTTGCGACATCTACTAACTGCATGCTGCTAGAAACTCGTATTTGAGTCGTCCGAGGCAGTTTCCGTGGTCTCGACGTTCGATGACCTGGGTTTGAAGGAAGATTTATTGCGAGGAATCTATGCCTACAGTACGAATTATCTCCAACAAAATACCCTTCACGTCTAACAGCGGCTGCACAACAGACTTTGAAAAGCCCTCCGCCATTCAACAGCGAGCCATTCTCCCGATCACCACAGGTCGCGATGTCATTGCGCAAGCGCAATCCGGTACCGGTAAAACGGCTACATTCTCCATCTCCATCCTCCAGTCCATCGATGTCACGGTGCGCGAAACACAGGCACTCGTGCTATCGCCGACCCGCGAACTTGCGACTCAAATCCAATCCGTCGTCCTTGCCTTGGGCGACTACATGAACGTCCAGTGTCATGCGTGCATCGGTGGAACGTCCATTGGTGAAGATATCCGAAAGCTCGAGTATGGGCAGCATGTTGTCTCCGGTACTCCTGGCCGTGTTTTCGACATGATTCGGAGGAGAAGTCTGCGGACACGGAACATCAAAATGTTGGTGCTGGACGAGGCGGATGAATTGCTGAACAAGGGGTTCAAGGACCAAATATACGACGTATACCGCTATCTCCCTCCTGCGACTCAGGTGGTGCTTTTGAGCGCGACTCTGCCATACGACGTTTTGGAGATGACCACCAAGTTTATGACGGATCCTATTCGTATCCTCGTGAAGCGTGACGAGTTGACATTGGAGGGCATCAAACAGTTCTTCGTTGCTGTTGAGAAGGAGGACTGGAAGTTCGACACGCTGTGTGACCTTTATGACACGCTCACCATCACACAAGCCGTCATTTTCTGCAACACCCGGCGAAAGGTACCATAACTTCGATTGATCCAATTCCACGTAACTCACCGTTACCTCTCAGGTGGACTGGCTAACAGAAAAAATGCGCGCTTCAAACTTCACCGTATCGTCGATGCATGGTGAGATGGTGCAAAAAGAGCGTGACGCAATCATGGCCGAATTCCGTGGTGGTACATCGTATGTTTTGTTATTATTATTGGCGCCTCAACTACATCTAACATGGTATTCCAAGACGTGTGCTCATTACCACTGACGTATGGGCACGAGGAATCGACGTACAGCAGGTCTCTCTCGTCATCAACTACGATCTTCCTGCGTATGTCCTATGAGCGTTCTGTCCACACCACGCTGACATCATCCTAACTCATAGAAATCGTGAAAATTACATCCATCGTATTGGTCGCTCGGGTCGCTTCGGGAGGAAAGGAGTTGCCATCAACGTATGTTCCGTTCCCTGCTGTTTCGAAAATTTTCGCTCAAGGCTGTTCAGTTCGTGACGGTCGACGACGTCCGTATTCTGCGTGACATCGGTTTGTCAATATTACATAATCGCATGACCCGCTGCTAACCGTTCATTCAACAGAACAATTCTACAGCACCCAAATTGTGAGATCTATTACGTTTGTCGTATTGTCGCTCTCGCTAACTGTTACGTTTCAGGATGAAATGCCCGTCAACGCTGCTGAGCTCATTTAAGGTGTCCTATTTTGATTCGTTTATTGTGTAGAAAACGACCATGGAGATGGCCGTATATTCTCCTTGTAGTGTATAGTCTAGCTATCTGTGCTGCTTTTAAATTTTTTCTTTCAATATGACCCTGCAAATTGCCCACTCCATACATAAGTCCGTCTCGAGTCGTGCACGCGTCCGAACAAGTTTATGTACATACGATCTCCGCGGCAGGGTTAACACTTAACAGCCGGTCGGGTCAAGCGGAGTTATGAGAGTTCCGGTGCTTCCCGAAATGCTTTTCTTTGCAAAGTTTTTTTGCAATCTTGTTCACCAACCTTTACCTTTCTCTCAACCCCCACTCATCTCCCGGTCCCTCCTCCGTCTAAAATGGCCGATGTTCAGAGAGTCAAAACCCCCAAGGATTTCGCTGGTATGTCCACGGCCTCTCGCTATCGTTCCATGCCGTACTCAACGCGCTACGTGTTACAGTCGATTTCCTGATGGGTGGTGTGTCTGCTGTGAGTTTTCATGCACACGACTGGAAATAACGCATCTCACATTCCCGCTACTTCTAGGCCGTCGCCAAAACCTCTGCTGCTCCCATTGAGCGCATCAAGCTCCTGGTCCAGAACCAGGATGAGATGGTTCGTGTCAATCGTTTGCGCCTTCACCTATCCTGGTTGACACGTCATATTATCCAGATCAAGCAGGGTCGTCTGGCTACCCCTTACAAGGGCGTCGGAGATGCTTTCAGCCGCACCTACCGTGAAGAGGGCCTCGTTTCCCTCTGGAGAGGCAACACCGCCAACGTCATTCGTTACTTCCCTACCCAGGCTCTTAACTTTGCCTTCAGTACGTCTCGACTTTCATACACGTGTCCCGTCTTTATTAACGTTGTCTGCAGAGGACTACTTCAAGTCCTTGTTCGGATTCAAGAAGAACGATGGGTACTGGAAGTGGTTTGCTGGCAACGTCGCCTCCGGTGGTGCTGCTGGTGCCTCTTCCCTCCTCTTCGTCTACTCTTTGGATTACGCTCGTACGCGGTTGGCCAACGACGCCAAGTCGGCCAAGGGTGGAGGAGCTCGTCAATTCAACGGATTGGTGGATGTTTACAGGAAGACTTTGGCTTCTGACGGTATCGCTGGTCTCTACCGTGGTTTCGTTCCCTCGGTCGTTGGTATCATTGTCTACCGCGGTCTCTACTTTGGTGTCTACGATTCCCTCAGTGCGTGCAGCTTTCTCTTTTCATATTATGCGAGCTCATCCCAATTCAGAGCCCGTCGTCCTCGTTGGTGCCCTTGAGGGTTCGTTCTTGGCTTCATTCGGTCTCGGTTGGGGTGTCACCATTGGTGCTGGTCTTGCTTCATACCCTCTGGACACTATCCGGTACGTCGCGATGATCCGATCTCTTTGACGACAGCGCTAAATTGTATTCTATAGTCGTCGTATGATGATGACTTCCGGCTCTGGTGTCAACTACAAATCCATGTTCGATGCTGGCTCACAAATCGTCGCGAAGGAGGGCACAAAATCCCTGTTCAAGGGTGCTGGTGCCAACATTCTCCGCGGTGTTGCTGGTGCTGGTGTGCTTTCGCTCTACGACAAGCTCCAGCAGGTGATGTTCGGCAAGGTCTACTCTGGAGGATCTGGTTAAACGCTTTGTGTGATACCATAGACCCATTCTTAGACGCTTTCATTTTTTTATTACCATCATTATCTCTTGATGGGTATGGATACACTACTATACCCTTTTAAAAGGCCTATTATAAAACACTGCATAGACCCAACATATCTCTTGAGACGACTAAGCTGGAAGCATCACCCAAGGTTGGGGGAAACCTGTGTAAAAAAAATCGTTTTTCGAAGTCCGGGGGGGGGCGGTCAATGTTCATTAACTGTTCACTCAACCGCTACCCTACCAATACCTATCTTGAGTCTATAGCTGTTTCCAGCTGGTCACTGCATGGCACATGTCTCCCGTGTCAGGTTGGTAGATATCACCATCGATGAAGTCTTGCCTTCGGCGGATCTAGCTACTTCCCTCTACTTCCTATTCGAGAAGATGATGGACACCGTGCAGGTAATGCAGGTTTGTTGGTACTTGAGAGTTGGTGCGGTCGTCCGACGGCGTAATCTCCCACAATCTCCTTTCTCGACATCTCCCGTCTACTGGAGCTCGACTATCCAACTGAGCGAGCCTCTCCATCCAACATAGTGAAATTCTGGGAGATCCTACCCGTTCTACATCATGACCTCGTTCTGAAAACCAACGTGATTCCCTGGATTGATGGCCATGTTCTTCTTTTTTCTGTTGTCCAGATTGTAACCCAGGCTTCGCCATGGCGCTCGATTGGTCCGACCGACCACAGGACCGGTGCAGATTACACTAGCAAACGACGAAACGCGACGCGAATTTTTAGTTCCGGAAATTCTCCGCACTCCTCCAATCAGGGAAATCCATGTTCTCGAAGCGCCATAGAGACGACATGAAGGGAAGTAAAGATTCGTGGCCCGACGGCCCAATTGTTTTTGGATGAGGGTAAGAGACTTACCCCGTTACAGTGCATGCACATCTAATCACTCGCGTACTGTATCGAGTCCGTCATGCACCTAGATCGGAATATCAACCCCGCGCCTAGGTGCTAGTTCTTTCACGGGTACATATGGAAAACGACCATACTCAAACCAGCTGTCTTTAATCTGTGGACACAGCTGTCCGCGGTTTTCGTGCACTTGCTGGGAGCGCCTTCGAAGTTTGTTCACCTAATCCATCACACGGCCGCTGTCGCGCTCTGATGGTTTCCTTTCATGCATCAACTTTCCCGAGGTTTCGAGTGGTAATATGTAGATGAAATGCGAGCGGTGGGACTCACTGCGTGTGCGGAGCCATATCGCTAGTTGGGTAACGTCTTCTCGACTACTAATTTTACCCACCACAGGGAATACCAAGTCGGACGCCTGGCCCCTTCCATCGGCGCTAAGGTTACTTCGGAGAGACAGGAATAACTAACACGGACATGGTCACAGGCTGCGCAAGGCAAACACTTGCTGCAACATGAAATAAACAATAGCGTGGAGCTTGACGCATATGGACGGTGCGTAGCGCGCCACCAGGAATGTTTGACATTAACGCATGCTGGAACTTGGTGCTCACGGCGGCGGTATACGACCTTCCCTCCCTCTCCTATTCAAGCATAACGTGTCATTCCAGGTTAACTAACACCTGTGACAGCAGAAGGCGATCCCGTCTATTTCATGTGGATGAAACTTAATGACACCACATGGTCCCTCTTCAAGCCAAGGACTAAGTTGTCACCCTTTGGGCAGCAGCAATCGGGTCTCCTGAACCTCGGCAAAAAGTCCGGGCTCTGTGCGAGATCTTTTAGCAATACACCGACGGAATAGCCTTCTCATCAACACTTGAATGCCGCTACGAGAGGGAAAATAGACATGCTGTAAGCGGTGATAGTGGTGTATAAGAAATTCTACGTCGACCCAAAGTCCGATTCCAGAAGGCTTGATCTGTGCTCAGTCGCAGCATACGGCGCCTCATCTTCCATCTTCATCCGGAACCCGTATAACAAGGGAGGCGATGGCATGCAACCTCCTTCTATCAAGATGATGATTTGGTGAGATCAAAGATTGGAGTTAAGGGTTGTCAACAGGGACTTCCCTTGGATGGGGTGCACACATTGTGCACCACGGACCCATCAGATGTACGATGGTTGTACCAATGAAATGTCCCCTAGATTGGATAGCGGCGAGACGTGGCAGAAGCGACTGATGCGAGCAAGGGCCTCCACAGGGAAAGGGTCGTATGGGCGTGCTTATGGGACGTCGCGCTTTCTAAACGAGGGTGTATAGACAGCACCGAGCTTCTACCCGAACAGATAACTCGGACGGTGAAGTCTGCGCCGCCGGTAACGTATAGGAGCGGCCACGCGATTTTTGGTGATAGGCAGATCGATATTTAGAAAGTCAAATAAAATAAAATAAACTCAAAAGATGAAGTGAACGGTTCGCTTTTTGGTACGAATCTCCGGCTGTCTAAGAAACTCCTCATGGAAGAACGTTGTCTCAGGACGAGACCTTGCTGAAATAAAGGTTAACGTGTGGTTTCATTTAATAAGAAGGAGTTTGGGCAATCAAGGTTTTGAAGAACCTGCGATCGGATTGTCGATTAATCGGGTCCACGACGCAAGCGATCTTTTCCATACAGGTGCCCTGCATCTTAAACGTTAAAAGATAGGCGAATCCTGACTGGAGACAACCCAAAACTTCTTCGAGAGTCTGATGTTTCCGAACTGCATCAGCGAGGCTTGATATCAGCGTGGAGCCTGACGAGGGATTGGATTTTGAGATCGCCGTCTCCGGTTGCTGGATGGGGCTCCTTCAATCCCGAGCAGTCGAAAATAGTATTTTGGGTGTCGAAGGAGTGTAAGGCATGCTGCGTCATAGAGATGCCGAGGGAATGGGCCTACCGAAGCGACCTCCCCTGTTGGAAATGACCGCGAATCCGCATGGCTGGAACCATTCGAGTTCGTGTGTGAAAGCGGGCGAGAAGGGCCTGTCTGATCATATGATTTGAACGAGTCCGTCCCTATGGTACACTGCAGGCGGTGACACGGCCGTCGGCGAGACATGAGGGTTCGTGTGCAAGTGCGCTCATTGCCTTCGATGGATCCATAAACCGGAAAGGTGGCGAGCCAGAAGTGGATCATATCGAGGATATAGCTGGGTAATCGTGGGGTAAAATTTGGATGATCGTCTCAAAGATATCACGGAAGCTTCTGACCCCAATCCCTTAATTCGCTGCTCCGAGGTTGAGTATGCGTTTTCCAGCCAGTGTATGATTGCCTCTCACGAGACAAACCGTGCGCTTCTCAGTGGCGATGGCACCCGTTGTGGAACCCATCGATATCGCGAAGGATTCTCTAGTGGACTCCCAAAAAGCCTGCAACTCTTACCTTTTTTAGGTCGTTTCGTCCGGAAATTCCAGGATGCTACCTGATATCCCTGAGGTCCACCTTCCGCCTTCTGTAGGTGTCGTGTGTAAACCTGTTACGCGTAAACTTCCGACGACGTGTCAAACCTTTAAGTTGAATCCTATAAAACAGCCTGTGGGCTTCGGATCGCCCAACATTCTCCTCCTAGTAGTATGTGTTATTGGCGCAGGTGAGCTACAGATCACGATGACGTGATAACCCCTGACCTGCAAGAGTAGGGTTCGCAACGTGTATAAAAAGTAGGTCGCTTCATCTTGGCCAGTGCGTAACCTTCTGAAGAGCGTTACAGGTGTGGCCATGGTGTAACACTGGTGTGTGATTTAATGTTGCTTGGTGAACTCTTCTCACGTATAAAGCGTCATTAGCCTGACGAAGAGGTAACATTTGACACGATACGCCTAAACATCCTCACTGACAAGTACTTTAGATCAGATGTGATTTAGTGAATTGTAAATTTAGTCCAGCTCACCCAAAAGATTGTCGGCCGCCACAATGCTTACAAACATGTTGGCAATAGTGAGTTGAGCTTTCTAGACGTAACAGCTGGTCCTCATACTTTCGAAGCCGCCAGTACCCACAGCAATACTCGCCACACGTCGATAAACTATGTCCAGGTTGTACTGCACGGGGTCAGCCGCGATAGAAGGAAAGGAAATAGAGCACCAAGGAACGAGGCTGATGAACGACAGCTGAGCCTGAGATGAAGCGAAGTAGAAGGGAAGGGCAGAAGAAAGAGCACGTTGGACATACTCTGATACATGTGACTATTCTCGTTGGCTTGGATTACAGTTCACCATGTTCCTAGTACTGTCGCTGTACGGGAAAAGCATTCCTCAATCGCTCAGCGACCAAACATGCTGCCACGATAACCTACTACAGCGTCCATTAATCATCCCCGATGTCGTGCTTTTTCTTTAGCGCTGCGACCTCCTCTTCGCGGCGAGCTAGGTCTGCTTTTGCAGCGGCGGCATCTTGTTTGGCAGGCATATGATAGAGTACAACAATATAGCGCTCTTGAAGATGGAAGCCGTTTAGGTGGTCGAGAGCATTTTTCGCCTGAGTATAAAGTCAGCAAGCGGATTGAAGCCATAGGTCATTGTCCACGCACGTCCATAACATCATCGAAAACAACAAATGATGTCCCCTTCGTCTTCTGCTCGTTCCCTATTCGTATCTGGCGTACGGTGCCGTAGCGCCCAAACAAGTCGTACAGGTCCTCTCCAGTAATTTGGTAGTTCAAGTTCTTAACGAACAAGATACGGTTGGCACCTGGAGGTAGTTTTGTCTAGAGTGTTCCGTGAGCAGAATTTTGGCGAAGTGAGAGATAGAAACTTACAGTTGGCCTTGCCAGCGCCATTGCTCCGTCAACGTTGAACGCGAGGTTGGATGAGTGAGACCATGACTTATGCAAACAATGTACAAACAACGGATAAGATTAGATGCGACTCCTTCCCAACTTCCCAAGCCCCTGCGTCACAACACCCGGACAGTGGGGACTGTGGAGACTTGTAAAGACTTGTACAACTGTCTAACGATTAATTGTTATTCCGCCGGACCAAAATTGCCGGAGGTACAGTTCAGTATCCGACTGTTCTTGGTCGGCCGAAAGTGGTCTTAGAGATGAGAGCCATCGGTCAAGTTTACCAAGTGTATTCCAGCGTATGTATGAAGGGTAAGCTCAAAAGTTCCACAGTTCCCTGGCCATCACTAAGATGACCAGGGGAAGACTCCATGCAATCCCAGCCGTTGCCCATGCATTGGCGCGGTCACCATTGGTAGACGTGGTGGGCACCACATCAGACCCACTGGCTGTGCTAGTCGAAGGAGGCGCAGTGGCGGTAGGCGCTGCGGAAGTTTCTGACGCGCTGCTGGTGCTATCACCGGGACCAACGAAGAAGAAATTTCCGGCTAATGGGTCACTGAGATTTGTAGATGCAGCGAATGTTGTGAGATTGAAATTGTTCCTCGGCGTGGATGCGTTGACCAAGGCGCGCGCAGTATCCGTGAAGTCACTATGTTGACTGTATACAACCAGAACGTAACTGTACGGGAAAGATATCAGCCTTTGGAATGATAAGGGTGACATATACTCCAGACCGGTGCGGTGGGGATCCTGCGGGGGGTGTTGGCGGGAAATAGTCCATGAGGGCGGCGCTCTGGTTTGCCAGATGCGTGGGGTCCGAGGACGTAGCATTCACGCGGAAGTCGCCTCCGAGGAAGTGGAGGAACTGTGAGGCGCTGGTGTTTTGAGGGCTGGGAGCATCGGGATCCACCAACGCCAACACGAAAGTCTGGTTGGCAACTTCAATGGTGCTGTTTGATATGAGGGAGACCGCTGGCTCCGTGGCCGTCTCTGTGTGAGCAGAATACGATGAGAGGAGTCACATAAGGAATGTAGGTGTGGTTTTCTTACGAGGCTCTGTTAGAAGGATACCAGGGGTAACATTGAGTACTTGATTGGTCATGGATGCGCCGAAGACAATGTTCGCAAGAGCCGTCGGCGCGAAGGATGGAAGGACATCTGGAACGACTTGGGCTTGTGAGAACGCTTGCGTGACATTAGTCAAAAGAGAAGAATCTGTCTGGGCATAGAGAGTCGGCACCAGAGAGAAAGCAAGGACGAAAATATAGAGCATACTTGATGTGTATGACCCAAGTTTTCACATAATGGGAGTCGGATTTATATCGCCATAGTCTAGAGCTGGGAACTTTATGCTATATGGCACACCAGCGATGCAGTAGTGAGAGCCGACGCGTCAAAGGGTGAGGAATGGTTTCCCACTGTTCACAGGAAGAACAGAAACATTCTCAGAGCGGACTTCTCGAAGTTGGACCGTGGAAGTGTCGTCATGTTCGGGATAGGAACCAAGAATCCGGAGAAGAACTAGAAGAGGGGAAGAGGTCAGTTTACTTACAATCTCTGATTGTCTTCAAGGTACGAAAGAAGGTGGTCAACGTTGGAGGCGTGTGATCAACTTTGCAAATTCCTCATCTTCCTCTGACACAAGTGATTTAAGCATAGCCTTGTCTAGGAGCGCAGTCAGTGAGGAGCACCCGTCAGCCATCATCAGGGTGATGATCACGAATAAGGGAAAGTTGAAACTGCTTCAAGGGGTGCTATAGCGACCCCTGTCCGCCGTGGTAAAGCTCAAATTACCGCATCAGCCGCGACGGCTTTTGGCTCTTGCTATCGTCCCAAGTGCTGGCCACTATCCAGAATCACTCGGTGCTGGTCATCGTCAGCAACATTGCATCGATGAAACTGCCCAGAGCTGAGCTCCCGGCATTTCTCGTGGCCCAGTTCCCGCCGTCACCACTCCCGATTCCCCGGAGCATCGTTCTCTTCACCTGCGCGTCCATGCCGGGGGCATGCATACTCCTCGTCGTCTCGATGCTCGACCTGGGTTATCTCTCAATGCGGCTCAACCCCTGCATCGCCATATACACCCTCCTGTACCACATTGGCGTCATCCTTATTGGCCGCCGCAAGCGGACGCCGGAGGCCCCATCGTACTTCTCCACAGCCGTCTTCTCAGGCTACCTCCTAGCGATTGTATGGCTGGTCGCCCTCATTTTGACCATTGTGGTGCTTGCATCAGGTCATATGCCGTATTATCAGGTTGCATGGCTCCGACAACAGGGTTTACCGGTCACTGTGCATTCGCAGCGCGTACAAGTGTTCTTGACGATGTACCAGACGGTTGTGGTGGGCGCAATGGCAGTGAAAGGTCATTCAATAGTGCATAAGGAAGGCCCGGATCCGCATGACTGGAGGTATGCGGAATACGAGAAGGTATGTGTGTTTGGTTTAGTCAAAAGGAAATTTCCTTATCTCATTTGCAGGATGATGTGGAGTCTGTGATCCCGAAGTGATGTACGCCTCTGTCGCCCTCAATTCAATGTTGCTTTTGGCCCGCATACCCCCGCTCTGAATATACCCTAATTGTCGTCTTCCCATCGGAATCTGCGGTGGTTGCATCTAAACCTCCAGTACTGCGATTGGAAGCCAGCTCGATGAATGGGTTGACCTCTACTTCAGGAAGACATCCAGAACGCTAGTCTTGAGTTGAAGCTGGGAGATATTTTCGGCATGGCTGAACATACATGCCCGCATTCTTTACATGCCTACTGCAAGCCTGTATTCTTTGAAAATAAAAGTCAATAAGTTGACTTCCATGCAGGCGAAGAAAGGTAACGCGGATAGTGATATGAACGTACAAGCCTCAGAGTCTAAATCAACAATACACACCGTCACAATCCCTCTACCTCGTCTTTGATGGCTTCGAGCCTCTCCGCATCAGACGTTCCACCTCGGCGCACTCGTTCTCTCCCCTCACGCACACGACCGTAGCTTCGTTGCTGCTGACCACATCTGGAATTGTGCATTTCACGTCCTGCACATCAGGACATGGGCAGTCGACCGGGCGCGCGACACAGTCCAAGGTCGTTGGGCAAAGGTATTGAGAACACGGCACTACAGAAAAAAGCATCGCAATTATTTCTTCTGAGGCTTATTAAACATAGGATGCGGAATACCGGTGTCTGCGTGTGCGGCCCACTGAGATGCGCCGGAGCGGTGTTGCTGCTGCTGCTGTTGCTGGTGGTGCTGCTGTTGGTTTCCAAACATATTTCCGAAGAAGTCGAAGTTGGCGGAAACGAGGCCAAACGCGAGGAATAAGACAAAAACGACTGTACGCAGCATTCTGGGCAGCAGTTGGTGGTTGGACGGGACGTTCAAAGCGATCGCGACTTGAAGTTGGAGGTGGAGGCGACGTGTCAATCACGTGAGACATCTAAAAGTTGGTTCGACTCCGAGGCATCTTCATTCGAGGGGAGGAGCATATATGTACAATGTACGCTGAAGGGGCATCATGGATACAAGCACGAAGACAGCTGTGCCGCCCGTAACTACGAAAAAAAATGGATAAAGAAAAGGGTACGGGTGAAGAAAGGGTAGGACGGAGCGTGTTCCAAGGCGTACATAGTGAACTGATAGATAAAAGATAAGCACAAGACCTGGGGACTAGATAGGTTGGCAAATGTGGGCTGCTAAATTGAATGCAAGAAACGAGTTGGCTAGGTGTGTCGAGTGTAGAATATTGCGTCTTCGTATATCAGTCGAAAATATTTGGCGATAGATTCCGGTTGCTGGTAATTCGGGTAGCTCAGGCAAGGCCTTCAATCATCGTCGTTGGCCTCATCCAGGAGCAATCTCCTCATACTCTGCCTCTCTTTCTCCGACGATCGAGGAGCCGACGAAGCCTCTTGCTGTATTAGCCCAGTTAGGGTCTGCGAGGTGCAGGGCTAGCGAATGGCTCTGCCCTGTCGCCAAACAAAACCTTCTTGGGCGTAGGGGGGGTCGACTTTGACTTGAGTCTCTCTATCTCTCGTTTCTTTGTATGGGGAGAGAGGAGTTGAGACTTCAGGCCCGTGTCAGGGATCGTGACCGCCTTGCGTGGCTTCTTCCGCGGGGCAATGTTTTCTTTCACGTCTTCCTTATCGCCTCCAACAGGTGTCACTGACTGGCCTGTCTCCTCGACAGGCGATACTGACAAGCGCATATCAAAGTATACGCAGAAGCCAGGATAGTGGATGGACTGTGGATCGGATGGACGCGGAATTTCATCGGGGATGTCACTGGAATACGAAGATGGCGGTAGCATAGAGGATGAACTTGACGGTTGACTGAAGTAGTCGTCCATCTCCTGGTCGTCGCTTGGTTGGGTCGAAAAAGACGAGACGGGTGGTCTCAGTTCGGGTGAGGGTGCAAGTCTACTGCTCGATGCTCTGGAATGTGGAGGGGTGGTTCCGAAAGCTAACCTGCGGGACGCGGCAGAGCTTTCTAAGAGGCGTTTCGGGGACCCGAAGTCGAGTTTTTTGGCAGGACTGCCAGGGCCCGTCAGGACTTCAGTGAAGCGAGCTGGGGTGCCCCTCCGTGAAAGAGGAGTCTCGAAGATGGCCTCCTCATTGAGGATACGGCGTTTGGCTGGGCTAAACAAGTTTGGGCCACCGGGGGATAAGGGCCGTTTGCGTGATGTGGTTGGGAGGTTAGGGTTAGATGGGAGGAACTGTTCGAGGGGCAGCTCCTGCAGGGGGCCTGGACGGGGCATGGCGAGCAGAGCGCAGTTGTAGGGTGAGACGGACGTAAAAGAGGGGGGCGTGGATGGCGGCGAGGCTGAAAATTTGAAGGAACAATGAAGAAGAACTCCAACACGCGAAAACGGCGTGTTGCCACAAGTGCCTGTCACAGAAATGTCACACCATGTTTCGTGGCGTGACCTTTCGCGTTTCATTAGTAAAATACACAGTAACTAGTCTACTTTTAAGCTCCAACGGGCATCACAACGTCGAATACTCCCGTCCCTGTCAGGTTCGGTCGCCCCACTACTATGTTTCCAGACGGCGTCGTCAGGTCGTCAAAGTCTCCCAATAGCGCTGCTTCAGACAAGAACGCCGCAGTTGTCTCGTACGACGCTTTCAGCAGTGGCGAAGGGTTGGTTGAGATTCCCTTGCGGTTGAACGGCTTATAGCCACCGTCGAAAGTCTGCAAGACGCGTAGTTAGCAACTCTTCGACAATCAAAGCCAGCCTCGACACGTACCATGTAGTCTGCAATGAGCTCCAGATGACGCCGATCCACTTGAATGTTGTACGCGCCGAACACACCACCCATCTCCTTCAGAATAGCGGCACGAGCCATCTCAACTCCGTACGTCTTCAAAATCGCGTAGATATCGTTGGAGTAGATATCGTCATCTTCGAGGATACTCTCCTCTGACCCTGAAGCAAAGCCCCACAGGCCTTTAAGATTGGAGCCGTTTGTGGTTAGCTGTGGGAATTTAAGTATGTCATTGGAACCGAGGAAGATCGTTAGCCGTACCTTGATCTCAGGTTCTTGGCCCTTCTTACTGTCGTCCTTGACTGAGAAACACTCGGTGATGCCGGGAATCTCACGAATGATAGTCGCACGGCAAGTACGTTCGACAATCCCAACGAAAAGCAACTTCGGCATGTCCATGCGGAACTGGATAAGTCTTAGCAATGAGAAGAAGTAAAGATAATTCAGACGACGAACCTCAAGCTGGAAGGTACACCCAGCTTCCGTGAACGAAAACAGCGTAGCTTGATTTAGGTTGTGCATGAACAGATCCCCGACTTTCCTGACTTCGCTCTTGAAGGATGCGTTCATCTTCTTCTTGCCTACTCCGGCGTCACCGTCCACACTCTCAATGTCGGACGCGAATTCGGCCTCAAGAGCATCGTCACCATATTCCTCAGCATCCTCCGCATCGCTCTCGTCGCTCTCGTACGTTGCCTGTTCCTTCTTCTGCCTTGCCCGCTTATCATCATCCGCGTCACCATCTCCGACCTCGCTCTCCTCATCGGCGTCCTTCTTCCTCCTTGGCACATCCGCATCCTCCTCGCCCTCTTCATTGTCACCCTCGCGTGACCTGACCTTCTTTCCCTTGCCCAACTCCGCAATCTGGCTTCTCAGGTCGGCATCCAGCTTCTTCATCTCGGCCTGTATTTCTTTCTTCAGCATCAAAGGGAAGCGCGTCGCGAATGCGGCAAGGATTTCCAGGGGGTCCGTGTCGTACTCTGCAACATACTCCTCTTTCGGGAAGAATTTGATGTCGATCGTGAATTGTGTCCGCCGGGCCTGGCCTTCTACCCTCATCTGCTCCTTCACCGCGACGCTATCGACGACCTGAGAGAGCTTGACACGGCTAGCGCGCTTGCAGAACATGTCGATATCCTGGGCGGGAGTCCCAGGTCGGACCTTCATGGTCATAGATGGCGTTTTGGGCGATTGAGAGGCGGTCATGACAATTTCTCGAAGACGAGGAATACCAAGAGTGACGTTTGCGGCACCGTGTCCTGCAGAGCAATATTAGAATACTGAGGACGCGTACCATGGACAGAGGGCTGCTTACCGGCGAAATGGAACGTGTTCAAGGTCATTTGAGTGGATGGTTCACCAACACTGCAAGAAATCAGCTCATGCGTCTTCACTAAAGCATTGAATCCGACTTACCCCTGTGATGCAAGCAGACCGACAGCCTCGCCTGGATCAACCAAACTCCGCAAATACTTGACGTTCATGAGTAAACGGAAGTTGGCTGGGTGAATAGGCTGTTTCCGGCTTCGAAGGCGCTCCTCGTTCGTCGACTCCCCTTTACCCTTTAGGATATGGTGAGGATTCGTCTTCACATATTGGTCAACGGCCGTAGCAAACTGCTCTGACGTGCTCCCAAGATAACGGCTAGGGCTGTAGAGCGATAGCACCGGGTCGTACTTGTCGCGCTTGGAGCGGACACCTCTGCCTTGGCGGTCAGCCGATCTCTTGAGGACTTTCTTCATGTACGAGACTGCGGTTGTTTCGTCGAGGATTCCGGTGACCACGCGTGGTTGCAGAATGTTCACGAGAGACACTTCATTCTGGGCAATAAACTCGAATTGGTACAGGTGCTTTTGCTTGGTCACGTCGAGGCCATCACCACCATACTGAAATTGGTAGACTGAGTTATCGCTCCCGCGCACAGTGTGATCGTAGTGGACTCGGATGCCCTCGAGATGCTTGATCAAACATCGCTGCAAGTACCCGGAACGTGATGTTTTGACAGCGGTATCAATCAGCCCTTCACGACCAGCCATGCAATGGAAGTAGAATTCCTGAGGCTTGACACCGGTCAAGAACCGACTGGCGATGTACCCGCCTGCAACAGCTTTCGTCTCGAAGGGGCGGAACGAGGGGAGCGTCTTTCCGCTGACCATCACCGGTACACGACGACCTTCCAGCTCCTGTTGACCAAGGGCACAAGAAATCTGTCGAGCGTTAACAGTAGAGCCTTTCGCACCAGACAGCGTCATTGTCTGCATGTGATTGTGTGGGAATTTGCGCCACAGCTCGTGGGGGAGAACAGCGTCGGATATCGCAGAGGTCAGCTTCGACAGCTTGGTCTTGACAGTGACATCAAGACCTGCCATCTTGTTATCGTCGCGCAAAACGTCCTCAAGTAGCGAAGCAAGGGCTGCCGGAATCTCCTCCTCAGGCGTATCACTTAGGGAGGGGAAGTTCTCGATGGCGGCTTCGGTGCCGAGATTCTGTGCCTTCTCTAGGAGGGTATCTCGCTTGGCGTTTCCTTCGGGGGTCAGAGTGAGATCGTCCATTCGACATGTGAATGCTCGATGCTGCAGGAATTTGGTGAAAAGTCGACTGAGGATACCGAGTAACTGTCCTGCGCTATCAGGGCCGTAGAGCTCGTAGACGGAGTGCACGAGACCGTAATCAGAGGCTCCGAAGGCTGCTTTGTCGAGAACACCGCATAGAAGTTCACCATCCATGAACAGAACCTTATCCTCCTTCGAATCGCCCCCCCAAAGGTACCCAGGGACCTTAGTCTTCGCGTTCAGATTCAAGCCCTCCACGTTGGGAGGCGTGATGTTCTTGAGGACGGTCGAGATCTAAAAAGAGTAAGAAGACAGCACCATACTTGTTTTGAACAGATCACTTACGATCTGTTTTCCGGTCCACAGCGGCTTTGGCTTCCATATTGTGGGTGGCAGAGTCACCAGGCGACTTTGGCTATCCTCTGGCCGCAGGGCGCCATAGAGTAACTGGAAATACTCCTCTCGAGTGAAGAAAGCGTCCTGACTTGTCATCCAGACACCAGCTACAACGTGATCCTGGATCAGACCTCGCAAGGGATTGCCGGACGTGGGCACAAGGTATTGGTTATTTGTGTTGGCGAGCATCATAGCTTCAGCGCGGGCAACCTGGTTTTCTTCGGAGAAGTCAGTTTATGACTACGGTACCAAGGGAAGGAAAACTTACGAGGGAAATGGATGTTCATTTCTATCAATGACGGCGTCAGAGACTGCAGATCGATCAGCAAGGAAATCATAACCTACCATCTCCATCGAAATCAGCTATTTCGAATAGATGTCAGAACCAGAAGTTTGTAGATTTGAGCGCGTTAAGCTCACCATTATAAGAGTTACTGGATATGCGGGACACTTCAGCAACATGATAATGGAAAGATACATATAAGACTGACCAATTTGCGTAGTGCATCCTAATTGTTTTCTCGCCCTGTAGCACTCGAGCTTTATGCGCCATCATACTAGGCTTATGAAGGGTGGGTTGTCGGTTGAGAATTAGTATGTCGCCGTCTCGCAAGTGCCTGTACACCTTCTTGTTCACTGCTGGCGTCCGTGTGGAAAGTCCCTTGCGGGTTGATACACCCCGATCTCCTTCCTGAGGTGTCAAAAGTTGGTTCGCAATCGCAGTTCGTTGCTCCAAGGTAAGTTTGTCCTGTGGGCGCCGTGTCAGACACAAAGGAGATGCTTGAAGGGTAGAGAGCTTACAAGAGATTGTTGGTGGCCATCTTCGTACTCGACCATGGATGCTCCGGGATAGCCTCGCGGGCCAGTGATAACCCTTTGCCGTAGTTCATGGAAATTTGCTGGTGTCACAGGCTCAGGGAATGTCAACTTCCTAGCAAACACAGGGGGCACTCCGATTTCGTTTGGCTCAATATTGACATCGGGAGAGATGACGGAGCGGGCAGCATAATTGACTCGTTTACCCTGGGGGCGATGTAAGGCGGAATTCCGTTCGAACATTAGGAGAGCTCACCATCATATTTTTGCGAAACAGACCTTCCTTCTTCTCTAGACCTTGTTTTACACCCGCTGGAGGAAGTTTGCCCTGTCGAACAGGTGCTGGGTTCTTGCTGCTATCAATGAAGCTGTTGACATCGATTTGGAGCTGTATGAGGCGTTCCAGAAGGGCAGCCATCAACTTGTGCTGAGTCGCCTTGTCGAAGTCCGGTGTCTTCTGAGAGGCCGTGCGTAGCTCGAGATTGAGATCCCGTAGACGATAGGATGTATTGAGAACTTTTGATAGAAGCTCATTCTGAGGATGCTCGAATAGAACCTCATTCATCTTGGCTGGGGGTCGGAAACGGGTAGGTGCTACGGGGATGACATCCATGAAGAACATATCAGCGGAGGCGAAGGATAGCTCATCAACAGTCAAAGGTGCAAATGGTCCATGACGCCCGTATATCAGTGCACATGCAATGACTTCATTGCGGAACAGGCGACGAAGGTGAGCGCGACATTCCTCTGCAGCCATGACGCGCTCGTTACGCCCTCGCGCGGTCTTCACCTTTCCGTTGGCGGCCCTTGGAAGTTTGGGGTCTGCGGATTCCTTTTCACTTTCATCGTCATCCTCCTCCATGAGATCATCCCCCTCTCCTTCCTCGCTCTCTTCGGGGTCATCCATGTCAACATCCGAGTCCTCGACAGGCTTCTGGGTGTGATGAGTAGAAAAGGTGTTCGATTTTTCAGCAAGAAGAACATCAGGGCGTTTTCTCCGAAGCTGTTTCTTCTGCTTGGCTGAGAGATCATATTCAATGACTTTGATGTGGCCTTCCTTCCTAAAAGTATAAGCCGGGCTGAAACGCAGAGTTAGGCTATGATTAGTGGGTTGTGGCGAAGATATTCACCTAGAGCAGTCCGAATTGTGACATTTATTCGAAAGAGTAGTCTTCAGGAACTCGTTTATTAGATCCTTGCGTGCTTGATACACAAGGGCATCCTTGTAGTTATCACGCTTGCAGTGTGAGGCGCGGGCGAGATGTACGGCAACATACAAGTTGACGCGCATCGTGAATTGTTCCGGTGTCTCGTCTGGAACGTCAGGCCGTTCCTCAGCAACATCCTCGTCTGACGACTCCTCCCCACTAGATTTCTTCTTCTTGAGCGCTTTCCCGCTGACACGAATATGAAGGTCATCTACACCATGCGCTGCGTCTAGGAGCCCACGCTCAAGTAATCGAAATTTGGCCGTGTATTTGCTCAACTGCAATTTTTGTCAGAACTTGTAATCAAGCTATACTTCAAGAGACATACCACAGTCCTGCTCATTTTGAAACGGTGGCAGAACAAGCACGTTCCGCGGAGTAGGTTGTACATGTTCGTCATAAAAAGTGGGTGGAATACGGGTGCTGGTAGCTCGATGTGACCAAAGTGACCTGGACAAGTGAAGTAGGTGAGGCGGCATGTTGCGCAACTATGTCAAGGATTAATGGCAATCCAGGGAAGCGACGCATTGAAACACATACATATCAGATCTGTCACTAGGGCCTAACGCTGGATCGTACAGCCCTCCGATATTTGGTCTGTTGAGATCGTCCAATAAAACGGGATTCACAATTTGCTTCACAGATATTCTTCGGACATCTTGGGTAGTAAGAAACGAGAAAGAGATTCCAGTGACGGTCGAGGGTAAGGAGTGTGAGATGTTCATGGCTGTAGGGGGGAGAGGGTCACAGGCGACGATGACTGGCCCGGTCAAGAGCTCGAGCAGGGGCTCACTTGTAGGCTCTGGTATAAGTTTAACGTCAGTCTATCGGTATTCGGATGCAACTTTTTCGTCCTCACGTGGTGCATTTAACCGATCAGTATTTGGCACGCGTCGCGATTCGGATTACATAGTCCTCCTCCTCCTCTCATC
Organism: Lyophyllum atratum; assembly: GCA_014905825.1. NCBI lineage: Eukaryota > Fungi > Basidiomycota > Agaricomycetes > Agaricales > Lyophyllaceae > Lyophyllum > Lyophyllum atratum. Next base: position 2,224,880 of record JACGCN010000002.1, on the reverse strand, counting down.
CTTGCAAGTACGATACACTTATCAAGATTGCAAAAAGATATATTAACAAGATCAGGTATTCAATTCATCCCACCGCCTCGCCGTACAGAATTAGTCCGCTGTTTCCCCGACTTCATTTTCTGTGCTTCACCCACTAGCTCTGCAATGAGGCCATTATACGTCTCGCTATCTTGCTGTAGCGACTCTCTGGCTTGAAGTAAATGTGTGAGAAGCGCTGATGTCGCAGCTGTCTGCGCTCTAAGGTCCGCCAAATGCCGTTCCAGCGAGGACAAAGGTTGTATTGTCAAGGTATCTTTCGGGAGTCATTGGTGTCAGTATATTCCACACTTAAGTGGATAAATCAGCCTCCGCACCTGGGTGAATTTCCAGCAACCTCTGTATCTTGGCATGGTCCAGTTCTGGTTTCGGGCCAAAGTGTGATGGTGGCGTAGGTTGCCGACTTGGCTGTGGTGTGCCTGCTCGGGAGTTGCTGGACGATGCTGGTACATTGTTCTGATGTAATGGGTTACGTGGGCCAGGCGGCGCTGACATGGGACGAGTGGATATCTCGAGAGGTGGAAGGGGTTTCCCGTTGGCACGCGGTAGGACCTCATCCAAGTTGACAGGGATACCAAGCGCGATAAGATGCTGGCGACGTATTCGGGATCGGGTCCAGTTTGGCGGTTTTGTCGGTGGCGGCGACTGGATGAGCATTTTGTATAGATCACGGCTGGAGGGATTCTGTAAATTACAATCTAGCGAGATGATGATAAAGACGTACCTTTCTTGCGTTGCTAATATCTGGCTGACCCCTTCTACTTCCCGAATACCATCGTTCGAAAGGATATTGGCAAGATTCTCATAGCCCCATATTGGATCCAAGATACCATTCAACTGTTCTTCCAAGGCCTGCCTCGGTGGCAGAGGGTCCAAAGTAAGGGGACTCCACTCCGAATAAGAGGAAGGTCCTGCTATCCGTACGTCCTCTCCAAAATCGACATCATCTCCAAAGCCCGAAGGTCCTGCAATCCCAGCCTCTCCGAAATCTCCAAAGTCTCCAAAGTCATCATCTCCCGCGTCCACTTGAGCCGTTCCGACTGGGTCATCGAAGTCGTCGAAGTCGTCAAATTGGGCTTCGGGCGTCACAACCAGAGGAGATGGTTTTCTTGGTGGAGCAATATCGGCGGGCTCAGCAGTACCCCAGACGGAAGCACCAAAGGTCAAGTCGTCGTCCATTTTTACCAGCCCTGTAATGGTGGTTGCTTGGCAGAGATCAGATTTTGGTCCTGTTTGCCGAATGATTGGCGGTACATGTCCTCTTCGAACCACAAACACGATAAATTTCTCTTCGCGTCCCTTGACTCCCGGAAGCCCTTGACCGCCCGGAAAGTGCATATTCGGAGATTATATGATGTCCTGCAGCTATGCATCCACCGCAACGATCTCGAACGCGCTAGCCAAGCATGGTGCATTTTAGCTCGGTGCAAAGAAGTCCATTGGATGTCGATGTGGACCACCGGTCTGCTTCTCATGGGCGCGAATACCGATGAGGGAAATCGCACTTCTAAACGCATCGAATATTTGCGTAGTTTGATGCCTCGCCATCAGGACGACGTGAGCCTATGCCCTGCGGTCGATCTCCGTCGCGCTAAATCCGAAGGCAGCGCGAACGTATCCTTCAGGAACTAATTATACAGTTCATTCAATCAAATCGACACCGGGAGGCTATGGACGAGCTAGAACTGTACGGTGCCGAACTTGTTGAAGTTTTGCCTGTAACTAACGTGCATGGCAGATATTTGCCCTCCTTCCCATACCAAGATAACCCCGTCCTCCACATATACGCTGGTTTGATTTGCATATATCTGGCCCAGCCAATGACACGTGAGATAGCGCACTCAATTTCTCGATAGACCTGCTGAATAATTTGATAGCGAACACCCCCTTCAACCCGATCCTTCTACGCAATGCTCAATCTCACTTTGAACACGCACAAGGTATTGACCCTAACAACGTAGTAGCGCAAGGGTTTCTCAACAAGGTCACTCATACCATTGCCAATACTTCATTTTTTTGCACAGAGTACTCAAATATCCTCACCAGATACCTACATTGTTTGACACATTAGAAAACCGCCAATTAGCTGATCCTGATTCCGAAGATGACGAAAGTATGCCGACAGATGATAGTCCTAGGCGAAAGCGGGTCCGGACTTAGGCGACATCAAAGTGTTGTGCAACTAGCTACTCTTCCTCCGAATCGGAAGCCATATCTATCGCAGGCATCTCCTCATCCTCCTCATCCTCCGCCTCCTGGACTGGTACAACTACGGGTTGCGGTGGAACTTCGGGTCTGCTTGGTGGAGTTGTTACTCTTGGATGTGGCGGTTCGACAGGTCGTTGAATTGCCGAGATCGGCGGTGCAGGTGGCTGTCGTGTATCGATATCGGATACCATCGAAGGGGTGGACAGAAGTTGTGTCTGGAGCAGTGGGGGTGCACTGGGTATCGTTGAGGTTACGTGCATTTTGGTAGCTTGAATTCCTGAATCGTCCTCCATAGCTACGTCTTGTGTATCGTGGATTAACGATGATTGGTCTGGGATTGCACCACGCAGCCCGAGTTCTTCGCGAATACCAGCCTCCTCCTGTGATTCTTCCGCGCGGAAGAGCGACAGAGATTCAACATGAGGCAATGAACGGACAAGTGGTGGGACCCGAGGATGGATCAGAATCTCCAGGTGACGGAACGTCTCCTGATCATGGAGATAAGCTTGAGTAAGTGGTGACTGATACAGAAACGTACATCGTCATCCTCCAGTAATGTAGCACGGACAACGAGTCCCAGGCTCTTGCTCATGACACTCGTTGTGCCTGAGCCGAGTTCTGCGTTTATTGTCTGGACCAATTTTAGAAGTTCGTTATGGAGTTGAAGGTCAGGCGATATCGATGCTGGGGAGATTTGCGGGAGTGCAAGGAGCATCGATAGAAGGACGCGAGTGGAGATTGAATGCATGGCATGCGACAGGTGGGGGTTTCGCAGTAAGAGGCGAATCACTGCAAAGGGCGCATCAGTACTTATCTGAAATAAGCTAACAATTGAACCGACCCTCGAGAGCAACGAGCAATACCTTCCCGTCGTCGGATCCTGGACATATGACCTCTCTAGACAGCTTGAAGACTTCATCGCCTTCATAACCTCTTGCGCGTTTTTTGCCCTTCTTATTCTTGTGCGTAGCCACAGAGTCCTCAGTCGCCTGAACCTCTGGAGGAGTGGCAAGAATGATCGACAACGATGGCAAAACCGCTTTCGCCAAACGCGTCGGGACCAGGGAAGAGTCTAGCAGATGACAGGAGCTGAGGAGAATTTGGATGGTCGACAGAAGGAAGAGCCGCTGCGAACTGAAGAGACAGTACTTCAACACCAGTAATGACGGACAACCAGACTAAAACCTACGGAGTTGGCTTCTGCTCAAGATGGAATGTCAAATAAGAAATCAGACGCGTCAGATTAGGCGTCAGATGATGACGAGCACTGAGAGGTTATTCAGTAAGGATGGCATACATGACATGTGTGGTTTAACGCACCATTTGGCCAAACACGAGATCAAGTCACAACTAAATTTCCAGAAATGAGGGATCACCGAAATTTCCATAGCCTGAATCGTAGGATCTGCATTTTCCCTCCCCTAGAGGCAAGACTTGTGAGCAAAGTAAGCACGTGGAGACAACAAGTAATGACATACCTTGTCATCCTTAGTACAGCTCAAGAGAGCGGTGATGAACTTGATCAAAGGACCCATTGGAAGTTGGACAGGTCGTTGAGTCGGTGAACTGTGATAACATCAGCGCCGTTTTGAGACAAGGATGCGGATATGTTTGCCTTAGGAGATCACAAAGCACAAATGCGCAACACCGAAGCCGATCCAGGTTGAGAGGGATCCCCATCATAGCCTCATCAATACTTGGTGAAGGAATAGTGTTGCGTGCTATAAAGACATGAGAACAGTATTTTAGCAATAGGAAGTGATGACCTACCTTCACTCGGAAAGGTAGTCCTTAAAGCTGAAAAGGCGCTCCAACCAAACGCCAGTGTTTCGTCCATGGACTTTCTCCAAAGATTTGCAGCTCCAACTTTACCGCCTGTAAAATGTAGAACAGCATAGAGACCAGACGCAGCCTCAAGCAAGGAATTGCAGGTCGGATTGGGGGCGCTTCCATTTAAAAAACGCGAGGACAGCCCAGACAATGCTGCATGCGATGCCCTGTTGAGAGTGGGATAGAGCGGAACGAGTTGCGTTAGTGTTTCAAGAATCAGAACCTAAAACCGTTCAGAACAGTCATTGCACGTCTATTTCCTACTCACCCTCAAATCTTCATCCTCCTGCTTCTCAGCCATGCTAATGATGGCAGCGGTGAATTTTGGCATATTCGGTGTAGCCACCTGTCTCTGATATTCAGGAATTCCCACTCCAGCACTAAATATCAATCGTAGGAGACGTATTGAGGCTTTCAGAGTTGGAGCAGGTTCATTTCTCTTTACAAATGCGTGCATAAGGAACTGAGGCGGATATAAACATAGATGGACGGACAGAAAGCATAGGTAATGCGACACCCAGCCAGCTCTGAGAGCATTCAATCATCGTAGGTTTCGAAAGCACGGATGTCTTATATGCTAGGCAGAGGCCGGACCATCGAGCGCCTGCGTCCTTCGAATGTAGGAGAGAATTTATCCTGGTGGTCCATTTGGGGAGGTGAGAAGATGGCAATAAACAGTCTGAAGTCAACGACGATAAGACATATGGGAGGTGGAGAACGGCAGACGCGTCGGTGGCAAGCTGAAGCTGCAAGAGAGCCTTAAGAGGATGAGATGGCTCCATCGTCGTTTTCTCTAACTTGGACGAGCTAAAGAAAATCCGAGCAAGTAATGGCCTCTGAAATCAACAAGTACAAATAGCCCCGATCACTGTTACGGGTCCTGGCCCGGGCATGTCATTTCGCGTTAACGACCTGACCAGAGCTGTTCTCTAGCCAATACTGCCATCTTTCATGTCAAGGACCGCAAAACCACCACCTCTAGAGCCGACTGTCGAGGAGCATCTGCGTCTGTCCGAGTTTACGGTCAGTTTGGCTAGTCGTGTCTTCAAATACATCGCTGATCTGTGTTCTGTATTCATCATAGGGTAAATTCGACGTTACTGAATTCGTGGGTTCGGTCTCCGAGAAACTTATAACACAGTCCAAGTCGGACAATGGACGTGAGTAGTTACTGTAATACAGCATTTGAGCTACTTCCAAACATCGAACAGCATTTGATCCTAAGCCTTTCATACAAACCTTCGAGGCCGCCGTAGACCGGCTTATTGCGGTTCGGAAAGATGTGCAAGCAAAGACTGAACAGATGGAGAAGAGTGTACGTGTCTCCGAGCGGGAGTACTCCAAGAAGATGGCAGACCTCAATCGTGGCTTCGAGGTACGTCTGTCTAGATTTACGGCTTGGTTTACACTTATCATGGTCATAGGCTGTTGGAGGGTCGTTTGCCGGTATGGAAGGTCGCATGAATCAAGTGAGTAGTACAGCCGTCCGGATAGGTACGCAGTCGGTCGTATCACGCCTGTGGTAATGCTGATCGAGGATCAGGCGAACAATTGGAGACGGTTCACATCGAACGGCAAAGAGCACAAGCTGCATACGATATTATTGACTTCTACAACCAACTGAGCAAAGGCGACACAGCACGTTTGGACACGATGAGGAAAGAAGGGAGAGCCGGACGGCGTCAAGTTGCAGTTATTTTGCGGCGGCTGAATACAGTGGCCAAGGAGGTGGATCTCCCAACAGCTGACAAGGTGTGTTTTATCCGTGTATCTCGTACGGTTCTCTCCCTGAAGCGTATGGATAGACCCGTGAAAACATCGAGAAATATTGCGAGAAGTTTGAAAAGGAGATGCTTAATCTCTTCGACCGATGTTACAGGAAAGGCGATCCAAAAATGATGCACGTTAGTGGCCATTATTCGTGGTCACCGTTTACTTACAGACTCACTGCGTGTTGTGAATAGCATTGCGCTCAGACTCTCCTCGAATTCAACGGAGGTGCATCTTGCGTGCAGGTCTACGTAAATCAACACGACTTCTTCATCAACAACGTGCGCAACAATAAACCTGTTGACGACCATGTCCTGTACGCTTCTTCCCCCTTGGAATAACTCAGTATAACACTCAGTCATTGAAACAGATGGGATCTTCTACCTGACCCAGACGCGAGCTCACCGAAAAGTGAACAAGGGCTCTCAGAACTTTTTGTAGAGATCCGATCGACTGTGGAAACCGAGGCCCAAATTGTGAAAGCTGTATTTCCCAACCCCTCAGTAGTCATGCAAGTCTTCTTGCAGCGAGTATTTGCGCAATCGGTGAGGAAAGCAATATATATCAAGTAAACGTCTGACGTTTCACTAGATACAACAACATATGGAACAACTCCTTCACCGAGGAAGCTCCATATCCGATCTTGCCTACCTCCGCGTTCTACAGCTTGTCCATATTCAAGCATCTACGTTAGTCGAGGATCTCAAAACTTACGAACTACCTCATGTATCACCGCGGACTCCTTACGAAGCTACTGAATTCCGGAGATCGATAACGGGCTCGACCTCAGCTCCGGGAACGTCTGCTGCTGTCAGCACGATGCTTGAGACCGCAATGGAGGAACTCTTCGTACCTTACATCGAAGGTCAGCGATACCTTGAACGTGAAAGTCGAAGTTTGGGTGCGCTCTACTCGAACCTCCTGTCACAATTCACTAGATACCACGTATGTATTCTCATCTTCCTGGCACTGCACCAGCTTATAATCCATCGCGTTGTATAGGAAAAGACGCAGAAAGGGAAATCTTCCATGTTCGACCGCATGGTCAATCAGCTGAGTGCCGCTGCCGCAACGACATCCACGAGTGGTGGTTCGACTACCTCAGCGCAAGCTGCTGCTGCGCTCATGCGGTTTGGTGGAATAAATGCTGGGAATCAAGACAGGTCTGGGGAAGAGCCAGTTCGAGAAGAGGACGGCCTGCTAAGCGTTGACACCGCCGAAAAGATGCTAAAATGGCATGCGGAAGCTATTGGCCGATGTGTTGAGTTGAGTCCGACAAATGACGTGTACGTTGTCTCTTGTCAGAACTGAGCTGGTAGCTTACGGTTGTTGAAGCGCGAAGAATACCTTTGCTCTTCTTCGTGTGCTTGCGGAAGCCATCGGAAGCGCATATATCGGAGCAGCTATCGAGACGTGCGTGTTTCATACTTTTCCCAACCTGTTGTTAACCCAAATCACAGTGCACAAGTGCGTGTAGAGGCCGCAGATAGCAAAACAGAGCCCAGCTTGCAACCTTTGACCATCATACGATCAGTAGACCTCATCTGCCATCTATGGCAACAATATGTCAATACTGCCCTCCTTCCACTGGCCAGCTCTTCGGTGACGACGCGTCGTGAAATGGTAGTTTTCAACAACCAGTCTGTCAGCCGACTAGAGGGTGGTACCAACCATCTTCTACAGCGTGTCACTGACGGTATGTGTTTGCCGCTCTCTCTGCGATATGAACTGAGAACACGTCACAGCGATTGTCTCCTGGTTGACCACCCAACTAACGAAGCAGAGACGCAACGATTTCAATCCGCGAGACGACGACCTGTCATTTGCACGCGTCAATACGGAGCCGTGTATCGCGTGTTGTGAGGTCCTTGAAAAAGTCCGAGACATTGCCACCCAAAGCCTAAGCGGAAAGAACCTGGAAGTCTTCCTCACGGAGATTGGTGTTGCGTTCCATAGGTGGACTTCCTCCCGCCATTATCATATGATTTACTTATACACGCCATTAGCGCTCTGTTGGAACATCTCAGGAAGTTCCCCGTCAGCGCGACCGGTGGGCTGATGCTTGCCAAGTAGGTGACACAATTTTCGGAAGGCAGAAATGTATTGATCTTGGTGTTCTAGGGATCTCAAGTCATATCAAGATACCGTCAGCACCTTCGGTATACCAGCACTGCACGAGCGATTTGAATTCATTCGACAACTCGGGAACGTCTTTCTTGTCCGCCCGGAAATCCTCAAGTCGTATATCACTGAGAACTACCTTGGGCGTATTGATGCTACCCTACTTAAGCCTTATCTGACACTGCGGAGTGACTGGAATCAGTTCGGGAAACTGTTCAACGATGCACAGGGACTGCCGGATGAGGGAACGGAAGGTAGAGGCTTGAAGGATCGTTTCGGGCGCCTGAGCGTGATGATGAAGGATTTGGAGGGACTGAAATTGAGTGATGGTATCTCGAAAGGGCTGCCCGCCATCCCGGCCAATTTTGCAGGAGGTTTCACGATGCCATCCCGACCATTCGGAAATTGATCGAGACACGCATGTTGATGATATATTTATATTGGGGTGTTATTTATTCTCCTTTGAAGACAGGCCTGCGCTTTTCTCGAAAGGCTTCCAGAGCCTCGTTTCGATCCTGGCTAGTCAAGAGGGTTTCATATGAGGCTCGTTCAAAGTCCAGTCCTATGAACTGTTAGCGGGGCTCTTGGACAAATGTCCGGATGGAATACCTGTCTCCAGCGCCAGATCTTCAGACCTAGAGATTGCCTGTTTCGCTGCCCTGAGAGCCAATGGAGCTGAAAAACATATGTATATCAGAGTATAGCTGCAAGATGAAGGCCAGAAATACCATTCTTCGAGATAGATTCGGCCACGCTAAGTGCGCGGTCAAAAGCCCCTGTGTCTGGGCTCGACACGTAGTCGACAAGACCTGGTCAATCATCAGCTGCTACAAGTGCACTAGACCATCGGATGAAATACCCCAAGCAAGGGCTTCCTCTGCGTTCAAAGTGCGCGCTGTAAAGATCAGATCTTTGGCCTTCGATGGACCAAGAAGTCTCGCGGCCCTCTGGGTGCCACCAGCACCAGGTATAATGCCGAGGCTAGTTTCGGGTAGACCTATCTTCTTGACATTATAACCTTAGAAGATTTCAAAATCGCGCTACAATTCAATTATAAGGCATGAAATACCTGCTACTCGCAAGTCGCAAGCAAGACTTAATTCCAGACCACCCCCTAGAGCTGGACCGTCAATGGCAGCAATAGTGGGCATGGGAAGATTTTCAAGCTTTCCCAAGGCATCGCGCAGGTCAGCGAGAAACTTCGCAACCTGCATTTGCGACATGGTGCGCCTCTCTATAAGGTCCGCCCCAGCACAGAAAGACCCCACGGTGGTTGAACGGAGGATAAGGACGCGCACACTTTCAAAGAGCAGTTATAGGAAAGTACCAGCAATATGACCAAGTACAAGTACCTCTTATCAAAATGGACCCTCTCAAGACTCTCTCTGAGTTGCTAGATAAATAGCGGCTGAGAAAAACCTGACACCGCAATCAAAGGCATTTACCTGAAGAAGGTTAAGAGATATTGCGTTCTTGTTCTGGGGTCGGTTGAGTGAAAGACATGTTATGCCCGGATGGGAGGGCACCGCCTCCAAAAATGCCTCCTTTGGAGACGTAGATATATACCTGCGAAAAGCAGCGGGAGTCGAACGGCTGAACGAGCTGACACGGAGGAACAGCGACATGAGTGGGGAGGGTAAGTTCCGTGTGACAGTGACCTCAAGTCATGTGAAGACTGACATGGCGTGACGCACGCGCCACTCAGTTCTCCGAGTGCAGTCAGCCAGGTCCGACACTTCCTAAGAGTTCCTAAGTTCCTCGTTCTCGAACCTTCAACCGCCTCCGGAAGTGTAGGACGCACTCGACCAAGACCGCATCTCCGAAGACCTGAACGTCCACTAACGGCCTCCTCGGCGTGTATAACCCCGCGCAACTTCATTCAAAAGTCTGCGGATCGACCTTCTGCAGGTGATGGTCGGGTCCGTTATGAGGCGTCGTCCCTACGGCAGCCCATTACGTTGCTTGGAGCGTTTTTCACGTTTTCTAAGGCGCCGAAAAGTTCTCAAAGCTCAGCCGTTTCTGTTTTAGATTTGTTGCTAGTCCTTCGATCTATGTCCATACTCTGTACCTCGTCGAGGTACCCACGGATGGCAATGGCTTTACTGGGATCTCTTAAACGGTGCGCCTCCGTATCGCAGCACATCCAAATGACGGCGATATCTTGAAAGCTATGGATCATGGATATGATGGAGGCAGTCACAAAACGTCCGGTAGATAACTGGCGTAGTATATGACGTCGGGTTCTCCCTCTTAGTCCTCATAGCACCTTACTTGTAATCAATTCCATGTTTGGGCCAGCCCCGTGTTACGATATAGAGAGTACATCATTGCTCAAAGCATCGGATCCCTACAAGAGATCTGGAATAAGTAATCAAATAAGTATGCTTTCCTTCCACGCAAAATTGGGTTGTGATGAAAAAAGGGTGTGATGCAGATGAATACAGATGAAGTTGAAATCAGATCATCTCCCGCCGTAAAACGAATCGATAGATGGCTGATAAGAGTTACGATCAACGACTTGTCGACTGGAGACTGGGGGAGCTGTGGTTGGATGTGAAGCATCGTAGCCTCGTTCCTGAACGGGCGCGAGACTGTGAGTTGTGTAGGAAGAACCGAAGTTCGAACGCAGGTTCCCAACATAAGGATCCATGGGAGTGCGTGTCGACAGCTCAGCGACGCTGGGGGCAGGGGATCCAATGTGCCCGCCCGCCGACGGGGTGATGAAACTACCTGCTGCGCTTTGTGCCATCTCTGGTTGCACAGCGAAGGTCTGGTAGAATTCATGGTCGCGATGTCGGCGATTATCCGAACGCCTCCTCATCAAAACGAGGAGGACGACGATAACACCAACACCAAGAATGCCGACGACAGTAAAAGTTCCGGCAACTGCAGTTTTGTTCGCCCAAAATCTAATGAGATATGAGGTGTGATAAGCCGATGTCGTGAAGTGACTGGGAATCGAATCACAAACCCTTTATGAGAGGCGGATGAGGCCCCGCTGGTCGCAGATGGGCTGGGAATCAAGGTTTGCAGGGCAGTCGCTGTCGATGATGGTGGTGCTATCACAAGAGTTGTTCGTGGAGTCGGGTCGAAGGCAGCCGTCGATGCTGAACGCGAGATCGTCGGTGCAGGGGTGGGTGTGGGTGTGGGTGTGGTGGAGAGAGAGGATCGGGTTGTGGTCGTTGAAGGTGAAGGCCTGCAATATTTATTAGAGAGGAACTTTCAAGAAGATAGGGAATCTTACAAAGATGATGTAGAACTTCTTGACGACGATGAGCTACTTGAAGAACTCGACGCAGAGGGGAACGCCGAAGGAGAAGAGATGGGTTTTGAGCTAGACGAAGGTCCAGAGGTCACAGAACTTGAAGATAGCGATGCACTGCTCGAACTGGATGGCGGGATGCTAATCGAAGAAGAAGTTGTCGATGTAGCGATCTCATGAGTGATGCTACTGGCCCCGCTACTCGATGCGCTCTCCAATTGACGAGGCGCAACTTCAAACCGACGTCTTTGATGCCGCACTGAGGCCTGGCCGTGCATGTCGGGCGCAAAGACGAGAAAGAGGGAAATAATAACAATAAGGACAAGAATGCCGAGCGTCGGTGAATAGGGACGAGATTGCGAAGGCATGCCCGAGATGGCTCATGCGCCGAGTGGAGGGAAGCGCCAACCAGTGGAAAGGGAGGAATATACAGTGTTAACTTATGTTCGAGCAGCCGCAGCCATGGAAAGATGATAACCTGATGCAAGAAAAGTGAAGAAAGGGGCCTTGGGAACCGACTAGCGACGACCATCCTTGTCAAAGTGTCGGCCAAATTGGGATACTGATGCGAGAATTGATTGATCCCGTTGCCGTTTTCCATGAAACTGATCAGCTCAGGGGTGCTAAAATTGAAAACCGTCACATGCGGTTGGTCCAATTTCGGTTCAATAGAAACAAGTCATACCCTTGAATTTGAACTACAGTTCCCGACGGCGGCGAAAGATAACCAAGCCTTCTACCTCACAGCTCGCACCTTGCACTGTCCAATGGCTCACAGAAAGAAACTACAATCAAGAACAATTACAACATACATCCAGTCGTCTATGTGCAAATCAGGAGATGAGACGACGCCTCGAAGCCCCTCGCCAACTTCGCTCCATACTCCACTACCGCGGAGCTTCATAGCCCATCTTCCGGGCTAGCCTTATGGACTTTTCTAGGTGCCCATTGCTTGAAATCTCCACACACAGCTGGCGCAAGTCGCCCACATCGAAGGCAGTGGTGATCGTCGCTTCGTCGAACTCTTGGTGACTGCGCTGGACCAATCTTTCCACTATCTTCCGCTTTGTCTGCGACCATCAAAATCGAGTCAAATGATACTCAGATTCAAGGCTTACCTTCCTACCCAGGGATGGCCATACAGGCGCAAAGTCAGTAACTTTCCAAGTGTGTGCGCCAACATAGAACCAGTGCTTCTGTGGAAGGTCGTCAGATGCATGGTTCTCAATGACCATCAAACATCATGTTGACATGCCTTGTCTGTTGGGAAAAGGAATGTATGAAGAGGTTGTCTATTACCTCGTACAAATCTCTCTAAACTTCTGGTAATCTCCTCGGTTCCCCAATCAAGGATGCAGGACTTCTTCGTCTCTCCGGAACGCCCTTCTAGAAAAATGGGATCGTACATGAATGCAAGATCGCCGATAAAGTGCATGCGCGGAGCGACGTCAGAAGTCGTCTCAAGACTACAAGAAACAAGATCATGTCCTCAAACTCAACGCTCCAAGTGGAGAAGATGTGTTGGCGTACTGTTTCAAAGCCGCAACCTGCCTCAATACGCGTCAACTCTCTTGAAGATACCAAGAAACATTTGGATACCCACCTTCCCTTGTACGATCAACGCGTGCTGCAACATTCTTGAATAGCCAACGGGGCCAAATGACGTGGTGCACGACCCAGGAGGGTGTGAGTAATGGATACTCCAAGCGTATCTGTCCACATCGTCCGTGCCTACCGGTTGGGATGACTGTGGGTGCACTGATTCGTCTGGTGAGGCACTGCTGGGTGTTGGCGGAGTGGCTTCCCGGCGATTGCGAGTTGTGCTGCTGCTGCCTACTTCAGATGCTTCGGTTCTAGGGTGCCGTCTTTCCGAATCAAGTCTGGCACTCGGTGCAGGCAGGGGAGATTGATGTTGACGCGCTGTTCTGGCGCTGCCCGAACTAGAGGAGCTCGAGGAGACGCTGATAGCCATGGATTCCTCCAGTGCTCTCCTCATCTCCTCTTGCTCTTCTGCTTCAGTCAGGTTTGATGGGAGTCCGCCGGCCACCTGCTTAATAACCCAACTTGTCGGCTTCTCGAGAATGAAAGACGTCAAGATAAAATCACCCTCTCATTTTCAATGACCAAGTCGCGCACGACCCTTCTGGTATACTTCAGCTTTTGGCGGGAAGCCTCACGGGCCTCTATGGCATTATCCAAGTCAGGCTTCTGTTGAGCCAACCTTCGCTCCAACTCATCCTTTTGATGGTTCAGCCATCGAGTTCTGTTGGCGAACTCGGCATTCTCTCGCTTGAGTTCGGCGATCGCGCGCTGGGAGGATTCATGCTCCTCTTCGGTATGGCTCGCAAGGTTCGATAAACGTTGTTCGACGCGAGCAATTATAGCAGTCACGGTTGATATCTGGATGGTGCTTAAGTCAGAAAACGCGTCGGATAAGTGGGAAAACGGGGACGAACCTCAGTGCGGATGGCTTGTATCTCTGTGAAAGTCATAGTGGGTGTTGTGAAGACGGACTATTTAGGCTTAGATCGACCAGCATTGCCGACATGAATATATGGAAGCTGACCGCCACATCCCTGGCTTTGCACCTGCTTGGCTCAACTTAGCGTCGGCCCGTCATGTCGCCCCTACGCGAAATTTCAAGTATCGTGCCTCCATGGCCTCCAAGCTCTTGGTCGACATCCATACCCACGTATATCTCCCCCGATATGCCGCACTCTTGCGTACCCGCTCAGCCGTTCCTTTAATTCGCTCTTCGGCTACACGCGACGGAAAACTTGATGAACGCCTGTTGATCTTGGACCATGAGCCCAGTGGAGGGCGGCCAGTTGGGCCTCAGTATTGGGATCGCGAAGAGAAGTTGAAGTTCATGGATAAGCATGGAATCGACGTCTCCGTGGTCAGGTGGGCACAATTATATATGCCTCACAAACCCCGCTCACACAAGTGACAACCGTGTAGCACTGCAAACCCCTGGTTAGATTTCCTTCCTGCACCACAGGCTCGCACGCTCGCAAACGAACTTAATGAAGATCTCGAAGAGTACTGCTCCACATCCCCAAATGCGCGAGATGCTCCCATCAAGCGCCTCTATGGTTTTGGTCTCCTCCCCCTTGTGCCCGAGATCACCACAGAGTCACTCCTGGAAACCGTCAAGCAGATATCTAAGTTGCCCCATCTACGCGGTTTGATAATGGGCACCCGGGGTGTTGGCAAAGGGCTTGACGACGAGGCGCTTGATCCCGTCTGGGCCGCCATAGAAGAGGCTGGCCTCGTTGTCTTCATCCATCCCCACTATGGTGTTGATCCCAAGGCATGGGGCGACAAGGATAATGGCCACGTGCTACCTCTTGCGCTCGGCTTTCCGTTTGAGACCACAATCGTGAGTTTAGAACTACAGAGTGTTACGGCTATGATGGACTGATGAAGGCGGATAGGCAACAACCAGGCTGATTTTATCAGGTGTATTTGACAGATATCCATCCCTTCGCCTATTGCTCGCGCACTCCGGTGGCGCCTTACCTCAGTTGTCTTCCCGTCTGGCATCATGCATCGATCACGACCCAGTCGTCGCGTCCAGACTCAGACACGATGCTCGATACTATCTCGGAAAACTATACCTTGACGCTGTGGCGTACGGGCCTGAAGAGCTTGGATTCGTCAGTGACGTTATTGCTCGTTCAGGCAGGTATCAGGCCGGTGTTTCTTCCACCAAGGCTGCGAATCGCAGTCTGGGGAGCCAAAGGATGCTCTTTGGCACGGACCATCCCTTCTTCCCGCCACTCAGTACGACAGAGAAATGGAAGAGCGTGGTAGAAAACCTTGAGGCAATTGACGCCGTACAGGGGTGGAGTCAAACTGACAAGGAGGGTGTCCGTGGGGGGAATGCGGTATCTCTATTCAACCTGGTGAAATGAGCCCTTGTTTGTACTGACTGTAACCCAATTCTATGGGTTCTGTTGAACCTTCTTCTCTGGTATCTGGATTTTGAGACTGAAATCGATATGCTGGACAGACTGATGTACGACACTCGTGCTTAAGATATCAATTTCTGTCCCAAAATCGTGAGTACGGGAAGGAAGTATCTCCTCAGCACTTACCGTTGATAGCCCGCTCCTGTAAGTTTGCTTCTGTAATATTTCCGCTGGTTTCGAACAAGAACTTGCGTTGTCCTTTCCACTTCTCCTTCAAGTTCCGCGCGACCTCAACCAGAGCTTGTCCCTCGATGTTGTCAAGCATGATGATATCGGCCCCTGCGTCGATGGCCTCATCAGCTTCAGCTTCCGAGCGGACTTCGACATCCAGAAGTAGACTGAACCCGCCCACAGTGCGTGCCTGCTGGATAGCAGCCGTGATGCTCCCTAGATAGCTTGCATTAGCCCAAACGCGAGAGAAAGCAACGCATCGGCTCTACCGGATGACCAGATATGATTATCTTTTAGCATGATCATGCTCGATAGGTCATGCCGGTGGGGATCGATACCCCCCACTAACATTCCATATTTCTCTACCAGTCTGAATCCTGAGATCCGTGATCAATAGCCAGTACGATACTATTGGAATAATGGACATACCCGGCGTCGTCTTTCGCGTACCAGCGATGACTCCCGTGTAGCCATATCCTCTCGCAAGGTCCTTGATTTTCTTCGATCTATAGCAGATAAGACGAGATCGCTTTGCGGATTAAGGAAGCATGAAACCTACCTGGTAGCGATTCCGCTGCATCGTGCGAGGAGGTTAAGCGCAACCCGTTCGCCCAGGAGCAAGTGCCGCGCTTTGCCCCTAACAGTAGCGACGTGCTTGATCGGCTCGAACGTCTCGCCTTCCTTGACATGCCATTCCACCCTGCTCGTATCTGGTCAGCGCCATGCAACACACTCGCGGATAGAACACGCACTCGCAACCAAGCTGAGCAAAGACCTCTGTGAAGAATGGGGACCCGGCTAGGACGGCGGCGTCCTTGCCCTTTCCGAGGAGGAATGCTTCACGTTGGGCCTCTCCGACGACATAACCTCCGTAGTCAAATGACGGAGTGTCTTCAGCTAACCAGGCAGTAACCTGAGGTTTCCAGCTGGGAGGGAGGAGATGCTCGATGGAATTTGACATGGTTGTCTAATAATAAGCACGGAACTTCGGAGTGCGCCTCTATTACACCCGGTACTACATATACCACAACCACCATCATCAAAAAGTGAAAAGTGATACTCCGAACCCACTCTACGTTGCCCTGCTTGGCAGAACGCTTCGAGAGCGCGAGACTATCTCTTGAAACCTTCACTTACACTGTCCTCCGCTCGTAGGGCCCACCTGCGTCGTCTGCTTCAGGAAATTACTGTATCAGGCCAGTGGCAGCCACCATCATCAAAAAGTGAAAAGTGACACTCCGAACCAACTCTACCTTGCCCTGCATAGCAGAACGCATCGAGAGCGCGTGAATATCTGTTTGAAACACCTCACTTGAGCCACCTTAAGTATACCCCAAATACCCAACTTTTCTTGTACACCCGAAGCACTTTGCGAGCACCATGTCAAGTCAGTCTTCGGGAGCAACACTGTTCCGCGAAGCACAGCTCAGGGATATCCTCGTCACGGGCCACTTTCGAGCATCGAGCTACCTTGCTTGTGCTCCATGAGATGTGCCGTGTATACTGTCTGACGTCCAACGATCCTCCCTGCTCGCCGTCCGCGGTTTCTTCATCAGTCCTGACCACCACGATGCGCCCGCCCGCTTCATTGTCTCAGACTCAACAAGGGAACAATATCTATGACTACAATACCGCGCGCCTGTGTCTCACCTCAAAACCTCTCAAAACGCAGCAGCCCGTGATCAATTAGTCATCTTCCCTCTGAGATCCATGTGATGGTTGTGCAACGGCCGTCCTTCTGGCTTGATTCTACAACTCGTTCCTCACGTTCTGGAGGGATGGACGATTTTTATGGTGCCGTAGGAATTTCATGATACTTAACATCATTAAGTCCCTTATCATGATCTTCGGTCTCCTCCCCACCATCCTCCCCCGCTTCTGGTTTGGAGATAAGGAGCTCAAGGTCTCCACCCAGGAAACATATGTTGGCATCACTCTTCGCTCAACTGCGCGAAATATTTTTATTGAACACTACAACAAAAAAGCAAGCAAAGCACAGCTGGTTGGAAGAATGATCTTTGCCCTCGAATCCAAGGTTGGTACTATTCCACCTTGGGAAGCTCGAAGACTGTACACTGCGCTTCTCGATCCCCATCTCATTCATGGCTGTGAAGTCTGTTTGGACATTGATGAGGTCCTCAGAAAGAATTTAGAAGCAATCCAACACAGTTTTCTGCGACGGGCCCTTGGACTTAATTCTCAATCCAGCATGCTCGCCCCTCTCTTCACAGAGACAGCTATCTTACCACTCAGATTTCGTCGACTCATTCTCGCCCTCAAGTATCTGAGATATCTCGTGACTCTGCCCCCGGATAGATATGCACATCGTGCTTTCCGAGACTCACTATCTCTCGCTGAGGCTGGAAATGCTTCATGGGTAATGGACCTCTTGTATGTCCTATCAAACCTACCCTTCCGCATTGATCTCCCTGATCTCGCAACCATCTCTACCAAGAAGATTGAAGCACTCATCAAGGAGGTACAATCCGGGGCTGAAAAGCATCTCCAAAATTCAATTGATTCGTCGCCAAAACTGTATCTGCTTCGAAATCGGGTTGAGCCTGATGGAGACAAGCGGCCAAGACTCCAGACTCTGTATTTCCGACACTATCTCAGTGTTCCCCATAAAGAGCACCGTGTAGCCCTCACCAGAGTTTTATTGTCTGACCATGTTTTTTCTTTGGAAAGGCTAAGATGGCTCGACTCTCGACGGCCGCGAATTGACCCCAGCCAAAGATTGTGTCGATTCTGTAAAAAGGAGACCGAGTCTCCCGAACACGCCCTTCTCGCATGCTCTGATCATCAGCCTCTCGTTGATCTGAGAGCAACCTTCATGGAGAAGATCGCTCGGGACCTTCCCACATTCAGTGTGGGTCTTCCTCAGAATGCTGCTACAGATCTGAGGACTCTCCTTGCTAGCAGAAAAACAGTTAATCTCCTGGCCAAATTCGTGTTCGAGGTCACATCAATTTATTCCATGAATGAACCTTATGTCCCTTCTCTCCCCTTACACTGTCTGATACACAGTAGTGGTAACAACTGACTCTGCCTCTTGTCCTACTTGACTCTTTAGTCAGACGTTCTGGGACTTCGAATAGCTCGGCGAACGGAGTTGATAGGATCCGGGACGATGACGTACCCGCTTGCTTGTACGTCGGGATACTTCCGGGAACGCCCTTGTTCAGGAATTGGACCGCTGGGTGTAATATAACATAACATAACATAACTAAAAGAGGTAACTACGGTCCGCTGCCAAGTAACTAAAAGTAATGTGTTTAAGAAACAGTCCCGTTGCGATGTCCGTATTTATTATGACTGAAGAAGGATGTCCGAGCTCGAGTTATTTAGAGGAAGGGTAGTCACTGAATCTAGGCAAGGATCAAGGCAAAAAAGAAACATAAAGGGGCGAAAAATGGGACAAGGCTTGAGGGCACGCTGAATGTACTGATGGCAGCATTCTGTTCGGGCCCGTTGTTATCACCTACACCGGTCGTCGAAGAGGGAGCGATAGCGGTCGTGGTGGCGGGGATGACCGCGGTCTTGCTGGGAACATTGGCGGTCGTTCCAATGGTACTAGGGACTATTCTGTCAACGAGTCGGAGCACGCAACTGTTTTTACGCACGGGACAGTAGATGTATGCGTGGTTCCGCTGGTCGTCGGGGCTTTTATATCAAAATCGCTCGACTGAGCAAGAACGGTGCTCAAATTCTCGGGGTCCTGCGCGAAAATGACACGGAACGATCCAGCTGTAGGCCAACCACCGCTCGGAGGGTTGACAGTGATTGTGTTAAGATTCCCGTCAACTTGTGCAGCAAGGACCTGGTTGCCGCTCTAAACGCAAATGGGTGTCAGATCAACATGCACATAGTGGTAGACCACAGTAGTCACCCCGTTGTCCAGGACGACGGTGAAGTTGGAGGGATCGTTACTATTGCGAGTCCAAGCTATACTGATAAAGATCATGAGCGGACAGCATTCCATAAGTTATAACCCAGATCGGCCGTACGTCTGGGCACCGGTATCGGACCATCCCTTGGCGGTGGAAGGTTCGGTAATCTGGTATGCTAACGCTGCGGCGACGAATGACAGACACAAGGCAGCAGAGAAACGCATGCTGGGCGACTGAGAGAGAGGTACGGGTGATAATGGTGTTGGAGGGAAGAAAGAAGGAGTGCCAGATTTATAAGGACGTGGACTGGACACTGAACGTAATAGTAATACTAATACTGTCCAGTGGCCAGTCTGAGTGTCCTTCGCGAGGACGTTGTCACATGACCGTGACTTTCAGCGCTTCGTTCGAGTAGTTCCTCACTGCCTGTTCTAGGAGTTCTTCTAGACGCCGCGATGCTTCTTGCGTTAGGTTCTAGACGAACCAGCCAGGTAGAAGGAGGGGGGAAAGCTTCAAACGCATTTCAACGCCTTGAGGCAGCTTCGCAGCTTGAAAATCAAAGCTAGATAACACAGGCTGGAGCCCGGCGTCAGTCCAGTCAAGGTATCCCCCACGCGCCTTGTTCGAGACATCAAGGCATA
Source organism: Lyophyllum atratum (assembly GCA_014905825.1). Classification (NCBI taxonomy): domain Eukaryota; kingdom Fungi; phylum Basidiomycota; class Agaricomycetes; order Agaricales; family Lyophyllaceae; genus Lyophyllum; species Lyophyllum atratum. The sequence continues at coordinate 2,204,977 of JACGCN010000002.1, read as the reverse complement.
CAGCTCAAGGTACTGTGGCTGTCACGGAACCTTCGTCAAGACAGACGAGCATGCATCAAACGATTATCACAAGTGATAACATATATATTCGGGCCATAGGATATATTATGGTCAGCCTAGAATCCGAGGAGAGCTTGCAGAAGTGACCATGAGCCAGGAAGCGAAGAAGCCAAAGTACAGTATGATTCTGCGTCGGGCGGACCAACTGCGCGAGCCTTCAGGCTTCAACCTTCAGCGAAGGTCCGAGAGATTTCAGCATATCTTCAGCGTCCATCCACAGGTCATGCTGAGCCCAGACACCAGCCACTGCGGACACAATAATCCAACACGAGCGTACACTCATATAGCCACCGTCCCTATCCGTACCTGCTGAGTCCTCGGGCTTGGGAAGCGGTGTCTTCGCTTGCAACAGTTCTCTGAGTAAGGCTATACAAGCGCGTGCCAGATTCCGCAGCAAACTCATGTCATCGGCGGTTATATGATCATCGACTTTGCTGAGAAGAGCAAAAATCCACCGTGTGTGCGTTTCGATTGGCCGGGACGAAGGGTCTGGTTGCTGAAGATGAAGACTGATCCAATGCGTAAAATACATGAGAAGGTGCAAGGCCATTCGCTAGACAAGTATTTCGTAAATGCAAGGCCTTATGATCAAATAACACTTACCTCATCGATATGTCTCAGCAGAGATGGCACTGGCTCTCGAGGCTTGTATACAATAGTGTGGGGGCTTGAGGCGGCCATAGAAGGACCTGGTTCCCCCAAATCCGTAGGGGTAGGAGACCCTGTTGGTGTAGGTAGTGATTCCGAGGGATCTACCTGTAATACCAATTCAACTTCTCCTTCGTCGTTTGTCTGCCAAGATTCCTGTCGCTTGCGTTCCGAAGGGGTTTCAGGTGCATGCACATGCGGATGCGCAAGGCCTGAAAAGCGCCGCTGTGCTGCAGTCGGTTTTGGCAGTTTGAAAGGGTTCCATTCCGATTCCGGCTTCCCAGCTAGAAAGCCCCACCATAGGTCCCTTTCCTTCTTGTCGGGCATGAGCCGCTGATGTCCGGTCCGAGGCGTAAAAGGTACATCTATCGTGGGTTGATTTATATTCTATGAAAAAGAAAGTAAGGCGATGTTGTCAAGAGAGACGTTGGACGCAGCTCACATCGCGAAAGTTTTTGAACCGAGCCTCGAAGATTGAACGCCATTCTTCAGACGGCAAAGTGAGGTGTTTCGGAATCACGCGATTGTCGGTTCGCGGAACCTCTGCCAGGGGATCTATTTCGTATGGGTTCATTACTCTCGTTACGTGCGGAAGATATCGCGCATCTCGTCTGCAGGAGGCTGTGAGACACGCATTTACAACGTAGCGTTGTGACATACCTGACGGTAAATAGATATTGCAAGCCATCCATTGGTTCTTCCGCGAAATCTTCTGGGAGGTTTGCGACTGGCAAGATCTGTCTTCCAAATGACGGCTCGTCATCGTCTGAATCCTCAAGCTCGTCTCTTTTGCGTTTGTGCGATGCCATAGAATTACCGGTGAGAATTATTGAGGAAACAGATGTGTAGCTGTTTTGCAAGAGGTTGATCTATTTGCGCCAAATATGATGCACTTGAACTGAGTACTGCTGATCTTCGACCGCACTCACCATGTCGATTTCGCACAGCTCGTAATTGGGTTTCACAAGACCATCCACTTAAGCCGAGATACTACGGTCATTTAAAAGTTCCCATGGATAACCAGGAAATGGACGAGGCTTCCATCGACCTGGAGACCCTTCAGGCGCAAATCGACATGTCGATGTCTTTTGCGCAGGAAATGGTTTCTTCTTGGGTGAAACCGTCCCGAAAGCTGCCTAGCAAGAGCAGCAGGGATATAGAAGCTGAACTAAAGGAGTACATGCATCGCCCTCCACGGTATGTCTCGCCGCAAGCTATCTCGAAAAGTCCTGACTTGTCTAACATAGACTCGGCGTTGGCGCAGCCATCCCAGAGGCACATGCCTCCTCACGCGAAACGGCGCGTCTTAGGGGGCAGCTCCTCGGAAAGGGAAACAAACGGTCTAGGGAGGACGAACGTGAAACAAAGGAGAAATCGGAGGACGAGGAGGAAAGCAGAGCCGGAATCATAAAAAAGAAGGCCAGAGTAGACCCGTTTGGGGGTAATGACGGAAAGAAGAAGAAGAAGAAAAGTAAGATGGCGCCGGAGAGTAGCGCCGTAGCGCCCAACCCTCTGGCTCTCCCGGAGACTGAGACGGAGGAGCAAGAGGAGGTGATCAGTATGGTGACTGAGAACCTCGGAGAACCATCCACGCCTACTGCAACAGCCAAACGCAAGAAAAGGAAGAAAAAGCTCTCGACTCTGGAGCCCTCCATGGACGCAGCCGTCGCAACGGAATCGGCGCCCGCACCAATGTCGCCTCCAGGTACAAACGTACCAGATGATTCTTTAAAATCCTCTCAGGAAATTACAGGTGAGAGACTAATTAGTTCCTTCATCAAGTCACTAATTGAAAGTCCAGCTGGACCGTTAAATACGCCCAAGGAACTTAAAGTAGTTGACGTTCCCCTAACATCAACTCCGGCGACGCCTCTACACGCGCGCCGTCAAGCACAGTCGGCCGCCCTGCTACAGCAACCATTGCTAAACCTCGCCCCACCGGGCAGCGATGACGAATCGGACGAAGACGCGAAGGTTGATACTCTAGGCGCTAGTCCAAAGCAGAAAAAGAAGCGCAAGAGGCGTAAGAAGAAGAAACATGCTGAGAATGGGTTGAAGCTTGAGACGCAAACGGAGCATGTAGCAGATGTTGCTTGAGTCTGTCGCCTATAATTCATGAGGTCTTTCCGGACTAATGATAGATTTCAGAGGCAACTCTACTGAAGTTCCTAGTCATTACAAGCCAATATCCATTAAATAACGTGCTTGAGTTCAAGGACTGCGTCGGACGTGCCCTGGCGTCTTTCACAAGTTGCACAAGCACTGACGCGGATCCATGGCTCTTGATGCGAGGGCTCCGAAGAGGAACTAGTGATATCTGCGTCGGCATGGTGTGGTCTAGAGGAAAGGTAAGGAGTGGCCAGAACTTATGATCGACTTGCTGACCGTTTGTTGAGATCCTCGAGGAACGCTTTCGCCGTTCTCCTATGCAGAGTGAGCCTTACCGCAAGGCTACATATGATGATAGACTCGCAGGGGACAAGTATGCACTCGAACGTGTGAAGTGTGATAGGATACGAGTCATCTGGCGTTGCGAAGATGACAATCCCAGAGAATTGCAGATGGGCGTGTCTTCCACATCCCAAGATGGCCATGACTGAGAAGGAAGCTAGCCATGCTACCGCCAGCAAGTAGGCGCAGGCAATCGATGGGACAAGAAACATAGAAGCCTTTTGAGGGCGGACGTAGACAAGAACGAGCAAACTCGTATGATACACCAGGGTACAGATTGCGAATGCGGGATCCATCCATAACTGAAGGACTGGAAGTGAGAAGTGGTCGAGTGAGCTGTAGAGGTAAGCTTACCGAAAGTCGACCTAAGTTAAGTAGTGAAAGGACCAGTATGGCTGTGGCCAGGAATAACGAGAAGCATGTTAGGAAAACAATGGACCTCGGAAAGGCAGGTGGCATGGACAATTATTCTAGCGCCAGCGCTGAAATTCTCCACAAGTGTGGCGTCAACTGCCTGAGCTGACCGGGAAGCAGAAGCAGAAGATATGACCTCTAGGTTTTATTCAAGTCTGCAAACCAGTGCTCCAGAAATCTCCGTGGAAACCGTCGCTTACGAACCACGAGTGACGCTTCCTTGAATTGATCTCATTTTTTGCTCAACCGGGGATGTGGAGATGGGATATATGGAGCGGGATATAGATATGGATAGAGTCCTATACACGACCACTGAGGCAAATCATTATTGTACAAGTTGCGGGCAATATAACAGTATAAAGATAAAGACAACAATAAGAAACATTCACACCGACAGCACATGCTCAGCGGTTGCTGTTACCGTCGGGTGGATCTTCGAGATATATACTGTGGGCGGGAATGACTCGATCGACTGTTATGGCTGGCCCTCGGTGTCATCGATGGTCGCGTTGAGGCTGCTCCTTGCGATCTCTGAGTCGATCGCCGGGACGGAGGGGGGCGAGATAGGGTAGCTGGTCGATGGCCTCGTCTGGCACCCATATTACCACGGGAGGAAACATTTGCAGACTTCTTTCGGTTACTGAAGAAACCGAAGACACTTCGCCCACTTTGGACACTGCGCTTCTGCTTCCGAGCATTACGTGCAGCTTGCATTTCGCGCATTCCCTGGCGATAGTATTGAGAAGGATGTTGAGCAACAGGATCTGCAGAAGTACCTTGGTTCGGAGTGTCTCGTTCCCTAGTAGAGTTCCGCGCATTTTTGCTAGCCAACCATGCATGGATGATGGTGGTGGTTTACGTCGCGACCCATCAGTGCGAAACTGTGGCACTAGTTAGGCGGATTCCTGAGCAGATGAGCCAACTCACTGAGGATGCCCACTCGATCTTCATGTTAGGTTGTTGGGTTGTTAAGAATAAGGATTCAGGACAATAGCTGAGCTATTTTATAGCAGCTGTTGAGCTGAACAGGAAGAAGGGGATTATGTAACCATGAGCCTTGCCGTCTCCATGCACATCAAATATCCACGCCCCTACGCGATGCTTGATCGCCAACACCAGGCGTTTTAGGGCTGGATACGGGGTGGATGAATGACGACCATCCGTGAACATGTATGCAAAGGAACTAAATACATGCAACATGCAAGGCTATCGATGTTTCTTCTGGAGGTCGTTTAACGACTGATCCGGCTACTTGTTGTATTTGGAGCCGAATCCGGACCTTGGGCGACAATCCAAACCTATCCGATTTTGAATTAATCTTGTAAATAGGCGAATTACATAGGTTGAACTGGTTTTGTACCTTTAGAATATCTCCGAGGCCACGTTGTGGATTTGAGGATCGACAAGCGCGGTGCAGTGACATGCTACTGGAGAAGTCCTTGAGATACAGGGTTTTTTTAGACATCCGAACCCAAAAAGTCGCGCACTCGGTTACTTGAGTAGCCAGGTCCGAAGTCGACTGCAGATTTTGGCAAGAATGTCACCTAGAAGCTGATCCTGACCGGACGCAGGGATGATACGAGCCCAAGTCGCTTGTTACCAGGTGTTACTAAGGTTATCGACGATTGTGCATCGCCATAGGAGATGTGCGGTACCCGCCGGGTTTCCCAAAGTGGTAAGAGAAAAACGTGCTGAGCGGCGGTGTTTTTCCATGTTGAGCTTTGTTAACATCTGCCCGCGAACCACCACGTGGGCATCGCCCCGCCAAGGTCGTCCTACGTACCTGACACTGCCTACTTCTACTTCTCCAGATTATGCTAACTAGCGCGCTATGGCGCAAACGGGAGCGGGAGCCACCCGAATTTGGGGACGGCATTCACTTGCTGCCGTGCACCATGGCTAACTAGTACAAGAGCAGGGCTTGTGGCCATGCTCAGAATCGACATTCGAGTCGAGTCACCAAAAAGTCAAAGCACTAAGAAAAATGGGCTGGAAGAACATCAACTCTGTCATCGAGAACAGACTCTTTTTGGGGAAGTTAGTGGCGCTATGTTTTTTTCCCTCCCTTATATAAACCTAACGGCTATCTGCTCCGACAGTATTCTGGCAGCCAAGTCCTCTCGATCTTTGACCGAGCGGCGCATCACCCATATTCTCTCCGTCTGTAATGAACAGATTCCCGCAGAATTACCTCAGTCCGGAATCTGTCATATGCGTATACCCGTCGAGGATGTCGATTACGAAGACCTTCTAATTCACCTCCCTTCTGCTTGTCAATTTATTGAAGAAGCATTAAGAAGTGGGGGTAATGTCCTTGTGCACTGTGTCCAAGGAATATCTCGCAGTGCAGCAGTTGTTGCGGCGTACTGTGAGATTCCTGTCTTCGGCGAATTTGGCATTTTTTAATGTGTGCTATCTCTAGTGATGTGGCGTCGCCGAGTAGGCGCTACCGAAGCCCTGGACATGGTTAGAGCAGGTATGGAACCCCCGCCTCTGTACAAGATCACTTGAATGACTCTTGAATTCAAGCCCGGGACCAAATCTGGCCCAACCCAGGCTTCCAGGAGCAGCTGGTCCTGTTTGGGCTTTGTCAATACGCACCGTCCCCTGCCAACGGGTACTACGCCACTTGGAGGGTGCAACTCGACCGCAAGCTCAAAGCTCTGGGTTTACGATGAGTGCTATCTGCTTCCTTTAAAAGGGTCACGACCAAGTCACGACCGGATTGCGACTTCCTTTCTTTTACTTCATACTTTCATTTCCTCATCTCCACTCCCTCTTGTTTGCATTAGAGTATACGAATGTATCTGTAATATGTACTGGCTTAGAAATTTTTTCCTTCCCTTTCTTTCGCCCGCTGTTTGTTTTTGAATTTTTTGAAGTCATTTTCACTCGCCGAAGTTTAATTCGTTGACTATTTCTCCACAGTGAAGTTCGGCCGACTGTTCATTCATGGTCGCGGGCTTTGCTAACCTGCCAACTCTGACTTGCTTGTAGTTAGGTGAGTGACATGAAAACGTGTACCACCGCACATGTAGAGTTGTACACGTCGCGAATAAACGAATAAATGCCAACAACTACCTTGAGTGACAGTCTGAGAGCAGTGCAGCGCGCAGCCGCCGCCGCTCGAAATTACTCAAAGTGGCTCTGATAAGATTACGGAGCTGTGCACAAAAATTGTATAAAGACGTGCCACAGAGCGGAATTCCAAATAAGTGTCACACGCAGAGCCAAAGCCCATCGCAACTCTCTGACTTGTTCTCCCAGTGTCCTCTTCACCGACTTTCTTCATCTTCCTCGCCACACTCTTCCAACATGGGTCTCTCCGTTTCTCGTCTGCTCTCTGGCCTCTTTGGCAAGAAAGAAATGCGTGCGTGTCACTCATCGATCCCCAAGCGCCTCTGAATCACTCACTGTCATTTGTGCCAACAGGGATACTGATGGTCGGAGCACTCATCCCCCTTCCAAGCGTCGACTAATGCACAATCAACAGGTCGGTCTTGATGCCGCTGGTAAAACCACCATTCTGTACAAGTTGAAGCTTGGCGAGATCGTCACAACTATTCCCACAATTGGTTCGTCTTTAGCGCCTCCTGAGCAGCTCAGATTCTGATATCGCCCTAGGTTTCAACGTCGAAACTGTCGAATACAAGAACATCTCCTTCACAGTGTGGGATGTTGGAGGCCAGGACAAGATCCGTCCTCTCTGGAGGCATTGTGCGTCACAAACTTTCTACTCCTCCGAACGACGTTTCTCACGTATCCTCCCTTGCAGATTTCCAGAACACACAGGGAATCATCTTCGTTGTTGACTCCAACGATCGGGAACGTGTGTCAGAGGCTCGGGAAGAGCTCCAACGGATGCTCAACGAGGACGAACTCCGTGACGCCCTCCTTCTCGTTTTCGCCAACAAGCAGGACTTGCCAAATGCGATGAACGCCGCCGAAATCACGGACAAGCTTGGTCTTCATGGCTTGAGGCAGAGGACCTGGTACATCCAGGTTAGTCACATTCATTATCTTCTCGGTTCCGAAAACTGATCGAGCTGTTACGTTACCAGGCTGCTTGTGCGACGTCTGGAGACGGTCTTTATGAGGGTCTCGAGTGGTTGAGTGCGAACATCAAACGTCGGGTATAATGGTTGTTCTTCTCCTGTCTCCCTACGTTATTAGTGTTGTTGCACGATCCTTCATGACACCGGAATACTTTTGCACCGCTGCTCATTTCGCTCTCGCCAATTCATATCTCTAGTCTTTCTCTTCCCTGCTCGTGTTCCATGTACACATACATGGCAATGGAGTCTTTCTAAAATCCTCGTTCACATAGACCAATGATCATATCATACCACCTCTTATTCATAAATCACATAAGGGTATACAAGAAGTAGTTAGCGCCCTTCCCCAGGGAACACTCTCCCAACAGCATCGGCCTGCTTCCTGCGCTTCTCCGCCAACTCCCTAGCTGCTGGATCACGTTGGGTGGTGCCAAATTTGGCCAGCTTCTCAAGAAGTGCCTGCAGGCGTTTATGTTTGACAGCGCTGTACGATGTATGCCGCATGGCAGGAACCAAATACTCGTGCACAGTGTCCGTCAGGGGGATAGAGGTAGTCTTATTATCTTGGTAAGTGATATGTTCCGCACTTAGGCCAAAGGGAGAGCTCACCATACGCAGCTCCACAAATACGGTGGAGAGATGTGATCTCCCTATCCGCCTGAGCTCCTCCTCTAAGAAGTCCACGTCAATTAATATGTTTGATATCGCATTCTCGTTCATCATGGGTATATCTCTGCCGGTCAAGAAATTCTGCAAGGGATGGGTCAGACTGGGCGTAGGCAGGTTGTGCTTCGTCCGAACGTACCATCAAACATCCGGCGATGTATTCCAGTGCTCCTTTGTAGGCTTCGTCCTTATAAGTTTCCTTGATCACGAGGGAGTCAACCACCGTTGTCAGCCAATTGACCAACTCGTAAAGGTACATGCTCGGTGCATCCTCCCGTGTTGGTGGTGTCCACTCATACTCAGAGAGTTCAAAGAACTGATCGAGCTTGGAAGTGATGAGGCCAGTGATGCGTGCGAGAGAACGGGATAAAGTAGCCTCGAATGAGGCGCGGGCAGTGAGCCGAATAGCGCCACCACGCTGTGCAGACCTGAAGGACAGAAACTGTCAAGCCTCGAACGATAGTGTACTATACGGACATACCGGAGGTTGGTGAGCGAGCGTTCTAGCTCTGAACATGCTGCTTGGAAGTACTCTAGGTTGGTGACTATTTGGGCGATCTGCGAGAGAGTCGATGTCCCTGCGAGTCGCTTGCCTATTGGCTCGCTGATGTGCTCAATCAAGAGACTATCCAGCGACTGGAAGCCCGCGCGTTAGCTAAGTAACGGTGTTGCTTTGATAGGTATTACCTTGCTCAAAGGTTCATCAATGTTACGATGGTGTTGAGAGACCCCTTCCACGAAGGCATAGAACTTCTGGATGAATCCACGTATCTGATAGGACGTAAATCAGGGATCACATTAGAAAGTACAAGCAGCTTACATCTTGGCAACATAGATAGAAAGTTTGCGACCATGGGAGGGTATAAGGGGGAGTCAACCTGATACTCATGAGCCCTAGTATGCAAGGTAAAAAGCAGCAGACGTACTGCTGAAGTTGCGCTTTATCATCATCACTGACGAAGACCACTTCAAGCACGGCATCGGCCTCAGTCTTAGCATCGATTTGCATAGGTAGATGGTCGTCTTGATGAACGATCTAGAAGAGGCGTAGAAGCAACGTCCATTTTACTGATTCTGGATCTTACTGATTCAAAGCGTCGACTAAACTGTGCTTCGAGTAGCTTGGCGTATTTTTCAAATAGAAGGAGAATGAACGATTGGAGTGATTCGGTCGAGTACGGTGACGTCTGGCAAATCCTGTGTCAGTCAATTCGAGAGGTATCAAAGGCTCATCATTTACTTCCAAGGTCATGATGAAACCAAGCAGGCATTCCTTGACGCGCAGATACTCTTCAGGATCATTCTCTGTCCGAAGGGCGTTTGTGATGGAATCAGCAAGGCCGACGACGAGTGAGTCCCAGAGTTCCTCGACCTCGCGTTCCGATCGGAATGAGCCAGTTGTTTCGAGCACATGAGTTTCAACAATGAAGAATCCAGATATTTCCTGTGTCAGTTGAGGCAGGAATGCTAATGGTAATGGGTTTGGGAGAATTAGGTCCGATTGCGCCTTGAGGCCGTTTTAAGTGGAGGCAATGACCAAAGGGAAAATATCGTACCTTCCTATCGGCTTGGTATGATTTCTGCAACTCGTCCAGCGAGTTGAGGGTGGTATAGATGTGGATACATTCAAACAAGGGTTTGAAGTCCACGTGTATGGTATCGTTCTCTAATACATTGACTGTGATGATATATAACTTAGTATAGCTGAGCACAACAGCTGGATTAGACCTACATTCAGTCTTTTCATAAGTGATCATTTCAACAGCGCTACCAACGCGACTCATTCGCAGCAGTTGGTCCTTCTCTCGTCTAGCTCTCCAACGTCGTGTCCGCGTCTCCATGGCCTCAGTAGCTAGCCTTCCGACCTCCGTACTTACATTGCGTATCTCAAGGAGCCACTGCTTCATGGATGCAGTGACTGCATCTTTAATCTGCGCACGCAGTGAGGGTAACGACGAGAGAAGATGTTGGAAGAAGGGGTCTGCGACAGAGACGTTGGAGGCATGCTCTGAATATCTTCGAGAGACTGTAAAAATGATACATTGTTACATTGAGGGTACTTGACACGCGATATAGACGACGGACCCTCAACGCGCCCCAGTATTTTCCTTCCTTGATCATTTCACCGACGCGGTTGACAACGTCGAGCACGCGCAGGCAAGCCTGGAGCGTGTCAATCGCCTCATCAAGGTTTGCAGGCGGTCTTCTTGGACTGGAGCAGTGTGCGTTTCTTGTCGACAAGACCCCGTCCGAGCTGTGAGACACTGGTATCCAAGGACTGGATGTTCTCCTTCATCTTATCGGTGTAAGATTTCACCGTGAATAGCGTCGAGACGGAGGAGATAAAGTCCTGGTAATTGTCTCCGCATATCTTCTCAATCTCGGCGTCCTTAGATTCTATGAGGCCCTGTACTGTACGCAGGAAGATCTCCTGCTGGCGGTTGCTGTGTATCTGCTTTATGACAGGGCCGAGCTGTTCAAGGTTCTCCGACGAAGACGAAGGATCAAGAAGGTGGATCTGCTGCAGCTGTTGGTCGATATTTTCCTGGGTAAACTGGGGCCGTCGACGCGGCGGCATAACTGCACCGACGGATGATTGAGACAACCCTCTTCACACGTTCTTGTCGGTTCATCAGTTGTTTGCCACCACCCCCGCATCCAAATACATTTCGGTCCGATCACATGCTCAGGAAACATATCATCTCAGAAGTTCACTTTTTTTTGGCGTTCAATCGATCGCCCTGTGCCACCATGCCCGCGACCACATTTACTGTCGATGCAGTGTGCGTCCATTCTTCTGCCATGCATTGCCTGAACTTAGCCCTCGTAGCCTCTTTGATATGGACGGAACTCTCGTCGATTCGACTGCCGGCGTGGTGGGTGCTTGGGAGCTGTTCAGGCAAAAATACCCGGGCATCGATGTCCAGAATATATTGAGCTGCACGTCGTACAGCCCTCCATCCAGCATTCGCGTTCTAAGTCATAACCATTAATTAGCTGCCCATGGTGTTCGGACAGTCGATAACCTCCGAAAGTACTGCGGGATCGAAGATCCTGAAGAACTCGAGGCTCGTTCACTGCCTTTTGCGTTGCTTTCATACCTCAGGCTTACGCGACCTTCAAACAGAGGGAGGCAGAACGTTTCGAAACTGCCATCGTTTCGACCTCAACGGAGAATGGCCGCCAAGGTATCGTTTTGTTACCTGGAGTCACTGCTGCACTCGAAGAGGTATCTGATCCCATCGTCCACGATGGTGCCAAAGCTTACACGACATCGCCAGCTCGCCCCAGCGCGGCATCTGCCCGAACCCTCATGGGCGATCTGCACGTCTGCAACGCGCGCCTATGCTTCATCTGCCCTCCGGATAGCCGGCGTCCCAGTTCCCGACGTGTTTGTCGCCGCAGAAGACGTAACTCAGGGCAAACCCTTGTCAGTCTTCTTTTAATCAATTGACGTGTTCCTGACGTCGTGATCGATACAATTACGCGACCAGCCCTGATCCTTATCTGCTCGGCGCCAAACTGTGTGGAGTGAAGCCGGAGAACTGTAAGCTCAATATACTTTGCTGAAATGCACGGTTATAACCTACCCGGATACAGGTGCTGTCTTCGAAGATGCTCCATCAGGCGTTCGCAGTGGTCGAGCAGCTGGCTGCAAGACCATCGGATTTCTCACTACCCATACCCGTGCACAACTCGAAGAAGCGAAGCCTGACTTCATTGTCCAAGATATGTCCAGGTGAATATCTGTGTATGTGTCCGATCGTGTGTAATCTGACTTAGCAACATATGTAGTATCACCTTTAAACGGCTTCAGAAAGGCGTGGAAATCACAATTCACCAGGAATAGGCTGCGCATATACCATAGACGTTTCTTGAGGAATGCATCGATAGACGTAGAATCCTGCAGTCAATCGTCATGAAATAGATCACAGCGTCTCAACATGCTAATCGCGAGCAGTGGAAAGTAAAGAGTTTATGATGAACAAAGAACCTGATAATTCACAGGGAACTTAGTAGTAGACGGACGAGGGCAATACAAAAATGAACGAGAACGACGGGAGTAACCTATAGGTATGGGTAAAACGGGGAGAATCGTAGTAAAGGGTATTTTAGGTCTCCCTAGATCTCTCAGGGAGCTAAAATAGGGAGATACACTTCCACCTCTTGCTCTCTAATACTCGCCCTCCTCCTCGACGTCAGCGGAATCGGTACCAACCTCTTCATAATCCTTCTCCAGCGCCGCGAGATCTTCGCGAGCCTCAGAGAATTCACCCTAGTACAATCAAAATGAGCTAGAAACCTTGGTAGATGAGGTTGACACGTACCTCCTCCATACCCTCACCAACATACCAGTGCACGAAGGCACGTTTCGAGTACATGAGATCGAATTTGTAATCTAAGGGTCGGAGAATGAGATCGCAATCTAGATAAGGTCTTCATAGGAACTCACCGAGGCGTCCCCAGGCAGCAGAGATAGCAGTGGTGTTGGAAAGCATGCAGAGACTCCGGGTAGTCTTCGCAAGGTCACCGCCAGGAACACACGCCGAGGGTTCGTTGCAGACACCGAGCTGCAGATTAATCAGGTTCAGAAAAGTCACCTCCAACCATGATCGAAAACGAACCTTGAAACCAGTAGGACACCAGTCGACGAACTGTATTGTCCGCTTTGTCTTGATGCTGGCAACAGCCGCCTGGACATCCTTGGGGACGACATCTCCACGGTAGAGGAGACAGCACGCCACTACAACAAGATTAGCGACGGTTGGAAAGGATATGAATCTTGCTCACTGTATTTGCCCTCCTTGGGATCACATTTCACCTGAACATAATTTGTTGAGTAAAGATACACACAAAGAAAGAACAAAGAATTCAGAGACCATCTGGTTTCCGTGCTCGAAGCATGAGAAGGTCATCTCCGCCACCGAGTTCTGCTCGTGAGTGGCCTTCTCTGCAGACAAGAGGGGTGCATAGGTGGCCAGAGGGAAATGAATACGAGGGAATCTTTCGATTGGATGAATGAGCCAACTAAGGATGAGTCAGCGATGGATGATGACTCACGGTACTAAGTTCGTCTGGAACTCGTTCAAATCAACGTTGAGGGAGCCATCGAAACGAAGCGATGCCGTGACGGACGAGACGACCTGGGCGATCAGGCGGTTGAGGTTGGGGAAACTGGGGGAGACCACGCCCAGGTTCTTCTTGCAGATGTCGTAAATAGCTTCGTTATCAACCTAGAAAAGGAAATATGAACATCGTGACAGATCGCAGGGACGGAAAACGCGTACCATGAAGGAGCAGTCAGAATGCTCGAGAGTCGTGTGAGTCGTAAGCACAGAGTTGTAGGGCTCAACCACGGAACTGGAAAGCTGAGGGGCGGGGTACACGCAGAACTCAAGCTTGGATTTCTTGCCGTAGTCTGTTGACAGACGCTCGAGCAAAAGCGCACCGAAACCGGATCCAGTTCCTCCACCGAACGAGTGGAAGACGAAGAAGCCTTGCAGACCCGAGCAGTTATCGGCGAGTCGACGCAACTTATCCATCACGGGGTCGATGAGCTCCTTTCCAACCGTGTAGTGACCACGAGCATCTGTGTGATCGAGTTCAGTAGCTGGGCGCGCGAGAGAGGATATTTGTGTTTCATACAGTTGTTAGCAGCATCCTCCTTTCCGGTGATCATGGTCTCGGGATGGAAGAGGGACCTGTAAGGGCCCGTCTTGACATCGTCGATCGCACCGGGCTCAAGATCAATGTAGAGTGAGCGAGGGACGTGTTTCCCGGAACCTGTCTCGGAAAAGAAGGTCGAGAAACCGCTATCGGTGGCAGATGGGGAGCCTTCCATGATGCGGCCGTCAGGCTAAAGCAGGGGTGTCAAATTCTGGAACAAAGGCGAATGACAGATGACAACGTACGCTCAGCCCATGTTCGAGAGTGTACAGTTCCCCTAGGAGAGGTGAGCACGCGAAGTTTGACGCGAGGACGTGACGAGGCAGATGAAAGGACTTACAGCAGGCATTGCCGATTTGCACACCGGCTTGACCAACATGGAGAGAGATAACTTCACGCATTTTTCGTTAGGAAAGGTAGAGGAAAGGAGGACGAGGATGAGGAAGAGAGAACTGGTCGCTCTTGAGGAAAGTGGTCAGAGGGCAAGCCAATCAACTAAAAATGTTGCCCACGCCTTCCTTGTTTGGTCACCCGTCGCCGGCCGGTCAGTTAAGCGACGGCGATCCACGCTATTGCAACTAATTAATGTCCTAATAACTATACAACTCAGGCTGCTACAAGGGCGTGCAGCTTGTATATCTCCCGCCGCACAGTATAATATACCTCAGAGACATTGCCCTCCAGCTCAACCTTCCCCATAGCCGTCTTCCGCACCGCGACGGACTCTTCTAGCGTATCTGATGGGGCGTTACGTTTCGCGCCAGCTCCGCAGATCAGCACGCCCTCGCCAATGAGTTCGGCCTGCACCCCAATGGCGGCCAAACGTGCCTTGAGGGCAGTTAATTTCAACTCCCCAATCATTGTGGAATGAGGGAGCGTGACGGTGGCCCGAGCACCTAACGTTCTCGGTTGCGTTGTTTCCACTATAGTAGCCTTGGCGGGAAGCGTACTAACAGATATCGGCTCTAGTGTTGGGATGGTCGAGTTGGCGTGGGCAGCGATCCTTCCTGTCACGTAGCCTACTTCATTGTCTTCAAACTGGAGAACAGAGATGTTAGCAAGGATGAGATAATGTGTCCTTGAGATACATACCCGGGACATTTTGAGGGTTGCCAAGAGCTCATCACTGATAGAAAGGGAGAAACTATTGGTCTGATGTCCAATCTGCACACTTTCGCCTACTGCAGGAGCAAATATATCCTTGGTCATTGCGCGAATATTGGCACAACTCTCGATCAAAGCGTCTGTTGCGCTTGGAGGGGCATGTACGATGATCTATGCCATATACATTAGTCGGGCTCAACCATGAGATAATCGTATTACCATTTTCCGCGGATTGATTTGGGGAACAATAGTTTTCACGGCGCGGCCATCGTTCAAGCCTTCCATGTCCACGAATAAAAGTCGACATGCCAGTTGAACCTCAATGTCGGATGTTACGAACTTCGAAGGTGGTTCCCGGATGGCTTTCTACAAAACAATGGTCAGATTAGATTCTGACAGTCGATAGCAACATACCCTAGCGTCTTCCTCCGCGAGTGTCCTCAAACGGTAGTCTTTAGCCTCATCGCTTTCCGCGTCTTCTTCGAGAACTTTGCCTTTCCGTAGCCACATTCCGACGTCAATGGTCTCCCCATACTCGTCCACGCGTCGCTTCTTCTCCACATAAGGGAACATTCTGAAGCGTTGAGTTTGCCCCCCAGCTGACTTGAAAAATGACGTCGCTTTCGACACGTTACCCTTGATATATATGTCAAAGGATAGCAATTGCCTCGTCAACCCTTCGTCACCATCCAGTCCCCAGTCCTCCCCAGTCCCTTTGTCCGCCTTTCTCCGTCTCCCGACATCCTCCCCGCCCCCAGCACCATCGACATCCATGTCCATCAGATCCCCTTCGAGAGCTTGCCTCACTTCGTCTTCGTCGTCCGAGTCAGAGTCGGAGTCAGAATCGCTTTCGTCCTCGTCTGCTTCGAGCATTCGTTGGTTCCGAGCGAGTGTAGCTTGATAGGCTGCCTCTTTCTCTTTTGCAGCACGTTCCTTTTGTTGGTATTCTTCAAGTTCGGCACCCTGTAGAGGAACTTTATGGTTCATCTGGAGTTCATCGTTAATGGTGTTCTGTCAGGTTGAATCGTAATATTAATATTACCCGAAGTTTGAGGGCCCCGTCCATCATGATGTTGCTTCCAATCTTGCCCTTGTCCCACTTGTCGTCTGGGCGTTGCGAATCGTTCCACGTCTCAAACAAGTCGCGCCCCAATGTCCCTTCTTCGCTGCGCCCTGTCAAGAGAACGACGTTATCCGGGACTGCGGCGAAGTCCGCAAAAAGGTTCCTTGATGGTCCATGAGATAGAGATGCGGGAACGGCCAGGATCAGCTTGGGGTCTTTCGACGAGTAGGTCTGTAGTAGCGCCTGGGGATTGGGGAAGAACTCCAAATGCCTGCGAAAGAAAAGATATAGAATCCGACGAGGCATAGTAAAGCTAGGTGGATACTCACTTGAATCGTAGCGCAAAGGCCCCTAAAGCATCTTCATCCCCATCCTCATCCCGCTTTCGTTTGTTTGCTTGGCGGGTATTTGTGCCTTCCTCTCCAACATCCTCTTTACTCACTGTACCACCCAGCCATTCCATCATACTCCGCACAAAGGTGAGCATTTCCCTGCCTGATCGTGAGAGAAGACATATTGGATATCGAAGGCGAGAATAGTTCCAGTGTTGATCTAGCAGAACGAGTAGTTCCAAAACCCGTGTACTTGAGTCACAGGGTAGAAGAAGTGATGACCGGGACGACAGCGTTGCTGTGATCGTGTCTAACGCCAATGAGCGTCGTACTTACAGCATAGGAAGGGTTCGACATACCAATAAGAGCAGCGTCACGGTCTTTCCGTCTACTTGTCACAACAGACGCTCTTTCCGCGTCGGTAATCAGCAAGTCTGGTCTGGCCAGGGGTTCAAAGACTCCACCAGCAGCCTGCCGCATTAGTACCGTGCCATCGAGGTGACGTTCCTTCATATGGTTGATATTCACAGCGTAGAGGATAGTTCCCGAAGACGGGGACCGAATTTTCCATATCGTACCACCCAGTGTGTGTCCCGCGTTGAATGGAATAATAGTCAAACCCTGGCACTTCCCTGAACAAACTATTGAGTATGAACTCTCAACTAAGAGGCATGATGAACAGACCTTGCAGATGCGTAGGTTGTGAATACCGGAGTGTGTTAATAGCGTCAAAGGCATCTTGAACTTCGGTAAGTGTCGCAACGTATTTACCCCTTCTCGGATCCTTCGGTGACGGTGTAGTGCTCGGTCCTTCAACTAGGTCAATATCACCGGTTCCTTGGTGAGGTTTCGCCTCATCTTCGTCGCCAACGTCTTCCTCGTCTCGTATTCCTTCTACGTCCTCTGAAACCGCAATCCTTCCCATCGCCTGGACTGGTAACGTCGTGTACGCGGGGGCTTTCAAGCCCCATCTCGAATACGCGTACGGGTAGAGACCAGTATGAGCCAAATCACCGTGAGATAGAAGGACGAGATCTATAGTCGGCGCACATCTGAAATAACCAATTAGTTTACGCGCATCTTATGTGTTGGAGTTCACGCACTCCCGAAGTGCATTGCAGTATGTTTCCCAATGATATGAAGGCTCTTCAGCACCATCAGGAATTATTGTATGTGCAGGCTCTGGAGCCCAATCTGGTGAGCCACAGTCGAGGAGTATACGAACATCGTCGACCTGCAGCAAATATGCTAGCGGTTTTGTCTGCGAAGAACGAGCAGCACCCGACAGCGGGGTAAAAGTTATCATTGGCCTGTTATTGACCAGCAAAAACTCGTCCAAGACTGGATGCAAGCAACTGTTTGGCTAGCACTCTGGGAACAAATATCAGTGTGCAAGCGCTTGATCAGGGGTTTGCTGTGACGTCACATCAATTTATTTGGGATCTAAACATAAACCCGCGAAGTGAAACCAACATGACCGCTGCGCTGCAGCCAATATTCCCTAGCTCTTTCCTTCAACAATGCCGGTAACAACAGTATCTGCGGCTGCCTATATTACGCCCGGTATGTAATCCTCCTGGCTCAATGAAATCTATAATTCTTTCGCATATTCAATTGAAATTCGGTTCATGGTAGTCGTCATCAAGACATTCTTCGAGCACGGAAAGCGTAAGGCGAAAAAATATAAGGAAGGTGACAGACGAGAAGACGCCAAGGATGACATCTTCTTTGACCAGTATGTCGAATGCTGTTGATCTCTGACAACGCCTGATCAACTAGTATCAACGTACAGAGCATTCAATATCGTGAAAGGTAATACCAGTGCATTACTTTCTCCTATATTACTCACGTAACGCAAACTGCAGCCTTCATTGATATGGGTACCAAAAACACTGTAGAATCCTTGCAAGCATTGTGCGTTTACCCTCTGGTACGAAAGGGTGTTCTCACATGTCTAAACAGTACCAATACCCACGTTCCCGCTCCGTTCTGGGCTGCGGTCGCTGCTGTCCTCATACCGCTGTCCTCGTGCAATCGCGCGGCGGATATCTTAATTGATTGGTTCGGCCCTGAAGAACTAAAGCAAGTCGTTGGTGGTGAACGCTGGTGGCAAGTTCGTGGCCTAGACGGCATAGAGGCTGAATGGGTGACGCAGGGCGAATACCTCAGACCCGCCAAGGATCATCCTAATATGAAACGGAAGCTGAGCAATGAGGAGACCACCGTCTTGAGAATGGACCATCTTGAAACAGTTATGGTGCGTCTATGTTAGTTGGACGTCAGCTTCACATTAACTTGAACCTCATAGCTATATGTACATGGAGGTGCGCCTTTTTATAACATGGGATTTTATGCACTGAAAGATATCTTGAGGGGATAGGTGGTTACTTTTGGGGCTCCATCAGTGCGCCACATACGTCGCATTCGAAGTCTAATACTTACTACCCCCTTTCAGATACCCATAGATATCAGATAATTCGATATGGTAATTCCACAACGTCCTACATAGCGCTCCAGTCAGTCAATTTTTCTGCAGCTCGCAAGATCAAGGGTCGTGTCTTCGCCGTCAACTATCGGTAAATATCGGAGTGTTTAGCGCAAAGGATTTAACTCACTATGACATACAGGAAAGCCCCTCAATACCCTTGGCCGTGTCCATTACAAGATGTCCTCGCCGCATGTAGGTGTAACCAATAATTTTCACTCGTCGTGCTGATATATCGCCGCGTGTAGATTTGTATCTAACACAACCTCCTCCGGAAGCGCAGCACACGGCTGTTTCTCCTTCGAAGATAGTGCTAGCTGGCGATTCTGCAGGCGGGGGGTTGTGTATCACTGTCCTTACGATCCTTCGAGATTTAGGCTTGCCTCTGCCTGCAGGTGCTGTTTTGATCAGCCCATGGGTGGATCTGACACACAGTTTCCCCAGTGTCATGGAGAACAGGGATAAGGTGCGTACTTCCCCCAAAGTGTACGACGTTTGCCTTCGAGCTCTCGCAGGACATCATCCCTATACACGGGTTTCTCGCGAAGCCATCTACTTTATGGCCTATGGATCCACTCAAGGGTGAAGCCCGTGTAGTTGCCTCGAAATACAACCCTCCCCCGGAGCCAGGACATGCCGATACGCTGAAGCCTAGCAAAGACCGTTTCAGCGAAGCTGAATCTAGAGATGATGTGTCTGCTGCTGTTGAAATAATTCAAACGCAGGCAGAGATGCTCCACGAAGGTGCAAAGGCTGATACCACAAGAATCCAGGATAATACAGAAATCTCGAGGCCGCCGTCTAGCCAAAAGACTGCTGAAGAAGACAAAGATGACTACGACATAGACCTATGGGAGCCTAAGCCACCCAAGGTAATGATGGGTGATCCTGACGCCGTTCCACTCGAGTTGCGTTCTCAGATCCAGCTTTACGCTGCTACAGAGTGAGTCCATGGAATCGTAAGAATATGCCCACCTCATTGAACGGTGTCTAGACAGCTGTCCCATCCCTTAGTCTCTCCTATCCTCCAGGGTTCATTGGGAAATCTGCCGCCACTCTACATCATAGCAGGCAACGACGAACTCTTGCGAGACGAAACACTCGTCCTTGCCCATCGCGCTGCTCATCCAGCAAAATACCCCACTAGACGCGGTGTGCTACGAGACGGCCACCGTCAGAAAGAAAATGCAGAACGATTCACCACTCCTACGAAGGCAAGCTCCCCTTCTCTCCTTTACAATTTTTCTAAGAATAGTATCAATCTCCAGGTTCATCTGCAAGTATTTGATGGTACACAAGCCCCGTCACTATCATCTGCTCACCCTAACTCACTCTCGGTCGCGTCTTTAGGGATGTGCCATGTTTTGACCGTGTTCAGCTTCACGCCCAGTGTGAGCTCTCAGATTATCTGGACACTGATTCCTCTGACCCCTTCAGACAGGCAAAATGCGCATATCGTTCTATCGCGGAGTTTGTGAAGCACGTCTCAAATCATGACGCCGAACACCTCGAACGCAATCCGTTCCCAGAGTTCCACCGTCCGCCCCTTGAGATTCCGATAGAAAGCTCGGACGACGATGAGCCTTTCTCAGTATGCAGTCCAAACCTGAAGAAACTCGGTCGCGGACATGAAAAGACAAAAACGAATGTCTCTGAAGACGACGACGTCAAACTGTATAAGCGCAATGAAGCCAATGCTGCCCAGGAGGTTAAGCGTGACGAAGTCGACATGATATCCGAATCAGAACGAATCAACGGTTCAGATACTTCAAATACCCTTGATGGAGGCAATGTGTGCAGCCTTTCTACCCTGCGCCTGCTCGTGCTGATACCCTGTCAAGGACGTTCGGAATGTCTTGATGGTTCGGGAGCGGGTAGACATACGGGGCATCTCACGACCAATGGAACCTCCTGACGAGATCACAGCCCTCAAGATTCCGCCTGAGCAGATTGGGATTATCAAAGAGGCTCCGACCCGCAGGTGGTTCGACGGACAAATGGAATGGGATAGACACTACACCCGCGCAGGGACGAAAGTGCTTAAGAGCAGAGTCAGGCTAGAGGCAAAAGCAGCGAAGATGCTTGAGAACGCATGCCGCCAAGGGTTGATCCTGAAGCGAGAAGCACCCCCAGAAGGTCTCCAACGAACCATGTCGGTAGGTGATCGCAACAAGATCGAAAGGATACAGGACGAGCGACGATGGGGTCCACTGGACCTTGATGACGAGATACCCCCACCAACTGCCATTGCGAAACGACAAGATACGGTATGAATCTCGAAATGTCAGAACGCGTTATCTGATACATCCATAGCCCGAAGCAATAGCTCTTCTAAAGAAGACCATATATCACACCGCACCTATTACACATAGAACGGTGCCGAAAATGCGGATGTCTGACGCAGTCCGTGCGGCCTTTGATCCCAATGACGACCCAAACAAACCGCCAAGGCAGTCTGTCTCGGAGCAGCAGGTCAGAACGCATGTTATACCAGTGCATGGCCTCCGCATGTGGGATGGTATTGTTCGGTAGGTGCTTCTCGGATAACGCCTCATGTCCTTGACTAATACGTATACTCGGTTGGGGATTAGATACTTTGGAAAGGAGACCTCAAAGAAAGCGCGGAAGAGCACTCAGCATGTTGGCGAGCAGCTGGGTATCCGGAATAGAAACAAATAAGGACTTCACACTTCACATGGACTTTCTGTAGTAGACTATGGGACAGACGTATATATCTGGACTAGCGTGTCGAGAACGTTGGGGACGCACAGACCACGTGTGATGGCAGGAATGCGTGGGAAGACACGCCTTCCTTAATTTTGAAGTGAGGAGGCCGGCTGGCTTTGTTCTGCCATCGCAGTCTCATTTCTCCATCTTCTTCCATCGTCAGTCGTCCTCTACGCGTCGTTGTCGCTGCTCTATCCTGATCTCTCCCCTTTATAGCCTTAGTAGTCTCGAAAATGCGTGAAGTCATCTCCGTGCACGTTGGTCAGGCTGGTGTCCAAATCGGAAACGCCTGCTGTAAGTCCTCGTTTCTCGACCAACATGACCCTTTAGTATATCGACGCGAGCGGCACACCCAATAACGCGTCGTTTCTTTGTCTCGCTGTGGAACCACTTCAAACGGAAAGTGGCGTGATGCTAATCTGATCCACACAGGGGAGCTGTATACCGTCGAGCACGGTCTCAGCGTGAGTTGGACGATCCTCATGCGCTTTATCTATCTCATTTTCTTTCCAGCCTGACGGTCGTCTGATGGAGGGCTCGCCGTCTGCCAACGATGGTGGCTTCAGCACATTCTTCTCGGAAACTTCCTCTGGCAAACACGTGCCCCGCTCCCTCTACATCGACCTTGAGCCCAATGTCATCGATGAGGTCAGGAGCGGTCCCTACAGAAGTCTCTTCCACCCCGAGACTCTTTTGACCGGAAAGGAGGATGCTGCCAGCAACTGTAGTTCATCTCGTATTTTGGCTGTTACTCCGTTATCTGACTATCACTACGTCTTGCAGATGCTCGTGGTCACTATACCATCGGAAAGGAGAAGATCGATATCGTGATGGACAAAGTCCGTCGCCTGGCAGATAACTGTTCTGGCCTCCAGGGTTTCTTTGTCTTCCACTCCTTCGGTGGAGGAACTGGATCCGGTCTTGGTGCTCTCATCCTTGAGCGTCTGTCGACTGATTACGGCAAGAAGTCCAAGCTGGAGTTCAGCGTCTACCCCGCCCCTACTCTAGCCAACTCTGTTGTAGAGCCTTACAATTCTGTTTTAACGACCCACACGACGCTCGAGCACTCTGATTGCTCTTTCATGGTAAGTGACTATCGCTTCATAACTATAACAATCGTACTCAGTTTCCGTCTTAGGTTGATAATGAAGCCATTTACGACATTTGCAAGAAGAACCTCAACATCCAATCACCCAGTCTTACCAACTTGAACAGACTCATCGCTCAAGTTGTTTCTTCTATCACGGCTTCTTTGCGCTTCGATGGGTCTCTGAACGTCGATTTGAACGAGTTCCAGACCAACTTGGTGCCGTGAGTTACTTGCCACAGATGCCAATCTTCGTTCACTAAGGGTAAACAGTTTCCCTCGTATTCATTTCCCCCTTGCTACCTTTGCCCCCATCATCTCTGCTGAGAAGGCTCATCACGAGCAGAACTCGGTTGCCGATATGACGTTCTCTTGCTTCGAGACCGGCAACCAGATGGTCAAGTGCGATCCCAGGGAGGGCAAATATAGTATGTTCTTAGCATTCTTGAATGCAATACCGGTCCTAACATCATTCTCCAGTGGCTTGCGCTCTGCTTTACCGCGGTGACGTCGTCCCCAAAGACGTCAACGCCGCCGTCGCTATCATCAAGACCAAGCGCACCATCCAATTTGTCGACTGGTGCCCTACTGGTTTCAAGCTCGGTATCTGCAACGAGCCCCCCGCTCATGTTCCCGGTGGCGACCTCGCCCAGGTCTCTCGCAGCATGTGCATGTTGTCCAACACCACCGCCATCTCCGCCGCATGGAGTCGTCTCGACCATAAGTTTGATCTCCTGTACTCCAAGCGTGCCTTCGTTCATTGGTACGTCGGTGAGGGTATGGAAGAGGGTGAGTTCTCCGAAGCTCGCGAAGATCTTGCTGCTCTTGAGAAGGATTACGAGGAGGTTGGCATCGACTCTGCTGACGTTGAGGAGCAAGAGTACTGAGGGGTATGACTCATACGGGCATTAGTTCACTTTTAATCCTGCTTTGATTTCTTCACGAATTTTCACGTATACTGTCCCTTTTACCATTACACACGGAACCTGCATTCATTATCACCGAAGTCTGTGTGAGCCAAAAGCTAAGACAAGATGTACTGAACTATAGAAAAGGTCATATTCACACCGCCTTCCCCGAATCCTCCTTCAAGCTAACGATGCGGTTGAGAATCAGGTAGTCACCTTGCTTCCTCGATGGCTCGACTTCGATGGGCTCGTCCAGACAAGCAACTCTCGCGTCTTTGTCCAAAGCAAAGTACCCAACACGCAGGCCCTGGAATCGGACGCATTCCTTGCCCACGAGTTGCTCGCTTGTAGCATGTGGCGTGTCATCTCCAGACGCCGTCTCCGTTGTCTCGTTGTCCTTCGCCGCCTGTTCCGTCCGTAATGTGGCTTCACGTCGAGCGGTGATAATGGACCGTTTGGCCAGGGACCAGAAGCCGACCTCGACCATCGCACCTTTGACAACTTCCAAGCTGTCTGGCGCGAGATCTGCGACGTCTCCTGTTGGGCGATCGCTTTTGAACAGACGGTGGAAGATGCGAGTCTCGTCCACTCGGACTGGACTACCAGATGACGCATGTTCAGCCACCCATTGGATGAAGGCTTTGGGTTTCTTGCTCACGCCTCCACTCTCCAATTTAACTACCACTCCTACGACCTCCCCTGTCGTGGGATCAGTTTCGTGGGAAATGTATGTTACTGGATATGGCGCTCCAAAGAGGCCGACGGTCTTTCCTGGTGCAAGCCGGAAATAGTCCTTGGAGTCCTCTAGGCGGAAATCGTCGGCTTCGATATAGATGTTACGTGTGAAAGGAATGGTAGATGTTCCAAGCTCTGGAACTTTGGGGTGAAGCGGCTTCTCTACCATCACGAGGTAATCCTCTGGGACATTCTCGATGGTGACCTTAAGAGGTCGCATCACCATGAGTAGCCGTGGCGCAGTCCCTTCGAGGTACTGTCTGACTGTCTGATCGAACCGAGAAATCTCTATGTTCGACGCTGCTGTCGAGACACCGAGTGTGCTCACGAACGAGATGATCGCTCCAGGAGGCACGCCGCGGCGCCGCAGAGCAATGAGGGTGTAAAGACGAGGATCATCCCAGCCGTTCACATAGTCGCCGTTGACAAGTGCATGAATTTTCCGCTTCGACATGATAGTCCCTTCCAAGTTCAGCCTGCCGTACTCGGATTGCCTGGGTCTGTATATGTCGACTGCATCGCAGAGCCATTCGTAGGACTGACGCGAAGCGATGAATTCCGTGGTGCATAGGGAATGTCTAGAAACAATTAAGGTGAGCCAGAGATCCAGAGGTCACTATGAGATGTAGTGCTCACGATATATTCTCGAAACTATCAACCAAGCAATGCGTAAAATCGTATGTAGGATAGATCTTCCACTTGTCGTGCGTTCGGTGATGAGGTGTATCCAACACACGATAGGCTGTCAGATCCCACATTTGAGGATTGCCGTCTTCCAGATCTTGTTTCATTCGAAGGTTGGCTTCCTTCGGCCTGTATTTTCCATTCTTCATGGCTTCAAACTCGGCCAGCGATTCCACGACTGGTCTGTCACGATGAACGCATGGTCTAGGCTGTCCTCGTTTTTCACCACGATCGGCCTTAATTTCCTCCTCTGATTACAAGTAAGCCATCTGGTAACGCAAGCATTTGACGAGTACTCACGAGTACAGTGGCAGACATATGCCTTGTCGCGTTTAATCAACTCAACAGCGAGGTCGTACAGCTCACTGAAGTAGTCGCTTGAATAGGTGATTTTCCAAGGCTCAAATCCGAGCCATCGGACCATCTCCAAGATGCTCTCGAAATACTTGGCTTCCTCTTTCTCGGGATTTGTATCGTCATATCGTAGGTAACACTTTCCGTTATGATAGGCCGCGTATCCAAAATTGACAAAAATGGCCTTCGAGTGGCCTATATGCAGATATCCGTTAGGTTCGGGTGGGAAACGAGTCCAGACATTGCCTCCCGTAGCGGCAAGGTGTGCTTCACGATGACGAGGGTTGGCCTGAGGATTTTCGCCCGGTTTATGGAGTGCTCCAAGGAAACCTTCCTCGAATACACTCTTGCGGGTGGACGCCGCATCCTCAACGGCTGGTTCGGAGGACTTTCCCTTAGTGGGAGCTGGCTTTGTCTCCTTAGCTTCCTGTAAAGATGGGAAATAAAACCTTAGTCATTCCAACAAGCGGCGAAGCCACCTACCTTGCCTTTCGGCTTCGCAGCTCCCTTGGCCCCGAACATTTCTGTGAAACATGTTTCCACCGCGTTTTTCACTTCAAGTGGACTGGCCCACCGAAGTTCTGGCGTGGTTTTCAGGGCTGTCATAACAACTCCAAGGTTTGCCCACCCAGTCACCGCGTTTGACGCGATGTGTTCAGTTACTCGGTCATGGAGTTCTGTTGGCGTGATACTAAAACCTGGAGACAGTGTTGATAAACGATTTCTGCCTTCAGATGGATAATTACACACCGACTCCGCATTCTTTATCAAATTCACTCTCGTCGATCGGTAGCTTATGGGTTTCGATGTACTTGACGGCGGCTTGGAACGACCCTTCAGCATCTCGGCGAGCTGGTTTGCACGGTGTGCTCACCTGTAACTTG
Source organism: Lyophyllum atratum (assembly GCA_014905825.1). Classification (NCBI taxonomy): domain Eukaryota; kingdom Fungi; phylum Basidiomycota; class Agaricomycetes; order Agaricales; family Lyophyllaceae; genus Lyophyllum; species Lyophyllum atratum. The sequence continues at coordinate 2,178,653 of JACGCN010000002.1, read as the reverse complement.
ATCCACTGATTTCAGCTTGTTTTCAATAATCTTTGCTACCACATAGGCTCTGTCCGCAGCTCCAATGCCATCGGATTTCGCCAAAGCTCCAGCAAGCGCTACAATCAACCCGGCTTGCTTTTCATCGAGCTCGCCGCGGGCTATCACAGGATGAGTTTCGATTACGTCTTTGAGAATCGTGGCACTCTTCGGAGATTTGGCTGCTTCTAGTGCTTTGGCCTGGGATAGTCCGATGGATTTGAAGAGAGGGACCAATGGATGTGCCACTGGATCAGGCTGCTTGGCAGGTTTCGACATTACAAGACGGTGTTAACAGAAAGCAGAAAGGCTGATAGATGTATCTAGGAGAGAACGAAGAGTATCCAAGGTTAGGAAATGGGAGAAAAGTTGAATCTACCTGTATGATCAAGGAGTCAGAGATGAGTCTGCTAAATCGAGCTCAAGATAAGATCCTGATAAGCACAAAACAATCACATACTACACCGGAATCACTGTACAAGTCATATACATACAAATTTACATCCTGCCCACAGAATCAAAAAACCAACGAAATCCCTTTAAGCGAAACCTACGACGTATCACGCCGCAAAGGAACGTCCGTTCCCAAGCGAGGGATGGCCACTGCCACTGCCAATGACCCCATATTTCCCACTGGTGTTATCAAGGTTGTTGGCAGCTTCCTGGACTCGGTGCATCCCCCATCCGGAGTTGACGAATACGCTCAACAAGATCCCGGTCGATATCTCTCTGATATGCGGGGTAGTCTCCCTCTCCCAAACCTCTATGAGAAGATGGGATATGTTCACCGTAACGACGGTCAGATCTTACGCTCATGGTGCTGCGTGTTTTCGCGGTGACGGTGTCAGACAGCTTGTCCAAGAGTACACGGACGTCACGTCCGTCGTTGGCATCTGGGGCATAGCGTTTGCTATCGAGACGGACATATTCCAGGAGTGTATCTCGATGACGACGGACGTCACGTCCGTCGTTGGCACCTGGGGCATAGCGTTTGCTATCGAGACGGACATATTCCAGGAGTGCATCTCGACGACGACGGTCATCACGTTCGCGGGATGGGCGTGCAGGAGTTGCATCAGCCCCCTTCGCGTCGAAATACCAGGTCGAGGTAATGTTTTTAGAAGACACTGAATGTCCGAGTTCCTTTTTCAGCGTCTTGATCTGGGCTTTGATCAAGCTCTCGAATGTAGGCTTCTCGTTTCCCTCATAGCTGGCTAGTTCCACAAGCGAGGAAACGCTAAATAGAAATCAATTCAGTCTCGAGATCTATTCGGAGAGATGAGGTCAAAAAGACTTACAAGGCCTCCTTGAGGTAAGCAAAACTGAATTGGTCCGTCGCTTCAGCGATATCCTCGACAAGCTGGTCGGGGAAGGATATATTCTGGTTATCCTTAAGCTTATTCTGCCAGTACCGCGCGTATAATGCGCGTTCTTCTCGATCAGGATCATCAAATTTGCTGTAAGGGTGATGAGTGATCAATTACGCTGCTTAGGCAGGAAGAACTTACAATTTTCGGTCGAACCGGCTAGGGCGATTGCTGAGACCAGGATCCAGTCGATCGAAGTGATTGGTACTACCAATAACAAGTAGACCATCGTTTCCTGTGAGACCGTCCAACTGGTTGAGGAAGAAAGAGCGATTTGCGTCGTTAATGAGACTGTCAAGATCCTCAAGGATCAGGACGCAAGGAGACTTTCGACGAGCATGGTTGAAAACCTCCGCCATGGAGTTTTCTTCTCCACCGTAGCCTGGATCGGAGACATTCAATATAAGATCATCATACAATGGATGATGAAAACCGACTCTGGAAGGATTTAACGTAAAGAGGTGTAAAACCTTGCTCTTCGCAAGTCTTCATGATGACTTTGATACTGATCGTTTTACCATTGCCTGGTGCGATTGGTTATATGTTAGAGCATGAAACTCGATGCTATGATTCTAACCTACCGGGTGGACCATACATGATCAAGCCACGCTGACGACCCTGTTCAGATCCAACCGTCAAATATAAAAAAACGAAGTACCTTCCAAGGAATACCGAGGTCTTTATAGATTTTCTCAGAGGTAAAGAATCCATACACGTCCTTCTGTAAAGCCTTCTTGAAAGTGTCCTTGAGGATGACATCTTTCCAGTCGGCCTTTTGTACATCTGCCCACAGTCCGTGATCCTTTGACCACCAGCCTTGGTTGAAAACCCATATTTCATCGTGTAGCTGAGAAGCCCAAGCCCCTGCAGAGAGAAGCAACCGCCGTGAAGGATCCTCGCTGGGGCCTAAAAGGAGGTCAGAATATACTGATATAGTCTCTATATGCTCTGGTTTACCTTCATGAATGATGTAACGAACAATCTTATTACCAAACCCGGCAGGGTACTGTGTAACGCTGTTAGTTGGCCCATAAGCCGACGGTAGATTGTCTGAAAACCTGAACGACAAAGAGTAGATATTCATATTTCTACCCGTGATGTAAGCATACAGTGTGACGTGTCAAGAAAGCGCTTACATCCCAAGAAACCTTGAAGGCCCCGAAGTGGACGGATTCAACTAAGAACCCAGGTACGGCTCCTAAGCTGCGTCCTAGGGGGACGAAAAAAGTGTCTGTAACAAGAGGGCTTTTCTCCATAGGAACAGCGAGTACTCCGGGGGTGCTAAGGATATCCAAGGCGGAATCTGTGGTTACCACGATAGACCGATGAGGGTATAACTGTCGCAAAGCGTCGGCGCTTGAGGTAATCTATCAGCTACGCTGTGTGAAGCTCAGATATAGTATAGCGCATACCCAGCAAGCAGCGCATTGTTATGCTTGGCTGAGGCTGCGCACACCCTCAGAATATGAATATGTCAGAGAATGTGAGATGGAGGGACACTATACCTTGATCCTGCCATTTACTATAAAAGTCCTTCTTGCCATCGTCACCCATAGCATTCGTCAGCTTATCCTCCTTATCAAACCATACATTCACAAAGGCCTCATCCATTGTAGACTTAGATCGTAGTGGGTGGTGGTCAAGAGAGGGGTGTTGTCGCAGTCCGCAGCACAGGTCGTATCATTTTGTGGAAGTCCATTGATCGAAATTGATTCCCAAAACGGCAGCCAGTCCCCGCATCACGCTCTATTTCCGATGGTCACCTGACCCTCGTTTTGAAGCACGTGATCTAAACACTCTTGAAGTTAGACCACCATGGCCGCCTCAGCTGCAGACGTTCGTAGCATACTCTCCATTCCGGAACCATCAGCAGTCGCTGGACCATCACAACCGAAGAAGCAACTTTTGGCGTCTACGCGGAAACCTGAAGGAATATCGAGAGAACTTTACTCACTCATTGGCCCATCTGCACCTTCATTAGTTGCCCTCACAAAACCCCGGCTAAAGCAGAAACCAAATCTCGGCGGCACCTCCAAGGTGAAATGGTGAGGTTCACTGCCAGTTAAATGCTATTGCAGATCTTATCAAACGCATGCAACACATCAGGGAGTGTCGCGCTTTCAAGAACAGCGCCCGTGAAGATTCTCTTGAACTTCGGCATTGGGTAAAGGCTACAACGGAAGAAGACGCCGGTGTGTACTTTTCACTCAAACTAGCTATGCGTCCCTGAACTTTTGGGCAAGTAGAATCTCCATTCGCCAAATATAATGTACAACCCAACGTGTTCACATACTCCCAAGACGAATATACACGCTTTTTGGAAGGTGTGCATGCATCGTGGATTCTACGTAGGCATCCCTGTTCACTTATACACTTAGATAAGGAATGGTCGAAGGAAGAAACCGATTATCTGTTCGAGGTGGCGCGGGACTACGATGTGAGGTGGTATGTTGTGTATGATCGCTACGACTACCCAGGAGGCGTATCTCGGTCGGTAGATGTACGTTCCTCCTCTTTCGTAACAAGTCTCTTCATCTCATCATGGCTTCACCTAGGACCTGAAAGAACGGTATTACAGTGTGTGTCGAAAGCTCGTACGAAATCGACCATGGGCTGGCGATGAAGCCGGTAGGGCACAGTTGATAGCGAGTTACCATTTCGATAAAGGTACGTTCATAACCTCACACTCTTGCGCAACTAACATAACGCAACTGACATAACTAGAACGAGAGTTAACGCGCAAGAAGTATATCGTGAGCCTGGAGAATCGCACTCCCGAACAGATCGCAGAAGAGGAGGCACTTTTCATCGAAGTTAAGCGCTTAGAACAAAACGAACGACGGTTCAAGAAAGACCGCGAAGAGCTCCTGAGGACCATTGCTGGTATAGATTCGGGTCTGCCCGACATCGTTGAGGATGAAGGGTTGATGAGTCTCGCTATCGACACCAAAAAGAGAAAGCGCGGCTCTACGCTCATGGAAATCGACTCACCGTCCACGCCTGCAATACCTGCCACCCCTGTCATCAAGCGTCCACAGACTGCCAAGAATGCTGCTTTCGGTGAGCTGTTCACCCTTCTTGACGACGAATCTTCTGATATACTGACGCCTCTGACAAGATGCCGCGAATTGCATCATTCGCACCGACCCTCCGACCACGGTGCCTGTCACGAAAGCTGCGCACACACCTGCACATCTTCGTTCCTACAAACTTCCTGTGCCCAAAGCGGCAGTCGCACCCAAGATAACTGCCACTTTGGCAGAACTTGGAGTATCACATAGCCGGCTGGTCATGCCGACTCGTGATAACATCATGCAACTTGAGGCGCTTCTGGACGCTACGACGACCCTGGTGGAGACGAAGCGAGTGACGGACAAGGTCGAGTATGACATCCGAATTATGAAAAGCCGTCTTGGGATGAGGGAAAGTCTGGGTGTCGAGGGCCAGCCTACGGTACCCGAAGCGATGGATGTGGATGAAGGAAACGATGGCGGAGAGGCCGTGGGTGAGGATGGTCGGGCTCAGAGTGTGGTCAGCAACAGAAGCAGGAGGCACGTGAGTATAGATTCAAAGATTTCCCAAGTACGTCAATAACGCGTCTCCTTCATACACAGACGCGACGATCTATGTCAATATCCTCGGTCGATACTTCCGGCACGGCAACCACCAGGGCAGGTACAAAGCGGCAGAAGCGGAGCTAACTGCGAAGTCCGTTGGTCGTTGTCTTGGATGATCGTTTGCGTCTGGTGGAAAGCCGATGTTCAAACCATACATACATTCGCAGGAATATGTCGTACAAGGCATTACGGCGTAAATAGATTATGGTGTGACGTGATATTCAAGCGACGAGCACAGGGAGAACAAAGGGTGTAAGGGTCAGCCCTGGGTAAACCGCAGAACGAAATTGACGATGACGGCGACTGAGAAAGGATTAGCTGGAAAATAACTGTGACATAGAGAGTGAGAATACCAAGAAGCGCGACGCACAGCACCGTCTGCCATTGAGGGCTTATGTCAAAACGTGTTTCAGAGCGTAAGGCGAAGGCACGTACTGGTCCCACTCGATCGTCATATGGACCTCGCCCACCACGCCGAATCGATGCAGCTCTCCAGTGGTATGTCCATAAAGCATATATCATTATCGCCATAGCTGTGTGGAGCGGATTTGTTTTGAAAAGGGGGTTCCGCAACTGAGACACTCCATACTTACCGACGACAGAGAACATCGCAGCACTGATTTTTCCAACCTACGTCACGTATACATTATCAAGAAGGCTCGCGGGAGAACAAGAAAGCAGCGACAGACTTTATCGCCAAAGTTCAGCAGCCCTACTGCGAGGCCTCCCAGAACAACGGTAAAGTGCAACCATGACAGAAATGTCCGCTCATTGGCGAAAGAAACCTTGGGCTCAACGCGGACAGGGAGGGCAATGCGTTTTGTAGCGGTCCTTTGGAGCAAGGGTTGGGTGGACATCGCGCCAGAGGGGGAAGTTACGACTAGTTGGACGAAGATAGGGTACTTGAACTATACAGGGTTCATGGATTACCTAAAGCGGCAACTTCTGACGAACGTTCGTGAATGCTTAAAATTACGTCGGAGTCTCTCCTGCCGTGTCTTCTTTCAGATCCAAGATCTGAGGTCATCCCACAACAACTCTACAGCCTTACTGTATGTATTTGTGAAGTATCTCTCAACAGATTTCGATCCATAAGATAACATTACAAGAGCTACTCCCGACGCAGCGCGGGCATCATGGTCATGACGCAAAGCTGCGGGGACAAGTACACATATCAATCGAAGAAGGTCGTGTGCAGTTTTCTACGTCGTCCGTACCGGTAGCCCGCCTGGCAACCACGAGGAAAGGATCGACAAACAGTGTTCACCTACTTAACCCAGGGAGTTATCTTGCTCCCATCATTCTCAGCCTGTCAGGATGAATGCTAGGGCCACTGCCAGGCGCCGCTGGCGGCCCACCAGGTGCCGGCGGTCCTTGAGATGGAGGAGGGGGAGAACCAGCAAATCCTCCAGGAGGACCCCCATTGGGTGGGAAAGGAGGAGCACCAGCGCCAGGAGGACCACCGGGGGGGAAGGGAGGGGGACCTGTGAGTTTGTTAGCATCAGTGCGTGGAACATCCAAAGGATGGCAACGTACCTCCGAAACCTGGAGGGGGCATACCAGGGGGCATACCACCACCCGGAGGGAACGGAGGGCCACCTGGCGGCATCATGGGTGGAAAACCGGGTCCAGGAGGGAATGGCGGGCGGGCTGTTATGCTGTGGGTCAGAAGCGGATAAATTTTCAAGGGTAAAGTGACTCACGTCCGCCGAATCCTGGTGGGGGCATCGGACCGCCGAAGCCCATTGGTGGCCCGCCATAGCCTGGCGGAGGTCCACCGAGGTGTTGAGGCCCAAATCCAAAGCCACCTGGTGGGGGTCCTCCACTTGTCTCGTAGGCTGAAGTGATCTGGTCAATGATACTTTGGGCTTTGTCATGGCCAAGGGCTATTACAGAAAAGAGCGTCAGAAGTCAAGAAAACACTGAGTGTGAGATATGATCGCACAGGCGTAGTAGTCCCGAACATTTGAGAGATGATTCCTGCCGCTGTTATGGGCTTTTCGCACTGCAAACCAGAAAAGTCAGAACACGGCGTCTTCACAAGTGGGGTAGTTGTACCTGATGTTGAATCGTGAGTTAGGAACACATCACAGTAGTCGCAGTAGTGTTTCTGTAGCGTTCAGAGGCTGTCAGCATGCATCATACGGAAAATGAAAGGAAACGACGCACAGGCATTGTGAGAGTGGGCTATGGACTGAAACCGTCGTCACCGTCGAGCACAACGAGAAGATAAATGTCGGAGTTTGAAATGGCATGTGACAACTTGCTCCTTGACTTTAAGTTTCTGGAATCTCATGGACGCATCCTCAGGCATCCAAGAGCCGTTCGATCTCATCAGGCTGTCTCTCAGCGAGCGTGTTTTCGTGAAGCTTAGGGGCGACAGGGAAATAACGGGGATCCTACATGTACGTGTCGCGTTATCCGAAATGCGCGTCCGTATCTCAGAAGTTATCAGGCGTATGATGGCCATATGAACCTGATCCTCAGTGATGTCGAGGAGACAATCATGCTAGTAGATGTAGAGGGTGCACCTGAAGGCACAGTTAATGTATGTGGCACATGCGGTCTTACAGCCCTCTGCTAATTCACGGAGTATTCTGGCCTCTAGGTGGCGAAACGCAGAATGGAAATGTTGTTCGTTAGAGGTGACGGTGTAATCCTGGTGCGTGATACGGTTTAAAGCTCTCAGACTTCTCCCAACGCCATTTACAGGTCTCACCTCCGTCGCGAACTTGAAGAAAGTCCAAGACAACGTCCTGTGGCGATCAAACTGCCAATATACTTTTAGAGCAGTGTCTACAGGACTTGGAGTGACCCATCTGGACTATGTTGTATATCTTGTCGGTGGAAGCTCTTTTCTCCGTGTTTTGGTCTCCGTGCTCGTTCATGCATGAATTTCACTGGCAAACAGGTCATGTACATCATTAAGGTATCCAAGATTTCTACAAGATCCTACATAGATAGCACCTCGAAGCATTTAGCAAGTGGCTGCGCTTTCACCGTCGTTGACTTTCGCGCTATCATGATTAGCGACCATCCAAGGCGCCGTGACTACGGGGGAATATTCTGCCACTGAGAGTGATGGCGAGCCTATGTGTGGTAGTGGTGGATGCGATAGATCGTCAGGCAGAATGTCATCCGGCTCGGGTGCAACAGCTCCAGCAGGCCACGTATCGTCCCGTAGCCAGGCTGCATGGATGACCTTGATCTTCGTGGCAAGCATGAATACTGCAGACGATGGATGGTGAGGCGATAGAACCTACTATGAGGGCCATAGGGAGTCTCCGCTTGAGCCTGCCACCAGCAGACAGTGTATGCCAGACCTTCGCAACACCATTGTTCCATACGTCGTCGTCGTCTACAGCATTGGGAGGGCTTAATATGTGTTGTAAGCGTTGTTGTGAGGTGGACGGCACAACGGATGTCGGGCGCGTGCTTGGGCGCTGGGCAAGCCAAAGACTTCTTCGTGCCGCGTATAAATCAGGCCCTGGAGGTGGGAGGTTGGCTGCTGCCAAAATGTCGTCGAAGGCCTGAGTGGACGGCGGTTGAGCACAAGTCATGGCATCTGCAGGGAGACCGATAATCTGGTCAAGTCCATCGTTAGTCACGTGATTGTCGTCTGACCAACAGCTTCGTTCGCTGCCTCTTGTTCCCCAAACACCATGTACAAGCTCCCCATCTCCTCTACAACATCCCTCTCCGACGACGACTACGATGAGGACACCCGGAAACCCATCTTCTACTCGCCCCAGGATCGCCATCCAGCGACCAGCGCTCCCGCACAATGGTCCACTGTACGCCCTAGCAAAACAGTCCCTGCCCGGGACTCTCCAATGTCCCAACTACCCGCGGAAATCCTCATTCACATCCTCAGGCACCTTCATTCTACCCGCGATCTCCTCAGTGCCCTCCGTGTCTCTCGCAAATGGTGCGAGTGCTCCGTCGAACTTTTGTGGCATAAACCCGTATTCCCAAAGTACGAAACCCTCAAGAAAATGTCAAGGCGCCTCATTGCACCCCACAAAACTTTCACATACGCCCGTTTTATCCGTCGCCTGAACCTATCTACTCTCAGCGCAGCTGTGAAGGATGATATATTATCCACCTTTGCATCCTGCGATCGCCTCGAGCGCCTCACCCTTATCAACTGCGACAACATCACCGAACACACATTAGCCCGCGTTCTCCCCTGTTTCCCCAATTTAGTCGCTGTCGACCTCACCGGTGTCGTAAACACGACCAACGAAGCCGTTATCGGCCTTGCGTATGCGGCCAAGCGACTGCAGGGTATCAACCTTGCGGGGTGCGATAACGTCTCTGACGAAGGCATCATGGCATTTGCTAAAAACTGCCCAATGCTTCGGCGGGTCAAGTTGAGTGGTTTGACAACCCTCACAGACGCACCCATCTCTGCCATCGCAAAATCTTGCCCTCTTCTCCTAGAAATCGACCTCAACCACTGCTACCTAATTACCGACATTTCAATTCGCGAGATTTGGATCCACTCCACTCATATGCGCGAGATGCGTGTCTCCCACTGTTCGGAGCTTACCGATGCTGCATTCCCTGCCCCACCGCGGCCAGAAGGACTCACGTCGCCTGATGCATCCCACCCCTTCCCCTCTTATTCCTCAGAGTGTCCCTCTGAGCTCCCTCCCCTCGTCCTCTCGCGCCCATTAGAACATCTGCGGATGCTGGATTTGACCGCGTGCTCGCTTGTGACAGATGACGCTATCGAGGGAATCATCTCCTATGCTCCCAAGATCCGTAATCTTGTCCTGTCGAAATGCTCCCTTTTGACGGATCGGTCGGTAGAGAACATGTGCAAGCTCGGAAGACATCTGCACTATCTACACCTAGGGCACGCAGTGAAGATTAGAGACGGCTCTGTTCGCACCCTCGCGCGGTCATGTACTCGGTTGAGATATGTTGATTTCGCAAGTAAGCCCGTATTCCCCGCCATCAGCTCTTGACTTCAACTTACTTACGTTCCTCCCAAGATTGTGTAGAATTGACGGACATGTCTGTCTTCGAACTGGCAGCTTTGCCTAAACTTCGACGCATAGGCCTGGTCCGGGTCAACAACCTCACCGACGAGGCGATTTACGCTTTGGGAGAGCGGCACACATCATTGGAGCGGATCCATCTATCTTACTGTGACCAAATCTCGGTCCTGGCCATCCATTTCCTCCTACAGAAGCTGGACAAGCTGACCCATCTCAGTCTTACGGGCATTCCGGCGTTCCGGCAACCAGAGCTACAACAATTTTGTCGCGATCCACCAAAGGTAAATCTAAAACAATCTCTTTTCCTAACCTTTGAGCTGAGCGTTGAGTAGGATTTTAATTCGACCCAACAATCCTCCTTCTGTGTCTACTCTGGCAAAGGTGTATCGCAGCTTCGGTCATTTTTGAGCGCCTTGTTCGACCATATCACCGATATGAATGGGACGGATGATACGGAGTATGAAGATGACGATGAGGAGGAAGACCTATACAATGCGGAGGATACACCGGAGCCTGATGATGGGTACAATGACGATGAAGATGGAAATGCATCTCAGCGAATGCGCTCAGAGTCAGCGTATGCCGCTTCAGCCCGTGAATACCGACAGCCCCTAAACCCCCCGCCATCGCATGAATTCGTTTTTCGTCGTGATCGCCCAATCCGAGGAGCCACTATTCCCGCTAGCCGGAGCACAGCGTCAAATGTGCCTCCCTCTGTCAACATCGAAGGTGCTACAAACCGTTTGAATGCGCAAATTTTAGCAGCGAGACGGCCTCTGGGGCAAGCTCAAGGCCATCGGTCCATGGCAGACATGCTTCCGATTGTCGAATCATCGAACTCCCCGCCGCTTAGTGATGTAGCTTCCAACCGTAGCGCGGGAACGAATCACTCGAACGGTGCAGGCTTCTTCCGCACATACCAAGAGGGAACGCCGTCCGGTGTGTCGTCTCGCGGCAACGGGGCAATGACACCTGAGTACAACTTTGCAGAGATCGGTCACGGGCGGGGGACGCAGGCGTCGCCAATGCAACTGACGTCTCAACATCGTACTCGGTCCGTCGGTGATGAAACGTTCCATTGGCGGCCACCCGTCGTTGAGGCGGACCCCGTTCCTCGCCCTTCAGCACCCGTGCTGGAATACGGAACGCCGACAGCGGCTTTAGGAAGATCATCTCAAAATGTCAACAGCCCCGTTGCTTGGCCTTACCGAGAGCCCAACGACGGCGCGCTACCTGCGATCCAAGTCCCGAGCGAGGTTCAACGGACAAGTCCCCAACAAACACCAGTTGCGGATGGACGTGGAAGAAGCGTTAAACGGAACTTGCGCAATACCCTTCATGTTGCGGAAACCTACGCTAACTCTTTCCTTTTCGGAAGGGGTTCAAGCAGAGCAGGCGATGTCAGTGGATCCAATGCCCCGAGTGGAAGCGGAAATGCGGGGCGCGGGCACTAGGAGTAGTGTGGGAGGAGGCCTCGCAAAGCGATTTGTCGACGACGTAAGAAGGCACTAGGAGTAGGGTATTTTTCTTTTTCTTGGAGTCGTGACGAATACCTTGTACGATGATGATGATACTGCATCTGTTCATAGCACGCAATTACTTCTCATACCAACTGTAGGATATTGGATGGTTCAACGCCATTCATACACATATGCAAGGCTTTGTAACAACGTAATTACAGTGTCTCAACACGATGTACAGTGTAATACATATGTAACCAATACTTTGAACGAATAATTTATGGAGGATGGCGTGTGCAGTCCAATGGTGGGACTAGCGTCCGAGGAAGCCAATAGCTCCCAGAACCAAGGGGATGAATAATAAAGGCCTGGTCACGGACAAAAGTGTCGCTGACGATGATGCCGTGTTCTTCCCTGTTACGGGCTTGGTCTGGGCAGTGTTGACCTTGCTCACCCCATTTGCAAAGACAACCGCCATTGCTGTCGGAGGCACGTCAATGGAGCAACCGTTGCTACAGTCGACGTTCTTGTTAGGCGCGACCCAGGATGAGCTATCGTCCTTGAATGTCCCATTTCCGACACCTGCCAGCGTTTGCCCGCCCCACGCGATGTTGGTCGTCTCGTGGAGATCTTGCGCTGACAGATATTTCACTTGGACGGCCTTCTTGTTGACGGATTTGAAGGCGCTGGGCGGGAGAGCGAACGTCGCGCTGGAAGTGGACGTATTGGCGTAGTTGAACAGTACGAATTGCTGCACGTTCGCGCCCTTCCCGTCGTACACGGCGTACCCCGCAACGGTGGCGGCCTTGTTGGTCTGGGAGCCGGCGATGTTCAAGTCCACGACAACACTTCCGTCAGTAGACTGCAGTGCCTCTGCCGCCGCGACGAGTGCGTAGTACGGGGGGTTGGTCACCCACGGGCCCGGGTTGCCATTGGGTCCTTCGGGCGGGGCGAACAAATTGTATGTGATTCCCCTTTCGCGAGTATGCAGATATGCTGCGCTGTAGCCGACAGACGCCATTTGGAGAGCGTAATCCACGGTCCAGAGTGATCCAACGGCAAAAGTATCGGAGATCTTGGGGATCCCACCGCATGATGCGGAGTTGAACTCAGACATGATGAGCTGGGGACGATTCGCCGACGTGTTGGATGCCGTTATGGCGATTCCAGGTTGTTGCCATGATGCAAGTCGGACGACTAAAATGATCGTGAGTAGGGGTGATAACACTACTTCGGTTATGTCTCACACACCATTTGCATGCTGCATGTAGTAAGGTATCTCGAAATCATACCGTCCAAAGCAATTATTCTGTGGGTAGTGTTGAAGCCTGATGATGTATTAGGTCAACGCACAGTCATATCTTGCAAAGGTATACATACGATATATATTTCAAAATATTATCGAAATTGGCTAGATAGCCGCCCTGCAGAAGAGCATCGAGGTTCTGTGGACGCAGACCGCAGATGTTAGTTCTACATCAGTTAAAGCGAGAATGCACTCACCCAAGCGCAGCAGACTGTAGGACCGCCGATCTTCTTGAGGTTGAGAAGGTTGCCTGCAGATGTATCGGCCAAACGGTTGGAAACAGTTTTGAATTCCTGGTCGGAAGGAAGTTGCAGTTCGGCGCGTAATCTAAGCGCTGGAGGGACTTACGTCGATGTAGATGTCGGTAGTGTAGTTTTGGATATTGGGGCGCTGTTGATGAGTGGTGTAGAGATCAGGTTCCTGCAAGGTAGCCGCGATCAATCTACGAAGATAACTTCGAGCCTGTACGAGACGTACATTTCCCAATAGGAAACCATCAAGAGAATCTCCGAGTTTTTCCTGAGCGGCACCTTATCATCGCAGGTGAGATGTCCATGTATTCGATATTAAACCAAGTGATCGTCACATACCAGCCAAAACGGGCACGTTTAAATTATTAGGGTCAAGTAACGAGAGGCCTGGAAGCCCGAACGATCAGAGTTCAGCGTTTCAGGTTCGCGAATGGACAAGAGCACGCACCGATAAGATACTCTGCCCCTCCGACATCATCGGCGACCTTCTTCATAACATCCCAGAGCATTGGGCCATAGGTGGCGGGCTGATTATTGGCATTCGCTGCATTTTGCTTCATCTCCACCATGGGGGAGGTCTGTTCGGGTACATAGACGGAGCTATCCATGGAGTTACCACCGACGCGGAGTCGCAAAGGATTATTCCCTGTACGGCTTCGTATGCCCGAAAGATAGTTCATGACTGCAACAGGGATGGTCGACGTATCGTTCCCAACTGCGCAAGAGGATCAAGTTCAAGTCGTTATGCGTAGCATGAGCAGAACTTACAGTATTCGTCCATGAAGCTCAACTCCAAGCTGATCCCAAGAAAATTGGATTGGACGACATTATGAGTGGGGGCAGCCAATGGCACGGAAACGCTGATAGGATCCGCTGCAGAAAACGGTGCCTAGCCCCAGAGTAAGAGCTAAAATACAATTCAAAGGAGTGACAGGGAGAGGGAACGGGAACATAGCGATGATGGGCGGTCTCCCTCGCAGGATGCGGTCTTATATGGCCCAGTCCGTTATATGAATCAGGGTAGGGATGAGCGGAGTGTTTGATAGCCACATGGGTCAGTAATGCCATAAGGCATGCTGTTGAAGGTATAGCATAGAGACAAGTGCAAGGTACAAGTGATGGTTGTTCTAATTATAAATAAGTGTCGCGCTTCAGCGGGGTCGCGGAGTGTAAACTACACGGTTTCCGGTCAACGAGCTCCGAGGGCAACCAGCCAATGTTCTTTCTCTCCGAAATTCCAGGCCGCTTCCCTGTCGGCGCAACGACATTCCTGAGCCGTGTTCCATCTCCTCGCCCTGTTGGTTGTATAAAGCTACGGAATCAGCAGTCCGATGCTCCCCAATCAGCACTCATCCTCGAGGAGGTCGCCTTCACCGCTTATTACCCCGCTGACGCCTCAAAATTAACGAAGAAGGGCCTTGACTGGGTAATACGGTGCGTCACGTCTATTGAGGGGCTTTAAACGTTTTGTTGACCTTTCAATAGACCTGTGAAAGAATCATTACGTGGCTTTGTCCGGTTTTCAAGTACGTCGCCCTACCACTCCAATCCATCTGCCTAACAGGCCCGATAGAGATCCCCCATTGGGTGCTCTGGCCTATTGTGTATCTCTTCGGCTCCCTTATCCAGGCAAGCACACCGCCCATTTGATGGCTTCCATTATTCATGTCGACTATAGATACCTGTCTACCCAAATGCTTCGCTCGCGAATCCCAAGGAGGCGGCGTCTTCAGATAAGGGTGAGACAGAAATTGAACAATGGCCTCTCGTGATATTCTCTCATGGCCTCGGGGGAAGCCGTACGGCGTATAGGTGTGCTCCTTGACATATCAGAGAATTCCCCCCAGACTGACACCCTACATGTAGCCAAATATGCTCAAGGATGGCAGCATCGGGCAAGGTTGTTCTTGCACTAGAGCACCGGGACGGGACAGGTTGTGCATGCGTAATGCGAGTACGAGGGCCTGATGGTAGATACCAAGACAAGCCAATCCTCTATTACCAGGAGGCCGATGTCATGTGTGTGGTCACCACATTTTTTTCATTCTTGTCCCCAATGAACTTGTACAGCTTAGAAAAGACTGGTACCCACGATAACCCGACTCCATTTCCTATGCGGACGGACCAACTTGAATTTCGTCGTGAAGAAATATATACCGCATACAAAACCTTTTGTGATTTTGTGCAAAATAATTGTTCGTCAGAGCTGGAGACCATCGATAATAGTCATATAGACTACAACAGCTGGTCGTGTGTTGACGTTACCTCCGGAAAAGGACCAGTATGCTTAGACGCAAATGTTACTCTTGCTGGCCATTCGTTCGGAGGTTGTACAGTGGTATGTTGATCCTGTATATCCGAGGAGCCGACACCTAATTTCCAGTGCGTTAGCTATCCATATTATCCACTAATCCACCCCCGGAATATCCCTACATACCCATTTCGCGCGCTCTAATCCTCGACCCATGGTTAGAGCCTTTACCGTTGCCAGGACCCGTACCTTTATTGCGAACACTGTCATCATTGTCGGATAAATCTGCATCCACTGCGGACTCGCTCAATCGAACTGGAGACCAGGCCCTAGACGACCCATCTTGTCACAGCCAGCTCCCCCAGATCTTGGTTATCAATTCAGAAACGTTTACCCTTTGGAAGGATCATTACACAAGATTGCAAGATGTCATTAAAGCTTGGGAGCCACAGGGAAGACGTATTTTGACCCTCGGTAAGTGGGCTCGGGTGTCATCCAATGTCAAACTTAGTTAACCTTCGTACTACTACTAGTTGGATCCCAACATGAAACTTTTTCGGACTACCCTGTTCTTCCCCTCCTTAGAACGGCTAAAGCACAGACCCTCATGGACGTATTTTCTAGCCTATCGATTGCATTCCTAGACGGAAATTTAGAGGAAGTATTGAGTTCAACTTCGACAAGAAAAATGGAGATTGAAGTTGTAGGGAAGAGGAAGGATGGTCGACCAAAGAGGAAATTGGTAGGAACTGTAGGAGATGTTCTTGTAACGTAGAGCATCCATCCAGGCGAGCTTGAAGAGCATGTTGTCGTCGGGCCGATATTCTAAGAACCAAACACCGGTAACTTTGCAAACCACTTGCAGCCTTGAAGTCAAACGTCCAAGTCCCAGCTATTTGGTGACCTTGCAGCGAAGCTCCAGCATGGTCAACGTGCGCGCAGCACGAGTATGAAAGCTTACCTCGTTCTAATGGTGCTTGGCTTACCTTGTTTGGCCAGGTAGAAGACCTCGCGGGCATGCAGGCTTGCAATCTGCAGAACCTGCCAGAAAACTACACGATGAAGTACTGTGTGTAATCTCCAATGTAGGCCGCGTGCATCCCATACGTACTCACCGTAATAGATCTATACCACGCTATGACCTGGCCATCGCTTTCCTACGTTGCAGAAGATAACAAGGGTAGGATTGTGGGATATATCCTTGCCAAAATGTAACCCCCGACTCCAACGTATCAGTTATCATTGACTTTGACGCGACGAGATGCGACACAGGGAGGAAGAAACCGCAGAAGGCGAAGACCCCCATGGACACGTAACCTCAATATCAGTTCTGCGTTCGTATCGACGTTTAGGCCTGGCCAAGAAGCTCATGGTGCAGTCTCGTACGTGTTTCATTCTTTTCCCACTTTATATATGCTTACTCCCATTGAAGAAGAAGCTATGGCGTCCATATATCGGGCTTCCAACGTGTCCCTACATGTTAGAAAATCGAACCGAGCGGCTCTAGGACTGTACAGAGATACACTGGGTTTTACGGTAAAAGACATAGAGAAGGGCTACTGTACGTCACCCTTCCTTTTACACAACGTGTTTACTGAAATCACTCCTGGTTAGATGCTGACGGAGAAGACGCCTATGACATGTACCTTTCGCTGAAAAGTTGATATCGATATCACCCGTTTATCAGCAGGTGGCTTCTGAGATAATAATTACTTATAGACAATTACAGGGTATACACAAGGAAGGTATACACAAGGTGTTTAGCTTGATTTGATCCAAAGCTCCCTCTTCTGGTGTTTTCCCAGTTAGCTCTCATGGATCCTTTCGTCAGAGGTAGCTCCCTTAGAATCGAGCGACTCGCGGATGATCTTCGCTATGGAGAGACCCAGTTCGTAATATCCATCATTCATTTTCGCGCCAAACATTCCAGTGTGCGCCTGTAATTCGTCTGGTGCCATGGTATTTCTGGCTGGCTGGAAATGGGCAAGTTGACGCGATCCCCGCTTTGGAAGGACAATGAACGTCCGAGCTACACTGAACGGGGGCGTGGCTGGGATAAACGTGTAGAACCTGGGATTGCGATTTAGTTTTTTCTTTCGGAGAACTCTGCCTTTCTGCTCACGTGCGGAATATCATTCCTGCTTGTTCCTCGAGGTTAATTAACGCCTCGACGCGTCTCGTCAATGCCGCTTCGTCCCATAGGTTCCCTACGTATTTCATATGATCCGTTGCCCAAGTGAAACCGACATTGATCTCGTCTCGTTTGTAATATGCACTCCCCGCGGCGCCTGCCACAATAGCACCGCCAACGGCATATGCAGCCGGCGCAGCCCATTTCATCCAGCTAGGACCTGAAGCTGCAGTAGCCGGCGTAGTAGGTGGAGGGAGTGTTGTAGGCGTTGTTGCTTTCTTCGCGCCGAGGCTGGCAAAAGCACCGAAGACGGCAGATCCGACTGTTTGTGCAGCGGATGCGTATTGTGCTGCCTTCGTGACGCTGTTTTTGAAGACGTGCGGATGTATTCCGAGATACTGAATATCGTATATCAGCGAACCGGCCTTGATACGAATAAAAACTATCTTGCAGGGGTATCCAAGGCAATGCAAGCAGTAATCTTGGGCCACAGGGGGCACGTCTTGTCCGGTCGTGTCTTGTAAAATTCAAGTAAAGTATCCGCTATCAGTAATCCTCCCATACTTGTGGTTTCCTAGGTTCAGCTATGAACATGAAGCGGATGAAGTTGTCTTACCTGTGACCGCAAAGTACGATGTTTGCCTTGCCTGCCCCACCACCTGAAGCGACCTCCCTCTGAACTGTGAGGGTCGTGAGCCAGTCCGCAAACCGGATAACGGCTTCATTCTGAATGAACGTTCAGCCGGCGTTCGAGTGCATGAGGATTCAGAGGTGTACCAGGTCACCCTTGGTCTAAGATTGATATTGTCCTGTCAGCTTTCTCTGTTTCTTGGAAGCTAGTTTCCATACCTCGTATGCGGGAAAGACTATACACTCCACCGCAACGTCCGTTGTGGTTTCCGTAAGTATATGTTGAAGTCGCTCTGGGAAGTCACCAAACGTTTGGTCTGTGCCCTTGAAGCCGTGGACAAAAATGACCAGCAGCAGCTCTGAAATATGTTTCACCACTTCCTTGCTAGTCTCTGGAGGATCCGCGTTGATATTCGTATCCATCGCGAGTCGTATGGTTCAAGATGAGGTTAAAGTGTAAGCCTGCCATAATCGTTATTTATCAATGTTGATAACTGACACTACAATTGAAACGCGTTGACGTCATCCAATGCAGGTCCTGAGTCCTTAGAGTAGGCTCATAACTTATGTCAGTCGATGGTTATGTCCCACATAACACATAACCGTACAGCCACAGTCCAATCCGGTAATACATTCCCATCCCTTGCACGGGTTCTCGGGCTCCATGCAACCGGTTCTAATTTCGTACACAACTCCCACGTAGTCAACTTCAACACAAGTCCCGCTCGGCCAGTTTGAATCGCGACCAAATCGTGGCCACGACGGGATCGATCAATTGCAGGACCAGCACAGGGCAGGCGTGAAGACCTCGGCGCGGAAATCTGTGAGTACTGTTCTTCGCTATACCTATAGTCAGACATTCGTGACAGGCTTATTTCTCGCAGATTCTCATCATTCGCGCGAAGCGCCTTTCTTCGGAATCACCTAGGCCGCCATGTAAGCCTTGGAGCTGCAAAGTAAGTGCATGCAACTTCAATGGTATTAATATCTTGCTAATCAACCTTCCTTGTATGTTGCAGACTTTTCCTTCCTTATGGATAGACACGGATGACGATTGATTGATAGGTCAGGCTTGTCGAAGGGAACGACGATCTGTTGCACACGACAAGGATGATGGTAGGGAGGGGATACAATGGGGCAGACTCCAGCTGGGGAGAGCCCTGCAGGTGCGTTGCCATATCATCCTCGCAATGATCGCTCACCACGCCTGTCTCCTCTCAAGGCAAACACTTCGCAATCGCCGCGGCTCCCCATCACCAGCCTCTCGTCACGATGCTGCGCATATGGTGTCACCCATCCGCGAGCGAATTTCAACCTCAATCCCAAGCCGATCAACATGCGGCGGTGCCATCCCCAATCCATCCCTACGCTGTCGGCTGTCGCCGATGGCCGTATCCGCAGCGGACGCGTACCCTACCCCAGCCAGTGCATCCACCCGCCGGCGCCTCCGTCTGTGCCAGCAACAGCAGCTGATCTCGGCCGTCTGCTAGCCTGTGTGAACGATAGCACCAGCCCAGCCCAGCCCAGCTCAGCAAGGGTTTCCAGCTAGCCTCAGCGATGAACGACGCCGCCAGCCTCAACCCAACCGTCTCACAATCCCCGCGACGCCGGCTGGAGCGCCAACACCAGCCCAGCCTAGCCGCCGGCCCCGTTTCCTGCCGTTTCCTGCCCACCTGAGGTGCTTGAGTTCCCTTCACCGTTTCCTAGTTAGATAGAATATAGTAATCTCTTGTCATTCACGGTGTATCCAATTTTTTTGTCTTATTATCTTCAAGTATCAAATTCGCAGTATTGAGTACCTCACCAGCGGCCAATCACGTGGTCGAGGTGACACAGGCTGGTCGTTCTATTCAGTGAAACGAGCCCGCGAGTTCCCTGAATAGAACAAGGTCTTTGAAAGCGCGGTTTGAACTAGAAAAACCAAGCCACGTGTGAAGACTAAGATATGGATTCGACACGTGTATGTGGCTTGAGTTTTTCTCTCTCATCCCACAAAGTCGAAAAATAAACTTTCTAGCTGCAGACCACTTTGTGGGATGAGAGAGAAAAACTCAAGCCACATACACGTGTCGAATCCATATCTTAGTCTTCACACGTGGCTTGGTTTTTCTAGTTCAAACCGCGCTTTCAAAGACCTTGTTCTATTCAGGGAACTCGCGGGCTCGTTTCACTGAATAGAACGACCATCTTTGTAATAGCTAATTTGAAATCAAATCATGGAATCTTATTCCAGGTTTTGGGAGAAAGCGTCTGGTCTTTTAGACCCTTAAAAGGCACTTATTGATGTAATCGATTGCCGACGCTTTGAGCGCGAGCTGTAGGAATTAGAATGACCGTCTCTGAATAATAAGTCAAACTATCCCAAGGGTAGCTCACACTAGAAATAGGGATGGTGGGTGGGTCGAAAAATAAACTTTCTAGCTGCAGACCACTTTGTGGGATGAGAGAGAAAAACTCAAGCCACATACACGTGTCGAATCCATATCTTAGTCTTCACACGTGGCTTGGTTTTTCTAGTTCAAACCGCGCTTTCAAAGACCTTGTTCTATTCAGGGAACTCGCGGGCTCGTTTCACTGAATAGAACGACCATCTTTGTAATAGCTAATTTGAAATCAAATCATGGAATCTTATTCCAGGTTTTGGGAGAAAGCGTCTGGTCTTTTAGACCCTTAAAAGGCACTTATTGATGTAATCGATTGCCGACGCTTTGAGCGCGAGCTGTAGGAATTAGAATGACCGTCTCTGAATAATAAGTCAAACTATCCCATAACAGAGCACAGCTCACCACAGTTGGACTGATTATACAGCGCCAACTCACCCAAACCGGAGTGCATGCTCGCAAGTTTTATCTATAATCGAAAGCTATAGTCCGTAAAATACACATATACAAAGTTCAATAGTCCGAATAATGTTCGAGTAAAGTAAATGTTCTATAGTCCAATAAGCAATACAAGTCCAAAAGTCCGAAATCAAGAAAATTAATGTCCATGAGTCGAAGGTCCATAACGACGTTGAAAAGCGTGCATACTCTTCCTGGCCAGGTTCGCTCTGTCCTCGGCAAACGCGTTTGTCATGAACAAAGAAAGGATACCATCGATTCTTCGCCAATACTCCAAGAAAGCATCCGACTTCCAACGTCCTTGAGTCCGTACAATCATCGGATCAACACCCCGCAAAAGTAACTCGGTAGCTCCTCCAATGCGGAATGCATGACCAGTCAAACGAGGCATACCTGCATCTTCCCAAATCCCCTCGCATCGGTTTAAAAACCAGTCTCGTGTCATTGGAGCCCATCCCCCATCAGCTGTTGAAAACGCGAAGAAAGGAGCGGAACCGGGTACGCCTGAGTTGACATTTAAATGATGAAGAAGAGCAGCATGCGGGTCCGAGGGTTCGTCAATCTTGGTCACGACAATGGAAGCCCCTTCGAACCCGGTCGTTTTTGTCCAAGGAATATCGAAGGTAGTCGAAGTAGCAGAGGAAGACGAACGACTGGACCTGCGTGTCGCTCGGGAAACATGTTTAGCTGGATTGAAAGTACCAGCACTAGGCACCAGAAGTTCACCAAGACGACAACAAGACCAGTAGGCTATACAAGCCAAGGCCCATACGGCAGCGTCGAAAGCGTCAGAAAGGTTGAGACCAGCACGCAAAGCATGCATGTGCTCGATAGTAACTGGTGGACGTTTAGCGCGTTTAGCATCCACGGGTACCAACTTCGACACCCCTCGCTTAACCGCTTTCAGCATCTCTGATCCCTCACCGTTCCAAACCGCCCCATTCACCAAGTGCCAAAAACGAATACCAGCTAACCAATTATCGAGAGTAGTTCGCGCGACCTTTCCTGCCGCCATTGCGGTCGAAAATCCACATAACAAGATGTCAGATGCCGGCATCCGTTGCGATTCCGGAATCGACCGAGAATCACAATACTGGGTGAAACGAAGAAGGCCAGCCCCATAATTTGAACGAGTTTCTTCATCCAATGAGAAAAGCATAACCTAAGGATCCCGTCAGAGGGAACATCAATGATAAATCACATTCAGAAATACCTCTAACAAAGCTCGGGCGTCACAAGACGGAAGCGCCTGCACCAGGCATTCGCGAAAAGGTAAAGTCACCGGAGTGCTCCAAGCACGGAGACGCTCAGAAGCAAGAACATGAGGACGTAAAGGGGAAGATTCAATAACATTTTCTGGCCGAGGTTTCCTCGGCCGGCGAATTCGACCAATTGGAGGGTGCGGTGCAAAATCAGCACTAGAACTCGTCGCCATACGAGCGTAGAACTGTTCTGCCTCCAAGGCCACGTCGACACCTGTCAACGCATGTCGTAATGCAGGTGTATCAGGCATCCGAAAAGTATCGGGATAACTCTGTAGGCAGAGTGAAGGAATCGACCATCCGATGTTCATGACTTGGGTTGATGCTTCTACGGATTGGGGCATTGGGCTTATTTGGGGAAACGGGGAGTCATGGGACGCTTGGAAGTTGGTTGAGAACTGGCGGGGACCGGCTCGAGACATTGGTTGGTTGGAAGGAGTTGCAGTGGAGTTCGCGATTCGCGTTTTGGATAAACGCGGTCTCTGTGACGTGAACGTCTTGATTCGCAGTGACAATCAAGGTGTTATTGGTGCTTGGCAGCGTGGTCGAGGGAGGAATTTCGAGGTGAATCTCTCCATCCGTCGTGCCGAGGTCATTGCTTTGGAACGAAGCATTTCTCTGACGTTTGAATATGTTGCTTCTGCCGACAATCTTGCTGATCCCATTTCTCGCGGTAATCTGGGTCTTCATGAACATCGGATGGTCGATTCCTTCACTCTGCCTACAGAGTTATCCCGATACTTTTCGGATGCCTGATACACCTGCATTACGACATGCGTTGACAGGTGTCGACGTGGCCTTGGAGGCAGAACAGTTCTACGCTCGTATGGCGACGAGTTCTAGTGCTGATTTTGCACCGCACCCTCCAATTGGTCGAATTCGCCGGCCGAGGAAACCTCGGCCAGAAAATGTTATTGAATCTTCCCCTTTACGTCCTCATGTTCTTGCTTCTGAGCGTCTCCGTGCTTGGAGCACTCCGGTGACTTTACCTTTTCGCGAATGCCTGGTGCAGGCGCTTCCGTCTTGTGACGCCCGAGCTTTGTTAGAGGTATTTCTGAATGTGATTTATCATTGATGTTCCCTCTGACGGGATCCTTAGGTTATGCTTTTCTCATTGGATGAAGAAACTCGTTCAAATTATGGGGCTGGCCTTCTTCGTTTCACCCAGTATTGTGATTCTCGGTCGATTCCGGAATCGCAACGGATGCCGGCATCTGACATCTTGTTATGTGGATTTTCGACCGCAATGGCGGCAGGAAAGGTCGCGCGAACTACTCTCGATAATTGGTTAGCTGGTATTCGTTTTTGGCACTTGGTGAATGGGGCGGTTTGGAACGGTGAGGGATCAGAGATGCTGAAAGCGGTTAAGCGAGGGGTGTCGAAGTTGGTACCCGTGGATGCTAAACGCGCTAAACGTCCACCAGTTACTATCGAGCACATGCATGCTTTGCGTGCTGGTCTCAACCTTTCTGACGCTTTCGACGCTGCCGTATGGGCCTTGGCTTGTATAGCCTACTGGTCTTGTTGTCGTCTTGGTGAACTTCTGGTGCCTAGTGCTGGTACTTTCAATCCAGCTAAACATGTTTCCCGAGCGACACGCAGGTCCAGTCGTTCGTCTTCCTCTGCTACTTCGACTACCTTCGATATTCCTTGGACAAAAACGACCGGGTTCGAAGGGGCTTCCATTGTCGTGACCAAGATTGACGAACCCTCGGACCCGCATGCTGCTCTTCTTCATCATTTAAATGTCAACTCAGGCGTACCCGGTTCCGCTCCTTTCTTCGCGTTTTCAACAGCTGATGGGGGATGGGCTCCAATGACACGAGACTGGTTTTTAAACCGATGCGAGGGGATTTGGGAAGATGCAGGTATGCCTCGTTTGACTGGTCATGCATTCCGCATTGGAGGAGCTACCGAGTTACTTTTGCGGGGTGTTGATCCGATGATTGTACGGACTCAAGGACGTTGGAAGTCGGATGCTTTCTTGGAGTATTGGCGAAGAATCGATGGTATCCTTTCTTTGTTCATGACAAACGCGTTTGCCGAGGACAGAGCGAACCTGGCCAGGAAGAGTATGCACGCTTTTCAACGTCGTTATGGACCTTCGACTCATGGACATTAATTTTCTTGATTTCGGACTTTTGGACTTGTATTGCTTATTGGACTATAGAACATTTACTTTACTCGAACATTATTCGGACTATTGAACTTTGTATATGTGTATTTTACGGACTATAGCTTTCGATTATAGATAAAACTTGCGAGCATGCACTCCGGTTTGGGTGAGTTGGCGCTGTATAATCAGTCCAACTGTGGTGAGCTGTGCTCTGTTATGGGATAGTTTGACTTATTATTCAGAGACGGTCATTCTAATTCCTACAGCTCGCGCTCAAAGCGTCGGCAATCGATTACATCAATAAGTGCCTTTTAAGGGTCTAAAAGACCAGACGCTTTCTCCCAAAACCTGGAATAAGATTCCATGATTTGATTTCAAATTAGCTATTACAAAGATGGTCGTTCTATTCAGTGAAACGAGCCCGCGAGTTCCCTGAATAGAACAAGGTCTTTGAAAGCGCGGTTTGAACTAGAAAAACCAAGCCACGTGTGAAGACTAAGATATGGATTCGACACGTGTATGTGGCTTGAGTTTTTCTCTCTCATCCCACAAAGTGGTCTGCAGCTAGAAAGTTTATTTTTCGACCCACCCACCATCCCTATTTCTAGTGTGAGCTACCCTTGGGATAGTTTGACTTATTATTCAGAGACGGTCATTCTAATTCCTACAGCTCGCGCTCAAAGCGTCGGCAATCGATTACATCAATAAGTGCCTTTTAAGGGTCTAAAAGACCAGACGCTTTCTCCCAAAACCTGGAATAAGATTCCATGATTTGATTTCAAATTAGCTATTACAAAGATGACAGAGTGAACGCGTTCCACTCGTCGTCGCGACGCTAGCTCACTCTCACACTCGATGTCGTCTTCGTCTTCATATCATGGCGGTGCTCGGCCAGGTGCAGGCAGAAAATCCAATGCATCTAAAATGACTCAACGCCTATTTGCGAGCAACATAGTTTCCGGAATGCCTGGCCCTCCAAGCGCGTTCTTTGCAGCGCGTACACAAACAGATTCCATCACCGCGGAAGCTGATTCCATTATTGCTACCGAAGGGAATCCCAGGCCTGGACAGGATGCAGGTGTGTAACAGATCAGATGACGGTGTTGACAGTCGAAGCAACTTCCTTATAGATCCGAACGTTCTCACCGCTGAGGCGTATGCACAACTACAATCAGAATGGGATGACATTCAGGGACTGGAAAATGATGAGGGCCGAGGAGATGCTGATGTCGAAGAGAGCCTGTTTGAGGAAGGAAATGACGACCTGCTTGATGCAATGAATCAAGCTGAACGGGAGGCCAAGGAGGAAGAGAATTTACAGGGAGTTCATGATGAGTACCTCCGAGGGATTGTGAAGAATCTGAAGGCTGAAATAAAAGCCTCTGGCCAGCCCAGCTGCTACAAGAGAGGTACATTTTGGATCAATCCCAAAGATCCGCTTTTTGCACTTCACTCGACGAAGAACAATCTTGGGGGCTGTTCACCTGCCGGGCTTTACCACCTTCCAGTTTTTGTATGGCTGCCATACTGCCTTCCGGACCGCCCAGACTGTTTCCGATGCACACGATGCAACCGTCATAATCTTGTTCGCGACGGTATGTACTTTAAATCTTGTGGGAGATCTGACTCCACTAATCATGAATTAGGATGGAACAGTAATCCAGTTGTCGGCGAATTCGGGACATGCACAACGATTATTTCCTGCTGACGGCACGGTTCGTTTGCAACAAGAACACAGCTGATCCTGGCTGCGGAGCATCATATCAGGGGACAGATCCTGACATCCTTGCGCAACTTCCACGACATGTTCAGGAAGCATTTCCAGGTATGGTAGCATCCTCTGATACGTTATCGACACATGAACGCATTTCTTTCACAAGCATATCTCACAGCCCGTGGTGCCATTGACAAAAACCTCATGGCTGTCATGCGTACTTTATTTGCTGGTCGGTTTGGTCCTAAGCCCTTTGCATCACTTCTTGGTGAAATGCGCCACCTGCATCATGCACACCGTGAATTGACATATCTTGCGACGTGTGTCTCATCACCAAGTCCAACTGCTCCGATCCCATTTTCTACTTTTGAAGACAAATCCCGATATGCAGGAACTCATCCATCGTATCAATGGTGTAACTCTATCTTTGTTGACTGGATGCGAGCCCACCGTGTCTTTTATGATAGAGTTATGGCTTCTCTTCCAGGAGGGATTCTCAAGGGAGACCATACGTTCAAAGTAAGCACTAGCTTCCAAATCTCATCAATGCTGAGCTCACCTGTTCTCAGGTGATAAAATACATGGCACGGCTTTCTGGAGAGCCCACACATGACGCCATGTATACAGTTGTAAATGAGTGGGAAGACGCTCGTGCCCAAGCCTTCACGTTGACGAAAAGTCTCTCGTATGTTAGTGAAATGTATGAAGACATTGCAGACGGGCTTGAGGCACATGGCTGTCCTCCAACATCATTTATGTACACTGACAATGCATCTGGTAAGATATTCCCTGGTGTCATTGTGAAAACGCGCTTATCGAAGCATCAGGAGAGCTCGCGTTTCACGAATCGACAACCCGCTCAATGACAAAGAATGTGGTTCATAAAGAGCTCGATCCCTATCAAAAGCTTCCACCTCTCAGTATTCCTCCAGAAATCCGAGTGGTGCTCTACGATAGCCCAGACCTCATTGATAGCGCATGTGGTAATATTCTCGACAGCATTCTCGATGATGGCTCACGTCTAGTCATCGGGTTTGATATTGAGTATGAAGTCGAGACGACTGGTCAGGGTGGTCCTGGAGCAAACCCTAGAGCTCGAACCGGCCAATTGGATGTTATTCAGATTGCGATGGAGGGTGCAGTCTATGTATTCAAAGTATCTTTTTCTCATTACCTATCAAGTACTTCAACTAATTAGGATTTTAGGTTACTCAATTCAAGTCGCCCGCATCAGTCCCTCCCTGTCTTCGCTCGATCCTCATCTCAGATCAGATCATCAAGACAGGTCGAGCAGTCCGCACTGATCTGAAAAGGGTGGCGGAAGCCTGGTCTATCCCGGAGCTTCACGCCTCTCTCCAGGAGTCTGATAACAGCTTAATTGACCTAGGTTCCCTGGCTAAACTAAAGGGAAAAGTTTCAGATGCATCTAGCGGACTTGCTGCTCTTTCTGCAATCATTTTACAGAAACGCATTAGTAAACTGGACTCTATCCGCTGTTCCAGATGGTCTCTTCCTCAGCTCACGGATTCTCAGAGAGATTACGCAGCGCTCGATGCATATGCAAGCTGGTCTATCTGGAAAAAACTATCTTCTCTTCCCTCTGTTGGCCTGCATCTAGACAAAAATGTTCCTGGGCAGCTGGTTAGTCTCTATTCAGGGAAAAAGCTTGTCGCACTTGGATCTCTCGTGTCCTCACCTCCTACCATCTCTATTCCACCACTTGGGTCGAAACCAGCTCAAAAAATCAATGTAACAGCTTCGCGTGCTTTAATTCTGATTGAGACGGTGGTTGTACCTGGATTCATAGCTTCACTATATCATGAAACTTTGGAGACCTTGTCGAAAGAGTTAAAACCATTCCATCTCGTCGTTACACGATCAACACTCCGCACTCGCGCCATCGTACCACCCACATCCACTGAACCTATCAATCCCACTATCCGTTTCGTGTTCGAAGAACCATCACAGTATAGCGAAGAACATCTGCCAATTTTTGGCTCTCTTGCCCGGGAGTCTGACTCAGATGATGATTCAGACTCAGAGTCAGATAGTTCTGACTGTGATGAGGAGAACCTGCCTGGACTACTAAACTTTGAACTTCAAACCACCTCTGTTGTAAGTCGATAACCTATTACAAATTTACTAAGCTAACTGAAATCATTCAGGTTCCATCACCAGAAGCAGGCGCTGATGATGAGTATGATTTTGACGATAGCATTGACGATCTCATCCGAAATGTGGATTTAACATCCCTCGAAAACTCCTCTTCAGCTGAACCTCGGCGGAAATCACCGGTCCATATGAATCCCACCGATTCCGCATGTGCCAATACTCTTCATCAACCACAATCAGCTTCTGGCCCTCTCTCAAGTCGGCTCTTTGATGATTTGTGGCATGTTCAAGATCGCCTTCTTCGATTACTTTCAAAAGGACACTCAGGTTTTAAAGCCTTTGCAGCTGCATTTAGCCAGGTTCTTCTCGTTCCGGATGACTCAGATGTTGCAGCTGTCTCTTCAGTCTATCAAAAACGGGGACTTACCTGGTCTTACGCACTTCGCTCAGAATCTGATGCCATCCGACGACGTGTGCGACGATATTGCCCACCACCGGAGAGACTAGTTCCAGATTTGAAGAAACTCTTTGATGGGTGGTCAGGTGTAAAGTGCTCTGTAGATCCCCAACGTGGGGTCCTTTTCTCGGAGGCAGCGACGAAACAGTCAGCCGCAATAATCCGTGTAGCAGAACAAGGCCTGCTTTCCGATCCCCCAGGCTTTCCCCTATATCGAGCAATAGGAACTGATCCTGATGGTCTTACCGTCTATCGTTGTCTGCGGGGAACCAACTCCATAGAGGGAGGCATCCATATGCCCCTTCGTCGTACCTTTGGATCACTTCGGGCATCTCCAGAACTCGCTGATTCCTTGCTCGCAAATATACGTCATCGACGAAATGCCACGGTAAATGACCCACATATATGCCTCGATAAAGATTGCAGCTTATTTTCTTTGGTTGTACAGGTTGGATGGTTCAACCGCACAGGCAAGCGATATCGGAACCATTTCGACACTTGGCGGACAGATGAGATTGTAGAGCTAGCAACCCAGTTGGATATCAAGCCATCATTCCCTTTACCCGCTATCCTCGGCACTCGTATCGCGACCAAGGAATCTTCGGGGATCATCAAGGTTCCGAAATCCATGACCTCAAGTTACGGCATGCATCGCATTGAGAACACAGTCCAGGAGGGCACTCCATACTATCGGGATGTACCCGTTCATCTCCTCACACATCTGTCGACTGCCCCCGTGAGCGTGTACGAATATCTCCGGCAACGCCAGCAGACTGCTCATGCAGTGGTGCCAATACACACATCCACGGAGTATAGGCTCTTCAATGAGCTTCTCGGTACCTATGAATTTGCCATCCAGTCTTCGCGTGCACCAGTTGCGAGTCAGACAGCCAAGGCAATCAATTTCGAAAAATTTGCAATTCGCTGGAATCAAGTAGTACACGAACGTCCGAACGACAATCTCTACTACAAGATTCCCCAGCAGCTGGAACGGCATCACAAGGTCTGGGCAGCTTATCGTGCTGAGAAGGCCACAATGTCAAATAGCATTCAAGCAAGAAAAGCAATCACTGACGTACTGAACGATCCAAACCGACGATCCCGGGTATTACCAGCGCTCACCCTCCCCGGGCCCGATTCTACACCAACATTGCAAGACAGGAAAGGGAAGATGCGGGATGACAGGAATATCGCCTGTGAGCATCGCATTGTCCACTGGTTTGATTGATATTGACGGTGTGGTTAGCAACAGCCCGATCCAGAATCAATGCATCGACGACTCACCACACAAGCCCACCCACCGAAATCCAGCCAGCACAGCATACACAGGTTGGGACAGAAAGTGTCAGCACACGATCTGAGACGCCAGTAACGATCCCGGCTCCCCCAGTAACCACCCGCATAGACCCAGCCTCGACATTCCTCCCAGCGGCCCCCAGCAATGATCCTGGACCCAGCTCCGTCACACTGAGTTCACGCAACCCAAATCCACCGGCTGCTCCTGGAAAAAGGCGTGTGAAACGCTGTGCAGCGTGTCGCGATCATGACTGTGCGCGCGTCGACAGTTGCAAGGGTTCTGGGGGTTCGAAATTCTGTGCTTGCTTAGATCACGACGGTCCGGCACGGCCGCGCAAACGAGTTAAGGCTTAATACTTTGTAGATCTGTAGCCAACGTGAATGATAGAACTCGATAGTTATGGGCCTACCTAGTTAAACGGCCTCTGTAACTCGGAATGTTCATGTTCCAATTCCTGATCGAGGTTCATATAGTTCAGTAGTACGGAGATAACCATGTGAAATAGACATGGCACGCGTGGCCTTCCAGGAAGAATTGAATAGTGAAAAGACGGTGTACTCTGTGTCGGGCTCAAGATCGCGATGGGCGTTCATGATCGATGGATGAAGTAAACAGACACAACTAAAGGCTTCACTTCACGCAAGAAAATAAAATCATTATCGAGAGTCGAACGCGCAGCTTCTAGAAGCCACGGACATAACTCGACGCTCAATCCCATTACACCACATAGCCTTGCTAATGTAGGCAGACATAACACATCATGTTACCCGCAAAAGTCAACTTGAAAACTTGAATCATCGACAGACATAAGACATGAGCCTTAGAGTATCGGGCTTTTAGCAAAATCGGGCCAGCCCAGATCCGGCGGCTAAAAAGCCAGCCGGGAAGGCCGAAAACCGATCCTGTATTATTTTCGTATGAGAGGTAGCGCTAAAGACCTAAAGATGAGATGAGGTAACGATGTGAGGAGCGAGAAGGAAATAAGCGGGAATAGGATTGTTCGAAGAATAATCGTGTATGTTGTATGTTAAGAAAGAAATAAAGTAAAGATTCGAAAAAATTATAGGAGAAATACGTAGCTGGAGGAGAACACGGCAGTTGATGGGTAGGAAATTAGGCGATAGCAGTCAGAAAAAGTGATAGAGTTGACCAGGAGGGTGGGTAGGAAATTGAGCGGTGGTGGTCAAAATAAGGAATATGGGCATGGGATAATATGAAGCTAGACGTGGTGGACATAGAGCGGGACGTTGGCCCCTCGGCGACCGTAAAGGAGAGCTTGTAGCATGACGGGGTGCCTTCTGATATAGACCTGGTAGGCGTCCGACGACCAATGGCCAATGCCTTGAATAATAGACGGCGCGACGCCGTCTGCAGCAAGAGCGGTTGCACCACCAGCTCGCATAGACGCGCCCGCCACGTCGGTGCCAAAGAAGCGGCGGAGCCGGTCAATAAAGTATTTACGCACGGGGACACGCCCGTTGGCTCGAAGCCAGAGTGGGGAGCTGAATGGGAAGCGACGGTCACGACTGGCTAAATAAGCCAAGAACGCGTTGTGAGGATCGTGGAGGCCGTTCTTGCGAGTGACAATAATAGTATTCCCCTCGAAAACGGCGTCGGCTTTGTGGGAGGGAAGGAAGAATTTGAATTCATCGGCGCTGACGGTCAGAGTGTTGCGCCGAACCACCTTACGAGGGTTGCGAAGAACGGGGTTGTCGGGATAGGTAAGTTCCCCCAACCGTAATAACGAGAAGAAACCTGTGAAGAGCTGTGCCTTGAATAACAAATCGTCGTGGTCGTTAGACTCCGCGTATCCCACCGCGACAGCGTCGAGGTCCTCGACCGTCAACACCCGTTTACGGTTGACGGGTACACCCCGAATGCGTTTGCAGCCTTTGAGAGAACGGTGGACGATGGAGGCGTTGCGGATTTCACGAACTTCGGGGAAGTAGGGTTCAAGAAGGCTGACTATACCTGAGAGGTATGAATTGACGGAGCTGGGTCTAATGAATTCGGACATATAGCAGGCGTAGAAGCTGAGGGTATCCGCGGTCGGTTCGACAGGGAAGTCGTGAGAGCGAACGAATTCGAGGTAAGAGTTAAGAGCCGAGTTATAAGAATTTTCTGTAGTGGAATCGATAGCCTGTCCGAGAGCGATAGCGCGAGTCCTGATGAGGCGCTCGCGAGACCAGACAGGCCGGACGGGCTGCCTGGATCGTACCGGGAAAGGGATCATTTTTCTACCGCCCCCAGTAACCTCTCGGGGGGTTGAAAATCCTGGATAACCAGGAGGGGGTCCAAGCGCATTGCGACGTGGAAAAGATTTCGAGAAAGGGCGTCAGCGACGCCGTTCTCGACTCCAGGGACATGTTGAACACGAAGCTGATGGTCGGTAAGGATAAGAAAGTCACATGCCGATCTGAGTATGCTGTTGTAAATCGGGAGCGCATGCAGCGATGAGAATATGTTGACGGTGTTCGAGTTGTCGGTAAATATGATGATCTTAGCTGGGATCGGGAGGGATAGGTCGGCGATATGGAGAAGAGCAAATAGGACACAGAGCGCCTCGTAATAAAAGATCAAGTTTCTCGGGGCCCATGATGGAATCGGACCGAAGAAACCAGAGTGACTCGCCGGGTGATAGAAGCCATAACCCTCCAGGGATGCATCACAGTAAAGAACCGCATCGGCATCAGGGTAGGTCCATTCCACAGACCGTACCAACCTAACCCCAGATGCGTCGAGCAGATGGGCCTTGGCCCAAAGCAACTCCTTACGGACATCGGAGTTAACCCAAATGCGCGCGTTCGGTGAGTCCTTCCCGGCAATCTTCGAGTACAATTCGCATGTGCACGGTCGAAGGAGCGGGAAGACGTTGAATGCCCAGTTCAGGTGGCCGCCTAGACCCTGCCACTCGCGGAGGGAGAACCTAGAACTACCTGAGGCGCCCGCCGTGGCACAGAAGCGAGTAATCTTGGCGATTAGCTCGAGTTTGCTGTCCGCCGGCAACGTAAGCGTCATTAAGTTTGGGTCGACTTCGATACCTATAATCACAATAGGTGCCCCAGCAACCTGCTTCCTTTCCGTGTGTGGTATCCCGAGGTGTAATCCTACGATTACCTATTCCGTCTGTTTACGTTTGTGTGGCCATACCTGGCCACACGTCGACCACTTACCTTCTTACCTCTAACTACCACCACCACCTACTCTCATATCTGGTCCCTCGTATACGAAATATATCAAGGTCCTATTCAGGTGTGTGATCAGTTTAGTGTAGCCTTGTCCCCTCCGGGCCAGGCTCTCACTTTTTTTTGAATATCAACCTTGCATATTGTGCCTGCTCGTTGCGGAGATCACCTTCGGCTATCTCGCCGTGGGCAATTTTTCGCTTACACGTTCTTTTCTGCATATAGCAAGCATTCAAACACGACCCAACCGTTTCCAACGTCCTCGACGCGTCATTGTACGCGTATTTTTTAGCCTAGCCTTGCCACGTCACGCCTGACAGCGCATATAGCCAGCCTTAGCCACTCCATAGCCGCATTTACTTGCATAGCCAGCCAAACTGTCTCGTAGACTTCCAACCATTCCCGTCTCTCTCGAGACACGCAGCCGAACCCATAACCAGGAAGCGTCGCCATCGCCTTCTCCGTCTCCAGAAAGAAGTCAAGCCGTTCGAACACCCTCTCCAGCTTCCAGTTCATCTTCCTTCTCCTCTCTCCCTCCTCTCACCAACTCCGATCGCGCTCATACGCCTCCTGTGTCGCTCATCGTTTCGCCAGTCCGCCCATCGCCTCCTTCTTCTTCGTCATCATCTTCATCCGCTTGGTCTCCATCGCCGCCCGAAAACGTCGGCACGCATACATCCAGTTTCTTACACCACCTCGCAAATAATTATCGCGGCAT
The DNA here is from genome assembly GCA_014905825.1 of Lyophyllum atratum. Taxonomy (NCBI): domain Eukaryota; kingdom Fungi; phylum Basidiomycota; class Agaricomycetes; order Agaricales; family Lyophyllaceae; genus Lyophyllum; species Lyophyllum atratum. Next base: position 2,144,915 of record JACGCN010000002.1, on the reverse strand, counting down.
GTCTACGACTTCTAGCTCCATCAAACCGGTCCCCATTGCATCTGTCGAGATCAAAGACAAACGCCTCCCGATGCTGCACGTCGGCGACCTGACTCCTGGCGTCATTCGTGAATTCGAACACGCCTGCAACGTGTAATCAGACGCTGGTGTCTGACCACTAGAGCGTTGATGATACAGAGACGCGCAGACAAAACAGTAACGAAGTCTGTATTGAAAAGTAAGGTGAAGATACAAAGGCGCGTTCTCTGTCTATATATATAGGTGTGACCATAACGGTAACGTGATCTTGTCACCATGACGTGGTTGTCAGTAAGTTGGAGGTAAGCGTGCCATGCTTACACTCGCCCATCCTCCCCCAAAAAATTCCCCCCGTGTGGAGAAGAACCAAAGGTCAGATGTTCGTTAGTTGTCCTTAATCTTGCTACGTTCCCATCTATCCAGCGCCGCAGTCTCCTCCATGTCCTTTGCGGGACGCCATAGATCGTATTCGGGTCCGTAACCGGTCCATCGAATCAGATATTGTTTTTGTCTTCGGTACATCCGCTCGTCAACGATCCGGTCGACGAAATATTCTTCGACACCGTCTTGCGTCACCACCGGTCCAGGTTTCGCGAGAGTCCGAGACGGGAAAAGGTCGTCGTCATTCTCCTTATATGGCCGCAGAAGAGCGGCGTGGAATGTCGGATGAATAGTCATATGTTCTGGTAGTTCCAATGTATAAGAAGACGATTCTGGATGAGCCGTAATCACCGTGAAAGGCCCGTCGAAGCGTGGCATGAACTTAGCGGCCCGTCCGTCTTCCTTCTGAACGTATTCGCGACGCCTATTCACAGTGGACAACAAAACTTTGTCGCCTGTCTTGTAAGGAATCTCGGGAGCGCGACCCAGGTTCGCATAATGCGCTTGAACCATCTTCGCTGCGGTCATGTTGTCCATCGCCTCCAGGAAATCCATCTGTATGTTTTCGATCAGGGCCAGTGCCGCTTTCCGGTCTTTGTCTTTGGTAGGAACGTCTACGGATGCAAGGCTAGGCAAGACTTTTGGCGAGAAACCAGAACGAAGCTGGAAAGGTGAGAAACCCGTTGACGCGTTAACGGTGTTCATGATGTGGAAACGTATGACCGGTAAGGCTCGAACCCATCCAGCTTGGTTTCGGTCGACATGGAAACGAACGCATTGGATAACCGTTTTGTTCGACCGTTCTGAGAGACCATCTGTTTGCGGGTGGTAAGCCGACGAGCGTTTATGTTTGACGCCGGCGAGATCGAGAAGAGCTGCCCAGAATTTGCTAACAAAAAGCTTGTCGCGGTCCGTGATGATGTTGTCCGGGAGGCCGTTCTCACAGTACCACGCGTTAAAGAAAACCAAGGCGAAGTCCTCGGCTGTCTGCGTAGTCTTGCAAGGCGCAATCCGAATCTCGGCTCCTGCGCGACATGTCATAGTGCACAGCTGGTCGAAACCGTCGTCGAGGGGGAGCGGTCCGACGAAATCAAGAGTCACGGACGAGAATCGGGCATCGGGAATGGGAAGAGGGTGAAGTGGCCCACGCGGTTTGGTTGTTGAGTTCTTGTTGCGTTGGCAGTCTCGACACGACGGGATGTATGCGTCCACTAGGTTTCGCCGCATATTAGGCCAGTAGTATGATTCACGCAGGGTGGCGTAACACTTGTCCCCCCCAAAATGACCAAGGCTGTCGTGGGCCATGCGAAATAGGTTTTCCCGAAGATCTTTGTATTTCGGGATGACGAGACGCTCCCCTACGTAGATTAGACCCTTGCGGACCTCGACTCCGAAAGAAAGCGTGCCGGCTTCGTGGTCGTCCAAAATTCGTTTTGTATAGGTGTCGATCTTGTATCCCCGCTTGATGTTTTTGAGAATGTTTGACTTATCGGAGACGTCGAAAATCGCTGAGATGTGGGTGACTGCGGGCGGGTCCGAGAAGGAGTTGGGAAGACGTGACAAGGCATCGGCGACGGTGTTGTCCTCACCGCGGATATAATGTATAGTATAGTCGTATTGGGACAGGTATTCCATCCAACGCGCTTGGCGCGAGGAGAGGTCTCGCTGAGTATCGAAGTTTTCAAGGGTTTTGTGATCTGTATAGATGTGTATATGCGTGCCGAGTAAGTCGTTTCTCCATTTCTTTAAGCCCCGAAGGATCGCCAATAATTCTTGCTCATGCGTAGGGTAGTTGCGTTCGGCACCTGTGTGTTGTTTCGAGTCGAACGCTACCGGCCGGGCGCTTTCCCAGGTCTCCCCGAAAGCGAGTACCCCCCCGGTCCGCCTCTTGCTTGCATCGCAAGTCAAAAATATCTTGTTGTTGCCAGGGTTTACGTGGTCGATGGTCGTTAGGCAGTCGCTACTGATCACTAACTGCTTAATCGCGTCGAAAGCCGTCTGGTGGTCGTCGGTCCACGGCGGGAAATCTTTGTTGCACTCTTTCCTCGTCAAGGGAGTCAGGATCGCGGTATGTTCGGCGAGTGTCGGTAAGAATGAAGAGATGTAGCGGACGAGGCCAAGAAACTGTCGCACATGTTTTGCGCGCTCGGGAACCGGCCAGTTTAGGATTTTGTCCACCTTCTCCCCGTCAGGCTCGATACCGCGCGCGGAGATGTGGTGTCCAAGGAAATCGAGTTCGGTGGTGAATAGAATGCTTTTCTTAATCGAGCAGTAAAGATTCGCGGCACGGAGCGCGTTTAGCACACGCGCGACGTTGATCTCGTGTTCCTCAAGGGAGTTAGACCAGATGACGATGTCGTCCAAATAGACATGGCAGATTTTTCCGATCAGATCTCGCAACGCTAAGGTGACCCGGCGCTGGTGAGTTGCAGGCGCGTTCCTCAAGCCCATGGGCATTACCACCCACTCCCAGAGTCCGAACGGGGTCAGGGTCGCCGTGTATTTAACGTCGTCTGGATGTACGAGGGTTTGGAAAAAGGCGTTGGTCATGTCGATCTTCCCCCAAATTTTTCCTTTACCGCAATCTGCGAGAATGTCTTCGACACGCGGTAGCGGGTAGCTGTCAGGAATTGTGTGGCTGTTCAGGGCGCGGTAGTCGTTCACCCAACGCGGAAGAGCGGTTTTGTCGGCCTTGGGGATAATGAAAGACGGTGATGTGTATTGCGAGTTGGACGGTCTTATCCTCCCTGCCGCGTAATGCTGGTCGATCAACGTCTTCCAACCATCGCGGTATTTCTTAGGGCAGGAGTACGCGCGCGCAACGGAAATGCGTGCGTTCGGCTTGACCTCGATCCGATGGTAAACGTCGCTCGGGAGGTCGCGCACATGGGGAATATCGACGGGGAAACAATCCTCGAATTCGGATTTAAACTTCCGGTCCATTTCTCTCAAAAATTCAGCGTCGGCGAGGATATCGATGTGTGCGCGGATCAACCCAATAATCTGCGTGGGCGTAGTTTCCGTGACGTTTGCGGCGTTGTTGAATCGTCCTTTTTCGCGCTGGAACTTCGCTTCCAGCTCAAAAAAAACGAGCCGTCGCTTCTCCTGGGTCTTCTTCTGACCTTCCTTAATCGCATCTCTCTCTGCTTTCCTCCTTTTATATGGGGTCGTCTTAACGGGTTTTCGTGCCTTAATCGGATCGGGTGGGTTAAGAAGATCAAAATTGGTCTTCTTATCCACGGCGGACCGCTCTGCGGCGTCGACGACGATGTCGTTACGCGACAAGAAATCCAGTCCGAGTATCACGTCGGATCTTAGATTTGGGCAGACAACGAAAACTTGCGAACGAGATTGCCATTGAGAACAGGGCGATAGTACAGAGGCGGAGACGAAAGACGTAAGGAGAAGGTCTTCAGAACTACAGTTATAGGCGTCCGTTTGAGAAGGAGACGAGAAGGCGCCGGCTACACGTAACGATTTGCGTAAGGTTCGGGTCGGGAGTTTGAGTCTTGCAACAAGGTCACTAGAAATCAGAGCTGGGGGTGCGCCGTGGTCAATAAGCGCGGTAACGGAGGTAGGCATAGCGGAAGGGGCGGATAGAAGGCACAACCAGGATAGATGGCGAGGGAAAACATACTCGTTTGCGTGGTCGAATTCCTCGTCATTGTCAGTGTCATCCGACGACTCGTCCACCTCTTCGAACACTGCCGCGATTTGTGTTGGCTTTGCCCCACGACACTTGTCGATATACTGCTGGGTCACGACCGGGGCATTGTCGAAAGGTAGTGGTTTGGTGGCGTATTCGCATACATGTTTGGCGCCCACAAAAGGTTTGCGGCAACTAGTACAACCGTCGTTCTTCTTCAAGAGTTCCCTCTCGTCGTCTGTGAGCTTCTTAGCGAACTTCCTAGTGAAACTCGCGTTGGTGGCGGTGGAAGAGTTGGCAGTCGATCCGGTGGTGGTGGAATTGCCGGATGTGAAGTTGGAAACATTCTTCCCAAATTTCTTCGCCTCGTTCCCAAGGGCGGCAAGCTGAGCGATGTAAGCCTTGCGATCTCTCGCAGACTTGGCCTTGATCGCCTGGTCTAGACGAGAGACGGATGTGATCCAGTCCTCGAGATCGGCGATGGAGTCTAGCTTCCCCGGCTTCTCCCCGTTGACGAGACGGTATTCGGCGTCGAGGTCGGCGTTGAGGTGCATGCGGATGTGAGGGCGGAGACGTTCGGATGGGAGATGGACGTTGGTGATGGACGCGAGGACGCTGTTGGCTTCCTGAATTTTATGCACCCAATCGTTGAACACCTGTTCGCCCTGGAAACTATGTAAGATCTGCCCATATTCATAGTCCCAACCGTCGCGTAACCACTTGGTGCGTAGGCGGCCCATGAAGGCGCTGAACGTGAGCGTGACGAGCTCGGCCTCCACGGCGGAAACCCAGTCTTGGATGGCATGTCCCTCGAAGCTATAGATAACTTGCGCCACCTGCTCGTCGGTAGCGATCTTCTTGGCACGAAAAAAACGCTTAGCGCCGGTTTCGAAAGCACGAAGGGAATCGACGGTGAGTTCCCCCTCGGAGACTGTAGGCGCGTGTGAAGGGGAGGACTGAGTAACGCTGGCAAGCTTCCCAGTGTTGGCAGACATGGCGGTAGGGCGGTACAAGAACGAGGGTTGCAGGGGGGTGTCTGAATCGGAGTCCGAGGCCGTCGCAATATGTTTTATACCTGTGTTCTTCGGCTGTGGTTTATCACCTCCCGCGAGACCGGAATTAGAATCCAGGGAAGTCAATGGCGAAGGAGGATCTGATAAAGGCGGTGGAGGCGGTGGAGATGGAGGTGGTGGCGGGGGCGACGGTGGTGGCGGAGGTGGAGAATCCGCTCTTTGTGAGGCGGACGCGGATGCGGATGCTACTGGGCCTGCTGCCTGTTGAGCACGGGTGAGGATCGCCAGGGCGTGACGATGGGATTACCAGGACGTGAATAAACGTCGGCTTGGCGGGAGCGGCGGGGAGACGGTATTGGCGGGAAGGTTGATTTGGGAGCGTTTGTGTTCGGACGCGTGTGGGGACGCGCTACAAGTTTCCTTTATACAAGGCGGGAGCGCTGATCCTTGGTTCGGGGTTCTTGACGTGACAGGGGTGGCACGGGAGAAGCGAGAAGGAATATGGTAATCTCGTGGGCAATCCCGCGCGATTATACAGTCGCAGATGTTTAAAAAAAAGTGTAATCAGACGCTGGTGTCTGACCACTAGAGCGTTGATGATACAGAGACGCGCAGACAAAACAGTAACGAAGTCTGTATTGAAAAGTAAGGTGAAGATACAAAGGCGCGTTCTCTGTCTATATATATAGGTGTGACCATAACGGTAACGTGATCTTGTCACCATGACGTGGTTGTCAGTAAGTTGGAGGTAAGCGTGCCATGCTTACACAACGACTTCTTCCAAACTTCGGAAGTCGCTGAGGCCAACCGCGTTCGTCGTGCTATGCAGGGGGTTCGCGACAACCGTATCCGGGATTGGTACGATGGCGACCGCGAACACATCGTCGCCCTGACCTTCTCAGAGTTCATCACCGAGCTCAAGAAGAAGTATCTGCCTCTCAACTGGGAGAACAAACTGCGAGGCGAAATCGGGAGCCTCCGATTAGATCCCGCCTTGTGGTCGTTCTGGGATTGGTCTGCCCATGTGCAGTCCATGAACACATTCCTTTTCGGCACCTCGTCTTACCTCGATCCCAAAACCAATGCCCTGCGAAACCTGATCGAGGCGAACCTCGATCCCGTGCTTCGCCGCAAGTACGACGATAAGGAGATCGCCAACGTCGAAGCCTTCGACGCCTGGCTCCACGAGATCCGTCGACTTGATGAGAAGCGCCATGAGAAGTCCAAACGTCTCCGCGAGGAGGCGGAGGAAGCTGCAGCCCACGCCCACAAGCGCGAACGCACGCTCGTGACCAATTCTCGTTCCTACAACACCTCCTACTCATCAAAGGGGAAGGGGAGCACAGCTGCCAACGCTTCGCGCTCCTCCAGACCCTTCGTTCCGCTGCCACCTCTTCAAGACGACGAGAGAGCACTTCTTCTAGCCAACTCCGGATGCACCAAGTGTCGCCAATGTTTCGTCGCGTGCAAACCATGCAACTGTCTTTTCGATTTCCCGGACGGTGCTACCTACAAACATCTTACCGCTGCTGACGTCGCCGCTGCGAAGGCTCGCGGGACGTCCAGTTCCGGCATGCAGGGGACTACTCGGAAGCAAGGCGAACCTGTGGCCGCCATCGGTGATTGGAACCAGAGCGGCACCGGTTCGTCTATCGCCGTCGTCATGCCCACGTCGTCATCCTCTGACGAGGAAACCGACACGGATGAATCTGTTGACGAGAACTCCGACGTAAGTCACATCCCCTTCTCCATGCCCCACTACATTTGGCGAGGCCTTGCGGCTGGACCAAACGTAGAGCGTCCTGTCCCTGTCGCGACTTTGATTGACTCGGGCTCACACCTTGTCCTCATCAACGCAGATTTAGTAACTCATCTGGGTCTTCAACGCCGCCGCCTGCATGAACCTATTCTAGTTGATGTCGCCTTATCGAACGCTACCTCTCAAGCAACGTCCCTTACAGAATACTGCAAACTGTCCCTCACGTCTTTAGATCAAGCTTGGACTTCTACGACTGTACGCGCTATTATCGCGCCTAATCTTTGTTCCCCAATCATTCTCGGTCTTCCATTCCTGCATGCGAACCACATCGTCTCCGATCACTTCCATCGTTCCGTCATCGATACGCGTTGTAATTATAATCTCTTAGCACCAGCACCTGTAACCCCGCCACCTACTGCACGTAAATTCAATTCTTTCAAGAAGACGGTTGCGCGTGTTAAGGTCCTGCGGAAGACTATGTTGCGTGAGCTAAAAGCAGCGTGTGCGACGCGCCTCCATGTTTTAGTATCGAATGGCCTCCTTCACGAGTCTGAACATATGAACGTTGCGGCGGCTGTCCGCGACCGCATCATCGAATTATCTTCCGAGGAGGAGCTTAAGAAGCATGAACACAACTTCAAGGAGGAGTTTAAGGACATTTTCGAGCCCATTCCACATGCACGCGAGCTTCCTCGCGATGTCCTTGCTGAGATTCATCTAAAGACCGCCGACCATAATATTAAGACCCGAACATATCAGTGCCCTCGAAAATATCGAGAGGCATGGAAAACCCTCATTGGTCAACATTTGGATGCTGGACGCATCCAGCCTTCTTCCTCGCAATTCGCGTCTCCCGCATTCATCATCCCAAAAGCGGACCCGACTGTCTTACCACGCTGGGTCAACGACTACAGGAAATTGAATGCAGTGACAGTCCCGGATAATCATCCCATCCCTCGCGTCGACGACATCTTGCATGACTGCGCGAAGGGGAAGTACTTTGCAACAATTGACATGACCAATTCCTTTTTTCAAACACCAATGCATCCCGACCACGTACCCTTGACTGCAGTTAGCACGCCTTTCGGCTTATACGAATGGCTCGTGATGCCGATGGGATTGCGCAACGCACCGGCGATTCATCAGCGTCGGGTTACAGCGGCGCTCAGGCATCTGATAGGGAAAATCTGCCATGTCTACCTTGATGACATCGTCATCTGGTCGAATTCCATTGAAGAACATCATGAACATGTTCGTGCCGTTCTCGAAGCCTTGCGCACGGCTCGACTTTACGTCAACCCCAAGAAAACACACCTTTACTGTACAAGCATCAACTTCCTCGGGCACCACATCTCCGCCAACGGCATCGAACCTGACGGCAACAAAATTGACCGTATTCTGGCTTGGCCGCGACCAAAGACTGCTACCGATGTTCGTGCCTTCATCGGTCTGGTTAGATACCTCGCAGTTTTCTTGCCGAGATTGGCGGATCACACCAGTGTTCTGAACGAACTCACCACTCACGAGTGTGACAAACTCTTCCCAGCATGGCTTCCTCGCCATCAGTCTGCATTCGACTCGATAAAAGCCTTGGTTGTCAGTTGCGAATGCTTGACGACTATAGACCACGACGACCCGACAAAGACAATCTTCGTTACCTGCGACGCAAGCGACAAGCGTTCAGGAGCAGTATTGTCGTTCGGCGATGATTGGGAATCCGCGCGTCCCGTGGCTTTCGACTCCATGACATTCAAGGGAGCGGAGCTGAACTATCCTGTTCACGAGAAAGAAATGCTTGGCATAATTCGCGCTCTGAGGAAATGGCGGGCAGATCTGTTCGGAACGCGTTTCGTCGTATTCACAGACCACAAGACGCTCGAGAACTTCCATGACCAACGCGACTTATCCCGTCGACAATCACGATGGGTGGAGTTCCTATCACAGTTCGATTTCAAAATCGTCTATGTTAAGGGCGAAGACAACAGCGTAGCCGACGCACTTTCGCGTCTACCTGAGGAATTCCAAAGTTCCTCGGACACCGTGAAAGACGCTCCGGACTTTGCCAACATGCATGACGACGATGTCGTGTCGCATTGTATAAACGCCATCCTGCCAGTATCCGTTTCTTGTCCCTTCTCATCTGCATTTTCCTTGGCACACCGCATTAATGCACTATCACCAGTGCCTCAAACGTCCATGACTGTTTCCGTGGACAAGAAAATCCTCGAGGAAATAAAGGCGGGCTACAAAACCGACACCTGGTGCAAGAACCTCGTGGCCGCCGCTCCGGGCATGCCCTTGCTCCGTTTTGAAAACGAGTTATGGTTCCTTGGGAATTGACTTGTGATTCCTCGCGTCGGTTCAATTCGCGAATCCATCTTCCAGGCCGCGCATGACGCGCTGGGTCACTTCGGATTTGATAAGTCCTACGCTATGCTGCGGGACGCATACTACTGGCCCAAGATGAGGCGTGACCTCGAACTCAGCTACATCCCCGCGTGTCGCGACTGCCAACGTTTCAAAGCTACTACTGCATCTCCTCTCGGGCCCTTGCACCCGCTGCCCGTGCCCGATGCGCGTTGCGATTCGGTGGCAATCGACTTTGTCGGACCGCTGCCTGAGGAGAACGGGCTTAATTGTATCCTGTCAATGACCGACCGTCTTAATTCCGACGTCCAGATTGTGGCGACTCGTACTGACCTGACTGCCCGCGGGCTGGCCGAACTATTTTTCGACAACTGGTACTGCGAAAACGGGTTGCCCTTAAACATCATCTGCGATCGAGACAAACTCTTCGTATCCAAATTTTGGAAGCATCTCACAAAGCTCATTGGCGTCAAGGTCAAGATGTCATCGGCCTTTCACCCGCAGACAGATGGTGCCAGCGAACGCTCCAACAAAACGATTAACCAATGCCTCCGCTATCACGTCGACCGGAACCAGAAAGGATGGTCCTCCGCGCTGAGGCGGGTGCGTTTCGATATCATGAACACAGTTAACAAATCCACAGGGTTTTCACCTTTCTACCTACGCACGGGTCGTTGCCCGCGCGTGATACCTCCTCTTGTCCCACCGGAAAAGTCGGCGTCCACTGACGAAATCGACGCATATGACATTGCGAAGCGGATCGCAGTAGCAACATCGTGCGCCTCCGACAACATGATACAGGCCAAGATCCAACAAGCTGCCCAGGCGAACTCTTCTCGTTCTTCCAAGTTTCCGTTCGCAATCGGAGATCGCGTGCGGCTTTCAACCAAGAATCGTCGCAAGCTCTACAAAGAGAAAGGCGAAAAGCACGCAGCGAAATTCATGCCTCGGTATGACGGTCCCTATGAGATAACTGGGATTCATGAGGCGACGTCAAACGTTACTATTTCCATGCCTAATTCCCCACAGACGTACAACACGTTCCACGCGTCGGAGCTACTTCCTTTCCATGAAAACGACGACACGCTGTTTCCTTCTCGCAAGTTCGCAGAACCGCCGCCCGTGGTGACGGAAGACGGTGAAGAGGAATGGTTGGTCGATGAAATCATCGCGGAGCGCCGACGTGGAAGGGGCCGTCAGTACCTCGTACGGTACGCAGGATACGGCCAGGAACACGACCGCTGGATCGCCGGCAAGAACATGGACGAAAACGAAGCCCTCGACGTCTGGTTGGCTAGGAACGGTTAGGGTGAATTGTACAGTTCTCCTTCTCAATGTTCCTGCCACCGGTAGCTTTTCCCACTGGGTTTTTAACGCCCCCGTGTGAGCAGTTTTATTTTTTCATGACCCCTTGTTATCCTGCCTTCTTTCCTACTTACATGGCGTCAATTTTTTTGGGCGGGGGGGGGTGTAATCCTACGATTACCTATTCCGTCTGTTTACGTTTGTGTGGCCATACCTGGCCACACGTCGTCCACTTACCTTCTTACCTCTAACTACCACCACCACCTACTCTCATATCTGGTCCCTCGTATACGAAATATATCAAGGTCCTATTCAGGTGTGTGATCAGTTTAGTGTAGCCTTGTCCCCTCCGGGCCAGGCTCTCACGAGGTCGTCGAGGAGTACTAGGAAGCTCGCTTGGTTGGTAGGTAGTGATTTTCGGTATGGCCGATAGAAAGTATAGTCGTGCGACAGGCAGGGCCCAAACGCATCGTCGGAATAGATCAGCAGCAGGTGGATTCCGCGAACATACTTCGCTATCCAAATGACCAACGACATGAAGGAGATCCAGATTGCCTGGGCGGCGCGACCCCCAAAAGCGTTACAGCGATCAATGTAGCGAAAGCCGTCAATGGTATTGACCTGCTTGATGGCCCAGTAAGGCGACATCGGCATGTGGCGATAGGCTTCAGCCACGTCAGACTTGAATAAGATGAGGTCGGTGTCCCTTCCGATCGCGTCGCGAAGGAAAAGAAGCATGTTGCCGAGTAAAGACATGTCGTCAAGCGGGTAGCCGGTAATGTCCTCCCGTTGAATCATTGAGTTGAGGGAGTAGGTACCGGCGGACTGGTCTGTAATCATGCGGAATGTATCTGTGCGGGGTTTCGGAATGGCATGAATCGGCATGCTATACATGCCCGGTAAGAGGTCGCGTCCAAACGACTCTGAGAAACGTCCTTTCTTAATCTCGATGTCCCTCTGATCCCGTAAGAATTGTGCTTCTCCCGGGTGAGTTGGGGTCCCGAAAGTAGCGTCGTAAACGTCCGGATATTCCCCCCAGTGAGTATCGGCCCACGGCCAGAATCCCTCACGAAGGCCTGTACAGATGGATGCCACGAACGGTTGATTTGGATGATCGGAAAGGAGAAATTCAAACAAATTGACATTGATAGGAGTGACGATCTTGAAAAGATTTGGGTAGGTGGCAATGGTTTCGGAAACTATAGGATTGTTGATTTCGGAAAGAGGAACGGCGGGAAGGGGTTCAGCTGTTTCGGTCCAGTCGGCAGCTGACTTTGAGAGGGACTTAGGCTGCTCCCAAAGATTATGTCGAAGATACCTAGGCCTCGCGCTTCGCTCCGCCTCCTTCCTTGAGGCACTTTGCTGCCCCGTGATCCTTCGAGCCACAGCTTCTGCATTGGTGAATGAATCGACACTTGCCGGCGGCGTTGGTGCAAGGCCTATCAGCTGAGTTGAATCGGTTACATAACTCGTGGCGGATACCTCCCGATCCAGCGGAAGCTTTTTTGCTTCCGTCCGTCCCGACGAGCCGACCCATGGGTGAACCGATTGCGGTCCAGAGGTTGGTGAAGAGATGGACGTCGGTGAGGAGGTTTTGCTGCCCACCTGGAAGCTTGCCCTGGTACGGGGCGAGCAACACTGAAATCAGACGCACCAAAACAGGAACGAGTTCTATTTGAGTTGAGTCTGTGCGAGAATACGTGTGGCGGTATGAAAGATGGGGGAAAAAGGGAAGAAGGAAGGGAGAGGTAAAGCGGCGGGTATAAATGGGGACGCCGCCAAGCATGTGTCAATAGTGTACGTAATCCAGGATTACACCCTCCCCCGCTCAAAAAAAAGCCAGTAGACGAAGCAGAAGGGACAGCGAGAATGGAATGTAGCGTAAGATTTAAAAAAAACTGCTCACACGGGTGCGTCAAAACCCAGTGGGAAAGCTACCGGTGGCAGGGACATGGCGAAGGGGAAAAGGACAATTTAACCCGAACCATTCCTTGCCAACCAGGTTGTAAGTGCCGCGTTGTTGCGCATTTCCGTGCCTGCGAGCCATCGGTCGTGTTCCGGTCCATAACCGCTGTAACGGACAAGGTATTGGACACCTCTCCCGCGTTTTCGCTCGTCGATGATGCTGTCGACGAACCACTCCTCTTGGCCGTCCTCTGTCAAAACCGGTTCCGGCTGAGCGAATTCGCGTGAGGGGAAAAGATTGCTGTCGTTTTCCTTGAAGGGAAGAACCTGCGAGGTGTGAAAGGTGTTGTAAGTTTTAGGACTGTTAGGCATGTCAATTGTAACCGTTGATGCTTCTGGGTTGATCCCTGTGATGGTGTAAGGACCGTCGAACCGAGGCATGAATTTTGCCACTCTGTTTTCGCCTTTTTTCTTGTATGAATTCCGACGGTCTTCCGTTGATAGGCGTACTCGGCCACCGACTTCGAACGGGAATTCATCTCGGCGTTTGTTGTTAGCCTGCGCTGCTTGTTGAATTTTCGCTTGCATTAAGTTATCTTGAGCAGCCATAGTATCAGCACGCAGCCTTTCAATGACCTCGCGCGCACAAATTTCCTCGGCTTCCGCGTCCCGCGCCACGGGGATTAGCGGTGGGATGATACGCGGGCTTCGACCCATCCGCAATTCGAACGGTGAGAATCCTGTCGATTTGTTTACGGTGTTCATGAGATCGAAACGCACGCGACCGAGAGCACAGCGCCAGCCATGTTGATTACGATCCACATGAAAACGCAACGCTTGGTTGATTGTCTTGTTTGAACGCTCACTCGCGCCGTCAGTTTCGGGATGATAAGACGACGACATTTTCATTTTTACTCCAACCAGCTTCGACAGATGTTTCCAAAATTTTGAGACGAACAGCTTGTCGCGGTCGCAGACGATGTTAGACGGCAACCCATTTTCACAATACCAATGTTCGAAGAAGAGTTCAGCAAGCATCGCAGCGGTCACGTCAGTAGTCGTCGGTACCAGGCGAATATCAGAATGTAAACGGTCCGTGATAGTCAGCAAGTAATTTGCACCGTCGTCGTCGGGTAGAGGACCGATGAAATCCATGGCCACGGACTCACCGCGACCATCAGGTATTGGCAATGGATGAAGAGGACCAAGCGGCGCCTTAGTCGTTGATTTAAAACGTTGACATTCGCGGCATGCCGGGATATAACCGTATTCCAAATCCCGTCTCATCTTCGGCCAATAATAAGCCGCGCGAATCACGGCATACGATTTTTCAAAACCAAAATGTCCCAGGGAATCGTGCGCTAGTCTGAATATCGTTTCGCGTACAGTGCCCACGCGAGGAACGACGAGACGTGTACCAAGGAACCACAACTCGTTGACGCAAGTCAGGTTAGTCATCCCAGGTGCGGCAGCGATCAGATTCTTGCACCAAGGGTCTTTAGCGTAGCCGGCAATGATGTCTTTCACGATAGTCGGGTCAACAGTTGGTGTTACAGAGGTTGTCGGCGGGTCCAGCGCGGCGACACGGTGCGCTAGAGCATGTGCCGATGCAAACGGTGATGAGGAACGCGACACGGGCAGAACAGCGTTAATGCAATGAGTAACAAGGTCATCATCATGCATGTCGGCGAACAGGGCGGCTTCAGCAACGGCAGCAGCACTGTCAAGAGCGTCGTCACCAGGAAGGCGCGACAAGGCGTCAGCCACAGTGTTATCCTCACCTTTGACATATACAATTTTGCAGTCGAACTGCGACATAAACTCTGTCCACCGAGCCTGACGGCGGGAAAGATCGCGCTGTTTGTGGAAATTTTCGAGTGTGCGGTGATCGGTGAAGACGACGAACTGAGTGCCGAACAAATCAGCTCGCCATTTGCGCAAGGCTCGGATGATGGACAGCATTTCTTTCTCATGCACAGGGTAATTCAGCTCCGCTCCCTTGAAGGTTGAGGAATCGAACGCAACTGGACGAGCGGTCTCCCAACTATCGCCAAATGACAGAACAGCACCAGAACGTCTGTCGCTTGCGTCGCAGGTCACAAAAATTGTTTTCGATTTGTCGTCGTGGTCGATTGTGGTTAAGCACTCGCGACTCACAACGATTTTTTTGATGGCATCCAGAGCGCGTTGGTGACAAGGCAGCCACTCAGGAAAGGAAGTGTCACATTCTTTCCGAGTCAGTTCAGTCAAGATGTCGGTGTGGTCCACGAGATGAGGCAAAAAGGCAGCGATATAACGGACCAGTCCCAGAAAGGAGCGAACGTCGGTTGAAGATTTAGGAGTGGGCCAGTTCAGGATGCGATCGACCTTGCGTCCGTCGGCCTCAATACCAGCAGCGGATATGTGGTGACCCAAAAAATCGATCGACGTGCAATACAGGTTCGTTTTAGCCGGATTGACGTATAACTGTGCGGCTCGGAGAGCCTCCAATATTTTACGGACGTTGATGTGATGTTCTTCGAGTGTCTGCGAATATATGACGATATCATCCAGGTAAACATGGCATATTTTACCGATGTAGTCCCTCAACGCTGTCGAGACTCGGCGCTGATGAATCGCGGGCGCATTCCGAAGTCCCATGGGCATAACCAACCACTCGAAAAGTCCGAAGGGCGTCGAAACAGCTGTCAGGTGGACGTGATCAGGGTGCATAGGCGTCTGGAAAAACGAATTTGTCATGTCTATAGTTGAGAAGAACTTGCCCTTCCCGCAGTCATGCAGAATGTCATCGACACGGGGCAACGGGTGATTATCGGGAACAGTGTTTGCGTTCAATTCGCGATAGTCGTTCACCCAACGAGGGAGAACCTTTGGGTCTGCCTTTGGAATAATAAATGCCGGTGAAGCGTATTGAGACGATGAAGGACGGATTCGGCCCGCTTCAAGATGTTCGCCAATAAGTGTTTGCCATGCTTCACGGTATTTTCTAGGACACTGATATGTGCGTGTACGAATCGATTGGTCGGCTGTCTTCACATGAATTTCTGCCAAGACGTCGCGGGGAAGGTCTCGAACATGTGGAATGGGTTTGAAAATGTCCTCAAATTCGACCTTCATGTTGGTCTCGAAACCTTTTAGAGATTCCAACGTGGACAGTTCCTCTATACGGGTACGCACGGCGGCGACGACGTTAACCTCTTTCACAACCTCAAAGAGGCAAGCAGCTTCAAGCTGTTCACGCCGTGCGTTGCACACAACTTTAAGTTCTTTGACCATGGCCTTACGGTACGCCTTCGTTTTATTGAACGCAGCGCGGATTGATATTCGTTTATGTGCGGGGATAGGTATGGGACAGGCAGGATTAAGTAAACTGTAGTTACAGCGCGAGTCAATGATGGTACGAGCGTGATGATCGGTAACGAGGTGGTTATGGGACAGGAAAGGCAGTCCGAGAATGATGGGGGTACAGAGGCCAGGGGCAATAATAGCGCGTACAGTGTTCGAGGTCCATGATCGATCGAGGGAGGAAAGAGACAGCTTGCAGTACTCAGTCAGAATATTTGAGGTCTGGGGCCCCTTCGTTGATTTCGACGACGACGTGGATGGAGACATAGCGAGACCGACATCTAAAGGTTCGTTCAACTGGAAGCGGCGGAGTCCGAGGTGGTCTGCTAAGTCTGCGTTGATCAAAACCAGGTGTGAGCCACAGTCAATTAAAGCGGAGACATGAAGAGGCAGATCGATACTAGGTCCGGTCACAAGACCATCCCATAGATAATGAGGCACAGAAAACGGAGCGATACGTACATCGTCGTCGGACGCGCTCGAACCATCACTCTCAGTAGCAGAATCATCCGACAATACACCGGAGATTGGAGAATCTGGGAGAACGGCTGCGACGAAGCCAGAACGCTGAGGGGAGTCTCCCCAGGAAGTGAAGGAAGAGGAGCCAGCATTAGGAACGATGGCTGCGACGGGCTTAGCGGTACGGGGTTTTGACGACGACGATGAAGACGGAGTCTTCTTAGCAGCGGCGGCAGCAGTGGCGGCGAGAGCGGCGTCAGCAGCGGTGAGGGTGCGGTAGGTACGGCCATCAGGGAATCCCGTTGTGCATGTAAGGGATGTGCAGCCGGAGTAGAAACGACGGCACTTGAAGCACCCTTCGTGCTCACGCAGCAAGGCCTTCTCGTCATCATGAAGAGGAGGCGGCTTAGAACGGTCTGACGACTGCGGCTTGGAGCTGGATGAAGATTTCTTGGACGAGGATGAGCGACCGTTGTTGTCGAAACGCGATTGGGTAAGGGGACGTTTAGCAGCACGTTGAATCGCCTCCTCGACGATCTCCCGTTGGCGTTTCACAGCGCGCGTCCTAGATTCATCTATCCTCCGGACTGCATCCAACCAGTCATGCCATTCGACGACCTCGGTCAACTTCTCGTCGAAATACTTTTGGGAAAGCTCGATGTCGAGTCCCGCTTCGATCTTGTTGCGGAGCTCGGTTGTGACAGGGAAATGGGATGGGGTGCCGATCAAGAGGGAGTTCATAGCTTGCATTTCGGCACAATAGTCCCAGAAGGAGCCCTTGTCGGGGTCGAGACGAAGAGAAAGGATGCGAACACGAAGTTTGGACACCCAGTCCTTGGGAAGATAGTTCGTTTTAACCTCGGTCATGAATGCAGGGAACGTAAGAGTCATGATGCGGTCGTGGTCACCAGCTATCCAGTCACGAATGCGATGGTCACGAAGACCGGTGTAGGCTCTGGAAACCTGGTCCTCGGGCTTGATAGCTTTGTGTTTGAAGTACTCCAAGCAGCCGCGTTCCCAGTCCTTGACTAGACGAGGGGTCAGGTCTCCGTCGAGCAAGCTAGGAAGTTTTCCATCTCTGAACTCGAGAGTAGCCGTGGACGGCATGTTGCAGTATGGGTCGGTGATGAGGCGAGGTGACGAGTCAGAGGATGAGCTGGAAGTAGTGTTTTAAAGTCGTGTCGGGTCCGGTCTTTTGACCGTTTTTTAAGCAACCGCAACCGCAACCGGTTGCTACACATTCCCAAATGTAGCAACCGCGACTGCGACCGGTTGCAACCGGTTGCAACCGAGTTGCAACTGATTTAGACGAATTAGGATGAATTAATGTGTATTTACATGTAAATTGCTTATTTATTGTGCATTTTCAACTAGAAGCACTAGCATTGATGTCTAACCATTGCTACAGACGTTTTTGCATATATCTCACGATGATTTTCATTCTTGGATCTCCCAAAACTGCCAAAAATTGACAGAGATATGACTAAAATAGTGAATGGATGTCATTTTAGAGCATGCTGATACTATTTTGATCATAACTTCTTCAATTCTCAACCATTTTTGATGATCCAGGGGTCAATTTCACGCGTTTTTAAAGGGCTATCCGCTGATCCGGACCTCCGGGCCGCGACCGGTCGCAACCGGTTGCTAGCAGTCTTTGTGCGTATTTCAAATCCCAGCAACTGCAACCTGAAGTTGTAGCAACCGCGGTTGCAGTCCGGTCTTTTTGCGGTCTTTTGCGGTTGCTGCAACACGACCTCCTAACACTAGCTGGAAGAAGACGAAGATGGGGACGGGGAACGTTGTTCGTTCAACGGCGGCGGCGGTGGTGGAGGAGGCGGGGGCGGTGGGGACGGACGAGCAGGAGGCGACGGAGCAGCAGATGACGGCGGGGGTGGTGACAACGGCGGGGATGAAGCGGCTAAAGGCGGCAGGGGCGCGGCTCCAGACGAGCCTTGCGGGAGCGAACGGGAGGACGGCGGTACAGATGAACTACGCCCACGACTACGCGTGGTGAGGGAAATGGGGACGGAGGGGAGACGGGACAGCTTGGCGGGGCGGGGTGGCTATATGCGCCAAAAGGCAGGGCGGGATGGCTATATGCGCCAAAAACGTTCAACAGTTCTATGAAAGGCGATTCTGTGATGCCAAGAATGTTCAGTACTCGTGCCTGGGAAAAGTAACCGGTGGGCACGTGATCAAGTCGCGTCGTGTTGAAGTGGTGGTTCGTAAATAGTGTAATTACATTGTAACCAACAACTCTCGCCACTGTCAATGGTTGCCAAAAAGACCTCCCGCATCCAGCATGGAACTCCGAGAAAAAACCGATTTATCGGTGCCATGCAGGCTTCAGGAAAGCTCTGTGAATCTGCACGGCTTGCCGGCATTCCCCAACAATCCGCCTCCGACATCTGGAAGAAGTTTCAAACGACGGGCTCAGCCACAAATCGACCCCGATCTGGTCGTCCCACGAAGCTTACGGATCGGGACGAGCGCGTGATAATGCGCAATGTCAAGAAAAACCGAAGAAAACCCTTTCAGCGCGTCGCGCAAGAAGCAGCTGATGACATAAGCGAGAATCTTGTTCGCGACGTCGCTGCGAGGCAGGGGTACCACAGACAAGCTGCGAGGAAGGTGCCCTTCCTCACCCCACTCCAGAAGAAGAAAAGGCTGGCATGGGCAGAGGAACACAAAGGGTTTGAGGACAGTGACTGGAAGAATGTGATTTGGTCGGATGAGTGCTATGTGCACATGGATGACACGCATGGGAAGATCTGGGTAACTCGACGCCCAGATGAAGAATATGACGAGAACTGTGTCGTGCCAACCTTTAAGCAGTCCTCGGTCCGGATTATGGTCTGGGGTTGCATCATGCGAGGGAAAAAAGGGCCATTGATAGTGTTGGAATATCCGGGGGGTAAAGGAGGGGGGATGACCAAAGAAAGGTACATTTCTCAAGTCCTTGATGGTCAGCTCCTCGAGTTCTATCGAGAAATGAAGAAAGAGAGGCCAGGGGTAGTATCTATGCAGGACGGCGCACCCAGCCACACTGCGAAATTGACGAAGAAATGGTTTGCGGATCACAAGATACCACTGTTCCCTCACCCACCATCTTCTCCCGACATAAACCCCATCGAGCCGGTCTGGCACGAGCTCAAGTCCATTATACGAGCTTTGCCAGATCACCCTTCGACTGTTCCGAAGCTTATCGTGGCCTGTAAAGCTGCATGGGACTCTCTGGACATCTCCCAAATTGACAAGTATACTTCTACCATGTCAGAACGTGTTTCTGCTATTATTGATACCAAGGGTTCTCATACCAGATACTGAGTACATATTCATGGATACCTATTATATACCGTACTATACCAATAATTCCAGTTTTTTCTGCTACGCCGTTGACCCACAGTGAGCGACGCGCTTCTTGTTCAAAGTCGCGACTCGCGACCTGATCACGTGCCCACCGGTTACTTTTCCCAGGCACGAGTAGGCGCCAGGCACTCGCTAACGGAGATAACGACGAAAGGAGAAAAAAATCGCGCTAAGCGATCAGGCGGCGGCGGTCGCAGTAGGTAACGTTCGTAGTTTAAAAAAAAGTGGAAGCTTGCCCTGGTACGGGGCGAGCAACACTGAAATCAGACGCACCAAAACAGGAACGAGTTCTATTTGAGTTGAGTCTGTGCGAGAATACGTGTGGCGGTATGAAAGATGGGGGAAAAAGGGAAGAAGGAAGGGAGAGGTAAAGCGGCGGGTATAAATGGGGACGCCGCCAAGCATGTGTCAATAGTGTACGTAATCCAGGATTACACCACCCCCGACCAAGTTTCTGGCTGCGATGTCGTATAAGATGATCCGGTTGTGGTAGGATACCTGGATGGACGCAAACATCTCTTCGATGTGTTTGGCCCACGCGTTAAGCTCTGATGCGCGCTCCTCGAAGGTGAAAGTATAGGCCTCGACGGCAAAACGCCAGGCGAGAGACCAGTCCTGCGAGGTGAGAATCTTCTTAGCGGGCTCAGTTCTTGAGAATCTGATCTCAGTATCTCCCACGCGGCCAGACTCCTCTTTAGGAGGGATGATTGAATGGATTGAGGAGAAGACTGAATGGAGGTTGACGGCCGTTCCTCTGATGATCGCGTCCCATTCCGGGAAGCCGGGGGGGGCTGAACAACTCGACATGATGCTTCGCTTGACATATGGGGGATCTCTGGCAAATCTAGCGAGGATAGCTTGCGTGATTTTGCATTGCGGTCGCTGGATCTGCTGCGCGACGGCTTCCTTTTTAGACCACGGCATATCGTTAGAGGTAAGTTTGCGCCTCTTGGGATCTCCTGCACTACTGTCGATTGGTGAGGCTGAACGTGGTCTGAGTAACGCTCTGGCGTGAGCTTGGTTGAGGAAATCTTCGAGATCTTGTCCGTCTTGTGGATCGGGGTCGTCGGGTCGGTTCTGAGGAATCTCTGCCCCTGCAACCGCCCCCGCGAGTGCCGAACCGGCTGCTGTACCGCGACGGATGGAGGAATCAAGCTCTCTTTGAATGTCGTCAAGGGAAGAAAAGTACTCCTTGATGGCGAGCTCTTTCGCCAAGTCTTCCCCTGGTGCAGCGCTGAGAATTTGGAAGATTGATAAAGCGGCGCTCCCTTTTTCGAGTTTCTCATGTCTGAAGTCCTCGAGAATGCCTTCGACTTGTTTAGAGAGTGCAAACTGGAATCCGATTTCACCGGGAGGATTTCCGGTGGATTGGGAAGGGAGAGTCGATCCAGTAGCACTGGAGGAGATGGGCTCAGTGCTGGCCTGGGTGCTATTCGGCTGATTAGGGGGACCGTTGTGGGGCAACTGAGACGATCCAGAAGAGGGAGTTTCGGGTTCGGCTCCAGTGCTAGTTGCACCTGTGAAGGAAATTCCTTGATTGACTGCACGGGCTCCAGTCTGTCCAGTAGACGGGGCAGCACGACGGGAGGCTCCATGGGCATTATGGCTCATAATAAAAAGTTTCACAACTCAGGATGACTTTGATGAGTGAAAGCGATGTATTGGTTGATTAGACACGAAAATGAACGGTGCCTGGTTCAACGAGCTATGCGAAGTCGTCAATACGAAGATCCCTGAGGAGGGAAGAGAGAAAATAAATCCCACCTAGCGAAGGAAAGTCAATGAGAAGATCCCTGGGGACGTCTCATATTCTTTCCTCCTCTTCTAGGCAGGATAAGTCTCTCCTTCGTGAAACCACCCCACGCGTGACCCAAGATGGATCACCGCATCATCGAACCAATCACAAAAACGCGCGGCGTTCTGTGTGTGATTGTTTTGGGTGTGCCGGAGCACGCGCCGTGTAACCAGGGCACCAGTTTGGCTGCATTGGACTAGCGTGAATAAACATTTAAACCGCGATCAATGATACAAAAGCTTAACTACAGAAACAAGCGATAAAGATAAAACCCATTACTGGCTTAAGCTCTGACTCCGGTAAGGAGCTTGGGTTTGTAGAGGCGGATATGATACATATTCCAAGGAGCTACCTTGAGATTGCGATTGCGATTGTGTCGAAGGGTCAGCTTGCCATTGTCGGGATCTCCCGCCATCGTCCATTGACGGTGATGCCGCAGGCGTTATTCGCAACATGCCAGAGTGAAATATATGCCCCGAATGTGTTTCGGCTTGCGTTTCTTTATTTGAGAGTTGTGATGCTGTGGGCAGTGCATTTCGAACACTGGCATCAACCAAGGGCGATGTAAGGCTTCGGGCTGACCAAGTTCCGTACCACGCCTGTTTGGCTCGGACTGGTGTACCTCGTAATGGAGTTGTGTCGTTCACGGCGCCGAGAGCAGTGGAATGAAACGCTGGTTGGAACATAGGTTCTGAGTTCAGGTCAATATCATCGTCTACGTCCATGCTTTGAGTGAGCTGTTTCTCCACGGAGTCATATGAGCTGGAAGAAGTTGATGAGACTTGGGAGCCTTGGGTTCCACCGCATCCGGGTTGGGATGAAGGAGAAGGTTTAGCAGGACTGTCTTCTGTGCGCCTCCGGTTAGCACCTATTGCACTTTCCACGAGTGAATCAAAAGTCGGCATGGGTGGGTCGGCCAACATGTCGAACTGATAATCGAGGGGCGAGGAAAGGGAGGCAAAACTAGGAGGTGTCTGTCTTCGTTTTGGTGTGGTCGAATCTTCATGAACGATGTCATTCAAGTGTGATGGAGGGAAAGGATTTCGCAAGGGTGCTTCTGGAGCAAATGCTGACGCATAATCATATGGGTACTGTCCCACATCCTCAAAAGTAGCGGATGTAGGGCTCGATGCTGGCGGAGATGGGAGTGAAGAGGTCAGTTCGAGTTCGACGGTATTTTCTGTCGAAAGACGAATAATCGACAGTAAGATGACTATAGCTGATACCAAGCGGCTCTCCACTTACCCTCGATTGTCCTGGGCTTCGATCCACTTGCTATGACATGACTTGAAGTGGACATTCCAAGGCCAGATAAGGTCAAGCTCTCCCCAATGCCTTCTTCTACTCTCCTATATATCGCTATATCGTCACGCCTAACCGGGACAGCCGTCAGCACGTGGTCATGAATGACATGGTGCTCAAGACCTGCATTGGTGTCGAATGTGAGGCGGCACCAGGACCATCTGCAGGAATGTATCTCGGGATGATTTTGGCTTTGCGAGAGAGACGAAAAGCGTGGCATGGAATCTGTGGCATTGGTTGACGGACGGTCCCGCAATGTCTCTCTGTCGACAGCGGGCATTGGGGGAGAGGCTGCAATGATGCTCGGCATCGCCCTGTCAGTAGTTCTGCCTTGTACCTCCGTTCTCTGGTACGTCCGCTTATGGTAGTCAGTTCTCTTGTTCAGTTTGGCTGCCCTTTTCGTCCTAACAGATTCCGAGTAAATTTGGAGTTTTACTTCATGGCCGTTCCAGCTTACGGGGATAGGTGCCTCTGCTGGATCGGATTTTCGGCCATCGTAAAAAGATTTCCTGTTGATAAATCAAATGAGCGACTGTAAGACGTTAGGACGACGACTTACATACGGCAGACAGGATTTCAATATGGAAATGCCATTCAAATGGCACACGCTGTGTTCGACGAATTGCGGCACTGAGAAGTCAGCGCTTCAGCCGCAGGCTTCGAACAAGACACTGCTCAAGACTTAGACTAAGACAAGAACCATTATTGGAGATCATGTGGTTCTTTGCATATGCTTGTTTCAGATGCTCATGTCACGGTCATGTGACGTGACTCGCATAAGATTTGTGAGCTTTCCTCCAGAACTCGCAAGCAATGTCGTCAGGACCTCCCTTCGACAAATCTTTTTCCCTTTCGTATCTTGGCTTACCCGATGACTATGCACCTTCACCGGAAAAAGAAGCTATCACGTTCTTGAACAAACATCTAAGTCAACTACCACCCCATTTGCTGCTACATTTCAGCGGCATCACCTCTGCCAAGGAGCGGACTGTTCTTCCGGTCGTTCGCAATCGACGTCTCAAATATGTTAGTGGGGGCCCTCCTGAACTTCATTTTGACGTCGCGAAGAGGAAATGGCCCAACTTATGGCAAGGACCCGAGCGCCGGGGAATACAAGACGGCGCAGAGGAGAAGGCTTGGGCGGAGAGTGATTTTCTAGGAGGCTCAACCAAATATGTTGGAAAACTAGGCGGTCTCTTGGGAGGGTATGAAGAGGATCGTGAAGCCGAACGGTTTAGAACACTGAGGCGAGAACGCGCAGCTGCTGAGCAATTTATTCCCGAAGAAGATGAGAGCAGTGATGAAGAAGGGGTAGAGATCTCGGGTGCGGTTGATGAGAGCCCAGAGGATGCCAAGTTACTATTCGAACGCTCCATACGAGAACGTTTCATATACGGGTTACTTGAGGCAAGTTGTCATGAAATTTGACATCCAAACCGTCAATCCTTACACTTTTCCGCAGCCATTTGACTATGATAGCGTTGATTGGGACGAATCACTGGACGAAGACGACAGAGAGGCAGAGGACCGGTGGTTTGATGAAGACGACGATCTGTAAACTAAAATTGTAATAATATTAATAGGGAGAGTGTGACGGCCGATTACGCACGTCACAATGAAATCAACTTTTTCTTAAGAACGCCAAACTGCCCACCCTAAATGTCAATCATCCCTCCGCCAGCTAGCGCTGCGCTACATCTTGTGTCAGTCGACTCGGGTATTCAGCCCTCACAATTTCAGGACCCAGATGCTCCGAAGAGAAAGAAGAAGAAACGCCGCCGTGAAGAGGAGCATGAGGCAGAGGACGCTGGGGGGCTGAGGGAGAAGAAGAAGAAGAAGAAAAAGCGGCATCACACTGAGCAGGAGGCAGTTCAAGAAGAAAGCGTGGTCGATCCTCCCCAAGTACAGCTTGCTGATACCGTGCCGGTGAAACACAAAAAATCCAAGAAGAGGGATAAAGGCAAGCAACGCGAGTCTCCTCAGCCAGAGATCGACCCAACCCTCGCGTCGAATACTCAGGCATCGGCGGCGGCTTTGATTTCGGCAATTGTCGCTGCGGCCACGGGTGCCCCAGATAACTCCATACCCGTAGAGGAGGCGCAACCCCCACCATTGGAACCCCAATTCGATCCAACTATGGTTCCTCACCCTTCGCAGCATTTCATGCCATATCCTTTCATGCCATATGGATATGGCGCCCCACCCTACATGCCTCCACACGCAATGTCACCGACGTTCTTTCCGACTCAGACGAATCTTCCGTTCTCTGAACTGAACTTTGCGTCCAATGACGATGTCCTGCGTGCATTACAGGCACTGGACATGTCCAAAATTACGAATGTTCTCAAAACTCTAGGGGAAGCGGCTGCTACAGCAAATGAACCCGCCGGCTCTGCAATGCAGCAACTTCTGACACCTCTAGGACAGGTTCCTGTTGGATCTGGTGCGATCTTGGGTCTTCCGTCAGAAGGGCAGGGCCCTCCTGCTCACCATAGACGGACGATTGACATGAGTTTGCCTGGAACGGAGCATCACACGAGTCCTGATCATGCGTATCTTCTCGCGAATAAGTGGTTGAACGCTGCCAAATTGGCCGACCTTGTCAAGACTGAAGGTATGTTGCTTCTTATCTCAGAGATATCTTGTTAAACCGCGTCGTAGGTCTTGTTTACAAAAAAGGTAAGTTCTCAGCGATCGAGGAGCAACAGATCCAGACCGCGATGGAGAACTACCGGATTGTAGGGTCCCCCTTATTTTCTTTACGCCTCAGTTGACGCGGCACTGTCTCGCAGATGAAAGGACTCGCAGAAGAGCAAATGATGGAGCTCATCTACCCGACTTCTGAAAAGAATCGGGACAATGCCTTTTGGTCTGAACTCAGTTAGTGGCTTTGTTATTAATTTGGAACATCTTGCAACTCATTTTTATTTAGCCTCTGCTGTACCGCAGCGTCCGATCATAGCTGTCTATCATCACGTCCGTCGACTCCACCACCCACTGCAGAAACTAGGAAAATGGTCTTCTCAGGAGGACGCCGCACTTGTCCAGTACGCTATTCGCAATTTTTCTCCTAGCCTTCCATGGTGGTGACATCCTTCACAGAGCAGTAACTGACTTAGGCCAGCAATGGGAGAAGGTCAGCACTAGAGTTGGAAGAAGGTCCGCTGATTGCAGGGACCGCTATCGCAACCATATGGTCAATAGGGATGTTCGAGTGACAGGTGAGCACCTTTTCGACCTTGAAACGGCTTGAGATTTATGTTCTATAACCTTTAGGTCCGTGGTCGAAGGCGGAAGAGGAGGAACTCACTCGGATCGTGACCGATATCAAAATTAAGCAAGGACTCGACACCGACAATGAAGTTTTTTGGGGTCGAGTGAGCGAGCTGATGGGAGGCAAACGCGGCCGACAACAGTGCAGGATAAAATGGTATCACTATTCTATTTTCCATTTGTTTGACAGCACAGCATTAACTCATTGATATCACAGGACCGACGCATTGAGTAAAACTATCAAGAACGAAGGACAGAAGCCACGATGGAGTCAGCAAGATGCATACATCCTTGTCCATAAGTAAGCGGTTATGCTTTGACCTGTTGTCCTGCCTCTGACAGCTCATGGGTAGGGTGGACTCTTTGAACGTCCGGGATGACACTGAAATTGACTGGAAGACGATTGCTGATCCACAATGGAACCTGTGGAGCGCTCATACCCTGCAACGACGATGGCTGACCATGAAGCGGGGCATCAAGGGATTTGAGGACATGACTCACCAAGGTTAGTTTAGTTGACTACACCCTACAAACTCCAATTGTGTCCCTCCCTAACTTCGCAACACGTAGAAATTATGGATATCCTACGACTCAAAAAAGCGCACATGCCTATGCCTCCCCCAGTCGTCACTAAGAAACGGAAAGAACGAAAAGTTACCAGCGCTGCTTCGGTCGTGGAAGATGGACCTATAAGCGCTCCTGCACCTGCAGGATCAAGCACTGGGCGAGGCACACTTGCGGGTACTGTGGTCTCAAAGGCCGTCGTTGAAGATAGTGACAGTGATAGCTCCTCGTCCGATTCAGATTAACGCGTTCTACGCTTAGAAAAACATGTATGGAGTGAACAGCATAGATCATACAGTACATAAACTCTACAGGTAGAAAGTAGCACTGGGTACAGTAGTACCACTACACCACCCAGCTGGGTTCCAATTTCAATTGATCCGCCAACAACGATGGATATTTTGAATGTGAACATCCTGGTCAATTGAATTTCGTACTTTCACTGCGTGCAACGCCAGCCACACCACACCATTCGTCGATGAGGCCTGAGGCCTCATCAATAGCGCGTACTAATACATTGATATGAAATCCACAAGGTAACCTTGAGGCTCTTCCGGAGATTAACTATCGACATGTAGAATGGCACGCAGTTGCAGTGTGCACTTCAAGTGCATGGTACTTGTACGAAACCCATGCGACCCCATTGCTCCCCACCGTTATGGCTTCTTCTAAGGCGCGATTGCCAAACATATTCCCGTCGTCAAGGTCGGTGCCAACTCTAGTTGCTCTGCTTGCTATAGCTTCCACCCTGGCAATTTGGACATCGACATCGACGATATTATCAACTCGTCTTCACGCGTCCTCCAGCATCCAGAATGTGCCCGTCAACGCGCAGGAAATTCTAGCTCAATGCATGTCTTTTAAGGCTACTCCTGGACCTTCTGAGGATTTCTACTCTCGTGAGGAATCAGACCGGTACGAGCGGGGAACAAACGCAACTCTGATAAAAAATGCAATGATCTTCACGGGAGAGAACAACGGAAGGGTGGTGATCCATGGAAATATCTTCCTGGACAAAGGAATTGTCAAGAGCATAGGGAAAGTCCCGCGGTACCTTCTTGGGGCGCCGAATGTTACAGTGGTGGATGCCAAAAGAGCATGGGTCACGCCAGGTCTTGGTGAGGACACGTCTATCACTATTCTCAAGCATGAGACTGATTTTACGCGTTCAGTGGATCTTCATTCCCATCTTGGTGTTTTGAGCGCGCCCGTCTCCGCAGGTTTTCATTTGCCTATCAGCTCTGTGGAAAGCTACATGCTAATTCTATACCATATAGGGGCATACGACCTAAATTCTGTGCATGGGCCTGTTGTACCGTGGCTCCGGAGCATTGACGGATTCAACACTCATGACGATTCTTTCGAACTTTCGATTGCGGGGGGCATAACATCTGCGCAAGTGCTTCCTGGCAGTGGAAATGCAATCGGTCAGTGCTTTTCCGTTGCCTTGTCGCCTTTCTTCTAACCTATCTTGACAGGCGGACAAGCATTTATGATCAAACTTCGCAAAACCTCTGAAGGCTCCCCGTCCTCGATGATCATAGAACCACCGCATTCATTTACCGGGGGTAAATCTCAGGATAAGGGTGTTCGCTGGCGATATTTGCAGTAAGCATTGAGGATACTCTCATTGTCTTTCTCTTAGGTGACAGCTGTTCCTCCAGGCAAGCTTGCGGCGAGAACACCCGTCGATATGGAAATCGGATGGACACGATGTGGTCGCTACGTTCTGCTTACAACGAAGCACGCAAAATCAAGTTTGCTCAGGATGCGTTTTGCGCAAAAGCTGAAGCAGGTCTTTGGGACATTGCTGGTAGTGAGTTCCCCGAAAGCCTCAAATGGGAGGCGCTAGTCGATGTGCTGCGGGGAAAGGTTAAGGTATGGACCTTGATACATTTTTTCACAGGCCTTGTTGAATGTTCGTGCAGATATCGAATCATTGCCATGAGGTTGTGGATCTGGACGATATAGTCCGGGTGTGTATATGACTCCTGGGTCTCTCGATTAGTCACTCATATTTTGCGTGAATAGTTGGGGATTGAGTTCCAGTTTCCGATCGCTTCGTTCCATCATGCATCCGAGGCGTGGCTAGTCCCAGAACTGCTGAAGAAAACATGGGGAGGCGCTCCCGGAGTAGCCTTGTTTGCAACCAATCATCGGTGGGTGTGTGTATCTATCTATCGGTGGATATAAGCTCACCGTGCATCCAGATACACACGCGAATCTTTCCGAGGGTCAGAATTTGCTCCAAGAGTCCTCGCTGATGCAGGCATTCCAGTCATCATGAAGGTAAATCCGCGCGGTGAAGCTTTTGTCCAATCATCACTGAAGTCAAACATAGTCGGACCACCCTGTCATCAACTCTCGATACCTATTATATGAGGCACAGCAAGCTCACTATTTCAGCCTTCCGGCAAATTTATCACTCGCTGCGGTGACGTCTACTCCCGCAAAGATTGCAGGACTCTCTCATCGAATTGGGTTCCTAAGAGAAGGCGCCGACGCAGATGTTGTCCTGTGGGACTCGCACCCGCTCCAACTGGGTGCTACGCCCGTCAAAGTATGGATTGACGGAATACTCCAGATTCCAGTACCTTCCAAGACCGACACCCCTACCAGAATTGAGGTAGGGAAGGGAAAGGAAGACGGCGAATGGAGAGAGCAGCCAGATGTGCCGAACTGGGACAAGGAAAGGAAGGAAGCCCTCAAGTGGGAAGGCCTTCCTCCGCTCCAACCCAAGCAGAAGAAGGATACGATCATCTTTTCCAACGTCAAGACAGTTTGGACAAGAAAATCGAATGACGATGTCCAGGAAGCGTTCATCGCGAAATCTCAGGACCAGCTGGGCGCCGTCGTCGTCGAGAACGGGCAAATGTCCTGTATTGGAACGTCTTGTGGTCTGGCATCTTTCGACGCTGCAGACATTGTTGACCTGCACGGTGGCTCCATCTCGCCTGGTCTCATGACCTATGGATCACCTTTAGGGCTTGAAGAGATCGCTGGAGAACCTTCCACTGGTGACGGCAAACCATACGACGCATTTGCTCGCAATGTTCCAGATATTCTTGATGACTCTGGTGCCGTCGTAAGAGCTATGGACGCTCTAAGGTTTGGTACACGTAATGCATTGTACGTCGCCCAAAGTCCGCTCAACAATTGCAATTTGACAAGGATATAACAGAATAGCATACCGCTCTGGGATCACACTCGCGACTTCATCTTTGGCCAAAGCCTACTATTTGGACGGCACCGGTGCACACGTCATTTCTGGTCTGTCTGCAACTTTCCGCACGGGTTCCGCACATGCTATGGAGCGAGGGGCCATTGTCCAGGATATAGCTGCGTTGCACATCCATGTGGGACGACCTCATCCTCTGACGGGCAAGGGGGTCAGTGTAAGTACGCAAATACTGGCATTGAGGCGGCTGCTGTTCGGATGGGAGACACAGGACAAGGAAACGGGGTACTGGTTCAGGCAAGCTGCGGAGGTATGCACATCATCATTTATCGTGAACACCTCCACTGACCCATTTCGCGACAGGGGGTGGTGCCGTTAGTAATCGAGGTGGAGAATGTTGATATCATGGCCACGTTGTTAATTTTGAAGATCGAGGTGGAAGATAGAATTGGCTCGAGGATGCGTATGGTGTTCAGCGGCGCATCTGAAGCGCATCTGCTGGCAAAAGAGATTGGTGCGACTAATTTTCCTAGCTAGCGTCGGCGGTATTCACCCTCTGTTTACAGCGGATGCGGGTGTAGGTGTCATTTTGCGGCCAGTTAGACCCTTCCCTTCCACCTGGGACCAACGAAGAATGTAATCATGGGTTCTCCAGATACGCAAAAAAGTGCTGACAAGATGTAATTTCCAGTTTGCCTGGTCCACCATTGACGAACGACACCGCTTTGGTCAAACTCATGCACCACGGTGTAGTTGTGGGGCTTGGGGTACGAGAAGCCTGGGAAGCGCGTAATACGCGTTTTGACATTCAATGGGTCAGCTGTGATTAGTCTCTCATATGCGCCGCTCAAGCTCACGAGACTTCCAGGCCGTCCTTGAATCTAATGGGAGAATCAACCAGCGGGAGATGCATGCACTGGCCTACACGAACCTGCCGAAGCTTTTGGGTGTCCGGGAAGTTGACGACGAAAACCAAGGTGCGGTGGATATGGTCGCATATGATGGGGGTGGGGTTTTCGATCTTTCTAGTAAAGCTGTCGCTGTGATTTCTCCTGAACGGCAACTGGTGGACTTGTTCTGAATCTTCTTATGAACTGTGATACATATTATAATTCTTGGATGTTGGATATTCTATGATGTCGTGTAGTTGCTTGAATCTAACTTCTTTTCCCGTAAGACCAAGGAAGAATTTCAAGTCGATAAATGGAGTTTTAAACAACACCAAGAAGGGCGGCACCGGTTTTGATCCCGCGTCCTCTCGCAGCAGCTAGGCTTATCCCAACACAGCTGAGCAGAAACCCAGCAAACCTAAGATAAGAAAAAATGAGGGGTGTCACGAGTACGAAGGTTATTGCACAAAATACCGGAAGAACGCAACGCGAGAAATGGAACGCTCCTCGTGCGGAGTTCGTGAGGATGCAAATATGGAACGAAGGACAGCAGGTGTGACTGGGATACGGCTCGTAGAGTCCGAAAGGGACTGTTGGTTAGGTGTTGGGTGCGAAGGCCGAGCTGTGCGAGTCGAGGTAGTGGATGTCGAGGAAGACATGTTGTCGTCCGACTCGTCGCGGTAGTTGCTAGTCACGGTCGCGTGATGTTTATGTATGTACTTTTGGCGCGTGTTGATGATGATGGACCCGTGCAATTTCTAGCACTGTCGAGCAAATTTTGGAATCCTCAACTCCGCCAGCTTTCATCGCAGCCCCATGTGAGTATCTTAGGAAATGAGACTGTAGCAACCGCTGACATCCCACAGTGCCATATACCTCAAAGTTAATACCACTCTATACCCTTCGAAATGTACGAACTGGACGCCGAAGAAGCCTCATCGTTCCATGAAGACATGATTACAATCGTTGATCGCTTACCCATGGAAGAAGAATACCGGCGTGTTAGACATCTAGTTATCCAGAGACCAAGTGAACCACCTATAACAGATGACCAACTCGCTTCAACGCTTGGCGCTTGTCCTCATCTGGAAACCGTCGTCCTCTGCGGCGCCCCCGACGTCACCGACAGGACAATTGTTATCCTCGCAGGGGAGGCGATAAACCTGCAAGGCATTAATTTGACTGGATGTGACCAGGTTACCGACGTTGGCGTTTTCGAACTGTCAAACAAATCACTTCCACTGCAATGGATTCAGTTGAACGGAGTCACCGGTATTACTGACCCTTCCGTATCGGCTATTGCGAAAACTTGCTCACGTCTTGTCGAACTCGAACTTTGTGACCTTCCTCTGCTTACGCCCTTATCAGCGAGGGATATCTGGTCGTTCTCCAGGTGAGCCTATCATTACGGCAGATACCCCTCATACCTAATCGGGATTTAGGAAATTGCGCACCCTTCGATTAGCTCGCTGTCCACTCCTAACAGACAAGTCCTTTCCATCAACATTAGAGCCCGAGCTTCTAGATAGTGAAGACGAGAAGCCATTGCCACCGCGGCCTGTCACATGGATAGATAAGCTGCCGCCCCTCATCTTACGCCACACTGCCGAGAATCTGCGGGTACTGGATTTGACGTCCTGTAAGATCACCGATGACGCCGTAGATGGTATTGTGAACCATGCACCAAAGATTCAAAGCTTAATCCTTTCGGGATGCACGATGCTGACGGACCGGGCTTTGGAATCTATCTGCAACCTCGGAGAGCATCTTGACGTGTTGATCCTAGCACACGTCCACAATATCACGGATCGTGCAGTTGTTAAGGTTGCCCGGTTATGCTGGAACCTTCGATGTGTGGACGTAGCTTGTAAGCTTCAATTTCTGAGGCTCATATCACATCTGAAATCGATTCACCCCCTCCTATAAAGTTTGCCGCAATCTAACAGATATGTCCGTGTTCGAGTTCGCTGCCCTGAAGGGTCTCCGCCGGCTGAGCCTGGTGCGGGTACAAAAACTTACGGACATCGCTATCTTTTCTATCGCTGAACACGCGGAGTGCCTAGAGCGCCTTCATCTCTCGTACTGCGACCGGCTTTCTCTCGATGCTATGCATCTCCTTCTAAGGAAGCGGAGGAACCTGCAGCACCTCACCGCAACCGGTATCCCCTCGTTCAAAAGGAGTGGGATTCAGCGATTTTCGGATCCTCCACCGGCTGTATGTCCTACCGACTGCATCGAAGTACAGCTGGCTCTGACGTGTATGGCTAGACTTACGATAGTGACCAGCAAGCCGCTTTTCGGGTGTTCAGCGGTGACAATGTCTATGGTCTTCGCAAATTCTTGGACAAAGAAGATCAGCGTAGGCGCGATGCTGAATCCCAGAACATCCCGTTTGTGCCCCGATCCGACGACAAACTCGATCTCTACTAGAGTTTCCTCAATGTTGTGTGTTCACAGATTCGCTTGGTGTGGACCCGGTGAGTCAAAGCTGACGCAGGTAAGGCAAGAGTCTAAACGTTGGACATCCATCGATAGTGATCGGGCGCTCGGCGTTGACTGCTCTAGGTTGCGGTGCCCATTAACAAGGTCGCGACTCTTCTAATTTTGCTTCCGTCATGACGGTGAGCGTTCTCTGGTAATATGTATGGGACTGGTTAATGCAGCGCTGTTATAAATAGCGATAACAAGGGACCACATGACCCGTATATACGAACGAAAATACCAGCATCATCCGAATCGTCATCTACCTCCCGTTCCTGATGCTGCCTGATTTGGTGCTCGGGCGCAATTTGGTTTACCCACAACCCCATGAAGAAATATTAATCCCGCAAAGGTCGTCATCGACCACCTTATCCCAGTACTGACAGCACGATTGAAGGCACGGATGTCTGAGACACGCGTTGCTCGTGAAAGGAGTTTGGGATGATTATGTTTTGGATGGCATCATCAAGCGTGAGCACAGGGGCTAGACTCGAGGGCATGCGCGAGCGGCATGAATAGTCCCTGGCGCGGCGCCGTAAGCGCTGTGGATGAAAGTGGTGTTGTTGTAATATCGCTTTCATAATTTCATTGATATCGAGGGTACCTGGGAGTTTGCGACGAAACGCTGGTGCGAGAGCTACAATAATTGGTTTGAAACCTTCCATGTTTTAGCAAAACCACGGTCTGACGCGGAGGAGACGTGAAATCTCCGCTACGGTAGTCTGAGATAGCTCGCCTTTATAACGTACTTCCATCCCCTTCTCCTGCCTCCTCCCCTTGTGCCTTGTCCCCATACCACCACCACACTGGTCACAACCCGCAAAGCGGGTTGTCCATACCCCTGGCTAAGGCTGTTGTTCCTTTCCTTTCACACTACCAAGATCGTGTGTTTTGTCTGCTTCTTTTTTCATACCCCTACCTTTCTCACTCGCAGTAGTTGGCAGGTCTGCTCCAGTCGGCTCGTTGGTGCCCGAGGTGACTGGAAGCGTGCGCTCCTGCCATGGATTACATGGTAGCGTCATCTTCGGACTTGTTGGATCTGCGTCGACTACCCGGAGTCACCGCGCCGACCATCGTCTCGCGCAGAATGAACTCCCGCCGACTATTGGGGGCGACTCTAGCGAATAGTTCCCTTCCGATTTCGGCGGATAGCCCTCGCAAATTCGCTATAGGAGGTTTCCTACCCCTTCCTTCCATCTCTGCATCGCCCGTTTGTACTCCAACCACATCTGTCTCTCAACAGGAACCACTTTCAGAAGAGGCAGTCCTTAGGAGCCTCGAGGATTATACCACGGCGCCCAGCTCGCCTTCTAGTTTATCTTGCCGAGTATCTTCTCCCCCCACGTGGATATCTACGCCGCCAACGCCACCGCCCAAGATGGTTAGGCGCTCCGTCACCTCTTCGACACGCTTAACATCACCGCTTTTGCCATCGGCCTCGTTCCCTGCCTCGACCTTTCCACATGAGACAGGTTATATCATGAAACGCTCCCATTCGGTATCTTCAATGCCACAGCGGCCTCCAACCAGTACATCCTCTCGCTCACAACGATTTCATGGTCGCGACAGCTTTGCCGACCTCACATCCTGCCGGGGAAATCTGGTCGCCACGTCGAGCGACGCGACTGAAAGTAGTGCAACACCAAAGGGACCTCTGTTATCCCGTTCAAAACCGCTCTTCCACATTCCGAACGATGCTTGCACAGATCCAGAGGACAGCATTCCTTGCATGACGGACAGCCCGGAGCGGATGAACGAAGACGCGAGTGTTGAAGGAAGTTGGAGCGACAACGATTCAGACGAGTCCAGGAATTTTGAGAAGGCAAAAGATGATATTCGGAAGTATCATGCTCTCAAAGAGCTCCTTGATACCGAGGTCGGTTACCTGTTGGACTTGAGGGCATTAGTCACAGTCCGTATTTTTCCCTGAGTCTACCCTTATTTGCTGACACGCGTTATTTAGGTCTACCTTCGTATCCTTCCGACCCTTGTTTGCCGGCCGCCGCCCTCGACCACCTTTAGTCGCGCTTCGTCGTCATTTACGTCAAGTCCTTGGGTCAACTCTTACACCCATATACACGCGGTTGCCCTTTCGGCTTCGTCTGTCACTATCTCCGATTCCTCGGCCTCGCAGTCTCCCAGCTCATCTCAAACAAAGGAGTCACACAAATCTATCCAGCGATATCTGTTCACCAGCCAGGAAGTAGAGCTACTGACACGAAATGCTGAAGAGATCCTTCAGCTTCACGAGCAGTTCGTGCGGGAACTCCGGGCAGACATGAATCCCCTTGGTTTCGATATGGCGGCGTGTCAGCGGTCGGAAGATTTGGAGAAAACACATAGCCAAGCTCTACAGAACACGGATGCCGCAATTCGCGTCGTCTCAACGAAGTTTGCCACTGAGGTACGCGCCCCTTGCTTATGCTCATATCACTGGTTATTCAACGAAGTATCAGGCCTCGCGGTTCGCTTCCTATCAATCTTTTTGTGCCGGCCATCCAGAAGCTCTTGACCTTATCAGAAAGGTTACGTCCCAGCACCCCCTTGAGTGGGATGCTTTCGAGCAACGCTGTTCCTCCCTTGTTAGCGAGCTGGAGCTCTGTACGACCACCGCTCCTGATCCTTCAGAGACCGTCATCCCGGAAGAGCACGACACACCCATTAACGTCGTTCTGACCAAGAACAGAAGTCGGGCCGCGTCTATGTCGTCTATCGAAGGTGCCGTCCGTACCCTGCATTCCCGGGCGAGCAATATACCACCCAAGGAGGCCCTAGCATTCCCCACCGAAGTAGCGCGCAGGGAGAAAAGCGGACGGCTCGCATTCATCGACTACATGATCAAGCCTGTACAGAGGATCTGCAAGTATCCCCTGATACTCGACCAGCTGAAGCTTGGTAAATCCATACGCTCGCTCTTCCCTGCTCTTCCCCGTCTGGATGTAGACGTTGTCGTGGAAAGTGCCACGCAAGCCATGAAGCATGTTGCTGGTGCTGTGGACGAAGCTCGTCACCGTCAAGATGTTGCAATGCAGTCTGCCCTCATTGCTTCGAGGATATCCCTCGCCAGTCCAGCCATGTCACAAATGTCATCTCTGTATTCATCATTTCAGATCTTGACCCAGCCTTTCCTTTCCTCGCTTGGCACTTGCCTCCTTGCAGGCTCCCTGGACGTCGTACACAACCACACCTCTAAACCATCAGGCTCCAATATCACGGCCAAGTACCTAGGGGCGTTTCTCTACCTCGGCGGCTACCTGATCCTCGTGAAGGTCTCAAAAGGCAAGACGTATGAGCCTAAGTACTGGTTTTCTCTTGCCGACTTTGATATCCTCGATGTGGACGAAGTGGATGGTATGTATTTGTTCCCTTAATCATATTGCTCTGACTCATCGTGATCTGTCGCTCCAGCCATGCTCCCCTGTTCCATTCATCTGTCTTCCAAGGAACATCGATTCGAACTGGCCGCCGCATGTCAGCGAGAGAAGGACGCATGGCTGAGTTCCATTCGAGAGTCACGTAATCACAACCCTAACTGGATAAGCGAACCCACCTCCAGCTTACGATTTGACGGAAAGGGGGAGCTCATTCCCTCCACCCTTGACGACGGCCTCTTTGAGCTTGTCAACACCCTACCTGCTGTCCAATCCATTCCCGAGCGTGTCCCAAACACTGAGCCTCCAGGGCTAACCGAATCGTCCGTCGCCTTCGGAACCGACACAAAGCAGAGGAAGTCTCCTAGGCAGGATTTCGCATGGAGGCAGGACCGGGATCCACTCAGCCGCAGATCGTCAACGGCATCTGTCAAAGGCATCTTCTCTCCTATGTCGTCGGACTCTGAGACCATTGTCATTCGACGATATTCTGCTTCTGCGCGTTCACGGGTTGATCAGGGCCTTCAGGATGTCATTTCTCAGCTTTGTTTGACTGCTCGGTCATACGCCAGCATCAACGATGTAGAGCTCTTCCAGGCACCTAAGGCCATGCGCGCGGGTTTTGTACGGTCACAGTCAGGGCTGAGTATGGCTGGCATGGCTAAGAGTCGCTTGACAAGGCATGAAAGTGTTCGCGTACTAAGGCGCAAAAGCCTCATCGACAACGACCTCCTGTCGAAGAAGTCGTCCTCTCCGGGTCAATCTCTTATTTCTAGAAGGCAGTCTAGGCCTCTAACCATCGCCGCCATGCCCGAAAGTGATCATGGGACACCTCTCTCTGCCCCTTCATACAGTCTGCCGTCACCATTCTCCACGTCCTCCTCCATGTCAACACCCGCACCAGTGGGTTCATCCCCAAAGAGCCCCGTTCGGCCTTATATCTTTTCCACCCATACCGCACAAGGAAGCTCCAATCAAACGACACGAATGACACCTGATACCAAATCCCCCATGAAGACTTCGCGTTCCTTGGTGAACGGCGTCAAAGGACTCTTCCAGTCACGCTCTTCTTCCGCCGTTTCGCTCGGTCACACCCAAATATCAGATACGGAATCCCACGGATTTAAGAAACGCATTCCAGGCTCCATCAGATGCTGGGCCAAAGATACTCTCCACCGGCGAACTCGAAGTGCGCCAGACGTCCCCGAGGAACCATTCACCCTTCCCGATATACAAAAGCTGCCTGCATTAAATTTCGGAGCACCGATGACATTGACTCGCACCCCTAATCCCTGCGAGGATCCAGGACGTTCAGACGCCGACAAGGCAAGGCGACAACAATCGCTCCTTTCTTCTACAGGTCGTTGCCACTCTCCCACCGAGATGGATACCAGCCATAGGCCTACCAGGCATCTATCTATACTACACCGTCTGAAAGTTTAACCATATCGTTTTTTTATTCGTAGACTTCCAACCAAACATGACATTCACAGCTGTAACACAAGAGCCCGCACATACTATCATACGATACCCCCTCAGTCATATCGTACAGCTCTCTTCAATTAATCTTCTCACTGTTAACACGCAATTCGTTCATCATCGATCTCGAGTGATCATAAGAAATGAAATTGAAAGCGGCAACGAAAGCCTTAGTAAATACATCCATGCGTGAAATGCTCAAGTAATACATATGCTGGCGAGTATGCTTCGACAAAGTCCAAGAGGGAATGAAGGAACGGTATATCGAATTTTTAGAAAGGTCATAGGATAAGGCCATGGGTACGAAGCAAGGCTTCCCATCTAAGGTTGGTCAACAAGCTGAATGGGAAAACAAAAAAGAAACACCTACTCATCCCGTTGCATTTCTGCCTCTGCTATCCTGAGCTTGAGTTGGCTAACCAAAAATCAGTCAAGCCCATGGCGCCATCGGAATCGAAAGAACTTACGAATTTTCCTTCGTAAGAGCATTCCGGGCTTCCTTTGTCTCCTTGAGATCTTTCGACATTGCAGCCCAGGCCTCATCATCGGGGAGGTTCACATCGTTGTACATGCCATCCAGCTCCTCATTGAATGCCTGGCGTGATCATCATGAGACGTGGACGCTGAACAACGGAGAGTCCTCCTACCTCGTACATGATTTCCTTCTCAGCAGTAGCGTCCGCCAACAAACTTTTCACAAGTTCGGTTTGTCGCTTTGCGTTTTGAAGTTCTAGCCTGGCTTTCTCAAGCTCATTCGATTTCTATGATGATATTAGCGCATGAATAAAGTCAATGAAATGCGAACGAACCTGTTTTAGGTCGACAGACATCTGCTTGAGGCCATTACGAAAAGCGTCTTGATTAGAAACTGCTCTTCCCAGGTTTTTGTCTGCTTCAAACACAAGTGCTTCTATAGCACGGGCAGTATGCGTCATATTAGCTGAAGAGGCCGCTGGAGTTGGTCCGTCAAAAACACTGCGTGCTCGCGTACGTGACGTTGTTTCTCCTTCGAGCTGTCGGCGTCCTATCAAATGTCGCATCTCCTCCATGCGTTCTTGAGCAGCTCTTGTCTGCAACCAATAGCTTAAGTGTCAAGAAGGGCTAGACATAGAAGCAGAGTCATACCATGGCCGCTGACTGCCGCTTGGGAGTAAGGAGCTCTTTTTCGGGTGATGATGGTCTTGAATATTCGCCTTCACTGCTCTGAGCAGCATTACTAGAATGCAAGTCATCCACCTGGAGTTTGATTCTCTTGATCGTCCGGCGAGAAGATTCGATCTAACAACACATTAGTCTGGAGGTCCCGGTCGCTTTGAAGGGAAATACGCACATCCTCCAGGGTAGTTTGAGATAGCTGCAGCATCTTATTAGTGATCTCAGCATCTGACTGGGAACTACTTGACATGGCGTGTAGCTTGCGTTTGCCAACTTGAGGGGATACCCTTCGAGGCGAAACAACTCGGGAGGAATTCCGAGCAAGTGGAGAGTTACGAGTGTAGGTTTTCCGC
Source organism: Lyophyllum atratum (assembly GCA_014905825.1). Classification (NCBI taxonomy): domain Eukaryota; kingdom Fungi; phylum Basidiomycota; class Agaricomycetes; order Agaricales; family Lyophyllaceae; genus Lyophyllum; species Lyophyllum atratum. Next base: position 2,105,504 of record JACGCN010000002.1, on the reverse strand, counting down.
ACAGGAGTGGGAGAGGCTACGATGGTCGCATTGCTACGAACCGAAGTCTTCTTCTTGATCGATAATGGCTCAATGACAGTAGGAGCAGGTGACGGAGGGACTGCGGCCTTCGGTGTAGCGTCCATGTTACCAGTAGGGAAGAATGGTTGTCGTTTACTTCGTGGAATGCTACTTGGAATATCATGATGCCGCAAGTATGTTGTCGAAGGCTGTGGGGCATTGAAGGTCGTGTTTACAGCAATATCATCATCATCATCGACATCCATGGTAGGGAGATGGGGGAAAGGTCGGGCAAGTGGCGTCGTCGCTGGGGGCAGAGGTGAAGGGCTCCGTGGGCCCACTGGGCGGCGTTCTTGTGAATGCTGTGAGGGTGACCGAGAGGGCTTTGTAGGCGAATCCAAAGCCTTCGTAGGTGTGTTGGACTCTGGCCTAGGCGTTGTTGATCTTTGACTATTAGAGTCGCGGGATGCCCGTGAGAGTGGTCGCACAGGTTGTGGGGGCTCTTCTGGAATGGAGCTTAGCAACGCACGATATACGCCAAAATTATTCTCAAACCTTCGTATATCGTAGCCTCGACAGGTCCTTCGAGAGGCAAAGAAGGAATCTCCTTCCCGTGCTGATTCTTACTGTTCCGCCGGGCCAGTTCTAGTTGTAAGGCTAAATCCCTGTCAGATTCGTCAAGGTCCCTCGTTTTCGCAAACATGGTACTGTCCACTTCTTCGACATCACTGCCACCCCCGTCCCTTTCTCTCGATGGTGATCTAGATCTTGAGAACGAGAGGGATTCTGCCAGGCGCCGGGTAGGAGATTTATCAGAATCTGACACCCAGCCATTTGGTGATTTGCCTCTCTTCGTCAACTTCTTCGACCTCGAAGATCTGGAACTGAAAAATGAAGTGTCGTCGTCCATAATAGACGTGGCGGCGGTCGAATTTGAGCGGCTGGAGAACTTCGTCAGGCTACCATCTCCCGTAGTCGTAGTCTGGGTATACATGGAAGACCGGCTTGTTGTTGATTTCGTTCGTTTGTGGCCGTTAATAGAACCGCCAAAAAAATCCCCCATGGATGATCCAGGGCGAGTATTAAATAAGTTTCTAGATATCGCGTCCAAACCAAAGATAGCGACTCGTGAACGGGCGGTAGGTGTAGATGGCCGAGAATTCCGCCCCGTGCGGAATTCGAAGAAACCGAACTGGTGAACTGGATAAAGTTAATAATGGTTTCCGCTGTCAATAGGCTTCGGACTGACTGGTGTCGACGATGCGGGATGGGACCCGTTCAGTTTGAACAATATCTTCCTCTGATTCGTCGTCAACGCTTGATTTCACAGTATACCTGCAAAGTTGACCGGCAAGTGGCTGGACTCGTATGCTCGCGAACGGCGCGACGCCCATACCCAAGGGAATTGGGTCAGATGATCCTAAGGGGTCGATGTGAACAACGATCTTGGTCTAAATGATGGCCATCGGTCAGACTCAGTTAGGAGACCATATGTTTGTCGCACCTTCTTGGCTTCTTGTAAAAAAGCAGTACGCTGATAGACATTGAAGTATGTACGAGCAATGGTAACCTTTCCCTTTGAGTCAACTTCCTGTTCATCAGCACGAAGGACGACGGATTGTCCCGCACGTGCCCTGTAGGTCGCTTGAACGTGCCATAGATTTTCGAGAAATCGTCGTTTGTCCGTTGTCGTCTGTGTAGGATCCAGATTGATAGGGTGTGGTGGATGCACAACAGATAAGGCCCGGAACGGACGCCCTGACCAACGGTCACTTTGCTCCTGCGGCGGGTTTTCCAAATACAAATGGAAATCTACGACAGGGCAGAAAATAGATGAGAAGTTTTGCTACGTCCACTAAGTAACGAGATGATTCACCTGCTCCCCCTATGTCTGTGGCGACGATGTCGGTAACGTCCACTACGCCCTTACATGTCATGCCACTCTTCTTCTTCCCAACGGGTATTCCACCCGCTTTAGTAACCTTCTCAAGTTCATCCAGTCCCGACAATGCTCGACCACCCTTTTCACCATTTCCGGGACGTTTCACGATGACCAGTTTGTCGTCAAACAGGAATAGAGTGCAGTGGAGTGAGCTAAGTGATCCCGAAGATGAAGAGGCAACAGGCGCGGACACATCGCTCAAGACATCCTCAACATCGATGCAGTCTATGAAACGGCGGGAGTTTGAGAACAGGTCGGGAGGAAATCCTTCGATGGTCGCTGTCAAGCAGTAAAATATTGCCGCCCGTTTCGTCTGCTCGTCTGCTTCAGCAAGGGCGATCTTGCTTGCTATTTCGTCGGCTTCAACCAACTTCGGTCTTTGTGGGTCACCGGGCGCCATATGCTTGAGCATCGTCCGAAATAAGAGGGTGTAGCGCGGGATGCGTTGTACTGGCTCCATGAGCAGTTCCCGAAGCCCGACCCTATTTCGTGGATCTGTCGACTGATACTTTATATGCTAAAGCGAGGCCACGTAAGTCTTAGATTGATACTTCTCAGTGAATACTTACATCAATGAAGGACGCAAAACGAGACGACCTCTTTGATAACTCCCGTTCGAAAATCAGCTGAGCATCTTCGCGCTTCACGTAATACTGCTTGTATTGTTCAAAGCCGCGCAGCTCCTTGAAATGTCGAAGAGCAACATCTCCGACACCCCCGACCGTTTTGGGGCCATTTGGAGCCATCATCTTCTCCAGGTCGGTCAGGAACGCCTCGTTAATTGGGAGAAGATTGTCCACGTTTCCGAATAGAGTTTTGGCTTCATAAGCGGGTATGATAGCGGTGTCTTTGCTTCGGGCAAAGTTACGGAGTGGGTCGGCATAATCATGCTTCAATATCTGGAGGCGTTTGACGTAGGATCGTTCGCTCGTTACCAGTTCGTTAATGACAGATGATAGCGCGGAGGAGTCCGTTAGTGCGCGCTTCCTTTGGGTGGTACGATCCTATTCAGGGTTTAGCTTCACTATCATCACTAATGTTTATCCTGGCTGACTGCTTGTGGCATGATTGTATCCACGAAGTTCGGCCATTTGCAGGGATTCGCGGCAAATAAGGAGTACTCACACTTCCATCCAGCGCAGAGTCGGGATTGGTTGAAAGTACGCCTGTCGAGATATCCGTAGGAAGTGGGTTGCCAAGCGAAAGGACAAGGTCTTGTATGTCTGCAATTTCATAGATCAAGTAAGTACCAATACCTGTTCAGCGAAGAAAGCGCACCTTCTGGAAGTCTTCTACCGTTCTCAGATCCTTCCACAACAACTCCGCAGTAGAAGACGCGTTTTGTAATACCAGGACCTGTGGAATCCTTTCGAGGCCTTGAATAGTCATCGCCACTGGCAAGGGGCACAATTTTACGTGGTGACGAGCTCAGCGCCATGAATTCGAATTGTCGTCCCGAAAAGAGTGACGAGACTGGTTGAAGCTACGAATGTTAGTAAGTATATGAGAGTGGTGTTGTAACAAGAGCCCAAGACTTAAAGTTAGACGCGGCATTCAACCAACTGTTCGCGGTCACGTGACCCGGTAAATTCGACGTTTGTAATTCTCCCACTTCAAGTTTGCTTCAAGTTGATCTCTCTCCATGCTGATGCAAGTAAGTTCTGGACAATAACTCTTATTCCTGACCTCCCCTTCCAAGACTTAGCAATGTATGTCAAGAATGGCTCCTACCCCAACAAACGACGCCTAATCAAGTAGGAAGTCACAAGACTGTGCCTCATCGATGTATGACACGATCAAGTTCACACCGCCGTGACAGACCTCACAAACGACTCTTGCTCTCGTATCTATCACAATGCACACTCCCTCGACTTCGATAATCTCCAAGTGGCTTAAGCGCAGCAGCCGACAGCAGCGACCTCAAGATCACCTCGAAAAAGCTCGGTTACCACCGGAGCTGCTGTTGGCGACGGCTCAATGCATTCAGTTGCCTCGAGATATCCTGAAGTTCTCACTCACTGTAAACTCTTGCCTCAAATGTCAAAGTTACATCTTCGCTAACATGCAGACTGCAGTCTCGGACAACTCACAAATTACTGCTGCCCGCGCTTTATGCATCCGTCGAGTGCAAAACATATTACCGGTGTAAAGAACGGCTGACGTTCCTCCTTGCCCGCCGAACACTGGCTTGCCACGTCAAAACGATCGTCCTTCGACCCAACCACTTGATGTCTTCATCATTCATTTGGCTTAGCGTAGAGCTGGAAGTATCACAAGCCGTAGAACGTCTGTCACCCCACCTTACCTCCCTGGAGACGTTCGTTTGGGATGGCCTGGAGCCCCCAGAAGAAAGCCTTTGGATAGCACTCCGTACTCAGTACGTGCGTTATCTGGGGTGAAAGTTCCACTCTGATATTGGACAGTTGCCCCCGACTCTGCTACATCGGGAGTACTGTCGGGGAAAGCCCTATCGCAGAAGATAACGAGGTATGATGACCCATCCTGCTGCAGGAGCATTTGTAAACTCGTTCCAGCTCTTCAACTTTAGCGATCTGGAGGGCTTCAGTCTCATCACCAATTATCATCAACGTCCTTTTTCGATGATTTTATTCCATCGTACGTGTGGAGTTTCCGCCTTTGTAGATCTCCTCATAAAAGCCGTCTTCTTTAAATCCTGACAGCAGCACAAACTTTTCCTGAATCTCTTTGGACAATGTTGCGTGATCGGTGCGGTGATTTGAAACAACTGACTCTTGGCGGTGAACGAACTTCCTACTATACACCCTTGTTTGACGTCCGACCCCTGATTCGTGGGCGTTGGCCCAAGCTACAAACCTTGACGCTTGGTCACACTCTCATGCAGACTCGCGGCATTGCTCTTCTTGACTGGGACAGCGTGTCGGAGATGGAAAGCACGAAAGCCTTTAGTTGCTTCATCTCTTCCCATCCTTTTCTTCGAAAGTTGCACCTCCCTTATGATGCCCGATTTCCTGCGCTAGACCTAACTGGATCAGAGGTCATCATCTCGGAATTCAGTGGCACCATCCTTTATCTTGGCTACATCCTCCCATACTGTGATCTAACGGCACTCAGGCTATGTTCTGAGCGCCTTCATCCTTGGCGCCTTGTGGACCTTGTGCCCACCCTTCACAAACTTCCCTCCCTGACAACTCTGGAACTCTGGATCGATTTGTCGCATCGTATCAAAAGTGACCTCCTTAACCTCAGCCCGGAGAAGAATGCTGCTGTTCGGGAGACAGATCATATCAAAGTATTGCGGCCCCTCGTGAACGTTTGCCCTTCCCTCCTGCATCTTAAGATCGTGTGTACCACGAAGCGGAAATTTGGCTTTTCTATGGTCAGGCTTTTTCTGTAGGAGACGGTTCCCTCCTGATAACATGATCGTCGTAGAAGAACTTTTGGAAAGCAATCGAAAAGGGACCTCGGCTCCAATCTTTGGAGGTACAGAAAGTCTGCTCCATTGCCGAGGAAAACATGGCACGGAGTGCATCGCGCATCATTCGCCATGTTCCTAGCCTTCAGCACATCGCACTTCTATATGCGAAGCAGCCATGGTCAAGCCTAGTACGCGTTAATGTAAAACAGACTGCGGTCTATGATATTGGAGCAGCCGGAAACAGCGATCTCATACGCGTTGTGGCCGATGAGAATGGTCAGGGTCTTGTTAAACCATTTTCGCGTCGTTATACCCGCACTTTGCGTTCACAGACGTCCACTGGACGGATCATAGGGCGCTGTTCCATCTCAGTAACGACCGGAGAATAGTATACTTCGAGACGCAAATGAAAACCTAATCTCATGTCCATTTTCGATTGAGCATGTTTTATGTCCATATGAATTGCTCACCCCCCTTGGTTCTTCTCTGCCGTCTCTTCGCTTTTACAAGCTTTCAGTGAAATACTCGTTGGAATCAGGAGGTAGATGATTGGAGCATGGAAGACGCGTCCCTCTGTTACAATATTAATATGGTATGATCCACTCGAACACGCTAAACTAGCAGCGGGAATCAGCGCTTCAGTCGGGTAATTATTTTGACTGGGATAGCTCACCATAGCCACAGACGTCGAGCAGAACACTCAGTATAACGCTGAAGAAGTTCTTGTCGAATATTACATTTCAAACTTTCAATTGAACGCTTACCTAAAGCAGTCAGTTCGAATCCGAGTCACACCTTGAAGATGGTGAAGGCCAGTGAGGACTTTCTGATCCTTACGGTCAGCTTGTGTTGTTAAATATTGCTTGAAGGTCGACCAGATCATTCCACACTGGTATTATGCAGCCGCCGACCTCGAGGTCTGCTTTCTCGTCAGTTAATATCACTTTCCTTGGGACCGCATCGGCCCAACCATCGTCGACAAGAAATCACTCTTCTCTGGCACTACATCTCGGCCGGGATGTCTGGTTATTCGACTGTGGAGAGGCCACTCAACATCAAGTACAAAAGAGTGTAGTAAAGATGGGCAAAATTGAAAAGATTTTCATTACCCATACGCATGGTGCGTTTCCTTCTGGTTCTAGTGCGGCAAGACATAGAGATCCTCATATTTACAGGTGATCACATTTTTGGCCTTATACCTCTATTGGCAAGTTGTATGAACGGTGCTGGTGGTACCGCTGACGGCATCGATGATCCTAGAACCCAGGTTAACATGGATCAACCAGTGAGCAATGCACTGTCTCTCGTCTAAAGAGCTTGCTAACTCACTGCCAGCCGTTGGAAATATATGGACCGCTAGGTACACGTGCCTACGTGCGCAATGGCCTGACATACTCGCATACTGTCCTTGGCAGCCCATACGTCGTACATGAACTGAGAACCACTTCTGACCCGCAAGCTGGGGATTTTACATCTTTGACGCGTCTTCCTTTCGAATCGCCACACGGTCGAAATATTCGTCAAGTTGATGGTGTCTGGACTGATATTTTCAAAGACGAGATGGTCTCAGTCTCTGCTGCCCCCATACACCATTCCGTTCTGTGCCTTGGCTTCGTTGTAACTGAGGCACCAGTCCCCGGTAAGATCGACCCAAAGATATATATCCCGGACATCAAACGGACCAACACCCCTATGACCGTTATGCGGCGTCTTCAGCAAGGCGAAAGTGTCGAACTTTCAGATGGAACAATAATCCACGGGCCTCCCCGTCGCAAGGGAAGAAAAGTAGTCATTTTAGGTGATACGTTCGACCCATCACCGATTATACCCTTGGCCTTGGACGCCGATTTACTGGTCCACGAAGCGACAAATGCGCATTTACCCGGTATTGACGACGCCACTAAGGATTCCGACACATACGAAATAGTTGAAGCAAGAGCAAAGTCAAGAGGGCATTCGACTCCACAAATGGCTGGCGCCTTCGCAAAGGTTGTGCGCGCACGTCGGCTCGTGCTCAACCATTTTTCTTCGCGGTATCCAGGCGACGATACAGAGGACGCGATTAAAGTGATGGGGGCGATCGCGAATTTGGCAGCCAAGGAGTTTGGGAATGAAGTTCAGTGTGCGAAGGACCTGATGAGTCTCGAGGTGGGGTTTGGTTGGGCATGAGTAGTAATCTATAATACAAAGAAATGATTTGAAATGAATGAGAGAAGGGGTATCTCAGTCGTCGGGTGGGTCAGATAGAGCGCTGCTTGTATCGCTCGCCTCCCCTTCTTCGAGTTCCTCCCTCAGCTTCTTTTTCGATTTGCCGTTCTTCGGATTCTCCTCCACCTCCCCCATCTCTATGTCGTCCTCCACTGGCTCTGCGGCCGTTCTGGGCTCTGATTCAGAAGGCGTCTTATCCTCTTCCCCTTCTTCCTTTTCTTCAATATGGTTGACTTCCATGGAGGCTGGAGCTGCCTCCACGACTTCCTCAGCTGCGTCAGCGCCATGATGCTCTGGGGCAGGTGTTGAACTGGGTGATGCCATGACAGATACAGCGCCATTGTCCTTGCCCATGAACCGTAGATAATCCAGCTGTTTGATGATTGTATCCAATGAAGATTTCTGGTCGTATAGCGTTCGAGATTGGTGTTCTTGCTCGGACCGTATTGTAGCCATATCGTTCTCCAATGCTTCGATAGACCTGTCACGGCATCGTTAGAGCTGTTGGAATCAAAAGATGGTGGATGAAAGGGACTCACTGTTCAAGCTCCTCCCGACTCGGCAGTGTATTGACTTTCTCTGCAACCAAGTCGTATTCTATCTTCCGGCGGCGAACCATCTGCGATTCCTCGAGCGCAGTTTTCAACTGCTCAATTTGACCCCGTAATATTCCATGTTCGTTGTCTATACAAGTAGATTAAATTGGCAAAAGGGCTACATATGAGAATATCACGTACCAATTCGCTGCCGTTCGCGCTGATATTCCTCCACCTGCCTCGCCTCCGCCTCGCAAATCATCGCGCTTTTCTTCAGGGAAAGCTGAAATGTGGCTAGTTCCACCAAAAATGCTTCGCGTGCATCTTCTAGAGAGGTCTCTGTCGTAATCCCAGTCGAAATAGCAGCAGGGACAACGGGTGTGTGCGAAAGGGAAGTGTAACTGTGGAATTTTTTGATTACGCGCTTCAACGGGCGCTCGTCGTTCGTGATACGTGCGAGGATAACGCTATCTGTAAAGGGCTTCTGTCAGTTCAGGTTCAGCTCCCCATTCAACGAGAGTTAGCAAGATAGCTGCGGTACCTTCTTCCTCTGGGGTGAGAGGTGGGATCGTGTTTGGCCGCGATGCTGAACTCTGAGAGGCTTCTGCTGAACTGGCGACAGCCATTGGTCTTCTAGGCTATTATAGTAGTAGGTAACAGAAGTAGATATCGAGTGAATGGGTTTTGAAGACGTTTGCAGGGGGTGAACGTGACAGGCGCTTCACCGTTCGCGACAAGTTTTGTTTAGAGAAGGCGTCTAATTTGGTCACGAACATTGTCAACAACTTGTCATTGCCGTATGTGACACCCAACAATTTCACTGTCGTTGGTGAACATCTACCCAATCTATCTTTTGCCAAGGTATTCAACTCTTGGACGCTTGTAAAGATGTCATGAAGTTCATATTGGTCAGGCATATACATGGTAAGTATAATTTAAGTTCTCTGGCAATTCTTACAAGGAACGATGTCAAATGGTAGTCCATCATGTTGCCAGCATATCGTGGTTTTTGCTCTCGCGTGGTCAATATTGCCTCTGGAAAAGTGAGTGTGCAGAGACGTGATATGCTTCGCCAATGCATCAACCCCATTCATCCTGCACGAACGGGGTAACCAATTCGTATGTGTCTTCATTTGCCCCTCTTCGGGTGGACCTGTTCGGGCCACGGCCTATCACCCTCTTGAACAGCCCGCCTACACTTGTACGCTCCGGAGGATCCTGTGGACCATCCTCGGTTGGATAGCAGGCCTTGATCATCTTAGCGAGCTTTCGATAGCCACTGGAATTGTCGTTGAGGTATCGCCGCGACTCTTCCAATGCAGCCTGCAAGTACAGCGCCAGTTCCGGGAAGTTAATGGGCAGCGTAGGGTATGGTACAGATTCCGAGGCTGGAATCGTGTAAGTCTTGGAGATAGGGGTATCAGCTCCGTCACGTAGAAGGGTTGGCACGCCCGCGAGGCTGTAAGAGTATGGAAGGTCATTGACATTTTTCAAACGATTTGGCTCTGGGGAGGGATAGTCAATCGTGAAGTAGAAGATCGTTCGCCAGACTGCGGCTGTTTGATGCGGCTGATAGAAAGTGAAGATGAGGAGACCGAACAACTGATACGGCACACCAACTCACCTTAACAAACTGTATTACTGTACGCAGTTTCGGCGGTGTCTTCGTGACTGCAACAGCACTTAGCGCTGCCTCAACTCTTGTTCCGCTTAACTTGGCCATAAGCTTAAGGAGATGCCTCCAGCTTGGACCTTGCAGATGTAGCGGTCGAGACTTCCCGTATGGGAGGGAGATAACGAGAGGCATCTCTTCTTGCATCGGAATCAATTGAGAGGATATTTTGGGTGCCATAAATCCTACGGCTACAACGAGAATTGAAGGCGATCTGAAGAGGAAATGGTAGTTACTCACAAACTCCGTTGAACAGCTCCTTCTCCACAAAAGCGTTAAGGTTAACGGCACTTGGACTTGGCCTCAGCTCGTCGGATTCGACATAGTCTTCGGCATAGCGTTCTGAAAGAGAAGTCATGGATGAAATCCGAGAAAGGCTACCCGTCGGTGTTAATAAACCTGTTTCCAGCCGCAAATTCGGGGCAGTAAGGCTGTGGTCACTCGAAGAGGAGACTGATGATGACGGTAACGGTGGTGGATATGACGAAGATGTACTTTCCGGTGCATGTTGGGGAGCGTTCCACACCACCACTGAAGGACGCTCACTGTGAGACGTAGAGGTGTGGCTGGATTCGGACGCTGTGGAGCTTATACCGTCGGCATAGAAGGAGGGTGCTAGATTTGGGTAAGCAACACCGTTGGAAGGCATGTTGGCCACAGGAGACGCGATAAGATCTCTGCCGTGGTCTGAAGAAGAAGACATGGCCTTTGAAAGCCTGCCTGAGGGCGCTAGAGAAGTGTACGATTCGTTACGCTTGGTACTAGGCCCCACTGAACTGGAAGACCAGTCGTCCTCTCCGACACTCTGAGGAGAGTAGCATGGGGGCTCTGACGCTTTTTGAGGCGCAGAATGGAAACCTCCACCAATGTATGCATCGTTGTCCTTGGATAGGCTCGTGGAGGCGGGGGAGATCTGCTCATAAGTCTTGTCAAGAGAACGGCTATACGCCTCGTCCTCTATCATTGTTTCGTGACTGGTTGATGCCACAGGCGTGGGTGCATTATCGTCCAGAAACTCGTCCCGTGCAGAATAGTGTGGTAAGATGTTCGCCCGAAGTGGTGGAAAATGTCTCGCAGCCTGGACGTCTGGTACCTTCTGATTGTGCTTCACCTCTCCCGTAGCCAACCACCGCGCGAAAGCTTCATCGTCATCACAATTGTCAATTTCAGAGGGCCTCTGGCTTCCTGAAGCAGCATATTGTGGCAGGTCTGTATCATTGATTTGTGGAGCAGATCTTTTAACGTGGTGATCTTCTGTCTTCATAGACTGAGTGGTGGTGCTTCGGCCCTCCTGTTCCTCCGCTAGCAGACGTGCAGATACTTCATCATGACGAATGTCGCTTGACGTAGAAGCCTTGCTCGATCCTGATGGGGAACGTTTCAACTCAAAGCCAGGCAGGTCTGCTGATAGTAAATCCTTGGATGGGCTCGCTACTGGATGATCGTGCCGCAAATGCATGTCATTGGTGTGCCCCGAAAGTGTTACGTGGGTGGGAATTGCGCCACCTGTCGTCGGATACCGGGGCGGACCTGCGTCTCTACTAGGAGAAGGGAACTGGTTGGCGTCTGTGATTTTGCTCATCCCTGGAGTCATATTCTGTTCTGCATGCTCCGCAGCCATAAAACGTGCAAACGCTTCGTCGTCACAAGCATCGTTTACTAGAGTATCGTCATTCGGTGGTGACTGAGAAGACGCAAGCGGTGGAATACTGCTAGATGAACTTGCAGCTGCGTTGCTGACGGGGATGCGGGGAAGGCTGGGACGTCTACTCTCTAACATGGAAGCTTCCAATGCTCTGGCAAGGTCCTCTTCCTCCTGTGAGGCCAGGTACTGCTGGGCTTTTTGCTCCTCTTTGGCGACAGATTCGGATATAGCGAGAGCCATTGCTATATCCCCCTCGTCAGTTGGCGAATCTAAAGAGGGAACAGGTAGTGTTGCGCCAGGAAGGGATATGGCAAGATGAGACGGGCCATTATCTCTTTGGGGCGGAATCGGCGGTGCTGAGAAAGGCTTGGGCGGAACTGGAGGCGGCGACGTGAACGAACGGTGGAGAAGCGTGGAGGAATGGTTATCCGAGAATGAAGGAGGTAGTGGTGGCCGAGGCGGAGGTAGAAGCGATGCTGGCACTGAAGAGGGAGGTTGGAAATGGGATGTGATATGAGCTGGATACAGAGGGACAGCGGGTGGAGGAGTTGCGTTATACATGTTGCGGACATCGTTCGCGATGGGCATTCGTGTTGCATTGGTAAAATAGAGATTAGGCCTGTCAATGGCCTGAGGCACTTGTCCTGGCATAAGAGCTATCGGATGGGTGGGATATCCTGCAGCTGGCGATGTCGAGGCACGATACATATGTCTTCTTGAGTCCACATCGGTGTTGTTCTGAGGGTAGCCCCATGAAGCTGTTTCAAACCGCTAAGCAGTGCATTTCGGGAGGACAAGCACAGCACAAATGCTGGCAACTCACTGGTATTCATGACTTAGGTTTGTCAGGAGTGGCGATAAACCGCGGCCGCGTTCAGCTCTTAGTACTTACCAACGGCGAGATCAACGGAGCCCCAGTGGAGTGGAGGCAGTGAAAGCTCTCTAGGCGACTGTAGCAACCGTCTCACACAATTGTCAGCCGTTGTCGATGCGTGTACGAGCTCGCTACAAATATGGCGGCAGGTCACTGATGAAACTACTGCGTGCCTGGAGCTATGCTAAGCCGCCGGCCTTGGCATTGCTCGTGACGCAACTGGGGAAACAGTTTGATCAAGAAAACGACAAGCAGAGCTTGTCACGTTTGGGGGCACAGTGTATCTAGTGTGTTACAATGCAGGGAAGGATCGGTAAAATGCTGAGGTAGTATATGCTGTGATGAATGTGCGAATGCGGTATGAAGATGTTTCAAAGCGATGGAAATGAATGGGGCATGGGCAAACGAGAACTAAGAGCAACGAAGAAGATGTGGGCATAACGAACGTCGTGAATGATTGGGTCATAAAGTGGTTTGGGAGGCGGTGACCTTGGTGGCCCCAGGTCCCCCCTGCGCAGTTGAGGTTTTGAAACCTAGCTGGCGCATAACAGCTGGGGACGAAACCACAATCAGTTTCGAAAACAAATTTCACCATTAACCACCAGCTCACCTAGAAGATCAGCCTTCTGCAGGGGTTTGGAGAGAGAAGCTGTGAAGACATTGCTGGCTTCATTCATGTCTGCCCCGCTGTATGCGCTGACGGCGATTATAGGAGTATTGGTATTTTTACTATTGGTACTTCGAATATACCGGGCAGCACCCTCGCCATCCACTACAAGATAATGAGCAATTATTCTGATGGATGTGTTTTGAGTACTTACAGACTGGCATCTGAAGGTCCATTAATATACAGTCAAATTCTGACAACGGCATTCGTCAGTGGATAGTTCTTTTGATCGAAGACTAACATCGTTAAAGACTTACTGATATCACCCATCGCCACGCTAATGGCTTCCGACCCATCAGCAACCACCACACATCGGCACCCGAGACGAATGAGGAGCGTCTCGATAATCTTCGCGGTGATAGGGTTGTCTTCAGCAAGGAGACAAGTTACAACGCGGTCGCTAGGATCTGGGCCTTTGCGCAAGTCGATCGAGTGAACAGAAGACGGCGGGGTTCCGTACTCATGTGGACTTCCATGGCTGCCGCTTCCATGACTTCCATGACCAGTTGAGGAATTCCAGGCTTCAGAACCAGAACCGTCTCCTGCACTGGAAACGGATGCAGTACGAAGTCGACTAGGCATAGAGTTTCGTCGATCACCTCCTTCCTTGTGGCTAAGCTTGAAGCGCTCAACGGCGCCGTACTCTGAGGGCTTACGGCTGTGGCCGCCGGCACTACCAGGTGTAGGTGGGGGCAAGCTTGGCCGCGACGGAGATGAAGCAACGGAGGACGAGGTGGAAGGGGAAGGAGGATTCGTGGGAATCATCTTGGGATCCATGGTTGTGACGACGCTCGGAGGTTTCTTAATTCGTGTAGATATACTCCGCTTCCGCTGGTGAAGTGCAATGGCTGGTTCAGTCAGCGCCTGGCTAAGGGGTGCCATCTGGTCCGTTTTCAACTTGCGAATGACATCATCATTAGCTTGCTTCAACACGGGTAGGTTCTTGAAGCTGAACGAGCCAAAATCATCGCTTCCTGGAGTAGGTATCGTTTCCTTGGTGCCAAATGGTACTGGGATAGAGGGAAGGGCTGATGAGCCACTGAGAGGACTATCCAAGCTGGCTTGTCCAGTAATAGCGACTGCATCGTCATCTTGGAATAACTGAGGAATGGCTCCACGAGGGTCGAAATAATCAGTAGACTCGGGATCTGTTACTTGGGGAATGAATGCGGCCTCCGTGGTCGTCACCTTGTCCCACTCAATGCTCTCGAAAAACGGGTGCGCTTTGACCTCATCGGCGCCGTTTGAACCTAAGCGCTCGCTGGGATCAAGCGTCATGAGAGACCTCATGAAGTCCCTGGCCTCTTCCGAAAAGTCAATCCAGTCCTCATGCCATTCGACATTCCCGGAAAGGATGTTCTCAAAAACCTTCTCTGGGGTGTCGGCATGGAAGGGAGGGATACCGTACAGGAATTCGTAGGTGATGACGCCGAGTGCCCACTATCAGCGCATAATTAGTGTGATAAGACACTTCTTGAACATTGTGAAACTCACCCAATCAACGGCAGCGTCGTCGCCTCGAAGTCCAAGGATTGTCTCCGGAGCCAGATAATCAGGGGTTCCAACGAACTTCTGCTCTCCAGGAGGGGTACCAGCGCCGCCAGAATTCGAGTGAGACCGGAGGTCGTTCGTCAACTCTGTTGCAAAAGATTGGAGCGGGCTGTCGTTCGCCTTCACAGACCGCCGCGAGTGTAGTCCAGAAAGGGATTCCGAGCCGCTTGTCTCGACATCATCTGTGAGGGGGAAGTAAGAGGAACTTCCTGTTCGAGGATCCGGGTGTGTCCGCTGCGAGAAATACGGACCTCCAGCGTTGAGTTCGGCATAAATCAATGGCGACGACAGATATGCAGAATCCATGGACGGGGGACGAGATCGGGAATTGTATCTTGTCAGGGTCCTCCCAGGTGGGCTCTCCCGAGTTTGACGCCCAAGTAAACCAATTCTGCTTAGCCCAAAATCGGTCAGCTTCAAATGGCCATGCTGATCAATGAGCAAGTTGTCAGGTTTCAGATCACTGGAAAGAGACGACGAGTAAGTGAATGATTACGGAGCCGTACTCAAAAAGACGCACCGGTGCACCACACCCCGTTGATGCAGGTATTCCAAACCGAGAACAACTTCAGCGACATAGTTCTTCGTCCATTCTTCCGGAAGGCAGCCTAGTGACTTTATGAGGGCTGCACAGTCCCCACCGTTGAGATATTCCATGACCAGGTACAAGTTCTCTTTGCTCTGGAACGTGAAGTAGAGCTTGGCTACGAAAGGTGATTCTGCTTGTTTCATAAGAATCATGCGCTCGGCTTTGACGTTGGTGATCTGATTCTTCGCTATCATGTCGGCTTTCTTCAAGACCTTGATGGCGTAGTAGTCCCCAGTGACTTTCTTCTTGGCCAAGAAGACGGAACCGAATGCGCCTTTGCTGATAGGTTTGATGATGTCAAAATCCTTGATAGACGTCGGCGTAGTGCGAGAGAGCGGCGCCGCTGACGGTTGCCTAGGGGAAAGAGGGCCAGAAGGACTCGTGACAGGATTGATCGTGGATTGTCGCCGATGTGCTCGTTTCGTAGTAGAAGTCTCGCGTGTTAGAGAAGGGCCGTCGCGCGCTGCGAATAATGGTGATGTTGGTGGAGTGACGATGAATTTCGGCTCCAAAAGATTCTGGTTAGACTTACGAATCCTAATTTGCATGCTTGGGGGGCCATCATCAAGAGTCATATGAGGAAGCTCAGGGGACGAAGGTGCAACTATCGGAGCTGCGAGGGCGAGAGGGGAGGAAACAGACGAGGGAGTTGACGATCTTGTATGAAGCGAATGTCGGGCACTATGTATCGGAATGGGAGCTGATGGAATCGGAATGCTCGTGGGTCGCGCATCGAAAGGCATGGGCGTCGGTGCTGTAGCCGAATACGTCATGGGAGTTGGTCCAGAGGACATTCCACCACCGAAAGCATACTCTGATCGTGTACTAGAATGATCATCGCCCTCAGTATCACCTCCACGGTGACCATCCTCTCCGTCGTCGCTGTCACTCTCGCTATCCTCTGCATCATTAGCGGCGGCAAGAGCCTCACCCACCCGCTCTTCCCATTCATGCCAGATCTTCTCAGCGTAACGGATTGTGTTCTGCATTCGAACTACGTTGTCGATCTTTTGACGCATGACTCGTTCTGCATCCTCCAATAACTGACCTAACGCAGGATCTTCGGTGGTAGGCTTGGACCAATTACGGATTTGGGAGATTTTCCGTTCAGACCCAGGAGAAAGTAGTCGTTGGCGCTCAATAGGCTCCTTGGCTTCTTCTTCCTTTAGACCGGGCACGGCCACCTCCGCTGCCACCTGTAGAATATCCTCCAGCTGGTCCAACAACCGCTTCTGAATCTTCTTTACGCCAAACCTTTGCATTTTGTTTGCACGGAACAATTGCAGGGGTGACGACACAATGGGAGAGGCTGCGGGAGTGAAGATGGGCATACCGCGGTATTCTGGAATGCAAGAAGGAGAAGAACGATCGACTGCGAGGTTGAGATCACGAATGGTACTTCGCAACTCTGATATTGATTCGTTGCATTCAGTAATCTCGGCCTCCAAACGGTGGGTCTCGGCGCAGGTTTCGCTGTGTTTCTCGAAATACCATTGCGGTATGTGGGATTCGCATATGCGACAGAGGATGGGGTCAACCATGATAGGACGGGCGAAGTTGAAGGGGGTCATTGGTTCGTGTTGGATACGGTCACCGAAAGTTGGAACGATAGAGGAGGCAGGTTCGGGTGCAAGATCATCGGCCGCGAGGTCAAGTTGCAGCGAGTCGTGTTCATATCGAGCGGGAGCTATGGGTTTCACGACCCACATGGTATGGGACGGTTGACCATCCTCGCGATCGATCATGAGCATACCCTTGCCCTCCATCGCCTGGAAGAGAAATCCACCGGTTGGGTCTCGCTCCATACTTGGTTCGACTTGGAGTCGGAAACGAACCTCCACCGTGTGGGAGTCATCCGCTCGAAGCCGTTGGGTAGCCTCTCTGAAGACACCCCAGTCACTCGGCGCAAGTAAGTTCGAAATCCGGGTTCCAGCCAACACGTCCGGATCGGTACTATACATGCACAACCGTGAGTGAGCTGCGAAATCAGACGTGGTTTAAGAACTCACCCAACGACGACTCTCCAAGCATGATTGATCCAGATAAAATGGTCACCGTCGAGACTGAGCTCTATCACAATGTTCTGATTGTGCGCAGTCTCTGCTTGCAGCCTTAAGCGTTCTGTTGCCAACACTCTTGCTGATTCAGAATCTTTGGCGGAGGGACCAGGGGGAGGAATATCTGGGGTTTGCCTGGATGAGCTTGACGCCGAGAGGTTCTTAAGTCCCTCATCCCGCGACCTGCGAGTTTGATTTGCAGGCCGAGATAATCGAAGCTTGTTCTCGTCATCATCATTGAGCCTGAAACCCTCCAACTCTGTCTCAGCTCGTCTCGGTGGTGAGGAAGCGGGGACGGGCTCATCATCGACGGCCTTGGTAACAAAGGTGAGGGGTTCATCTTGTTCATCATCGTTGTCGTCAAAATTCCAGAATTGCTTTTCGGCCTCCCACCATTCAACCACCCGGCTGAGGCTAGCAACAGCCAGGAGGACCTGAACATACCAGTTCCGTCCGTGCCAATCAGGGTGCTCGTCCCAGGCCTTCCCGATGTTCTGAACTCGCTGCACGAGGGACTCGCACACCTTGGGCTGGGCCGTAAGTTGCGTGATAGACATCTCGGTGACATCGGTAGCGACTCCAATTATATCGTACAGAGCAGACATTATAGGATCGATGGGATCATCGACAAGGATTCGGGAGGCGCGGCGGTTGGCGGACATAGGGCCGGTGCCAATAAATTCAGAAAAGCTAGTATGAGTGGAAAGTGGTGGCAACGGAGAGCGAGAGCGAGATGTCGAACGAGAACTTTGTCCGGAACGTGTTGGACGAGAAACTATGTGTATCGTGCGTGATAGGCGTCGGGAAGACGCTCCGCCCGAACCCCAAGATGTGGGACCAGAGTTGGGATTAGTGGGCTTACGTGTAAGAGAGGTCTCGGGGAGTAATATGGTCGATGACGCGGGGCTGGATGCGATGATACTTGAGGACGCAGAAGAGCTAAGCGGCCTATCCCAAGGAGCGGTATTCTGCCGACGCAGAGTCCCAGGACTTGTCTGAGATCCAGACGAAGCTATATGAAGCCCGGGCGACGAGGCATGATGCGTCAGGGTCGGTGGTTGGGAATGCTGGTCGTCAACTGGATACGCACGTTGACGGCTATGCTGCCCGTACTCAACCTCTGCCTCGTATCCACCATCCGAGCTGTAATCGTCGGCCTGGAAAGTGGAACCAAACTCTGCGCCTTGGAGAATGAAAGCATCGCCAAGACGCTCTGAATCGGGGGTGAGGGATTCACGGCGTCGGTCTCTACCCCTTTCTCGATCCCGCAATTCGCGCTCCGTCTCATGATCTCCCTCTCTCAACCGCTCTTCAAAAAATGTGGTGATGTTGTTTGTGACACGCTGGAGCTCCTTATCGCACTCTGCCTTGGCGGCCTTGAGCCGTCGAGTGACATGGCGTCGAACGAACGGCATGGATACGGTATTCGAGCCTGAACCATGGCTACTGGCATTGCTGTGATGGGTTTGTGGAGGTGATAGGACGGTCTCAGGAGAGAACACCAGGGGGCTGGGGGGCTGTCTACGCTGGTACACGGAGTCGGACATGGGGAGGGGGAGGGGGCTGCAAGGAGTAAAAACTGCGTTGTGGCAGAGTCACCGTGGCCGTCCGCAGTAAACAGGGTTTCCAGTATGTTGAGGGTGAGATATAGAGAATTATAGAGGAAATGAGATGTAAGTGGGTGCTAGCGCGACATGGGGGGGTTGGGGCTTGGCGCGAAGGTAGGGGAAGGAGGTGGGACAACTTCAGGAGGAAGAGATATATTCTCCAAGTTGTTTGATCACATCAGCAACTCCCCATCAGGTAACGGACCAAGGATTGTCAACGAGCTGGCCAACACTGGCCCATATTGTTCTTAGTGTCCCTGACCCTCCTGACCGTCACCCACTGCGCGCCCCGTCGTCTGCGACGTGCTCGACGGCTTTTTCCTCTGCTTTGTCCATCTGAAACACGAGAATCAAATTTTTCTTTCCTCGTCAAAGTGGTCACACGGTGCACAGGGTCCCGACCCGGAGCCAATTTTGACCTCGGTTAACGCCGGAAGGACCGTCAGAAGTCAGCACTCGTGCAAAATACCGGTTTCAGTGTTCTACACGTGAAGATGCAAGTCAAGCCTACCTCTTTCTCAGTCCAAGTTTCTGATTTCCATCCATAGACCCAATAAGGCCAATGCTCAGCCTTTTCCGTCACGCCAGCCGTCGTTCAATCGCTGCTATTCGCCCAACCCTAGTCGCCAACTACTCTTCGGGTGCGCCGAGCGAGGACTCTACTCAAGCTGTCTGGGATGATGTTGGCAGTTTGATCAAGGACCAAGTGGACAAGGGCGAAGCGCAAGCCCCGCAGAAGCCTTTCGCGGCCTCCGGCAATTGTCAGTACCTCTGCGCATTAAACCCACATATGTTCTTACACAACTCTTAGCGCAACAACGCCAGCAGGCAGGCGTTGCAAAATGGAAACCCTTCAAACCAACTCGCGTAAGTCTTTCCTCCCAGAAGCTCGCTGTCCCCTTGTCTGATCGAGTACAGTTTGTGAGACCACATGAACTGACGTACAAAGCACGCATCAATGCCCCTCCAACATATAAACCACGTCGAGCAGCCGTTGGACCTCCACCAGCTGTTGCCCGTTACAACGACGTGTTCTATCAATTTAACATCAACCCGCTCTCTCAAGCAATGAACCCCGAAATTCTCTCGCACTACATGTCGGAGATGGGTAAAATTTACGGCCGCAACATAACCGGCTTGACCTCGAAGAGCCAAAGAAAAATTGGCAAAGCAATCCGGAGAGCGAAGATGATGGGCGTCATCCCTGTTCTGAGCAAAACGCGGGGACTCTACTCGCAATATAAACCCAAAACCCGTAAAACATAATGAAATAGATTGTTTTTGTCACTTCCCGACAGACAAGTGTGCATCTCCTCAGGCCATGGTCTTGGGGGTCCTGCTCGCGATCACACCTGAACGTCAATCTTCGAGATGCTTCCTATTTGGACCCTGCGCGTCAACACCACGTCCATCTGGGCCGCCCCA
Source organism: Lyophyllum atratum (assembly GCA_014905825.1). NCBI lineage: Eukaryota > Fungi > Basidiomycota > Agaricomycetes > Agaricales > Lyophyllaceae > Lyophyllum > Lyophyllum atratum. The sequence continues at coordinate 2,085,334 of JACGCN010000002.1, read as the reverse complement.
GCGGCCCCCAGGTCACTTGGCCATCATAAATGAATGCGAGGAGCCGTCGTGATGGTTCAGATTCCACTATACTGAGCTTCGCATCTCGATCCCATAAACAAAGTTGAATAGCGGGACCCAAGACGTCGGAGCACCCGCGATAAGAGGTCTCGTGCTTCAACGTCCGCCGTAGTGTGGGACGCGGCTATCTTTGCAATCATACTCGTTTAGTTATACCAACAGGAAAAAGGAAAGAACGACCCTGCAACCGAGTCTCACTATTACCTCTAACTCCAATTTCGCCAAGGAAGCGGTGTGGCCAAGCTACGTGAACACAGTCATTCTCAAGAACAGGGAAGGACTTGTGGCCCCAAGGCACCAGAGCTACGAAACCGGATCCTGGCCATGAACACGTTACCAGTCTTGTGATGCCCTGGGGTCCAAGAAAGGACACTCCTGTCCATTACAGTTAGCTCTTGGGGTGTATCCAGATGCCGTCCTGCCTTCCGAGTCTCTAAAGCCTTTTGACGAGGGAACAGATATAATTACGCTGTACTACAATGGCATCTATGATCACACCAAGACTATAGCTCCGCCAGGAGCATAGTACCAAGGTTCTGGACGACCTGATCACCCATTGCCTTCTCGACAGCTTCCTCCAAGTGTCGTTTGGGATCCTGCTTGCCAACATGCCGTGTTTTAAGCTGCTCTGGAGTTAGAGTCGATTCTTCTTGCACGGATTTATTATATGCCTCCGATAGACTGAGCATCGCCTAGAGAAAAATTTCAGTTGACACCCTGATGTAAGCCTTACCCGCTAATAGGTACGTACCTTGATCGCCTTCTCGTTAGCCTCCTTGTGCACATGGAAGTCTCGCAGTTTCAGCCCCTCCGTCCAATTTCGCTTGTGTAGATTCATCAGCATGGACTGTTCGAGCTCTGTTTTCCGGTAATTGACAGCAATGGAATAGTAGTGGCGGTTTAGACCGTGGATGAGAGCCTGTATTGAAGGTTTGTTGATGTGGCCAATATTGGACGTCGTTTGCCGGGGTTCGCGACCAGATATCACAGCATGAGGATTGATGAGACGGAACGCGTCGATAACGACTTTGCCTTTCACAGATTGTATGGGGTCGATCACGACAGCGACCGAGCGGGAATTGAGGGATTCGAAGGACTAAACGGGGTCAGTATTGCTATTCCATCTGGGTGTGGAACAGAGTCACCTGTTGCGTGTTGATATCCACGCTTGACAGCCAACAGCCAAACCCTGGATGTGAGTGGTACCACCCGACCACCATCTCCGGTCTAGATGTTTCCAATTAAGAAATACGGGTAGGGGATCGGCGTGACGCTCACCGTCCTGTTTGTTTCAACATATCCACCATCTTCGTTTGGAAAACATGGTCCACGGATTCGACCGTGACTGTGGTCCCTGACTGAGGCATGGCGAAGACGTCGATCACTTGTACAGTGTATTCGTCCACAAACTCTCCCAGCATGAGACCCATGACTTCCATCGGCACTCCCGCGCGGCCGTGTTTGAGCATCTGGGAAGATTGAGCATCACCCCCAAGTATGCAGGTCGAACCTAACCTTCAAAAGGGCCAGTGACGATATGTGAATCACTTCACCACTGAGAAGAAAGAACGCGACCTGAGTTATTGAATGCTCGAATAAAGAACGATAAGATTCATTACTTGTCTGGCGTTGTCGCATCGCCGCGCTGAGCTTGTTGGCCTTGAGCTTGATTCATCATACGGCTTATTTCCGGGTCCATGAATTGTAGAGTGCACTGAAAAGCGCTTGTTCCAGGTGACGCGTCGTTCCTCGTGTGGTTGTTTGTGCTTATATGGCAGAAGCATCTAGCCGATACACAACCGCCTACTGATCGCCGATACCTTTCCTGGGCTAGATCACTGCGAGGGCATGGCCTCCAGTGAGCTCTCCAATGCTCTCAACCCGTATATCACCCAGCAGAGATCTCGCACATCTATCTCGGCATATCCAACCCCGTATGAATCGGTGACCCCGACTCCCGTCCAGCCTTATGTCCCCCATCGCAGTGAATTGGAATTGGCCATTTCTGAACCTCCACCACCGCAGCCCCCGTAAGTCCGACTTTCCTGAATTCCTACGGTTTCATTGACAAGATATGTAGTGTGAACGTTACAAATGTTGTGGCTACGCGACAGCCTAATCCTGCAAACATCCAGGCTGTCCATGAACTCCTCCGGGTCGTAGCAGCTACCCGTGAATCACAGGAGATCGAACGGAAACGGCGAGTAGCATGGGAACAGGAACAAGAGGCCAAATTTGCGCAGCGGCAAGCAGAAATGGAAAGAATAATGCTCGAAATGCGTCAAGAAATCACCACTCTCCGGTCGAATGCCGGCGGGTACACAAACCCATCAACTTCCACAGGCCTTTTAACACCCCAGCACAACATGTCACCTCCGTTAGCTGTGCAGAGACCTCCGCAACCCGCTTCACCTATATCTCCCATCTCCCGACCTTCTTCTTACACGTACCCTACCTTTGTTCAAGGGTCCTCAAGCCAGCCGTCCCTTGGTCACCATTCATATGACGGTGATTTCCAGATGTCCTCCCAGTTGGAACCTATCATCGTTGAGACTCCCGCTCCCTCTGTGACACCTTCGCCCTCCCCGCAACTCACCTTTGTTCAACCATCGCAATTGCACCACCAGTTGTCCGTCTCTCCCGGCAATCCGAGGAAAAGGCAGACCTCGGATTTATCTAGTGACGACGAGGGCGACGCCAGCTCAGATAGTTCCGCGTCGAACAATGGGCGCCGTCTCAAACGCGTTAGCCATCATGACAAACGGTGTTTAACGATCCATGTGAGTAGGTTCGTGTTTTTGTTACCCCTTTCCTTACGATTCTCGCCCAGCATGCGATACGCGAACATACTCTACGCCTCATGCAAGTCGACAGTGACAAGGAACTTCCAGACAGCCACAAGGAAAACGTACCCTCGTGCTCCCAATGACCCTGTCCGCTTCGTATGGGATAAGACGACCAAGCAATCCGTCCACAATTCTCGAATGAAAGCACGCATCATAGCGGACATTAAGGCGAACCGCAGGATGTACAAACACGTTGCAGACAAGGACTTTGGGAAGAAGGTCCTTGAGGCAGCCTTTGAGGCATCATTTGTCACGTTCAGGCAGAAATTCAGAACGCAAAGAGATGATGCTCTTGCCATGCATCAAAAGAAGCGCGAGGAGGGCAAGGCCCGGAAAGCGAGACATGCGTCACGGAGGAAGATCGTAAGCCCCATACTAATCGTGTTATTTGCGTCATTGACTGTCTTTTTGCATAGAAACTGAGCAATCGCTCAGAGACGAGGATGAAAGTTGATGCTCTACAGCATGTGACTTTCGACGGTGCACTTCAGCTGGAATGCATGTCCTCTGAGGATTCTGACGATGATGCTACTGGTTCCCGTTCTTCTGGAATGCTCCGTACCCGTGGGTACCTGTGGCGGAGTACACGGTTGAAAAGGTTCTATGGCATTCTCGATGACGAAGAGAAGGCAGACAAGTTTCTCATGCCGAAGCGGGGGGTGGGGAAGAAGGGACGTTGTACTGGTCCTCCCAAAGAAGGCTTCCATCTCCCACCGAAACGTGTGGCTACATGGATGATCAGCCGAAAATGGATCAAGGCCTCACAGATACAATACCCGGACCTACCGGACGTTCTGGCGAAACTCGTCGAAGATCCTCCTGGGTTCGATTGGGACCAATTCGACGCACTCGGAGATGAGAGCGAGGCTTCAGGGGACGAACTACAGATTCTGGATGGACACCAACCCTACACACCCTCACACCACGCTTCGAGCATGTCTTTCTTGCACTATGCATTAGCCTAATCTTTGCCGAAGTTGTATAGATATCATGTTCATGGCCATGTTCTACTTTAATTGATAGACATAGCACATTCACTGGATTTTTGTATTATGGTTTTGTAGCTAAACTTAACGCACACAACTTGTCACCGAGCTATTTGCCGCGACTTAACCGCTATCCATGAGAATATTCATCTTCCCCTAGAACGTAGGAGTAGGTACGAAAAGAGGGATGCTGTCTAAAAATGTTGTATCAAGGGGCACATATTATAGTCGTTGATGATCAGGTCAATGAGAGCGCGTACGGGGGCACATTCATACGGAATATGAAGTTCTGGGCAAATCACAGAGATTGCAGAAAGAATTCATGTCGAAGAGGCCGGAAGGCAGGAGGACGTTGTGATTGCTCAATATGGGTATGAACAGTAACATCTCAGGTAAGTTTGTGGAATGGGGGCGATATGCAATAGCAAGCATGATTCTTCGGTACTTGACGGCCAGTATTCCTGCCATCTCAATGAATGGGGGATGCAGCACAGAACGAGCTGAGTCCAGGTTGCGGAGTCCAACATTGTCAACATCGACAATAATCTCACACCCGGAGATGAGGTGTCGGTCCACCAGTGGCTCGAGATATACTCTGTGCAGCAGATGCAGCATGCTTTCAAGCTTGAGGTACGGAAAAAGATGATATGACTTGGGTATCGCAAGCCTGGTCGATTGAGTCAAAAATATAGGGGGAGTGGGAGTGGGGGAGATCCCGGACGAGGACAAAGTTGAAGAGATACGCTGTATGCGCGACGCACACTTACATGACTGTGCTCTGCGATTTTCACTTTGGCGCATTGAAGTTTCTTGGTTGCATCTGAAGGCGCAGAAGATGTTAGAAGTAATGACATAGATTCGTCATGCATGGAGGATTGGATTCACGGCATTGGTAGGATGTGATCTGATTAGGGTAAGACATCTGAAAATAGTTGTGGACAACCGAAGCGGGGGTCTGAGGGACTCGTCATTGAGGACTGAATTTATGGTAGGTTGTGATCTGGTTAGGGTAAGACATTTGAAAATAGTCGTGGACGACCGGAGAGGTCGTGAATGAGGTGTTGAGGGGTGGTGTATGGCCACATGGGTGTGTATAATGGTTTGAAACCCGATGGTCAAGGAAGATAGTGAGACGCCGCTACTCAGAGGTGGTGTATGGCCGCATGGGTGCGGGTGGTCACAATGTATAATGGTTTGGGACCCGACGGTCAAGAAAAATAATAGAGGGACCCTGACGGTCAAGAAAGATAATGGAGACGCCGCTACTCAGAGGTGGTGTATGGCCACATGGGTGCGGGTGGTCATCCTATGCATATAGGCAGGGGTAGACATTGAGGTGTCATGGGTAGCGGGGTCGCAGATGGAGTTGCTTGTGATGTTGTTGGGGCTTGCAGATCATTGCAGGAGAGACCTCACCTCATTCATTTTGACATGTAGCCATATGATGGTCACCTGTCTGCTGCGAGACTCGATCCAGTGGGTATATAGGGAAGAGTGGGGCAGATGTGAGCAGGAATTCGAGCTTTTCATTTTTGATGATGGTGGTTAGGCGGAGATGATTGTATGTTGTTCCACCCTCCGCGTCCTGACGTTTATTCCCGGTCCTGGAATTTCTGAATAGCGTTAAGGAAATTCTCTGCGCTGCTGACACGCTGCCACCTGTCGTCCTTTTTCATCAGTTTAGTCCAATTCCCGGCTTTCTTTTTCCTAAGGCGGAAGCCCTGAACGACGATGCTTTTCTTCGGATCCAAAAAATCCTTGTAAAATGAGCCAGACACTGTGAAAGCCTTGTATAGAGCCCTGGAAAGCAGGCGATATAACCAGATGTGGAATGGGGGATCAATCCAGATGATATCGGTCGCTCGTGGGTACGTGATGTCCTTCAACGGTACCCATTGATTCCCGTCAATCACCCAAGCGTCTTTATCAGCATATTCGCGGACGATTTTTCGAGCCTGCTCAGGGGGAGTAGCAACCCAGTCTTTGCTCCAGAATATGGGATCCAGATGGACAACTGGCACCTGCAATATTTTGGCCACTTTCACAGCGAACGTCGACTTGCCAGCTCCGGCATGCCCAACGACTTGGATACGACGACCGCGAAGGGGCGACTTCAACACCAATGGCGCTGATTCCGTTCCTGACATGACTGATACTCACGAGGATCTGACAAGGGCCGGAGAACGGGCATTGAAAGAAAAACCTAGTACGTGACCATGGTGGGTCCACTGATATGTAGTGACGGAATTGCATTTCTCACGGACATCTCCTTTCGGAAGTCCTTAACGTGCTGGACCTTTCCCGCACCATTTTGGGTGAAGCGCGCATATAGCTTGTATTCAATCCACATCGCCTACCGCTAATATGTTCGTGCCAACCGGTGGTAAGCTTCCAGATTCCATAGCCTTACAAGTCAGTGACCTCCAGTGCACAGAACAGACGATGTTGAATCCAGCGGAACCAGATCACATACGTAGGTCCTCATGAGCTTCCAAATACGCCTACTTATTCGAATACTCAGACCACAGACGGGCGAAGGAATTTATTGAACTTCACGACCAAGTGCAGGTACTGCCCGCGTCTAGTAATTTCAGCTGTCAGGATTGACAATGGCCCTCAGACGAGTGTTGACCTACTCGACTCCCTGGAATCGTTCCTTTCGACATTTCAGAAAGATCTTTCCGCAGTTTCTGGCCAGATATCAGAATTGCAGGACAGGAGCAAGGATATTGAGAATAGGCTCAAAAGCCGACGTGTATGTGCAGTCGACTCCAGTATTGACATCGTATGACTGAATGCTAATACTCAGAGAATCGAGAAACCTCTGTCAAGCCTCATCTCTGACCTCACTATACCCCCGGCCCTTGCGACTCTCATACTAGGACTCTCATGTAGGAGAACCTTGGATCGAAGCAATAGAGGACTTCGAAAGGCGGCTTGTAACGATTAAAGCTCGCTCTCGCGTGAAAGCCGCTAGAGATTTGGGGGAAGTTGGGGAAGGATTGCGGATCGTGGTTTGTCTGTCCCTTCGTCCTACTTGCAAAGTTTGTAATCTGGTCATAGGCGGCAACAAAACTGCGGGGATTCTTCCTTGCACTTTTCCAACCTATACGAGGGCAATGTTACTACCAACATGCAAGTCATCCAGACATCGGTACTTTTGAAGTACAACGGGCTATTCGCATTTCTACAACGCCAGGCTCCCAACGTTGCGCACGAAGTACAGAGGTCATATATTGGGGCGGCACGGGTGTACTACGAAACTGGTTTCAGGAGATATGCCCGAAGTCTTGGTTGGATCAAGGTATCTCCTTGTTGTGATCTCCGACTTAAGAGACTTATAGTACCTCATAGGCTCGGTCTGTTGAGAAACATGAACCTATTGTGACGAGCGAACGAGAGAATGATCTTCAAATAGACCTAGAACGCCTCGGATACGCAAAGATAGAAGGCCCCGGTGTCACATTGGCTTATATGGCAGATGATAAAGCACATGTGAGCATTTATTCTCTTTGCCGTTACCTCTTCTAAATCAGAAAGAAAGAAAGAACCCGTAGAGGCCTTGCTTCGGTCACTGCTACTGGTTTTCATGGACAACGCCACCGCCGAGTATACTTTCGTGAAGACATTTTTCTCTGTCGAGAACTCGTTACCGACTGAGGACTCCACTAGTTCACTTCTATCCCCAGCTGCGCTACTATCGCCAGACAGAACTAGTTTTGCTGAGCACAGATCTGCCGCTGGGTCAGATTATGGTGGACCACGTGTCAGATCTGCAAGTTTAATGAGTGCCATCGCTGCTGTTGAGACAGTAAGGAAGGAAGAGCAGGCCAGCTCCGATGCAATATGGAAGCAAATCATGGACCCTGTTCTTACATATAGTGAGGTTTGTACATTTCTTTTTTCCGCACTACAGCTTCGCATTTACACCTACCTAGGCGTTTGTTAAATCAATGCTTGACCCTGTACCACCTGCCGTTCCTCTCCTCACCATGATCCGATTGACGGAGGATGTCGTCTTGGAGGTGCAGAAACGCAACTGTCCGCCCGTAGAATTTTTCGTATTTGGCCTACGGCTGCAGATGTGGCCCGTATTCCAGAAGGTGATGGCAGACAACGCTGAAGCTCTCAAGAAGCTTGCGGAAGGCGCGAGTGCAGGGTATTTCAGTCGTGCAGTGGCGACCACAGATGCAGGCATTTCCAATGTAAGTTGCAGGACTGGTCTGACCCTCAGGTTTCATCTGACGCGAGTCTAGATATGCAAGCGATATTCTGTGCTTTTCAACTCATTCATACACTTGACGGAGCAAGAGGAAGAGACTATGATTTTTTCGAAGTACGTATTAGTCATTTTCATTGGGTATTCTTATTGAGTGGACCACCGTAGCCTGCTCCGTCTACGCCAAGAGTTGTCAAAGTTGGTCTTGCGGCATTCAAATGCTATCAGTGATGTTGTGGCGAAAGCGACCGCCCTTTCTGCGACTTACGAAGCGCTGCTTCGTGGCTTAAGTGTAGGTTCGTCCCTTTGGTTATTTGAACCGAGCTCATCGTTTCCCGTATATCTAGAAAGAAGCACATCTCTCAGCTCATCCAAAATCACAACAGGAGATCGCATATTGGGCCAACTTGGAAGAGGAAGCACGAAGAAAAATACTTTCGGCGGGTCGCCGGCCACAGCGATAGCACTTTCATGGCAGTTTTGGAGTTGTGTTGAGTGCTTTTACAAACAGACGCAGTATGTAGTGTGCGAAGATATCCATAGTAGAGAAAGTCCGAAACGATAACGTCCAAGGAAAAGGTATGTCCTGAATGAAAGATGCACAAGCTATGACTTGTAGGGCGGAGCACTGTGGGATTCAGCCAGTCAACTACTGCTAGAAGATCGTTGTTGAGGTGACCTTACCGTTGATCCGATTTCTGTAACGCGGGGAAGGAGGCTTTCAGTAAGACTCCCATTCTGCTTGCCGATACCCAACCTGTTCAGCACATCACGAACTTCGCCTGAACCAGTTGGTGTAGAGCGCTTCTTATTCCTTGACCGTGACCGAGTCTGTGTAAGTCTAAGGTGTCCTCCCTCCGTAGTTGAGGGTGCGTGTTCGAGAGTCGAGATCGAAGCAGGCCGCGCGAGGGCTGGGTTCGACATGCTATTTCGGCCTCAAGGGCGCCTCGGAGATCTGCAACGCCTACACCCCTTGTTGAGCGCGCCAAGCTTTGCTGAGAGATGTTCTCGAGGTGCATCAGTGCAGGGGAAATTTTGAGGAGGGGAGCGAGGCCGTCTCCGCGAACTGTATTTTCATAAGAAGCTGATGACCGCTCCACAGCTGCAAAGCGTAGGCATCTATGAGGCATGAGAAAGAAGCACAGAAGATCGGAAACTTACAATCTCTGAGGGCCAGCTCAGCAGTCCATTTCACCGAAAACCTCCGCAGGAGCCCTTCCCTATCCATTGCAGTTGCTTCCTGGACGCTGGGGCTTGATTAATGATCGCCAAGGCAGCCTCGGGGTTGACCCCGCTCCAACGAGTAGTTGTCGACCGTTCTTCGGAAATTCTATGGGATCCCGAGGAGGGAGATGGGCCGCCAGGTTGAAGCGGGGAATTGTTGATAGGCTGCCAGGCCCAGATACTAGAGCCTAGAAGAAGGTCTTAATGAAATTACGACGTGATTAAGGCGCTCTCTACACACCGTTTCTGCCAGTAGCACGAGTTCCGGAGCATTCCAAACACCCCCAAGAACTTGCCACACTTTGGCGAGAATCTCCTTGATCGCATCGGTACGTTGTATTGTAATAGCGTCGTCCGTGTCCTGAACATTCGAGACAGCGGCATCCAAAGCAAGTAGCATCGGTATACCTGTCAATAAACCGCGTACTGGCAGTTCCTCGTGTATGGTGGTGAGTACATCGAGTATTAGCGTGTAGTCCGCAAGACACGCTGATGCTGACGTTGACAACCCTGATGGCGTCTGGTCCAGTAACTGTTGAACGGCAGTTATTTTCTTCGCCCTTGGACTTTGCGGCGTGGAGAAAGATCGACGTCTGTTGGCTTGCAATTGGTTAACAGACTCCTGCCCTTCGATATCCTCCTCTTCTTCCGGACTTGGGGGTACAACATTTAGGTGAGGGGATCCGTGCGGGGTTGATTGAGATGGAGTTGTGGAGGAACTTGAAGCCATATCCAGAGATGACGAGGTGGCAAGAATGTAAAGGTAGGCGTGGACAGCGTGCAAGAACTTGGTGCCGTGATTTCCGGCGTGGATGAGGTTGTTAATCTTCATAGCCTGCGATATGGGTCCCTCAGCCACGTTTCGCGAGTGCTTGCCATCGACAGCAGTGTCGCCATGTTTGGGTATTTCTTCTGAGAGATAGAATATTACGGCATCAGAGTAATCAGCCCGCACCATATAATCGTTGTTGCAGAGCAGGCTTGTAGTATCTTGCCAGATATCTGGGGGCACGGGCGCTCTTCGAGCAACGCGTCCATTCATTGCTAGTTCCTTTTTCAAAGTTTCTGTCGGTGTAGCACCCTGGGCCCTGTTTAGGTAAATCTGATTCGTCCACGATTTCACTTCTATTGGCCGCTTTGATCAGACCCAGGAGCGCAGCTAGCAAACAGCGCACTGCATGCGCCCTGCTTTTGGTAGAGCTGGCCCTTCCTCGACCAAGTACGCCTTGTACCTCTACGACGATGATGCGATTTATTAATTCGCCCTACGTCGCGTCAGCAAACCATCATGCACACAATATAGGAGCTTACGGCGAGGTCTTGAATTTGGTCCGAATAGTAGACATGCCGGCCAAGAGATGATATGCATGCTATCAACGCTGATAGAAGTATGTCATCGGGGTCTGATTCAGTCCGACGTAGGAGCAAGGTGATAAGGCTGGAAGCGATGTCAGACGTCGACAGGTTGACCAGAGGAGTGGGCGAGTTGAAAATGGTGGTTGCCATCTCCGCAAGGGTAACATGATATGTGGCAGGTGGTGAGGTCTCTTCACTCTGGCAGAGTCGCTCGACCAGCCACGTTGCAACGGCGTAACGATATTGATACTGCGACCATTCCGCCATTTTTTGGGCGAGCCAAGAGCAGCGATGCTGAATTACTCCATGCTTTGATTTCGTCGAGGCTGTCAAAGGACGAATGCATGATGAATCCAATTTGTGCACTATTCGCATGACCAATCAATGAGAAGAGAGCGCGCAAAGAAGCGTTGGAGACGTCGGCCATCGAAGGGCCTTGGTCTCCGTCAACATGAACGTGAATTGAGGCCGCACGTCGTTCCATTGTAGGTCTTATCCTGAACTCCGCCAAGTAAGGAGAGGAAGGTGTTTCTTTTACAGCAGCCGCCCTACCAAAGCCTGGATTAGTACGAGTTTCACTTCCATGTGATGATATCCCTACTGTTCGTTCAGGGTATCGATTTCTGTTTCGAACAAGGTGATTAAGATCGGGCGCATTATCGTCGAAACTTGCGCCTTGAACTGAGTGGAGTCATTGTAAAGGGCTTCAGAATTCAATGCTCCAGTAAGAGCAGCAAATCCTATCAAACGGGTTCTGGAGCAACATTAGGATTGTTTTCCAGAAAGTACGCAACATATCTCTGACCGGTTTCGAATCTCTTTATCGGCCGCAGATGAACAACTCAATTCAGAGAATTGGCGGAGGGCCGATATGTAGTTGGTAGTCAAAGTGTTGTCTGTTCCAATAAGATGCCCGTCCGTGTATGTAGTCCAGGCGGTAAACTAGAAATAGATGTTCATGAGCTTCCCTAGTCATGATGAGGTTAGGACTTACAACGCTGGCTGCCCTAGCAACAACCTCCAGGTCGCTTGGAACCGCTACCAGAGTCACATCTATGCAGGCTACCAGTGACGGAGACAGAAGAGCAATGTCCCGCCGACATTCAGTCGCAAGTGCACGGAATATGGCCAATGTTATGAGCAGAGAACTTCCCGAGCGTGTTTGTAAGGTTCTGTTAGCAAGAATCAAGTCGGTCGTAGACTCACGCCCTTGCACGAATATTTCCAGCCTTAGCTTTCCGAGACTCAGTCCTTGACCTCTTCTCCAATTCCGTGCCAAGCTTGGTGAGTTTACCAGGATGATTGGATCTTTAATACGCATTGAATTCAGAGATTAGGACAAGATTCGAGGAACACTCACGCGTAGTATGTTAACCGGCTGAGCTCTTGTGTGTTTGGTGAATAGTCAGGCCCTGCCGTTAGTAGGGATGAAGTGGGGGGATAACATGAATTGAGCAGTTGCACGTGATTGGGAGTGAAGAGGTGGTGCATTGTAACGAGAACTTGGAAACGAGCGTTAGATATTGGAGCGATAGCAGATGTCGAAGTGAATTATCGTGAAGTATACACAGACGCCAGAGACCAGATTAGTTGCTGCGTGAAGGGCGGAGACACGCTCATGAATTTCAAACTGCCAACACTCCCGAGTCCCTGACCTCACGTCATGACTGTGGGTATTTCCTCCACCGTGGGAACATCATCCGCATATAAAGATCGCCTTTTTTCTTTCAAGTTTCCACCATCATCCTCCGAGCAACATCCTCCATCTATCGTCAAATGGTAATTATCCTCTCCCGTCTTCTGTTTCATGATGAATCTTTGCTGTGCACCAGGCCAAGTGCATTTATGTGCTACGACGACAAATACCCTGGCTCCCTTTTTACGCTTGGGAGTCCTGATACTTTTTTATCTTTCTTCTCGTCATAAAGCTAAGAAATCAAACTGACGCACAACCCATCTTCCAGATACGTCAAGCCATCGTAGATGTAGTTCAACATAGTTTGGGTTCCACAATACATTGAATTGATCACATCTCTGCTCGAATCACTACACCCTTGAGAAAACATAGGTTGCCTCCCAGTTGTAAGGTCTGGTAGGCCCGTAAATCTGATCCACGCCGAATTCGGGATTGTTTATCGCGTCAATGATACTCTCACTTTCGATGACAACGCATGAATGATTTTCGTATGCTGTTTGGGGACCTCCTTGGTCCTTCTTCCTCGGGATTGGACGTGTAGCGTTGAAAATGCCATTACAGCTATAAATCTGCAGAGTATTGGGGTCTGAGAAGTTGTCAACTAGCAAAAGAAAATGGCTAACCTGAAGTGCTGGTTGGTTCGTGATGAGATCCAGTCTAATGTATCGGTGAGCATCATCGTATCTTCGAAAAAAAGGCAATGTTGCGTACTTAATGCCCGAATTGACGCTCCACATGGAGAACACAGGCTTCTTTGAATCATTTTTGTCGAATACCCAGCAGTTATCGAAGCCCACGCAACCTTCCCAAAACCAAAAGTTGAGATTTTTCAATGTAACGCGTTTCATCGAGATCACGCACCAGTGCCACAAAATGCTCCTGCGGCCGTCGCGTTGATACTACCACCGATAGATTTCGCCTCACGGAAGTCCATAGGTGTCTCAGAGACGTCCGTCAGTTGTCCGTTGGGTATGAGCGTGCCGTCTGTTGCCACAAATTTCGAAGCATCGAACTGAGCGTGGTGACCAACCAGATCTTGTGTTTCTTGATATGCCTCAAGGTTCCAGTAATGGTGTCCACTTAACATGATGGGCGTCTGCTTGGTAGCAATGGAGTTGATGCTGATCTTCCATGTTGATTTACGCTCCAACGTATATGTCACCTACGAAGAGTGTTTCAGCAAACGGAGCGTTGGAAATTTAGGTTGGTCCGTACTGCTGTGACGACTGTTCCTGGAAAACCTTGTGCGCCGTCTGGATCCATTAGAGTAAATGTGACACAGCTCATAGACTTCTTTGCAACAATCCAGGTGCGTCTATCGTAGCCGTCCACACCGCCGTGCAAGGTATTATTGCCTATTCGATTTTTTCTTCAGATTGTGCAAGGGAAGCCACGGCGTTGGATCTTACCTTCATTCAACGGTACGTGAAATTTATTAGGCCCTGATGCGTTTTTACTAATCGGTATAGTAAAGGTACCGGCTCTGATCCTATTGGCATATCTGTGGGCGACGTGAGACGACCTGTTCAACATGAACGACTACGGACAGTGGTAGTTTTACCTTCCAACAATGGGACCAAAATACGGGTGGCCCGCCTTGTCACTTTGGTAGAGCGTCTAAAAATTCAACATCAGTCTTCGCCACGAGCGCAAATTGGATAAGATATCTTACATGGTCATCATACCCGAGAAGGACGTCTCTAAATTTGCCTGCCTATCAGGAAGTTATTATTACTTGGCGGAAGCAGGTTAGTTCTTTCACCCCGACCTTGTCCTTGACCCAGAAGTTTGTAGGAGTGGCACCAAGAGCAATGAAATCCGCTCTCGCGGACCCATCGGGAGCTTGCAAATGTACGACCTCAAAAGGCTAGACGGTGGTTAACGTTACAGAACATGGAATGCCTTCCTGAAGACATACATTACCCGCTCCTGGTAGCGAAATTGCGCTAGCAGTAGAGAGCAGAAGGTGAACGAGTAACAATGTCGCCTGTTTCATTTCAGGGTGGAGCGCGAAAGACGGCGAAGCACTCTAATTCGCGAGGCTCGCGTTTTTAAATCGGGCGACTGCTTTACATACCGCGAACAGCTGATCATGTACTGACCTCATCTCTCCAGCGGTTTTGATGCAAATAATTTGCCGAACGTGCAGCGCGTTGGCAAAGGCCGCTCTGTTGCCATATCGAATTCCACATCGCGCGTGGCGGCGGTACACCATTAAAGGAGATAAAAATAAATAGTTAGAATATGCGACGTCGATTTGGTCTTCACTCAGCTGAGCAAAGATGTATCCTGGCTATTTCTGCTGCAACATATCATACAGCGACTTCATGCTTGAGCTCTTGACAATAGCATACTCTCTCTCAGGTCGTCTTTTACCGGCTTCAATACTGTCGGTTACCCATTCGGGCTTAACAACGTAAATTTTGTTTCGTGATTTGGTCGTGAGGAGCTTGTGGGTTTTCGATCCGCTTAGCTGTTGTGAGGTCAGGATGTGCGTGCATCCGGAGGGACTAGCACTTTGGGTTTCCATCAGTCAGGTGGTTTCGGCTGGTGAGAGAAGAAGCCTACTCACACCAGCTGTCCACCGGCCCGGATTACGATTTTCTTCATCTCTATGTCCGTTGTGTTTTCCAGATACCCGTTGATGTAGATTCGAACGTTATTCAATACTTGAGCTTCGTTAGTCTTGGGTTTATCATCCCTTTGAACAACGAGCTTGCTTTCCCGATCTTGCAACCACGATCTTTGGTCTCTTCGCGCTTCGGATATCTGGTGCCCAGTCGTACAGGAAACCACATGGTCTATACCAGTGAAATACAGATTCATAAGCCACAGTATATCTTGCGCCGTCTATAGCCGAGTGGAGACATAATAATTACCTGAACGTTCTCTGAGATCAGAGTGCGTTATGGGATTTGACTCGTCTGATAAATTGTCTAACAGAAACTTGGTTATAGTAGAAGAAGAGGGCTTGATGTCGCTCTTCCGCAACTTCTCTCTATATTGGAAACTTGGAATTTTCTTCAGCTTTGTTGGATGGGCGATAACAGAATAAAGCGTACAGTTTGTTGTCACTGCCAGTCTCATTCTTCACCCGGTACGGATGGTATTTCGCGTCGGCACGCTTCTTTCCCTTCTCTTCGTGTCCTTGGCGGAGATTTGAAGTCCTAGAGATAACTGGAAAGTATTGCTCCATGTCGTCGATATGTTTGAAACTTCTTTAGGCAACTTGCTGCCTTGGAGGTTTGGGCGCGCGGCCAAAAGAATGGAGATGGAAGTGGTAGAGAAAGAATATAGCGGCGCATCCGAAGGTTAAGTTGGAAGCGTGGAGCACATATATATATACAAGTTGAAATGAAGACAAGGATGACTGTGGGTGAATGGGCTTGAATGACTGGGCCAGAACCCTGAACAGGAGTCCGAGTTGGACGCGCCTCTCAACCGCACGTGACTTTAACGTGATGATCAAAAATTCGGATGCGGACCGGATGGGCGCGAAAACTTTTATCTGAACAAGTGTGGTTGCAAAGTGATGCGCCGGCCAACACTCCTTATCTCGTCCTTCTTCCGCGTCTTACCTCTCAAGCATACTTCCTTGTCCTTTCGCTCGAGGAGCATGTTCACGAGATCATACAAAGATGCCGTCGATAATCTCAACTCCCTCCAGTCTAACGCAGCCGCGTTGGAGGCTGTCCGTTCGTCTGGCGGGCGTCTAAGCGAGTTTGCCATCCCCGAGATGCTCGAGTATTTGGGGCGGATAGGGTACTCTGTGCGTACTGGTCAGGTGTTACCTATGTATACTATTGAGTCCATGTCTATAGCCTAAAGACCTGAACAAGCTAAATGTCATACACATCACCGGGACCAAAGGAAAGGGTTCCACCTCTGCCTTTACCGACTCTATTCTCCGACATGCACTTCCAGGCGCTAAGATTGGTACGATCGTGTCTTCTCTGTATTGAAAAGACCCTCACGAGGGTCATGTACGTTAGGCCTGTACAGCTCTCCCCATCTGGTCGCGGTGAGGGAAAGGATTCGTATAAACGGGACGCCCATATCCGAAGAGCAATTTGCGACGTACTTCTACGAGGTTTGGGACCGCCTAGTAGCAAATGTGGTAATGCAGGTTTATTCAGTCTCACATCCACCACTAATGACCGTGCGATGTAGGGACCATCATCGACCACTCCTCCTATGCCAGGTTACTTCCGCTTTGTGACTCTGTTAGCATTTCATACCTTCCTTTCTCTCAAAGTGGATGCAACGGTCCTAGAAGTCGGTGTAGGAGGCACCTATGATAGCACGAACATCGTCCCAAAGCCTGTCGTTGCTGGCGTGACGGCCCTGGGTATTGATCATGTTGCGGTGCTCGGGAAGACTCTAGAAGAAATCGCGTGGCAGAAGGGAGGAATATTTAAGGTCTGCCCGCGATCCGATTATCATCTCTTCCTGTCTGACCTAACCTCGCATCTAGGAAGGTGCACCTGCAATAACCGTCAATCAACCAGAGGCTGGTATGCGCGTACTTCAGGAACGTGCAACAGAGCTGAGAGCACGTGGGTCCCGCTCGAGCTTTTTCACCCTCGCTCACCATCAGATGCCTCCAGGCCTCCGAGTTTACGATTGCACCGTTAGAACCCGAACTGTCGAATATTGAGCTTGGTAAGTCAACAGTACTAAAGATACCACAGCGGAAAGCTACGTTCTAAACATGGTGTTATAGGTCTTGCAGGTGAACATCAACGGCAGAATGCCGGGCTCGCTGTGGCACTCGCCCGGTCATTTCTAAAGTCTCGGACATCATTCGCAAACGAAAGCAGTCTGCCGCAGTCTTTTGTCGCAGGTTTGCAGGAAACGAGGTGGCCAGGACGCTGTCAAACTATAGTAGACCCAAAGCGCGAAAACGTCACCTGGTACCTGGATGGTGCACACACTGTTGAAAGTCTTGAATGCTGCGTGCAGTGGTTTGCTTCCCCAAATGTAGGACTGCGCGCCGGTCAGCAAAGGTAAGTCATGGTCGGGCCTTCTGCAATCTACGCCGCTAACATGGACATTGATATAGGCCAGTCCGGGTACTCGTATTCAATTGCACAAGTGGTCGCTCGGGTCCTTCTTTCTTGAGTTCCATACAGACCAAACTGTCCGCTCAGCTCAAGCTACATCAAATCGAGGAACCTCCCGAAACCTTTTTTGACCACGTAATATTTTGTGCCAATGTGACTTATGCAGACGGTCATTTCAAAGGCGGTAAGCACCTCTGACGACCGTTGATTCACTCTATTAAATAAATTTCTACTAAAATCTCTACAGACCTGACGACGCTAGCTATTCCAGAGGATGACCTCGCTCAATTGAAAACTCAGCATCAACTGGCCTCGGCTTGGTCTTCCTTGGTCCCAAGCTTTCCTGCCTCTCACATACATGTATTGCCCTCCATCGAACATGCAATTAACGAGATCGAGAAGATCGAATCGTCACAACCTGTAAAGGTTCTGGTGGCAGGCAGTCTGCATCTTGTTGGAGGCGTAATCGAAGTTTCGGGACTGTCCAGTGTCGCTTTGTAGTCCATATAGAGTTGGCGACCGAGCTGCCTTGATCTGCCTGTATCTTCAACAGGTACTAATTATTGTATTTACACTGGAGGAAATCTATTATGAATATATTCTTTATGTAGACTAACGTCGACCTCTCCCTGTTGAGGGCTCCGCGCCGTAGAAATGAATTGCCTGCAAGTGGTTGAGTACAGATATTGGAAGAAGAGATCCCGATGATTGAATACCTGTCTGTCAAGGAACGACCGTATTCTAAGTTTTGATTTACCCGAAGACGATGTCCCTTCTCCTGCTATCTGCAGAAATACGTCGAAGTGAATTGGCTGAACCATACAGCGTCAGTAGTACTTTGACACAGATTGGCAATTTGTTCACCTCGTATCGCAGAATCCGGAGATAGAGGTTGGTGTCGCGGATTATCTTCTCTCTCATATTCATCTCCCAAACTTCGTCAGATTCATCTTCCACCTGCATCCTTTTCTTGCTGGGCGTTTTTGCGCGTCCAGTGACGTTGCCATTCTTTTTGGAGACTGCTGGTTCGAGACCCTTAGTCTTGGTCGGAGATCCTTTTTGGGTTCTGGGGGTCCTGGGTCGTGGGGCTTTGACAGCGATAGTCTGTTGCACTGGGCGGGATGATGTTGAAGATATGGGAGGGGCGATGCTTTCCGCAGCCAAAGTTAAATCGTCACGTCCAGGATCAAAGTGCAGATAAGCATCATCATTATCCCATCTGAATTCGTTGGAATCATTGCTTCTGTTATGGAACATCCTGGTGTCGTTCTCATCTCTCTCCAAGATCAGAGATGCACTCCCTCGCGAAGATACTTCCATTCTTTCTGTGGACTTTTTCATCGCCTCACAAGATATATCTCCTGTTGAGCTATTGTCCGAGACGTTGATGGGAGAAACGGCACGAACTGAGTCGGGAATACACTATATATCGTCAGCCGATGCAAAATCCACGAACCCAGTTACGTACATTGACTGATATGGCCTCTCGACTGTCCGTTACATTGATGTACGAGAGAACAGGCGATTGCAGTAGTTGATCATAGGCCGGTGGGCGAACGGCGCCGAGCTTGGAAGGAGCGAATGTAGCGGCTGGGGAGATCTCAGCTTCGCTTTCTTCGCTATGGGAAGTTTCCTGGGCCTCCAAACCAAAGAGACCACTGGTGGCTTTCTGATGCCTTTGGGCTAGAGCACTTGTTTTAAAAGCCTGAGTCGATGGCAAGATAGTACTGTTGCGGTCCAGATCGCGAATCTCCACAGCTTGCGTGTGCAAGGAGGCTTCTTGGTCTTCAACATTACCCAAGGAAGTTGCTCCAATGACGGCACGAGCTTTATCTAAAATAAAGTCACGGGTTTGAGCAATATTCTGGACTGTTTCTCGAGCTTCAGGTCGTCGTCCCTTTTTTCTTGGTACAGAATCGGCCACGACTTCCGCAAGAAAAGTTTCGGGATCCACGGGGTTAGATTCGGCCGCTTTCCTCTTCCCTTTGGAAGAGGTGTCTGGTGCGCGAGAGTCGATCTCCTTACGGATAAGGATTCGGATAGTGTCGTCAGAAAAGGAGTTCTTTTTGGCACACGACTGAACATGGACCATCTTTTGGGTAGCAGTCTTCCTTGCTGTCCAATGGACGTCGCAGCTGACACATTTCGCTAGCTTTGCCAGTTCGAAGTCAGAGAAGTCGGCAGTGAATCTATGGGTCAACCTCTTCTTGAGCAGGGGTCGGGCATCAGTCGTAGAACTGACACCAGGACTCTGACGAGAAAGCGCGTGGTTGCTGCGCGGCATCGCAGTCGACGAGGTTGTGTTCCTGTACGCAAAACGGGCAAAATTGACATTAGCGTCTTCATCTTCATGGTCGCTGTCGGCGGCGTCTAACGCAGTCGGGGACGGAATGTTGGGGGTAATAACTGCAACATCCGCGACGGATGTCAAGGCATGTGTACTACATGCAGGAGAGGCTCCTAGATATCTTTCGTCTTTGTCAATACCTTTGTGACTTGTGGGGTACACATACTAGTCGCGAAGATGACATTGCTTCCAGGGAAATCCGCCTTATGTGCAGTCAGCACTTGACGCTCACGGGGTACCCTTGTACGAGGTCCCAGATCTTCATGTACTCGAATGTCAGAAATATCTCACTGTTTAGCCAAATGGAAATTTACCAGCAGTCTCAGTGAGCATTGCCATGTTGCGGGCAGCGTTGCCTGATTCGTCGTCTGTGATCTCTATGACCTCAATTAAGGTAGCCTTAATTTCCTTCACGTTCCGTGAGTCAACTTTCGGTGCAGACCTCTGTCGCTGCCTCAGCTCCTCTCTTTCTGGTTCCGAGTCATCAACTATATCGCTTTGGTAGTAGGTTGGCATGGGGGTAATGAGCTGGTTTCCCTCGTGCACGTTTCGAATAGAATAAGCCGGTGCTCGAATGATAGAATTCAGAAAAGTAAGTCTGGAGATGAGAGACAATGCAGGAGTGAGGTGCATGCAACAAACGCGGGACGTGACCGTGACCATTTATTTGTAACGCGACGCGTTGTTGACAAGTGCTTGGCGAGCCATACTGGAGCTGATCTTCTGGTTTCTGGTCGAGCTCTTTCTTTCCCTCATTATCCCTTCTAATCTTCCATACAGTCCTTCACCGGTCATCAAAGAGCCCTAAGCTGTATGGACACCCCCAGACGTACCACGATGGCGACAGGCGTAAACGTAGAACATGTATCACCGACAGAACTGTACGATGTCATGACCGCTGCATCCTCCCAAGATCCTTCTCGCGTTCAAGCATCCAGCAAACGTCTCCAACAAATGCTTGATATGTTTGGGACCTACGAGGCCTTACACGAAATTGCCGCCCAAAGAACGATCCCTTTGGTCATTCGGCAACAAGCCATCATCCAATTCAAGAATGCCGCACTGGGGCACTGGCGATCTCGAAAGTTAGGGGTTGTGGGGATCCTCTGTAGACGTTCTAACCTTCTTCCGTAGACTCCTCGACGATGAGCACAGACGTCGAATTCGTGAACGGTCCCTGACGTTTCTTGCTGAGGAGGACGAGATAGTGAATCATGTTCCTGCTTTCTGTTCTTGAAAATCCTAGCTTACCACTTGATCTCTTTGTAAAGATTGTGCAATGCAATGAAGTGATAGTAGGCAAAATTTCACGGCAAGATTTTCCCAATAAATGGTGTGTTGAAATGAATCCTAGCTGGTCGTTTCGGACTGATCACTTTTCTTCGCTGATATAGGGGCAACCCCGTGAACGACCTCATCGATGTGATTAACATGAACCTTCAGAAGCGATACGGGGCGATGAGTGAAGATCCGCAAGATACGTTGATGTTACGGAGAAGCTTCGCACTGTTGAACGTCGTATTGAAAGAGTTTGCGAGCATAAAGATGTTGAATGGTGTCAAGACGATGGCAAACGTATGGTGGCCTTTTGCACACTCATCTCCATCCATTCTAAACTTGTCTGACTGCAGCTCGTCGCCTCCCTTCACCCTGTCCTTTACGGCTACTACTCTCGGATGGCTTCAAGCATATCGCCAAGCACTGTGACTCCGCAGACTTTTTCGTCACCTCGAATCCATGATGATATCCTATTGGCACATCTGGTCTACAAATGCATGGTCAAAATGACAGTCTGGTTATGGAATCGGATTGATAAAGTACCCAAAGAAGAAGCAGACAGGAACCAGGCATGGGCAAGTATTCTTCAAATAACGACACGAACGTCTTTCATCATTGATTCACTCTTTGCAGATCCATGAACTTTTCCAAAACTCTGCTATACAGCTGAAAGCTTTGACGGAACTACGTACCAACATCATTGTAGCTCTGATGCAAAGTGGCTCAAACTCAGATCCCAGGTGCAACGATCGCTGAATATCTTCACTCGACATATCCGCGTCTTTGGAAAGTTTTTCCGTCGCCTTCAGCAGCTGTCACCCTCGCGATTTGTCGCTTTGCCTATGTGTAGTGATATGATTCTTTTCTACTGGTCGCAGGTTGTAAAGGCTACCAGTGGGCCAGCCGAATTAGTCTCGGGTGAGTCCAACAATACTGCGAAAGATCGATTCCCAACAGGACTTGGTTAGATACCAATCAAGCATTGTATCCTGTCCGCCATTTGGTGCAGGGTATGGTTCTATTCAAGGAGAGCCTTGCTCAATGGACTCCCACCCGCCGCGATGGTACTCCAAACGAAAATTGTATGTCCTGACGCTCCCTTGGTACAGTATGGCAAGTGTCTCAAATATTGATTTTCATCAGCCTTGTCGCAAGAATTCATCGAGAACGCTGTGCAATTGCTCGTAACGCGTTTCATGCCTCTCAACCCGACGGATTTGGAAAACTGGATGGCTGACCCAGAAGAGTGGGTCAGTGTCGAGGACAGAGAGAATGAATTATGGGAGTATGAAATCCGGGTCCGTCCTCTTATCCGTCTCATTCAAGCGAAAACATAGTTTAAACCTTTATTCTCTCCCTCAGCCTTGCAGTGAGCGGGTTTTGATGCAAATATCCAACCAATATCCACAGTTTGTCACGCCCTTGTTGGAATCTACCTTCAAGCAAATTGCCGGTAATTCATCATGTTATGGTAATGTGACTTCATCGGATTGAATCCCACTGGTGTAGCCCGGCCACCTTCTGGTGATCTCCAAAGTGTTTTGCAAAAGGAAGCAATATATTGCGCGCTCGGACGATGTGCCACGCGCCTGAAGGATGTTATCCCTTTTAACGACTGGCTGGAACATACACTTATCCCGGAAGCTCGAGATCCCAACCCGAGGTCAGTTCGATCATCTAATCCTTTACTTTAACGTTTCCGACTGGTTGTCAGTTATCCGATCATCAAACGACGAATCGCATGGCTAATTGGGAAATGGGTCTCCGATTCCTGCGCATCGCCAAATAACCCAAGGATATGGGAGGTCCTGGTCCACTTGCTGAAGGATCGTGGACCGGGGACTGACTATGTTGTACGACTCACGGCAGGGGTGGCTCTAAAAGAGTGCGTCGATGTAAGGACGCCTGCTAGTTTGGCTATGATGACTATTAACGGAACGAGCGTGCAGACTCTCGAGTTTGACGCTCTAATCTTCGAGCCCTATCTGCCAATTGCGGTCTCAGAGCTCATCGGAATGATGGGGGAGGCAGCTACGTTCGAAAGCAAACGCCGCATTGACCACAGTCTGAACGTTGTTATCGAGCAAGTCAAGGAACTTGTAGGTCGGTATCATCATGTCGTTTTCATTGGCTTACTACTGGAGTAGATCATTCCATTCATCGCAACAATCACGGAACCGCTCCCACAACTTTGTGAGTCGCACTTTGTTTCGGAGGTCCCGTGGGCTCATAGCTCGTCAGGGACTGAGGCTGGTGACCAATGGCTATTCAAAAGTTCCTTGCTCGTTACCATGTCAAAACTAATAGAGGTCAGTAGCACGTTACGCTGTACTGTTTGCTGGAGCGTAAGCTAATGCGGCATATATAGTCAGTGAAAGCACAAAGCACCTCTCTAGGAGGTATCGTTGTCCCCTTGGTTCGCGAGAGCCTATCGCCTGGGGTAAGTTGACTTGTGCATTCTCACTATCTTGTCGGCCCAACTAGCTTTTCCTATCAGGCGATAACTAATCTGGATGATGACGGTCTTACCCTCTGGCTGGCCGCACTACGCAACATTCTGACTCTAAATAGTGTCAACGGCGCTCCCGCTCTTTTTGACCTGTTCCCTCTTGCCATCGAGTTGTTGTCTACGAATTTCGATCTTTTGGGTAAGACCATCAGCATATTAGAATCGTATTTCCTGCTCGATGCCCCAGGGGTGCTACAAGTACGTGTCTCAAGCACGCCGAGCATGACTTCATTTAACCTTGATTAGGCCTGCAATGTGCAGCTTTTCTCCGCTTTTGTTACCGCTTTCAAAAACGAATCAGTGATCGTCTTGAACGCGACCGATATGATGCGCGCCCTGAATTTGGTCATCCAGACAGCTCCGTCGAGTCTCTGGGGAGAGGCTATGCACACTTCCGGACTCTTCGCGCACATTCTAACAACGCTGATTGATGGAGAGGTAATCGAGTTTATTCGTCTTCGCCTTCAAATTTTATGCTGATGATCATGTCGAAGGCCTCTACCCTCCTACTTACAGAGCAGATCCTATTCCTCTCCCGAATTGTAATGGCAGACCGACAAATGTTCCTCCAGCTAGTTTCTGCGACCGCGTCATCTCTCAATCAAAAGGAGAGCTATCTTTATGACAGTATGCTCGATCAGTGGTTCGGCAAAGTCAGATCCTTCGCTCTTTCGCGATTATAAGACATTCATGACACCTGCCTTTAGCTTGACAACATGAGCGAACCCCGCCACCGCAAGCTTACTGCCATGGGTATCGGGTCACTCGTATCTACGGGGCGTCCGGAAGTGCTCCAACGACTTCCTGTCGAGATTTTCAATCTATGGATTGACGTCTTCTATGAGATCAAGGAAAAACCGGTTATTCCTGAAGATGGAAGCAGGTCATTGACATCCAAATGTGCACGAAGATATCATTATTCACTCTTACACTTTATAGCTCACCTATCCCATCATCGCACAATCTACGGAAGCTTTGGGAACTCAATGAGGCACCTCCAGAATACTATCAAGACATAGAAGGCACCCCAGAGCATGACCGTCGCAAAGCCGTTCGTATATCTCACTGAAATCGATTCCTAGCGGTTAATCCAAAACAACGACTCAGGTGTATGATCGTGATCCTATCCGGACAATGCACCTTGGCACATTTGTTGCCACACACATCCGGGAGGCTGAAGCAGCGTGTGGCCCAGATGTGTTCCAGGCGCAATATCTATCAAAAGCTGACCCCAGTGTTCTCAGTCAGATCCAGGTCGAGCTGGCGCGCAGTTAGAAGTTATTTGCGAGGGTGCACGCTCACGGAAGATATCTATGGCTTTCATTTCAAACCACTGGATCTACATATCGAGGATAACACTGACAGGCACTGTACTACACTGATTAGCTTTGAGGAAATTCTTACAAATAAGTGAAGGATCCTAATGATATACGAGTATATGTTATGGCACTGAACTATCTGACCATCCTGACTCGCTATAGCTCCCCATGGATGCGGACCCAGAGATATCACTGCTGAACTCGTAATCACTGCCACTCACATCGCTCCCTATCTCTACAGCGTACCTCTCCGCATTTTTCACCCCTGCACTGCATCTTAAACAAGTCCAATCAAGATCGTCCTCTGAGTCTGCCGCCTGGATCAGCCGTTCAGCTATGCAGTGATAGCAGTAGATATGCCCGCAAGACGCGAGATATGGGTTGTAGATGGGAAATGCTGGGGGTTCCGTGTCAGAACCTGGCGATGAGTCCTCGATGGATCCCGCGGTAAAGGAAGTGAAAGCGTTTGAAGAGTCAGATATGTTTAAGTTTAGTGAGGCATTCTCAGCGCAGATGGCACATTGGTCTTGGGGAAGAGACCAATATTTCCCTCGTTTTTGTGGCGTGTTCCCTGTGGTAGGTTTAGCATCACTTGGGGAAGAGCTAGATTTTCCAGTCAAGGAGGATAAGATGGTTGAAGGGGATATGTAGTTGACGATGCGATTTATGCGTCGACGAATGCTTCGCGCGCTGAGCAGAGGTAAGAGGAAGAGCAGAAATTCCTGCAGAAACATGAGAATGCAGTTTCTGCAATTTGAAATCGAGAAAACATACAGTGAATGCATGCCAAACCATCTGGCGGTTCATGAACTCGTAGCTAACTTCGCGTTTGACGAATCTACGAGAAGGCACAAGACTCATGTTCAGTAGCCGATCCGCTATAGTTCGAAATCTTTGAGGTTTTGTAAGTACAACATGGAATTCAATGACAAGAGATAGCACACCGTCCATTCCAAAGAAACGCGACAAAGCTGGAGAGGGTCAACAGTGTGTATGACGATTCCAGCGTGGACAGGATATCCCATGCCTTTCGCCGGCGGTCTGAAGATGGCGCATCAGGCCAAGCACGTGAAAGAGCGTATGAACGAAGTCTGGTATGAAGGTATGGTAGTACCACAGTCAGTGTTACGTGAAGTAATAGAATCCGACGGGGAAGCCCAGAAGCTGTATCCTCAGGTCAAGTTTCACCATGGATCCAAGTGGTGTGGAGTACGAACGCGCAAGTGGTTTTCCTTCAGATTTCGGCACAACATAACGAAGGTCTTGCAGCTTTGCTCCATAGCTTGCCCCGGTGTTCCATATAGACAGCTTATATAGCGTCAATTGTATCAGCAGTGCAAGTTCAGGTTCAAATCGAGCTTTCAGAGAAGCCTGGGTGAGGTAAGTCCAGCATACTCAACACTAGAGCACGAGGAAGACGTTACATTGATCAAATGAAGAGCCTTATTCAGAGGTTCCTGAAGTACCTGCGCAAGTTCCTGGTCCAAGAGTTCCGAATCGAGTTGGCCAACTCGAATGACACGGGGATCCGGTGAGTTTCTTGTGTTCAGGGTGTCTCGAATTGCGGAAAGCTTTGGTTGGGCTCTATTCCAAGCTTCCTCCCATGGCGAGGACCTGTTCATCTACTGCGAATCTAGGGAGGAGGAGAGACAATGCGTGAAAGCTGTTACATCCAACCGAGGACCGGGTCACCGGGAGTTGAGGCGGTTGGTGTGATTAGAAAAGTCATGTGACCGATAATGATCGACAAGGACTCGGAGTCAGTGGCAGATCTAACTGGCATCCTCGATCTCTCCATTGCACAATGGCAGAATCGCTGCAGCAACTTGTTCTAGACACTCTAGATGTAACATCCACTATCGAGGATACCAGACTCTTAACGATCCCTGGACAAACGCAGCCCGCCGCCTCCCATGAAGACCAGATTACAATTCTGGGTGCACTCAACTCTCTCTTGAGCCGGGATGTTCGTGTCGACCTTGCGAGCTTTGTGTGCAAAACCTCACACATATTTGTAGATGATCGCATACGAATCACACGAAATCTCATCACATGCGTTGACTGCCGAGGGGACGCAGATCGTAAATGAAGGCTCTCACGAGGCTCGCGTCTGGGCTGCACTACCTACAAGAGGGCAAGGGTCACCAGTCACCCCAGTACAGCTAAAGAAACAAGTGGGTGACGAGACTGCGAAAGTTGGTCAGGGGCGTGCTTTCAAAAACGGATGGATCGGGAAGGAGGGTGATGGTCTGGTCAAACTTGTGCGTGCTGCTCTCGTATGAACCCTTCCAGTAAAACTGAAATGTGATTCCTAGACCTCCACGATCCAAGATGTTACCCAAATAGACTTGCAGGAGATCGCGTCAACCGGGACGCTCAAAGCTGGAGAGAAGACACTGGCCGACCTTCGGAAGCGCAAGTTGATCGTTCAACGGTATGATCTTATTTTATAGCTTCACAGTCCTCGAGTTGATACCGCCGTCTAGAAAGGGCCAGTGGTTCACTGTTCGAAAAGGCTCCAATTTCAGTACATCAACAGCAAAGCCGGAAACTGATTTGACTGTCGAAATGCTGACCTCGTGAGTTTCAGGTTTATTCCTCTTCATGCCCATGCCAAAAAATCAACCTCCTCAGGGGCACCTGGAAAACCTCAACTTACAAGAAATATAACTTTGATGCCGAGGGGGCTCCAACGAACGGTGGCGCACTTCACCCACTCCTCAAAGTGCGGGAAGAAATTAGAAACATCTTCTTAGAAATGGGGTACCTCCCTTGATTGCCTTTTCTCGCTCAGCACTCACTCTGGGTTAAGCTTCGCAGAAATGCCTACGTCATCTTTCGTTGAATCTGGTTTCTGGTGCTTCGACGCATTGTTCGTACCCCAGCAACATCCCGCAAGAGATCTGCAGGATACTTTCTACCTCTCTGGTTATTGTTATAACTGCCTCTTATTTGCCCACATCTGAACGCCCCGTAGATCCCAAGCAAGCTCTCCCTCCGGAGCCGAAATATTACAAGCGCGTGTCGACGGTACACGAGCATGGTGGCTTCGGGTCTGCTGGATACCGTGCGCCATGGTCAGATGAGGAGTCAAGCAAACTCCTTCTGCGAACACACACCACTGCGTCGTCAGCTCACATGCTCTACAAACTCGCTGCTAAATGCAGAGGCGAGGAGGTGGAGGGCGATGCAGGTGAATTCGCCCATGGTACAAGCACGACCGATGAAGCCCCAAAAGCGGACGAGAAAGACGATGGCTTCCGGCCTGCTAAACTGTTCAGTATTGACCGGGTTTTCAGGAATGAGACTATGGACGCAACACATCTAGCCGAGTTCCATCAGGTAGAAGGTGTCGTCGCAGACCGCAATCTGACACTGGCAGATCTGATTGGTATGCCTCATCACTACGGCGATGTTCCCTATACTGAGTCGCTTTTCTCAAGGCTTTATGAGAGTCTTCTTCAGCAAGATGGGCATCGAGCAAGTAAGGTTCAAACCAGCTTACAACCCTTACACGGAGGTGAGATCAACTTGTCAGTGTCTATACTCTTTTGACCGATCAAACGCGTCGTAGCCATCTTTGGAAATCTTCGCTTTCCATCCTATGCTTAATCGCTGGGTCGAGGTCGGAAACAGTGGCATGTTCCGTCCGGAAATGCTTGAACCTATGGGCTTCCCCAAAGACGTACGCGTTCATGGGTGGGGACTAAGCTTGGAGCGTCCGACTATGATTCGGTGAATTTATATTGTGCACTCCATTGGATGTCTACTAACGCGTGGTAATGTCCAGGTATGGGATCAATAATATCCGGACATTAGTGGGCCACAAGGTGTCTATAGAAGGCATCGAGAACTCGCCAGCTGTAATGTTCTAGAGCAGAAAGCTTTACAATAATGAAATTTGCCGTCTGTATAAATAATCCTGGTGATGACAAAATCGAGGAAGGTATCTATGGATTTACAAGGAGAGGAGAAAATTGGACGAGAATTACTATTAGAAAGAGAATACTGCCGCATTCTTTCGGCTACCAAACGCATACACAAGAGCCTGGCTCATGAACAGCCCGACCGTGATTCCTATCGTGACGGCGATCATAGCCCCTCCGATATCAATACCATTCCCGTTCGCGGTAATACCTCCAGCCTGAGAGAGCCCAGACTGTGCCGAAGACATGTCAGCAGGGCGTACGTGTGAACTCGAAGACCAACTTACCGGTACCAAGAAAAGGACACCAGTGACCATCGAGGTGAACGCAGTGCCTCCCATCTTACGCGAATAAATATTGCCCAAGAGTCCAACCGTAAACGCCCCGATAGCAGAAACGACATCAGAGCGGTTGAAAATGTAGTGATTAGCGACCTTGTTAGACGCATACGATGCACAAGATATGACGACCATGACGGGCAGCTGCTTGCTTCTCAGCGGCTGGAGATTCGCAAGCGACGAAAGGGTAGAGAAGATGGGGACAATGATGTAGACCGTCCAGCTCGGAAATCCCTGAAGATACCACGGAAAGGACCTGGGGCGATAGCAACCCTCTATAATGTCGTGTTCGTCGACCGCGATCGCGTGCGTGAAGGTCCAGGTCCCGACCAAAGGGATCGAGTTGTTGCTCGTGCCGTTGTCTGCCATCCAAGTCCCAGTCAGAGTGATGGCAGTCGAGAGGCTAGCAGCAAGATCATCGAGCTTGTGCCTGGTCTGACGATCAAGAAGGAGGAAAAAAATCGGAACCAATTTGCAAGCCAAAACCCTAAGAAGATGATGGTGGTCAGCGTCCTGACTGAACTTCGTAAGGACTGAGGTCCACACCAGAAAGAGCGTGTAGATCAGGGCGTAGACCATTTTGACGCTTCCACACACGATGTTCTTCGAGGCGATCTCGAGTGAGCTGCTCACTGAGCAAGCCTGACTTTAGCATTGAGATTCAACGAAAAGAAAAACTCTTACAGATAAGATATCCAGGAAGGATACCAATGATCCCTGCAGAAGAGATGGCGGTGTAGCAGAATATTTGGCTCCGAATGCTGCTCAAGCCTCTCGCAGTGAAAGAAACAAGAATTGCAATAGTAATCCTAGAAAGAGTAATCAGTGCCTTTAGCGATCATGCATTTTTTGGAAAGAAAAAGAGACGACGTACTCAAAAACGTTGGCATACAGAACGCTCTTTGCAGCCACGTTGAGCTGAAGGATGGCAAGAACAAAGGCTCCCGCGCCCGCGATCCACATGTCCAAAAAGGATCCACCAAACGCAAGCGGACAAATCAGGGCCGACAGACAGAAAGCCAAAACACAACGAAAGAGAATAGAATACAGAGGCGGAGCTTTGAGAAGAGTTTCCAAGTCACCTGTAGCACGCTTCGCGCTGATTTCATCATGCACCACAGAGCGGTAGATGAGATGCACCTTGTGAAGAGCCCCAAGAGAGAGTCTACCGCTACATTTCACAAAGTGAGTCTCTGAGCATCCGAGTTCCTGGTCGCCGAAGGAGCAGATAATGACACCAGGGAGATGAATGAATTCGGCTTCTACTTCGAGGATACGCGCTGCCGCAACCAGTTGTGATTCAATCCTGTGAGAGGGCGCTCCGAATGTCATTAGTGCTTTGGCAAGCTTGATGAGAAACTCCTGTCTGTTGATCATGGCTGGTCCACCAAAATCAGCGAAGCGATGGTCACTAAAAAGGGGTGTTCCTCACAGGTGACGTTAAACTCAATCTTGATACGCGTTAGATGCTTGCGGCGAGCCCTATAATCCATTTGACGAAGAGCATTCTTCTCAACGTCCTCCGGGTCCTCGAGGTATTTCGCTTCGATGCCCGTAATACGAGGATCATCAGGATCAAGCAAGTCTGAGCCAGCCGACGTCATAGATGCCATAGAGTCTGCTCGGCGCATATTATTGCGTGCACTAGTGTAGCCGTAGTCATCCGAGTTGGCCTCTGAGTATGCCCGTGGTATTCCGCCTTGCTTCTCGGTGTCTCCATTTGAGCTGGCGGCGTTGATGGCATACAAGTCCAGAATATTCGAAGGTAACCCGCGCCTCTTGAGCGCCCGTTCGGCTTTCTGGTCGATCGATTCGTCGGGGACATATTCGCGAACGGCGGGTCGTTCTTCCGAGAAGCTGACACCACGACTACGACGCAGAGCGGAACGCTTTGGGCGTGGTGTCAGGGGAGCCACGCCTGGACCTGGATACGCGTCTTGCGGTGGTTGAATATCATATGGGTGTTCATAAGACGAGAGAGAGTATTTCTTGTAGGGATCCTTGTAGGGATCGGTGTTTCCGTCAGAGCCGTTGAGCGTGGCGTCGCTCTCGGCAGATCCACGACGTAATTGCTCGGGATCCTGGACCGGAGGAATCAAACTGGTGCGGCGGGGGAACTCTTCAGTGCTTGGATTCTGATGGTTGTTATCGTAAATTGGGATATGCCATTGCGGTTCCTCAGGGTATTGTGGAAGTGGTGTCGGGTGAGATACAGACCCTCTGTTGATGTATGGGTTTCGAGATGGGCGTGGGTCTGAGAACTGAACCACAGAGTTTCTGCGGGGCGGAACAGGAGGAGGCGGTACAGCACGAGTTGGGACCTGAGGTTGCGGACTGGATTCACTTTCAGTTGGAGACGAGGGTTCTGAGCTCGGAGAATGGTCCCTGGGCGACATGCTTGAGTATCTCTCTGGGTAGCAGAAGGGTCGCGTCCAAACTCGAAGAATTCGTGGACGCGTCTGTTGTACATGGAAGCCACTGCCAAATATTAGACCCTGCCCATGTAATCCGCAAACTTGACCCCCATTTGATTCTCATCCGCCCCCTCAAACCTCTTGAATCCCAACCTTTCATAGAATGCCCTCGCTTTCGAATTTCTTGGATCCATCCCCAACCAAACCCCACCGCCTTCGATATTCTCGCCCTTGAGATACTCAACCGCCGTCGTTATCAACTTCCTCCCCCAGCCGCGTCCCTGGTATGCCTCCAGTATATTGATATGTAGGTGTGCCGCCGCAAACGCAATGCACGCATCGGACGCCGTGTTCATCTTTGCGAACAGCTCCATGTAGCGCTTGTCATCTGGTTTCGTCGCGAGCGACGGCGGGTATTTTTCCACCAGTGCCGGCCACCAATGCTCTCCTGCGTACTTCTCGTACGCGCGCGTGTCCTTCGAGCCGAGGATATAGCCGACAACTTCGTTCGTGGCGTCGTCGACCATTACGAATCCCCAAGTTGTGGGTAACTTCACATATGGGACGGCGTATACGAGACCGGGGAGCTCGCCATACTCGTGTAGATGTTCGGCAGATGCTCCCGCGTTGCCGGTGAGCAGGCAGATGCGTGAGAGAGCGGGCGCGTCGTCTTCGACGGCTCTGCGTACGGTGATTGACATGGTATTCCTTCTCTCGATTTCCTGCAAAGTGGTAGGAAACAGGATTATAACACCGTCAGGGGCGTGAAGTAGTAGCGCGGATCAAGTCCGGAGAATGTGGTGTAGATCTAGATCAGGTTATCACGCATAATCAGTGTATGCATAGTTTACCTTGTGATCACTGAACCAGACTGGTCGAGACGGTAGAGTATAGACTAATGATAGAGACCTGTTTTGTAGGATTATCCTAGGCGATGACGGTTATCCATGTAACCACTGTATAAGACTGTATTAAATTGTTGACTCGATAGCGATGTTGACGTTATTATTATGCACAATGAAGTTGAAATATGCCATGCATTTGGAAAAGATAGTGTTAATGTCCCCTCAAGAAACATCACAATAGTCCTGCACTCCTCAGATCACTCTGTAACCTCCTGTCCTGCTCCAGCGCCGCCTGAATTGACCGAGCCCGATTGGGATCATTCGTATCGACGGGAATCATGAAGTCAGTTTCGGAGGCGTGTTCGTCATCCTGACGTGGCTGCGCAGTCCCTTCCTCCGCACGAATAGCTGTACGTGTGGCCTCGTCCTCCTCTTCAGTGGCGCGATTCCTGCCGAGACCAAAGCCTTGACGGAGCAGTTCGACTCGCGATGTTCCACGCAGACCAAAGTTACTTTCCATGCGGGAGAAGAGGGCGAAAGGTGCTGGTGTATCAGCAGGTGGGCTCGAGTTGTCGCGTTGGGACGCAAGGATGCTTTGTTCCCAGCGTTTGACACGCCAGAACCCGAGCAAAGATGTGAGGAGGACGAACCAACCTATTTAGGTTTGGGTGGTTAACTAATGCCATCTGTTGGTGTAACACGATGAAGACATACCGACTGTCATGAGGAAGAAAGATAACCATTCAGTGGTGAGGGCTCCCATCATTGGATCGCTTGGGTCATCCATGAGAGGACTGGGGGCATACGGCGTCGTCGAGTTTGCCATGCTATGGTGGCCGCCATATAACGGCGGTACGCCCTCGCTTGTGGTCGGACGAGGCGCCTCACCCCAGCCGGACAATCCCCCACCCACATCATTCCCGCTGGCGTCGTCCAATCGCCCTCGTAACGCAAATCCATACTGGATTAATGTTACACCTAGTCCAGCCCTAGATCCAAGCCTGGCAGCATGTGTCGTGTGCAAGAGGTAGGTGAGAAGGAATCCGACAAACTGGAAGGATATCGATACAAGCATGTTCCACAGGAAGGAGAACAGTGAGCCGGTGGGTAATGAATCCACGATTAACTCGCCAATCGAACCAGGGGTGAATGGCGCATGGACCGTGGTCTCCCAATATGGAGGTACAGCATCTGCTTGGGCAGATGCATACGACGGCGGAGCCTCTGCCCGGGTTTCTTCTGGTACTATGTACGTTTCATCACCTGCGAGACAATTAGTCAAAAATAAGTGGCTTTTACTTGACGCTATATACCTTGTTGTATTGTTACCGGCGGGGTTGGTTTTGCGGTAACGTTGGCAAAGACTCCGTCGTTATTCGTTCCACCGCCGATTGCGCCTATAGGGCGCTGATGGGCAAGACCGAGGCGCTGTGCGACATGGGTTGGCAGAACCGACGCTGCTGACCTGCTCAACCAATTCCGGCTAGGGCCGGGGACCGATTCTGGTCTAACTGAAGGGACAAAGCCATTGGAGTTTCCGTGATCATTAGGAAGCGCTATGGCTGACGGCCGAGGCGGAGAACCTGGTGGTGGATAATCATAGTCTACGTTCTCGAAGTCGTATGTCCCTGGGACATGGAAGTGGTGGGCGGGGGGTGCTTGGATATGAGAAGGAGAGGTAGGGTCAGGATTTAGAGGTTGGGATTCGGATGCATTGTTGTCATCGTCTTCGTCTTCGGAATAGTCGAAAGCAGCCTCCATGTCATTCTGGGCATCGTGGTCTGCTCTGGAATTAAGGGCCGTATAACGAGCAGGCATACGATAGATAGGGAGGTCAAGGAAGGAGTGAGAGGGTATTCGCCACGAGGCACAATGTCAGTAGAGATTGATGAAGGCAGTGGGGCAACAATTCAGGCTGACTCCACATTTGGCAACTATTTGTCTGGCTTTGCTGCGCAGTGGCGTGTTCAACACGACGCTCTCCCCCTTGAACTTGCACGTCGTCAACGTTTTGGACTAGGAAGCACTGACTCCCCTTCTTATCCAGATCGTAGAGTGGGTTTACGAATAACACTATGTTTTCTTGACTTACCTCAGCCTTCGGAATCTTTGGGAACAACCTATCACTGAAGACGAATACACTAGTGGGACTCGGGCGGCTTATCCTTGAACCTCAGCCTTTCTACTTTTGGACAACGCGACCCTCGCTCGACTGATAGTCAATATACGGATTCATCTAGGCTATAATGCCGATCTGCCGCCAACAATTGAAAGGCCATCCTGCGCGTCCTTCCAAATGGATGAAAATATCATGACTGTAGATCCAACAAAAAATCAGTATTGATCCAGTCGCGCGCAGAGAAGCTCTACCTTGGTCCCACGGCGTTAGGGATAGTAGGGCTCTGCTCTGCTGGCGTTCCTAACCAATCTGTTTATTCCCTGGCAACTCTCCATTCTAGCCTCCATCATCTGGTCGAGCATATCCAGTATCCGCTTCCGCTGGGAAAAGTCCTTGCGCGACACGATGGGGCGCACGCGTTGGGATACCAGCATGCGATTATTATGTGGGGCTAGACCATCCAGTCTGAGCTTAAACCCCTTCTTCCTCCTTGACCACTGTGATGTCAGCGGCTTGGGCGAGGCTGGGGGCGGCCCCGCGGTGGGATAGGACTTATCCGAGCATCCCGCGCTGCTGGTGGAGGCTGATTCTGATGGCGGGGATGGCAGTGTATCTGGGTGGTCGGATTGGTCGACTTGGAGGAACGCTTCTTCTAGCGCGGTACGCGTGCGTTGGACCCATACACGCTCCTGCTGGTAGAACTCGAGCAGGGAGTCGAGGACGTCGAGGGTTGATTGGAATGAGGTGTCTGGAGGGGATGGGATGCCAGGATGAGGCGAAAAAGGTGGGGTAGGTATACATGAGAGTTGGTAAGTAGTAGACATGGGAGGGAATATGGATACGAATTGGGTAGCAGGGTAATATAAGTAGGGAAGGCCTCGACCAGAACAAGAACTTATCGAGCGATCCTCGCAGTGTGCCCAGGCCAATCAGATCAATTTCTGGGACCCAATCGTATGGCTCGTCCGATTGGCTGTTGCTTGTTCGGGTCCCACCGACCAATGGGAAGAGGTCACATGGCTGTCCTGGGTGTCCGCGTGACCAACGCCGCCGTCTCTCGACCACGATGACACCGTTCGCTGCTATCCTCGGCCTGCTCTCCATATCCCTCGTCGCCGCAGAACACACACAGCTCAGGCTCTTCCACCGCCTCCACCACCCTACCGCTGCCCAGGCCCCATTTTCAGAGCGCGGAACGCTACTCATTGCAGAGAACAACACCGTCTCCTTCCAGTTCTCGCCTTCTTTCGCGAAAGACTTGTACTCTTTCGCCGAGGCCCTACACACTGTCAAGGATAACGATTTAATCATGTACCAGGTCGCTCTAGAACGTGAAGGAGACACGAACGAGGCACAATGGGATATCTCGTCGGTCAAAGCGGTAAGTATATCCGCCAGCCTGGCTTCAGATCCACCACGATTCTGACTCTTGTTGATTTTAGTGCCATTTGCACAAGTCTGTTTCCGAATCCATACACCTACACACACTGGACCCGTCCAGCCCCAAGCCCTACGCGATTGACTACTTTATTTCACCCGTTTCTCACGACGGCGCATGTCCAAAGTCTAGATCTAAGAAATCAACACAGCATGCCTCTCAATCTCCCTCATTCGAGTCCTTTGAGTCCTTCGCATCTGTCAAACCTACTGTCATCCTCAAGGGCTCACGTCTCCCTCCCCTGTAAGTTGCTTCCACCACACCCATGCACCACAGCGATTCAATTGGCCTATGACAGACCCCAACTAGCGACGCCGCCACCCATATCTCCTGAAGGAGCACCCGTTGTGCCCCTCCCTGAAAAGACATTCCTCGAAAAATACTGGATGTACATCGTCGGTATCTTGCTTGTCACCGGTAGGTTGCTTTCGCCTTGTGATTAGCCTTTCTCATACTAACGCTCTCTCGCAGTCTTGACAGGAGGAGGTGAAGAGGAAAAGCCTAAGAAGTAGAACATGTGTAACCTCCGTTTTAACGCCCCTTTGCAGCAGGGTTGTCTCGGCCATGAGAGTGTAGTACCTGCTCCCGTGCCCTTCTTACTAAAACTAGGTAGATGTAAGTGTAAGTCTTTCATGATAGGAGTCACTAGTCTCTTGCCCCTGGCCAAAATCAACAAACATATAGATTCGGTCTATTCGATACATCACATTCTCTATAAATTCATCCTCATTCCTCGTTCGTCCAGATCTTCTGCATCTTCTTCTTGAAAGGCTCGAGGGTAAACTCGAGAGCAGAGCAAGGGTATCCGATCTCGAATTTGGCGAGCACAGTAGGATGGAGGATCCCGAGACTGCCGATTTCTAGATCCTTATTCACATGGAGTGCGGTCTTGATTGCAGATAATGCACCGCTGGTCTTGGCCGGGGGAGGACGGTAATAGATCGTGGCTGCTCGACCAGGGAAATAGACGAGGTCTAACGCCGGGAATGAGAAGGCGAACGGTGTACATCACAGCTGAAGACCTACCACTGCTCTCTTTGATATAGTATCCAGTCTCTGCTTTCGAGTCGTCGTTCCCGATCCGTGGAATCTCAAGCATCTTCATGGCGCGGTTCAGCATTCCATGGACGATCTCGAATCCCGCAGTCTTGTTGCACCACACCGCGGCCGCGTGCCGGACGTTGCGCGCTTGGCGTTCGCGCGACGTGTCCTTGACGACAACGTCCCCAGTCTCGAAGATCTTTATCGGGAGGGGATGCGAACGGTTCTCACGGATCGTCTTGAGAAGCCCAGGGAGGAGCGTCGTGCGTACCACTTGGAACTCGAGTGTCTTGGGGTTGGCGATCTTAACTGCCGTCGTCCCATCATCTACGTGGTTCAGGAACTCAAAGTTCTCCTCGTGCGAGCACTAATATCATGCATGCCTTCAGCGGGGTGTAATTGCGACCACTCAGGGAAGACGTACGAGAATCAATGGGAGGACCTCGACCCACCCAGCCAGAGCCCACTCCAGGCGGACGATATCGCTTAGCTTGCTGATGGCCAGCGGCTGCGCGACTGTGCTCGTTGCGGGGAAAGTGTGCGGCAGGTTGTTGAAACCATATGCAATGGCTGCGTCTTCCATGATATCGCACTCGTGCAAAATATCGGGCCGAGTGGCAGGGACATCTATCAGAAGTTCGTCGGGATTTGCAGCAGAGACGGTACTATGAAGAGCCATTCTTTGCAGAAGTGTGGAAACTTCAGAGGCCGTCAAAGAAAGCCCAGTGCATGAGTTCACATAGGAGGCATGGGCCATGGTGTGACGCTCAGCGATATCGGGTGAGATACGCGTCGTGCCGTCGGGTAAGACAATCTTGACGGGTTCAATACTAACAACGCTCAGTTAGATGGCATGAACACGAGATCGAGCCGGGACGGGCTTACGTATAGGGATCTTCGCAGTACTCGGAAAACATGGTGGCCACGATATTGACGACAATATCGAGTTTCGTCTGATCAGTTGCAGTAACATCTATGAAGATGTTTCGTGTATTCAGCGTGATTTTGCTGTGTTCCGAGTTGATGATCGGGGGCATGGACAACACCTGGTCAACAGAGTCGTATATGATGGGATACACAGGAGAGTCGCGAATTATGTGGAGATATTTCCCTAGGTGCTTGTCGGACTGGAGGGAGCGTCATCAGCAGTTAAGCTCTGCAAAGAGATACGACTCACCTCATATAGAGTCATCAGTTCCTCCGCAGTGTAGGCCGTTTCCTTGTTTAAGGGCACAAATTTGATATCTTCGGGAGGCTTGGCCTCATACCTGAAAGGTGGTTTCAGGGTATCCAAGTCATGCGTTCCGATAGACACCAGCTGTCGCCGCCGGCAAATGTTTTGATGCAGCTTGTCCTGCAAATCGATGAAGGACGCGTAGGACCGGGGAGTGAACTTGACGTTGCGGAGGATGGCACAGGCGAACAGCGGTCTGACTCTTTTGACCTGTTTATGATGGTAAGAGGTCGTGTTCATCCACTGCAATAGCAAAGACAAACCTCGGGATCGCAAGTTATTGTGAGCAGCTGGGATTCGCCGCCCGGAGGATAAACTAGCTTATAGTGTGGAGCTTCATTTTTCTGGAGGAAGATACGAAGGGCGCGCGCGATTCCTTCGATACAGAGGAGGTCGTATCTATATGGATGGCAATATGAAAGAGATCCTTAGAACACGGTATACGATTTCCATTATACCTGTTCGCAGGAATCTCTATTTTCAGTTGCTAGAGCGCGACCGACGTTAGGAGGACGAGGATCTGCAAGATGCGAGGGCGTACTGGACGTTCCGCAGGTAGGCCAGCTTTAATCGCCTCCTCTACCTCGGCAGTAGTCTGTAGGGTATCGCTATAATTTGGTTTCCAAAGGGTACACAGTTAACGCACGTCTTCATCGAGCTCCAATCCGTAGTCGAAGCAAAGCTTGTCGAATTCCTCTGTAGCTGACCATCGAAAAGATCAATACGAGTTCTGCCTAGA
This sequence comes from Lyophyllum atratum, assembly GCA_014905825.1. Lineage (NCBI taxonomy): Eukaryota > Fungi > Basidiomycota > Agaricomycetes > Agaricales > Lyophyllaceae > Lyophyllum > Lyophyllum atratum. The sequence continues at coordinate 2,046,337 of JACGCN010000002.1, read as the reverse complement.
AAATGCAGAGATCGGCATACTGTATTCCTTGCCAAGTCTTTCCCAGAGATCAGCCTTGTCGACGGCTACGGTAGGCATTGTAGAGAATAGAAATTGAGGAGGCCGAATCAACTTTCAAGATCGTGAGTCAAATCGGGAGTGGGACACCAGACACCCTGATTACCTTTTTTGATCTGACCTTTGACCATGAAATATCTTGCCCTCCTCAGCGGCGGCAAGGACAGCTGCTTTAACCTCCTCCACTGTGCCAAGAACGGTCATGAGCTCCTGGCGGCCGCCTCCTTAGGTCCTGAGGCTGGAAAAGGTTCGGCATTGCTCTTTGCATCCGATCTGAGCTCTTCCAACGAATCATTCTGCCGACCCAGAGGAACTTGACTCGTATCTGTATCAAACCGTGGGTCAAGACGCGATAGAATTTGTCGCTCGCGCATTGGAAGTTCCGCTGTATCGACGCGTCATTACTGGAAATGCAGTAGAACAAGGATCAGAGTATGGTAGCAGGGACGCGACGGGTCCGGGTGCTGTCGCTGGAGACGAGACAGAGGATCTGTTCGCGTTGTTGTCCGATGTCAAGGTAAGTATCTTTCGCTTCTTCAACTACCTAAATTGACCCACGCGCTAGTCTCACCATCCGGATGTCCTAGGCGTATCAGTAGGCGCGATCTTGTCGAACTACCAACGCATAAGAGTTGAACATGTGTGAGCCCCTTCTTGTACGAGTGAATCCGTAGTCTGACGATTTTTGAAGATGCCGCCGTCTTGGACTGACTCCTTTATGCTATCTCTGGAACCGAGATCAAGGAGAGCTATTAACTGAGATGATTACTGCAGGGATGGAGGCTGTCCTCATTAAAGTTGCTGGGATCGGACTGACCACCAAGCATCTGGGGAAAACGCTTGCTGAGATGCAGCCTAATCTCGTGGAACTGGTGAGCCAAGATACAAAAATGTTTGTTCTTCTAATTATAACAAATCTTCACAGAATCGTCTCTACGGCGCGCATATATGTGGCGAAGGTGGAGAGTACGAGAGTCTGACTCTGGACTGCCCTCTTTTCAAGCATCGGATTGCTCTGTATGTCACCATGTTTCTCTACAGATGAAATATTTAAATCTTATTTCCATTATCAGGACTGAAGTCGAAACTGTCATCCATTCAGATAATGATTTCGCGACAGTTGCGTATCTAAGGATAAAAAGCGCGGTCCTCGAAGCGAAGCCACCTAGCGAAACTTTTGACCTCCAGATTCCGCCATTATTAGAGGATGAATTCATTTCTATGCAGGATGCTGTGGCAACGTCCCAAGAAGGATCGTCACGGACTCTGGATAGGGATACCGCTGAAACAGTGCATTCGGATGGGCTATCCATCAAGGTCGCTGATAGCAAGAAACTGGATGCCTGGGTTTCTGTTTCGAATATTGAACGCTCAGTGCCAAATCCTATTGAAGAGATTTCCATAGAGGATGAGGTTACAGAATGTTTCCAGCTTCTACAAGGTCTGCCTGGCTTTCTTCTTCAATTTTCTTTTGAAACTCATCTGCCACAGCACGTCTCAGCGAACATGGTCTCCACGTCTCGAATTGCACGAATATCAACATATTTCTCTCCGATATGGATTTATTTGCACGCGTCAATGCTGTCTATTCGACGTTCTTTGGTTCCAGCCCTCCAGCGCGTGCATGTGTGGCTGTTGATCTTCCGCACCCAATACGCGTCCGCCTAGATTGCATTGCCTTCGCCGAAAGTAGTCCCAGTGATCGGCAGGCCCTCCATGTCCAGGGGTTAAGCTACTGGGCGCCTGCCAATATCGGACCTTACTCTCAAGCCATCACAGTATGTACCACATCTCTGTTCAGAGCAAGTTGTGCGCGGCTAATCAGTTCTGGCATAGGCTGGAGAGCGTATCTTTATCTCTGGACAAATCGGGCTCATTCCAAGCCAGCTCACCCTCCCTTCGCCTCGTTCACTAGCGGTAGAAACAGCGCTGGCATCGCAGCATGTTTCAAGAATCACGAATGTCCTGAGAAGCACCTCTGGTCTGGGTTGGACTGGGTACACACATATGGCTCTATATTGGTTTGGCGACGCCGACGATCTTCCACATGTTAAACCGCCACACGGTGCCTCTCAAAAGTATAAGGTGTGTCCCGGTTCAGGATCGTACCAAACTTATCTGATGGCTGTTCAGACTCTTCTGGTACCAACCTTATACATAGTTGTTCAAGCACTCCCGAAGGATGCGTTATTTGAGAAGCAAGTCATGCTACACACCGGTCGCTGCGCAGTCTCAGATGAGGATGATGATGATGGTGAAATAATCATGCAGGATCAGCGACCCGTGTTCCAGCTCAGTAGGACCCATTTCTTATAGAGTTTTTGGTTCCTGATTTGTGTGCATAGATCACGCGGAATTTCCTGATGGTGCAGTCTTGGACTGGGAGACATCAGGCTTCAAGCACAGCGATACAGCATGTACCATCATTTGTGTAAAGAAAGGAGGTATGCTTCAGTCGTCTACCTGGATGATACCTTGTTCACATACTTGGTAGACAGCCCCTTGCTCTCACATGGTATCCGTGATATGAAGTCTAAGTCACCATTCTTAACGTTCTCAGAGCATTCTCTTTCCGTTCGATTATTCTATATCCCATCTCGTGCCTCATCATGTCAGTCCTCATCGTGCCCCCTTCTCAATGCGTTCTGCTCATTCTTTCATTAGTTCCATCTCTATCACAAACCATCTTTGCGGGGGGCTGTCCTCCGATAACGCCAATACCTTGTCGTTTCATCTCCACGAATACCGTGGATGACTGGGACTATGTGATGTGTATAATTCAGTCTTGAAGGTTAAATTCATCAGTACATTAGTTCTACAAGGACCGTCATAACGCCACGAAAGCAGTGCGAGGTGGAAAGGGAAAGGGTAAGACATCAAGGGGAAGCCACTAAGGGTTGGTCTCTTCACGAAGCAATTGCATCTCACCAAGCCTGCGCCGCATGGCCTTCTCGGTCGGCGTAGGCGGGACCCGTCGAACAATAAACGCAGCAATCAACGTACAACATCCGCCGAAACGTAACACCCAACCAACACCTGTCTTCCCGAGATATGTGTTGCCATGATCTACGACACCGGGAGGCCCGCCATCAACGATGCGGAAAATGGCGCTCGTGACCAAAGCGACCTAGATAGAAGGTCAACTTCGAAGGCAAGATGGCACAAGCTAACCAACTGACAATGAACTGAGGCATCACGATGGCGAGATTATGAATGCCGAGAACCGTCCCTCCAGCCATTGGAGCGATGGGAACCTCTCCTGGGCCGGGTTCATATGCATCGAGTGAACGGCGACGGAGCAAAGGCTGTTGTTCGTCAACTAGGCGGCGTGGGGGCGGGGCTGAGAGAACGCGAGTGTGGGATGGTCTTCTTGCAGCCAGGGCGGCAGCTGTCGATTGAGCAGGTCCGTCTTTGAGGATCTAAAAGGAGATTTATGAGATGTATTTGACAGCAACTTGTCAACTCACCTCCATTATAATGGCGAACGGCACCCACATGGCTACGGCCCAGCAGATGCCCACTAAACTGATGAAGGCTGTAGCCTATAAGCAAGAGATTAGTAGCGTCTTTCGCAGCGATGAACGAAGAACGTACTTGGGCGACCGTGGTAATGAAAAAGGTTGAGAAAGTAAGTATGGTAAACAAGATCAATGCGCCTGTCCATATGTTGCGTAACAAAAAGGGCATGATAGGCAGACGAAGAGGTTTTCCCTGACGAAGAGCATCCGCACGCCATTCCCGGACAGTATTACGGAGGCGCGTGATCTCCGCATCTTCATCTACATCTTCCGTGTGTGCCAGTAGTCGACGATCGCGATTAGCAAGATGAGGCAGAAGAATTCCTGTGCCTACACCGACTGAAAATGGAGGTTAAAGTGGCCCAAAGGTTTACATATCAACTACACGTACTGATGCTGTAAAGGAGCATGGCGAATTCCCCCCTGCGGGTGGCGTACTCTGGGTCAGGATCCTCTTGTCGCTCATATGCCATCACCTGGCCCACGTAAGTGGTGCTGGCGAGATGGTAGGGTTAAAAGAAAATAGGTGTGATCGTGAAATCACATACGAATAGAACAAAAACGGAAACCTAGGGGTAGGCATCAGCAGGTCAAGACTTTGCGAATATTCCAAGAATGTTCGTACCAGCCCATGAAGGCGAACAACTGTACGTAACAAACACGGCGGATGGGCTTCGGAAGGGTGATGAGTGCAGTGTGAATACCGACGAAGACATCTTTAAATTTGCTGGAATATTTGTCAGGAAGACTGCGCGTAGTGGCGAAACATGACGAACTTGGTCCTCCTTTGTACTTGCTTACGTTCTTGTTCTTGATGACAGTAACAAGTCATCCAGACCGTAATGACGAGGATAACAATGCAGATGACGCAAAACTTGCGGAATTGATCGCCTCCCAGCAGGCGTATGATTGGTAACTTGGCGAGGGGAAGGAACCCTGTTCATGGGCCCAATTTTAGTGCTTTGCATGTTGCAAGATGTAAATTCGGCTGCATACCAAACCCAAACCCGACAATGTTTCCAGCGTTGGTCATCCGGCCATGCCATGCATTCCCAGCATTGAGTTGATCAGCGGGGGCTATGTCGAGAAGAAGGTTTCTCAGGGAGGCTTGGAGTCCATTCAAAGCAAAGTCCAGAATGTAGAACGACAGGACAGCGAGACCAATGGCAGTGCTCTTGACCTGCAGGCTGTTTATGAGCGCGTCGTCGGCAAGACAAGATGATTCTAATACCTGCTCCTTCGACCTGTCGTCCCAATCCCCTGCGCCTCCGCCTACCAAGTCAACGACCGTCTTCGCTATTTCCTGACAGAAGGCTAGCGTGAGGGTGGAGATCACGAGGGCAACCGTAGACACGATGATCCAGTACCGCCGGCGGTATTTTGACGCAGAAGAATCAGACAGGGCACCTGAGCGGCATAAATATCTCGACTCTCGCAATATAAGTAATCACTGACCTATTACGGGTTGGGCTACGAGCCCACTGATAGGTCCCGCCAGCCATACAAGGGAAGTAACATGCTCCGAGAGTCCAAGATCGAGTAGAAATGGAGTACCATAGCTGGAGAACGTTAAGTGTTTGACGTGCCCTCTTGATGACGAAACTTACCCCAGCTCAACGGTCCAGGCGATTTGAGCTCCGGCCATCGAAATGCTCAACGTAATAAGATCCCAAGTAGTCAGTCGACGCCTTCCAGGTTCTACATTCGCCTTGGGAGTGCTCTCGGGCGCATTTCGTTGGCCATCATCCTCAGTCGCGGTCCTAGAAAGACTGTCGTCATCCGAGGCAGAATCTGAAGCTTGTCTCGGGCGGCCAGTTGGCCAGGGTATCTGGGTGGTGGGGTCGGGATCACCATCGCTAATGGGTTGTATCATATCCCACGAAGCTATGTGCTATGGCAGACGTGGTGGTGAGAAGCGAACATGTGTGAGGGTTGGTTTAAGTAGGGCCGCCTCTTGCCTCACAAGTCACCTTCCCGATCACCTTAATCGGCACTCTCCGCTGCTTCACCATGCATTCCACCTGTCGTGGCTGTTCTTTAACCTTTCCTCCTGGTGGACAGTCTGTATCATTAGCCGTCTATTCATACAACTTGTAACAACAACAATCAAAGCGGGACGAAAGGGCTACTACTACGGGGAGGGAGATAAATAATACAGACATTGGTAGTACACAGAGCCAGAAACCATGCTACACTCCCTATAAGTTAAGTACCGCGAACAGAAGCTGCCGACATCCCCCGCCGATGACTAGCTGACGCGGGCTGTTCAATGGGAGGTAGGGGTTTTGACAGTATATGGAACGCCTTCCGACGACTCGCCATGGGGGTAGTGGTGTCCTCGGAGGCTGATGGTGGCTCCGGGAACTGGGCAAACTGACTTGGCGGGCCAATATAAGATTCGTTATCTTCTAGGTCCGGGCTGGCTAGGGATCGCGGTGATGTTGTTATGGATGAGGATCGAGTGAGTAACGGAGTAGTTTGAGATGGTCGTGTGGATGGGTTTGTGCCCGATCTATTCCGGTTTTCGGGTTGGGTGTGTACGGTGTGATTATTGGCGGGAGCTGGGGAAGGACTATCTATTGTCCGCAGTTGTGCAGCAGAGACGGAAGGGCGTAGTCGTCGAGGGGTGGAAGCACCACTATTTGGGACTTGGTTCAATGCAGTGATGTCGTCTCCATTGGCCGAAGGCCCGGCTGATGCGAAGTGAGAACCATTCTGCGATCTATTGTCCGTAGAGGAAGTCCCCTGACTTCCACTCCGATTGCGCAAAAGGTACTTTTCCCTGGCATCTGCATCCCGTTCTCGCATACGATTAGCGATTGGGGATAATGCTGACACAGGGTTGACAGGAGGATTTAGCGTCGAGCCATGCTGGGCTGCGGGAGATGCACCGGAAACCGTGACTGTGCTGCCTGTCGCGGTCATCTGTGGTGTAAGGTGACCACCAAGGTGCTGATTATGGTAGTATGAGTTTGACCCCGTGGAAGGGTGTGATGGTGACGAGGAAGCAGAGAAGGATGTCTGACTGTGGTGCCCAGGTGCCAAGCCATTACTATCCATATCCCCACTGTCCGAGGTGGTATTGGTAGAACGACTAGTACCAGATCCGCTTCTCATTCTTCGCATTGCGTCACGATTTTTCGGAGGCACGTTGGGAGGGGGCATGGGTATCGGATTCGACCCGCCCCATTCATTGCTTCGTTCAACGGCCTGATTTCTTCGCGACTTTTTGTTGTTTTCGAATGTCAGACGAGCCGTGTCCTGCAAGGTTTCCTTTGTATTGAACCTATTCAAAACATTGTTAAGATGAGCTTAAAGGAAGGTTTAAGGCTTCTTACGAATAGGCGTAATCTGAGGCGGTATCGCCTTCGTTATTTCGAGCGGCAAACTGGCAGCCACGTTCGATTAGGAGTTGTACGACCTGGAACGATGTAAGGAAACTGAAAGAACACAGTTTAGGGGTGCGCGTACCGATATATGCCCCCAAGAGCTAGCGCTATAGCGATGGCTCAGACACAAAACTGCGATTGGACGATAGGGAACCTACTAGTGCAACGGGGTATTTCCTTTATTATCAGGAAGATCGACATCTGCACCCAAGTCACAAAACATCTGACGAGTAATCTGTAAACGGGATTGCGATGAAGCGCGCAGCATTAGACTCACCCTCACGAGTTCCTCGTTTCCCTTCACCGCGGAGATATGTAGCGCGGTCTTTCCTTGGCCGTTAGCCCAGTCCAAAACCCATGAATAGCGATCGTAATATAGACGGGCCATTCGCAATGTAGCGCCCGAAATATCCTGTGAAGATTGCTGGGACACATAGGGATTACTGGGAGGTGGTTTGTGGTCGGCAAGAAGCATGAGGATGGTGTTATTTTCCGAGTCCTATCCGAAGTCAGATATAGGCGCATATAGTGGGTCGGTTGACGTGAATACATACCCTGCTCAGTTCCTCGTCGTCATGACCCGCTGTGAGAAGGAACTCGAAAGTCTCCTCGTGCCCTAGTACGGCCGCCCATGCTAGTGATGTGTACCGACGTGGCGAAGAGTCTGGATTGCGCATTTCGGTCCTCTGCACGAGCCTTCTGACTAGAAACAGGTTATTTTCTAAGTGGCACAGATTAGCACGTCGCCGGGCAAGTTCGGTATAGTGTGAGGTACCCTTGACGGCTCTTCGTAGCCTCGCGGTGGCGTCTTTTTCAGCCATTGCGCGCGAGAACGAAACAGAGGAGGAAAGGCGAGAATCCGGCGCAGCAGGACAATTAGATGGGGGAAGAGTTGTCAAGCCCACAATTTAGATCGTGAAAGTGATCACGTGGACCGTATGCAGTGCGAAGCGGTGCGTGCCTGAGCGAATTTCGGAGGGCTGAAGTCTGCTGAAGTTCGGGTCTGCTCTCGTCCGTCATTCGGCACGCATCCACCCTGCCCCAGCATGCCCAAAGTCGTCTCTCGTTCAGCCGTTTCGTCTTCTACTGACGGTGCGTCCCGAGGATTCTACTCTTCTCAGCCAAGAGACTGACCGTATTCACAGCACAGCCAACTGCATCCTCGGCGGCTGCCCTCCGTGTTTATTGTAAGCTAATTTCCCGAGTCCGAATCATCTCGGATTGACCAATTTTCCTTTTTCAGACTGCATATGTGGCGAGTTCATCGTAAGCGTAATTCACATGGTCATCTCACAGCATCTGATTGTCGTGACAGCTTGTCATTGACAAAAGCCTTGCCACCCTTCCTCGACGCAAGACTGACAATGCTATAATTATGCGAACGCAAGACAGTGATGCAGGAAAAGCAAGGATATTCAAGCTGAATGCAGTCTCTGGCGAACCCATCCTCCTTGAACGGTACGCACATCGTCAACACATATCATCAGTATCGCTAACGTTCACCGGGAAAGCAGACAAGGCGGGCATGAACGGCAATTCCGCTTCCACTGTCCACGCTGTTCCCTAGCTGTTGGTTACCAGTCCTTGCCGCCGCCTGTTAAATCAGCGCCGTTCTTTTATATCTTGGCTGGCGCTCTCACTCAAAACCAGGGTCAAATTCCACAGGACGCGCTTGACGAGGACGCGTCAATGTCGATGTCATAAACGTAAAGATATCGATGGCATCTATATAAGAAATGGAAGTGATTTTTCCCCACGGTAGATAAACGTCAAAATTCACGTGACTTAAGTGAGCATTCTGATTGGCTGGCCACTAGACAAACGTCGAGACAAACTACTCAGCGGGCACAGGGGATCGTGAGCAGGAGGCTCACAAGGAGTGCAAGACGGGCTGCACAATTTCACATCAGACGAATATCAGATGGGCTTAAAATGTGTTATGAGATGAGAAATGGGATGGGTACGAAATGTGATGGTAAGATGCTGTAAGATGGTGCAAGAGACAGGTACAAGTCGAGCGGGCCGCCATGGATCGGTGCGAGTCGGCAAGTTATGAGATGGGAGAAGGGGCAGAATACGGGGTACAGGGTGCGTAGCACGGGGCACGGTGCCGCGACATGTCGCGGCGCCGTGCCCATGACACATGAGTTAGGCATGAGATGAGATTGGATGCTCTTTTTCAATTTCTCAAGTGACTTTTTGTATATTGATCTTGCCGGTGGATAAATTCACCTGTCGACTATTAACTATAGTCCAACATCACGCTCCGTGCGTAGCACGGGTTACGGCTAGTTTTTCATATGTACACTACAAGCAGATACCTGTGCGACTATAATGAAAGTCAACCCAACTGGGGCCCTAGAAACCTGAGATTCGTCAGTTATCGGAACTCGTGAACGGATGAAGTGACAAGTTGCAAGTAGGCTCAGCTACCGTTGTAGAAATGATTCATGGCGAAAGTGCGTCTAACACGATCGGCTCATACAGTGTGAATAAAGTTGACATCACAGCCAGAAAGAGAAAAGGACTGTCAAGAGATGAAACTTACAAGTCGTGATGATGCTCGTCGCGCACAGAAGTCGTGTTGAGATGGAGGAAAAAAACGAAATCTTTTTATGCGCGGCGTTGTTTGGCCTTGATTGAGATCTGATGCTCAATTAAACAGCTCAATACAGTAGGGCCTCATTGAGAGAGCGTTTTGGCTCGTTCCTTCAAGCTTGCGTATGTAGTTCAGCCTTGAGAGTCCCTAAAAATCGGAGTGTATCATCATAACCAGAACAAGAAAAGTAAGGCGCGGAATTGAAGTTATTGGCCTGCGACTTATCGTTGCCCAGCGTGTAAATTCAATACCCGCCGAGCGGAGCCTGGCATCATCTTGAATCTCCCGAGCACATTTGGGCAGCGTCGAGCTAAAGCGTTCGAGTCCCTCACGTCTGCGGCCTCTTCCCCGGCCATGGCACTCCCCTCGTCTCGGGAACTCCAACTCGAGACCCTCCTGCGCCACCGCGAGACTCAGCTCACTGAGCTCACCGTGAGATTTACCCCTTCGCGCGCCGCTCCATCGCTAATACCTGTTCAATTTCATAGGATGAACTCACGCACCTGCGTCAATCCTTGGTGTCGCAGCCTGGACCCTCCACGAACGATCCTGTTACGCTCCCACCCGCGCTAGTATCTGTGTTGTTGCCTCATCTCCACACGACTCCCACTGCGTTAAGCGCGTCGTCAGGCTCGAACACGGTCAACGCTGCTCTCACACAGCGAGCGCGATTGTTGCAAGAAGAGAACGACGAGCTCTATGACCTTTTGAAGCAGGGTGAAACGGGAAAGCTCAAGGAAGAGGTGCGTGGACTACGGAGGGTCGTGGCCAGGCTGGAAGGTGCACTCCGAGGTATGGATTTCGTGGTTTCATGGACATACACGATCCATATCCTCACACTCGTTGTTCAGAATCTCATCAAGTCATAACCTCATTATCGTGCGTGCTCGTTATCCTCTCATATGTCTGGCGCCTAAATCTGGTGCCACAGCACGGAACTCGACAAATCTTATGAAACCCTCATGACCTCCGCTCGTCCAAGCCTTAGCACCAACAACAGTTCAAAATCCTATTCCAAGTCCCCTCGCACATCTTACCACCCAAATTCAATCCCAGCAGATGTCGGAAACGGAACAACCAAGCTCCCCCCGACAGGCCCCAGAGCCTACAAGAAACCCCGTCTCTCAGACTCTCAGGGCTCTCCCCCTCTACGCAACCACGCACCCCTGCCTCCCCAGAAGCCCTACGGCCGCTCGCACAGCTCGTCGCGTGGGACCGACACGCGGGAGTACCCTCCACGACGCTCCACAGACGGGCGCGGCAAACCCAGTAGTCATCTCAAAATGGAGGTGGACGATGACCAGCGAGCGCGGCCGCCGTCACCCCTTCAGGAGCGAGAGCGGGATCGCGGTGAACGGGACCGTGACCGTGGTGGGGGGCGGGAGCGCGACAGGGAGCGCGACAGGGAGCGCGACGGGCATGTCAGGCCGCATCGGCGGAACGGCAACTTCGGTGGCGGGGGCCGTGGAGGGCGAAGGCATGATCACGGACAGGCGGCTGGGGATTCTGCCAGTGGAGATCGGACGTTACGCGAGAGGATGGGACTTTAAAAGCCCGTTGGTCTTTCGTGTTGGTTTGCGCATACATCTTCTTCTGGACAGTCTTGCCAAAAGTTTCCAATTCCACGAGTTCTTGCTGCGTTCGCCATCGACTTGTGTTGTAGTATATCCGGTACGACTTCTTATGGTGGTTTTGTAGCGGTAGCTGATTTTCAGCTTCTACCTTACAGTTGTGTATTCCTATATCCTGTTCGTCACGTTGAGATAGCTGTAGATCAAATCTTTGTACCTTCTGCGTTGCAATGCTCAGTTTCCATAAAACTGTACAGACCCCGTTGGCACACGGCCTTCTCTGGCGGCCTAAAATAGCTAGATGTGCTGGAGGACCGGGGCGGACCTCGTGTTCGAGTGTCGGAATGCGGCATGTTCCAATGACACAAATTCGCACATAGATTGACTTTAGACAACCCACCATTCTGAAGCACAGAGTAAGGCATGTTCCAACCACTCAAATTCACACATAAATTGTCTTTAGACTCGATTTTGACCCACCATTCTGAGTGACGGAATGCGGCATGTTCCAATCACACAAATTCGCACATAGATTGCAAATAGATTGACTTTAGACTCGATTTTGACCCACCATTCTGAAGCACAGGGTCAAGAAAATTGAGTCATTGCCGGACAAGGTAAATATCCGTGAACCCTGAGGCCATGAGGCCACGGTGCGCGAGTCCGCGACCAAGGAGATCGGTTTCAGCACCCAGGAGATTTAGACGTCCCGACGACCCATAACTACCATCGGAATTACGACCCTGATTTGGGTGAATTAGAGCGCTCCGAGTCCCAACCGAGTCCGACGCCGTATAAAATGACAGATACACGCGACGTGACGGTGTTGCGAACGTTTCATTGGCCTGGATTTCGGACATCCGTCAGTCAATGTGATATCAAAACAACAGGTGGTGGATTAATATTTACGGCTTCAATACGGGGTGGCGGGAATTAACTAATTATACAGTAATGGTAAGGTGATAAGGTATCGTAAAGTCCATCCTGAATGTTGTACAACGAGGAGGGGCAAATATAGCAATATGAAGGTTCAGAAACTCAACGCGCGGTGCCAGCCGTGGGATGGCAGAACAGTGATGAGAGGATGAATGTTGCACAGTGAGTGGTGTGGGTGCTGGTCATATGCGGTGTCAAGTACAAATGAATGCATCAAGCCGTAAGGCTGCAAGTTAAAGAATGTTGTAAGATAGTGTGGGCGCCGGGGCGTGGGTATCAGGAGCTCTCGGCGGAGTTCTGATCAAGAAGTGTGGGCGGGCGGGCGCTGGATGGCGCAGGCAGCCTGATGTGCAAGAAATGAAGAAGCGACATGTCCAAATGCGCTCATGCTTGGGAAGTCTGTGTTGCTCTCCGCTTTGAGTTCCGCATGGAGAAGAATCGGAGGCAGGTCACGCCCACTGAGCGATGAGGCTCGGGAGAGAATTGCTGCTGCTTCTCCGGAGGTGGTACTGGGGTTTGTTTCCGGGGTATGCGTGTGGATTCGCTCAAAGGTGACAGATTGTCGAGATCTGGCAGGTGAATTGGCAGGACCGCGGCAGGTCGCTGGAAGTGTGCGGATTTGATCTGAGCGGGAGGACTTAGGACAAAAGCAGGGATGGGCGGCACAGGCGGCGGTGGTGCTGCGATCGTTGGGCTCGGAGGAGGTGAGAGGTAGGGAATTGCGTTGGAAAGCGTTCGCCGATACGGTGGAATATCGCTAAAATGAGAACGGGATGGCGAAGGAAGTGGCAGTGAACGTGGCGTGTTCGGCGGCGAGGCAGTCAGATTCGATCGAGTCCGTGCATTCCTAGTCCTCGAGGCCTTCTCGTGCAAGTGGTCATACGAGCGGGCGGTGAGAATGGGTTTATGTGGGCGTCTGACGCTGAGACCAGGGGGGGTTGAGGGAGCGTAGGTGGATGCGGAGTTCTGGCTGGACATGGTACGTTGGCGGGCACGAACAGGCAAAGGAGTGTAGGCAAGCTCTGGGGACGGTTGGCGGGGAGGAGGAGAGTCGGGACGGGTGAAGATGGACATGGGAGACCGGAAGCTGGTCCATGGTTGAAAAGGGGCGGGCCTTATATATAGGTGGGGCAGTGCGTCGTGGAGGTAATTTGTGAATTGCGAGTGACACACGAAAAAACAACGACGGCGGAGTGTCCCAGATAGGCAGGCCTAATTTAGGACGCGAATTAGGTGCCACGTGACGTAGATGAACTCTTCGTTCCTGATGCGACCTGAATCGATCGCCGATTGAAGATTCAGTGCGAGTCACTCATTCAGCCCTTGCTGCCGTGTCAAATATATCGTCATTTTGGCTGCTTGGAGCGCTCCACTCTCTCAGTCTGTGCAAGAGGCGCGATTCCTAGGAGGATCCAAGGACATTTTAATTAATCCTCTTTATGCGGCGGAAACCACCTGACCGGAGATGTGGCAACTGTGCAAACGCCCAACCACCGTCTTGGACCGTGTTCACCTATTGCTGCCACCTTCGCCGCACTATCTCTCTCGACGTCACGTTCACAACGCCTCCCCCTCTCCTCTTCGAGCCCACCTTCCATGAGTCTCGCGATCCGAACTTCGAACGCCCACCGCACGTCCGGTAAGCAAAAATCATCACCGACCGATGACACCTTTCAGATCTTGCTTTATCTTCAACCTGCTTCCGCTTCTCGAACACTTCCCAGGCGGTACAAGGGAATAGACGCTCCGTTTACGGCATTATCCTCGACTTCTCTTCTGCCCAACAAAGCACCAGCACACCATTGTTCGCGGTTATCTCGGTTGCATGACAGCCAACGGTTCTCTATAGGCAACAATATCATGCATGCAGGCAGGCAAAGAACTCCTTTTCCTTTCTTGTTCGAGGATCCCAAACCATCCATGACAGATGCCTTTATCAATTCTCGAAAGCCCTAGCGCAGAGTAGAGACAGAACGATGCGTTCCGCACTTTCTTCCTTTTTTCTAGCTTTTTTTCGGTGCCGCGATCGCCCAGCAACATCGGTGCCGATACGTGCAGGCTTTCGATCGGGGTGGGCAAACCCCAGGATCTCTATGGAAGGGAATGTTCGAGGCCCTGGCTTGTCACATTTCCAGTTACCTCTATGTATGTACCTGCACGGAAGGCGTACAACTTTTTTAACATTCAGGCAATCCAGGTCACGTTACGAAAACGTTGTACGCCGCCTGCATACACGAGTACCGTGAAACATCAGCAAGACGGCACTCCGTGGTGCCCCTTCGGTCCCTGCGTTCGCAACACGCAGCGATTGGCTTATCATGATCCCGACCTCGAACCCTGGCGACGAAAACAACTTTTCGACCTTCGGTGAACGATATAGAGAGGTAATCACCGACGCGACTCGAGCACAGGTTTCATACGACTAGGCAGTCGTAAGGGCGCCTTCGACAATGCAACCGCGGTACTCGGACACTGCGAAATAGAGACGGCTTTGGGTTGCATTCGGATGTACCGGTCATTAAAATTTCAGAGCGGTGGCGGTGGGTGTTCGAGATCTCGACTGAAGAACATGTGTTCCAGGCCATGTCACTCGGGTTCTCGAGTTCTGCTACGAGAGTTCTGCTACGAGGGCACGCCAGGATGGGGAAGGCGGATCCAGAGCGCCCGAACACTTCGGGTCCTTGCACGTGGGCTCAGCTCAAATGGCGTATGGCAGGGGGACCAGTGGAGTTCCCTCGTGCGGTACGCGATGGATATCATTTAAATGGTGTGAAACAGAGCGCATGATGATGATGATGGAAGGAACATGAACACGGTCACGATATCGCCGCTCTGCGGTGCAAGCTCTGTGGGAAGGAGCCAGTAGTAAAGAGGTTAGTCTGCTAGTAACATTGCTCGAATGAACCTAACGTCCTGGGCAATGTCCTGATGGATATTAAGGGACCGCGAGGAGTGTAAATCCGAGGGCGGGAGCCCATCATGTCAATCGAGGTCGATGGTGATGGTCGTGTTTTGACCTGGCGACAATTGGAAACGAAATTGAGCTTAACCTCATCATTTACTTACATGCCGTGTCGGTGTATCCCACAGTCGGGGGTGGGAACCGTGACAAAGTTCGAGTCATTGTAAGCATGAGGATGGTCGGGACGGCAAAACATCTATGCGTTCTCGCGGTCATACGGCCCTGAAGATGATCTTCATGCCACCTCATGTCCGCAGTCGCGTTGAAGCCAAAAATATGGAGTTACGCCTCCAGAGTGTAGCGTCGAAGTCTACAATCCGACTTTGATAGACGGATGACAGTGGCGGGTCAGGAAAAGTAAGCTTGTATATCAACTGAACGTGGATGCCTAAACATTGTCCTAGCGTTTGATGTGGTACAAATACGTCGTTTACAGTACCAGCTAAAATGCCGAACCCAGGTTTAGAACGTGTTAAGCGTCCGAGGAAGGCAATGATATACTCACGAAGGCTGTTCAACAGGGACACATACGTCGCAAATACGAGTTCGGTCAGCGAAACCTGCCCGAAGACTATATCCTTCTTACCTAAATGGCCACCAGCTACGGGGCGCGCCCGGAAGCCCAGAGCATTGCCGTTCGTGGTTTCATACCAGTCGCCGAATGGCTGGTTGCTAACACCCGCAGAAGCGTATTTCTTCACGGAGCTAATCAAGAGGTCGCGCGCGGTGGTGTCCGTCATTATGGCCGCGGTGTAAATTTCCCAGTCTACGAGAAGAAGTCAGTATGCGCAGTAAAGACGAGGCAGCGCCGCTCAGGGACCTGTTTTGGTGTATGTATGACTGGGGGTCGAGTCAGCAATTCTAGTCTCTGCGACGTGGAACATAGAAGATGCGTACCGAGTGTCCAAGGGAACACCGAAGGATTCTATCGATTAGGAAGTCAAGGAAGGAGCGCAAAGGTATTGAGCATTTTAGCCGCTTACGTGCGACCGTCTTGTACCAGGCAGTTTCTTACGGTATAGATAGGCGTTAAGCCAGCGTTGTCTGAGGTGGAGAAAGTGTGGCTTACGCATGGTGTAAACAGAAGCAGGGAAGATGTTAATCTTCAGCAGCTTTTCGGCGTACAGGTTGTACGCAAGTCCCCAACTGGTAGATATTGCTTAAAACGGGGCTGCTTTCGGCACATGGAGCTACTCACCTTGCGTGATCGTTATACTATAGGGCATATGGTTAGCAGATGACGGCTATGGGCAGCGAAGTCTCCATACAGCCAAGGTAAGATGCTTCCCAGTGTTCGAGGCGGACAAGGTTTGCCAACGGCTGACGTAGTCAGTTGCGATGGCCTGTCATCCTATTGAGTTTAAGACTCTAACCATGACAGCAAACAAAGCATACAGAGTAATTCGCAGCCTTCGCAGTGTCGCCTAAGAGTTGCGCGATTTGAGACATAGCCTTGATGCCGATGATACCCTTAATAGCGAGGTTGGTTTGGTTTGCCAAGTGGCCTGCAAAGTCGTCGGTGCTGAGTTGGTTGGCGGGAATGAGAGAGTCTGTGATCAAGAACTGGGTCCATTGGTCGTGGAGCTGGTTCTAAAAAAAGGAGGATCAGAGGGTGGATGAAGAAAGAGTGTGCAACGTCATACATATTTGGTGAGATGGGATTTATCGCCAGTCCTTTGGGCGTAGCTTAGGGCCATGATCAGCATGTTTCCGCTCTCTGTAAGATATGAGTTTTGATCGGACGAAGACATGAGTGAAATGCACCTTCGACAGGCATAGCTTCATCGTTCCCATCATTGTGGCCGAGGGCGTTGGGGTAGCTTGCGCCTGAAGCCGAGTTTCAAATATGAGTGCGTGAGACGTATGTCCATGGAGCCAAGGCGTACCGAGGTCATGAATGCTCCACTTGTTGGGATACAGGCCGCTTGCTTGATACCTGTAGAGCGCTTCCAAAAGGTATTTACCCAGCAGAGGGTTGGTGTAAAGGAAGCCGGGCCACGCAGGGAAGATGACATCAACGGTGTTCATGTTCTGTAAATCCCTCGTAAGTTGGATCCATCGATGTAGGGATCTGAAAGCTTACTCCATTGCTAGAGATTTCTGACAACAAGTATTAGATTTCATCGGTGCTGCAGACAACGACTTTTTCGATAATACCTTTCATGAAAACGAGTGGGTCAGCCGTGTTCCAGGTGCCATCGCTATTCTTGATGATAGTGATTTCGATTGCTGCAAGGGCCTGGCGAACAGACAAGTCTACAATTCCAGCATAATCGGCCGACACCTTCAACGCGTCCGCGTTGACCTTGTTGTCAAACGCTGTCGCAGTGTTGAGAGCGTCATTAAAGCCGCTTAGGAACGAGGAAATCTTGAGATAACCCGGCCAGTCAGGAATATACATGATGACATCCAACCAGTCAACGCACCAAAGCAGCAGGTGTTGCGAACTTGCTCCAGAAGTAAACGCTCCTGAGTTGTGTGCCACCTCCTGCGACGATGTAACGGATCGCGGGGTCCCGGATATGACCGACAGACACAACGGCTGGAGCTGTAGCGCCAGTGACGGAGCCCAGATCATGAGAGAGCGCGAAGACTGGCCAATTATCTTGGATAGCTCGGAAGTTGGTATCCCGAGTATTTGGGAGGCGGCCGTTGTTGATAAATTGAGCGCGGACGGCCACGTCACCGCCAGTTTGGAACGTGGCGCCGAAGGCCTGAAGGGCGGTTAAGAATAGTGTCTCAAGTTTGTAACCAAAAATAGCGTACGCTTGACGTAGAATAGAATGCAGAGCCATCTAAGGACGATGATATGAATGATCAAACAAGAATTTCCAAGAAAACAATATAACGAACGTTGTATATGATCATTGACTTCAGAAAGCACCGACTGGCTCTGCAGTTGCACTTGATGTGTGAGAATGGAACCGGTAGTCGTGGTCCAGTTTGCGACCAATGCGTTGTTACCAGAAACCCATTCTGCACTGATATCGGAGTAGACCTGCACAGAGTGAGCTGCACCGTCCGTGGAGGCCGCTGAGACCGCCAAATAGGACAATGGAGTCGACTGTTTGACAAAATCATCGGGCTGGTTCTCTGCATTAGCCAAGTTATCGCGTTGCAACCCAGCATTCTTACCTCTACAGGGCTCAAAAAGGTAACAGTGATGTCGACTGGGCCAGCTGCCAGAACAAATATACTCTTGGTAGCAGTGAACTGAGGTGTGGGTCTGTACGTGAAGCTATCCAGACACGGCCGCAGGTTGAGCAACGTACCTTGGAAGATTTCTGAGCCGCCTTGGTGAAAGTCGCACCTGGGACGTTGGGGGCCCCTAAGAAACTGTACGCTTTCCCGTCAACTTTGACAAATCCGGCCCAACCGAGGGTCTAAAGATGGAAAGTATATTAGATTATAATATCAACAGTCTGCACAATACATACAGATCCCGTCCAAAATGAAGGCCAGACGTCATTCAAGGCCGCGCCTGCCGATATTTTTAGCCGTTGTTCATGGTAGGACAAGTTCTCATACCTGCTCCTTGAGGAAGCCATGCAGAAAGGTACGGGCTACGCACGGCAAGAGGAATGGAAGGCGGATTGAACGGTGTGGCGGTCCATGTAATCGCATGAACCGAAGCGACAAAAATAAACGGAAGCAGGTAGGTCATGAAGTCGGAGAGCTTCATGTCGAATAGTACTGGCGATGCGCCATTGCGGACGGTTTATTTATAGTCTTAGTAAGAGTGGAGGGAGACTTGGCTCATCATGGCTGCATCAAATCACGGTGACGCAACTTCTGCTCTGCTCGAGTCAAATGACCGTAGTGCAACAGGGAAATGATGAAACATAGGAATGGTTTCGGCTTGTCCACGCTGCAAGAAGCAAGAATAAAACCGAGGAGCTCTTCTAAGTCACGGAATCGATACGAGAGGGCGCCAATTCGCTACCGTCAAGAGCCAAGGGCGAGAAGCTTCCAAAATGGCTGGCTTTGAACATCATGTGTTGCACGATATTTCTTCGCTTCATCGATCGAATGTGGTCCAGACAGTCATCCAACTCTTGGGCCACATGGAAAGGCAAGGGGTCCTGCAAAAAGATGCACAATAAGCGTTGCTCCTCGACTTGGCACAAAGCACTGCTGACTTGTAGAGGCTCAATGATACGAAGTACGGAGTGAGTCGACCAGTGTCCCTCCACATGGCGCTAAGAGCAGGAAGTGATACCTTGTGGAAGAGATAGGTTCGGCAGGATAAAGTGAGTAAAACCCGATAGAATTAGGCTCGTCCCGGGCCCCATCCGGCGATGACCATGTGTGGAAATAGATGCGAAGACGGCTCGGACGTCTCGTGGCCTTCTGGCGCAAGCCACGCCTTGACTTCGTCAACGAACCTTTCACATCGCAGGAAAAAAGTCGCAAGAATGAGTACACAACAATTGTTTCTAGACTTCACAGAACACGATGGTTAGACAATGGTATAAAAATCAGAAGGACAGTGACTTGAAGGCGAGAGAGGTATCCTTGTTTATCCTTGTATTCAAGCCAGGATTGGACAAATAATACCAAATACCCTCCTCCCTCCTCCCTCAGCCGCCCTCAGCACCATTCAACTCCTCCATTGTTCATCCTTTCTATGTGTTTTCGTCTTCAAATCTTTTGTCACCTCGGATGTCGCCATGGTTTTATTTGCTTCTTGGCAACAATATTTGGTCTGCATACACGCGGTAGGCATTCCTCGAATCTTACCAAAGTTAGGCATTTTGTCTTGGAAGCAAACCCTCGAGTTCTCTCGGTCCTCGTCGCTAGGAAACGCGAGTGCTTTGAAAAAATCAAACAAGTGTCGCGGTTTGAAGCAGGGCTGCTGTTCGGCTCTGCAGTTACCGATTACCCAAATACGAATATCACATTGTACCCTTTGTAAGGCGGATTATACATTCTTGCACTTCCTTACTTTCTCGCCATCGAACATCCTACCCAATGACTTGTCCCTCATACATAGAATTTCGATGCATCGGGCATTACTCGCAGAACTGAGAGTGAATTTAACTGCTCACAACTTGTCAAGGTGCTTTCGTTGCTTCCTACGCAGCCATATCATAAAAATCAAGTGTCCATGGACAATCCAAGTTGCTGTTTACACCTTCAAGCCTTTTCTCGCAGCATCGGTCATATCCCACTGGTCCGTATCACCATGAGTATCGAAAATATTGACTCCGAGCATCCCTACTTTCGAAGCAAACTCTGCCTTCATGTAAAGCGATTCGGGGTCGTCGTATGAGATAACTTGGCCTGCCGAGGAAGATCGCAAGTATGGTGTGCCTGAGCAGCGGTCCCAATGTCTTTCGAAGCCTCCAGCACCATCGAAGGAAGCAGTTCTGTTCGCGTCCGCCGGCCGAACCAGAACCAGCGCCCCCTGTCTGACAAGTTCTACAAATGTGACCTGACCCTCAGAGCTGCTACCATCCTCGCTGACAACTTTGACCTGGCCATGGACAGTAGGGTCACCCTTTCGTGATTGTATGGCTTGCGTGTGATTAGTGCTCGAACTCCTTCGTTGACGGAGCCCCGGTGCCTTAGAAGCTGAGACGTAGCCGTACGCAGGCAACCCAAGCACAAGTTTGATTGCAGGAAACCCAGCAGAAGTCCACTTGTCGTAGGCAGCGGCAGCGTTGCCTTCCGGTTGCGTTGAGTTCTGACAGGCGTCGAACATAGGGGCGTTGGGTCCTGGGTTGGGTGATGCTATGGAGCAATTTTAGTAACGTGCCTATTATAAGCAAAAGAAATACTCACAGCCCCATACGTCGTAGTTCATCAGCAGAAGCCAGTCTAGAACCTTTGCGAACTGAGAAACATCCTTGGTCGGCTCTCCAGAAGCGTCGGTGAACGGGACCGTTTGAGCGGCGGCAGTAATCCGTGCGCCAGCAGGAAGGACAGAGCGAAGACAATGAAGAAACGCAAGGAAGTTTTCGGAGTCCTGGGAATTTACTTGGTTGCCATCAGCGCCTTTGCGTCCTGGGTATTCCCAGTCGAGGTCAATGCCATCCAGCTGGTAGTCATTGTAGATACTGAGGATGTTACTTGCAAACGAATACCTACTCTCTGGTGTGGCGACGGCTTGAGAAAAGTACCTGGAAAATTTGTCAGCCACCGTCTTGTTTGGGAGTCAGAGGATACTTACTTGCTACCAGTCCACCCGCCGATACTGAGCTTAATTTTTGTACTCGTATCCCTTGTGCGATGGGCGCGCGCAGCGGCGACCAGTCGACGGAGTAGTTTAGGCGTCTCTTCAGAGTCCCAAGAAACGTCGAAGTCCTGGGTGGGCAGCCCAAATGCAAAATCAATCCAATCAAAACGAGAGAAGGCGATGTTTTCTGGAGGGTAAGAGGGACCGGCCCAGTCGGGATAGTATGCCATGACAAGGGGCGATTGCAAGGGTTGAGTGCTAGAGGTGCTCTGAGATGAATTCACAGCGGCAGGGCGAATCTGAAGAGGGCTCGATGCGCCTGTTGTGGTCGTAGGTGGATCAGTTTTTGCACTAGAAGAAAGTGTTGCCGCAAAATTGGCTTGAGGCGAGTTGACATCTCTTCCGACGTGAATGTCGACTTGAGCTGGGGCACAGTAGACCATTAGTGGCAAAAGCAAATGAGAAACATGAAGGTAGGAAAGCATGATGAAAGCGGGGTAGACGAAAGCAAGCGAACCACCAGGGTGCGAAGGGGGATAAATGTAAATGAGGAGGTGTCCAGAAGCAAGCACGTTTTTATTTATAAGTACCATCATATTTCGATCGAGACCAGGCTGTCAGCCCACATGCATGCAATGGCGCGCACTTCTCCCATGACCACGAACAGATGAAACTGACACAGGGTAAAGCACCACTGAAGAGCAGTGAACGAAACATGGCCATATGGGATGAGGTTATTTTTAACCATGGACAACATAGCCAGCCATATGGGATGGGGTTATTTTTAACTATGGATAGGGTGCACCGTTGGAGGAGCAGACAGATGATCTTGTTTTCAGCGTCATCAACTTCTCACGTTTCCTTCTCTACGGGTCGTAGTGCCCTTTGAACGCACTTGAATTCTTCGATCAACACTCACCAGATGCAATGCATAGGCTTCTCGGAATATGCAACTGCCCCATGATCCCCAACCATGCAACAGGGATTCTGCCATATATAGAGCCTATACCACCTCATCAGAGCACTGAACGATGGCGTTCACCAAGATGCATCGCCTCTATGCCCTCTGCCTCTTCTTTATCTCCGTTCAGGCTATTAGTTGGACTGCAACTCCTTTCAATCCACCCTCCATACCTCTTGCGGTGCGTACGCCATACGTGTCTGCGTGGCTACCCCAGGGAGCAGGTGAACTTGGAACTATTTTGCTTTTCGCGGGTGGGATTTAAACGTCTTCTTAGGTGCTGCTTTGAACGACGCATGGCCAACATTCTGGACTGGTTCTGTAGGCATCCTACTTGCTCAGGCCGCATTCACGCGCTAATAAGTACTACAGACCCTTGGCTGGGCAGGCCTCGTTAAGGTTGACGGAAAGGCGTACAGTTTTCTGGGAGCACCCAATGTCCCTGGGGCAACTTTCACCAAGGCTACTCAGAAAAGCTCTCAAGTAATTGGCATTTATCTTCTTATTCCTTCTAATTTGCTCATACAACACGAAGTTTACATCTACACAAAGCATCTTCAGACTGTCCGCCGGGCCTGTAGACCTTACTGTTACTTTCTTGAGCCCTGTTGAGGTACGACGAGCTATTTTGGGTACAGTACCGACTCTGACCAAGCTATGAATTTGAAGGCCACGGATCTCGTAAAACAATCCACGCCGTTCGCCTATATGGCGGTATCCGCGGCGTCGACAGATGGTGCCGCTCACTCCGTTCAGGTTTATTCAGACATCAGTGCGGAATGGGTGTCTGGTGACAATTCTCTCCTGGCGAACTGGGCAACATCGACGAGCGGTGGTATTATCACACATCAAGTACAGCTGCAGTCCCCGGCTCTGTTGTCGGAGAGGAATGATCACACCCAATGTCAGTTGTATTGAATGTTGTCCCGTCATACCATCTGACTAGAATCATAGATGGATCTGCTTTCTACTCGACGCCAAACGTTGGAGCAACATTCCAGTCCGGGGCAGACGTTACCGTTCGTGCCCAGTTCATCAACAATGGCCGCCTTCCCAATACGCAGGACACTGCTTTCCGCGCCATCCAAGACAACTGGCCAGTGTTCGGATTGGCTCACGACCTTGGTTCAATCACCGGGGCGACCGCGCCTGCTGTATTCTCAATTGGCCATATTCGTGATCCAGCAATTAAGTATATCGTCGCAGGGGGTGGTACTCAGTCCCGCAGCCTCTATTTCTGGAGTCAATTCTCGACTGCTTCCGCCTTGGTATGTCCCATGTTCCTCCGGAGATATTTGCATATGATCTTATTTTCTTGGAGATCTCGTCGTTCCTCGGCGATTTCAATAATGCTCTGTCAAGAGCCATAACCTTTGACGCCAAGGTCAACAGCGATGCTACTAAAATATCCGCGGATTACGCTGCAATCTGTGCTTTGTCGATCAGGCAGGCCATTGGCTCCACAGAAATCACTATCTCGAAAAGTAGTACTGGCTCCTGGAATACTTCCGATGTCATCGTCTTCATGAAAGGTACGATGGATTGATACGACTCTCAACTATGTGCTGACTTGTGTTTTGAAGAAATATCCAGTGACGGAGTAAGTAAATCTCATATACATTTAGTCTATTGCTCACGCGGTATTCTACAGAACATGAATACTGTCGATGTCATTTTCCCAGCATGGCCTGTCTTGTTGTATTTGAACCCTGCGCTCGGAAAGTTCCTTTTGGAGGGTTTGTTTCGTTATCAAGCAAGCGGCCTCTATCCCAATAAATGGAGTGTGCATGATCTTGGTAGGCAGCATTCTGCCCCTTCCGGTTCGTTAACCAAAATTATACTGCCAGGCTCAAGCTACCCGAATGCTCTTGGACACAATGACGGTAATGATGAAGCCATGCCGGTGGAAGGTACTAATTAGACATCAATACTTCGAGACGATACTCAATGCCCATACCCTACAGAAAGCGGTAACATGCTCATCATGGCTCTGAGCTATGCCCAGAAGACGAAAGACAATTCACACCTTTCTCGATATGTAAGTCCGTCGATATTCTATCTAGATTCATCTGACTTTGTCCATACAGACCGCCCTTCTTGATCAATGGACCCAGTTCTTGATCACCGACTCTCTTATCCCAGCGAACCAGCTCAGCACTGACGATTTCGCTGGCCACTTGGCTAACCAAACCAATCTCGCCGTCAAGGGCATTATTGGCATCAAGGCGATGTCCCAGATTTCTTCATTGCTGGGCGACACGGCGAAAAGCTCCAATTATTCGGTGCGGCCTATGTGTACTCCATTGGTATCATCCAATTCCTCACAAGTTATCCATAGTCAATCGCCGCGAACTACGTCAGTCAATGGCAGACCTTGTCGGCTTCCTCAAGCGGAAAACATCTGACTCTCGCTGTAAGCACGATCGTCGCACTCTTATGACGAGCCTTCGTAATCCTTTTATGATTCACGCTAGTATGGCGACTCTGCGAGGTAAGTTGTCTTCATTCCTAGGTGCAATCGAAGTCTAAAATACATGTCTAGCTGGGGACTGTCCTATAACCTCTACGCCGATAAGCTATTGAAGTTGAACCTCTTCCCGGCCTCCATCTACAGCATGCGTAAGTATTCCATTGTCGCTATTGAAGGTTTACTCATAGTTTTTCTAGAAACCGCGTGGTACAAGACTGTGGCCCGTATGTTTGATCTCTCTTCCCTTCCTCCATGTCTGCCACATTCTGATATCGATTCTGCAGAGCCTTTCGGCGTTCCCTTGGATACTCGGTGATTACTGTCTGAAAATATAGTATGATATGTTCTCATCAAGCCTTTACAGCCACACATACACCAAGACAGGTTTTTCAAACTCTAATTACCTAAAGTTGACACTGGACTCACCTCTCGATCAGATTGGGAGATCTGGACCGCAGGTATTGTTACTGATACCGCAACCCGGGATCTCTTTATCAGCTCGGTGAAGAAATACGCGTCTGACGGCCTCAGCTCTCAACCTTTCGGGGATTGGTATGAAACCACCAATGGTGGACCTGAAGGTTTCCGTGCTCGTCCCGTAGTCGGCGGTCACTTAGGTGAGTATTTTCCCTCTTTCTTTTTCCGCAGGCTCTGATGTTCTGCTACAGCTCTTGTCAGTAAAAGCAGTCCTGTTTCGTTGAGGCTCTCTACTGACAATTGCTTCTAGCTGATCTTATGAGGGGCAACCAGAGTATGACTCAGGGTACTTTCTAACCTTCCAACTTCGCATCATATATCGAATTTCGTCTTGTTTCAAATCTTCCAAAAATCCTGTGGTATCACATCTCCAGCAATGTTTGGTAGAGGAGCGGTTAAATGTGATTACTGTACATGAAGAAAACTCGTGAGAATGAATTTCAAGCCTGCGTCTCCTCAGCCTCAATCATCCAAACCGAAAACATCATCGTCATCGTCATTCCTTCGTGATGCTACCTTGTACACAGGCTCAACGTTGAATTTGTTGCCCGTCTTCTGGATGACCCCTAAGCCTCCCTTCAGTCAAGTTGCTCATGTATCGGACTATAGCTCTCCAACATACCGCATAAAGATAGCCGTAACTCGAGTACAGCGGTGTCGAATTTGTCCGAGTTCCCTAATTGCTCAAAACCGATCAACCTGAAAAAGATCAGAAACGGGCACTGCCTACGTAGGCTCGATTTACCGGTCTTTGGAAACTCCATCCACAAAGCATATAACGCAAGGAAGGACTTGGACCCCGAGCCTCTCCACAAGCCATGGTACGTTCTCTACGAACACGCGGAAGAATCGCGTAGAGAAGTATTTTTGTGCAAGTAGCTGACTCTGGCATGAGCAAGAGATCTAACGAGAGGATAGCCAGGCTTACACCGAGGTGCTTGTCCATGATCTCGCATCGCTTGAACTTCGTGTGATAGAAGTGAACCACACATCTCGGTTCATGCCTAGCAGACAGCGAAGTCCGTCAACTTCAGCAACCTAGAAATAGAACAGAGATGCACTTACGCACTCACGCGTACTACCTCTTTCTCATCCATAATCTCTGTGTAATTGCCATGTTCGCTCTTCTTCATATCCTGCATCCGTTCCATTCTTCAATATAGTTAGCCATCAGATCGACATGGAATGGGAGAGGCTGGGAAAGCACCTTACTCTCTTCTCAGCACATCCAGCCCTTGTTCGCGCAGCAGGGCATTGCCATCGTTTTCGATCTCGGCTTCTAGTTCAGCAAAGAGAGCCTCGTCATCGTCCTCCTCCTCATCTTCCCGTGTGCGTCTGTGCCGATCGGGGCGGTGAGATTCGACGAGTCGAGACGCTAATGACGCGATTTTAGAGTTGCTGTAAGGCAGTCAGGTTCACTGAACACATGCATCAACTGCAACTGGGCTTTTTACCTGTCCATGTCGAGTGAGGGGAGATGTGGATTAATGTCGGGTAGGGAGTAATGGAGCAAGAAAGGAAATGTGATCGACGATCATTGACTCTTGTACTTTTACCACCATCTCGCATAGATGAAGCTCGTTAACAAATACGTAGACAAGCACGGTGCCGTAAGAGCCTCCATCTTCAATTTTTCGTTCGTCGATTCATCCCTGATAGTGTCCCGTAGGGCCATGTCACACTGCGCCCAGAGGACGATGAGGATATGTGGCATTTGTATAATCTAATTCAAGAGGGCGATTCAGTCCGCGCACCTGCCATCCGGTGAGTACGAAATGTCTCATATTGTCAGTACAGTTCTTATTTCCTAGTTCATAGCCGTGTACAAAATGTATCATCAACAGGGTCAACAGAATCCCATCGTGTCCGCCTAAATCTTACCCTCCAAGTCGGCCGAGTCGACTTCTCCTCATCAGCAGCACCCGCTGCCTCCGCATCAGAATCCGCTGCTGCAGACCAAACGGGATCATCAGCCCCTCCCCCTACATCGGCGGCGCTGCACATATCTGGTCGTGTCACCTCCGAAAACCCGCACGTCAAGCTAGGCGCATTCCATACCCTTGACGTTGAAGCGAATCGCGATGTGCGAATTGAGAAAGCCGATGGATGGGATAGCGTTGCGATCGCTCGCGTGGAGGAGGCTATCATCCCGGGGAGAGGAGCGGAGGTAGGTGCCGTCGTCTGTGGGGAGGGCACCGCGGCTTTCTGCCTCCTTTCGCAGCATATGACGTTGGTCGCTAATCGGATAAGCGTGCCCATTCCTCGGAAATCCGCCGCCTCCGGAGCCTCACAGCATGAGAAGGGTATGGTCAAATTCTATGCGACCTTGTATGAATCTTTCGTTCGACACATTCCTTACGGGAATGTTGGTTTACGGGCGATCGTGATAGCGAGCCCAGGTTGGGTAAGGGATGGAGTGCACAACTACCTGGTTGAAGAAGCCGGGAGACGAGGGGATAAGCCCCTTCAACGGGCGTTGAAAGAGAAAATGGTCAAGGTGCATGTGAGCAGTCCGCATGTGCATAGTTTGGTGGAAGTTTTAAAAAGCCCAGAAGTACGTCACACCTCGAATACCCTCTCACGTTGTCAAATGCCGACTGACTTCTGTAGATTGCCTCGCAGTTGAAGGAAACTAAATTTGCTCGTGAAGGCATCGTCCTCGACAAGTGCGTTAATATTGCAATGACTGGAGGGTTTGACTCACTCTTTTTCTCAGGTTCTTCAAAATGCTAGGCACTGACGAAATGAGGGCATGGTATGGGCCGGATCATGTATGTCTCGCGGCGGACCGCGGCGCCATCGGGACGCTGCTCATCTCAGACGATCTCTTTCGGTAAACGACTAACTTACCCCGGAAGGTATACGCTAAATCTCCACCCTCAGATCAAGTGAGCCTGCCACACGGAAAAGGTATGTCGAAGTGGTGGAGGCAGTACAACAGAAAGGAGGCGAAGTTGTCATATTTTCCAGCATGCACGAGTCTGGACAACGTAGGTCAAGTTACAAAAAGCGATGACGTGTGCTAAATATTCTGCTGCAGAATTAAACCAGCTAACAGGGATTGCGGCGATATTGACATTCCCCCTCGATGTTGAGGTGGTTGAAGCGGAAGAAAGGGAAATTGCAGAGGAGGCAAAGAAACGGCAAGCTGAAGTAGACGGTCAAACAGAGTAATGACATCATAATGCGTACCATCGCGATCACGGCTTGAGATCGAACTGACAGCGACGCGTCTCAAAAAATGCCTTCCTCATGTTCGCAAGGACGTCGTGGGCAACAGCGACAAGAGCAATGTCTAAGCGCTCCAGAGAACACAGTCTTACCCTCAGTGCCTCTCCGAAGCGTATGCGAACAGCACAAACAGCCTTTCGACCCAACAAGGTCGCGACGGCTGAAGCAGCAGCGGCCGTCGACTCAGACCCGCCTCTTCTCAAACTCCAGAACGCGATGAAAGGCTCGGTCAAGGATTCCCTCAAAGGCGAGTCTATCGTTTACTGGATGCGAATGGGAGACCTTCGAGGTACGCTCCGGTCCCTTCAGCGCGGCTTGGGTCATTGACCGTTCGTTACGCATAGTGTCCGATAACAGAGCGCTGTCTCTGGCCTCGCAACAAGCACATAAGGAGGGAATACCTGTCGTTGTTCTGTTTGCACTCAGCCCTCAAGATTACATCGCACATGATAGGTCTGCGCGGAGGATTGATTTTACACTGCGAAACCTTTCGAAGCTCAAGGTCAGCCCCTCTTCAGACTGTCTACAAACATTGGCCTCATGACACATATAGGCTACGCTAGCTGACCTCCACATTCCGCTTCACACGATTACCCATACGCCCCGCCGAACGCTGCCCTCGCGTATAATAACCTTGGTGACTAGTTTAAATTGCACAAGTCTTTATGCCAACATGGAATACGAGGTTGATGAGCTTTGTCGTGACATCAAAATATGCGAACTCGCCAAGGCCCATGGTGTCGAACCTACATTTGTCCACAATAAATGCATCGTCGAACCTGGCGTCATTCTCACCAAGGAGAAGAAGAGTTACGCCGTGGGTGGCTCCAGCTTAGTTTTAGACCTTTTATTAAAATCGTTCCTCAGGTGTATTCGCCCTACCAGCGCAATTGGCTCACAGTTCTCAACGGCAACATCCCTTATTACTTGGAAGATTGTCCGATGCCCGAATCTAATTCAGACTCCATTCATGAGTCGAAGAAATTTGCTTCCTTATTCGAAACACCCGTCCCTACTGCCGTTGATGGCTTTGAACTTGAAGAAGAAGATGCCAAGAGAATGTGCGAAGTCTGGCCAGCCGGCGAGGGTGTTGCAGCAGAGGTACGATTTCTGAGGTACTGTCAATGAATGCATTGTCTAAAGTTGAACAGATTTTGCAACAATTTCTCTTGACGAAAGCCCGACCATCCCAGCTCGGAGCAGTGAATCCCCTCGCAGAAGGCGCGGAACAGTCCACCAAATCGAATCGCATCCTGAACTACGGCAAGGATCGCGACAGAGCAGATCGAGACACCACCAGCAGACTCAGGTGATGTCACAAATTATTTGACTTCGATCAATGTGCTAATGCGCATTGTCATGATCAGCGCTTACCTTTCCGCTGGTGTAATATCCATTCGTGCCTGTGTTAGAGCTACCATGCTGCTTCTCAAGGCGGATAAGGTCGACGGAGACAGAACTTCAGGCATCGGGCGATGGGTTCAAGAACTCGCCTGGCGAGACTTCTACACCTGCGTGCTCGTCGGGTTTCCTAGGGTCTCCATGGGCAGGCCTTTCCTAGAAAAGTTCTCTGCGGTCGTGTGGGAGGATCATCAAGCACCCACAGATAGCACACTTGCCGCCGGAGAAGCTGATCAAGACAGCGAGATCCTGAACAGCTGGAAAGAGGGTAAGACAGGAGTGCCTATAGTCGATGCTACCATGCGGTGCTTAAAGGAAATGGGGTGGGTCCACAACCGGATGAGAATGATAACCGCCATGTTTTTGACGAAGGACTTAATGATCGACTGGAGAGTCGGGGAAAGGGTATGTAATTATCGACATCACTTCATACAATACATGCTAACTATCTTTTGTAGTATTTCATGGAACAGTTGATTGACGGAGACCTCGCATCGAACAATGGGGGCTGGCAGTGGAGTGCAAGCACTGGGGTTGACCCTTGTCCTTACTTCAGGATTTTCAACCCGTACACCCAAAGCCTAAAGGTGAGAGCTAAAAACACTGAGTGCTTGTGTTGAATCTGATGTAAGAAAAGGCGGATCCTACTGGAGACTTCATCAGGAATTGGGTTCCGGAGCTCCGAAAGCTAAGGGGGCCTGGTAAGCTCATCCTTCCGCTTTTCTGCAGATTCGCTGACGACGGATATGCAGACCTACACAACCTGTCGGCAGCAGCAGCAGATAAACTTGGTTATCCTCGGCCGATAGTGAAGCACAACGAATCAAGGGAGCGAGCTTTGAGAAGGTTTAAGAATCCAGGCGAACAATGAGTGGTCAATCTGCCGAGGAAGAGAACCTAGGACTTTTGAGAATTCGTCGACATATATTGTATACTTTATTTACTGCATTCAAGTGAGAGCAATTGCCAAAGAGCCTCGGAGGAAGACAAAGACTAGGTCAGGCCATTCAAGTTGTCATGGTGACTTGTGGCGTAAAGTTAACCGAACGAGCTGTCATGTTTGTCTATCTTTGCATTTAGAGCTGGCGCCCAAACAAACCCCAACTCGTCCTCCCCAACATTGTCCGGCCATTTCGAGTGAGCAGGATGTGCAAACGAAGAGCGGTTCTTGCTATCGTTTCCATGGTTTCTCCTCCTGTTACTACGCAACCGTGCTTACCTTGCTGTACTTATTGCCCGAAGTAGTAATTCTGCCTGGTAACAGACCTCCGACAGTGGTATCCATGGGCGCTCGGATTGACTTCCAATCCAGCCTCGAGGCATGGACCCTGGGGCGAGGGATTCCGCTATTTAAGCAGGTAAGGACGGACCGATGTTTCTTCATCAGTACTGCTGCAGTACTAGTCACCCCATCTCAGTCTCCCTTTCCATTCCCCAAACCCAATCCCCCCTTCTCCCCAACCCAGTCTTTGCATCGTCTAGTCAGCGACCAGCATACTGCAAATGTCTTACTCCAACATCAACTCCTACTCCTTCTTCCCCTCCTCCCCCACCTCCCCCAACGCCTTCAACCTCTTCATCCCCTCCTCCCAATCTCCCCGTGATACCCATGCGGCATACCAGGACCTGCGCCAGGTCCTCCGTCCCTCGAACCAAAACCAATCCACGACCACTAAAAGGTCTTCGAGCGGCTCATCCGTTTCATCCGTCAAGTCCGGTCTGAAGAGGTTCTTGGGCGCCAGGAACTAAATCCGCCAAAAGCACAGAGGATGCTATATCCCCATCCGCAGTTGCGTCACACCTCCTGCTACAGCTCAGAGCTCGCAGCCTGCCCATTGGGCGCCCTCCGCATTGTGGAAGACACCCTGGTTCTCGCCCCGGCGCTCTCGATTTCCCTACGGGGGCAAGAAACACCAGGCACTTCGTCTGCTACTAGCCTGGACGGGCTCGTTCATGGCTGCATGTCGTCATCAAAGCATTTTTGCCACCACGGAGCAGGGTGACGCTGGTTATGAGGCGGGGCTGGAAGCTGTTGAAAAAGTCGTTGAATTTGGACACCCGGACACTTATCATTATTATCACACCTTGGACCTTTTCGCAAACTTCATTGTAGCCCTAGAATCTCTAGACATGTAGCATATGCACGCCAGCGAAAACCTTTCCAAAATTATGCGGCTCACTGCCGTTCAAACTTGTCCAAAATCTGTCGACAATTCAATGCTTGGTGACCGAATATCAGTCATTGCGTTCGAATACATATTTCCTAGTAAAATACAGTCGCGGGGATTGTTGAAATCCGAATACTACTACACCGACGTCGCAAAGCTCCTGCCTCCCATCGAAGCACTTAGCAGGCCAGATAGCAGCATCTGCGCCCCACTCCACCATCGGCATGCCGACGGTGCGAATCGCCCAACTAACAAACGGTCAAGAACACAACGCCACTCTTGGTGAAAGAGAGCGTTGCTTTTAAATTAACCAGTACGCGAGCGCTGTTGAAGCGGAGGAGCGGAGACCTTTAAGCATAAGTCTCGCGGGCCCACCTGGCCGCATTGACGAGGTTGACGAGGGCGGCCTCAGTCTCCTTCCAGCCACGAGTCTTCAGACCGCAATCCTATAAACACAAGACAGTCAGTGACCAATGAGAAATAAATGAAAAAGGGACACTGACAGGGTTGACGAAGAGCAGAGAGTCAGGAAGGATATCGAGCATAGCTTGAGACGGTCTTTGATCTCCTGCTCAGAGGGAATACGGGGAGAGTGGATGTCGTAGACACCGGGGCCGATCTGGTTGGAGTAGCCATATTGCTTGAAGGTGTTGAGGAGCTTCATGTCACTCTTAGAGGCCTCGATAGAGATAACGTCGGCGTCGAGACGTTGAATGGAGGGGAAGATGTCGTCAAAGTCGGAGTAGCAGAAGTGCGAGTGGGTCTGGAGACGATCGGTGACGCCGGCAGTGGCGAGCTTGAAGGAGTCGACGGCCCAGCCGAGGTAGGCTTCCCAATCTGCGCGGCGGAGAGGAAGCTTATCGAAAGAGATCAATCAGTATGATAAATACAACGCTGCGTGGAATGACTTACACCCTCACGGATGGCGGGCTCGTCGACCTGGATGGCGTTGATGCCAGCCTTCTCGAGATCGATAACCTCGTCGCGGAGAGCGAGAGCAAGCTGCTTGGATTGCAGCTCACGGGTCACATCCGCACGGGGAAAGACCAGTTAAGAATGGTGACAGGGCCAGTGAGCATTCCCTTCATGGGGTTCTGGGTGACGCTCTGGGCAAAGCTGCTCCACTTGACGGTGATAGGGGCGGGACGGCTAACGTCAGAGACGATGATGGGAGGGCGGACATAACTATACATGTCCTGTTAGCGGTATGCTAGTACTAACGCAATCCAAGGGACTTACCGAGAACCGTAGCTCTGAACCCATGCGTTCTGGGTAAAGACGAAGCCCTGAAGATGCTCGCCGAAGTACTGAACCATGTCATTCCTCTCAGGTTCGCCGTGGACCAACAGATCAAGGCCGATCTTCTCCTGGAATCGGACGACAGTCTCAATCTCCTTCTTGATGAAATCCTCGTATTGTTCCTCAGTGATCTCTCCCTTGTTGAACTTGGAACGAGCAAGACGGATCTCTTTGGTTTGCTAGATGCAAGCCGTTAGATAATTTGTGAAAGTATAGATGATGATGAGGCGTACAGGGAAAGATCCAATGGTGGTTGTGGGGAACTTAGGGAGGTGGAAATGCTTCGCCTGAATCTCCTTGCGGACGGCGAAGGGGCTCTTGCGCTCCAACTGGTCAGGAGTGATGGCGGCAACACGTTTGCGGACACTATCATCAGATGTCTCCTCAAACTCACGGCGCTTGGCGATGGACGCCTTGTTAGCCTCGAGAGCGGCAGCGACCTTGGCATCCTGGGAGTCGGAGAGGACTGCAGCAATGACGGAAACCTCGGCAGCCTTCTCCAAGGCAAAGGAGAACCAATCCTTCTGCTCGTCGGTGAGCTTGTTCTCAGTAGCGAGGGTGACGGGAGTGTGGAGAAGCGAGGACGATGTCGCAACGATGACGCGTTCCTGACCTAGAGCAGCAACAGCGACCTGTGCCAACTTGATAGCAGCATCAAAGTCGGTCTTCCAGATGTTGCGACCTGAGACCAGACCCAGTGAAAGGACGATGTCGGTGTTCTTTACTGCATCGACGACGTCTTGGAGCTGGCCGGGTTCACGGTCAAGGTCGATGTGGAGACCTGCAACGGGGAGCTTCGCAACGAAGGGGAGGTTGCCGTCGAGGCGGGAGAAGTAGGTGGTCAGGAGGATCTTGGGGGCAATGGGAGCAAGCTCCGTGTAGGCAGTGGTGAACTCCTTCTCGAGGGTGGCAGCGCTGTCAAGGACCAGGACGGGCTCATCAACTTGAACCCACTCAGCGCCGGCAGCCTTGAGGTCAGCGAGGAGTGTGTGGTAAATGGGAGGAGCTTGGGGAGGAGAGAGATGGGCTGGAAGCCGAGCTTGGCACTCTTGGCGGCCTTGCCGAGAACCAAGAAAGAGATGGGTCCAAGGACCACGGGGCGGGTTGTGACACCAGCAGCCTGAGCCTCTTTGAATTCCTCAACAGCCTTGTTGAAGTTCAACTTGAAGTCAGTCTCCTCAGAGAACTCAGGGACTACGAAGTGGTAGTTCGAGTCAAACCTGAATAGATAAGGAAAGTCGTCAGCGATCATTGATCATGTTAGGGAGAAAATGGGGATAACAAGATCGATTGCCGAGATATGGAGAAGTAGAACTTACCACTTCTTCATCTCTGACGCGGGGACATCGACGTTCTCGGCCTGGCGACCACGACCCATGGCGAAGTACACGTCGAGAGGTGACAGACCAAGTCCGACATATCGTTTGGGAATAACGTTGAAAGCAGCGGAGTGATCAAGGACGTGATCGTAGAGCGAGAATTCACCACTGATAGCGTTCCGAGTCAGTATCAAATTTCTGAGTGATCGATGGCGATCTGGAAACATACCTGGGGACGAAGTCGACGCCCTGGGCCTTGACGCTGGTCCAGCTTGTCTTCTTCACATCGGCGGCAGCCTTGGTAAGGTCATCCGCAGAGATTTTGCCAGCCCAGTAGGCTTCGACGGCCTTCTTGACCTCACGATTCGCTCCTAGAAACAAGAATCGCACGCGTTACTCATCGCAATCAAGTATATGGAGAAGCACACAATCCTACCAATGCGGGGGAAACCGAGGACGCTAGAGAGAACCATTTTGCGTAGACGGATGAGATGAAGAAATTTGGGGATGGTGGTACGATACTGAGGAGTGGTTGCTCCTCACAATTGCGACTTTTACCAAAACGCGCACGTGCTTGATCATCGATAAATCAAATTTGAAAATCTGATCTGCCCGGCCGAAAGTGTCGAGGACATGAGGCGCTACATCCTTCAATCGGGATTGGATCCAACGATAGCACGATTTGCACGAAAAAAGAAAAAAAGGGGCCCATCGGTTGACAACTAAGATGGCGTGCTTTTTATGCCATCCGCCTAACGCGACTCTTGCCATTTTCCTCAAGGGTCTCCTGATCATAAGAATTTTAACACGGATTCATTGTCCAATGCTCTGAAGCTATAAGAACACAACAGAGGTAGAGTACATGGTGAGACATGTTATTCACGACGAGCCACTTCCGGACGAAATGCCCTTGATTCGCTCGAAGGCCAGGCGGATAAGCCGTTTGCGCTTGAAGGCTTTCTTGATCTTGGATCCAGTCGGCTTAGGGGGGTCCGCAGAGACAGGAAACAAGGATGCCTGGTAGAGGCCTTCGCCCTCTGGGAAGTCGGGAACCTCGATGGCAGGATCGACAGGATAGGTAGCAGGCGTGATAGGTCCATCGCTGTCTGAGCCTGAGTTTGTTGAACCAGAGGCCCGCGCACTCGGAGAAGCCGAGTCAGTGTCCAAGTCCGCGCCGGGAACGGTCAGGAACGCAGATGACGGTATTATGAACGAGGATGGAGCATCGGAGTCGTCCGGGGGGCTATCGAAAGCATAGACTTCATCTGAACTGACTGAACTGTCTGTCTTGTCGGTAGATCCATGCACAGTGTCGCCATCAGTTTCGATCACCGTTGCCTGCCGCGGTTTGCCCTCTGAAAGTATCTTCGCGACCGCGCCTACTGCCGGACTAGCACCAGATATCTCTTCCTCCGTCATGAAAAAAGTGTCAAGAATCAAGATCTCTTCGCGTAGGTCCGTCAAGGAGATGCGACTCAAGGGGTTGATAGTGAAGATTCGTTTCAGGATGGCATTGGCCCCATGAGAGATGGGAAGGACTTGGCGAAGGAAGTCTCT
This sequence comes from Lyophyllum atratum, assembly GCA_014905825.1. Taxonomy (NCBI): domain Eukaryota; kingdom Fungi; phylum Basidiomycota; class Agaricomycetes; order Agaricales; family Lyophyllaceae; genus Lyophyllum; species Lyophyllum atratum. The sequence continues at coordinate 2,010,244 of JACGCN010000002.1, read as the reverse complement.
GTCGTGGAGATACGCAGCAAAGCAATCGTCCTTGGTTGTTGCATAGCGCCATGGGTTGCGACCAGAAATCATGTTCGTGAGGATGACACCCAGAGACCAGATATCGCTATGACGAGTAGAGTACCGACCAACCGAGAGCTCCTTCCCGATACACTCTGAAAGGAGGAGGCGGACATCAGTAACGAAACGTGAAGTAGAGTTATTATGAACTAACCAGGGCTCATGTAGTAGGAGCTGCCGCAGCCAAAATCTGTCGATATTGGATCTTGGATTGAAAGACCAAAGTCGGCGAGACGAATGTCGGCACCTGCTTCCGAGCAAAGAACATTTTCCGGTTTGATATCCCGATGGAAAACGCTCTTCTCATGACAGTGGAGGACAGCATCGATGAGTTGAACGAACGAGTCCTTGACAAGTTGCACGTTATTGTGGAAGATTTGGGTTTCGGTTATGGCAGTGAACAGATCTCCACCAGCACAGAGATCGAGGATGACGTAGACATAATTTTCGTCGACGATGGCTCGATGGAGTGTCACGATGTTTGGATGGTCGCAGACCATCTGATGTAGGTTTATTTCGCGGTCTTGGAACTCCTCTTGGTGGGAACCCCTCTCCGGCCTAAGCAGGCATTTGACGGCGTAGTGGATGGGCTTATCAAGTGGAGACAACACTTCGAGTGCGCGGTAGACCTTGCCGTAGGCACCAGACCCCAAACTTTCCAGAAGTTTGAGGCGTCCATTGTCGATACTGCGTCCCGTGAGGTCAGGCATGGCGTCGGTGACGGTGATGCGACCCATGATGAACAACTCGGAGGAAAGATATCGAACGGAGAGTAAAGAGTTCAAGTAAAGAAAGGCTACGCTCGAAAAAAAGTTGAAGGAGAAAAGGTTCGAAAGGTGAAAGGAAGAAGAAAGAAGTGGAAAGGAAGAAAACGCGAGACAGGCATCTTATAAGGAGTCGTGGCTGACGAGTGGTTCGCGCTGACCGTCAGCCTGTCAGTCCCGATATGGAAGTGGCGGGATCGGAGGACGCGATTCGGAACTCGGCATTGTTCCCGCGACATCGGTTGCGCGAAATATGTTTGTCCGAAGTCTGCCCGCTTTCTCCGTCTCCCGGGTCAAGCGGACCGTTCGATTCCCCTGGGCCCTAACACTTTTAACTCGATGCCTCAGCTAATCTTCTTGGAAGCTTGCTCCCACCATGTCTGATAACCCATCTTTTGTCCTACGCGCCGTGGAGGATGTTGTTTATGAACAGCGACCCATCCCCGAAAGTCGGTTGACCTTGCCCGCTGTGTTCAACAGCTGCAATTAACATATCCTATCAGTATCTGGGGATCAGGTCCTCGTCGAAGTGAGGAAGACTGGTAAGTCATTTCCCTCATCCTTCGCTTGTATTTGGTCTAAGCATCATGCAGGTATCTGCGGTTCAGATGTAGGTTAATGGTCGCTTTAGCACTGCCAGAATCCAATGTGCACCTTAGGTACACTACCTCGTCGAAGGTCGCATCGGTGACTTCATTGTCAACGATCCCATGGTAAGGACTCCAGACCCGAACATGTACAGAAGTACTGATCCATCGAGCAGGTCTTGGGTCACGAATCCGCTGGAGTGATCTCCAAAGGTATATCGGGCACATCGCAGACAAGATTCCCTGTCTGATAACAAGCTGCAGTGGGTCCTGACGTCAAGCATCTCAAAGTCGGGGATCGCGTAGCAATGGAGCCTGGCGCAACATGTCGTGCGTCGAACATAACCAGCATATATGCGCTTATTTGATCCGTACGGTACAGGAAAGTGCGACGCCTGCAAGTCTGGACGCTACGAGGTGCGCATGACGCCATCATTTTAGCGCCTCGTCACTGATTGCGCATTGTTCCATTTCTGCTGCAGCTTTGTCCCGATATCGTCTTCGCCGCTACACCTCCGTATGACGGTACTTTGGGTCGCTATTATCGTTTATCCGCGGATCTTGCCTTCCCACTCCCAGAAAACGTTTCCCTCGAAGATGGTGCTATGGTACGTGGGATACTATCCCCCCCCCAAAGATCTTCTAAATATAGATTAGATCGAGCCTCTCGCGGTCGGCATCCACTCCGTCTCCAATCTTGGAGCATTCCGCGCCAACCAATCAATTGTGATCTTCGGATGTGGGCCGGTCGGCCTACTATGCATGGCTGTCGCAAAGGCTCTCGGCGCGTCTCGCGTTGTTGCAGTCGACATCAACCCCGCCCGCCTTGAGTTCGCAAAGAAGTATGCGGCAACCGATGTTTATCTACCACCCAGATTCGAAGAAGGAGAGGCCAAGACCGCTTATAGCAGGAGAAATGCCGAGACCATGAAGGAAGATCTGGGAATCCAAGACAGAGGGAGCAAGTCCATAGATCTCGTCATCGATGCTAGCGGTGCGGAAGTATCTATCCAGACAGCGCTGCATGTCGCGAAGTCCGGTGGAACAGTCGTGCAAGTGCGTCTTTCTCTTTTTGTTTAGATCTGAGTACGCGAGCTCATCGGTGAATAGGTTGGGATGGGGAATCCTAATGTCACGATTGACATTGGGCAGCTGACCACAAAAGAGCTGAACTACAAGGGTTCATTCCGCTATGGAGTATGAGAACACCCTTCATCTACCTCCTCGTCTTTGACATGTTTTTATAGCCTGGGGATTATCCACTTGCCATCGCTCTCGTTGCCCAAGGCAAGATTGATCTGAAGCCATTGGTCACCCATCGGTATGTGCCCACCACATTGAAAAACATCCTACTCGTACTCATATATCTTCCGCCTTGTGCAGTTATACTTTCGAGGAGGCTATCACCGCATTCCAAGCGACACGCGCAGGGCAGAGTGAGGACGGCAAGGGCGTCATTAAGGCTATCATCTCGGGGCCTGGCTTCCCTGCTGATGCGGCTTGAGCATAGGTGGTTTCAGAGAGTCGATTTTGGAATTATGTATTTGTAACGTATTATTAGGTCGTGGAAATGCTATCCTCCGCAGTTCTTGAGTAGGGACCAGGGACTGGACCTCAGCGTTGCTTGCAAATGACAGGAAGGCTAGAGGACCAGAGCTTTAGAGCTTATGCACTTCATTGGAGGTGAAGCCCATTTCGCCCAAGACACCTCTTATAGGGCCCTGAGAAAGGTTTCGTCCAAAAGGTCCAGATAATGCATTGATCATGCTGCTCAAGTCATCAGCGACTAGACATCACAAAAAATCTCAGAAAACTTACGGATCAGGTCCGCACACGAGGAAAAGAACCTTGCAGGGGGGCTTTGGGATTTCGGACTGCCCAAAGAACCTTTGCCACCAAGGAACTCGTTCACTGAGTCCAAGACATTTCTCAATGGCAGGCTTTCCTATACGGCCTAGGTGCGGAGGAGGCATGTGTGAGGAAGGAGGTAGCCCTTCAAGGGAATCCACAAAAAGTTGGAGTCGGAACCTGTCCGGATTCTGCGCAGCGAAGGTGGCTAGTCGATCCATCATTCTAGGAGGAGGGAGTTCGGCAGTGCTGGATGACGAGTGGAGCAGGGTAAAACGAGTCCTAGTCTCGGGCCGGCGAGAAATTACTGAGTGGAAGAGTTGGTAGAAAGGAGTGATGCCTGTCCCTCCTGATATCTGAGAAACGGCGTGAAGATATGACGATCAAAATATATGACGAGCCTACACATACCATGATAATTTCGTCCCATTCGCCGTCCCTCCATGGCCAGGTTGTGAGAGGGCCACGTAACTCGATTTTCTCCCCAGCGGTCTTAGAGTGCAACCATCGGCCTACCTCGCCCTTGGGGTATTTTTTGATCCAAAAAAGCATGCGGCCTTCTTCGTCGACGCCTTCAAGAGGGGTATATGGTCTTTCTACTTGGATATCGTCATCCTTTATAAACACTGACCAGATTGGAGCGAACGGGGAAGCCGAGGAACCTGCTGTGTTGCGGGGAGGAAGGAGCTGGGGTGGGACCATCACCTCAAGGAGCTTTGTGGTCGGCCCAGAACATTCATTGTTTAATACGGTCGAGGGTGTGAAGTGGGATGGTGAGAGCGGGGTCGTTGCTGAAGTGGGTGCAGAACGGGACACATCGGGGTAAAAGAAATAGAAAGAAAGACCAGCGAGTGCTCCGATTGCGAGGGGAAAAGAGACTATGCGGGTGGCAGTGTATCTTGTAGCTCCTGATGAATAGAAGCGATGGCGAGGGAGGCTTTGCCGTAGAGTGTTCTGGCAGAGCAGACGTTGCTTCATGAAGAGATTCAGAAATTGAAATTGGATGTTCGTGACGGTCGTCACAGTCATGTGCTTGTGATGCAACCCAAGTCGCGTCACACTCGTCCTCCACCCCGCACGATATGCCGTTCAAAACCAGGAATCCCTATTACCTGCGCATATCGGAGAAAACCGTGCTTCCTTTATATGTATGCTGTTTAGTTCAGGATATGCCTTGTTTCTCACTTTTCACACCTTGCTACAGTTATATCTGGACGAACGCCATCTCGAATGGATGTCCGACGCGGTTCTACAACACGTTCTGGCTGACCTGAGACCATAGTCGGGATGCTTCATTTCTCTCCTGACTCTTACACTCACCCACCTGCAAAGTATCTTGCCCAAGCTCAAGGCTGAAGCGAGCATAGTTCCTGGCAATGCAGCGTCTTCAAAAAAGGCGACGGTTGATACATATAGAGGAGGTAGGTATCGTTTTATTTCTTCGGATCTGACTTACAAGCGTTGTTTTCCAGAGGCTTATCAGTTTTGCTACTTCTTTCGCAAAACAGAACCTCACTCGGTCGTAGTCAAGGTATGTCAATCATGCTTTATACGTGCTCAGAGTGACCGACACTGTTGCAAAGACAAGGCACTTTGTAGCATTACCCCCACAGAAACGGCCTACAATGCCTCCCCCTCCAGTCCCATCCTCCTCAAAGCGGCAGCGAGGGAAAAGAAAGTCTGCCGTGGAAAAGGACAAGAATGGGGGTGCTCGGAAGAAACGTAGAACTAAAGGGAAAGGAAAGGCTCGAGACGCAGAAGATGATCTGTTAACTTCCAGCAACGACGAAGACGACGGCGATTACAACCCAGCCGAACCCCGCAGATCAAGGCGAACGACGAAGACTTCTGGGGCATATCAAGAAATAGATGGCAACGAAGATCCAGTAGTGACCATGGCTGCAAAATCTACATCGCAAGGCGCTGATATCGACATGACTGACCCATCTGTCAGTAGGGAGATGCCTGGAGCAGAGCTAGGTTCCTCCCACAATATGGCTGTTGATATTCCAGTTGCGGCCCAGGATCTTCCTGCTACGTCGATGTCCCTCGAGCTAGAAATTCAGGAAGAGGAAAAACCAAAACCAATATTACGGCTACAATACCAGGGTTTCAGCATTTACGGTCAATGTCTTTGCATTGTCGTAGAGCCATGGCCGCCGATACGGTTCATGTCTAGGGCGTCTTCTGTTATTCCAGCCATTTTCAGAGAACCAAGCGTCGTGCCGCCGGTTTCCTTGCCTACTCTAGGGCCCAGCGTCCGAGAAAAGACTCCACTCTTTCTTCCCGATGATTACAGAGGAAGGAGCGAGACTCCTGCTCCGTTTCGAGGTCAAAGTCTCCCTCCATCCACATCATCGTTCCTCGATCCACGATTTTTGGAAGATTCGGACGAATCAGACGATGAAGGTGGGATGATGCAGTTCAGTCAGGTGTTGAATAATGCAGGAGATGCTCGAGCGGGAGCTGCGGACGACGACGAAGACATGGATACTGCGATGTTTTTTGGGGACGCGGACGAAATCAGAGAGCTGTGACAGTTGTATTTTCCGCGTTATTCGAGGTGTATATTATCGGATCTGCTACATATTAGATATTACGGGATATATATATAATACTCATTTGACCTCAAGCTCGCCCGATTTCCTTGAGAATCTCCACCTTCCTCGTCTCTGAAACTTCTCTAAAGCCTGCATTGGCCATCTCGAACATGCCGTGTCCGCCAGAGAGGGCACGCAGCCGCGTAGAGTAGTCGAGCATTTTACTGAGCGGGGCAAGAGCATGCACGGAGCGTTTCAGACGCAGCGAAACAGAGGATCCAGACGAATCTGCGCCACCCGACGGCGATAACAACGCAGGGGGGATATATACTCCCTCCTCTGGATAACCTCCGATCTCTTCACTGCCATCTGCAGCTACAGTTGACCCTGTATCGAGGTCTAAGACCTCCCCACCATGCTCCGTCACGTCCTTTACAACCTTTCCAAGGCTGTCCTCTGTGACAGAGATCTTCAGATGGACATAGGGTTCCATAACGGGACCCATGCCAGCATTGCGAATGCGGTTGCGCATGATTACAGCAGTAGCGCCAGTCAGCATTGAGGCGGCTGTGCCAGGAGGTATAGAGAACGCCTTCAACTGGATATGGAGGTGGGACATTGCCAGCGAACTGTTGGGTGAGTTTGAAAGGGCGCTTGAGATTCCGTGAACGATATAGGATTGAGGTGTTCCTGTCATGGCATCTGGGGAGGGGAATGGTTGAGCCGTTTCGTCGAGAACAACGTTGCCATCCCAGACTGGATCTCCGGTTTCTCCATGCTCCAGGGGTCGAATGTCGAGAGTAACAGAGATGTCGATTTGCTTTCCTCCAGCATCGGTCTGCCATAAGTTGGAGTTCGGACCAGATGCATCAGGGCCCAAGCCTTCCCGGTAGCTGACGCGGCGTCTCCCAACTTCGAACCGCACATTCCATTCGTCCTTCAATCGTCCTTCGACAATTTCAAGATGGAGTGCACCCATCCCATGGACCAAAATTTGTCCCTCTTGCACATCCACACGGACGGAAGGGTCCGTGCGAGCAAGGGCCTCTAAGGCTTCTTGGACAGGCTCCAGATCGGAATGTGATTGAGGGATGATAGAGGCAGCGATGACTGCGGCGGGAGGAACTATCTGGCGGAGAACAGAACGTGTGGATGCTGGACCACCGGCGGATACCAGTGTGTCTCCAGTACGAGTATACTTTAGTCCTAGAATCACACCCACAGAGCCAAACGGAAGTTCGTCGACTTCCTCCGCTTCCGAAGCATACAAAAGAAGTAGCTTTGAGACACGCTCGCGTTGGTTTCTGCTTGTGTTGAAGACGACACTGTGCCGCGTCAGTTTTCCTGGAAGAATATATCAACATATGCTCATCTCGAGGGAATCGAGAGGATACCTGAATAAACCCGAACGAAAGTCATCCACCCTCGCTTCTTATCCCATGCAACTTTCCATGCAAGAAGCCTGACGGGACTATTAGAAGCCTGAGGATCATGGACCACATCAAGCGGGCTAGCCAAGAGTTCTCCAACGTAGTCCATAACAAGGTCTGTGCCGATATTCTTCATCGCTGATCCCCCAAGGACAGGAAGGATCTGCTTTTTTATCGTAGCTTGACGCAGGTGTCGTATAATGCTCGAAGTCTCCACGTTAAGATATGCGGTGGGTGTAGATGGAAGACTGAGAAGGTTCTCCATGAGCTCCTCCGAGTACATGGAAAGGTTTTCTAGTAGCTGTGTACGCGCCGGAATTAAGTGAGGGAGGATCGGGTGAGATGCAGGTATAACGTCAAAGTTAGTGAATGTTTCGTCATCCCGTGGAAGGGGGTGGCGGGATACTGTCCCTTCCGCATCCCACTTCCAGACTTCCCATTTCACTAGGTCGACCAAGCCTTGGACTCCCGGCTCTGCTTGTGCATAATGACGGGGATCAAAGGAAGCTATTGGAAGTACCAAGGCCATCGGATGAGGATGAAGCCGATGCGAGAGCAAGGAAGCAAGAGAGGCTCCGAACGAGGCTCCAGGTCGGTCAAGCTTGTTTAAAAACATGATTCGCGTAGCTACACCGTATCTAACAGCAGAAAGGTTTCAGAGCAATGTCAGAAAGGTTCACATACGCCTCACCTGATCGACGCACCTGTCTAACTGCCTCCAGACGCCTTTCGTTTGCGCTTCAACTCCTTCAACAGAGTCGATCAGAACTACGGCGCCGTCTACAACTCGACTGGCGCTCTCGACTTCCATTCCAAAGTCTGCGTGTCCGGGAGTATCTATGAGATTGAAAGTCCAGTTCTTCCACTTGACTGGAATACTGGCGGACTGAATAGTGATTCCACGTTCCCTTTCCGCAGGTAGGAAATCAGTCGTGGTACTTCCCGTGTCGACCGTACCCCGCGTGGAGAGATATGCGGATTTTAAGAGAATAGACTCTGTCAGAGTAGTTTTCCCCGAGTCTAAACGGAGGAATGTCAAGGAGTCGTCGACGCATGGTGCTATATGCAGGCGCACCGATATGCGCAACGAGCGCCATATTGCGAGTTTTCGACGGGTCATATTCTGCTGGCCTGGAATAGGCACGGCAACCGAGCTTTAAGATATTAGACGGGCTATAGGATGCCCATCGGGTTAAGAACATGAGCCAGCTAAAATGCAATGTCCACAAGGCACAACTTCCACCACTGAGTACCTCATAGCCTTTTGGACCTAACAAGGGTAAAGTCCCGCTATTGTTGCCCGAGACCGCAACAATGCAGTCCACATATTACACTCTTTCTTCCCCCCGACCCCAGGGATGGCTTCAGATACACTGGTTAGCCTTGATGAACGCATCAAACAACGAGAAGCTGCTATGAAACACCCTTTACAAACAATTCCAGTCGCTACTCATGCTCCAATTGGCAATATTCCAAATACGCCACTGGCTGTGTCTGTCATCGCGTTCATCTTAGGAGGACTGTTCTCTTTGGGATTCTTGGTCTTTGCAGTGGGCGGTTTCGATGCATACTGGTGGACAAATGCCCAACTTGGATTCTTTGTAGCCGCTTGGGCTGCTTTTCACTGGGGAGAGTTCGCTGTAACTGCAGGGTGGAACCTTGAGAAATGCAGTGTTGACTGTGAGTGACCATTCCTGTCGTACATCCCATACTAACCCTCTTTCCAGCATACCTGCTCGATAATGGTGCAATGTATCATATCGCAAATGGCGTTGCCCTGGCGGAATACCTGATTACGCTTTACTTTAAACCTGCTCTTAAAGCGTACCCTTATCTGACACCCATTGGTGTGTATTCTATGAAGTTCATCCTGAACCGTATTTTAAGCCATCTCACAGGAATAGCTTTCGTGATAGCGGGCCAGCTATTGCGATCCATAGCGATGATCCATGCTTCGACCAACTTTTCCCATTCTGTCGCGTTTCGAAAGCGCGATACTCATAAGCTTGTAACTGATGGTGTTTACGCGTCAGTACTGCAAGTATGACTTCTCGGAATTATCCACTAACGCTTCGCGCAGCTGGTTTCGTCATCCTTCATACGCAGGCTTTTACTACTGGGCGTTAGGCACACAGCTCGTATTGCAAAACCATTTGACATTCATCCTCTTTACAATTCTGCTGTGGAGATTCTTTTACTACAGAACAAGAGGTCAGCATTTCACCCCATTTCCCTTTCGACGCGATCTCATGATTTTCTTCACCTAGCTGAGGAAAATGCTCTGACAAGGTTTTTTGGTGACGACTATGTCAAGTATCGACAAAGAGTTGGGACCAAGATACCTTTTGTCCCATGATGTTCTTCGTTCCTCAATATCACCTGGGTTAAAGTCAAGTAGAATATACAGCCGAATTTAAATCGCTTTTTGACTTATGTGCACAACGGAGGTGTTCAGATCATGCTCATAGGAAGAAGAGTCGGGCATGTAAACATGGGATGTACATAATACCACACTCAAAACATCTACTCCTCGGCCTTGATCGGGCCCTTGTCCGAGACGTAGATGCCGTCCAAGAATTTACGGATATCCTTGTTCCGTACACGGCAAATACCCTGGATCGATGCAGCTGCGAAATGGTGTCAGACTTACAATTCTTATGCATATGTTGACTGCACCCACCGGATTGCGAGACCATATCGATATCGTTACCCTCAAGAATCAGCTCGTCTTTCTGCGCCGCCGACTCTGTAATGTTGACGCCGTTCAACATGCCGACATGTCGTACAGTCTTCAATAATGAATCAGCACAAGGAGTACACGTGAAGGGTTGAGTCGAGACGTACTTTTTCGCCAAGGAAATTGCGGATCTCCACCTGAGTTCCATCGTTTTGAATGATGCAGTTGATGGGGAAATGGGCGTAGACGGCGCGCATTTTGTATCGGAAGCCCTAGAGCAGATAATATGAGCACAGTGTGTCCAGATACGACATGGCCGTACGAACCTGTGTAACACCGATGACCATGTTGTTGATCAGCGTCCTGATCGTGCGCAGGCATGCAACATGCTTGCGGCCGCCCTGCCAGACGGCCAGGGACACCTTCTTCGTCTTTCCACTCAGCAACCGGATGTCCATGTTGACATGGCGAACATTCTTGGTGAGGGTTCCTCGGGGCCCGGTGACAACGATAACACGGGACTTGACGGAGACTTCAACGTTGTCGGGGATCTCGAGTTCTTCGGTCTTGAGGACGTCCCGCATCTGAAAGCGAAGGAGAGTCAGTTCTGGCTTAGGCGAAGTCCCCTGTCATCCGAAGTCCCCTTCCACCATCCATCAGTTCTACCGCCTCGAAATCGTTGAAACGAGTGTCAAACGAGTGTGGACGCCGAGGAGACTCCAGAGGACCTAAAGACAGCAGATCGGGGCAGCGGTACGCACCTTGAGCGATAATTTTGAGGGGTGTTGAGCGGATGGTGGATTCGACGATGGATTTGCTCAAGCCAGCTGACATAAGCACTGCCTAATTTAGTAGCTCGACACTGCCACACTGGTCCGAGTCTTACCCGTTTTATTTCTCTCAAAAATCTTGCGACCTGTTTCCGGTGCGCTGGTAGTTTGTACGAACAAATGTAGTATAACTGCCCTATCTGAACGGTGTGGCAGTGGTGTGGCTAACAATGGTCAAAGTATCTATGCGCTATGCACGGGCCGGAGTAATAGTCAGCTCCGACAGGCGAGCACAATGGTCGGGGTTTGAAATGGAGCTGATTGTCACAGGTGTCATTCAGGCATCTCTTGCAGCAACCCCCACCATCGTGCTACTCATTCGTCTTCGCTGTGTCTGGCAGTTCGTGTGAGACCGACTGAAAATTTGACCCGACACCACAACCGTCTACTGTTTGACCACCAGTAGGATTTCCCCGACCGTTGTCTTTTTTTGAGACTTGGCCCCTCCCCGCCAACTGCGCATAAGTTCCGTTGGCATGTCTCTCTATTCCTCTCAGAGCCATTACGGCCAGCCTCCGTACTCGAATTATTCCCAACCTGTCGCTCACAGTGGATATCAGTATCAGTATCAGCAGCCCCCTCCGCCGATTCCACCAGCACCCATCTACCTCGATCCAGTCTCATTTCGCCGGGAATACACCAACCGTCTCGCGGAACTCCAAGTGAACTCGAGGCCTATCATCCAGAACTTGTCGATGCTCGCTCAAGACTACTCGCGATACGCGGAAATAGTTGCTCAATCACTAGAAGCTCATATACGACGGGTGAGTCTTATTTCCAACTCCACGGTAGCTCTTCACTGGTTTCTCCCATGATTGTCGGCGGTGTTCTACACATCATTCATACCATGTGTTGCCCACTTGTCATGTACTGTAGTCTTAGTTCTACATTGAGCACAAAGACAAGTAAGACGGCTCGTTGACCAGGAAAACCATCAGAGATCGATCCTCTGTTTGCAGTCCCTTGTACTTTTTTCTTTTTCTCATCGTGTTCCCCTTCTTCCGGACTTGTCTTCCGTACCGCGGATTGCTGACTCATCACTTCCTTTTTTGGTTTGCCTATTTGTAGGTGCCGCCTTGGATGAAGTTGCCCGCGTTTTATCTTCTGGACGCGATTTCTAAAAATGTGTATGAACCGTATGCTCGTCATTTTGCAGTTTTCGTCATACCCTTGTTCTTGGAGACGTATGGCCAGGTCGACGAGAATACTCGAAGCAAAATGGAAGAGATGCTTCTTACTTGGCGAACCGGCTCTCCTCAAGGCAAAGAGCTGTTTGGTGTACCCCCTCAAGTTGCTATCGAACGAGGAGTGTGGGGTGACGGAGGTTCTACTCACAATGTAAGCAGTCTTTCAGTTCATCTTTCAACGGTCTCATTTAATACCTATGTAGGCACCGTCTGGTTTTTACAACGGATCGGGGCACATCACGAAAGCACAAGTTCTCAGCGAATTGGAGTTTACTTTAGGACAAAAGGAACGTGCTTTGCAAACTAATCCTTATGACGTAACATCCCAGAACCATGTCAACGTTCTACACCAAGTGAGTAACCTCTCACTTGAAGCCTTACACTCTCTCACACCTTTCATAGTTACGAAAGCTTGTTGAGGCAGGAGTATCACAAGAAGAGCTTCAACAGATCCTTACTCAACTGCGTAGTCTTGTCCGAAGCACAGCGCCGCCAGCACCACCCCCGGTCGCAGCCCCACCTACACAATGGCAATCTCAATCCATGTTTGCACCGCAACCGTCAACCCAGCTGCCTTTCCCTTCTTCAAGTGCGTCCTACCCGGCTGAAGGCGTCAAAATCGAAGGTCCCCATCTGTCTATTGCGTCGGCCTCAAGTTCGACTCCTACACCGGGACTAGCCCCCCAGCGAACATCGCAAACCTCCTTTCTACCCTCCTCAAAGCTGGCGTTGTATCCGCAAGTGGAACTCCCTTGGGCGCTGGTGCGACTGCGAAGGAAGAAGCCGCCAAACAGCAAATTGTCGAGAATGACGATCTCGAGCGGGAAGCTTCAAGAGCTTACAGACAAGCCATTCTCTCGCAGCCGATCAAATTGACTAGCTCAGATATTACGAGGTGCGTTTTGTCTTCCGTGTATCTGCTTTTTACTGACATGCGAGGCAGGAAACGGCCTCAGATTGTAGAGTTCTTGTACGACCAGTTGACTGCCCAATGTAAACAATGCGGGATCCGTTTTGCTGACACGATCACCGGGAAGAAGACTATGGAGGATCATCTCGACATGCATTTCAGACAGAATCGTAAGGCAAATCAGAACATCGGACGAGGTCATAGCCGGAGCTGGTTCATTGGAGTCGAGGTATGTGGTATTCTTGGTATATCTCCTCTATCAATGCTGATAGGTCTGACAACCAGGATTGGGTACATGACTTGTCGGATGCTAAAGGCAAAGGTCGCGCTGACGGTGCTCGGCGCCTTAATCCTAAGGCTGCCGCCGCTGCTGAGGTTGCAAAACGTGATGCTGAACTTCGAGCAATGTTTGTCGTGGTGCCACCAGGTGACGAGGCAAAACCTATATCTTGTCCGATATGTAAGGAGACTCTTAAGTCGGAATTCCTCGAGGACGACGAGGACTGGGTGTGGAAAAACGCAGTGAAGAAGGATGATCGGGTTCGTGTGCATTCTTACGTTCACTAATTTCTAAGACTGACGGTACCATCATAGGTGTATCATGCAACATGTCATGCAGAGGCAGTTGTGTCGACAAACAGTCTTGCCGCACGCTTACGTTCCGAGCTGGCTACGGGAAGAAGTCGTTCTGCAACTCCTGAGGCACCTTCGCTACGATCAACACCACCACCTTCAAATCTAAGAGACTCGAAATCGAAGTCCCCGTCTCTTTCTCCGTCGCTCGAGGCTAAGCTCGCTGGGACGAAGCGTAAGGTCGACGAAAATGACTCGACAAGTCCAGGTGAGGCTGACGGCACTCCGCCGTTGAAGAAGTTGGCTCTATCGCCATTGTCTACGGTTTCGTGAGCATCTGGCGCGCCTCTCCTCTCCTCACTCTCGCATGGCATCAACATGATACTCAGAACTCCCGGAGGCTCTATAACGCATACTACTTATTCTTAAATTTTTCAACACCAACACAACGATCCTTTGCATCTGTAATCCTCCGCAACCATCTATAGATACAAGCAATACATACCATCCATTTTGAATAGACAAGTGTATTTGATAACAACGGATTCTTTGTCCTTTGCATTGAGCAATGAGCAGTGTGAAAATCGATCACAGCCAAGTTTTCATGATCAACGATCAAGGTCCTTCTTTCGTCATCTGCTTTTTTCCCTCGTCATAACGAAGTACAGAGAACCAACAATGTCGGCCATGGCCTCTGTTGCCAGGCCACATCGATACCATGGCGCCTCGAATTCCTCCTCGAATTCTTCTAGTTCTTCGAACTCATTCCCCGCCAGTGAGTTAGATGATAGAACGCATAGGTGGCCTGCATGACGCGAAATCCACAGATCTGAACCCGCAGGATGCTCATCTTCATGCGACTCTCCGAAGAATCGACCAACTCGCTAACGAGGATGTCGAGATGCAGGTAAGCACACGTTTCGCGAATGGGTACTAACGGGGCCTGGTGGGGATATACACAGAAACCGTGGACTTACCACTTCTCTGCTCATAGGCCCCGCTCTCGGAGAGCTCAACTTTCGTCGTCATTGATACCAATATTCTCTTACACCACTTTGACGTTATCACACAATTTCTGGAAGATGTGGAAAGACAATCGCTGCCTGTCATTGTCGTGATACCAGGAATTGTTATATACGAACTTGATGGGCACGTCTTTCAATCTATCTAGTTTAAACTTTCATCATTGACGCATGCGTTTCAATACAGACAAAAGAACCGCGACAGCCTAGCGTGGTTTGCACGACGCGCCTCTGCGTGGCTTTTGAAAAAGGTCAAGGAGCGAAAAACTGTGAAAGGGCAGGCGAATGAAGAGACATGCAAAGCATCAGGAAACTGGAAAATCCGGGTCCCAGGCGAGGTTCGTTCTTCGCCCGATGCATACTGATATTGATGAGAAACGGGACTTTGGATTCAAATAGATGAATGACGAGCTGATTCACGATTGTTGTACCTATTTCCGACGAGGACGACGTACATTCCTCTGCAGCGCGGACAACAACCTGTGTTTGACAGCGGAGAGTGATATGGCAGGTGCGGACTCTTAGTTCTACCGAGTGCCCACTCTCACTGCGCTCTTCCAATTATAGGTATACCCACTATCTCTCCCACAAAAAACTGGAGCAGTCGGGAAATTGCATTTTTGATCTTTGGAGAGTACGGCATTGATCTCAGTTACTTTGGGGCGTACCAAATCAGCTACAAAGACCCCGAGAGCAACACAGCTGCGTCGCCTCGGCCTGCGGACGATGACCCGAATAAGATGGTGGTAGACGATGAGGCGCCTGTGGCCTATGTACCCGAACCTAGCCACGCGCTCGACCTACTCCACTTACAAGTCATCGATCACTTTACGAGTTTGTTCCTTGAGTTGGTTGCGCGAGTGGGAGGCACGGAGGTCCGCGGAGGTCATCAGACAGACGAGGGCAGCTCCGCGTCGTGGCATGCGCCACGGTGGCAAGCGCAAAGACGACATTACAGGGAATGGTCACTGGTTGATGTCCTGGAATATCTGGACCACAAAAAGAAGATTGCGAAGACGAATCCTCGGGTCGAAGTGTTTCTGAGCAAGCCGTATTCTAGCCCAGGAGCACGCCGAGGGCAGGACTGGTCGCGGCGAGATTGGGAAGTCGCCCTCGCGGGGCTTGGTAAAATCGGAGACGCCTGGGAGGAATCTTCTATAGCGGAATCGCTGCGAGTTCTGGACCGTCATGTGGAAGGCATCTTTTTGACAAGAATGCGGCCCACTGGTATCTCAACCTTCTGATCCGAGTGCGACATGTCTTGAGTGACTGTTGAGAATTGAAACTTGATGATATTGATAACTTTGTTGGTCGCGTACGCGGAATGGGTTTAGCCGATGATACAACAGGGATGAGGTGACACGGGGCCCTAAGGTAAAATAGGCGGTGGACGCTGTGTAGCTTGCGTGCTACAATGCGTAATGAAGGCAGTGAAGGATACACTGCGCAAGGGAGAGACGGTTGTGCTGCGAATACGAGACTGCGAAAGGAACGGAGGCGTGCCGCCAAGTCCGACTGATCAGAAAAGGAAGGGTGTTGGAGAAATTTAATTTTGACCAAGGCATTGCCTCTTTCTTCCCTTATCCCCCTCATGAACCGCCGCCGCATTTTGTACATATGTCTGACCATACTCGCTCTTTTTCTCGTCGGGACCGTCGTCGTTCTCTCTTCAGTAACCTACTACCTTGCCATCAACCCCAGTGCCTATCTATCAGAACTTGAAGTCCCATTTCTTGGGAACGACACCCGTTGGAACGCAACAGAGCACGGTCAAGTGGAGCGCATACCTCGCATACTCCACCAGACATGGAAAACAGAAGTCCTGCCTCCTCGTTGGAAGGGCATTTCAGACGCGTGTAGGGAAATGATGCCAGACTAGTGCGTTCGACCACCGTTATCTTTCCTGCCACTCACCGTTCATCCAGCGAGTACATACTCTGGACCGACGCAACCTCTCGACAGTTTATTTCCGACCATTATCCTTGGTTCCTCGAGAATTTTGACGGCTATACGTACCCTATCCAGCGTGCCGATGCGATCCGTTACTTTGTCCTCTACCACTTTGGTGGAGTATACATAGACCTCGATATCGGCTGCCTGCGCCCCATGGACCCACTGCTCGTATATCCGGTCATCCTTCCCAAAACCATCCCCGTGGGCGTCTCCAACGACCTCATGTTTGCCGAGAAAGGCCATGCTCTGCTTGAACAAACCATCCACAATCTCGTCACCTTTGACCATTCATGGGTCCTCAACTACCCCACCGTCATGTTCTCCACCGGCCCCATGTTCCTTTCTGCCCAGTATGGTCTCTACACCTCGTCTCACCCGACCAGCTCGATGCAAGACGTACGAATTCTGCCCAAGTCTTTGTATGGAAAGAATGCCAAGGAAGGGGAGGCGCCTCACTCCTTCTTCTCACATTTCTACGGAAGTAGTTGGCACGCCGACGATGCTGCCTTCATTGGCTTCTTGGGGACGTGGGGCAAGGGTTTGATGTGGGTCGGGTTGATCATTCTCGTCGTGGGGATTGTCAGGTTGCCGGGTAGTAGGCAGCGGAGATATAGTCTGCGGAGAATTGGTGGTTATGACGTTCTTCTTCCTCGATTGACCAACCGTTCAGGCCGCTGGCACCTTCATCTCGGCGGATGGTCCGCTTCGTCGACCCAACCGCCTTCGCCTGATGATGGAGACGAGTCTCCTTCCTCAATGGACGATGACGTCTCGGTCCTTCATCTTCCATTCGACGATATTACGCCCGCCTCGCCGTCTTTGTCGGATACATCCACTATCGCCGACTCTTATGCTGGACGCACGGGTAGCCCCATTGTCGAAGCCTTTCATAGACTCCGAAACAGAATGTCTTCTGCGGGTAGCCGAGATATCCCACGTACGCCTCTGCGACCCAGACGACAGCGCCCCAGCCGAGGCGTCCTCTTCTTCCTCCCAGCAATTTTCACCCAAACATCAGACGTAGAGCTCGCGCCAGCTCCTATACCTTCCCGGATACCATCTTCAAGCTCTATCTCGCGGGCCTCTCAGCTGCCGCCTGAGAAGCTACCCTTCCTTGCGGATTTGGAAAGTGCTGGTGATCTGCGACAAGATCGCTTAACTGCCATGTATCCCTCGGAAATAGCATCCAGCTCCCGTACTTCCCATGACTCCACGTTGGTCGACTTGAATGATTCGCCACCCCGACGACTATCCAGCAGCAGCAGCAGCGGCAGTGGTGGGGCTGGTTCCTCGAGATCCCGTAGCGCATCCCGCCCTCTGATCTCATGGGACTCGTAGCCTTGCTATCGTGAATGGAGAGTCTTTCATCATCCTATACATATAATTCTTTATACAATCAGCCCCCTCGATACCCCCACGAACAATTGAACCTCATAACATCACCCTGGCATCCACTCTCTATTGAACACAATGGGACACGGTGCGACTTGGCACGAAGAACTCATGCTGAGGTGCGCTGCGCCGTCGCCTCCGCAGAAGATTTAATTTATCCGCATCTTCGAGAAACCCTCTCACATTGGTCCTCGGCGTTTATCCGACCAATCTATAATGCACTCGGCTAGGGGCAGCTGATCGACCATTGCTCTATTAACTATCCTAGACACGAGCGTCGTACATACACTATCGACAATTTGAATAAACGAAACCTATCCGTTCATCATTCTCTAGCACTAGCAGATGTTGAATTCCGTTGGGTTATAAGTGAAGGGGAGATGAATTAGGTGGACTTTGTCGCTGCTATTGACTTCATGCCGAGCGATATGGTGAGCATGGCCAACGCTGACACTGCGTAGGTTACGGACGGGCCGAAGGTCCAATACGATGCACATGCTGGAGCACCATTTAGTCATGCCGGTTGGATAAGAGTGAAACGTACCTAAGAGGGGCCCGATTGCGCGCCCTAGCTGACCTGACGATCGGAATAGCCCCAAAGCTTTCCCTTTCGTCAATTGCGGGTGTTCTTCCGCGGGTTTCCCCGTGACTTCATCGAATACGACTTCGTCGCATTGCAGGGACGCGAACGAGGTTAAAGAGCTGACTACTGTCGCACTCGTAAATGCTAGGCAGAGCGCCGCCCCTTGAAGCAGTTTCATGGCTAGCGTGGCATTCGTTGACGCGTATTGGGGTAATAGCGCGAGGAGCAAGAGGCCCACAGCACAGCTGGATACGCCTCGTCGGGCCATGACGCCCTCACCGATCTTCGACGTGGCACGGCGGACATAGCCACCTTGGAGGAGGGCACTCATAATGCCGATAGACCCAAGCAGCATTCCATTTTGTTTGTTAGTCCAATCAAGTACTGCGGTCTGCTGTCAACTCGTTTCAAGAAGAATATGACCGTTTATACTCACAGTCAAAAGTCAAGAAGGTCAGCGTAAATTCCACTCCGGAGAATATGCCAAGAAACAGGAAATGGAGTCTACGCAGAGATTTCAGCGTTGCTAGCCGTTGCTCGACGCTAAATTTGCGTTTTGGTTTAGAGAAGCCGTTGGTGCTGCTATTGCCGTCGACGCCCGGAGTAGTTGTTTTTGACCGTTCTTTGCCTTGATCAACAGCAGAGCCGCGGCCTCTGGTTTCAGGCAGGAAAAGCATCAGGAAGACGGTCTCCGCGAGTAGGAGTATCAAGGTAAGGAAAGCAGGGGCAGCGTAGACATTTAGTTCTGGTCCCCAAGAGTCCATCGAGTGAGGGAGAGGGCGCGATGCAAAATAGGCCCCAATAGGCGGCCCTATACAGAAGCTGATGGCAAACGCAATGCCGACGTAGGCAAGGGCTTTCGAACGATTAGCGGGGGTAGTCACATCGGAGAGAATGGCACTGTTCAATGCAGTTTACACGGTTAGTCTGAGGAAATGCAATGCGAGGACGAACATTGCGAGCTGAACATTGCCTTCGCTGAGACCACCGATTACTCTTGAAAGCATGTATGACGCGAATGAGGTGGATTGTATCCACCTGGCGGGGTTGTACACTGTAAGCTGGTCTTCAAGCATTGATTCTGAAACACAACGCACACGACAGCAGACAAGATGTTCCCCATCATTGTTATGAGAAGGACGCGCTTTCGCCCATATTTATCGGACAATGAACCGATCTTGGGCGACACGAAGAACTGTAGAGTCCTTTCCCATGCATGAGGTGACTGTGGTAGGGGTCAATGCAACTGAAACTCACGAGAATACCGATCCCATGAACCCTCCTGCGGATGATCGTCTAGGCACAGCATGGTTTATGTGACAACATTACCCACCTAGTAAAACTACATCCCATCTCTTGGAATGGAAGCTTGATTTGTAGAAGAGGCTCCTGAAGAAAGTAACCGATCGCAACGTCCTTGACAAGAACCCCGAAGCGTCTGAGGATTCTCGCTATTTGTTCCAGAAGAATGTCAGAGCAGGTAAAATTGAAGAAACGTGGCACTCACCAGAGTATACCACTCAATAAGCCGCGGAAATAGAGGGAGAGGAATGGTAAAGGCGAATAGGTCCAGTACCAAGGAAAGAAAGACGATGGTTTCCACTTGGGCCATGCTGATGTTTAGTAAATACAAGTCTCTGCCAGCAATAACTTTATCTTGAATGGGGGGACGTCGGAAGATGAAAGCAGACAAGAAAGAGAGTCAACGGGTCCTATATTTTATAGCATCAAGGCACTTGACTGTGCGGGATGGAGTAGATCTGTTTGTGTGGGCGCAGTCGATGTCAAGCAGCTTTCGGGCTGTGGCCTGAACTTACCGTGAGCTAGTCTCATGCCCATCCTCTAACCGGTACCTTCCCAATTTGGGTCCCTCCCCGTGAGAGTCTGGGACACAACCAACAACATAACCGTACCTATGCGCTTCGTGCATTCTGATGTTTAGACGCGCTCCCCGTGTTTAACTCTACTCTACCACTTATAATATCCACAGATCATCAATATATCATGCTTCACGATGTTTGAAAACAATCCTGAACTCGTGTGGTTCCCAAAAAGACAATGGCAATTGTATAAATTTCCACCCTCATCCGTCAAGCTTCTGGTGCCGCTACGAGAAACGGCCATGAAATCAAACCGAAAACTCCCTCGTACACACCCTTGGCACTGAACAGAACAATGCACACCAGGCGGGGACGTGTCGAGCAACGAGGAGAAGGGCAGGGAGCTATGCCTATCTCAACATCAGAATGCACGAAGCGCATAGGTACGGTTATGTTGTTGGTTGTGTCCCAGACTCTCACGGGGAGGGACCCAAATTGGGAAGGTACCGGTTAGAGGATGGGCATGAGACTAACCGTGAGCGCAAGTTTGATCGGCTCAGTTTGATTGCCATCTGAATTATGACCGTCAAGACCCGGGCCCCATGTATGTACTGTTTCTACAGATGCGGTACGTTTTATTCGTTCAAGTCCGTTCCCACTCATACCTCGTCTACTCCACCCTCGGCTGCTTCTGCTTCTTCCTCTTCCGGGGCTGCCTCAGAAACGATTCCTCGATATTTCTGATCTTCTGCAGCGTTTGTGAGGCTAGTTTGGAAGTGCGAACTTGTTTCCGTTTTGGTGATTTCTCGCAACGCCATGGTAGCATAAGATGCGGTTCCTAGCGTGATGTTGACCTGGAGCGCCATGAACTTCCCGTCTTCTACAATCGCAGGCGGATCAAAACCAAGCAATTTATCTTCGTCGGCCTGCGCAAGAGCAACATCTGGGTCTGTATACCGTAGTACGGACCAGGACAACTCTTTGGGAAGGTGAAGGATAGCCCGATAAGAGCCATTAAGGGTATAGTCCCTGTAAAAGAAAAGTGCCCGGTTAAGCCTTGACACATAGATCTACCGGTAGCAATGCATCCCACCTTTGTTTTCGGACGAAGTTGTCAGGATCCAACCCGTCCATCCTCAAATACTCCCTATACTTCTCTCCAAGAGCTCCTCCGGGGTACGCAACATCCGTACCGGGTAATGGCATTATCACATCGAAAATCGTGTACTTGTCCAAATCCTCCTCTGCCAAGATCTTGATGCGGGGGGCGACATATGGCTTCCTGGATCTTTTACCGTAGCCGGACGGCGCTTCTTCTGGGAGACTGTAAGACGAGAATCGATATAAGACTACCAGGGCACGAACCTTCTAGCTCGACATCCGCATCGTCGGCTTTCTCTGCAACAGGCTCTTCAACGTCAACTGCCATCTTTTGCTCCACTTCTGGAACAGTTTCAAAGACGAGATCCCCGACGACAGGCTTGTCGGCGCCATACGTGCGAATGCGTTCCGAAACGATGGCATTCCACACGTAGGATTGGTACGCGTGGATGTACATCAACCGAAGGTTCCTAGGTATCTATAGACAAGGATGAGGATGGAGTGAAGGCTATGTAAAGGGAAATGGCATACTGTGGAAAGCGCCCCCATTGCATTCCGCGTCTCGCCACCCTGTTTTTGGAAGCTCTCCAAGATACAACGCTCTGCGACCACGCGCCGAGGCATCAACTCCAAAGCTCTGTCAAGGTCACCATCAACGAGCCATGCATCTCGAGCACGACTAACGTCGGGGTGCTCCCCATGTCTTTTTTGTAGAATCATCGAAACGGCCTTTTGCCATTCTGACTTCAATAAGGCAAGTCCAATAGAGTGGGTGGGTACCGAAGCGGTTCCAAAGCGTTGCATGCCTTTCAGATAGGATCTATCAGTCGATGCTATTGACGAAGGTGTTTAACGCTTACCGTAGTAGTTAATAAAGCCCTTGGTTTTGACGATATTTAATGCAGCGTGCAACGTTTCAATAGAATCCACCTTGACGCTCCTAGGTATTAATGTGTTGAGCCATGGTGATCATCTTAGGAATTCTAGATTCAAGCGTACCGAAGGGTAATCACGAACGCGTTGCCTTTCAGCATTCCTAGCTCCAAGCTAGCCTTACGGTAGTTGAGATCAGCAATTCTGATGCCTCGTTCGCCACGCTGGGTCACCGCTTCCTGAGGGGTGCGACGCCCACTCTGGCAGTTAGCAAGTCGCCAGACGTCCTCCACTGTCTTGCCATTGCGCTTTAAAGATACGCGCTGTACTGTGACACCGCGTTTATCTTTCGTGCCCGCAACAGAGAGATCCTTAACATTGACACGAAGAGTCCTGGCGATATGTCCTAATGCATCCTGGGTGTCGCGATTGGTCTTCTGGAGAGTAAAGTGGATGAACGGAGGATATGTTCCACGGGGAGCACGTTCACCAGCAGCGCCACCTAGGGTGGACGCATCAGCAAGTTTAAGCTAAGCCACAGTGAAAGATACCGACCTCTTCCACCTCTGCCGCCCCTTCCGCCTCCACGTCCACCCCCACCCCCTCTTCTTCCCCACTTGATGACAATACGAGAGCCTTCGTCCGAAGTAGGGGCAGACGCGTCTGTTTCAGTGTCCAATTTTCCACCGAACAATTCACGAACAGCTTGATGCAAGGCAGTGCGGGTTTCCTTGGATGTGATGGGCTATTAAATGATCAGATTTCATTATCGAGGACAGGGAGTATAGACACAATGGGATACAGACATCCGACAAGACCTTCCTGGTGTCTTCCCTGCCGCCGCCGCCGCGACCGCGACCACCACGGCCACCCCTACCGCCGCGACCTCTGTCTTTCCCGCGCCTACTTTTCTCAACTTTTTCGGGCTCCTCCTGAACAGGCTCCGGAATCACATTGGCCTCGTCAGACGCGCCTTCTGGACGGGGAGGCCGAATTCCCCATCCACTATCACTGACTCTAGGAGGCTCCGGGCCCTCAAGGTACATTTTCTTGACCTCCGCAATCGCGTTTTCGGAAAGAAAGGAAGAAAGGGTTGTGTTGAAATGCTCCGGCCATGGCTCGCTATCCTTCGATTTCCCTTTGGCACTCGCTTCGGGCGCGATGGCTTCCTCGGTAACAGGCTCTGCGATCTTTTTAACTTCTTCGGTACTTATAGGCTCCTTGGCTGTAGTCACTTCAACATCCTGCATGATAACATCTTCCACAGTAAGTTTGCTTGACTCGGGCTTCGGCGCGGCCTCCTTCTTGGGGGGTTCTGGACTCTCGAGTGATTTTATGTGAATAACATTATTGTCTTGATCCATCTCGTATACAAGGAAGTCTGTGAATCTAGGAAAATAAATAGTCAAGAGGGTGTCTTTAAATCTTCAAAGGCAGCTCACCGTTGCTTGATGATGCCCTCAATTTTAGCTATATCACGCCCGATATACTCTGAGATGCCGACATCGGTTTCCAGGAAATTCATCGGCGCATCCTCCTGTGCAACAGGGAGTGGAATACCGAGAAGAGCGTGACTGGGTGGAAGGATATGTTCGTGTTCAACAGCCTCGCTCAGTCCGGCTGATACTTCGACAGATTCGTCTGCTTGCGGCTCCTCTATTCTGGTACGTTTCGAATATCGCTCGATATCCCCGTCATCTTGCTCGCGTTCGCGGACGACGAGTGTGGCCATGATGGTATGAAGTTGGATTAGTCGGTGATCGGCTTTGCGGCCCAATTTTTTTGGGTTGATCTAGCCGAGATCACTTTTACAAAGTTGCTAGTGTACAATCATCGTCTCGCGGACCACCACGCATCTGCAATGGTCTCTCCACGCCAACAAACCTACGGCCAAAGGGCCACCAAACAGGTTAATCCTACCGCGAAACTTCTCCTCGAAACTATGGAGCGTAAAAAGTCGAATCTCGCTGTCAGCGTGGATGTCACGAAAACGAAAGACTTCCTAGCCATCATCGACGTTGTTGGGCCCTTCGTCTGTCTCATCAAGGCATTGTTTCCCTCCTCCGAGAGCTACTTCTCTCATTCTCATGGAATTTAAAATCAAGACACACATTGATATTCTGGAAGACTTCGAACACGGCCTCATTCAACAACTGCAGGATCTCAGCAAGAAACACGACTTTGTGATCTTCGAGGACAGGAAGTTCGCCGATATTGGTGACTATTTAATTAGCTCGAATCTAGCCGTTATTCAATCCAGTCATTGCAGGCAACACGGTTGCACTCCAGTATTCCAGCGGCGTGCATAAGATCGCCTCTTGGTCACATATTACCAACGCTCATCCAGTTCCTGGACCATCAATCATCTCTGGCCTTTCCTCTGTGGGTCTGCCTCTCGGTCGCGGACTTTTGTTGTTGGCGGAGATGAGCACCAAGGGGGCTCTTACAACCGGTGTGTACACCGAAGAAGCCGTGCGTATGGCTCGAGCACGCCGCGATTTCGTCATTGGATTTATTGCGCAGCGTCGCATGGATGGCGTCGGGCTTGCACAGGGAGAGGTGGCCGACGAGGAAGAGGATTTCCTGATCTTAACACCAGGTGTTGGACTTGAAGCGAAAGGTGACGCCATGGGTCAGCAATACAGGACTCCAAAGGAGGTCGTTTTGGATTCTGGATGCGACGTGATCATCGTTGGGCGCGGGATCTATGGCGGTGACTTGGCCTTGACGGATGCTATTGCCGCTCGTGCTAAGACATACATGACAGAGGGTTGGGAGGCGTATCTCCAACGTGTATCCTCAGCAAAGACCGTGTTGTGACAATATAGCTATTACAGATTATAATATGTACAGCACCATGATATAAAGGATATAACCTACAAAAAAAAGTCAATGTCTACGCCCTATATTATCAAACGAAGTAGGAGTATGAATCGGTCATGTCGCGGGCGGTGTCCCTCCTACGGCGGTATCGTCATGTGTTCATCCACTACCATTTCGCTTTCCTCGATGCCCTCCGGGAGCCTTTCCATCTTTTCTGCTGGGGCCGGTCGGGAAGCCGTATATTTTGCGTTACCGTTGCTCTGATGATCATTCGTGTCCGACAATGCTGCTCGTAGTCGCTCCTCCACCTCCGCCACTCTTCTAGTCTTCCGACCCCCTCGCCATATGAACACGGCAGCGGCGATGCCACACGAGAAGCTACACGGAATCAGGATCCCTGTACTCCAAGCAGGACGTTGGAAGCTGTTATCGACAGAGATTAATAAAAGGCAAACCCTGAAGGGCATGACACTCCTACCGATCAAGGCCCCACATTGTTCCGCATAGCATAATCTTCAGGTATTGTTAGAAATGGATAACATGGTACTTAGGGAACTGAAAATATACCTGGAAGATGGAATTTCCGTCGTTGAGGAGGCATATTAGAAGGGCAAGGCTGGAGTTCATGTCAATGATCTGCATGCGCGTCCTCCGAAGAAAGAGGGTTTACTTGATGGGAAATGCCTGTAGAGAATAAATGAATTAAAAAAATTACGAATAAGCCAAGTGTTACATACTCTGTGTGTTTCTGTTCCATGAGGTCGATACCAAGTCTGAGAGTATCGAAATTTGCGTTGTTCTGAAAAAGGGTAAGTTTAGTCATATGTGCCGGGGATGTTGTAGTGCGCACGTCGATGTAAAAACTTCTCTTCCTTCTCCGTCAGAACGTGAACATAATTTGGGTCATATTTAGGGTCGGGGAGATCGTCTTCGTCAAATAGTTGGGGCAAGCTCGCTTTTGCCCGGATCTTCCGAGTCTTGCGTTTGTAATGCCATATCCAATAGATTCCTGGAAATGAGAATTGAATAGATGGCTTACCAAAACGAGGGAAAATAGTTACGATAAGTATCCAAGACACGATATGGTATTAGTCCAATGCCAGTGACAGTGAAAAGAGCTAAAAGGATGTTCAGCAAACGTAACTTGCGGGAAATCATGCTGAGTCTTACCGTTTTCTACTTGTGAGGAAACCTCAACCCAAAACCCCTGTGTATTAGGGTTGTGAAGGTTGATCAATTTGCCGACGAAAAGGACGATTGCAGCTCCCCAAAATACTGCAAACATTATTAGGAATTGTTATAAATAATTGCATATATGGAGGAACAGACACACCGACAAGAAACCCATAGATACCTGCAAAAATCTGTTCCCAAAGTTTAGGGGCATGGTTTGGGTTTTGAAGGAGGCAAAGTACGTACGCCCATAGCTGCGAGTGCATTATTAATCATGAAAGGGGATACTGAGGGGAGATGGCATACGGGTTTTCAGGAAAGACCAAACTCCTTTCATCGTCCGCCTGAACTTGGATGGCCGGCGGAGGACGTCGTCCACATGTCGATCCAAAGAGTCCTGGAGATGCTTTTCTCGATGCCCGTCTAATTCTGGGTCTCCGGCAGAGTCTGAAGGCGGAGGGCCAGTCAACACTAAAACAGGTTTGCGAGAGTACCATAACAAGGGTGGTCTGAGTATCCGGTTAATGGCCTTCCCTTGTAAACAGAACAAGGAGGATGTCTTACATTAGAATTGCGTTCGCGGCGTTCGTCAGACTCGACACAGTCCCAACCTGAGGGTCTTGAGGCGAAGTTAGGTCGTGAATAAGATGAAAGCCTCGTTGTGGGCACTCACCAATGGCATCCAAGTGTTCCACAACATCGTCATGATGGTCAGACGATAGCAGCCGGTCATCATTCTCAGAGTCAGGCAAACTTAAGGCGCTTCCAATGACACCAGGCTCCCCGCTAGAGTGCAGCATAATGTCCGCTTGCGAACCCTCCAGGATGACCATTCCATTATGAGCCATTGCGGGCAATGGTGATATCGCTCGTTCCGAGGAAAGGGCACTGCCGCTATCAGAAGCAGAGCCTTGTCGTGGTCGCCTAGTGGAGCTACCTATACAATACGTCTGTATTCGACTTGTTGTGGTACCAGACCTCGGTCGGGCGGGGGGTCGAGAATCTTGAGGGGAAGCGGGAGCCTGAAGACGCAATGTTGGCATGGATCTTCGCATACGAGGTGGAGAAGGGGTATATAGAGGGGTTGTGCTGTCTGCCGTAGAGTCTGCATTGGATATGAAGAGAGTGGTTATAGGCGGCGGTTGTGGAGTTGGGGGAGGGTCGCGGAGGGTCGCATAGGGCGAGCTTTGGATTCTTATAGACGGCATGGAAAACGACCGTAAGAGCCCGCCAAGGCCAAGGAATGGGTAACGTCCGTGGTTGGAGTACTCAAGATAGATTCAATAAATCCCAAAATCCCGGCCCGCTTCTACGAGTATGTCATAGCTATTCTAAAATACACGATTACATAATAAATAGCCCAATAAATCTCACTCTGTTAATTAGTACTACTTCTCCTCCGATGGACGAAGTGTTGTGGAAGACTAGAGCACGGGTTCAATTATAAGTGACTTATGTCAATGAAGAAAACTCACCCCGATAGAATTGCCCTTGGAGGATGACCGATTAAAGAGACTCATCATCCGCTTCCGTCCAGTCGGGCGACTCGGTCTCTCAACCTCTGCACCAAAAGACTCCGGCTCATCCGTTAGTGGAAGGGATGTGATGGTTTGCGGCGGAGGCTCCAGTTTCCGATGAGATGCTTTCAGCCATCCTCGACTTGGCGACTTGGACTTGGCTCTGGTGTATTTAGATTGAACGCGTGTGAGTTCCGAGTCATCATCAATGGATAAAACCTTGGCACGAGGCAACCTCGGTGGTGGTCCCTTAATGTCAACCTGAGTCGCTGTCTTCGATGACGAAGGTATCCACTTGGTCTTGGAGATCAGCTCTCGAGCCACAGGTAAGACTGGCAGCAATGGTTGTTGGAAAGCCATTTTCACCCAGCCTCTCCAGCTCGTGTCTGACGGGATGAACTGGTTTACCAGCTCCTCAAACTGCAATTCGCGTTATTGAGGGCCTAAGGAATGGATGTGGAGGCACGTACACTCCAGGTCTGGTTCCTATATTCGAGGTCGCGAGTTCTGATTCGCGCATCATTACATTCAAACGAGCCTTCCTTGGCAATACTGAGTAGCAGATTCATACTGTGAAATGTATTAGGCAGATGCCAGAGGGTACATGGTAAAAATAACGAAGTACCTTGAAATTTTGACGAGGACGAAGCTCTTCTGTGAGGTGCGAATCTTCATCTCCGCAGCATCGTTATCCTTCTTGCCTGATTTGCCCTTTTGCTTGTTAGACCCTTCTGCACCATCGTTCGATATCTGGCGCATTGTTTCCGACGAAGGCATCTTGTGTATAGTGGGAACAAGCAAGTTGTCTTTCGCAGTGGCACTGCGTCTCAAATCTGTGAAAGATCTAGAAGCGCCCAGTTTGCGGAGAGGTGGCACGAGTTCCCCTTTGCTGGATTCGTGTGGAGATCGGGGCCCATGCAAGGCTCGTGGTGAATCCAGTGATGTCCGCTGGAGATCGGCCGTGGGCTTGCGCAATTCCAAGACGTTATTTTTCGCATCATCAATCTCATTCCGGTGTTTCCTGGCAGGCCACACGTATTCCATAATTCTTCGACCGACTCTCGCATCGATCTGCAGCCGCATAGGATGCAGGGACATTTCAAATGATTCGTAAATCGTGATCCCTCCCACGGGAGCGAGCACCGTCCAACTGGCCAGTAGGAATAATCCCCTCTTATGAAAAACATTGAGAAACGTGCATGCAGTTCAGATGACAAAAACGAACCTTGAGAAGTGGGTGGTTGGCGGGTTCATCATGTTTAGAGAGGATCTCGGTCCATAGTGCATGCCTTGAACCATCGAAAGCCTGGAGGTTGCCAACAGTAAGATTATTGGTGGTGGAACTATCTTGTCGACTAAGCCAGTGGAAGTCGATATTTCGGACGACAATTTTGGCAAGAAGATCCCTCCGGTCATCCAACATTTTCCACGATATTTCGGAAGAGGAGGCATGCAACAAAAGAGCGGACTTCTGGTCCGTATGGTCGTCATAGCGGTCCTGAGCCAGCTTGATAGCGTCGAACAAAAAGTTCAGCTCTTCCGATAGAAGGAAGATGTGTGCTTTGAGTTTCAGCATCTCCAACTGTCCCTCTTCTCCTTCGAGTCTGCGACTGTGATTGTATTCGGCGGTTTGTTGCGTCTCGATGGCGTCGCCCAAGCGAGCCTGTAAGTCCGCGATGACCTGTGCCGCTGATACAAGATCCGTAAAGTCGTAAGTGAAGAGGAGAGTCTCGAGCTTCTCGAGGCGCGTTTTGTGAGCTGCATCCGAAAAGAGTAGTAATTTCGTGACAATGTGCGAAATAGCTCCGAAATGTTCGTCGCTTGCAGATACCGTGAATCGCGGGATGTGGACTCGCACGAGGTCCTAGAAGCCAATTGAGTTGAAAATACGGCTGAACTCCAGGATAACATACTGTCTGATCCTGCAAATGACTATCTTGGGCGGAAACCGATTTGTCTGTTGAGGTCCTTGTTGCGGAGGTGATACTGGTGCGTAAGCGCAAACGATTGAATTTATCGTATTGGAAGGCTGCATCCGTTTGTGGCACCAACTGGTCGAAGGCACTGCTCTCGCACCGAGGATCAAGAAGTACTTCAAGTGGAACATAGATGTTCTCTGTAGCATTCAGAACGGCAGGTGCATATGTCTGTAGACCTGACAGAGACGTAAGACTCCTGAAAGCAAATGGTGAGTTCGTGTTCTGGTGCATCGAATAGAGCTGTACCTTGACATAACGTTGCCAGAGATAGGATCGTCAGCGTTAGAATCATCCATGATAGCAAAGGCTTGAAGCTTGGCCTGGACAGCAGCCAGGATTAGCGCATCTTTAGAGCCCTCACCCCGCATCACAATTTGAGGCTTGAGGAGTAGACAGCAATGGCTTTTGCGCAAGGAAATTCCCTCAGACCAGCCTTGAAGTGGGTCAAACTCCTCAAGATGTTGAACGGCTCTGTCCCTGTCGGTGGATATCTCTACAGAGGGTTTCGAAGCATCGCCTTTCAGCATCTTCCTTAGAGCGGAAGCCGCCATATGAGCGGTGGCGGTGGCTCCCGAAAGTTTTTGATCCTCTTCAGAGTCGCTTTCCTCGTCAAGAGCGGCTTCGGCCTGGTCACGGATAAATTTTACAGCACTTGATTGAGATGAGTCTAAGGGTGTACTTGGTCAAGCTGCAAACGTACCGCGTTGCCATATGGTATTCAAGGCCCTTTCGAGCACGCGAGCAGTAATAATACTGCATCATGATCTGAAGGATTTATGAGCAAGAGAAGGGGCAGGAGAGGCGGAAACAAACATCACGGATCGCGCTATCCATAACTATCTTAGGGCAGTGGATATGATAGACGTTTTCGAATTCCGCCCATTCGTCTGGGGAGACGGTGTAAGAAGGCATCAGATGACTTTTATGAGATTTTTCGCCATCTCCGTTTACGACTTTGTCTGGCCCACGAAGAAGGGACACATAGTCTTCTAACAAAGTTACCATATTTTCCAAAGACGCCGAACTCTGTTCAAAGTGAGTTGAAGGAAACAGAGACAGAAAGCACTTAACGAACCTTGTCATTGCTCTTTGACCTCTTGTTCCTGATCAACCTCCGTAACTCTTTAATCCTGTTTCCAGCTATCTCGATTTGAACTTGGGGGACAGCTTTTGAGGAATATAAGTGTGCGTTTGACCGATGAGGGAAATAAGCTCCTCACCGAGGCTCTTTCCCAAAAGGCAGGAATGCGATTCCTCAAGACCAAATTTACTTGCATGTGTGGAGTTGTGGGGACCAACAGAATTGCGCTTGAAGTATGTGAATTGAGGACATGTCACCACGGGCAGCAAGTGCAAAGTGGGCTCGGAAGACGGCGACCAGTCTACCTCGATGAAATCGCTGCTGTCATGCCATACAGACACAGAGGGCGTAGTAGGCAGATTTTGATGGACTCGATAGTTGCTACGCTGTGGTGGTGCAATCATTTCAATACTCTCCCGAAGGGGCTCTTTGAACGTGGCCAAAAGCGCGCGCAGGTCCAAGCCTTTCAGCGAAACTTCAGCAGCGTATACGGGTTTCCGCCGAAGAACCTTTGTAGTGTCTGGAAGGAGACCTGGGACCACTGATTCTTCGTCACGTTGATGCAAGTCTGCCTGAACTTCTTCGATCAAGCCCTTCACGCCAACCCAAGGAACAACTCCATCAGCCCATGCTACGGTTATCATTAGAACGGTAGCAGATTTTAGTGTTTGACTTACTTTCTCGAGATTCGTCAATATAAGCATGCATGATGAACAGGTGCCGGATGTGAAGACGATATTTAAGCGTCGCCAAATGTCGACCTAACTTGGGTGAAACGATCCGCGGCGGGTAGTAGGAGCCCTGCCGCGTCGGCAACGAGAGGGCACTATCGAATAAGCCCGACCAAGACCAGAAATGTGCGAACGCTTTCGGGGTGAGATGAATGCTGCTTGGTTCGTGGTTTGAGCCAGGCACAACGTTTCTGGTCGACGAAGCTAACGATATGGACATATGGATAAAATCTGAGCGGAAACCGTTGAACGAATCTGATGGGGTCTAAAATAACATGTCAGTCATTCGAACCTCATTTTGAGTATCCTGCGGCCTACTTTGATCTCCGGGACCTCCGCCTTCGTCTCTAACCTCACCCATGATGGGGGCGGAAATCGAAGTGTCTGCACTTTCGATGAAAAGCTGGCCCAAAGCATTTTAGGCATTCACTCCCGCATGCCCGTTCTAAGACAAAACCGACGCCGAATCGCACACCGGAACGAACTTTGACACATATTTTGCGGAAGGGTTTCGAGCTCTCTGGTATACGGCGGGAAAACATGGGTTCTTGGTTACGGGGATAGAGATGTTCCAGACTGAATTGTGATCAGAAAACTATGTGTGCTTTACCATGTTTGAACTCACTTTGGGATGGCGATCAACATAGAGTCACTGATGACCTGGATCAGTTCCTTGTCCTCGTTCTGTCGAGCCACGAGCAGTTTAGGTGTTCCCTTTCCATGACAGTACGAAACCGGCTCCTTCATCCGAGAGCTTATGTGGATCGCGTGAACCTATGGGGAATCAGGTTTCGCAGATGAATCCTTGAACACTGGCTGACCTTTCATATGAAAGCGTACCTCGCCTCTGAACGTTGCTACCAGACTCCAATGAAACATAAGCCTCATCTGAAGTGTTAGCTGTCAGTGAGGAGCTAGAATTCACTTCAGGGACGGTAAGGACAGACCTTGTCCCAAAATCCAACTGGAGGAGATGGATCACGAGGTGGGGGTGATAGTGTCTCTATGACTCTCATGAGGTCTTGTATCGCAGGAGTATAGCTGACACCCCAGGAAAGGATCGTCGTAGCACTCGTTGTAATTTGGATGACAGGATTAGCATATGTCTTCACAGGCATTATCGTCTTCGGGATAGAGATGGATAGCGCATGAGCACCTCGGACGCCGTAATCTGGCTCCAAAATTGGGCAATCAACCCACCAAACGGACTGTTCACTGCCCATTTCTTCCCCAATCACTAAGTCGGTATCGAATTCCAAAGCCGCGATATTACGGTCTTCATTGGGTGGGATGCTGAACAAGGGCAACTGGATAATCCCTGAGAGTGACTGTGCAAGGATGATAACGTGAAATTCAAGTGAAGGGGCACCAATAGTGAAAATTCGGTCTCCCGTGGTAGGCCACCCTGTGCATGTAAGAAATCCGGAAGGCTTTCCTCAGGGAATGAAGGTCGTTGCAGGGTAAGGAATACCCCATTCAGGAGAAGTCTGAAGAGGGGCGGAATCCGTTCACTTGGAGTGACCTCGACGATATTGGGAACAGCAGCCGCGCCTCTTGTCGTATGTTTCCCACGCAGGTTCTGGTCAATCGCATCCTCTGCTTTAGAATGCTTCTGTCGAAGATTCTGAAGTCTGAGAGTCCAGTCGAGCTCATGCACTTCATCCAATCGTCGGCGTGCCTCATCGATCGAGACTGAGTGATCTGCACCGAAATGATAATCTTGGTCGGCACCAGCTGGGCCTGAAGGAACCTCTGACTCTGCCTGATAAATGGCAGCCACCTTCGCTCGGAAGGCCTCCTCACGTTCCATTCTCTGCTTGACAGCTTCGAGTCCACATCTCCAGATGCCAGCCAATTTGCTTTCGAAACTATCGTCCAACGCCTCTACACATATAGAGCGTATGCGGATGATGATACCGGGAATTGCCTTGGGTCCTTCTGCTCCAGGCGCTCTCATTGGCGAGTGCTCTTGTTGGGCCGTGATGTGGCCGAGATGGCGAATAGCTTTTGCTGTGACAGTAAGGTCTGTGATGAGGTCGGCGAGGCCATAGCCAAACGGAACTCGTAGCCGCGCACTCTCGCCATCCAAAGATACAGTCGACGTTCCATGGGAAGGAGCAATTGAAGCATTCAACGACTGAAAGCAGATGAACTCTTGCCATTTAAAACCGTTTTCATCTTGCCATTTGTTGACGCGGAATGGAAGATGGACCCATACCAGCAGTTTACTCAAATGTACTGAGCGTGGACGATCGGGGATGGCGTGGGCCTCGATTCCATCAATGCGGAGAGCAAGTCTCTGGGTTCGCAGTACACACAACACTTGAAGAGTAGTGATCATCGCTTTAACTCGGAATGCGAGCTGAGCAGGAGAGCCATGATTCGCGGCACGACGGGGTATATCGGGGGGTAGGGATTTCAGACCTTGGATGCCGAGCATGATGCTATAAACATGCGCAAGCTGAAATGTTGCTTTAACATTGCGCACCACCACCGATACTTCGCAGCTATCCCCGGTCTTCGAGAGAACAGTCCCGCGTTTTCCCGATAGGCGCAGATCTATCTTGACGCTGGGAACCTGCAAACATTCCAGATGGTCAAAAGCACTGTCATCTTTCTCAAAGATGAACGGATTGTCTGCGTCGTATTGAGTGGCGGCAGCACTTCGAAGTGATAGGCCCGACAGGGTGATCCTAACATAAGCAGTAGCATTCTGCGTTATAGCGGACGCGCGGGCTGCGGAAACAGCCTCCACGATCTGCTCCTCTGGGAGGTAAAGCTTGTGCCGTGTCTGTGTACGTTGAGGAAGATCGTGGAAACGATGAGCGTGACCAGAATGCATGGAAGAGTAATGTATCGACAGGCCTGTTCGACAGGCGAAACCTCTAGAAAGATCTAGTGTATCCTGGGGGTTGGTATCTGGAGACGCAACAAAAACTACGAGCCGCGCAATAGCCGCGGTCGCAGATATTCCAGCAGGCAAACGGTCCAGCAGCGGTTTCGAAGACGATGGTGGTGAATGCTGGTCTTCTCGGGTGGGCATGACCGAAAGCAGATGCTGAATTGCGACAATGACGTGCGGGTTCCACAGCTCAACACAGAGTGCATCCGAAGAGATATGGAGGTCGAGAACTGGAGAAGATGAGTCCACTGAAGCAACAGTTTGGTCGTCATGCGCAACCGAGGCAATGGCATGCCCTTCTCCAAAGCATTCGAAGGATTCTATGGACAAGATGGATGGGTCGTCCAAGAAATCTGCATCAAAGGAACGAACGCCGCTGAACCGGCGCGTGTCCATTTTCGTCCTCGAACGCACTCGGACGAGCGTAGGGTCCAGAATGAACGAAACTTGTAATCCATCCGGAGTTGGCGTCTGTCATTGTCAGGAGCCTGCTGGCGTGTATTGACTCGTCGCTCATCTCCGAAGTTGGATTCCGCAGAGATTACAATACCGTTGTTTCGCAATTCCACAGCAAAGGGCGCTGACAGCTTCGTGTCTGCACATATGATGCGTGCACGCAGGGTCCCACATTGGAGTTCAATAGCTAACCGAGGCATGGCAAATGATGTGGATGAGTTGGTTAGTTGAGAAGGTCCCTCCTTTGTTGGGGGTCCCATATGAGCGACTAGCTCATGGAGGCGTTCTAGGCGTTCCGTAACCTCAATACCCCAATTTTCCCTCGGATTGCGAGGAGAGGAGTGTTGGGATCGCCAGACATGAAACCCGATGGAGCAAGCCAAGGGGCCGGCCACTGAGTTGCTAAAGCCTGGAAGTCCACTGTCTCCACTGTAAGAAGCCGCATACTGTCTAGCCTGGTGCGTCTCTCAACGGCGATTTTTCGTGTAAAAAATTCGAAGTCATAGGTATCAGGGTCATAGCGCTCGACTGTCTTACCCCGGCCAAGCCAGCGTCTGTGAAAGGTGTCCTCCGAACGGTCATTGCACAGCTTGGAGCTGATGGAGATTTCTTGAATTTTCAATTCATACGGATCCTGGCCCCATTTGCGGTGCGTAGCAAGCGTGATAGCTGAAATTTTAAGACAAGCACTGTTCAACACAGATAGCATAGACTGCATTGAAGGTGAGTAGAGCAATAGATACCAACTCAACCAACATACATACCGTGTTCTTGAGGTCGTTAAGACGTATACGTGGTTTGTAAAGATGGCGCCGACGGGGCCGGATGGACGCCTTGAGAGGGCTATAAGAAATCGTTTGTCCCGAAAATCATCCCGTGCTTACCGATAGAGCCTCAAGGAATGGGGAAGACGGCGAGGAAGGAGACAAGACTTCCGGTGATAACAAAGGTGATGATGGAGAATCGGTTCCAGGGGACATTATCGAAGATTGAGGTGAGAAAAGACCCTCAGAACCGGCTGTGCTTGGGCTTGCAACTGGTGAGACTGGGCCGTAATATGGCAACGGCGATGATGGGGTCTTGAGTTCGGGTGCCAGCGCTTTGGGCTTCAAACTCGTCAACAGAAGCTTCAGTGTATCCATTTCAAGAGAACAGTCTCCAACATCGAGCGAGACATCCAAGCTGTGGGTATCAGCAGTCCCCTTCCTAGGGTTAAATCCCATAGAAGCTTTGAAGTCTATTGCACCTGGGAGACGTAGGAATTCGACTTCTTTGCCTTCATATGAAACACCCTTGAGCTATCAAGTAGATATAACCTTGTAATATGAATTACCTGTAGAACTTGGAGCAGGTGGTGTTGAACCGCCTATATCGTGTAGTTTAATCGAAATGGATGCTTTTCCCTGGGCCTTCCCCCAAGCTCTGTCCAAAGTCCTCTGAAAGCTAGCTGCAAATCGCCTCCTCCAGGCAGCAACACCATATGAATGTCTGGACCTTAGAGAACGTGGCATTTTGGTATGGTCACTGGTATCCATGACCTTCTCTAGCTCAGTGAAGGCGAGGGTTGCGTTGAGAGTAAGTTTCTCGGCAGATATAACAGTTCCTGGTAGGTCAGGGAAGGTGAACGTAGTCGCGTGAGCCTCAAAATTGAGACCAGAAAGTATGTGCGGTAACCACCGGATGAGGAGGCGTAGACCTGCCACCACCCAGGTGCGAATGAGTGGGCGGAAGAACGGTTCCACCACGGCATAAGCGCTCGACAAAAGGTTCCACAGACGATGGGCCATTGGTGACGGAGCGAAGTCGGCAAGGGTGAGGCGTCGATTGTGGCGGAGTGTAGGTAAGGGGGGCGGCTTTGGGGGGCTTCTTCCCAGTTCAATATTAAGCCCATCTAATCTAACATTGACGCCTTTTTCTAGCGAGTAGCCATAACGGACGCGATCGACGCGAATAATTCGGGGACCTGCTCGGATGTAGAGTCCACGAATCGACCACGGGCTGACGGTTCGAATGCGCACATGTTTTGACAAGGCAGCAAGAAGCCAGGGCATCAGGTAGGACCTTAGGAGGAGCGAAAATATAGTGACTCTGATAACCCATAGGAAAACGGATGACCACCAGGCGTCTGTTGCGGTGTTAAATAGAACTGTGTAGAGAAGTGAGGTCCCGGTATAATTCATGGCTTTTGGAAGGTCAGTTTCTTGGCAACTCAGGCTATAGTGTCATGGAACGTACTGCTTATCCGAGTAGTACTGCTCACAAAATCCACCGCTTGAATTCGGACTCGTCCAAGTCGTGCACACTGGAGTATGAACCGTGCAGGCCTATACGGGCAGCTAGAGGTATAAACCGCGGCAATTCAACCTTAAGAGGGACGACTAGGTTGAGTTGATCGATGCCGCGGTGGAACAACGTTTACTGAACATGCCACCGTGGAAGCCTCCGCTCAGCGCGTTGAGTGCCTGTCAACCTGTTTCAGCACCATTACGTAAAACGCTTATTCTGGGGTACATGTGATCGTGTGTTTGGAATGGGTGTTCTAGACACAGGATGGCACAGCCACATGACGGAGCCAAAATCACGGAATTAAATTAGCATGGCAGTACATTTGAACGATCTTTCCTCCTTCGGACCTTCTCGTCTCTACTCTTCGGGGTCCATATCCAAGATACTGAGAAATCATAGTCAACACATTATCATCGGACTAGATGGCAAGGTTACCATTCCTCTGAGTTGGCTTCTGCAGGTTTGTAGGTCGAAAAGACGAAGGAGTTCCCAACAAAGCTTCCAGGGTTAAAAACATGGCAACCGGTGTATGTGATTTTATATCGGTCATACTTATCAGCCAGAACAAGCTGGGTCAAGAGGCTGAGTCACGTTATAAGGTCCTGGATACTTGAACGACTTACCGCAGTGGGTAGTGGATAGAGCCGAAGTGAATGATCGTAGTCCGCAAGTGTTGGCTGGACGTTGATCGTCAGCGGGCTCAAGTGAGCTTGATCCAAGATCGTTTGAACAAGCTAGGTTAATTAGCATGCGAAACCGGTCTTTCGGACAACACCACCTACATATCTTTTCAGATGTTCACTGCTGACGTTCGGCTTCACGCCCACAACGTTTCTGAGCATCCTCGACATCGTGTCCTCTCTAAAGATGACAATCTCCTGGTCGAAGAACTTTATTCGACATGGATTAGTCGCAAAATGTACTTTTGGTACTCTGGATTGTAGCCGCGAGACCAGTGATGAAAGCAAGTGGTGCCTGGGTAACGTTCCGTTGACAGTGATATCCAAAGGGCCGGGCACAAAGACGAAGTGGGTCGACCGTAGTAATTAGTGGGTATGATACGATCAGATCCGCTAGGGCCTCAAAATTCTCTGTCGTGTAATGAGTAAACCTATCCCAGTCTATCTCCTCTAATGATACCCGTTGACTGACCTTGATAAGCTTGCACGTCGCGGCTATTTCCGTGTGATATAGATTGACGAGTGAAATTTCCGCAAAGGACAATGACCTTCGGGATAAAGCTTTCTTCGACACAATTGTCGAACATTTTCTGGATCCCGATAAGAGTCTGGGGATGGTCGAGCCAGACATCCGACAGGAAGAAGAAATGCAGGTCTGGAAGTTCCTCCTGAATGCGGGCTGAAAATTTAGACTACAAGCGTGTTAGCGCAGGAACCCGAAACAGAGGTTAAACGCATACATCTTCGAGCAAAGAAGTTGACCCCTTTCCCAAGAAGTCAATGTGCCCATATATTGATCTGAATGAGTGTTTAGATTGAGTAGCGTGAGATCAGAACTGGGGAGCTTACCGAGAAATTTCTCGAGGTTCACAGGGAGGTTGCCCGATTGCAATGATCTCCAACGTCGCTTCTTCGGTATACTCGCCTTCAACGAGTGCGAAAGAACCTTCCGTAAACTAGGCCATCGCCTGGTTCGTCCTGTAGTATTCACTATTCGGTCTGAGAACGAATCAATGATCAAAAGGGCTGAACCCACCAATTTCGAAAAATCGAGTTCGACAGCTCCCATCCGAGTCCTCAATGCATAGTCTTCCTTCTTTGTTGTGTGTAAGCATCCCGAGCAGTAAGAACCTCTGTCCTGCACGTCCAAGCAGTTGTTTTGTGGATTTCAGCTGGATCGCGTGTCCTTATCACTTCGCCGCCCTTCATTACGACCATGAAACTCACCGTCACGAGCCTCTCCCGATCTCTCGAAGGAAGGGTGGAAGGCGCAAAGTGCTCATTACGCAGCACACACTGTTTGATGATGTTCAACCTGTCACGAATGGCCAAGGATCCGCGACTCTGGAGTCCCCTGACACCGTCAGAGGGGTCGCGACTCTAGAAGGAGCTTCAGCAATTGCGTGACACTATGTAGAGGATGCTCACTTGGTAAAAGTCCCGTTCTCTTGTGACCAGTGCCACGACGGCATTTCGAATGCATTGATGAAGAATAAATGGCTCTCTGGGTCGATTAACTCCTTCTCCATATCCGGTCTCTGATCTGGGTCCCTCATCGATTCGTAAACTCTTGACAGAATTTCCACGTTGACTTTCATGTCGACATCTGCGGTGGATAGGGTAAACGAAGCGGCGTTTGCAGGAGACGGAAATGCACACCTTCCTGTTTGCTGTATTCCAAGGCGATGGCCTCTATGGCTGATTCCACATCCTGATCTGCGATCTGATGTTCCTCCAGCATTTTCTCGAGCATTTGGGATACATCGCGTCCGAGTGAATAGCTGTACTTTCGGAACACCTAAGAGACGACGCGTTCATCGAAGAAGCCAGTGAAGAAAATGGTCGACGTATCCACCTTGAGGATTCGTCGTTGCCTGTCCTCTCCCATAATGGCCGATTTGAATGATGACCTTTGAGGGACGCGTAAAGTATGCGGAGAATTGGTACAATGTGGGTGTTTTGAAATGAAACGCGTCTGGCAAATGATGTGACAGGACGTGTGGAGCCACGTGTTGTGGAAGCCCCTAATATGGACTACATCGCTGCGTTCTCTCCGAGTCTATGCTCGTAACCCGTCCATGTTTTCTACGCTGGACGTTGATATTAGGCCAGGCTCCGGGCTTGGACGATTTGAAATAGGTATTGCAATCATCCAGTCGCGGATAACGATCACCCATCTGAGCTTTGTTCCACAGGTGCATCCTTGTGGACAGTGCTAGACATGCTCCGGCATCTGCAGCACTCCTTTCCTCAGGTAGATATCAAATACGACCCAGATGCCTCGTCCACGACCCCAGTCATACTACATCTCCGCCCGCACCTTGACCTCCTCTTCTCAGGCAAGCACCAGCGTCTCCACACGATCTGTCTGCGCAAGCTGCGCGATCCAAACCCACCGGTGACACTGAGATACAAGGAAACCGTCCTTGCATCCGCAGACGAAGCGCTTACACGTGTTGTCGTCCGGCGGACCTTTGGACCCACGTACCCAGGTGACGATCTGCGATACCCCGGACTGTGGTTCAGTTTCGAAGAGGATGGAATGGGGGAAGGGATGAATGCAGCACATAATGATGATCGCATGCAGGAAGTCAAACGCGTCCTTATCTCCCAGAAAGGAAACGATGGGAGGAGCCAGGATGCGCTCGAGGAGGTCTCCGAGATACCTACCATGGCGGGTGACATCAGACAAGCCGTGGTGAAGGTGAATTTTGAAGTGGCGTTACCTCAAACATCGCTTACGGAGGCTTAGGACCATGATGGAGTCACCTTGCACTTTTATCCGTCGTCCTCCAGGCCTGTGCATGTAAGACTTGGGGAGACCACTGCCCAGGACCTGACGCTTGATCTTGGACCACCACTCCGCGTCCACCACAAAGAAGACTGAACGAATGTCGATTCATTCCACCGCTGATGCATCGGAAATGCAGCACGAACCGCGATGTGGTCTTTCCTCTGCCTTCATCTTCATCTCCTACTGACTCATCGGCTAGACTTCTACAATTATTTCCAGCATGGAATGGACTTCCTTATCTCAGGCCCTTCGCATGTGGTGACAAAGATCATTCTTCATTCCAATGCGGTCCGTCTTTCTGTTGACTTTGTTTATGATATGATACAATTCCCCCGCAGCCAGGTTCGCCCCTATTCCAACGGTACAAGCGGTGCAATTGGGAGATAGAAGGCAAGCCAGAAGACGATGAAGACGGTAATGTCCTATGTCTTTCTCATATCATGTAACCTCATGTCAGCGGTATTCAAGACACGCCTCCACGCAAACGATTCTATGACAGGGTAAGCAAGCCCTGGAAATGACATACATCCTCTTATCCGGCGCATATAGTTCGAGACAATCAGCCACTTCCTCAGTCCTCGTGAGCCTCCGCCATCGATGCATCTCGACCGCACCGACGAGGAGGAAGACATCACTCTTCCTAGCGCAACTAGTCGTTGTAAGACATTTTACGGTCTTGTGCAAGCAGCTAACACTTTCAATGCGCGTCTAGTGTATGGCTACGACGGAATAATCTTGGAAGTGTCAGAATCTTCGCAAGTGCTCTCTATCACGTTGTTTTGAACTTGGATCCATTGTCCTACGGAATGTAACCTCTAATCGTAATGTATACCTAGTGTCACAAATACAGAAACATAGCAACGTGTCTACAAATACATATCTACAGGATAGAAAATGAGCTGCGGTGACACTAAACACTAAAAATCGAGGGCGTTGGTCGGTGGCGGTTTAGGTTTTGGAGGCGGTTTGTTGAGGACGTGCCACCGAACGAGGTCAAGCGTCGCTGCCGCGTCCTCCACGGAAGAATGACCAACAGTACTATCGGTTTGGATCAACGACCCTAGGTTTTCGCGTACTCTGAGAATCAAGATGAGGGCTAGATACGCGTACGAGGTAAAGATGAACGTACAAGTCTTTGAGGGACCTCCGATATGGGGCTCCCATGCGGTGCGGGAAAAGCGTGACGGTATCAATACAGTTATGGTGGATTATCCGCAGTGTTTTCAAGTCGTTGTCCAGGGCGTGACCGATTAAGATGGTGTCTCTGTCAATGAAGGAATCCAGTGATTTGCGGATAGAAGCCAGAGGTAGGATCGCTTTCGCGAGGATCTCAGCCGTTATACCCGAGAATCGAGTAATGTAGTCTCTGGAAAGATGAAAAGTAAGAAATACGCGCAGTACAAAAAATCAGTACAGCACGTACATGACCTCAACACCGGGGTCCATACGGACTATCTGGTCAAAGACCTCCCCCCCCGCCCCGTCAACTACGGACACCCGCGCCACGCGCATGCCTCCCGTAGTGTAGACCATTTCACAATCCATCGCAGCGACGTCCAATGCCGTGCTCGAGGTTGATCCCGGCTCTAAATAAGAAAATGGATATCGGGCATGTAGGTCTTCTACCGCGTTCTCATAGAACACATGGGGACCGTGAGTACATCCTTCACTATCCGCAACCGACCTTGCACAACAGGTGTACAGGCGCGTTTTCTCGCCTGATAAAACGTCGAATCAAGCTTCCAATATCCAATTACGAGATACTCACCATTTACCAGCTCCCTACGCGGTTTCCCCCAGTGATAAATACACTCGTCGGCGTGTTCCGCACGTTTCACCATGAAGGGCTGGGCACATCGTTCGCACTTGGCTACCTGGCCCTCTCGACTTGGTTCGGTCCCTCCGGCGCCATCAGGTATGTCGACAAAATAACCCCACTTCACCATCTCATCCATGGACATCACATAAGGCTGCAATTTCTCGCGTGTGAGGCGAAGCGCGTTGAGCGACTTGAGCGACTCGGCACGAGCTGCGAGCTCTGCTTCGGTGCCGACCGAGGGGTGGGACAAGGAATCAGGTATCGGACGGCGTTTGAGGGCTGCTGCACACTGTATCACTGCCTACCGCGTTTCTTCCTGTTAGATGTGACGTAGAGAGAAGCCACTTGGCTTACATTGCGGTACGTCAACTTGCTGGACTTCTTGTAGACTTCGTCTTCCTGCTTGAGCGCATGTTCGGATGCAATAGTAGGGCTCTTGGGTAGAATGGAATGGTACAGAATGACGAAATGATCATAGAGGGTCTTGAGCATTGTCTGATCGCGTGGGCTTAAGCATGGAAGAGAACATTCATGTATGCATGGCTTACCTGCCGAACAGGAATGGCGACTTGGGACTGGGCGGCGTTTACCCTCAGGATCGGTACGCCGGTCTTGTGAGGGTGAGTCAATGAAATCAAGGTCTACGAAGGATCTTACATTTGTATGGGACAAGGTCGAGACTGCCGATGGTCGTTGTAGGGCTCCAACCTTCTGAAGCTTCCTCGGGGGCTCTCCGGTAGGAGTAGGTCGTGCGGCACCAGGACGGAGGGGTGAGCTTGGTATTGGGCGCTTCGCAGGGACGGTCGATGTCGTGCTGGAGGATGCCAGCTTTGGGTCATGCACGGGTATGGTGAGCACTACAGGCGGAGGGAGGTCCTCGCTATGAGAGAATATACACTGAGGACGGGTGCATTGTGGGCGCTCTGGACAGCGGAGAGTGTGGAAGAGACCGAGGGAGGAGAACATGAGAAGGAGCAAGTGCTGTAATAATTTGGATTGATCGCGACTGGATGTACAATACGCGTGACCTGAAATTTAGCAGGGAGGGACAGTCTTTAAACTTTTTGCCAGCCCATCATTCCGAGTCTTGACCGTTGACGCCCGCCCCCATCCCCTTCCTCCTCCCCGTCGCCCCTCCCCGTCGCCCCCTCCAA
This sequence comes from Lyophyllum atratum, assembly GCA_014905825.1. Classification (NCBI taxonomy): domain Eukaryota; kingdom Fungi; phylum Basidiomycota; class Agaricomycetes; order Agaricales; family Lyophyllaceae; genus Lyophyllum; species Lyophyllum atratum. The sequence goes on along the minus strand of JACGCN010000002.1, from coordinate 1,966,699 downwards.
TGCCGCCGAAAGCAAAATCCGCGAAAAAGCGGAACGGGTCGCTGTCGTTGAAACAGACGCCGAGCAGCCGTATTGAGTACGTTTCAGATCGGTACAACCGTGGTTCATGAACGTCATTCTGCAACAGAGACGATCCAACTCACCATCTTGCTGGCCCCTTTCTGCCCCAAACGTATGCCCGTCTTCAGCCAAATCTCTCCCCATGCTGACCCAGCCGCACAGGCCCCTTGGCTCCTTGACACCCCGGAGCGCTTCTCCTATCCCTCCTAATGGTAAACTCTACGCCCGTCCCCCTGTTTCCCCGTGGCTTCGCTGGGCCGTGCAGCCTTGTACGTCCGTTTCCTCCGATCCGCTCCCCCGCGCTGACGTATTCGCAGCATCGGCGTTCAAGCTGCTGCTCGTCCCGATCGTCCTATTTGTCAACTGGGAGCTTCTGTCCCCGTACCTTGCTCCAGGTGTTGAAAACCCGTTTGCCGGCCTCTTCTTACTTTCGGGTCGTATTCCGACGTCGAGCCCCGAGGACCCACGATATGCAAAGACATACTACGACCTCTTATTCCTCGCCTACAACATCGTATTCTTTTCGTTCGTCCGCCAGCTCATCGCTGTCAAATTATGTAAACCCATCGCGAAATACTTTGGGCTTAAACGGGAGGGCAAGATCGACAGATTTGGCGAACAGGGTTATGCATTGGTGTACTTCGCGGTATTCGGTGCATGGGGCTACGTGAGCATTCGCCGGATATACTGCTTGCCAAGCCGTGCTGACTTGCTTGACCTTAGCGAGTCATGACACAGCTGCCTACAAACTGGTACCGGACCGAGTACTTCTGGATAGGTGAGGCAATTCTATCATTCGTCTTTACGGACTGCTAAAACGCCTGTGCCAGATTATCCTCATTGGGACATGAATCCAGAACTGAAGAGATACTATCTCATGCAGATGGCATACTGGTGCCAACAGCTCCTAGTCCTCCTGTTAGGTCTAGAAAAGCCACGAAAGGATTACTGGGAGCTGGTGGCACATCACTTTGTTACGCTCTGGTTGGTTTGGTCAGTACTAAGATGTCATTTTAATTTCGTGTTTCTAAGTTGTTTTTACAGCTGGAGCTACTTCCTGAACTACACTCTTATTGGAAACGCCGTCTACATGAGTATGGATATACCTGACACGTTTTTGGCTGTAAGACTACCCCATCTTCCTTCGAGATGTACTCTTGACATCCCTTTACTTGACCAGTTCTCGAAACTCTTGAACTATATTCAATGGGAGAAGGCCAAGGTTGTATCGTTTGTCTTCTTCATATTTGTCTGGACGTGAGTGAAAATTCCTGCATTAACGACAGACCCTTACTCAGTGACACATTAGGTATTTCCGGCACTATTTGAACCTCAAAATTTTGTGGTCGGTTTGGTACGAGCTCCCAAATGTTCCGTACGTACCTATGCATTCATTGCTCTGCACACACTAACCCTATCCTACCTAGCGAGTCGTCCAAAGTATGGAATACTGCAGCGGGCAGCTACATGCCTTCCTGGATGCCTAAACAGATTTTTCTCCCTCTCGCACTTCTGCAACTTCTGAACCTGTTCTGGTATTACCTGATGATGCGGATCCTCTATAGGTTGGTACCATGGTTGTATATCTTGTCTTTTTTATTGATAGCGGTGATATTAGAACGATCGTTACGAACAAAACTGAGGACGTCCGTTCGGACGATGAAGACGATGGTGAGGATGACAAGGAGGACTAATGCTACTAGTACTACCACCGAGTGGCGGGGCGGTATGCTGCGATATAGATTATCCCACGATAGACAATTACTCAAGAGCCATTGGATACCTGGACGGAGTGGCACTTCGAAATCATGATCTTTTCGGTTACACAGCACAAGTACAGTGGATACAGTCAACAGAAATACAACAAGCAAAGAAAACCAAGCCGACAACTGTACCACTTCACCACGAATCTACTCTTATACTAGCAGCAGTGGGCACAGGTGCTTCCTCGTCCGAGTAGTCGCTATTCTCTTCGTGGGGCTTGAAATCGACCTTGACACCCTTCGCCGTGTGGTTCGGCCATCTCTTCTCCCTCTGGATATCAACTGGATCTCCAGCTGCCATCGACATCATCGCTTTTAGCGTGTACTACGAAAGAGCTATTAGTAAGGTATGATTATAACAGCAACTCGCTCACGTAGGCATCGTTCCCTGCATTGTGGAGATTCTTCGTCGGGATTTGGATGAGGTTGCACACGCGACCCAGAGCCCTGCGGTCTGCTGTTCCTGCACCTTCGAGCGCGGCGAAGAGATCAGACGTGTCTACCACGAACAGCCCGTCATCGGGCATCGCGTCAGGCAAGGTGTAGCTCAGACCGTCTAACGGGGCACCGATAGATGGTGATCGTAGATATCTGTTAAATAGAGCCCATCTGATTTCCGGAAGGCACGTCATAATGAAAACCTACTTTATATCCTGATTGTTATCGTGGAAGACGAGGAACACCGCTCCATATTGCGCCAGTTGGGTGATAAAATCGCACACCCTTGTTTTAAACGCAGCCTTCTTGATGATCTCACTCTCCCCAAATCCATAATCCTATCAAAACCATATAATTAGCTCAGATGTCAAGTGGAGATAAGAAGTTATCATGGCCCACATAGCGATGCTCCGGGACGTATTTGGAGTTGCGATACTTTTGGTGCTCATCGATAATGAGATGGCCGGATTCCTGGACTTCCTCTCCATCCCTCCATCCAAATAAGCTCCACCCGAACTCAGTAATGACGGTGTGGTCAAGTTCCCAGGCCTCGAAGTCGAGTGCACACCAGACGCCCTTCTTCTCCATCCAGAAGGATCGTACGCGTTCAAACAATTCGCGGCGCGAGGTGAGCATGGGATTGGACCCCTTGAGGCGCTTGTTGTTTTTGTCGATTTTCTGGAAGAATAACGATTAGAATCATCGAGTATGCGGGTCTGTGGCGTGTATACCTTGATGGCGCCACGCAGGGAGCCACCGTCGGGATAAACAACGGGAGATACACCCCGGAGGTTGGACTCGGTCAAGAGACAGTCAGAGTAAGGCAGGGGTATCATTTCCTTCGTGAGCTGCATTGCGTGGAGCCAGTACCTGATGTAGTCCACTTGAGCAGATGAGAACAACAGGCGGGACTCTCCAGTCACGAATGTTCCTGAGAGAGAGAAGCTGGTTGTTAGCCATTCATAAGAGAGCGACGCCACGCGCGGACGGACCCATATACATCTGGACGCCTTCGACGCCCTCCACATGGAGCGGATGGTCGGGATGAGTTATGGAATCGTGGGCTTCGGGAACCTGTTAGTCGGATCGAAAATGTCAGCCAGATCAGCCAGTGACCGACCAAGTATAGCCTTCAAAGGACGAGCGTCTTCTGGGTTGGGGAGAGCCTGGCTCCTGCAGTGCAGTGCTGAAAAAAGTCTTCAAGTTGGGAAAAGCTGGATGGATTACCACTCAAACCAGATATCTGTGTATCTGTAATATCCAGTGATTATGGGGGTATCTCGTGCCATTGGGATGCAAACACGACGTCGTTGGGCAGTCGAAAGAACTCCAGACGCCGCGCGCCTTTAACTTTCAAGCTCAGGTCCGGAACGTGATGGTGTTCGCGCGATCGTGTCACATGTATGCCGGCGGCTTCGAAGCCAAACAAGTTGATCTGAGGCCCGCGTGCTGGTCTTGTTCTCCAGCCCGGCCACCCATTCTTCTTCGCGTCTACCATGGCTCAGACTGCACAGAGAAGTGGTCCCTCCGGTTCCAAAAGAAAAGCGCCTGCCAACTCCAGCTCAGATCCCCCGAGCCCAGCGGCGAAGAGGGCAAAGACGAAGACAGCGACGGCGCGGAAAAGCACTGGCGGCCGACCCCCGCGACCTTCAACTGCTGGCCCCGCATCCGCCGCTGGTCGGCAAGGTAGTGGAGTCATATTATACGCGTGTTTCAGCTAATTGTTGGTATAGGAGATAATGCCGGCCAGAAGAAGAAGCCTCATCGCTTCCGTCCGGGAACTGTGGCTCTACGAGAAATCCGAAAGTACCAGAAGAGCACCGACCTTCTGATACGGCGGCTTCCATTTTCTCGTCTGGTGCGTACAATTCCCTTCTGACTCGTCTGGAGCTGGATGGTCTGACCGTTTGTTAGGTGCGCGAGGTCGCGCTTGACATGGTCACCGACGAGAACGACTACACTGAATCAGGCCTTCGGTGGCAAAGCTCCGCCATATTGGCCCTGCAAGAGGCGACGGAGGCTTATCTGGTCCATTTGTTTGAAGACGCGTCCGTTCACCTCTGCGTCTTCCAAGCGCGTCGAACTAATGTATTTCGAATAGGAATCTCTGCGCCATTCATGCAAAGCGAGTTACCATCATGACACGAGATATTCAGCTCGCGCGACGAATACGCGGGCCTTGGGGTGGCCTTGCATGATCCCTCATGATCCTCATTATTATTTTGCTCAACATTGTATTAGTTTATTTACTTATTCTCTTGGTTTGTTAGCGTAGGTACGATAGGTTTGAAGTAAATGTAAGGGTTGTTTATAAATATGATTTGTGCAACCATTGCATACCCAAGACACGATGGGATATAACCTTTCGCAACCTACGCCGAGGATGAATCGAGCATTGATCAACAAAACCTGTGGGGGAAGAGCGTCAGTTGTCATATTCCAAGAATAATGAATAGAGGATTTGTGCGGTCATATTAGATCAAGAAAGGTTCAGCGGGATCCTGCCATCGTAATGGGGATCCCTCACAACCACTTTTATTTTCACCCCGCCAAGGACGCATAGTAGCAAGAAAGATAATTCTCACCGAGGAATAGATAAATGCGAGTATTATGGTCGGCTTCCTGGGTGCGGACGTGGGAGTGGTCGCTGCATATGCTGTACGGGCCGAGACGAGGCTGCGACTGCCTGAGTCCTAGCTGCTTCGTTCAGTCGTCTTCTGCGAATGTCCATCCAGTCAATAATCCACGTTTGTATCAGGCCAAACGTCGCAGAAGTGAGCCAGAATAAGGTAATACTCTGTAAGAATGAGCGCTGGAGTTCTACACTTTACAACAGAGAGACTCACTCCGGGCGCTATTGCAGCGAGAATAATGCGTCCGATGGAAAGGGCTCGCAATCCAGACTTGATTAGCGTTTTGGGCCGGATCTGAGGTTTTGCGCCTTCCGCGACCGCTTTCGCGTTCCGTTCTTCAATTTGTCGTTCCCGCTCTCGTTCCGCCGCATTCATCACCCAATTGCTGGACTCCACGTTAGCCATGGTAACGATACCAAGAACAATGGGGAGTGTCATAGTTGGATCAGGATGCGCCAGTGTTGAGAGTGTGAGGAATGACTCCGAGTCGAATGGCGTGGGGTCCAGTGCAAGCCTCCCGAATATAATTGTCCCGATGATAAAGACAGGCAATTGGGTAAGTGGTGGGATAATAATGGTTGGAAGAGGTCGGCATTTGTATTTCTTGAAAAGATCCCGCCTAAGGTTTGATAACTGAGGAGCAAAACGTTCAGAAAACGGACTCTTGAGCGTGACACTGATTTGGACGCACTACTTCTATCGATCGCTTTTTGTGGACCTCTTGAAGATATACCTTGTCGCCGCGAATGCCTTTACTTTTCATTTCTTCTAAGACTTGTTTTGACACGACAGGTTTCATCCGTTCGAGCTCCGGAAGTGCTGATTCCTCCATTCTCCATGCTCGTTTCTTACCCTACATAAACGTAATTCAACGACGAGCTATCAAGATGGCTAATGGGTTTCGTACCCATATTGAAATCGGAAGTAGGGCAAACCGTGCTGCTACCGTGGTCAGGATTATTGTCGTGGAATATGGTGGTATTGACGGAGGTATCGGCAGAGCAAGGGCCAAGTCTAGGAATCCATCGCATAAGTGTTGGATGAAATACCTGCGATTTGCGGGGCCTCCGTCACGACCATTGAAGGAGCGAGGAAAAGAAGGAGGCCGACGAGGTCGAAGTGGGACGCGTCGGAGCATGTTCAGAAAAGAAATGCCGGCCGTTTCCTTTTCAGGTGCACGTGGGCACCCATGTTACAATTCAGAATCATTTTCGCTGAACTCGACGATGAGCATGGTATCCTTCGTGACTTCATGTTTAATTGGCTGTACACCATGCTAATATATGCGCTTTCATCGAGGATGGAAAAATGGAAATCTCTTGGGCATAGCATCCTAAAGTATATCTACCCCCAACATCCCAGCGACTTCAGACCCAACACCTCTCGAGACTCAGAACCGCATCTGATGGGGGAATTGACCCTTCGACAGACCCCAGCTCGACTTAAGGTACTTGGAGAGGTTTTCGATCTTCTTGACGGCAGCAAGGACGACCTTGTCGACCTCCTTCTGGTCAGCAGTCCTGGATTCGGGAAGTGCCTCCTTGGCTTTTGGCTTTCCTTCAGCAAAGAACTCCTCCTCTGGGGATTGCGGCGCGTTTGAAGAAGCCTTAGCGAAGTATGAGTCGTTGATCTTGTCGGCAACCTGGATGGACGATTGGTATCACAGATGCAAAAGTTGACAAGGAGTCTGACTACGCACCTCGAGGCCCTCAAGCTCAAGTTTGGTCGAGGTCGCAATAACGTAGGCCTGGTTGACCCGTCGCAGCGGGACACCGTTAACCTTGAAAGGTCCTGTCACCAACAACAATCCACTCTCCAACTGCTTCAGGAACACAACCCTCTTCCCACGGAAACGACCAGCCAACAGGATCAAAACGGTGCCGGGGGTGATAGTGGAACGAAGTGAGGAGGGTTTGGGAGTTTTACGGCTCTTCTTGGGTTGGTGAACGTCTTCTGCGGGGTAGTAACGCGAGGCTTTTGACGTAGGCACCAGACGCTTTCCGCCGTTCTTGTCACCGCCAACGGTCTTCTCGACGGTTTCGGCAGTGGTCTCGACGGCGGGCTTGTCAGATTTTTTGAGCCCCTTGTAGAGACCGCGGCGTGCGGCTACTTGGGAGCGGGAGAGGCGTCCGACGCCGGGGACGAGGTCTTTGCTTCTGGCCATCTGTTACAATTGTTAAGGCTTATATCTGATAGTATCGCGTACGATCATACCTTGTTCTTGAGGTCGTCGAGGCCAATGCCGATAATATGTACAAGTCTACCTACAGTCAGACGGGTGGCTTGGAAGCTACACAGTACCAACGGCATTTGCCGAACATGCCGAATGTGCCTGGATAAGATTAGATGTTGCTGATAAGATCGGCAACGTGTCATGGAGGTGTTGCCAAGTCACTCCGCCTTCCCGAATCGCAGCCATCATGTCACCGAGTGGCGAATCTAGTATGTACACTCTTATTCTTCTAGGTCAAACATCTACTGAATTCAAGCAGTCGATGATCGCGCTATTGTCTGGTTTGACATCGACAACACCCTCTACTCGGCGAGCTCCAAAATCTCCCATGCTATGGGCGAGCGAATCCACGGTGAGGTCGCCACAACGCGTGTCCTCATTCACTAATCGTGATCGTCCAGCCTACTTCGTCAGTCTAGGACTCAGCCACGAAGAAGCATCTGAGCTCCATCTCAGATACTACACCCAGTACGGCCTCGCTCTACGTGGTTTGACCCGACATCACGATATCGGTAACGTAATCGTGCGTCTCCAGAAACATGTAACTCTTATTCACCACATGCACCCTAAGATCCGTTGGACTTTGACCGCAGATGTGACGGGTCCCTTCCTCTCGAAGACATGATTCAGTACGATCCAAGCGTTCGCAAACTATTCGAGGATATCGACAGATCTAAAGTGAAAGTGTGGGCTCTGACAAATGCCTATCGCCCGGTACGCGAAAATGTAGTCCGAACATTCCAGAGTGCTTGCTTACTTCGATTCGTTCAGCATGCAGAGCGAGTCTTACGCATCCTCGGACTCGATGATCTATTGGATGGGCTAGTCTATTGTGACTATCAAGTCAAAGATTTTTCATGCAAGCCAGAACCGGAATTCTATCAAATGGTATGGCAACCTCGCTTTCTTGAACCGCTCATCTTCAGACTTGACTCCTCCAGGCAATGAAAAAGGCAAATGTTTCGGATCCATCCAAATGTTACTTCATAGACGACAATAGAGGCAACATCGACGGAGCTCGAGCACAAAGTTGGGCCAAGTGCGTGCACTTTTGTGAGAAAGGGTTAGAAGCTATGGAAGGCGGTCGGACGAAGGAGATCGCCAATGAAAGGGCAGAAGGAGCAGAAGGCATGGATGATGTGGATATAGTCACCGGCCTGGACGAATTGCGAGCAGTTTGGCCGGAGATCTTCAAGAAGTAGAAGTAGACATCCACGCATTGATACCACGATCCCGTTCATGATATGCATGTATAGAACTAGCACTTGTATAAGTTGTAGATAAGATTGTACATAGTTTGTAACAAAGCCATCAGATTCGATTTCCACGCGGCTTGCCTCGATCACATCCATTCGACTTGCTCACCCCTGCGCCATGGACTTCATTCCCCGCTACGCTCAACCGTTTACTTTGGCAGAGGCAGTCAGGTTGGATGTCGCGGTAATCACGGAAGGTCGAAAGGAACCCTAGGCTTCGTCTTGCCGGCCTACTGACCGTGTCCTATAGAAATAACACGTCTGCAGAATTCTTTGCAGCACCTGAAACAAACACAAACGACTCTGCAGGAGTACATAGAGGCGGAATCTCCCGGAGATGTCGATCCTGAAATCACACAAGCTCTGGAGGAAAACAAGACTGTGGTGTAAGCTGACTCTTCGGGTGCGGTGTATCAGATTGACCTGATCTACTCAGTGGCTCCCAAGAAGAACGTATATTGATGTTGAAGCTCGCTTTAAGCGAGAAAGGTGTCCATTATAGCAGCCATTTTGACCTCCAGCCCAGTAGCACAACCCCGGCAGTCCTACCCACATCTGCACAACCTACGACGACAAGGAATGCATCCCAGACACTACCACATGACGAAGACGAAGGCGGGATCCATCTTTAGCGCTGAATTCTGCTCCAGTCTCTACGACACTGGAGAGACAATGGGCTACGATCTGGTTCGTGCTCAACTTCATCCTCTTTTATCCTGTCATGAACGAGTCCGCATGCACCTTACACAAGCAGGCGCCATATCGCTTCAAGCTTCGACGTGCCAGTCACGCCCTCCGCTACTGTGTAAGAGATCTATAAGCCTCCGAAGATCTCTGATACACAATCTCGCACATTGCTACATTTCCACGGCGTACCGCCATGAGTGCCTATGACAAGAAATATGTATACTTCAGTAGCAGCTATGTAAGAGAACGGTGCCTTAAAAATGCGTCGCTCTCGAAGGATAATGATCTTTCTTATAGTGTGAAGCGTTTATTGGAAGAATATGTCCATTACTATTCGCGAAGTCATACATAGGCGTTGACGCGTCGAGAGATGTGTTGTATCTTTTCGCGCCGCGACGCCACTCAGATCTCATCAGAATTATTCAAGATTATTCAAGTGTGGTGACCAAGTTGAAGTGGTGACAGCATGTTGTCATCGTCCCACGACTTTTCCTCCTCTTTCTGACCAGTGCTGCCAACCTTTACTTTCCATTCTAGTTTCAATACTAATAGCAACCGAATGTTGGCCGAAGGTGATCCCAAGTGTCCTCCGCGCAACAAATGGCTTGACAGGTGGCTGCTTTGACGTTAGTTTGAAGTGAAGATTTAACTAAATAGCTACGGGCGGTGAATAGGTTGACGGAGGGAGTAAGGCTGCATATCTGCCTCTCCGAATTGAAGACCAGAGGCAGGGTGGAAGATTGGAAAACATTTCGATCTAAACAAGTAAGTCTGCGCTTCACGCTACATAGTGGGCCTTGTACTTGTTGCGAGTTGCCATCCCACATCTGACCATCTTCTATAAGCAACAACTTGATGAAATTTGTCTCGTCCTGAGTAGCACGCCAGAAGTTCAACTCAAAGATTACAACCGACTGAGGGCCAATATGAATGCACGAAGGACGTACCTCCAGGCTGTCCATGACTGGATTGCCAACATGGAAACGATAAAAAAGGAGTATCTTTCAGCTTCAACCACCTTTCCTTCTTCCCCTTTACAGGACCTCTCAACGCGTGTCTTCGAATTTGAGCGTCAACTTGGAAGGCATGTCGATATGTCGCCCATAGCCCAGGCGCGAGAGCGTCGCGGCGGCATGATCACAGCTTCACTTTCTAGATCCAGGGAATTTGGGACTTCGAGTTCGGTGACGCGCTCAAGCGCAACAGGTTATTTAGAACTTGAAGAAGGTGAAATCAGGGAAAGCCTGCCATCTGGATGGACCGACTCGGGGAACGCATCCTCCAACAATGTCTCTTCGCTTGATGCTAGTACACGCACCGAACATCGCGCCACGCATGGAGCACGTAACGATCCCTTAGGCGGTGTTGAAACCGTCATCCAGAAATCTAGGACGTCTAACACCCCTGTAAGTTCCCAACGGGTTGGCAGGCGGCTTTTCCTCGATACCAAGGCTGCTGGACGAATGATTCGCGCTGCTATAGGCCCAACGATATTGATAAAACCAAGGATGAGTAGATTGCATGAAACGACATCGAGAACAGGTTCGTAGCTCTCAGCACCAATATCTCTTCCCATGTTCAAAACATTGTCAGACGTGCCTGACGCAACGTGCACCCCTGGGTCGAGCATCTCTGCCCTCCATGCCACAGACATGACATCAGCGGTGCAGCAACGATCTGCGTTCGCTCCTGATTCTTGTGGTAGCGATCGGTCGCTTCAGACCCCAGGACATCACCGCAGTCACAACGAGTTCATGAAGCGTCTCTCCAATGCTGGAAAGGGGTATCAAGAGGTGTGTTTGGGTTGATAATTTATCTGAATAGCATATCTGAGTGACCGCTTCTAGACACTTCAAAAGATGACAGAATGCGAAGTCTCCCGCGTCAAGTACGTCGCAAAAATGGATCGGCTCGGTGTCAAAACCACTGCCGCAATTGACCACGCCCGGAGCTTCGAGGCCCTGCGCACCCAGGCCCGTGGCAACCCGCACAGGTTAAGTAGCATCGACACCTCCTCTTATCCCGAAGATATCCTCGCAATCCTTGGGTCCGACCAGGTTGCGAACATGATAAACGCTGAAGCTGTTGCAACGTCCGAATATATCTATTGCCTCGGTCTTCTTGAGGTCATTCCTACCCTGGAAGCATATGGTAACGTTTGGGAAAAATTAGGGCCTACTCTGGCTATTGTGGATGCAGTAGAGCGTAAGGGAAGGTGAGCTCTTGCAAGTGATCCTCTCCATCATACTCAGGCTGACACTTGTTCGTTGACAGGGTCGTGCAGTGCACTACAAGTCCCCGCACTGGTCTGGAGACTGGTAATTTCATCCCCTGCTGATAGGGCAATCATGGTGGGCTCGCTTTCATACCCGCACAAGTTGAGCCCGTCGCACTTCCACTATTTTTTGTTTTCCGCCCTGTACATGTTCAGGGTGCTGGAACCCGTGCCATTCCTGTGTATTCATTATTACTTGTTCATGTACCATGTCGATGTTTTTTATCATATGTACAGTACCTGTTACTCTCCGCGAGCCTACTGTTTACCTCCATGTAAAGATGTATCAACTGCACATGTATCATATCCTCACATCTTACGCTAGATCTTGGACCCGAATTTAACATTATGGGAAGTCGCAACGAAAATTCGAGCAATGATGATCGATTCAACGTCCTAATAACTGTTACGTGATACTGGATACTGGATATGAGGTGCAGGCAGACGAAACGATCACAGACGAGTATGTAGTCATCGTTCCGATTCCGAGTGCAATGGGGGCAGTGGGTACGTAGGAGAATGCGAAGCCCCTGGGCCTGAGAGCGCGAGTATACATATCGTCCATGCTGCAGGCACAGAGGCGGTCTAGTCGTGGCGGTGTGGGGGCGGGGTATTGGTATGTGTAGATTATCGAGAAGGGGACGGAGGGTACTTTGTTGCGTTGTGTAGTGTAGTGTAGGGTGGGGAGGGGGAACGATAAGGATAAGGGTTTAAAGGATTTAAAGAGCGTGGGGCACGGGCATGATGTAGCTATAGTTATGGTAGATGATAGAAAGAACGGCTACGTACAACCAAAAAAACGGAAGGGGTGGCAGTGGGAACTTGGGAAACGGGGATGGCGAGAGACCTATACAGGGGAAGCAGACAGATGCATGGGTGGATGGGGCGGAAGCAGATGATGACGGTAGCGGATGTTGAGAGATTCCTCAGAACAGAATAAAAGTTATGTGTGGGTTATTGTAGTCCGTGAAATATTGTGTATGACGGGAGCAGGAGAAGGGGAGCCGGAGAAATGGAGCAGAGTACACTATACCGCAGCACGCAACGTCATGAAATCATCGTCTGACGCTTCGTCTTCGTCGACGTCCGCATACTTGTCTGCGAGTGCTGTCTTGGTGGCATCGCGTTCGCATGCGGCAGCGTCCCACTCTGTGTAGGAATCCCTGTCCACGGGCTTGGCAGTTGCAGATGCTGTGACGACGTCCCGCGCGACATCGAAGTCGGCTGCGATTGCGAGTGCGGCGGAGGCGGCGGCCGCTGCTCGTGGTGCGAGCTCTGCCGTGGGCGTGACGACTGGTGTTGCGCAAGACGCGGAGAGGCGACAGGCATGCTCGCACGACGGGGATCCGCGTTCTTGCTTCCGTGGCCATGCTGCGATGAGTTTTGTGGCCTCGCAGGCGATGATGACGTGTGGCGGTAATCTGGTCTTGGGAATGATGCGCTCCGTGGGGGGTGACCGCTCCGACTGCCTTCCATATTACCACTACCACTAACCACGTTTACCTTCTCCCTACTCGAGTTCTGCGAACTCGACTGGCGGCCCTTATATGAACCCGAACCGGAACCTGAGGCTCTAGGTGTGCCACTCTGCCGAGGGTATTGTTGCATCATGAACGGGGGCGTGGGTGGCAGGAGGGGCATGTCCATCATGACAAACGGCGGCATGGGCATCATCTGCATTTGCATCGGAATCATGGGCACTGGCGGGACCATGTTGTTTAGGCTCAGGTTGCTACCCGTCCACACAGGGTACAACGATGCACGATCACCACTGAGGCTGCCGCTCGAGTTGTTGTGGGTCAAGGAGGGGGCGAGCGAGTTACGTTTGGTGCGCCTCGCCGCCGCCGCCACTGCAGCTTTGACGTCCTCGGACGAGGATATTTCTTGCGAAGAGTACACCGACGGTGAGCGTGTACCAGGCAGTGGTGGAGAGCTGTCGACGCTGGGCGGGCCCTTGACACTCGGTGGTCGTGAACTACCAGGAGAGTGAGAGTTGGAGGAGCCATACGAGTGTGAATGCGTCATAGGGACATTGGCAGCATTGGGACTAGTCCTGGTGATGGTGGGTAAATTTGGCTCCGAGGCTTCCCTCCGCGGGAGATGAACAGGGGCCCCGTTGTCTTCATGTATACCCTTGGAGTATCTTCCTGCGGGAGTTGATTTATTACGTTCCGAAGTCGAAGAAGAGATGGAAGCAGGGAAAAAGCCAGCTGCGCTACCACCGTTCCCTAAAAGCCCATTATTTTCCGACCCTAACAGCGCAGGGACTCCTCCCGCTCGTTGCGACTCTCTCCTCATACGTGCCGCGATGACTTCTTCAGTGTACCTGCGGTTCCTCTTCTCTTCGTCCATCGTCCGCTTTTCCTCCTCCCAAGCCCTGCGCTCTCGTTCCCACCCTGCCCGTTCTGCATCCTGTCTGCGCCTCTCCTCTTCCATCCGCATCCGCTCTTCCACCAGTAACCGCCGCTGCTGCTCAGCCTGGAGGAATTTGGCCTTTTCCTCGCGTCGTTTCTTCATGCGCAGCACATAGCCAATGGGGATAACGTCATCCTTGTCGTCTTCGGCGAACCGAACGCCGCGTTTCATCATGGGATCAGCGGTGGCAGCAATCGCAGGAACAGCAGGTGGCGCCGACTGTGACATGGCGACGGCTGGGGGAGCGGGCGGGTTGTGTTCGTTCCGAAGAGGAGACGGGACGGCTATGTAAGGCGAATTACGTGTGGTGTGGCCAGACGCTAAAGTAATGGATGTCAGGGCCGAAAAAAGTTGTGGAAGAAAAATGGCCGCCTACCGGATGGCGGAGCTGATGCTGTCTCGGGGGCAGATGATGGGATCTCAATGACCAATGATGACGAGGAAGGCGGAATCTCCTGCAGATCAAAATCAACCATCGCTTCAAGGGCCTCCGAGTACTCGAGAGCGGCAACGGCGAGGGCTGTGCCAACAACGTGGTGACGAGAAACTGAGCCATCCTGTTGTGGTAAAAAGACATGATGACGTTCCTCGAAACAAGGCCGCGAGATCCAACGGCTGAGACCTGGGCTGGACGATGATATAACAGTTGTCTTCAAAGGAACCGATTCGTTGAAAGGGTCGGGAAGTGGACGCAATGGGGTCACTGGAGATATCCTGCGGGATGCCAGATGAGCAATTGAGGCTCGCTGAGCATGTGTCAGGGGATCATCGCTCTCGAGTCTAGCTAGGAGGCGTCTTTTGAAAAAAGCAGAAGCGAGTGATTCGGGACGCTGGAGACTGCTGGCTGGGTTGACGGACCGAGGAAAAATTAAAGGGGCATCGGAGCGGTGTGCGAAAGGCGAGGGAGTGATCAGCGGGGGAACAAGGCCGTTCCTGACGAGGGTCGCAAGTTTTTGTCGGGGATCCTGTGGGCGGTGTTGCTCGTCTTCTACAGAGGGCTCAGAATGGGTGTCATCAAGTTCATGAGGGGTGGTCCAGTCGGGCAGTGTATTTGTGTTTTGCCAGTGTTGTTTTGTGGACTGCTGCTGGTGCCTGGGTTTCGTGGAACCCTTGAGCCAGGACTTCCAGGACTTCTTGGAGGCGTTACGGTCGACGACTTCGAGATGGTGCTGGTCGTCTTCGGGGGTGTGGAGGTAGAGACTGGCCGAGCCGCTGGAGGAGGATGCGGAGGAGTGGGCGTGGTCTGTGACGAGGGGGGGCGGGGGCTGCTTGTCGCGCCTGTTGGCGAAGACCGATGCAAAGCGGCGCATGGTGTGGAGGAGATGACTAGTGGGAGTCCATGAATTGTAAAGGGGCGCCTTGAACTCAAGTCAACGAAACACTGAAACCCACAATCCCTCCCCACCACGCTGTCACACTTCAGTCACCCCGATCCGTCACACGGCTATACTTAGTTTTACTGACGTCAGCTCTCCCGTGACCGCCTTGTCCTCTCCCACCACCGTCCTACCCGTCGCTCGTACGTCTCTACTATCCCCCCCATGTGTTCCACAGACACCCCCGCCCATCGCGCAGCACGTCCCACCACTGCCCCGTACTCCGTCTCCATCTTCCCCTCCACATCTCGCGCTCGATATATCCGATAACCTTCCCCGGGCCGAAGTCCCTTCCCCGATTCCTCATCCTCCACCATCGTCGCTCGAAGTGGTCGCGAAGCCTGTGTCGCCATCTTGTCCCCATGACCCCCCTTCTTCGATACGGGGAAGAATCGCTCTAGTACTGCGTCTATACTTGCTTCCATTCAGTCTGTCTCCCGCTCTCAGTCCGGTCGGTCTTACCTTCTTCCCTCCCTCCGGTCAGCACCCGTTCGCTGAACGCCAGATACTCGTCCATCATCTCTTGACCCAGATCACCCATGCACCTGCGTGTCAATCAGCATCCCACCCTGAACTTTAATCGTAACCATATCACCCATACTCACACGTCACGTCGCGAATCAAACAGTCCTCCTCTTGTCATTGCCTCTTCTTCTTCCTCCAATCTCCCCAAGCTTGCCAGATATCCATCAAATCGCGCCATTCCACATGCTACATCTGCTGAGTTACTTGGTGTTCTGTATCACCCATCAGCATCACCTAAAAATGGCACACTCCGACCAACCTTGTTCGCCCATCCAGACCATATACCATCTTCAGCACTACGACCGCCGTCGCAATCAGCCCCACCTCAGGAGCCACGTTGTCGTAGATGTGTCTCTCCGGGTCAAACGATCTCCGTTTTTCTAGATTCGGCGCCAGTGTGTGATGCAGCGTCAGCGGCACCGACAGGATCTGGCCGAGACGTTTCGTCAATCTATACAACATGGCTGCCGCAAGCTATTAATGATTACACTCCCAAAATAGGACACGACTTACGTGTACCACCAAGGCCCTGTGAGACGACTCGCCACAGAATGGGCCCTGCGTTGGCTTCTGGGGTGACGATCCCGTACGACGTGTACATCATTTTCGACAACCTCGCTGCCAGCCCATGAAGTGCCTGCGCGCTCGGGGCATGCTGTCAGCAACATTCAGTCGGCGCTCATCAACAACAATGTGGGGATCGGAAGAAAGACGAACATGGGGCGACAAGGCCTGGATGTTATGTTTTGTCAAGTGTGACACCATGCTTTCAGGCAGCAGTTGGCGTGCGATCGGGTCAAGGTACGGCAGCTCGTATGATTCTATTAAGCTGTCAAGAATGGGGTATGATATCAATTGTATTTCGAGAATTGCACCGCAGACTTGCCCAATGAAGTCGCGACACAGTATCGGGATGCGCATTGTCCAGCATGCGACTATGAGCACCGCAATCGTGCTCGCTGGGCTCTCGTATATATGCCGCCCGTGCCTCCTGCCTGTGCCTTTCTTTGTCGATTTACGCTTACCCTCAGGGGGCTTATCCTTGTCTTCGACCACACTTTCATCCTCTCCTGAAGAAGATTCTTCGATGTCCGAGTTGGCGCGTAGCAGGGCTGCTAGTTCGGGATCTTCTTCGTCTCCCGCTTCGCCCTCACCACTCTCGGAGTCGGATTGTTTCTCCTCCTCTTCGGCGCTATCATCCTCGGTCTCCTTTCTAACTGTCGCAGGCATATCCTGCTCAGGAGTACCTGCTTCCTCGTCTCGAGCTTCCTGCATGTATCGATAGGGTTCTGCCGTGGGTGGATCGGGCAACTGGTCGAGGTGGAGGGCCCAAATATCTCTGCATATTACCTGTAGATTAATCCTTTGAATTGAGAAACGAACGCGTTTGACATGATAGACACACCTCAAATTCCTGTGGAAGCCCCCATACACTCGCCAGTGTCGCGATCTGTTTCCGTAGCAAGAGTTGCAGGCATTCAAAGTAGTGGTACCGACCCCGTGCGCCATGGTATACTGCGTACCGTTTAGATTAATGAGTATCAGTGAACAATGAACAACGAGATGCGCAATGACGCGCAACACACGTTTTGGATTTGCCCTGCTTCCTCCCTCCTTCTTCTTCCGCCCGCTCTTTAGCGCGCGTTTCCTCAGTGCATGCTGACCCAAATCCTCCGCCTCCGTCGCTTCGTTGCGATAGTTCTATCACGAGATGATCCAGTTGTCAGACGTATGCAAACAAGAGCATAAGTGGGCGAGATGCGGGCTGAAGAAGCGTACCTGCAGGACATGTCCCTCACTGCAGGCGATAAGACCGCTCGAGGGCTCCTTGTGCCATTGTCGTGATCCACAGGTAGGGCAGCGGCGGCGCGGGGCCATATTATTCCTATACACAGTTTATATACGTACGCGAGAAACAGGGAACGAGGCGAACCGCAGAGGTTACGCAATGGATGATTCAATTGCTGCTTGCAACTCCACGGTTAATAACGAGAATAACTTTCATTGATCGGAAATCGGGGCTTCGGCGCGGGGATTAAAGACCACGTGACGGGACTGCTGGCAGTTAGGCGGAATCGAGGAATCGCCTTGGGAGCAGGACAGACTCCTCTGACAGCAACGTGTAAAAGTAAATAGGAGAGCGAGTCTGCCTCTCCGAGTGCTGCTACTGCTTCCTCATGAAGCTGTTTGTTATCTTCGCATTCTTGGCCGTTGTGGCGACGACCGTCGTCGCGTATGTTCTCCGCATATTTTTTCTTAACTCGTTACTGACGGCCTCCTTATATTTTAGATGGGAAAAGGTGTGCACTTCCTCAGTCGATTGTTATCTGGAGGGTGCTGACCTTGCGGCGATCGATATAGGAAGACCATGAGATATTCGATCTGGTGAACGAGGTCGAGGCATCCGAGGGCAAGGGCACGACGTTCTACAGCTGGCTTGATGTACCCTCTACCGCGACTACCCCCGAGATCTCAAAGGCATATAGGAAGATGAGCATGCAGCTCCAGTGCGTCTTGCTCTTCCCTTCCTCCATGACGATACGCTAAACACGATGTGCTCCCAGCCCGGATAAGAACCCCAACTCAAAAAGCATCCACGAGCGATTCGCGCGCCTCGGCGTCGTGGCTACTATTCTGCGGAACAAGGAGAGCAGGAAGCGCTACGATTTCTTCTACAAAAACGGCGTGCCCAAGTGGCGTGGGACTGGGTATTACTACTCGCGCTTCCGCCCTGGTCTCGGCGTGCGTGTTCTATCATATCGTCCCGGGGGAACTGACGTAACGATGGCATTAACAGTCCGTCGTGGTTTTCTTGACGATCTTGACCTCGGGCCTGCAGCTGCTTGTGCAGCGTTTGAATTATAGGCGCGATTTAGAGCGTATTGATAAGTTTGTGCAGATGGCCAGGGCTGCTGCATGGGGACCAAAGCTTATACCGCTAGAGGGACAGCGCAAGGTGCATTTCGTTCTGGAGATTAAAGTCTATCTATTTCTAAACGCGTCGATTATAGGTGAAGGTGAACGTTGGTGCATCAGACGAAGGTGGAAGCAACCGATGGCTAGACATGGTCGTCGACGGCCAGAATGTTTACATTGTACGTCACGTACACCCCATCACCCCTCTTCCTGCTGTTGATCGAATGACCCATTAATAGCTGGATCCCTCTGGCCACATGGATATCCTAGACTCCAATACCGCTGTCTACCCCACGGTTTTCAACACATGGTTCATCGCGTACATCAAATCCTTCATCCGCAAGGTCCTAGGCTCTGCCTCGAAAACGGAACTCACGTCCGAAGAGCTCGAGCTGGATGATGTTGACGATGAATCCTCTGTTACGGGCTCAGAGAGCGGCAGGTCATCTGCGCAGGAGAACGGAAAGGCTGCACGGGCGCCAACTGTCAAAGCTGGCGGGAAGAGGAGGAAGACTACAGGCAAGAAGCGATGATACGAGTGGACTGCCTGGTAGGACCTCCGTAGATGTTTACCTGTATTGCTTCTCTATATCTATTTCAAAGTGTTAATATTCACTGATGCCATACGTCATAACTGCTAGGCCGTGAATTTCATACAGATTGGGCAGGACCCTGGCAAGTCAATGAAGCATGGAGTTTCAATAATACTATGTTGATATGACCTACTCTCCGGTGACTTGTTGCACCGCCCTTTGAAGCTTTGCTGGAGGAGAGATTTCGCAAATGGTTACGGCCTATCAATGTCCACACATATACGTACTCGTCCCAACATGATATGCACTCAAGAAGCCATGATGATATTTACTGCTCTTCGCCAACCCCAGCCGTGCGAACTCCCTGCCTCGCGAGACCGACACAAAAAGAAGGATTTTGACATGTTGTATCAACACACTGACAGTAGCTCCGAGCGTGACCAACCACTTACATATTTCCAGGCTCGGGCGCTCTTTGAACCAGTCTCAAGCAGGATTCTGTTTTTACATATTCCATGAAAGGTATGCTCTTGAGTGTGATGAGGCTGTTGCTCGCTGACTCCATACTTATCAATACATAGATGCCCATATGAATCCTTTACTGCCTTCCAGTGTACATCCTCAGCATCTTGGCTGCGATTTCCTTAGGAACCCTTGGACGTTCATTCCACTGCGCAATCCAACCAGGCTTTGCGCCTACCCTACCCTCCATATTTGGCGACGCGAATACAGCAGTCACAAGCCACGCGTTCCTGTCGCTCGCGACGTGATCCTTCATGAGCGTAGGTAGAATGGCCCTGGGAACCATCAAATTCGTGTTCGCGTCCGTGCGTAATGCGCGGCCCCTTCTATCGCCTGCTCCTATGTCGACGATGCCCGATACCCCAGCTTTGGATGCTGCTCGCCCCTCGCCAGCCTTCTCGTGCGTCCCGAATGCCTCCCCAATCGACGGCTCTAAGGCGCGACCCTCTTTGCCCTGGCCATAGATGGCGAATCCTCCCTCAGCTGAGGTCAGTGGTCTGGCAGTCTTGATTCTGTGCACACGGACATGCCACAGCGGTGTTTCCTTCTGAGGAGGCACCAACCACGTCTCAACTTCGACATCCTTCCATGGATACCACATCGATCGCAGCCACTTTCCGCCTCAATTTGCGCCTCCTTAGTAGCCCTCCTGCACTTCCAGGTCTCTCCCACCATCGTCGCTGAGCGCGAGGGTATTGTCACCGCCGAGCTCCTCAAGAGTGCCGTTCCCCACGGGCACACTGTAGCCAAAGGCGGAAGAATATGCGAGCTTGCCGTACTTTGCCGCGCTCTGCTTGACCGGGTACGAACATTGTTGCCCGGATGAAAGAAGGAAAGTGTGGCCGCCGAGATTTGACGTGATGTGCAAGGGATAGTTCAGTGCCCTGGTGGTCTCCAATAACTCATGAGGGTATGGCTCTTCCTTCGCCGTCCAGAAGGGATGTGTTTCTGGTAGAGCGAGAGTTACGAACGATTTGCAGCACCAGTACGGCGATCCTGGAGAGTTGTAGTTCTCCGTTATGTTGTGGTTGGGATAGCAGAAGCCGATTGTCAACGTTCCGTCAGGGTTGTAGGCACCTGCTTGCTTCGCCCAGTAACGAATGTTGCGCAGTTGCAGCCCTTTGACTGACGCCCCATGTCAGTGGCGCAGGTAGCTCAACGTCTGCGAACGCGAGAGCGCCCCAAAAGGAAGACATGGCAAATCGGTACGTCATACTCCTGCCGAACGGAATTGCTCGCCCTGGTTGATAATCTTCAGTCACCACCAGTTTATGCTCTGCTAGATTATTCGTACCTTCAGAATCAAAGTAATGCACAAAATCCAATGCAAAGGCGCGAGCCCGATTTCTGTACTCCTCGCATCGCTCCGGATCTTCATTTTGGGCAAGCTTCGAATAAGCCAACTGAGCGAACTGGATAGCAAACGAAGACGAATAGTAGTCAAGCTGAATGACACCCTCAGGTCCATCTCGCGACCATCCACCGCCGATGTAGAACGTGTCAAGATGATCAAGATCCGCTTTCATGCGCTTCGCGTCAAAGCGCGAAGATCCTGCCTTGGATAATCCGAGGTTTGCAAATACCTAAGAATAGATTGTGAGTCAATGTCCACAAGCCCGGGATATCACAGTGCGTACCCTAAACCACAGCCAGTTGGTATTGGGCATTTCCTTGTCAGTTCATGCCTCCTAACCAGGTTTCAAAGTTGGCCTTCGCGTCAGGGCTCAGTGGATCCCAGAGTTTCTCTTTCGCGATAGCGATAGCGAAACCGATAGCGGAACATTCGACCATGCGCTGGTCCTTGTCGCGCATGTTTCCCCAGAACTCCTCGCTGTTAGAATCGCTGCCGTTTGTAAACCCATCTACCCAGCGCTTGGTCCCCTCGTATTCGCCACCTCCAGCTAGCAGGGATGAGAGCCCCCAGATAGGACGGGAAAACCCCTCCAGCTGTGCAGCAGTTTCATCGTAGTGGGTCCCAGTGTGTCCTAGATGGATTCTGGCGCCTCCAGGGGTTGTATGCGCCTCCAGGGGATCGAGCAGCTCCTTAAGAAATGTTGCCAGGTCATCCTTAGTTTTCAGAGGATTTGCAGGTGAATGGCGTCCTGTCCGCGAAATCGTCCATGGCGGTCTAGTGCAGTGAAATGAATCCATGTAACTCTTGAAGTGGTAATGGCGGTCCGACGCGGGCCGTCTACAGAAGAAAATATCACATCACATCTCGGTTTCTCATCACAACTCCTAAATGATTTGGCGGCGCCAAAAAGTCCAATTGATTGTGCTGTTTCCCTTGAGAGATAAATAAAAAGTCCCTGGCTACTACTCTCGAGTGGTCTATTACATGTACGATCTTCCAAGCTTCACAATAGTACAAATTACTTTAGCTTAATACTCTATATGTCGAGGAGGGTGGTCTCGACGATAATACCCGTAACACGATAAGGATCTACAATGCACACGTTAGGATAACAGACACAGGCAGATAACAGGAAACGTACCGATGTTGGAAGCTGGTCGTCTGTCTTCCAGGTACCCATAGCCCTGAGCCGCAACATGACGGGGAACACGGATCGATGCGCCACGGTTGGCGACGCCAGAACTGAAAGCGGTGATGTGACCAGTTTCGTGGCGACCAGTCAAACGCAAGTCGTTGTCCTCGCCAGTACACCGCGATGTGCTCATCATGCCTCTTCGCCAGCTTCTCAATCGCAGTCTCGATATGCTTCATGCCTCCAGGTTCCCGCATCGCCTTGGTGGAATAGTTCGTATGGCATCCAGCGCCATTCCAGTCACCCCGAAGAGGCTTGGGGTGAAACGATACTTTCACACCCCACTGCTCGGCGATCCGAACGAGAAGGTACCGCGCCATCCACAGATGATCGCCCATGGAGATACCTTCACAAGGGCCGACTTGGAACTCCCACTGTGAAGGCATCACCTCCGCGTTGATCCCACTAATGTTGACGCCAGAGTAGAGGCAAGCCCGGTAGTGAGCTTCAATAAGGTCACGCGCGAAGACCTTGCCGGTACCTAAGCGGGTGCAATATCAGAATCCACGCAAAAGTGGAGTTACATCAATGACGTACCAGCACCGCAGTAATAGGGACCTTGGGGACCAGGAAAGCCGCCTTTGGGCCAGCCATAAGGCGTACCATCAGCGTCGAATAACGTGTACTCTTGCTCAAGACCGAACCAGGGCTCTTCTTCCGCCGCCTGGTCCATGACCTTCTTCGCGTGATGGCGGTAGTTGGTACGATTAGGGGTGCCGTCATTGTTGTATGTTTCGGCAAGAACAAGGATATTGTCACCACCGCGGAAGGGATCCTTGAAAATAGCGGCAGGGCGGAGGTACACATCGGAATCGTGGCCTGGGGCCTGGTTCGTTGAGGAACCGTCGAAATCCCAAATGCGAAGTTGACCAATATCGGTCACTTTCTTGCTGACAGTCTAAAATGGTAATAAAAACGCATATAAGGGATAAATTATTGATGGGGCGAGTGGAAGACACGAACTGTAGTCTTGGAACGAAGACCACCGTCACCGTCAACCCAAACATCTGTTTGGTATGTTAGAGGTGCCAAGGAGAGGCAGAATGGTCGTACATTCAGCTTGGACCTTGTCACCCTGGGGAAGGGCGAGGAAAGGGGCAAGAAGGTCGTTACGGTAGGCCATGATGAAAGGGGTTATTAGAGGGGCGTAAAAGGTGGAGAGGTTTGAGAGAACACGGTAAGGTTTTTTGGAGCTTTAAGAGGCGGTGGTGTAGTATTGTCGGTTATTTACTCGCCTCTGATTGGACGATAAGCCGGTCAGCACGTGAGAATTCGTCTCCGCGGTTGTCCGAATCGGGTATTTTTGTCGGAAAGGCGCCGGAACCTTAATTCCATCGATCTTCCGTAAAATTTGCAGGTGAGGAGGATGGGCACCACAGCCCAGGGCCAGAGCCACAGCCGACGACCGACCCTTTCCCGACGCCGCCGAGCTCCAAGAAAAACATCATTTCCACGGTGCCGATTACGTAACGTAATGTTCCGTTAACCATGCCGTCCATTTCATGTGTTTTCGTACGTAGTCACTTCAAAACGCTCCTCGTGTGTAGGGCACACGACCATGGGCGAGTTTCGCCAATGAGTGATTATACGTCTTCCTTGAGTGATAAGCGCACGATCCTTTCCCAGGTAAATAGAAGTACGGGTTTCCATTTTGACTATATGCCAAGCCCACAAGTCAACCACGGAAAATGTTGAGGCGGTAAAGGTGGCCGTTATTCCTGGACGATGCCGATGCGGTCTTGAAGGCGGATCATGGATATGAACGTCATGCTACATCATGGGACCTTGAAGAAACAAAATTACACCAGGGTTCTACAGAAAGTTCTGAAATAAAGTGCGAAAGATATCTAACCGCTGCGTGAGCCCAGTCGGGCCATGGTATCCTCTGCATTTTCCTGTTCTTCAACTGTATCTGACTGCGTAACCTAGAGATCAGGGATGTAAGAGAAAAGTAGCCAACAGTCACGGCAAGGACGGACCACTCGAAGCACTGATTTCTTAGAGGACTCTTGCAGCTCTCCTGCTATAATGAGCTCGTCCAGAATCTAAGTCTCAATGAATGGTAGTTCATCTCCGGGACGTCACCCTAACGTACTGCGTATGCTTTCTGGAAGTTAAAGATCCTGGCCAGAGTTTGAGCCACGACGTAGGTCGGAAACTCGCCACTCACAAGTCTAATTCGCAAACCTACAAGAGGGCGATATCAACAAGGTGGGAAGTGGGAGTCATGATACCTGATTGCTACTCACATTCCCGAAATATCGATCAAGAACCTCGACGTAGCGATGTATAATCTCCAATGTCACGAGCTCATTGTCTGAGGAGCCGATTCCGCAGACAAAAAATAGGGATGCGTAACGGCGATAGACGACCTTGGAGTCTAGCATGCTGGATTAGAATCATGCCTGGAGGTAATGACATGAACCACCGGGGCGGAACTCGATAAACAATCATACGGATGGATGTTCCGCACGTAGCAGAAACAATCTATTCGATGGCGCGCCCCAGCTACTCAGTTCATGCTCATGGGTGCACCACGCACCTTTGTATTCCAAGAAGTTACACATTCGCGTCCGGCGAGCTAGGACTAGCTGCGTGACATCCTTCACGATCTTCGCCTTTACCTTAGGCGCCATGGTCGTGAACCATTTTGCCAAACGGACTTTGCCTACAGCCCGGCGTTCAATGTTTGAATCTAAGACACGAGAGGGGTAAGAAACTAGCCTTGTCTAGAAACAAGTAGGATGTAGTTAATCATGAATAGAACAGTCGCTCAATTTCAGCGGTCCGTCACAATCATGTCACCCGGGCCAGTCACTCGATTTGTACTGGACTCTTCAATCAATCTTCATCGTGAAGCTTGTTAGTTATAACAACTATGGACACCCAGGGCCACGCGTAGCTGCTATCGCCCTACACTTCATACCGCTCAATCGGCTTTTCACTGGGAGCCATTGCCGATGAAGTCAATCAATAGTAAAGTCAAAGATCGGCCTAGTTGGATCCTAATTATCGGCCCGCACCTCCAGGTGACTCTAATTTCGCTAGTTATCGTTTGCCTTCAAGTGACTGTAGCTTGAGTAACCTGATGTTCCCCTTTCCTTATCTCTCATATGACCCACTCCAACATTATACCCCAGTCAGGACAATGTGTTAATGGAGATAGGAACGTTTAAATTCTCCCGCGAGTCCAACGCGAGTCCATGCTGGATCAGTCTCCTGCTTGACAGCATAAGTATATCGAAATCTGGACTGTTGATTGTACGTACTGGCAAAGCCTTTGCTTGTCACTGGTGTGCAGATACATGGCAGAGAGGGCAATGTATGTGACTTCGACCAACTGTGAAGATCAGAAAAAATGACTGGCTTCAGAGAGAGATCTTCATCAGTATAGCCCTTTGCGCATGATACTCAATCGGCCGAAAGACACCAGTAATTCACTCATTCGTTCTAGGATGAGCCGAAGTTCTTCGATCTAGATCAGAGAACTGTCCTTGTTGTCTAGAATAGATCTGGAATGATAATGTTCTTCGATTTCAATCGATGATGAGCACAAGGCTGAGAGCAACGAGAAAATTGTTCCTATATGAGCAGACGCGTTGAGAGATTCCCTAGCGGAGAATCTGTTTCGGAAAATCATCCGACAACACCTGCGCCTATGGCCCGGTTCCACCAGGTGTGATATGGTAACGTGGAGACTAGGGGGTTTGCTGTCGACACCAGCAGAACTTGCTTGATTAACATGAACAAAAATTCGAACTTGTCGATAGCCACTGGCATCCGGCCAAGCCTTAAAGCCTGAAGTTACTGACAAGCTTCGGATAAAATATGGGTCGGGCTTCTCGTGCGGCTACTCCGAACTTGGAACATGGATTTGACGTCTACATGTTTGGACATATATCCATTTTGGTCGAGTACTTCCCGGTGTTCTGTTCGCAGACCACGATGATCCGTTTCTTCCCCGGAGAAAAACAGGAAGTCCTATCGAAGCGCGTCGTAGGAGCCTATCAGAGAATACCTCCAGGGTTTCGCAACATGGTGGTGATGGACGAAGATGAATTGAATGATCGTGTGGCGGAAATTGAAACCAGCACATTTATCTTTTCAACGACGACCTCCATCCCGTAACCTCGTGTAGCTATACATGAACGCGGCCAGTACTAGTGCGGTGGTGCCGGGGTAGTTATCGGCCTGGTTATTTGTCCTTCTCATTCAATTCTAAGCTGTTTGTTGCATAGAAATTGGCGCGCACCATCCCATGATCCTTTGAGCTTGCGAAGCAGGGTAGTGGAGATCCTAGCGGGCACCGCCAATGGATGCCTCACTGAGCTTGGTTACTACCCAGGAATGCCTCAGAGACTGCAGGAGTTGGAGCGAGAGAACGTCCAGTGGCAGTCGGAAAACCTCAAACTTTTCCAGGATAATCGGAGTCTCACTCTCGCCCTGCAGGAACAAGATGGTTCGAAATACAAGAATACTATACATGCGCTGGAGGGTCAGGTCCAAGGACTTTTGCAGGAAAAGGCGCGATTGGTAAAGCAACATGAAACGCTTCTGGCGGGCCAACCTATTGCCTACCAGCGACTCTTAGTCGACTACCAGATGCTCCACGACTACTATAAAGCGGCGCTCCAGGAAATCAACCGTCTTCGTGTTTATCGCGAAGTAGTGGATAGTAGAGCGCCGGCGCAGCATCCCTTAGCAAACCAGCCAACAGGACAAGAAGCTATTCGGAGCTCGTCCATATCATCCGCCGGACAAAACCCCAAAGTTCCGCAGAGCTTGCAGTCCCAAATCACCTTACCAATCCTCCCAATGGCCTCCTGCTGGATCGTCCATGGCAGGTGGTACGCCAATCGGTAGGTAATCCCGTAATGTGGGTATTTGATTCGCTGACCGCCAGACCCAACAGTGCCCAGCCAACAAGTATGTATGGATCTCCTTTCCTACGTTGCTCAAGGCTAATTTATCTGTCTACAGCCGGGAAGGCAGATAGTCGAACATCAGGCATCCGCGAAGGTTCAGGTAATACCCTAGCATATACCCAGATGACACTTGCTTAGGGTTGATACGCAGACTCCCTTTGCCTCGAATGCACAACAAGCCCTATCTCTTGTTTCAGATTGGAGAAGACACAACACAATCCATCACATAGAACATCCAAGTTCACGATCCAATCCAAGAACAAGTCAGTCAGGCTCAGTCTCCCGACCTATATCCTTGGCTGGCACATCTTCGCGGACTGTTACCCAACCTCCGCTTTCTATCATCACCACACCAGTCCCTCCTCGCGCTGGAAGCTCTCGTCTACCTCCCACTCCAATGAGTGCTCCACAGCGATATCCATACCCTTCCGCGCCCGCACCTGAAGTTTCAGAAAGTCCTGCATCACTTTCTTCTCCAGCTGATGTCACGAGTGCTCCACGAAATCTTGCTCTCACTCCTACTCCCCCACTTGAATTTTCCACTTCCATTCCATCCTTAGGCGCTCCCTCTACGAGTTCTTTGTCTGGCATCTCACAGCACCACGATCCGCCGCCACAGCATTCTTCTTCTAAACCATCTACATCTCCGCCTGCTGAGGTCCATGAAGAGTCGGAACTTGGACCGGTCCCCGTGGGTGATACTGACTTACACACCTCAGGCAGCACGGCGGAACCCGTCCAAGCCATGGCACCTATGGATGTTACACCCAAAGATGTTTCAGCAATCTCTGTTGCATCCTTTCCGGCGCCGGAACAGGAATCATTGAAGCGAGCAAGTTCTGCGGTATCCACCGCAGACGAAGGACAACAACACAAGAAGCAGCGGCTTGAAGGACAGGAACAGCCTGGTGATGTGGCTCAACATCCGACGGGAATGGACCAAGACGTCACACATGTTCACAGAAACGACGACGAGGAAAGCGAAGACGGCGATATTGAGATTGGCCCTGACGGTCTTCGAACAGTGGAGGACTGTATATCAGCTCTCATGGACGATGATGAGGAGAATGACGAGTTGCAGACTTGCCAACTTTGTGTGTAAGTCGGTTTTCTTGGTTTGCAGCATATTTTCTCAATTCTGTGCCAGCGTTCGATTCAAACGTGGTTACATGAATGAGCCAAAACCTTTCCTACGAGCAACGACGGACGAACTTGTTCAACATTTTACTTCCGAACACAGTGATGCTTGGGAGACGATACGCCGCAGTGTCTGAAGACGACCATTTTTTCCCTCCACGCCTCGCCGCTAATATAACCGACCACTACTTGTTGCACGTCCACCTGGACCTTGATGTTTGCTATCAACGATTTGTCTATTGGCCTTTCCTGACTGATACATACTCAGTCGTGTTTGTGATTTCGTTGCACCTAATGCTTCCAATGAATCCATTTTAGGTCTGGAGAATTGAGAGGTCAGCCGCCGCCGTATTATATGCTGACACTCGATCGCTTGTTAGTCTTGATGGCTTGGAGGCTAACAAGCTCTCAATCGTGCACCTCTCGAACCCTCTAGACTTGTCTCATGGACAACACCTTGTCTGGGGAACCCGTTGTGGAGCTTCCGGGCCCAATCCTCTTGAGCGGCTTCTTGCAATCATTCATGCTCGGCATCCTCCTCATTCAAGGACTCAAATACTGGGCTGACTACAGGGACGATTCGTGGCGCAAGCGGGTTTTCGTTGCTATAGTTGTCTTTATTTGCATGTGGGCATATCAGTGTACACCCCGATCATAGAACACTGAATTCTAGTCGGCAGCCTTCAAACCTTCGTCGAAGCCTATAAATCCTGGAGGACCATAGTCGGCCAGAAAAAATGGGTGAGTATAAACATGTTCTTAGGCTGACTCATACTAATGATGCATCGATGATCATTGGGTCAGTCGACGAGTAATATACAGTGGACGGATCTCTTTTTGAACGGTGTACTTTCGTCTCTATGCGAAGCTTTTTTTATCCGACGTTGCTGGAAGGTTCGCAGGACGGCCTTTACTTGGCACTGACTGAGCCTCACTGTTCTCAGATGACGAATAAATCGCCATGGGTCCTCTATCCCCTCTCCACATTGTTGGCATCCGTGACGGCTGCAAACACATACTTGGTAGACCCTGTGGTGGCAATCCCCCAATTGCTTGCTGACATTGGGAATTGTTTGGATCTAGGCTATTGCGATGGCTCTCGCTTTCCATTCTCTTGAAAGAGGGCAAACTTATGAGGTAGGTTATCGGCTTCCTCTGATGACGCCTGCTACATCAACACTATCATCTTCCAGTCACTGAGTGCTAGTCGGAATATTCTTATATCTGTAAGACCAGATCGCCTGCAAGATTTCCTTACAAGTTGAGGATGTCTTCCTCCTACCTTTTCTAGACAGTAGTAGCGTTCTCCTATTGGATATTTGGATCATTAGGTGAGTCAAGAAGCTTTTCCCGAAGCGCGATTCTTATTTTGCGTCCGCACAGTCCTCGATATCCTGTTCACTTTAATACGTATGTCCACCTCTGCTAATTACAGGAAGTCGCTGAAAAGTTACCCGGCAGTGGTGACATCTCTGTGGAGAATGAAGACGGGCTTGGTGGAGCTTGACAAGGTTTTAATGCACATCATCGGCATTTCATTAGAATCATCAGCATTGTCGTCCGTGTGCATGCTTGTGGCGGCGGGGCTCTACCACGCGAGTCCTGTGGGTGATGTCTGTATTTGGTTGTCTTACAGTACGCTGACTGTTCCCTGCATAGCATCAGCAAGACCATCTGATCTTGTTCTTCGTTCTCTTGACCGGAAAGCTGTATGCAATCGGGATGCTTCACACCTTGAACTCCCGAGCCAAGCTCCGCCAACGGATGAAGTCTAACGATCTCGGCCGAGCATCACTGGGGGATTGGCAGTGGGACCAAGCCACGGGTCCAGACCGGCTTCTAACTCATCCTGAATGCCCTTCAGAGGTAGGACCACAGCCCTAGATCATTTGTTTTGTGACTAAAAGGATACGTCCAGCCTCCTCGTGCATTCGTCACGTCGGCCAGTGTCCATCCTCTTATCAGTTCTTCAGACATGCAGTTGTTGGGCGATACATGTACACTCGATCGTAGGCCTTGCGATCATCCGCCGCATCTGTAGCTTTGACCTCAGAGACTGCATCGCTTGTGCGAGAGCCGGAGGAGGTGAGGAACCGCGTAAGGATATGACGCTTTACCCTGTACCTGACTAATACGTTCCTTGCCCTATTGTTAATCCACATTCGACTTTTCCATATTCATATCACTCTACATTGCTACATATATTGTCCCGTTGATCAAGGCTTAATTTCGTGCGCCAACTTCTTCAACAATTTGGCCAAGCGATCAGCTTCTTGTTGAGCCAATGTCGCGTTATTATCGATTGTCAAGGCCTCCGTCAGAGCAGGGAAAGTGGTCGCTCCATACCCTGGTGCAGGAACGTAAACGAAGCAGTCAAAAAAATTACGTGAAGCCGTTACTCACCGAGCCACTTCCCGGGAGCAACGCCAAGATGCTTGTACCATTCTCTGTCCTTGATCCCACCTTCGGAAATGAAACCGCGTTCAAAAGCGATAATCTTCTTGTTCACTTTGCCGACGCGTTTCGCCGCTTTGATGAATTTCTTCATCTTGTGAGAGCGCCCATGCCCTGCATATGAAAGCATAGGGGCGGATAGGTTACCTTCATCTCCATCAAAATCCATCAATCTCGTCCATGTATTTGTTTCAAGCGTGGAGATGGGCTGATATTGATGCGGCTGGACCCCGAAGATCCACTTCACCCAGTCTGCAGCACGTCTGAGCAGTTGATGAGACTTTCGGCACACATGGTGGTGGGGGGAGCGAAGTTTGCGGAACATGCGCTTCAGCTCCTTCTCCGCCTTGCGCCTTTCCTTGTCCAGGTCCTTGCTGGCGCTTTGAACCTTGTTGATTGCTCTCCGTAGCTTGGAGAAATCCGGTGCCTTAAGGGATGAAGGCAGTTCCTCTGCGAGGGCTTCGACTCTGATACAGCACACGTTGAATGCTATCTTCGCGTAGATTATATATGATATGCACTTACTTGGCAAGATAATCGTCGAGCTCGAATGCATACTGCGTAGTGTTCATGGGAATGATGATGGAATCCGTAAGGCGGAGGGCCAACAAACCCAAGTGTTTGGCTACGGCCACCTTGAGAAGAGGGTCAGTGGCAGACTCCCGTAATTCTAGCTATCTTACACACATGGCGATGGAAACCAGGGTCTGCGTAGACCTCCTGGAAATGTTGACTATCATAGATAGAATGGTAGTGGTAGACGGCATCAGTGGGGGTGACACCAAAGCCTTGGTCAGCGCTCGCAACCTGCAATCATGAGCGATCAAGTTAAGAAGCCTTCGTAAAGCGACCGTGGGTGACTGCACGTACCCCAAGCCTCTGCAAAAACACAGTGAAATCACTTCCGCTCCCCAATGGGCTAACGCCAGTGCTCGATGCATGTAAATCCCGCGTCGCAACGTTATATGTTTCCAAGAAGTCCGCATCGATTGTCCAGTTGGACGAAATGCCTTCAATTCCCGTAAAGGGTCCTTCGTCTTTCCTTGCGTCCCAGAGTGTCTTGCCCGAGACCGTAGGGTGGGGAACGTCAAGAGCAGCTTGCTTGATGAGATGTGCAAGGGATGGCGATGCACCAGCATTCCAGCGCGAGCCCGAGACCGAGACATCGACGTTGAGATATGCGACAGCGTGTTTGGAGATCCATTCCGGGAAATCTTCACCCCATTCAGTGCTTCCAACTAATCCGTACTGTGTAAAATAATGTCAGAAAGACAACAAAACTAGGATCAAAAGCATTTCACCTCCTCAGCGTCCCAGCTGGCAAAGACGACTGTGAAGGGCAAGTTAAGGGTTTGAGCGTAGGCAGCAATGTACCTGGACAGTACCTGTTCGGAGCGGTTTCCATCCCTCTCTAAGCAGGGCACCGAAGCCGCGAATAACTTCATGTAGCGACACAGTTCCACTGGTGGGGTCGGCAGCTCCCAAGACCCATGCTGAGATTGTGGATATGAATATAGTTTTCAAACGTGATGAACAAAAACGCTAACCGTCGCGATGACAGCCGATGATAACAACCTCATCGCGGATATGCCCAGGAATAGAGGCCATAGTGTTCCAAATGGGAGTCACCTTTGTGTCCACTAACGGGAATATTGAGGGCCTGAACTACGTGCCTCATGAACACATGAAGGACGTACCATGGTTGACAAGTTTGATACTTGATTCGCTAGCCCTGCCGCTGAGGACTTTCTTACCGTCACTTCCTACGACATATAATTCGCCGATTTCTTCAAGGAGCCTTTCTGCATTTTGCCATGAGATCGGCAAGCTAGGAATCTTGGGGATGTTTGAGCCTTCCTCCCTATCAGCATCCTCATACGCAGGGTATCCAGGAGTTGTAGGGTCTCCAGGATACAAGGAAAGGAATTGCACACTTCCTCGCTGGACGGAAGTAGGGTTTCGCGCAGGACCAGCTGGATATGGGGCAAAGCCGTTTTCAACCGTCACGAAACCATCATCCCGAGGGTCAGAATATATCAGAACGCCTGCTGCACCAAGATCTTGGGCACCCTTTATCTGAAGAAGAGATATTAGGCGCTATCCAGGTAAGGTTGCTGAGGCAAACCTTCAGGCCACGGAAAACACCGCCATAACGAGCAATGACAATCTTTCCGGTCAAGTTAGCACCAACCGAGACTAGATTATCATAGTCCTTCATGGTAAATATGTTGTTAGCCTAGAGCCTGATAGATGATATGAGCATGCATACCGCTTTGGAGCCGTAATTGGCAAATACGAGCTGACCCTCGACCTCACCATCCTTACTCAGGCCATGCCACGTAGGAACGGAGTCCCTATACTTGTGCGCGTCCTCGTCAAGTGGGTCGCCATCTTCGACCAAATCAGCGCTCCACACTGCTTCACCATTTTCCCCGAGAATTTGGAGACTACGATCAAGGGGTGTATTCAGCACCGGATAATAGATATCGATCCAGGCAGATGGTTTAGTTGTCTCGCGAGACGTCAAAAGTAGGGTTGCATTGCGTGAATCTGGTGTACCAGCGGAGAAGATAGGTTCAGGTGATGGCGAAGATATATTGAACTCGGTTTGGAAGAGCTCAAGAATGATTTTGGCGTCTTCGAAGTCCGCAGGTGAGCCAGCAAGGTGGGGATGGGTTGCATATGCTCGAGAGGCAGCAAGAGCACTCTCGGAGCTTGGGATAGAACTTAATGATAGATAACAGTTATTCGTGGATTACGATGAATGTGGTTATGGAGCGACCTACAGAAAGAGTTTCTCGCGTTCCGCAACTGTCAGACGATGGTGATGCTCGTGCTTGTTGGCTTCATAGGGTCCAAAGATGGTGACAATGCCTCGAATACCGAGTGCTAGAGTGATGAGAGCAAACGCCGAGCGGCGAAAGAAGCCTTTGCGCCGTCTACGCTGGTCAGTTTCAGTGGCTGGGAGAGGAATATGGTCCTGCTTTTCAGCTAGGATCTTGTCAAGAGGCATAGCGGCAGATTGTGGTTAGCCGGTGGAGTTGCTGATTATATAGTTAGCCGAATTTCCGTGGGACTTGGAATGGCGCAAGACGCGTGGGCATGATGATTAACGGAAACGTGACCGTTCGGAGACGCGTCGAAGCTCGCCCGGGCCGCACTTCTGACCACCATGTCAGAATCCGACCTCCATTTTTCTCCTTCCTCATCTAGGGATGGTGGCTCCTACAAGCTTTTAGAACTGCCCCCGGATTTGTGCAAGCTTATCGAACATGCAATCGATACAATGACCCCGCTTCGGCAAGTGTTTCCACAAGTCAACGCGACGGTCATTTGCTCATCGCGATCCACAAGTCTAGTTTCAAAATTAAGGGGAAAGCTGGAGAAGATGCTGTCCTATGTACTGCAGATAAAACATTTGCTGTGCGATCTGTGCAGCTGTCCAACTCGGTGCTTGTTGTTACTCCTCCGCCAGACGCGTCCTCTGTAGATTTTACGGACGACGCGGTCGTTATCTGCGATCAAGTGAATGAAATTTTGGAGTTGACACCTTCAGTTCCCAGATTGCACATTTTGACGGCATTGTTGAGAGGAAGAGAGTATGACGATGGGCAAGAAGATGATGAGATGCATGACACCCCTGGGGATGATGTGGTATGCTCGGCAGTTCCGAGTCTGGTTGCCCTCTTATACTTCACAGAAAAGATTTACCTACGAAGATGCTATGCGGACCATTCAAGCCAGCGACGCAGAATTGGCTCGTGGGTTAAAGGACAGGCACATTCTCAACATCAATGGTCAAGTAACACGCGTCATATTGGACTCTGGTCACTGACTCTGTTTTTAGGCGAATTACGACTGATTTCGCCTTCATATCTTGACAAACTTCTAGAACTCATCTTGAATGTCCTCATCGCTCTATCTCTTTCTCACCAATCGGCGTCAGTTGAAGCGCTGTCGTCATCGCTCTCAGACGAGCATGAGGTCCCAAGAGCGGTCTCCACCCAAGTAATGTCATGGTTTGGAAACATACAAGACGGGAACTGGAAAATGGACATCGGTGGGTTGATGAAGGAGGTCGGTCTAGGCGTCCTCAGACATCACAGAGTAAGCATTGTTATCATCTCGTAGCTTGAAAGATTTCATCCCATCATCTCTAGCACGAGCCCATTCACCGGGACGATTTGATAGTAAAGTGGAAATCGTTGGTCGGCGACACTTTCGAATCTCATGTTGATCTAGAACTTCTTTCAGTGAGTTCTATACAAGCTAAGACATGTAGATTCCTTACATCTTTTTTTGCAGGGAAATTATCTTGCATCACTCAGTGATACAGATAGCTTGACGTACTTCCCAGCCTCGTCGCTTCCTATAGACCCGGCTCCCCGTTTCGCTGACCTATTCCTAACGCGTTCTCGATGGAAGGGCAAAGATATTGCGCCTTTTCTGGCTGACATCGCTATCAATTCAAAGGAACGGGACAAGCTTCTTCTGAAATTTGCCAGGGCGACATCGGATACAGAGGGAGTGTGGTATACGTCGCGAGCTCAATATAACTGATATACATACTACTATATATTTACATCTATGAAACGTCCAGTAATGCAAAAATAAGCCCCAATCGTACACACTACTATCCTGCCTTTGTCGCGGTATCAATAGGCCCCCCTCTTTTTCTGTCTCGATCGTGTCTGTGTAGACTTTCCAAGAATGCTGACAGGCGCTGGCCTATACTCATCATCCTCATCGTCCATATCTGTCTTCCTCCTCTTCCTAACTTTGGTGTCTCCATTAGTACGGGACAATGTTTTCGTCGTATTGTCCCGTAGGTCCCGAATGATGGCCCACAGCGACTTGCAAACAGTACCGTTGAGGCGGATGTCTTGGTACTGGGATCGAATCGTCTTCCTAAGGTGTCCTATAGCCGCGGCACGATTCTCGATAGGTTCCTTGCGCAGAACGAAGAGCAAAACACCTAGAGATCAGTAAAAGTATTGAATAATCGACTTGTAAGGTGGATGATAACAAGGTTCCTACCGATGTAGATAAACTCCGCAGGAGCAAGACGACTCCCAATGCTTTTCAGAGCGCTGTTCAACCGACTGTTCGACGCAATATTCCAGAAATCTTTGAGAACCTCTTCCACATCGGACTTAAACCTTTCTGGAGGGGAGTCGACACGAGAGAGCCACTTCTCCATTTTCTGGGCTGTAGGAATTGTTTCCGTGTCGGGCAGGCCGTCACAGCAACAGACAAAGTAAGCGATGTTCTGGAAGTCACGTCCACGCTTAGTGTCCCACTCCAGAACCGCAGAAAGGCCACCATCCACTGCCACATGTTTGGAATCTAGCGCAGATATCCACTCGGCCCACGGAGACGATATGGCTTGTAATTTTTCTAGACGGAAGTACGATAAGTAGCAGTCGAGAGCCAAGGTTGTAATCATACTCGCCTGCGCCGGTAAGAGTCATACCCATTTGGACCCTTTGAAATATGTCACGTTCGGCACCAGGAGTGAGACCGTGGTATTCCACTATTGAGGATTGACAAGTGTCAGATAAGAAGAATAGCAGTCTCTTCGAAGGGCGTACTGCATGTAATTTGTTTTTCACAGAATAGGTCCTTCGCCGCTTCCGGCAATTCTGTTCGAACACCTCTTGAGGATTCCGGCAGGGTAAACCAAAAAGCTTTCTTGGTCTTCACGTCTCTATCTGTACGAATTGAGATAAGGCGAGTATCGTTTGATCTACAAGTATACGTACGCGGAATCTGGAAAAGGCCAAGCATTGAGAAGGTCATTGATAAAACCAGTAGGTAGACTTACCTGGCCGTCGCAGAACTTTTGTATGGATGTGAGGCGCTGCGAAAGCAAGTCAGCCGAGCTGTGACGGACCGATAACGCGTCCATAGTTCGATACCGCTCACCTGCTTCCCATCTACGCACACGCGTTCCATTACATCCTCCGGTTCGCCTTCGACATGGTGTACGGCAAAAACAATTGGTGGGATATAGTAGTTGCGAAAAATGGAATCAATGAGAGCTATCTGTTTCGATTCGGGCCATACAACATCTAAGGAGTTGGTGAGCTTGAGCAGGAGCAGAAGATGGATGGAAGGAAAGACCCACCTCGCTGGTATGCGGGGTCCATATCAATTCCGCCTCCGTGTATAAGGTCTATGTGAACTACATTGAGGGCGTCTACAGGTTTTGGAACATGAGCGAACCCACCATGAAGATCCCTGATCGACATTTCATGCCGGGTGGGTTTTTCTAGGGCGTCCCGTATCTTGAAAGTATTGGGATCTTCGTCTTCCGAGTCAGACTCGCCGTAGAGTTCATCGAACTCTGCATCGGATTGTTCGACTTTCGGCGGCGGGATGAAATTCATTGGAAACGGTAATGACATGAGGAAGTTGCCAACTTGAATGGTTTGTTTGGAATGGTGGCAAAAGACCAACTTGCCCCATCGAGGCGCCGATCGGCGATCGCATCGACGAGTTCTTAATAGTCACTCTCATGACCGAGATTCAGAATGTCAAAATACCTCTTCCAAAATTCCTGAAGCTACTTACAAGCAATAATGTGCCAATGCCCAAGGCAATGGCCCTATCAGCCAAAATGTCGCTTGCCATACCTTTTTGCAACACCTTCGTGACTCATACTAGCCACACAGATACAAGGAATATGGTACACCCGCCAAACTTGCCCAGCTAGACGACATCAAGTTGGTCACCGCAGGCGTGGATAACAAGGATGACAGAAAAGCTGTCTTGACTGCTCTACGCGAGTCTGGCTATCTGCCGAAGGACGCTCGAAAGAAGATCTCGAAGAAAGCTGAAGAATCCTCTGTCGCTGGACCATCCTCACCATCCACTACGAGTGCCATAGCGGCTGTGGTGCGTGCAATGGAGATAATTCACAAATCTTGCTTATATTTTACGTAGACCACACCTCCCAAACGAAAACGCAAGCGAGCCGAGGATATCAACGATCTTCTGCCGAAGGGACCCCCCGACGAAGCGGCGACCTACGGCAGTATAGACTTTGGAGAGATAGTAGATGAAGAGGTTCGGTTTCCAGTATTGTTTGGATGCAAGGTATGAATGACAGTCCTCAGGTTCTCGAGACCAAGTCTACTGTTATCAATCGTGCTCCTCTCATGACGGCTTGGGCGACTATCGTGGCTGAGCGCCTTGGCTTCCGCCGAGAAGAAGCTTTAAGCATTGGTGCGGATTAAACGCGCTGATTTGACAACGCTTATCTCACGCAAATTTGTATAGCGTCCGTGTATACTGAGATGAACGCCGTGGCGAAAGGCGTCTCTCTCGGGAAATTTGAAAAGGGAAAGGAACGAGGTATAGAGGCTGTCAAGGGTGGTTCTCAGTCATACATCGAGTTTATGGGAAGACGGTGCGTTCAATACGTAGATTTCTTTCCAATTCACCCAGACTCAATGTTTGCATCAACTTCGCTACCTAGAATGTGAGTCGACACCTAGTTACAGCTTCACGTATGCTGACTCTCTGCTTCGGATTTCTTCAGACCACTCTATCAAACCCAAAATCAGCAGTGGCGCGCCCTTTCGAATGGAACCCCTGTCAAACCTAGTACCGCATTCTCTTATATTTCTCGCGCTTTCCGACAGACCACTCCCTACATCATAGGAGCTCTGAAGTTGCTCGCAGATAGTTTTAGTATTGAAGAAGTGAATGGCCTGGCTTGGGGTTTGTACGCGGAGTTTCGACCCAGCGTTGATCAGTGGGGCGCAAGGTCCGAGGTAAATTGTTCTACAATCCTAGATCTGAGAAAGAAGGATGCCGGATCCACCCAGCATGCTACAAACGCGGACGGTATCATCAAACATGAAGATGCAGTCGAAGAGGATGAGGCCAGTGTCCTGGCCCCGGCTCAAAAGAAGATGAAACCTATGTCTTTGGAGGAGTACGAAGCATTTTTAGACGAAGATTTCACCTACGGCGACCGGGATTTCAACCTCGACAAAAGCTAATACCCAAATGCCGGCTAGATACAAGGTCATGTAACGTACTCTAATCATCTACAGGACTGACGCCATGATGTATGGCCATTGGACGTACAACCAGTATTTACGCTGTCAGCTTCTGAATAACGGCGGATGTAAATTCTGAGGTGGTTGCAGATCCTAGAATAGGAATGGATCAATCAACGACCAACCATCATCACTGTGAACACTTACCACCCATGTCAGCAGTTCTGACTTTTCCAGAGTTGATGACGTCGAATGTTGCACTGGCGATATTGTTAGCAATAGGGTCAAGGCTAGATAGACAGACGGTTTCAGCATTTACAAAGGTCAGATAATTGACAATGCTCGCTTACCCAAGGTGCCTCAACATCATCGTTGCGCTAAGAATCATTGCGGCAGGGTTAGCGCGATTGGTGCCCATAATATCGCTAGCGACATGACGACATCCGGGCTCGAACAGAGCGTATTCCTGGTAGACAGTGTAAGAAGACTGAAAAATATGCGGACCAGCAGACCAACCCGTCCAACGTTGCATCCTGGAACGATGCCTGGGCCGCCAACGAGGGCTGCACCGATGTTGGAGACAATAGCGCCGTACAAGTTAGGCATGACCATGACGTCGAACTGGCCAGGCCGTGCAACGAGCTGCATGGACCTGCGTTCGGAGTTAGGCAATTTGCCACAAGATTGTTGTCAAGAAATACACACGTGTTGTCGACAATCATATCGTTAAACTCGATCCCGGAGGACCTGTACTCTTCAGCGACTCGACGGAAGGTGTTCAGGAACAGGCCGTCTCCGAGTTTCATGATGTTGGCCTTGTGCACACATGTCACTTTCTACAAAGTAGATTAGTATCGGAGAAGTAGTAAACCTAAAATAACATGCTTTGCGGTTGTTCTTCAGCGCGAAGTCGAAAGCAAAGCGCGAGATTCGCTCAGCCTTGGCACGCGTAGAAACCTTCAAACTCTCTACGACACCGGGATAACTTTGGTGTTCGAGGCCAGAATACTCTCCCTCGGTGTTCTCACGGATGATGGCAAAGTCGACATTTGAGTGGCGAGTAGGGAAGCCGGGCAGGGACTTGCACAGGACGACAGATGCGTAGATGTCGAGTTGCTGGCGCATTGCCACGTTCCACGAGATGTGACCAGACTGCGATATCGGGGTGAAGAGAATGCCTTTGGCCCTCACAATGAGCTCCCGTATCCAATGGCGCGCTTGCAAAACTCGTCACCTTTGAGGCCTACTCTGTTGCGCTTGAGACTTTCCATGGCTTGTTTGAAGAGTGCTTCACCCGAGGAGGACATTCCGGAGACATCGTATTGCTCCCATTCAATAGGAGCATTGACATGATCAAAAATCTCCTTGACAGAGTCCGTAATTTCTGCACCAATTCCGTCTCCCGGAATGAGTGTTACCTGGACGGGTGAAATCGGCAATCGGAAAATATGCGAGTCTATGATCGACGTACCGTGTAGACACCGCCGTATTTGGTACTTGGCTGAGGAAGATGCTTGAGATATTGGGTGCAAAGCAGGGAGGGAAACTGACCCTCTGAGCAGCAACACTCGGGAAGCCGCCGGAAACAGTTGTGGCATAGGCCCGCTGTGACGGGTCGTTAGCGCGTTAGGGCGGGAGATATACAGAAAAACCAACGTACAGATTGAGAAGCGAGGGGGCGGGCGGCGGCGGCAATGGCGTTGCGCAACATCGCAGACGTTGGCTAGTTTGAGAAAGAGAAAAGGTAGGACTCGGGATTCGGGTGACGACAAGAGATAAAATCGAGTTTAGCCACGTGGTTGGCATCGCGTTCACGTGCGGCAGGATGGTCGCGCCTCGGCCCTCGGCACCGGCAATCCGCCCATGATCCGTCAATAGGGCAGCTCACGACGCTAGGCTTCGTGCTTTCTTTCACAACACAAGAAACCATTTCTGA
This sequence comes from Lyophyllum atratum, assembly GCA_014905825.1. Taxonomy (NCBI): domain Eukaryota; kingdom Fungi; phylum Basidiomycota; class Agaricomycetes; order Agaricales; family Lyophyllaceae; genus Lyophyllum; species Lyophyllum atratum. The sequence goes on along the minus strand of JACGCN010000002.1, from coordinate 1,926,060 downwards.
TCAAGTACAAACGGTGTATCAGGATACCATACTACTTTATTAGTGCCAAAGGCGCCTCAGAGGGGCGGTTACAAGGTGACCGTGACATGTTACAGTCTCACTGACTTAGTCTGGTTGCTGCTGCATACCATACTGAGCTAATCCTCTTACCTGTGTATAAACTGCCTAAGATGTAGCGTAGCTTCTGGCCCTCGTTGTAACGAGCAAGCTCCTGCGAGGCTGCGACACCCTATGGCTGATAAAAAATGCCGGGCGGGGTTTCAAGATGCCACATGACGATGTCGTTTCCTCAAATCAATATCTACGGGTAACGTTTCAGCAACTTCCATGAGGGCAGATTTCTTTCCATATTCTTGTTCAGTAAGTCTTCACAAATGATTCTTCGCCGGGAACGTGTCACGATCTGTATTGATTTCCACTTTACTACAGGCAGATCAATCAAAACATATAAACACCTCCCTTGTGATAGTAAGCGCCCCTTACCCAGCGTCGTGAGCTCCCCTAATGATCGTTCAGTTTTGATGCGGCTGAGTCTGCCTAGACACTCTTCAGAGCTACCCTAGGTGTCGACGGCATCCTCTTGGTCGCTTCATGGACATTTCTGAACTCCCAGTCCAACCCCGCCAACGAAGTCTCTCGTTCTATGCCGTCTTGATCGTCCTCGTCATTCCATGCTGGTTGGCGGTGCCCCTCTCTTGGTTTTATGTGTTATCTACCTTGATATCTGGTCAGATATGGTCATCTACTTGGTCGAGCCGCGCATTCTTTGCTCTGGCGCTTTCTGAAGTTAGTTTGTCACATTTTCCTGCCGCACGAGACATTTGACCCACAGTTGCAGGTCCTTTTCAGTATTTATCACTTTCGTCTATCCCGCATCGTTTCGCGACGCGAAGCGCATGGAACTGAAGACCTCCGAGAGATTCAAGCAGCTTTCAAGAGACTTCTGCAGTCAGGTCTAGCAAACCTCCCAGAGGACGGCGGCGACGAGGAGTCACACAAAGCAGCCAGTCCCAAGGAAGATATTATCCAACTCGAGGCCAACGACCCTCGTGCCATTGACTTTCGCAACACCATGCGAAGTTGGTTTTGCAAGGTACCCTGGTCTTCCATCAAAGTGCACGAAGTCCGACAATGGCTCTACTGGTCAATCTACAACGCCGACTTGCCACCCTCCGAGTCCATGTCCCCCTCCCACCGGGATGTATTGGAACGCGCGCTTGCTTTACTCCAGAGGCGCTGTGGCTGCATCTTCGACGCTGGTTCTAATCCCGCCATACGGCCCATGCGGCTGACCTTGGACAAAGTCAACATTCTCTGGCGTCCTTTAACGTTTTATGTAATTTTGAATGCCGTTAACTCAAGTCTGAGGAAATGGTATAAATGGAAGTGGAGCGCTAAATATGGTCATTACAACCGCCTAGAGTAGGTGCCACTCGTCATCTTTTTTTTAACAAAATGTAATGTGGTCTCCGTCAGATACCTTCTCCGCGTGCCAAAATATTGGAACTCAGCCGACAGTCCTCGACCAATTGTATTCATCCACGGGCTAGGTTTGGGTTTATTGCAATACAATGCCGTTCTTCAGCACCTGTTCCAGCAGTTCCCGGACCGCCCATTGCTCATCCTTCTCCAACCACAAATGAGCCAACAAATATTCAATTCCAGATATTTGAGGCCCATGAGCCGACACGAGACTGCAGATCGGCTGGCTAATCTGATCAATCATCTTGGCTGGGTACATTACCCTACCGATGGTGGGAAGGGGACGAGTGATAATAGCATCGAGAACAAAGAAATCGCTAGAAAAACAGGCGTTACAATGTTGAGCCATTCAAAGTACCCATCTATTTTCAAGTTCATTCATTGATATTGACCGTGACATCCTCTAGTGGATCGTATACCCATGCGTGGATGCTTAAAGGTCACTCAGAACTGATTGCTCGGTCTTGCTTCATGGATCCCGTCACCTTTTGCTCCTGGGAAGGCGGTACGCATGTTTCTTTCAGCTGGGCTGTTCTTGTCCTAACTTGTTCAAAGATGTCTGCTTCAATTTCCTATATCGCCAACCTAAAACTGTAAGCTAAACTATGATGATATCACCACTTCTTGCTCATATCACTCTGTCTACAGGGTATGGAGCTCATGATGCACTACTTCGTCGCCACGGAACTCGGAGTATCAAACCTACTTCAGCGACATTTTAGCTGGGCTTCGAACACGCTGTGGTACGAAGAGATTCCCAACGCACGCGATCCAACCAAAGCGTTCTTCCTGCTCGGTGGGAAAGACACGCTTATCAACTCAGAGGTTTGATATCCTGCTGGCTGTCCTTCCAAACATTGATTGATCCATCATTCATAGCGCGTCAAACGCTATCTCACCTCTCATGGCATAAAACAAGGCATTTGGTACGACCCGAATGGGCATCACGGTCAGGCCTTGCTACCTGGGAGCCGTGGTCACTTTGAAATACTACGATGGGTACGGGAGGCAGACATGTAATTTGGACTATCATACGCTCCTTTACGCGAATTTACTAGATGTAATGTAACCTGCTCCCTTTATTCATGCTAATATTCACACATCTTTCCTATATCGCTCTGTCAGTTAGTCGTACTGCACTAGAAAAATATCTTCCCCCTTACATATTATGGACTTGCCCATGTTCCTTGTGCACGACTCTGTAGTCCCGGAAATAATTGCAGTGCAGTTCTTCCCAGAATCATTTCAAGTTTGCCTCGGTCACTGCCATAATGCCCTCTGACATTGTTAGTGTACCATCCTGCCATCTCGATACTGACAGCTACGTATCACATTTGTATAAGTGAGTACGCAGCGGCAACAATTTTGTCGTACGTACCAGGGAAGTCAGAACCAAATAGAATATGATCTGGCTCCAGAAACTTGTCTATGCACGCCAAGGTCGCGTCATACGAACTCAACGCCGTGTCGTAATAAAAGCTCTTGAAGTCCGCTAAGATCTCCTCTGGAGTGAGTGGACAACCCATGTGGTTGGAAAGGACAGCAACGCGTGGCGCGAGGAATGGTGTGGTCCCACCGAGGTGCGCAAGAATTATCTTGACGTCGGCATACTTCCTTTTACGACCTGTGACAACGAGGTGGGCCGCTGCTTTGAAAGTTTCGTTTGGCACCTCGGGTCGACGGTCAATACGTGTAACAAAAATGTAGTAGGAATGGGAAGATACCTCTGAAACGGGCACACATAGAAATGGGTGCGGCATTGGTGTCGAAGATGCCACCTGGGCACCGTGGAGAAACACTACCGCCTTTCTACGGTGGAGTTCCGCCCAGATCGCGTCGTACCGGTCATCTCCTACGTATCCTTTTGGGTCGCAGCGTGAGAGGTCATAGCGGGAAAAGTATGGTGCCTTACTTGCTTCAACGCCGACACCATATGATGACGACAACGAAATTCCGTCGGCCTTGAGAACGTCAAGAGAATAGGCAATCTCCTCAAGGGCACCTGGCGACGCAAGTTACACAGCGCGTGATATATGCGAGCTTAAACTCGACCGACCTTTTATGTCGTCCAAGAATGGAAGGCAACCAAAAAATCCAAACCTCGTGGGATGTGCTTGAACTATCGTGGACATCGTGATGTTACGTTCTCTCGCCATGGCACGGTTCTCTTCGCACACAGATCCCGTGAAGAGAGCTGGAAGCGAAAGGATGGCAATATCGATTCCAGACACGTCCATTGCTTTTAGGCAGATTTCAGGGCTCCACGGTAGAGTGCCAGCAGGGGTTTTCCATCCTAATTTTTCATTCGAGCTCCCCTTCTGCAGGTCGGCCGGAAAGAAATGATGATGGACGTCAATACAGAGCATCACCCCGAAGATGTGAACGATCGAGCAGAGGAGTAGCGTAGTCGAAGCGTAGCTGAGAAGGGCTTGGGGTATTGGAATATTTCTGTAAGCCTTCGGGAGTCGTTTTGTACAGCGTGTGCGCACGCTTTATGTAAAAAAGGTCAACCAATTTAGGCTTCTTGATTTAACAGATGGCATTCTCGGGCACGGACTGTGGATGTCCGCATAAAACGTAATCCTTACTACTACTCAGCTCTGTACGGCTTGCATTCGTCGGAGTCCCAGGACACAAACCGGCCGCTCAAGGGCGGCTGAGCTCGGAGTGCTAATGCAGCAATAACATGCCCTGCGTCCTCGGGCTTGACAAGTTTTCCTTCGTTGTAAGCGTTGATGAACTTTTTATGGTCCTCGTCAGCCAAAGCTGAGCCTGCATCAGATCGTAATGTTGTCTGCATCTGTATAGACAGTCAAGACTCCAATCCGAAAATGGAGTGAGGAAAGAACTTACTCCAGTATCAACCATACCCGGACGAAGAGCTACCGAAACGATACTGGGCTCTTCTTCTGCCAGGGTCCTTTTTAAGAGTTAACGCGACTCCTCTCTTCGGCGAGAGAGGACATACCGGCATAAGGAATTCATAGCGGCTTTTGCAGCACTGTATGGGCCCCAGCCAGGTGACCCTTTGACTGCGGCGCCTGAGCTCACGAAAACTACCCTTCCCCCCAAGTCACTCTGTCGTAAGGCAGGCAAAGCAGCTTTCAAAGCAGTCACAAGAGAGAAAAAGTTGACATCAAAATGGTGTTTCCACGCAGAAAGTGGTGCGTCGCCTCCGATGGGTCCGAGGGGCTCAAGAATTCCAGCATTAAGGACAAGGCCATCGATGTGCTTGTATGTCTCTTCTGTGCGGACTATGGCATCCCTCAATGCCGACTCATTTGCACTGGAGACAACAGATCGATAAGAATACACCGACGTGGCATGATGCAGACACTGACACATCGCATGGTATTATGAGAAGGTCATCTGAGGCTAACGCAAGCAATTCTGGGGTCTGGGATCGTGATAGAGCAACGACACGAGCGTTGAAGGTCTTGAGCAGAAGGCGCGTGACAGCCAAGCCGATTCCTCTGCGGCACAGATCAGCATAGAGTAGCTCATACAGGGTATCTCAAGGACCTAGACGCGCCAGTTACCACAACGACGGGCTTGCGAAAAGAGGACATGATGATAATGAACTTGTGTGGGACACGGAGAGAAATTGGAGAGAATGATGTCAAGGCCAGCTCTCACGCGCACGCTCCGCTCCGAGGTCGGAAAGTCCGACTTTCCAGTCGTACACAGACTCTCCGAGCTGCAGCTCCCAGCAGCAGGTTACTTGCTTTGGCTTCTTCCGTGCGCATTACGTGGATGTACTCTCACATTTATACAACAATAATCTCATTTAATTCCACGTTCCATGTGTCTACTGGTTCGCTCGTAGCCGGATACGCACTGCGTTCGCATGAGCTTCTAGTCCTTCACAGTCTGCCAGCGTCGCGACTACGGGCCCAAGTTGCTTGAGACCTTCTGATGTAATTTCCTGGGACGTGATATGCTTCTGGAATGACAATGTGTTGACACCGCTGAACTGGCGCGCGTAGCCATTCGTCGGAAGGGTGTGGTTGGTTCCCGAGGCATAATCACCACAGCTGGAGGAAGGAGCGAATGTGAGCAGGCTGGAAAAGACGGTGGAAAAGCGACAAACCTTTCAGGAGTAAACGAACCAACGAATACACTTCCTGCGTTATCTATAGAAGCCACCTGCTCCGATGCGTTCTCGAGGTGCAAAATCAGATGCTCTGGAGCATAGTCGTTTGAGAACGCAATCGCCTCATTCACCGAGGATGCCTTGACTATGATACTCTTCGCGATAGATTCGCGTACAATTTCTACCCTGGACAGTGCGTGGGCTTGGACATCAAGTTCCCGCTCGATCTCTGCCAGTTTCTCTGGTGTAAGACTGACAGCAACAAGGACAACTTGCGAGTCGACGCCATGCTCTGCTTGGGACAACAGATCTGCTGCGACAAAGGCGGGGTTTGCTGTGAAATCAGCGATCACCTTGTTTTCAAAGATAGATCAGATCACAGCATGTGTGTCGACCGACGTTTTGCTCACCAGTACTTCCGAAGGACCAGCAGGCATGTCGATCGACACCAAGGCATCCGTGTCGTTCTGAACCAACATTTTCGCTGCTGTTACCCACTGGTTACCCGGACCAAATATTTTGTCAACTTTAGGAACAGTCTCGGTCCCGTATGCCATAGCGGCGACGGCCTGGGCGCCTCCAGCTTTCAAGATTGCCGACGCCCCAACTCGGTGAGCAACGTACATGACCTCTGGAGATATGCTTCCGTCCGCCCGCGGAGGGGTTGCAAGCACGACCTCCTTACATCCAGCCACTTGGGCAGGGATGCCTAACATCAGTGCCGTCGAAGGAAGGATTGCTGTGCCCCCCGGAACGTACAAGCCCACACGACCGATAGGCCGTGAAAATCGAGAACAAACTACGCCAGGCATGGTTTCAACGACAAGCGCGTGTGAGTCGACCTGGGCCTCATGGAATTTACGGATATTTAGATATGCTTGGTCTATAGCTGCTCGAACCTTGGGTTCGATTTGCATCGTCTCCGGCGCGAACGGCGGAAATATGACAGTGGAAGTGAGCTGTGCTTTATCGAATTTGGCGGTGAGTTCAAGGAGGGCGGCGTCACCTCGGGAACGGACGTCGTCGACGATAGGTTTGACTTTGACAATCATCTCGTCCGACTTGAGGACCGGGCGTTTGAGAAGCTGTGTACGCTGCTCGGATGTGATGCTAGCCAAGTCTGACGTTCGCATGCGGATACGGTCGCTGGTCTTTGGACTGTTGGGTGTGACTTTTCGTGGTGATGTCGAAGCGGTTGGCTTCGTACTAGGCTGCTGGGTCCATTGAGGTTTCGCATTACCCGGCCTACGCGTCACCCTTTTAGCCTTGGCATCCAGAGACTGCTCTATTTCTGCGATCCCGACGCCGGCTTGAACGCATCTTGCCAGAGCAAAATATAGAAGATCAGCAGCCTCGAAGGCGATATCTTTTTTCTCCACAGCTCGACAAAGTTCATCGGCCTCCTCCATAATTTTAGATTGAAGAAGCGACGGGTCGTCAAACAGTCGCCGAGTGTAGGATCCCTCAGGGGCTGAGGCCAAACGGGAGCGCAGTGTACTCTCCAGGGCTGGTAACCCGCTGATCTCTCCAAAACAGGACTGGCGGTTTAGGTGGCAGAAGCCAGCACCCCGCTGTTTCACTCGAAACTCGAGGCTATCGGAATCGCAATCCAACTGGATGCTCATGACTTCTTGTGTTGCGCCAGACGTTTCACCTTTTCTCCATAGACCATGTTTCCGGGATTGATATACACCTTTTCCAGTAATGATACTCTCCCTCACGGAGTCGCTGGATGAATAAACGAGCCCCAGGGAGTGACCGGTTTCCGTCGAAACTATAGTAGGGAAAAGACCATCGGGACGATCAGATGTCATTGGTGCAAGGAACGCATCAGCGACATTTATGCGATTCGCGGAGGTGGCTGCGAGTGTGAGGTGTGAGCTTGGAAGCACGAGGTGCGCCCCTATCGCCAGTAGTTCTCGGATGGTGTAAATGGTTGGTGGGGAGGTGGTCCCAGGGAAAACATGAATGGCGGAGTTGGCGAAGAATTTGGATACCGAAGAAATGAGGTCGATGTCGATGTCTGGCGTTTTCAGGAACACGCCAGAAACACCGCTGCGAACGGTGTCCGATACAGCGCTGACGCTTCCGACGTCAAGCAGAAGCCAGACACGCTCGGACGGGACGCCAGCTGCGATGAGCTCCTTAGCCAACGTCAACGGTACGATGACCTTTTCAACGCCCTGGTTCAACCATGATAAGATGAGATCCAAAGTAGTGTCAGGGCTATCTTCGAGTGTGATGTAGTAACGGTTGTGTGGAGGGAGATGAGGGAATTGCGCCGATGACACCGCGATCGGGCCAATGCGACCGAGCACTTCCACTAGATCGCTAGCGTCTTCGTCTAGCACGGGCAGAAACACAGACATCGATGTGTGTGTGGTATGTTCAGGAGATATTTCGTGTCCTTATTAGGTTTTGTGATCGGAAAATCGAGTCAGTCCGGGTCAATTGATTGTCAATTGATCGGTGCCTCGTTATAGCCCTGGCCTCACAGAGTATGTACAAAATAGAGTAAATTATTCGAAAAAGACAGCTATGGAGCATAAAATGAACGGCGGGGTAAATATTCCGCGTACATGAGTAACGACTGGAGAAGTGTGCAAACACCACGAATCAGCGGAAAACTGAGGAAAGGAACATCTCAAATCCAGCCAGCTGGAGGTGATCGTACAGGGCTAGAACGGCCTTCGCTCCTCCCACGAGGGGCGCCGTTCCAAGACTGGGGCGTGGGTGGTGATCGTAATGCACGCATCTCCGTGGGGCTGCCTTTGGTGCTCCTCGAACCCGATGAATGGGAGTCCCGTGGGTTGGATCGCATGTCTGTCTCAACCCGTTCGAGCAACGCATGGAGGCTGTATACAGATGTGCGCAAGCTGTGTGTAGATCCAATCGTGCTTGCACTCTGTCCGCGAGTATGTAAGCGAGGACCGTGCCGCAGACGGATCTCATCCGTGCATAGCTTGTGCAAACCCTCGAGGTTGAGGTATGCTGCTTCATCACGAAGTTCCAGGAGGCTCTCAAGCCGCAGGTGAGAGGGGGACTGCATCTGGACACCCCTGGGAAGAGTCTCCGGCGCCTCTGGCGAGCCAATGGGGGACCTAAGGTAATTGAGAATATGGGCGTAACTAGAGGAATTCGTTGAGGAATAAATTATGTGGAGTAGTATATTGAACTTACGGAGCACTTGGCCGATCTAGAAAGATATGTATGCTAAAGGAGGCCTGGGGGAGAAGTCCTTGGGATGTGAGATGATATCGATATGTTGACATATCATCACTAGCGTTCGAGTACACAGACGAAGCTGCCGAATGTCGGTGAGAGGGGAGTAGGAAGGATAGGTATTTGGAAAGGTGGGAAGGACGTGACTTCAGAGTTTCCAAGGTTGTTCTGTGAGTGGAAGTACAGGTCTCCAACGTGACGATTATTTTAGAAGGGTCGACGGCGCCAGTGGGAATCTCTGACACCAAAATCGGGCTAAAGGGAGGTGGCACGGGCGAGGCGGAGATATTGGCAGGTAGAGGCGGGACGTGTGTGACGTCCTCTGTGTTCTGGACAGGTTTCGACTTGAGTGAGGGCCGAAGCGAAGGAGAGGGCAGAGAGGGAGGAGCACGTATGGGTCGGGGAGGTTGCTTGGGAGGCTCAGGTTCCGCCTCGAGGAACTCGGATTCTTCCTCTTCGGGCAGTGGAAGGGGAGGAAGGGGAGGACTGGTCGTTGGAGAGCTTTCCAAGGGGGCTGGTGTCGCGTATTGGACCTTCTCAGAAGCTATGGAACTCCTGGATTGCGCCTCTTCTGGAGTCGGAGAGCCACCCTCTCTAGGCTTTCCATCGAAGGTGAGGCGAACTCTTGTCTCACGCAGAGCTTCGTTTGGAGTCCTGACAACAGTAGCTCCAGAGCCAAGAACCCCACTCCGCGGATTGGACAAGAGTTCGATAGATCGAACGAGCTTTGGTTCAGAAATACGCGTTGGTTTCGAAGGTGCGTAGGGGGACGAGGAGGATTGTGTTGAACTACGTGACAGCCAGTGCATCGTATTCGAAATGGATGGTCGACGACCGCGCGGGGGAGTTGTTGGGGGTGACAATGGAGCAGCAACGAGAGTCGCTTGAGAAGAAGGACGGGGCGCAGTTATAGAGTATGATATAGGCGGTAGTTGTGGAGTGCGTGTTGCGCGTGGGGGTGGCGAACGAGGCTTTGTGCTGGTGAGCATGATGGGTAACGTCTGGCAAAAAGAAACAGGTCAAAGGGAGATTTATGTCCATCCTGGCTCTGGCCCAAGCAGGTCTTTCCATTCCTCCTCTTTGTTCCCAAGAACAATAGTCACGCTTGGTCATCCACAATACTATTGTGCCAATCACTGACAAACAGACGCCAACCCAATACAGCCTGTTCGTCACGTGCCAAAATCTTTTCACCATGTCCGACTTGTCGACCTCCAAGTTCCAAGAAGCTTGCGCGTACGCCGTCCTCCCCGTATCTCCCACTCTCGCAGCTCTCTACGCAAACAAGTCCTCACATCCCTCGAGAAGTCGAGATTGGTGCTCCAAATGTGGCTGCTATCTTTTGGATGGCACTGCTGAAATTCGCCTAAAATCCCAAAATCGGAGGCATCCTTATCGAAGGGCTATTCAAATTACTTGTGGAAGTTGCGGATGGAGGACGAATACGCCCACAGGCAGTGGGATTTCCACTCTACTTTCGAGTGATCGCATTCCGCCTGTGGAATCTAGTCCACTCTCGAGCTCCTTACCCTCCTCTTCATTGCCTTCTCCGCTGTCGACGCCATCCCCTGCTGCGCAAATGCCATCACTCTCTTCGACACAGCAAAAAACACGAAACAAAAAGAAGAGTGGTCTGCAAGTCCTACTCTCACGTAATCGGGAGAAGGAGGCGCAAGAACGGTCAGATCGAAAAGACAATCAGACGTCGGGAGGTCTTGCAGCGTTTCTGAGTGGCCTGTGATGTCTTGCACATTACATTATACATTGCGTATGTCCCATAATATATACCCAGTACGCTATACCCCCCAAGAATCCCTCAATCTTGACAGTGGGTGGTTCCTACATATTAAGGCAAACCAGCTAAAGTGCAAACGTTATGTATAGATTTGTCTATCATTTCTCCTGAATTGGAGGAGAAATGTTTTTATTGATGAAACGACCTGGCCAGAAGGGAGTGTAAACCACGATGGCGATGAAGAGCGGGAGAGTATCCAGGCCGTAGAAGAATGCCTCAGTCGTCGCAAGGTGCCCTTGGTATCCTTCGGATAGCTCAATGACACGGAACATTGAGCGGATCTAGATAATACAAAGGTTGGCACGGCTCGGCAGGAGGTCCTCATGCTACTGAAAATTCGCACCAGGATTCCGATACAGCTGACGAACAGAACGGCACCAAGGGCGCGCCAGTCGTTGTACCAGGCTTTAGACTCATCCCGTCGCCAGATCTCAGGATTCCGATTGTATACCCGATACAGAAATAGCAAATAGAGCGAGGTGAACGCAACGAAAGATATGAGCTGGATTATGAGGCCCGAGAGGAAGATCTGAAAGGGGAGGTTAGCTCAGTACAAACCACGCATTTGGTTGGCACTCACCCGTGAACCGACATAGTTCGCGTGGAGCGTGTCAGCAGATGCAGACAGGGCGCCTCCAGCAGCCTGGAAGTGGATATCAGTTTATCCATTTGACAGAATTGGTCACAACACCGACTTGGATGAGGAAAGTCGTGATGTCAGATGTAACGAATGCTATAGTTATCCGACGGGCAGGAATAACGAGGTGTTCGTCGGCACTCAGATGCCTTGAGAGCTGACCAAGAAGGACATAATCTGCAGCAATGAATGCACACGGCTAATTGTTGGTCAGGATCGGAATGAGAGGCAGACACCTTAGGTCAACATACCGCGAGGACGACGAATAAATACTGCATAATATAGAGGGCTTTAGATTGTGGATGAAGGTGAAGGCCGAATCGCATCGATAAACCGAATGCAAAGACTAACATATGCGGTAGTCAGAATACTAGCATCGCCATGACCACTCAAGAAACCACATACGATAGGCGCCAATCACGATAGAGAGCATCCATTTCGCTCCCCACTTGAATATACAATACGTTTGTGATAATGCGACTGACAAGATCAGTGCTGTGCAGCCGTCAGCCCACTAGCCAAAGCTTGGAAAGACATGAACGCATACAAAATGCGATTGCAGTGAGAGTATTAGATGTGACGTATTTCAAAGGGTTGTAAGGATCGTTTTTAGGATCGACGTATGGATCTCCTGGAGGGAACGGACGGGATTTCGCAGCTGCGGCGTGTTGAACAACCAATAACAGGTAGAGGAGAGAAGGCGTTCGTTGAAGGCGGTCCAACGCCATGGGTAGAAAGGGGCAAGGAAGAAAGACAAGGCATCATCATGGTCATCGTGATATAAGTAACGCCTCACATCACTGGTTTGAACTGAGCGTTGTAACTTGTTGGTAGTATCTGGCGAGTTAGGGCCCGCGGCAATGGCGATCTAGGCCACATACCAAAAATTTAAAAATGCCTGGCAAGTACTGATCGAACAAGATGAACCCGTCCATGTGGTGGCAGTGTAAGGTACCCCGGGGCCCTGGCACGGGCCGATGTGCTCAGCCATATGACAAGAAGACATGACTGGTCCCCGTCTCGGACTTACTTCGGTACTTCGAAAAATCATCTATTTGTCTGAGGATATTGGTGGATAGATTGGTATGTAGTCCACATTGCTTACCGACTTAGAAGGATACCATTCTACTGAATTTTCTCCAAATCATTGCCCGTGCTTTCCTTCAATACCTCCGGAGTTGGCACCTTCAACAAGGATGACTCCACGATGAAACGGCCGGGCCAGAAGGGGACGTAGATGGAAGTGGCTATCAAGAGCGGCAGAGTATCAAGTCCGTAGAAAAAGGCTTCAGAGCTAGCAAGGCGGCCTTGGAACCCTTCAGACAGCTCTACCACACGGAATCCTGACCGAATCTGTCAGGCAAAGTCATGATACGGCAGACGGTCAAAAGGAAAGATGCATCCTTACTAGAATTCCTACACAGCTGGTGATCAACACGCACGCTAGAGTCCGCCAATCTCTGCACCAGGCTTCAGGTTGGTCCTTGGCCCATACGTGAGGTGCGTGGCGATAGACTTTGTACAGGAACAGTAGATAGATAAATGTAAACACGAAAAAGGAAAGCAATTGAGCGGCCAGGCCGGCCAAGAAAATCTTCTTAGGAGTCAGGGAGGTGATGGACAGATGTCGTAGAAGCAACTGACGCGTGATCCTGCTAATGCGCGAGCCGGTGCATTCGCTGATACGGAGAGTGAACCACCAACAGCCTACATCATATTCAGCGGTAAAACGTGGACAGAAATGATCCGCTGTACCTGGATGAGAAACGTTGTTATATCCGACGAGACGAAAACTATAGTTATCTTGCGTGGTGACACGAGCAGGTATTCAGCCGAGGCAAGATGCGATGCCAGGCGGCCGAGCAGGACATAATCGGCGGCAATGAAGGCGCACGGCTACGATGACGGTTAATTTCAGTTGGTGCTTCACTGAAAAAGGTGGACACACAGAGAGAACAACGAATAAGTATTCGGTAATGTACCACCCTTGGGACTCCGGGTGCACATGAAGAGCAAAGCGTGTTCCAAGTCCAAAGGCGAATGCTGGCATACATATTCAGCTAGATGTTGAAACCGGGGATGTCACACGTACTGTATGCGCCGATCACCATTGACAGCATCCACTTTGCCCCATACTTCCAGACACACCAACTTTGCAGGATAGCGACAAGTAGCATAAGAGCTGAGGACAACGAGTTATACGGTGGAATTTGAAAGAGCGGTATAATTGCGCACCAAAGGCCACCGCTGTGAGCGCATTGGAGGCGATGTATTTCAAAGGATTATACGGATCGTGTTTAGGGTCAGCGAATGGATCTGAAGGGTGAGGCAAGTCACCCTTCCTGATAGCTATCACCAGAGATATGTGACATACGAAGGAGAGAATAGAAGCTAGCCTGAGGGGGGCCATTGGAAGAGAAAGATGGGATACCCCACACGCTTTATAAGGTAGGGCGTGAAAATGTCCACATGTCAAAACGGAGGCGCCTGTTTCTGGGTACTTCAGGACATCGATCCAAACAACATAACGCACGCAATAGTGCTGACTATTTGGTGCCTCATGAGTGTAGTGAGGCTTTCCATGCAAAGTTGTGTATTTCGATAAAGCGAATCCATCATGGCCTGATCAGTCAGGTTGCTTTGGGCGTTCTAATTTCTCCGAGTTAACGCCATCAAGCATAACTACTCAAGGTTGCAGAAACAAGACGTTGGCAAGCCATCCCAAGAGATATGTCATGGTGTATCGTGAGGAAACGCCGAGAATCATAAGCTCTGAAGTCAATTCTTGGGAACCCAGAGATCGTAGAGTTCCTTGTCCTGAGGATCGAAGCAAGTCAGAAGCGAAGGGTCCGATCGAGCGACAATATGCCCTTTAGGAGTTTTGGTAGACGATGTGAAAATGTTGCGAAAGGTGGAACGTGGGATATCGTTCATTCGGCTGGCATTGGGAGGGGTTGATCCGGACATGGTAGTAGAAGACTTGGGATTGGACAGTGTGAGCCTGCGAGCAGTATGGCCGGATTGGGAGCAACACACCTGGTCTGGGCTGTGGTTTACATTGCGAGTCCTCATACTAGGTGAGGGTGTCATATCGATGGGGCTGCTGGGTTGTCCTTGGTATACGTTAGATTTCGGGGTGGAAGTGCTGAATATTGTATCACGACCTTACCTGAGGAGTATCGGGTGACAGGCGAGGAAGTCAATAGATGGTTGGAACTTCGAGACATGGAGGAGGCAGCACCTTTTTCAAACGGTGGCTGCGGCCTGTGACGTACTAGATCGTGACCTGGTCACGACGTGTAGTACCTCCTGATCTCGTTGCACTTGATCAACTCTTGCCTTTGTACTCGATCCTACCATGAACATCTTCAGAAGCCGTCAGTATTGTTCAAACGCGCTGCTGAAGTCTACTGACCTCTTCTTCCCCAGTTATCGGCAAAGTCTGGCGTCCGTATCCAGTGAAACCTTTCTTTCCATAATCGTCGCTAACTGGCTGTGTAGAAGATCCCAACGCCGCTGAAGTAGTGAAAATCTCAACTGGTAGGGACGGCCACCAATATCTAGTCTCCATGCCACTAACCTCCTGCTCCAATTTCTCTAGGGCAATTGTATCTCGTTCGGCCTGGCAATATCCGTACGTCTCGAGAATGCATGTATGGACATCGAGATCTTTCAGTTTGCATTACTTGACTCGCAAGGGGCAGATACAATGAAGCTATGGCCGACTATTCGTCGCGTTCCAAACATGGAGCACAATTTTCAACTCGTCATAACTAGAGTGTACGAGGATGGCGATCAAGAACTGTTGGAAGACGAGGATGAAAGTATGTCCTTTGTGTTACTAAATATGACCCGCATCCCACCTCTTAGTCGCTTCTCTTTCTAGCGGATGTCGAGAGGGTCTTTCTTATCAGCGAAGAACTCGAGTTCCGTACGGGAGTGAGCGATGGCGAGCCCACCTTTTTGTGGCGCGACCTTACTGGCGACGTTGATGAGTTCTACGAATTCGTCGCGCCAGGAACTAATGATCCTACACGAGCGTTCTTTGAAACTTGCATGTATCGCGCAATGTATGAACGCAAGTACAAAGCGAGCGCTGAAAGCACTCGTGACTCAGACTTTGAAGAGTTCATTTGGCAGTGAGTGAAGTTGTCTCTTTGAATTCTCGGTTGCCTACTTATCGGTTGCATCGACCCAGCCCTCCTGCTCCGAAAACGAAAGTAAACCCCCGTCGTAAGGTATCCTCTAAAACTGGATACTACACCCCTTTCCTCTGCCATGGAGTCTCTCTCAGTTGCCGATGCGCCAGAGACCAAACAACAAACATCAGCGCCATCCCCGAAGAAGGATACATCTACACATTCTATGGATCTCCTGATCGCTCATGAGGCGGAACTTTATCTTTGGGATGGGGAAAACGAAGATTTTATCAACCAAGGCATTGTGATGGCCGGCATCATGAGGCAAGCAAATGCTCCTTTCCAATACCGGCTTACTGCATCAAACGACTCGGGAATCCTGTTGGCGCACAAGATCTCTCAAGACATGAATCAGCGCTTCTCCCACAAGATGCGGTCGCTTACTTGGAACCACCAGGGCGATGATGGCTCGCAGAATAGTTGGCTCTTTCGGTTTAAGGAGGAACATCTTGGAGATTTCCTTCAGAAGTTTTCGGAATGCTTGTGGGAGACCCTACACCACATGCCATGGTCGAAGTTGAAGGTGCGCTTCGGGTGTCCCACAACCACCATTTTCTCACGGAAATACAGGTCGAAGAGCAAAACTATGCCATCAGTTCCAATGAAGATGTGGAGATGCTCGATGTAGAGGATGATGAAGATGAGGAAGACGAAGTTGAATCCGAATTGGACCCTGATGAAGGTACGCCGGAACTTGAAAGCCTGACGCTGTCTCAACCCGCTTGAATAGAAGCCAGTGATGAAGAGGAAGAAGAAGATGGGGAGCAGCCGGCTGCGATGGGCGGCACCGACCGCAACTCACAGCTGACAGTTGGTTACAAGGGAGATCGCTCCTACGTCGTGCGCGGGAACAACATCGGTGTCTTCAATCACTCCGTTGGAAACGATGTTAAATATTACGCGACCATCAGCAAAATCGCCACACCCAAAGGAAAGGAATTCAAGCCTAAGCATGTGCGCCATAGAAAGCTTTGCCATCGGTTCCCCCTATTAATATGTTTCTAGGTCATGTTGCACGATCAAGACACGAAGATGGTACTAATGAACCCGGCTGACCCACATTCCCTCTTCAATATGGACATCGAGCGAGGAAAGATTGTCGAAGAATGGAAGGTCCACGAAGACATCATGGTTGATCACATCGCACCAGATAACAAGTTCGCACCGACTACCCGGGAGCAAACTTTGGTCGGCGCCTCTCATAATGCCCTTTTCCGCATCGATCCTCGCGTGTCTGGAACGAAGATGGTAGAAAGTCAGTTCAAGCAATACGTCAGCAAAAACAGCTTCTCTGGCGTAGCCACAACAGCTAGCGGCAAACTTGCTGTGGCGAGCGAAAAGGGCGACATCAGGTTGTTCGATTCTATCGGGAAGAACGCAAAGACCGCTCTCCCTCCTCTCGGAGATCCTATCATTGGTGTTGACGTGACGGCCGATGGTCGCTTCATTGTCGCAACCACCAAGACCTATCTACTCTTGATCGACACACTCATTGGTGAAGGCCGTTACCAAGGATCGTTAGGCTTCGATCGCAGCTTCCCTGCCACCGCAAAGCCTATACCACGTCGACTCCAACTCCGTAATGAACATGTTGCATATATGGGCAGCATATCGTTCACTCCTGCCAAGTAAGCCATTATTTCTCCTGAGAAATCTACACCAATCATCTCCTGCCTAGGTTCAATCAAGGCCAGGGACAAGAGGAAAACGCCATTGTTACCTCCAGCGGCCCATTCGTCATTGCCTGGGACTTCAAGAAAGTGAAGAGAGGCCATCTGGATCAGTACGAAATCAAGAAATACGAGGACCATGTCGTCCAGGACAACTTCAAGTTTGGTGATGATAAAGAAATTGTAAGATGCACGCCTCCTTCTCGAGATATACGCCTGACTGCATGTCTCCAATAGATAGTCGCACTGCAGAACAATGTTCTTGCCGTCAACAAGAAGAATCTCAAGAAGCCGACACGTCATTCCCTTGCCCCCGAAGGAAGCGTCGGGAGCAGGTCTGGCATTGTTAATGCTCCGTACTAGGTTGGATGATCCATATTTGACATTGATATCGGTTCCGTTTGTTTCAGTCGGGTTGAGAAGAATTTATGAAATGTACTGTAATACTAGACTTCAATTACCCTAACACTGTATCGTGACGATAACGTTCAACAGCTATATGTGCCACGGAGGTAGGTCTATAGGTCTCCGCGAAGAGAATGACGACACTCAAGTAAATTATTGAGTTCTGTCAAATTCCATTCATCTTAACGTCAACGAACGTATGTTGAAACACATTGGTGCTTACCAAAGGCACGTCTAACTCTTCTCAAAAACACCGTCTCTGCTATGAACATACCGACCGATACCAAGGTGCCAGGCTATGCGGGGTATCATCAGGGTCAAACCTAATAAGATTGTAGTCCATAGCATTGGGCTCCAGTTCCAAAACTGCCATTTTTGTTGACCCAGAGCCCAAAGGGTCACATAGAGATGGAGGAAGTCGCCGATCAAGAGCGGTGTAAGGAGAGCGGAGACCATCCGTTCTTGCAAGGCTGCATTGCCATGAAGATGGCTCCGAGCGGCGTAAAGGACAAACAGGTTTACTACCCCAATAAGGGCGCAGACATGACCTAGTTGGATGATTGTCACTAGCGTGGCTAGTGGAAGCGTCTCTGGTGGGATACTGCCGTCCAACCATGGTGCTTGTGAATTGTGTGTCTGATAGTAAACCAGTCAGAGTCACGAACACTATAACAGATCGCGTTACTTACGCTCTGCGGGTCACTAGATTAGATCGTCAGTTTCGCAGTTTGAACATGACTACGGGGGAAAACACTCACATCAGTGCCCCCATAAAACCGGTGACAGTAAGAAAGGGCTCATATACAGCGAAACAGAAGTAGTAGAAGTCAGGAATTGCAGAAGTTGGCTTCATCCCGGCACCGGGACTTCTGGACGATGCGAGCGATTAAAGACTCGAGTGTCGGAACACGTTGGGTGATATCACCACCAAGGTGTACTAGGCACGCTGTTCAGTCTGTTCTGCTCCTTCAGTGCGGCAGGGTAAAAAGCGGGAGTTCATAAGATGAGATTAAAAGGATTTCTCAGCTTCCCCAGGTGTTCCTGTACATCAGATTCAATAACGCTCAATGTTCCCCGAAACGTAAGCGATGTTACGTGAAGATGGATCAACAGAAGTTGACCTGCCCTGAACTTCTCCCTACTTCATGAATTTTCGCTATACAGCCTTTTCCAATAATCTTACACACGGTCTTTCTTAAACCAAGGTTGGCGAGCAATCTCATCGTTGGCCAGCCTAATGGAGGAGACCAAGAGAACTCCGTGAACGGATGGAGGATATAATGCTCAGGCTGTGGCAACGCAGGTGCCAACATGTACGGTATCGAGCTTCGCTTCTTTCTGACACTTTCTCATGTTTTCATTTGCACCATGACTCCTTGGGAAGATGTGTTTAGATGGCTTCTAATACGCAAATCACCTGTGATGTCGCTACTGCGCAGTTTCCATGCTTTTGAATTAAAGAAGTCCTTCCGTGTTAAATATTCCTCGTGCTCTGTTCTGTGTCCCAGGATCGACGCATCTACTCCGCGGCGCCAAATCACAAGTCCAATCTAGAAGACGATGTTATATGCAATTCGCATTGAATGGTGGGTGGCGGTGGTACGCACCCAACCAATGAAGCTATAGATTATGTCCATAAGGACGTTGTTATGCGGTGATGCGCCTCTTGTTGAAGACCGGAAGAGATTGCCCACCAGGTCTGCGGAAATGTGGAAGTGCCCTTGTTGGACACCTTGAGACACGCAGATTAATGAGCAGCTCATAGCACACGCAGACTGGGGCTTACCGCGCAGGAGACCTTCCGCTGCCTGGTCAGGTTGCGTGCCCTCATCACTCTCCTCGATTTTCAGGGTGATCTTTGGCTTCGTTTTATTTTCTTCGACATATCCTGGGCTGTAAATGGTACCCGGGAAGAAGATGTGAACGGAGACAGAGTAGAGGAGCAACTCAGATCGCAGGGTTTCTGCAAGACCTATTCTGTGGGATTAATGAGATATTGGGATCCACAGAGCTGGCGTTACCTCTTAATGCATGCTTCGCTGGAGAATATGAAGAATACCCAATCATAGACATATACCCCAGGACAGAGGACACGAAAATGATTTTCCCTGGAAACCTAGTCCTTTGCCATCCGTTTCGCGGCTGCCTAGACGTTACATGTCAACATCAGAAATGGGTCGGATTGGTGGACGAACCAGTGCCGACCATGACTGAACCCAGTAGCCATTATCCATGCCTTGTCTGAGGGATGCTTCATCTTCCTCCACGAAAAATCCAGGCCGTGATGCACCTGCACATAAAAACACGGCATCTGGACATTTACCTCCGTTTCCATCGCACGCTGCATCAAAGGCGGCAGCGGAGGATGACGCGTCATTCAGGGAGAATGAATATGTCTTCAGCACCTGGTTCGGTGTCTGTCGAGCGTTCTGCGTGGCGATCTCAGCGGTACTTCGAGGTGACAAGCATGGGAAATAGACCTCTAACTGTTCTAAAGCCTTTTGCAGCCGTTCCCCGTTACGCGCCACGATAGAAACATCGGCACCTTTCTTTGTGAGAAGAATGGCAAGAGACAGGCCAAGCCCTGCAGATCCACCTGTTACATAGCAGTGCTGTACGACTTACGCGTTGGCACAAACGAACTTCTGTCAGAAAGTTGGATATGACACACCTTGCCACGGGGATCCCACTTCTTTCTCAACAGGATAGCGCAAGTAGCAATGAGCAGCGTGAGGATACCGGCTGCAGCGGTAGGTAGAACGGCGGGCGTGAACATAGTTGTTCAAGTTAAGCAGCGACCTAAAAATAGACAACGCAGTGACCGTAGGTGACCGTGAGGAGTCCGTGACCGTGCATACGAACAACTCGTAAACAAACTTCCATGAACCCTAATGGCAAGCCTGAGGGTCTCATAAACCCTCAAGATGAAGAGCCCACCCAGGAGGAAATCCGGTCATTGGAAACCATCGAAAGACCACCGAGCGATAGATCAGAACGGCAACATAAACTTCCGCATCCACTGTCTATTCATGTCCTCGCACTCTTGATACCTGCATCCATCTTTGGCGCACTTGCGAGGCTAGGGCTCAACGCACTTGCAAATTATGAAGGCAACAGTATTTTTCCTTTGGCGTATGTCCAAGGTGTTGGCTGTCTGGTCATGGGCTTTGCTTTGGGGCTGAAGGAACCGTTCGGCCGTTTGTGAGCACTTTCCTCGGAAATCGGGTTACCGCAGTCATCTAATCCGTCTATACCAGTTACCCGCCCTTGTACACTGCGATAACAACAGGCGAGCTTCATCATCATTAGAGATGCTAGATTCCCTATTCTTACATCTCACCAGGATTTTGCGGTTCACTGACCACATTTTCTGGCTGGCAACTGGACGTATTCCACTCGTGGATTAATGCCGGTCGGTTCCCCCATGGCGGCTTTCGGAATGTGAGTGTGGCCTGTATGTTAGTCAAGGTTATGTAAAGAGTCCAAACCTAGTTCATAGATGGCGTTGGAAAGTCCGTCTTTACTCTCTCGATATCCATTGCCTCAGTGTCGTTCGGCCTTCAACTGGCTGCTGCCATCCTCCCTTACTCTCCCACTATATCACCACCGAATAAGATGGTTCAATCTGGCATCACAGTGCTGTCGATCCTCACCTATGCTACCGTATTCCCGGCATACTTTCTGATGGCTGTCAATTTCCGCCACCAAGCAACTGCAGCTCTCTTATTCGCGTTCCCAGGGGCCTTGACAAGGTACATCCTGGCTGTCCAACTCAACACCCTTCTGAAGGCGATACCGCTTGGTACCTTTGTGGCCAACTCCATCGGGACCGCGCTTCTAGGAGGATTCAATGTCTTACAGAGCAAGACACATCCGGTTTCTAGTAATGCCTGCAGCTTACTTCAAGGCTTGTCTGATGGTTATTGCGGCTGCCTGACAACGGTCAGCACGTTCGCAGTCGAGGTCCATGGTTTAGGTATGAAAAGAGGGTCCAGGTATGCTCTTCTCAGTTGGTGTGTAGGTCAACTCCTGTTACTTGTAATCCTTGGCACTTCCCTTTGGACAGGACATGCTAAGGAGCAAATGACATGTAGATTTGTCTAATAACCATAAGTGACAATGCGGTGACAATGCGATAAATTTATAGATGAGTGCTCGCGGTGCACTCGCGACACGCGCGTGCCAGTCTAATTTCTAGCTTCATATGACTGCTTGTCGTTTACAATATCCTGCGATCGCCGTGGGGTAATGATAAAATTCGAACAGTCAGACAACAACTTGGCATGAGATTCCCAGATTGGTATCGATCGGAGTTACAAACAACACTTTCATCGACATCGACATCGACAACGCTCGACGTTCGACTTGTCGCTATCGCATTTCAATGTCGTCGCGACCGAATGCAGAGGCGCAACAGGAAGTAGAGGAGGAGACGATTAGCGGGACAGGAGAGGGTGATGAAATTATGGAGGAAGTTGAGGAGCAGGACGACGGCTACAGTACGTACCCGTCTCAAACGCGCATACTTCAGATATATGCGTTCGCGCCCTGCGACTCAAAACTGACGCGTGAGCCTGATCTGTAGCTTCGTCGACCCCCACATCAACTCTAACATGGATCAGTTGGTTTTGCTCCCTCCCTGGTCACGAGTACTTCTGTGAGGTCACAGAAGACTTTATCGAGGACGACTTCAACCTGACCGGCCTAAACACCATGGTACCTTTTTGGAAGGAAGCCATGGAGATGGTCCTAGACGTTGAACCAGGTACGGACCCGGCAACACTCGAAAGACCAATCATAGCAACTTACCCAGTCTTGTCCAGACGAAGATACCTCGAAAATTCCCGATGTTTCGATAATAGAGTCCTCTGCAGAGATGCTGTACGGTCTTGTGCACCAGCGATACATTCTCACTCGTGCGGGGCTGCAGGCAATGGTACGCCTCACCTCATTCACGTTACGTGCCCGAAATGGAAATTGAGACAACAACGTGTTTCTTCAGGTTGAAAAGTACGAGAATGGTGTCTTCGGCTCCTGCCCACGCGTTTACTGCGTGGGCTGCAATGTTGTACCGTGTGGGCGCTCCGACATGCCAGGCCTTGACACCGTGAAACTCTTCTGCCCGAACTGTAACGATGTATATGTACCTCCCAGCAGCAAGTTTCAAGGCGTAGATGGTGAGCCCTGACTTAAGTCCCTCTTTAGGTCATCGTACTGACCACCCACGTTTTAGGGGCATTCTTTGGAACTACCTTTGCGCATCTCTTCTTCCAAAGCTATCGAGAACTCGCTCCAGCTCCTTTCTGGAAGGTTCCATCTTCTGGTGGCTCTTCTCTATCTCCTAAGAGTGCTTCCTCCGGAAGTAGCTCTCGGTCGTCCCCTTTCACCAATCCAAACCCGCATGGAGGGCAGAAGCGCGCCGCAGGCTATGTCTATGTGCCCCGAATCTACGGATTCAAAGTGAGCGAGCGCGCCAAGAGCGGTCCACGGATGCATTGGTTGCGCCTGCGGCCAGAGAGTCCCGGTGAGCTGGATCTCGTTGACTGGCGCGGACGGTGGATTGATGAGGATGATGAGTATGATGACGATGACGGCGACGACGACGGAGATAGGCAGATGGAGGACTTTGATCCGGTGCGTTGAGGTTACCTGTATTCCCAAGGCACCTTGGGAGTATCGTCTTACATGGTCATTCGTGTAGGATACGGTGGAAGGGGAAGAGGAGGATGAGGAGGATGAGGAGGACGAAGAGGACGAAGATAGTCGTGCCGGTGATATTATGCAGGGCCAGCAGCAGTCTGGTCAGAGGCCCACAGACGGACATCAGTTACGACCTCCAACACCTATCCACTCCGCACGAATTTCCCCGACATCCAGCGTCGCGCCACGCACACCGCAGGAGGTGGCCTCATGGGCTCCGTCACTATATACCACATCGCCTTCAGTTGCAGCAGGAAAGGTGAAGGTCGTGAAACAGTGGACTCCTAGGACTGAGATTTGGGCTGCAACTGCCCAAGTTTGAGTGTGACACTGTTTCGGAGCCTTCTTTTAAATGGTTATTGAAGACTTGGGTGGCATCTTCTGCTTATTAGATTCTATACAGTATACATATTGGGGCCGTCGCCAAGTCGCATATCTTTGCCTTTCTAGATGTTAAAAATCAGATAAGATTGTGATAACACTCGTGAGAAAACCATTTCACATTCAACTGTACAGGACCCAGCCACCCAATCTCATCCACGTGACTCTCTCTCAATTATCCACGGTAGACTCCTCGCTGCCATCCACGACCGCCTCAAGACTCATCAAGAAAATGGTCCGCTCTAGTGAGTACTCTTGCAGAGGCAGGAACTACTGCTTGCTGACAACATTCATTGTGTTTCTCTTCTGATTGTAACTTTAGACCTCCGTTACGGCCTCAACCATGGCCACCCAACAACACCCATCCCAAAAGTCACTCGCCCCAGCCAGCGTAAGGGTGTCCAGTCCACAAAGACCAAATTTGTGCGTTCTGTGATCAGAGAGGTTGCCGGATTCTCCGCCTATGAGAGGCGAGTTATGGAGCTGTTGAGGAACTCCAAGGTGCGTTCTACTCTAACCGATTATCTTATGCAAACGGCCAACTTTATCTCTGCTATTAGGACAAGAAAGCCAGGAAGCTGACCAAGAAGAGGGTGAGTTTCTTAGGGGCGGCGGTATTAATGGCGTAACATGAGATGCTGATGATATTCTGTTATCTGTTTAGCTGGGAACACTTCTGCGATCTAAGCGCAAGCTGGAGGAGCTGTCGACGGTCATCCAGGAGAGCAGGAGGGCTGCGCACTGAGCGGGGGACGAAAACGTATACGCTACTGCGGCTATTCCTATGCTTCATACACCTATGCACATCATGTCAATGCACTCGCATGCGAATATTCTGCTGCTGTTGCCGTGCGCAGTTGACAGATCGATATCATCATCATAACGTCTATGAAAGACTGCGAGAATGTCAAAAGAAATGCTGAGAAGCCTGAGCCTGAGAGCGTTGAGCCGTGAAGATTCTGATGGCTGATCAGATGGAAGTTGCGGCCAAAAAAGGAAAACTGATCGAGTCTCAAAAAATGGGCTGACCGAGGCTGACACGGCGCGCTGACACAACGAGTATCAGTGAAATCCCTCTTGCCCCGGTTCCACATCATGTCCGTATGTCAGAGCCTCTCTCCTCCTCCTCCCACCCGTCACCGTTCTTCATCAACCAGTCTTAGGTCGGGGTGTACCCTCACCGCCCTCGGTCGCCGACGCTCCTCCTCCTGTCTCCAATCCAACCCTGCAGACACACACCCTCCATCGTCTCCTCCTTCAGAGCAGCCTCCATCGTTGGCCATTGATCCTGTCACAACCGCCGCTCCGCCGCCCTCGATGCTCGTCCTCGTCGCAACACGGTTACTGGAGTGGTTGCATGTTCAGCCCAAGCAGCATCTCTCATGGTCAACGCCTTCTTCGCCTCGATCAAGCGCTGAAGAGTTTGTGCTGCCTCTGTCAGCCACTGCTCAGAAAACATCTTTTGGGGACGATGTTCATCCCCCGACCCCCTCACTCCCGGATTCTCAAGGCTGGCGGCACGGTTTCCTAGCAGTCAGTCGCTTCCGTCTGTCCTGTAAACTATGCTGACAACACGCGTTTGCAGGCACATGCTTCCATTATTTTCGTTATATTGCTATTCCCATTGACCACCGCCCTCGTTCTATTCTGCCTGTATACGCTTCCCATCTCTCTCGCGTGGCCGCGGACAATAGCGGATGTTGCTCAGTTGGGCAGAGAGCTCCACGGATATACCCAGAGCGGCCCCGGCCCCGTCGCTCATGTAGTAGGAGTTATGGCTATTACCGCTGTATGGAAACACGCGTAGTCTATTCCAGGCAGCGTAATTTGGGTGAGTCCATGATCGCATCTTCGTCATGGAGGAGTACTGAGATAATGTTGTGTTCAGAATGTCTTAGCAGGAGCCTTGTTCTCCCCGGCCTACGCCACTATTCTACTGACGACGCTGACCATGGTGGGGTCTGCATGTGCGACGATGCTTTCGAAGCCCCTTGCGCCGTTCCTGACACATTTTTTCCCTCGTGCGCTGGACATGACGCGTAATGCATTAGAGGGCGACTCGGAAGCGGGTCCCGATGAGTTCGGCAACTCGGCCAAGACGCGGTCTTCGGCATGGGTACGACTGTCAGTGCTGAGGCTCATAGGGGTCGTTCCCTGGTCTGGAATCAACATTGCGTGCGGTGTCTGCGGGGTCGCCATCTCGGACTGCATGCTCGGGGCGTTCATAGGCTCCCTTCCGTGGACCACCGTAACGTGTCAGGTAGTTATTGTTTCACTTTCCAAATCCGGAACATCAACTGACTTTTCGGGACATCACGTCAGATCGGTGACATACTCCAGACTGTTGCATCAACTCCATCGCCGACGCCCCAAACTATTTCATCGCTGCTGACATCCCCGGATATTATTCTCAAGCTCGTCTTCTTGTCCTTCCTCTCTCTCGCCCCTATCCTCGGCCGCGATCGTCTGCGCACCCTCATCTCCCCTTCTGCCTCATCCTCACGAAGGCACACCGCGGCAGAGCCACCTGCGGAAAAAATAACATGGGCCTGGGTCCAGCAGTGGCGAACCAGACTCCGATCAAAGTCGCAGACGCGAGCACTTGAACGCCAACAAAGTCTCAAGGAACTCGCTGTTTTGGTACATGAGAAGCGAGGTCTTGATGAGCTCCCTTCATGATCTCGTGCCCCATTATTCTGCTCTCTACTTCGCCTCTATCCGGATCCCCGCATCAACTTATTTATCCAGCAATGGTTTCTGTTACGACTCTTCACGGTCTCGCTATTGATCCACCCTTTCCCGCCCCACCCAATCCAATATATCCCACATTTCACGACGTGTTCACGCCCTGCATACATAATACACATTCAATTACAATCTACACAATGCTTCTATTTCTGTCACCAAGACGATCTAATGATCTGACCGTCCACCGTTCTTTTCAACCCCTTCCCTGCCCCATTTCAGTCACGAGTGTTGTACTAGACCGCTCGCCAGTTTCACTTGTGCTTTTTAACCCCTGGTCCCGCATTCGTAGTGTACGCGATATCATGTTGAACTCCGTGGCGATCTTCGATATAGATTGTGTTTATAGGTACTCTAATATAGTGAACTTGGTTTTCGTATCGAAGCTGGTGTGAATGCAAGCAAAGCAGTGTAGACAAGAATCCGTCAGGAGAGTAGCGAGTGACATGTACTATGTGATATCTATGTGGACGAGGAGATTTAATGAGTAAATTATTTGTTATACTATACACCAAGTCTTAGGAATGGGATATCAGCCATCAGGACAACCCTGCCACAAGTAATGACATACCTTCGTTTGGTATGCTCATAAACGACATATGAAATGGAAACCGAAGGAACTACCTATCATGGGCGTCAGTTTGTAATTACTACGGAACCACCACCGATAACACACCTTGGCTAACGTGGGGAATAGCCCGCGATAGAAACCTCGCCAACCATCGCGCTCCCATGTCTTGATCGCGACATCCAATACTCCAGTGTACCGTTGGGGATGACCAGAAGAGCCTGATGCTTGCAAACGCGTCCGAACAAGGTTTAGCGGGTACACGCTCGTCGCGCCCACGCTCCCCGATATGCTCCCAAATGCGAGCAAAGCCATGACGCCAGGCTCCTCTTTACCGGTAGACCGCAGATAAGCCAGTTTCAGAGCTTCAAATGTGCTCATGTCTATAGCAGAGTATCTGTGGCGAGTCCCTGGTTAGAGATCATCATTAGCGCATAAGATGACGCAGCTGCACGCACGGAAATACGCCGATAAGGACCAATCTGTGAACCTCAAGTGAGAAACGATGGCTAGGTGTGGTACTGACAACGTACCGTCAAACCACGGTAATATGCACGCGCGCCACCGAGGCCCCATACATGGCGGGCGCTTGAATTAATGTCCGTTTCTGTTGACTGGTATTACTCATCATTTGCGTCTGTCAAGAGTTCATTTAGTGGATGGCAGTGGTGCACGATCGATCGATATACCTTGAGCGTCTCTATTGGATAGATACCTGTTTGTGGAGAGTTCAACAGTGTACAAGGCGGAGATTCTCGTTATACGCACTGAGTTGACTGCTGAGTCCTCCGATTCCTCCAGAAAGAAACCTGCTGACACCACTTATCTCTCTAGGGTCATCTACCTTGTCCCAATATTCCGCAAAGGCTCGTTTCTACAACGTATACAGCGTTAGGTATATCCAATTCTCTGAAGATACGAAAGGAAGGGCTGACTGAAGACTCATATGCAAAGAATTTGATCGCCGATTCGGGAAATATTTTTGCTACAGACAGTCCATTGCCAGTCCAGAACGCCAATACGCCCCCCTCCGCATAGATGCGCGCCACGGCGCTCCCGATCGTCCGCACACCACTAAGGCTGGGTTTGGACGAGACTGGTGCGCCACCGAGGTCTGGCGGCCGCGTGATAAGGAATATTTTCAAACGATCGAAGGGCGCTGTGCATGTCCTTGACACTGTGGAAGAAAGATAAAAAAGATCCCGTCTATGAAGATCGGTGAAGACTTACCAGCACCAGCTACACCTCCCGCGAAAAGAAACTTGAGGGCCGAGTGTCCGTGAAGCCAGTTATGCGGCTCCTCGTCTTCGTAATATGGCTCATCCTGTTCCTCATGCTCTTCGTCGTGTAGGAAAGCTGGTGAGAGGTTCGAACCTGAGGCACCCACATTCGACGCCCTCATCGTTTCCGGTGGCTTATCTTCGGCACTCAGAAAGACGTCCCCTGCACAAGAGCATCAGTGGTCATGAAAAGAAAAAGAAACGCATAAGAATCTCAACAAACCCTCCATCGTGACCCGAGCCGGTCCCCTGCCATCATCGCCCATGAATTTGGTTACTTCATAGTATTGATAGATTTCGGCTGGGGACACCTTCCGCGGTAAAAGCAATAAAAAGTCTCGAAACTCGGCAAAAGAGATCGCATGAGAATGTGGGGTTGAGGCGAGGGTTGTCATGAATTCCGACAACGTCTTTTGGGACAGTTTAATACCTTCGGTGTCGTTAGCACTGCCTAAACCACCTCATCGTATAAAGCGTACTCACCAGCTTTGCTGAGCGATACTGTTAATTCTTGTGCATCCAAATGTCCGTTGCCATCCAAGTCAAGCTCGTCGCAAAAGATAGCCCATAATTCTTTGTGAGATAAGAATTGAGCACAAACCCAGAAAGTGAGACAAGAACGGTTATAAAAAAAGAACTCACCGACTTCCTTTGCCTCCGCATACTCTTTGAACTGCCGCCAAGATATGTCCCGTGAAACCGAGCCAGATGCTTGCGCCCCACAGTGCCCTAGCAGCTCTTCGTCATACATCGCTCGCAGCATCTCGGCCTTTGCATGCGTCAGCCCGTCGTGAGCCACCACATCGCTGTCGTGTTCTCTGTCTTTTTTCCCCTCGTCGCGGGGCGCACGCTGTGGCAGACGTTTCCACAATTCGCGTAGCCGCCGTTTCCTGTTTTCTCTGCCCTCGGACTCGCGGAACTCTTGAAGCGTGTGCGGCGGCGTCGAGTCGGGAGTGGATGGATCTGAACGTAACCGAGGTATCTGAGGGCGCTCGACGGCACCTGCGAGACTATCGTCGAAGAGTTCGCGGCGGGTCAGGGTATGAGTGTTCCTCTCCATTCGCGTTGATGACGATCACACGCACGCGAGCAGTGTCGCTAAGCAAGCTTGTCCGGCGTGATGGCTCTTGGCGAACTAAGAGCGGAAAAGCGGAAAAGCGGTAAAACTGCGATCGGAGAGCCTGCTCTAGAGGCTCATTGTATAGATAGAGCTTCACTACGTATGATGGAGCCAGACTTGTTTGCATGTTCATTGTTTACTGCCACATGCTCGCCTATCTAATCATGTTCCTGGCCTTTCTCCCACTAGCTCTCACTCTCAGAGTTCCCGGCTATGCGCCGAACCGCGGCTTGTACCAAACGCTCGAGCTTCGATATTATTTTAATAGATAGTCGTACGATGCTAGAGATCCGGTCCTTTGAAGATGTTTGCTTCGCCATTAACAGATGAACATCGTCGTGAATCGCCTGAGCGACATTCCCAAAGAAGCACCCCATGTTCCAATTCTTCCCCTCCAGGGAGATCTTGGGGAGTTCGTTTTCGCATCACCCATACGAGCAGGCGTCCGACTAAGTCCGACGGGTTTGGGGAGGTCATGGAGTCCCATG
The DNA here is from genome assembly GCA_014905825.1 of Lyophyllum atratum. Classification (NCBI taxonomy): domain Eukaryota; kingdom Fungi; phylum Basidiomycota; class Agaricomycetes; order Agaricales; family Lyophyllaceae; genus Lyophyllum; species Lyophyllum atratum. The sequence continues at coordinate 1,896,275 of JACGCN010000002.1, read as the reverse complement.
TCCATATTTCCGGACCAAAGAGTAGAGAGCTCCGAAGGTCCAAAGGATAGATACGTCTTTTCCGTTTTGAACGAGGGACTCTGAGTCACAGTGGTAGAAAAAGATGGGGCTGTCATAGAAGGCATCCGACGAGGTTCTGGGCATACACCCTGGCGAGCGTCATCGGACATGGGACAGGGCTGTCGATACTATAATGAAACTATGGGCAAGGAAAGTGTCGATCAGACAACGTACCAGTTCGCAAGAATGGAAGAAATTTGGCGTGCTGTCTACTGTCCGTCGCTTTCGTGTGTGTGCAGCGAGTGGGGGTGTAGGTGGACGGTAGTACTAGGGAAAGTTCGAATCAGAACACGACAAACGGATACAAGATAGACACGTACCTGATGCAGCTTGCGTTTTGCGTGTCGCTCTGGACTGGGGGGCAAGGTACTAGGAGCGTATAATGGGGTATAATTTGATTCTTCAATTGGTATTTTCTGGCCATCCGGTGATTCAACCTATGTGCAAGACTCTGTTCAGTCGCCGTATGTAGGTGGATAGCTTAGACTAACCAAGAGGGAGGGAACTTTTCTCTCTGGAATAGGGTCTTGCCCAAGTTTTTCGAGCGACCTATCACTGATAGACGTCGAGTCGCCGGTCACTCGCCGTTTCTTTGAAGCCTGCTCCAAGACGGTGCGCCAGTCAGGTGAAGACTGTGAAATTAGCGTTAGTGAATGAATATCCTCTTTTGAGAGATGCTAACGTGTGGCATAGGCTCGCTATTCTCGAGTGTGAATGCCAACTGCATAGGTGCGGACATAGCAGGGGATGGAGGAGGTGAAGGAACGTAAACTGGCACAGGTTTCCTATAGCTCGTGCTCCGGTGCATGGCCTGAATGTAGACTCAGAAGATGGAGAGGGTGGCCTTTTAAATGACAGGATATGGCCAAAGCTGGGAAGGACGACAAAGCCACAGAGCGAGCAAGAGGACGACACAGGGTACTGGAAACTCCAGTTATATATGGAAAAGTGGCCCAGTTCGTGTAAGCCCTTTATAGTGCTACGGTGGCCACGCCAGGCGGCATGCTGCCCACTGCATGAGACATGTAACGAGTTTCAGGGTTCAGGCGTCTCTGAAATCGCAGGCAGAACACGCCTAAGACAGCGCTAATACAATGGTTAGCGAGGGAAACAAAGCATTGCACCAATAACAAAGAACATGTGCGGACAGGTTGGGCGCAGTCGGCAGCAGTGGCACTGGCAGTTGTCGCGAGTCGCGAGTGTGACAGTCGCGTGACACGCGTCACAAAGTGCAATTAAGGTCACCTGGTGAAAGACTTCTTTTCGAGTTCCCAAAGTGTCGATCGATAAGTCGATTTGATCAGCGCGAAGTGTGGCGAGGATGGACTCGCAACTCTTCCCCATACCACCACCATCCCCGTCTTGTCTCCTCATCTCCTCCTAGTAATCTCATCATGCCTCCCCGCGGTGACTCTCGAGCTGCCCCACGAGGCGTTGGAGGGCCTTCCCGAGGTGCTCCACGAGGTGGACGCGGTGGCGCCACTCGTGTAGCCCATCAAGCTGCTCCCTCCTCCCATATCACCACTGTGGGCGTCAAACGGCCCGGCTACGGTACTAGTGGTAAACCGCTGCCTATCTACGTCAATTCCTTCGCGACCACTATCCCTGAAGGTATTATCCATCACTATGACGGTACGTCATCGATTCATCTGCGCTGATCATGAAAGGAATACTAACTTTCATCTCTCTTATCCCCTTGTAGTCGGTACGTTTAATAAACCATCCTCGCTACTTTCGCATATGTCTAATGCTTTCCTTCATTCAGTCATATCCCCGTCTGAGAAGACGCTTCCTGCTCGCCTCAACATGGATCTTATCAGGGTGCTACAGACCGAGGTCGCGCCACAGGTCTTCACACCTCGCGGCGTATACGACGGCCGTAAGAACTTATTCGCTGCTCGCGAACTACCGTTCGACGATGCCAACACCAAAGAGGCAGGTCCCCTTTTGTACAGCCTAGAGCAATTATCGACTAACCATATCCCAGTTCGACGTTAGTCTCAGCAGCGGCCGCCCTGAAACGGGTGGAAAAGGACCCAAGGTGTATAAGATACGTCTTACGAAGGTGGCCGAGATCAATCCAGAGTACGTACCATACCGTACCATGATTTTCCCAATCAGATTGCTGAGGTGAAAATCAGAGTTCTGAAGCGATTCATCGCCGGTGATCAATCCCACGACAATACTGTCCTCACTGCTATTACTGTTAGTGATTCCTATAATTTATCTTCGTTTTACCCTCAACTGAGGTCTTCCTTGTTTCTTCTACCAGGCCTTGAACGTAGTTATTCGAATGGAGCCAACCATGAAATATCCTTTCAACGTCCGCTCCTTCTTTACCGACCGCGAGACCAAAGATATCGGCTCCGGCCTCCAATTGTGGCGCGGATATTTCCAGTCGGTCAGACCTGCCAGCGGTCGGATGCTCATCAACGTCGACATCTCGACTGGTACCATGTACAAGGCTGGTCCACTCCTAGGGCTTTGTCTTGAGTTTTTGAATAAGGGCGACCCCAATGCCCTGGCCACGAGCCGTGGTTTCCCTGATCGTGAGAGGTTGCGTCTTCAGCGATTCATCTCAGGTATCCGAGTCTTGACGAAGCATGCCGGAGCGGACGGCACTATCCAGCAAACTCCTCGTGTGATTAAGAAGTTGAGCACTGCGGGTGCTAACGCCCTCAACTTTACAATGCGCGAAGGCGGATCGATGTCAGTCGCTGATTATTTCCAAAAGACGCAAAATCAGAAATTGAAGTTCCCTGATGTTATATGCGTCGAGGTTAGTTGTTGCTTTTGCTTTTGCTATCGCGATCTGACGCTGATCCATTTATCACCTAGGTCGGATCTGGGGCACTAATTCCATTGGAATTGTGCATAGTACCCCCAGGACAGATCATGAGAAAGCAAGTTCCTCCTGAGAAAACCAAGGATGTCCTCGATTTCGCAACCAAGAGGCCAAGAGATCGTTTGTCCAGCATCGTTGATGGACTCGCGGTGCGTCACCCTCGTTTTGGCCATCTTGAGATATATCCTAACCTCTCTTCGCTTGGTAGGTACTCGCTTATGGGCAGTCCGAATATGTCCGCCAATTCGGTATGCATGTTGACTCGAGCGGACCTCTTAAAGTCCAGGCCAGAGTCCTGAAGCCTCCGGTTTTGAGGTATGGTCCAGGAAGCAAACAACCAACAATCGTAAGTGCTCAAAGTCATTTTTGTCGTACCATGTACTCATCTGGACATACAGACACCTAGCAATGGTGCTTGGAACATGTGAGTAATACTCTTTGCATATTCGTCTGATTTTATTGAGTATCTACGCAGGGTCGATAAACGTTTCTTTAAACCGGCGACCATCACTGGTTGGTGCATTATCGTCTATGAACAGCAACGGCGATTTGGCGAAAACGCCGCGCAAGATATGATCGCTGGTTTAACTGCTAGCTTTCAGGACGTTGGTACGTATTATTCGCCCTTCTGCCCGTGTCCACGTCATTGATTATCGCTGCTATAGGCATCAGAGTTCCGCCCAATTATACCCCCCTGGTCAAATGGGAGAACGGTCAAGGCAAAATCGAAGATCAACTCCGTGCCGCAGGAGGGGAGGTGAACGCGCGGCACGGCGCCCCTCCCAACCTTCTCGTCATCATTCTTCCAGAGGGCGGAAATGATATATACACCGCGGTCAAGCAGTTAGTACCGTCTACCCAGCAACTGCGTATATTTGATTAATTCTTGTCGCCAGCTTTGGAGATATCACTGTGCGTGTTCGGTTCATCTGCAATGGTTACTTGGCTTTGTTTAATCCTTTAGATGATAGATGGGCGTTGCAACCCAATGTATGAAGAGTTCGAAGTGCTTCCGGGCCAAACCACAATACTATGCCAACGTCAGCTTGAAGTAATTGACATTCCAATTCATCCTCTCGATATGTCCTAATCAAACGCGCACAGAATTAATGTTAAGCTTGGTGGGATTAACACTGTCCCCGAGCCTTCTTCCGTCTCTGTTCTGACTGACCCGTCTAACCCTACCATCGTCATGGGTATGTTTCTGTCTGCTTTATTGCTTATTAGTCTTTGACGCATCGTCCTAGGGGCTGACGTGATTCACCCCGCCCCTGGCTCTGATGGCCGGCCATCGTTCACAGCATTGGTGGCTAACGTCGACTCTGATACTGCGAAATATATCGCCTGTAGGTCTTGATATTCCCGGTTCAGTGCATGCCTTGGCTGAGTACGATCTTCCAGGCTCTCGTGTCCAAACCTCTCGCCAAGAAATGATTGAAGATTTGGAGGAGATGAGCATCGTAAGCAGGAGGTCGAAGACTTTCGACTGAAGGCTGACATCCGCTTAGCATGTCTTGACAAAATATGTGGGTTATCGCGCGGCTGTAGAAAAAAAGTCTGGAGCTGCTGCTGCTCCCAAACGAATTATTTTCTATCGGGGTATGTTCTGCCGGAACTCTCGTATTGGAACCCCAAAGCTAATGCCGATATTTCGAAGACGGTGTGTCGGAAGGGCAGTTCAAACAGGTCTTGGAACAAGGTCGGTACTACTTCCGTGTAGGACCTACCAAGAGCCAGTGCTGATGTCGATGTGTTCCCTAGAATTACCTGCTCTTAAGAGTACGTTCCCTTCTTACAGTGTATCCTGCAACATCCTGACTTGTCCACTTATCAAGGGGCCTGTGAAACGCTCAAAATTAATGCCAAAATCACCATTATTGTCGTTGGAAAGCGTCACCACGTGAGGTATGTTGCAATATGTATTCTGGTGAAGGGAATAACCTCAAAATACGCATCCAGATTCTTTCCCCAGAACGAGCGTGATGGCGATCGTAGCGGCAATTGTCAGGCTGGCACTGTAGTGGACCGCGACGTCTCCCACCCGACTGAGTTTGATTTCTACCTGCAGAGTCATGGTGGTCTATTGGGAACCAGCAGGCCCGCCCATTACTCAGTGAGCAGTGTTGTTTCTGCGAGTTCTTTCCTATACTGAACTTCTTGCGCCGCCTCCGCCTACTAGATTCTGTACGACGTGAGTTGTCGAAATTCCTTCGTATTGTCCATATTACTTACCAGTTTCCTAGGAAAACAACTTCTCGTAAATATCGTCCTGCTTATCCTTTGAGGAACATACTGACATCCATCCCTTTCAGTGCTGATTCCTTGCAGAACTTGTCCTTCGCTCTATGCCATGTGTATGCTCGCTCTACGCGTTCAGTGTCTATCCCGGCGCCCGTCTATTGTACGTTGCATCAATGTTCTGCGCTACTCTTTTGACGTTTGACGCTCCTTAGACGCGGACATCGTCTGCTCCCGGGCCAAAAACCATTACGACCCCCAGGGAAGGCTCGACTTCTCCGATTCGGCTACCCAGGCCGAAGGCAGCCAAGCGGAGAACTCTCTTGAGGCATTCCGCCGCGGTTTCAAGCCCCTGCACAAGAAGCAACATACCCTCATGTATTTCTCTGTAGGTTTGAGTGATCATTCTAGGTTGCCGTGTACTGATGCACAACATCCAGTGAATCTGCGCTATCCTGTTACGCCTTGCTGCCCCTGCTATGTCCTGATGTTGTTCCCTCTGGTCCTACTTCCAACCTCCATCTGATGAAAGGGATATTCTGGCCTGCTCAAAAATTCCACGTGTACCAATTCTTATGATGAATACTTACGATATCCCTGCATATACACCGATACCTGCCGCACTGGCTGCCGCTACTGACCACCTTCCTTCGCGAATCGCATTGCACTCTACCCTTCCTGGCCGCACTCCCGTGATGCGACCATCTCATCATCGTCGTATAGAACGGACTTTTATATCTACCGTACGTAAGGAGAGGATCCCAAGAATATAATGTTACATTATAGAGTGTTTTATGACTTCGTGACCGCACTGCGCGGCCATTGGTAACAGGAAGAGGGTCATCATGAAATCGGATGGATGACAATAACGATGTGAGACACTATAGGTTCGCTCTCGTGGTTCTATGAAACCGTTTCCGGGAGGGGTAAGACGAACGAAATGAAACGCGCACACCCAACTCAAAAGACGCGCCCAAAATTTAAATGACTCCCGCGACACGCCCGGAATAGGAAAGTAGATCATCGTTCAGAGTCGCAATGCTGTCTTGAAAGCGAGGCGCATGCCAAATTCATTGATAGGCCTCGGTCAAAAGGGTGTCGTTGGCCAATTTGCTTTCGTCTCATTTGAAAGCAGCAAACACAGTGGCCATAATGTAAATGTGAACAACCGTTGTCCATCGATAACAGCTGTACCTGGTTTTAGGTATGCCGGCACCGAAGAAGAGCGCGGACGCGTTCTATATCAACGATGTTACGCGTCTGGCGATCACTTAAATCACAACAGAGATCATAGAGACATATTATTCGTCAATCGACATTACAACTCGACTAAACACAACACGGCTACTCAACATCAAATCATACTCGACGAGCACTAAGTACTAAACCACCGATTGCGTCATAGTCAGTAAAGGAGAAAGGGCTGCATAGGAAGTGAGAAACGTGGTCATAGAAATACAATATGGGATGGGCGCATTTATAGCCCACAGAGAATCATTTGGCGGGGTCTGCATATGGGTTGACGCTGTAGACCTTTATGACAGGCGGGCTCTTGGTCAAGTCAGCAGTAACGATGACCTAGAATACAGTCATGTCAGAGACCCTTCCATAGGACCGATAGTGGAACGTACTGGCACAGTCATCAACTCCCTGATGTCCTGAATCTTATGGCCAGTCGCAGTGACCCTCAGCCCTTCGAACTCGGGCTTAACTTTGGCCTGTGATATCAAGCGCTGTTTCGAGGCTTCCTTGGCCTCGGGCTTGATGTCGCTACGCTCCAGAACGATCTCATCATCGTCGCCGTCATCCTCGTCAAAGAGAGCCTTCTCGTCATTGACTGAGCGGGATGCAACTTCCATTTTCAAAGCGTGCTGTTCCGCGTTCTGCTTCACTTTCTTAAGGTGCTCGTCATCACTGTTCTCTGCCAGCCAGCTGATGACATCACGTTTGGACCAGTAGATCTGAAGCGTATGGGTGTGCTCGTCGTAGACGTGATTCTGCTGAAGGTATCAGTATTATGGAACTGCGTGCATTGAGAACTGCCATACGTCAATGGGCATTTGATCAACATGCACTCGCTTCTCAATTCCGAATTCGGGAACTAACACATCGAAAGCGGCATCGAGGACGCCCACCACTTTAGCTTGACGGATGACGGGACCATAGCGTTGGGTCAGATCAGAGATCAAGACACATAGGAACAGGTGGGCAGATTGCTCCTGCGCGAGGGTTGCAGAGTCGCGTTTACTGCAGGTGTCAAAGTCATAAGATTATGGTCACGCATGACACAAATGGGACGACACACATATTGCACTGCTGCGCTACCTTTGCAACAGCATCGCGATCCATAGTGAATTTGACGTCGCCTATTCGAGAGAGAGAGATTTAGAATGTACAAGACAAAAAACCATTCATGCTCACCTGCGCCTTGAAGAACGGACTCTAGTTGACGATGAACTAAGACATCAGCGTAACGCCTGATGGGCGACGTGAAATGAGTGTAGAGTGGGGTGTTCAAGGCGTAGTGCTGATATTTCGCGATGTCTAACATGCCGGCACAGAAGTACTTGGCACGGTGAGTAGCCTTGAAAGAGAGCAGCTCGAGCAATCTGCGAGCTGTAGGATCGGCGATGGCATTGAAGGATTTCATCATGGCACCAGCTGAAGATGTGTCCATCTCGACGCCGAGTCTTTCCGCACGCTCCAGGAAAGCATTCTATATACCAAATCAATAAGGCGAGCTGGCCGACAATGGCATACTCACAAGACGACGCTCGATGGGATTGTCGTGGCGGCGGAGCAAAGCTTGCTCAGGCAAATGTGCAGCAATCTGTTGAGCGACTGCGATGTTGCTAAGTAGCATGAACTTGAAAAGAAAAAAAATTGGACCATGTAAGATAACCTGCCAATGCAGAGGACAAAACAATTACTTCTTCGACAAGGAAATTGGCATCAGTCCGCTGATACTGTCCGCAGTCCGCCGGCAAGCCATTGTCATCCAACTCAAAGGAAAGCTTGAGAGATTCAAGGGCAAGCGTGCCATTCTCGAAGCGCTGGGCACGCAAGGTTTTAGCCAGGTCTTGAAGGTTGCGAACATCGTGCTCCAGGTCCAATGCTGCATGTTCTGGGGCAACTGCGACGCTCCCGAGACCTTTGCCGTCAATGGCATTCTGGGCATCCTGATAACTGAGCTTTGCGGCCGATCTGAGAAAAGACGGGTCAGGGGAAACCAAGAGACGGATCTGTAGAGGGATTTACTTAATGATGGTCTTCCCAAACCACTTCTTGACAACCCTGGCATCCTTGTTCATGGTGAAGATGACTGAAAACGCGAGACGGTCTTGCCCAGGAACCAAACTACAGAGTTGCTCGCTCAAAGCAGGAGGCAGCATCGGGACTGCGCGCTGGACGAGGTAAACGCTGGTTGCGCGTTTTCGGGCGTCACGATCCAGAGCCGTATTGGGCTTCACGAAGTACGACACATCCGCAATGTGCACTCCGACGTCGTATGTCCCATCTTCGTTCACCTTGATGGAAAGGGCGTCATCGAGGTCCTTGGCAGTTTGGGGATCGATGGTAAAGACACGTTCGTTGCGTAAATCCTTGCGGATCTCCAACTCCCTCTCGGGGATTCTAACGACTATGAGTAGTGTTACAAAACAGACTGAAAACAGATCTTACGTCCAAGGGAATGGTGGCAAACACTTCAACACGTTGTCAGTGAAGTCTTCTGTTGGGAAATTGCAGTCCTTGAGAAGAGCGCTAGTTTCCACTTCAATATCTCCAATGGGGCCTAACTCTTCGACTAGAGTGCCAAATGGATGAAGAGAGCTGATAGGCTAAACGTTCAAATAAAATAAGACGTCAAATATGCAGCAAGGTAAAAGAGCCTCACATGACGTTTGATGCAGGCAACGAACAGCTTATCAACATATGCCTCCGAGTTCTGCACAAAGTCTGGCGGAGCTTGCTCGGTAGGGATAGCAATCAAAGGAACACGCTTGTCGGTTGGCTTGAACCATACGATCTTTGGGCGTTCGATGGGGGCACGCCTGGGCTCATCGCCACGATCACCTTCGCGCTCACGGCGCTCTGCCTCCTGCTTCTCTTTCGTTGCCGCAGAAGATGGGCGTAGCAGACCAAGCGTACCCGAAAAGAGTTGACCGGGCATCCTCTCAACAACGGCTACGACGTGGCCTGCAAACTGCGGCTTCACATCGTCGGTCACTCTAAAAGTAGGCGGAATGTTAGAAACTATCGATCAAAGTAAGAAACAGTGACGCACTCCTCGTCCTCGAAAAGCATTAGTCCCTGCCCTTCGACCTCTACATCATCTTTCTTCTTATCGTCTTTCCGTCCTCCGCTGGATTTCAGATCATAGGCAGCGTTCTCCTCCTTCTTCCTCTTCTTCTCCTCCTTCTCCTTCTTCGTGCCCCAAACTTCATCAACGTCGAGAAGCTCAACAGCTACAATATCGCCTTCCAAAGCGCGATTACGATCTTTGGATCCACAAATGTAGATATCTGCGTCCAGAACTTCCGTTGCCACGTAGGCATCGGAACGATTACGCTTGTTGACTCGAAGGATACCAACGACAAGTTTGCCTGCCGCAAGCAAAGGGGGCAAAGATGCTTGGGGGAGGTAAGGAGCGAAGAGAGACTTGCGCTGCGGCTGATTGGATTGCTGTTGAAGTTGCGATTGGAATTGCTGCTGCTGCTGCTGAAGCAAATTGATGCCTCCGAGGCCTAGTCCCATCATGTTTGCGGCCATCATGTTGGGGAGCATGTTAGGGAAACTGAATGAAGGCATCTTGTGATGGTGGCCACCAGCTGCAGCACGGAACTGCTGCAAGCTCTGGAGCTGCGCCTGGGCCTGGGCAAGGTCGGAGGCAAAGGCGTTATTTCCTTGTACCCCTCCGACACCTCCATCTGCCAATAAACATGTTAGGGAAGTTCAACAAACAGAACATGTCGAACTTACTGATGCGCCAGCTTGAATCAGCACGAGAAACCTGGCGAGAATGGCCACCCATGGGTGGAGCAAAGCCATCATCGAAGCCTTCCTGCCCAGCGTAAGGGTTACCATAGCTGATAGAGCCCATCCCAGGTTGGCCACTGGCCTTATTCACAACGTTGACGCTGTGACGGCGTCCGTGACCGCGAGGGATTCCCTGAGTCTGGCCATCAAGACCAAGGTTGAGGCCTCCTATATTACCGAATTGACCCATCGGATTCTGCAGGCCACCAAATGTGGCTCCAGCTCCTGGGCTCATCGGTACAGTGCTCTGGACGCGTCTGTGAGCGCCACGGTTGGGTGCTAGGCCAGCCGTTTGGAAAGACAACACCTGATTGGAGGCGAGTTGTTGCTGATATAGGGCCTGCTGTTGTTGCTGCAAAGCCTCGATCTGGTTTTGCAGAGCAATCTAGAGAATAGGGCATTTAGTCACGCGCCGCGTCCCAGGGGAATGTATGAGTAATTACCTGCTCAGCCATAATACCGGTTATCTCACCACTATCAGTCTTCCTGTGCGTCGGCTCATGCGAAAGTTCAGCGTGGTAGTTGGCCTGCTGGGGTTGCTGCTGAGGAAATTGGAAGCCAACGTCCTCTTCGTTGATGGAAGGTGCGGCAGGGCCGCCACGCCTGCGAGCGCCAAACATGAAGCCAGGAGCAAGCTGGGGTCTGCCAGTCGGTCCGACGGAGTCAGCCTGCTCTTGCTGCGCAGCTAGTGCTGCAAACCGTGGTGCCATGAAGTTCTGGGACTGAGAGCGAGGTTGATGTCCGGGTTGCCGGCGGTAATCCGGAATCTCTCCTTCTTCAAAGGACGTCCCGCCAGTACCATCCTCAGCATCCTCCATCATCGCACCCAAATGAGGGGAGAAGGAGTTGAAATTGCCCGACAGGCCACCAGCATTAAGGGAGATGGCCTTGCGGTGTTTCGGATCAACAACATTGACGTTGGACCCTGGATAGGCCGATGCACCTGGTTGGAAAACAGGCGCGTTGGGGGGGAGGTTAGAATGGACCTGCGGCGCGGGCATGGTGAAGCCGTTGTTATGATTCGGGGGCTGTTGGACAGGAGATGTGGTCTTCAGGTCAGCGATTACTCTTTGGAGCGAAGAGAGGGCATCGCTGGCTTCCTTGCCCTGGAGAGGCGGGGGGGAGATCTGCTTGGCAACACCTTGTTCCCTTGGACTGACGTTGCGTCCTCCTTGACCAGCGGATGATTGTGCTTTGCGATGAGGCTGTCCTCGACCATTACCAGGTTGGTTCTTGTTACGTTGTTGATCTGGCTTTTTCCCGGTCTCAGATGCTTTGCGAGAGGTTGATTCAGAGCCAGATTCAGGCTGTGAGGCTCCGGCACCCTTCTTGCTGCCATTGCTAGTCCTCGAAGAGGGACGCGGTCCTTGAGCTGATCCCCCGCCTACAGGTTTGAGGTTCGAAGAGTTAGAGACGCTGCGCTTGCTGGCATTGCGGTTGTTGCCGGCAGCGGATGGAGACTTCTTCTCGTCCTTCTTGGGTGGCGGTTGGGGTTGTGGCGTGATTTCGTCGGTCATGTCGTTCGTAACGTAGTTTAATAGAGTTTTGATATCTTTTTTATGTTTTGAATTTCAGTGTCGAGTAGTCCTGTCTGGATAATGATCTAGTAAGCATATCGACACACAGCGAAGCGAGACACAGAGCAACTGACGTGGAAGGTGGGAATGGTATGGCTTTGCCCTGTAGGGCGAGTGAGGGGAAAGAGTGCGTAGGGGGGTTATCGGTGTGGTGGTGGTGAAATGAAGGACACTTGATGGTCTCCACTGCCAACTCAATCCGGAGTAAGTGCTGAGCGACCTTCCCACGAGCCAGAAGCGCTCATCATTGACAAGCCGATTACTCCTGCCTCGCGCATCTCGCATATCATGCCAAGCAGACGATCTAACGTGTATGTATTATGTACATCGACAACGTGTGCTAGGATACTCCAAGGTTCACCCTGTCTATGCTTGTGCCAGTTTCTGGATGATAGAGGCAGTGTATTCCGACGTCGACGCCTTGCCACCCAAGTCACCAGTGATTGCTTTTCCTTCCGCAATGGTCTACAACAGGACAGTTTAGCCAAAGTTCTTTTTCTCTGGATGAACTATACTTACGGTCAAAGCAGCCTTCTGAATTTTGTCCGCATGTTCGTTTAAGTTCATGTGCCTTTTGATTGCCGGTCAATGCCATTTGAAAAGCAGACAATGCCATACACACCTTAGCATCATGAGGGAGGATAAAAGGAGGGCGGTCGGATTGGCCAGGCCTTTCCCTGTGTCGAACCATTCTGAGTTAACAGGCAAAGGAGACGAAATAGAGCCAAACGCACCTGCGATGTCAGGGGCTGAACCATGAACGGCTTCGAAGATGGAAGCATCCTGTTTCACAACACGTTACCTGAAAAATCGCTGTCCAGGAGCTATTGATACTTACCCGCCCAATGTTACCAGACGGGGTGAGACCCAAGCCGCCTATGAGACCAGCGCACATGTCGGAGAGAATGTCACCGTAAAGGTTAGGCATCACCATGACGCGATCCGAATAGGGTTTCGGGTTAGTGACAATCTGGTGATGGGTCTTGTTAGCAAAGACGGTCAGATTGCAAAAGAATAGAACGAACCTGGAGGCAGACGCGATCAAGGAGGTCTTCGTCATACTTGACGTCTGGGAATTCCTTTGAAACCTCTCGGCATGCGGACAAGAACATTCCATCTGACATTTTCCTTGCATGCGCGAAATTTAGACAAAACGCTAGGTGGATGCAAGATGCACTAACATGATGTTGGCTTTATGAACGGCAGTGACACGCTTCCTTCCACTTGACTGTGCGTAGTGGAAGGCGTACCGAGCAACACGCTCAGAGGCATCCCATGTGATGAGCTTGATCGACTGGACGACACCGTCAACTATCTGTTATTAGGGATGAGTGTAGTCATTTATCTATTGATGGGGGATACGCGCCTCATGCTCGATACCGGAATATTCTCCTTCCGTATTTTCACGGATGAGGACAGTGTTCACGTCGTCGTAAGGCGTTTTAAACCCTTGAATCGACACACATGGACGGACATTGGCAAATAGGTTGAATGTTCGTCGAAGTGTCAAGTTCAGCGAGACATGGCCCTTGCCAACTAGACAAAGTGTGAGGTAATCGCCACGATGACAGAAGGAGAGACGAACTGGGCGTAGCGAGAGGACCTGTCACAGCTCATGAACACTTAGGATATTAAAAACACGGAAGGTCCTTACCTTTAAGGGCCACCGTATTTCGCTTCACGGACTGGATCGCGTTCTCGGGTATGACAGTTTTGCCACCTTTTAGTATGGGTGTGACGCTGACTTCCTCCCATTGAATGGGCACCTGTATACCAACATGAGTACGTAGCAAACGTTGTTGAAGCAAGATGTATACCTCAGCAGCGACGTAGATATCCTTGATAGACTGGCTGATTTCCGGACCAATTCCTAAAAACCATTTCAGCCGTCATGATTTCCAAAGAGGCTAGACCAAGGCTCACCGTCTCCGGGGATCAGGGTGACGGTGTATTTACCCTTGACGCGCTGTAAGTTTCTGGGGAAGGAAAGAGTGACCAGACTACTCACGTTGCTGCCTTTCTTGCCTGCGAAGGCTGCTGTCGGAGCCGCAGAAGCGTATTGTCTGATAGCCTGAAGCTGATGAGTTGGAGATAGCCGGAAATATCGGCTGCGCCTCACATAAGAACGGTTGAGTGCGCCCCGCGCAATACCAGCAAGGGATTGAGACTTGAACATCTTAGTGTAAGAAACAAAAAATGGCAGGAGCGTTTCCTTCCGAACCCGTCACAATCCACGTGGACGCGATAAGATGGCAACTATTTGGTTATATTTGATTTTGCCACCCTTGACTCCGATCATGCCTTCAAGCTTCGTCATTTAGCTCAAGTGTAGTCGGTAGAAGATTGTGCTGTCATATATACAAATGATATCCAGGTCATGATTATAGTACATCCAAGTATACAAAGGAATTCCGGAATCTTGTCAACACTCCAGTCAACTCAAGCAGAACGTTTAATTGTTGCCTGTACTTTTCCATGTTCTTCTCCGTTTCGTCTTCCGTCGTCTCTGAAACCTGTAATGCACGTCAACATATAATCTTCGGGAAGCTCAGGACACGAACCGGAAGACCAGTACCAACCGGTCCAGCTTCTCCCAGTTTGCCATCTGTCAATGCAAATAAGACCTTGTCGACCTCCGCATCTGCCTCCTCCTCTAGCTCTTCATCCTCATCCATGTCCAGAGTGTCTTCAAGCATCTCCTCCATTATACCCGCCTAGATATCGGGGTTAGTTCGAACGTAGCAGATATGAAACAATCCCTCGCCTTCGTCATCTCCATGCTCATTTCTCTCATCGTCTGGCTTATCTGCGGAAGCTTTATAAGAGCGTTTGACAATTTCATGATTTCTGTAGACTTCTGTAGAGTTCCTGTCACTTTGATCATGGCTGCTCTACAGTTAGTTGCTGTAAAACCCGATGTATTGTAGCAGCTCACCCATTTGCTGTGTTAACTGAGTGCCAATAGATCCTAGCCTGGCCTTACTGACCGACAGTCGGTCTTTCTGCTTATTACTCCTCACAACTTCTTTAGCCAGAATCCGGGCGGACTTCACATCTCCTTTAACGGCTAGCTGTTTGACGGTCTGCCTGACTTTACTTGTCGCGATGTCGAGCTGCAGAGTAAAGTATAGTTGATGATTGCGGTTTACGGGTGTGGTGAGAGATCCAACCTGCCTCATTTCCCGGTCTAGCTGGCGGCTCTCTGCACGTAGCTTCGTCTGCCACGCTCGGACTCTTTCCTCTGGGGTAGGTCCATACAGAAAGCGGTTGATTGTCTGCATGATTGCCCGGCTGCGCTTCAGTTGCGCACCAGTTGCCAGATCCTCGTATTCTGATTCGGTAATTTCCCACATGTTGTTCATCGCTTTCTCAAACAAACACAAGCCACAGTCTCAATTTAGCGCGCGTCCGAGTAGGTCCGAATCATGAGTCCTCCATGGCCTCCTGGTACTTAGCACTTTCCTCACATAGACGCAATCGAACGTGACAGGGCACATCAATACATTTCCGTCCATTACACATCTCAGTGAGAGAAATTACACTGCGTACATACGAAGACAGAAACTTGTAGTACTATGATCATCTCCGGGTACATCTCAGAATACATATCTATATACAATTTAACCTTTCGTCCGTGTTCCCAAAGGTATCACGGAGCTCGCTGGATCTGGTTGACCAATGCCTCCCAATAAGTCCAATCTGAGCCATCTAACCCAGTGAGCAGCCGAGGATCCGTACCAGCCATAGTTTGGTTGGTCGCTACCCATCCTGAAAAGTCGGCACCGCCCGGCCCACCCCACACCATGCCACCAGTGGACGCATCTATAGGCGCATTACTAACGGTATTGCACCAATGGTCTAGCAACGATTGCGCCGCAGACTCCTCTTCCGCGTTAGGGCTTCCCGAACCAGTTGGGGATTGTGCATACTCTGGTGAGGTTTGCTGTAAACGCTGGAACGTTGGTGATTGTGTGATGTGCCCAGAACTGGTATAGGGTAGCGAAGGGGAGAGGGGGGAGGGATCTAATGTTGATATGTTCAACAAAGATGGGAAGGGCCGTGGAGGGGACGAAGCTGGGACCGACTGTTGAAGTCCTAATAATAGGTGCGCTTGATGTTCGGTATTGCCATTTAACGCATGGTCTATGACATTTGACGACGATTGTGTTCGATTCTCGACCTGAGATGCTTTGGTCTGTAAAAACTCGATGGTTTTGAGTTCCCGACGAGTGGTTTCGTCCATCTCTCGCATCCCTTCATGGTCCGTCATAAAACCATCCAAGATGGCCCGCATGGAAGCTGCGTCTCTTCCCCATGGCTCTAGAACCAGATATATCCCACTTATCATCGCCGTCTGGAATTCCCGGTATGCATTACTGAGGGAATCAGAGGTTTCCTTTGGCATAACGTCCTTGAAGCTTTGCCTGACTTCGAAATCTTTCATCGCAGACTCGAAGCATGCTGCTCGAGATCGTGCATAACGATCTGTGCTGAGTCTCCGCAGAATGTAGGGACGGTGTAAACTGATTCTGACAAACAGAATCTCAGTGATCAACAAGAAGCGATGAACCGGGATATATTTGTATGTGTCGTCAAGCGTCTTGTCCGGACTGAGGGCGAAATGTGGCGGGAGGCGAGTAACGAACTTGAGGAGATCGTCATCCAGGGCTGCGACCTCAGAGTAGGAACTCTTTTCCCGGACTTGTTGGAAATGGTGAACTATGCGGCCAATGATCTTGGCCAGTTGATGCCTCAGAATAACGAAGGTCATGGGTGTAGGAGACGACAACGGAGGGCTCTCGGCAGGTTGAGACAATGTAGTCTCGTCGTCAATGTTTGAAGGGGCCTTGGTAGATGTATAGTCATCTTGAATTGAGTTAGGCCGTCCAAGGACCAAAGCATAGGAGCGATCCGCGTGATAGAGGTAGGACCTGGGGTCAAAGTCTGGGTTTTACACACCATCCAGCCGACGAGAAGCTCACCATATGCGCCGGCGGTATTCGACCTGTGCCGGATCTATGCCCTGGAGAAGACTTGATGGTGGGCGACAGTAGTGGATGAATGAAAAACTTCAGCGCACCATGGTAGAGCCATCTCGGTGAAGCCCAAGCGCTTGAGCAGTACGAACGGCAGCACCCAGCTGACTCCAGCATTCGGTGATGCGACGGTCAAATGTCAAAAAGCGAGCGCTCTAGGACCCTTCAGAACAGCTTCAAGAATACATGCGTGTATGTACTCCTTACCAGAAGTCTTGTCAAAACAATATCCAAGGAGTCTGGTTGAATGGCCGCTGCAATCAACAGTGACCGCCGGGCTGACAAGGAATAAATAACACATATGTGTTCTGGTAGGAAACGGTGAGACTCACAGGACCAATAATAACGTAATGAGGTCAGTCTTCGATTGCGCGCATCGCCCGCGATATGCTCTGGAGCCAGTCGAGCGGAAATTGCCAGGACAACAAACAGGAGAGGGAGAAATCGGACATCGTTTGGATTGGTAGCTCCAATTCCATCACGGCCGTGTGCCGACACGGATGCATACGCGGCGCGGAAGTCGCGCTCGGATACGGGATACCTTGTCCAGTTTCTGTGTCAAAACAACAAGTGAGCTTTTGAGAAATAAAACTGCACGGGACCAGGGCCTACATTGAGCTAAAATAGTAGTCTATAAGAACATCCGAGGATCTCGAGGGAGGAAGTTCTTGAAGAAGTTCTGATATTTTGTGCGGAGAGACCCCGCATTCTTGTACAAGAGACTTTAGGTTGTCTGCGGCAGAGGGTTCCAGATCTTCCCCTATCAGTGACTTTTCCTCGTTCATGGACGTATGTAGGCCTGCCGTCACATGCGTCAAGTCAAAATTCCTTGAGTCATGGGTTGAACGGCGAGAGGGACCCTGCTCCCCAGAGTCATGCGAGGATGGCATGCCTACGTTTTGTAGCTGTGATTTCACATTAGAAAAAAACATACTTACAGGTATGTCATTAGTGCACATACCTGTTCAAGCACGGATGCAGGCGCAACGCTCCCGGACGCGCTATTTCCGTACCATTTTCCACTCTGAAATGTCCCACCACTTGGGTCCTGGTCTTCCGTTTGCGAAGGACTATCATCTTCCCCTACAGACATCGAACGCCGCCGGGAGTTTGAGGCATTTCCAGATGAGTGTGGTGTGTCTGGCGTGCAGAACTGGGGCAAAGCCATCTCGATGATATGCTCCAGTCTCGAGAGACGAACGCTGAGGTCCTGATCCGCCTTTCCTGGGGTATACGCTTTACATAGATCTGGTACCTTCCGAGCAACGCACTGTCCAAGAGTTGACTGATATCAACGGTTTGCGATAAGTACAAGACGTACATGAGAGCAAGGGACTTGTCTGTCGCACTTAATTCGAAGGTGTTCATGAGTATGCATTCGTTAACGTTATGCACCTCTTACCTTTTGTTTCCGACGATGACATTCACCACAAGAAAAGCTGTGCCGATGTATCAGCTGTTATACGCAGAAGCCTCCTCTTCAGATCTCAAAATACCTGACTCTTGTCCTCTGTTTCTTGGACGATACACTGGCAAGATCTTCATCGTCAAATTTCTTCCTTTTTGATGAGGGTGGGTGTGAAGAAGAGGCGAAGTGGGAAGACGAGTGAGCAGGAGGCTTGACCATGTCGTAAGAACTGAGGAGGACAAAAAAGCGAATAATGAGTGAAGGTGGTGACTCGAGGCAAACAATGTGTGATAGGCCCGGTGATCCGGGAATTCAATGCATTTCAAATTCAGTTCAGCCATCGGCATAGGGTCCGTTCACATTGTCCGTCTACACTTGGTCTACATTTGGTCTACACCGTACCATGGGGGAGCCTTCCTGGAAGCAAATCAAACTAGCTGTAGAACGACCCTATAAAGATGACAGTGGTGATCGTATTCCGACGCTCCTCGATATCTCTGCAGATGGACAACACATTTATGAGCAGTATGTAATCGCAGCCAACTCTACTCTTGTCATCTCTCATCGTTGAACCTTAGGAAGGAAAGCTCAACGAAAACTCTTGGAGAAAATCTCCGGCGTATCTTCAGTCGAACGAGGGGTCGATTTCTTCGACAGGACCAAACATCAGTTGGAGGAAGGAACTCTGAGCGTCGAGGATGAGGACACTTTGGATACAGCAGACCGTCTTGATGACGAAGATTCCTCGGCAGGCCCAGTCA
This sequence comes from Lyophyllum atratum, assembly GCA_014905825.1. Lineage (NCBI taxonomy): Eukaryota > Fungi > Basidiomycota > Agaricomycetes > Agaricales > Lyophyllaceae > Lyophyllum > Lyophyllum atratum. Next base: position 1,877,313 of record JACGCN010000002.1, on the reverse strand, counting down.
ATGACTGTCGAGGAACTGTACAAAATGCGCGCGGAATAATACCTCAATTATTGTGAGTCGACTACTCTTACGCATTCTGTAGAAAAGCGATTCAATGAAGGCAGCACGTCATTAGGAGAGATCTCTCTTGCTAGGGATCTTCTTACTTCGCTTTTAGCCTCCTCACAACCGCAGTCCACCAACCAGCCAATAAATCTCTCGGCAACGGTTGTTTCAAAACCACCCCCAATCATTTCCGTTCAAGCTTTCAATGCTCAACTCACGATTGGTAGTAAAGACGAGGCGCTCAGAAAAGCAGCCAATGTCTTCAGATCAGCGGCAGATAGTATGGAGAGAGGCAGGATCAAGGGAGAGAAATACTGGGTGGACGCTCTCAAGGTCCGGAAGGCGAACTGGGGCTTGATTCCTGCGCCTCTTCCTTTTGGGTCTGCTACGGGGAAAGGCGCAGACAAGACTTCCAAAGATTTTCTGATTTCTTATGGGCTTGAAGAATGTTCGTGCGCTATATCAATTTATACATCCATCGAAAAGCTAAGTCACTGACACATGAACTAAGCTCCCATACAATTTCGTCGCCAGGCAGGTGGCTCATATGGCTACAGATGATACCACAACAGATGGTCTAGTTTTTTTTCATCGTCATCGGACTCGGTTGCGTGTTTCTGTCACCGTTACTGGTGCAGAAGGCACCTTGGTCATGTCTCAGAACACGCCCAATAAAATCGACCTAACAGGCTTAGAAGGCGCCTTGAAAGTCGCACAGCAAGAAGTGGTGGAACAAGAAATCTTCTCCCTCCTTGTTCAAGAGGCGGGCAATCTGCCTACTGCGTCTGCCAGAGTTTCAGAGAGGCTCATTGTCATTGATGCAGCTCAAGGAACAGAGCTGAAATTTGAACTGGTCAGTTGTTATCTCAATTCTTCTGATTCGAACTTATCATCGCATGAATTTCAGTTAGATGAAGCTCTTTCCTCCGAATCGTCAGACGATCTCGGTAAAGAAAAGTGCAATCTCATATACTTTGCCCTTCATGTTCTCCTTTTACGCCGGCATGGACACTTGAAGTCCAAACGCCTCGGAACCGCTGGTATCAATGGGCCTCCAGGGGAAGCATCCCGCCCTCCCCCGGTACTTCAGCCTATCATCGATTTACTACAGTACCAGGTTTTCTGTGAACGAATCAACTCAGAAATCGACAAGATGATCGCAGCTTTATCTGCGGCTGGGATCCCTGCTTCACTTCGGTTTGACTCGGTAGGAGAAACTGGTCGTCAGCTTGTCCAATTCTTCGAAAGTGGTACGGGTAAAGTCATTGGCGGAGAGGCCGTCTTGAGAATAGATAACCGGTATGCTATTCCCCCCTCCATGTCTTTTTCTTCATGCGTTGTAAACAAATATTCTAAAGGCACACTATCCGGTTAACGTTCCTTTCCCCTTCTTCATTGACTGCCCATCTTTCCCAAGCGACCCTTACTATATCTTCCATTCCGCAGCTATGCCAGTTGCTGACGGACGAAGTGGAGAGGTGTCTGTTGCATAGGATCTGTGAAAGAGGCAAGGAGATGTGCGAACATGTCGGTGGCACCTGGTTCGTCGACTTGAGCCGCTGTGTTGGAAGATGGGAAGGCTGCGTATTGTATGCACATCTCCTGTTATCCTGATCTTTTGCTGAATATGTCTTCCTAGAAATTTTCACATTGCCTATGGGAAGGACTTCGCGATCGACTGTTCTGCCTTTCAGCTTCACAGGAAAACCCCAAAACAAGGCCAGCTTGATACATACTCCTCAGGACGACAGAGCCGTTCTTTGCTATCCTGGATTGAGCACATAATTGATACTGCATCATCGTCGTTTTGAATATTCAATATCAGTTGCGTGGTCACTTCGACTCCAATGTTATCAGCCGGGGGAACGATGTGCCGTCATGAATCGTGACGCATAAGTAGGCATACGACATAGCATGTGCATGATATAAAGAGAACTAAGAGTGTAGAAGTCAGAAAAGTATAGCAGTCTACTCCTCGTCCTCGTCTTCTTCGTCCTGCGCAGCCCCGCCTGCCTTGAACTTCTCGATCTTGGCAGCAATCCTGGCCTGGCGTTCGGCGTGGGTGAGTCTTTTAGTGCGGTACTTGGTGCACTCTGACTTCCAATCTGTCGACTTGTCAGTGGGCTTGAAGGCAGGGTCTTCCCGAATGGCTGCGTGCGCATTCGTGTAGATTTCTTCGATGTCCTCCGAACCAACACCGTCTGCAAGGTACGTCGAGAACTGCTTTTTGAACCTGTTTTCCATCGCAGGTGTTTCAGAAAGAGAGAGAGGAAGAATAAACTCCGAACACACCTCTCGTCGTCTTCCTCCTCAAGGCTCTCCATGTACTCAGCAACGTGACCACCAAAGATGTATTTCTTCAGCACCTCGGCGTCCAACTCCTTGCTCTCTGCGTCGTACCCAGGGAAACGCTTATCCGAATGAGGAACGAAGATACCACCATCGCTGGCACCCTTCATGGCACCAAACACGCGGGAGCCAGTCGAAGTGCGCTTCAAACCAACGTCGAGATAGGCCTTGAAGGGCCGGGGAGCATCCTCCTCATCAAGAGTCTCGGTCACCTTAAAGGTACCGTCAGCCTCTACAACACCTTCGTACTTGTCGGCAAGACCGAGTTTTGCCAGAGCGCGACGGGCGCACAGAAGGCCAGTAGCGTAGGCTGAAAGGTATTGTCAGAGTGAATTCTATAATCCGCTCAACAGTGCCCATACCAGCTGCCCAGTTTGTCAAACCGTGGTTGATACCGTATCTCGGGAGCTCCTTGGAGCTTGCGGCCGTAAGAACAAAGTCGCCTTGCAGACGGGCGTAGGCGATTTGGACAATGATGGTGCGGTTGGTGAAGCGAACGACAAGGCGGTATTTAGGTGCGTTGCTGTATATATTTGGTCAGGGAAGACAATTAAGGATGTAGCGTTGGGCGTACTATTTGTTTTTCGCCTGGGTAACGAGCCTTTTGCGGGCATAGTCTGGCAAGAGGGGGTAAATGAGCAGAATTGTGAATATCGAGCGGAGACGCACAATCGGTCCTTCCTTCACGTCGTCTGCGGTACTTGACCTGGAAACGGGAGAAGTAGGCGTCTGACTTGACCTTTTTGACGAACGGCATCTAAGGAAGAAGATGAGTTCAAGTAACGAGTCGATCCCGTCATCCAGAGCGCAACATGTCCATCCATCGAAATCTCCCCAACTTCAGCTCGAACGAGCCGACAGGTTACAGGGAACCAGGAAGACGAGAACTACGGTGCGGATAACTAGACGAACATACCTTGAGGAGGGGCGAGGGGGCTGGAGGCAACGATGAGCAGACAACGAAACTTTGCTGCCTTGAGTCCCGTCCAAATCGGGTAATATTAGGTAATGCGCTGACCCACTTGACGGCGACACTGCCACTCGTACCCTCAGACCTGCCCTTTCACTTACAAACTTCACGCTCAGCAGCTACAAACGGCATGGACCCCCATCAGCAATATCAGCAACAATATCAGCAGCAGCAGCAAGCGGGATACGATGTCAATCCCTATTATAAGCCGTACCAGCCTTCCTACCCTCTTGCAGGCTCCTCCTCGTCCCACAGCGCCCCAGTTCCAGCGAATGCATACGAATATGATGTCGGAATCCTGGCACAACAGAGTGTCTATGTTCCTGGAGCGATGATTGATAAACGCGGCGGTGCTGGTGGGAAACTTGCCAAGGGTGGAAAGCGGACGACAGTCTTGCGCAAAGGGGCGGGGAAAGTTTGGGAGGATCAAACTCTGTTGGAATGGAATCCATGTAAGTCCTCCTTACAACGAATTGAGAGATACTGACCAGCTTATAGCCTGGTTCCGATTGTTTGTCGGGGATCTGAGCAATGATGTCTCGGACGATGTTCTTGCTAATGCATTCAACAAATACACGTCGTTTCAAAAGGCTCGCGTTATTCGTGACCGCCTCAGCCAAAAGGTGGATCATTATCTACTTCTCGCACTTCATTTTACTCATTAGTCTTTAGGCCAAATACGGGTTTATTGCCTTCTCTGATCCGGAAGATTTCTTGAAGGCATGGAAAGAAATGGATGGTCAGTATTCTGGTATTTTTCATGTCCCGGTAGTTCTGAAAATTTCTTTCAGGTAAATATGTGGGTAACCGACCTATCAAGCTGAAGAAAGCGGATGACGGTGCTATACGCCCGGTGGAGATTGGGCATAGGAAAGCGAAGAAACTCGAACAAGACCTGAAGAAGAACCGACACAAGCCTTACTGAACATGGGGAGGTTGTCAAGAGATTATGGGAGGAAGAGACCAACCTCAGTGTCGTCGTGTATGTTCATGTCTTCTGTATATCTAGACCATCATTGCTCAATTTGCCCTCACGGGTTCGTTCTACATCAACGGTGCATGACTCACTCAATTCCATCATGTCTGGATCCTGTTCATGTGGTCGGTCGGTTAGCATTCTTGATTGCAGCTCAAATGATGATTGTCCAGATTGAGTTGTGCTTCGGCCTCCATTTGCGCCATAGTTATGCCCATGTAACAAAATATGTGTACAATGACAATTCTTCGAAGAAGAGGTTCCGTTTAGCAGTGTAATGAAATACGAGCATAGAGTTCCGCTGAGCTCATTTTCTCACGACTTTGAATCTTCCACTACAGCTGACGGCACCGCCAACCTCCCACTCAGTACTCAACTTGCCCACACATTCCTGTTCCTATCCGCGCGCTACGACCCTGCCATGGATATTGGTAACTTATTCAAGGTATGCTGTGCCATGGTGTCGGCGTAGGTACGCTTGACCTAAGCATTATATCTACAGGTTCCGAAACTCCCTCTCGGCGGCAACAAGAGAAGGATGCCTGATAACCCCACCCCCGAGATGTTGAAGAAACTAAAAATGGACGTTCTCGCCCCAGAGAAAGTCGCTGACGACGAACCGTCAGGACCCTATGAGAACGGGAAAGGGAAAGGGCGTGCCGCGACCGTCGAGGACGAAGAAGATGTTGATATGGACCGTGACTTTGCGCCTGGTGGTGATGCTGACTACTTTGCCGAAGAAGACGACGAAGGACGTTTCTTCGGAGGTGGACTAACGTCTGAACAGAAAGACATCCTCAAAATATTCGAGGACGCAGCTGGGGAGGGGGCACAGGAAGATGTAAGTGTTCAATCTACAGTGATGGTCATTCTAATGTTGTACTGAATTCAGAAACTTACCAGTCAGAAGATCTGTCTATCACACTTATTCGACGAATGCTTCTACGCTTCGAACGCGCGGTGAACAAAAACCAGGATCTACGATCGAAGTACCCAGATGACCCAACAAAGTGATTGGATGCAACATTACTTCATCTGACAGGCAATGACCATTTAAACAAGATTCATAGATTCTGAAGCCGACCTTGATGCTGCAATAAAAGCACTGCTACCCTTGGCGCAGGCTCCGGTGCTCGCCTACCCTGAACTCGTTCGCTCCGGTACTGTGACGTTGCTCGTCGGGCTTCTAGCGCACGAGAATGCAGATATTGTGATTGATGTGGTTGAGGTTGTACACGAACTCACCGACGAAGATGTTGGGAATGAGGATGAAGATGACGAGACGGAAGAAACCGCTGCAGAGGCTCTCAAGCTTCTTATTGAAGGACTGGTATGTTGACTTGCTCATTGCTGATATCGTTGACCCCCTGAATTTGCCGAAGTTAGATAACTCTATTCTTGAACTTCTGGTCGACAACCTTCCACGACTGAAGGAAAGTGAAGAATCGGATCGGCAAGGAGTTTTCCATATCTTAGGTGAGTCATGCGTCTTTAGGACGCTGGCAGGAGAAATGTTTACCAACCATGACAGGTATATTTGAGAATATTTTGGGCTTTAACCCACAATTATCGACGAGACTTGTCGAGAAAACTACGATATTGGCTTGGCTGCTGAACCGTATTCAATCCAAGACGTACGATGAAAACCGCGGATACGCAGCGGAACTACTGTCCATCTTATTGCAAGATAATCAGGTGAACAGACAGGAATTTGGAAAGCAGGATGGTGTCGAGATCACTCTCAAAACTCTTTCTGTAAGTCACTTGGCACAGACCCTGTCTCGCTGAACTCATAGTCCTAGCAATATCGCCGCCGCGATCCCATAAATGCCGATGAAGCTGAATTCATGGAGAATATATTCGATGCTCTTTGCTCAGCGCTGAGCGAACCTGCGGTTAAATCTCTGTTTCTGTCCGCTGAAGGCCCCGACCTCATGGTCTTGATGATGAAGTAAGTGCGATCAGATGCCACGGTTTTCGTAGACGGCTAACAGATTCAAAGAGAGAAATTGCAATCTAAATCACGTTCTATCAAGGTCTTAGACTTTGCGATGTCAGGCATTGCCGGATCCCCAGTCTGTGAAACCTTCATCGAGGTTCTTGGCCTCAAGACACTGTTCTCGGCATTTATGAGCAAAGTGCGCAGGATATATGGACCGGCATTTGTTTTGTCTACTAATTCAGGCCTCTTCAGGGTACAAGGAAGCAGAAGTCCACAGCCAACCTTCCACCGTCGGAGGACACCGCGCACATTCTTGGTATCATTTCATCGTTATTCTCCAATATAGCGTCGGATTCCCCAGCACGGATAAGGCTTCTCGCTAAGTTCGTCGAGTCGAACTATGAAAAGGTCGACAAGTTGTTGGAAATTCGGGATGGTGCCTACACGCGTCTAAAAATGGCGGAATCCGAGATTGAAAAGGAAAAACAGGTTTGTCATGCCCATGGTTTTCGTCCATTCGCTAACCAGCACTCTAGGAAATTGCAGACGAAGAGGATCCTTCCGAATTAGAAGCCGCCTGGTATCTGCGGCGACTCGAGAGTGGTCTATTTACGCTTCAAACCGTGGACTATATTTTGGCGTGGATCATCATGGAAGACGACGGTGTACGCTGACACTTGTTGCTCCTTTCAAACGCTAACCCTTGAATATTGACGCCCAGATTCGAACGCATGCCCTGCAAATGCTGGCCAGGAAGAACCAATCTCTTAAAGATATTGTTCAGACATTACGGATGTATCACGAAAATGTGGATGATGCTCCAGAGCCCTCCAGCACCGATTCCGACCACGCCCCATCACAGAAGGAAATTTTGGAGGGTCTCATCGTTGCATTAGATACATCTGACGCAGGGTAATAGTACACTTGCACATGACATTGAGAGTAAAGCTAGGTTCCGGTTATGGATATGGCAGAGGAGAATATCATGTTCAAGGCGCCCTTGGTTTTCACCAATTCCTTTTGAAACTGGACTTCTGTTGCTACTTTCTTTCGTAGGCGCAGAAACAGAGAGTCGATCAACGGAGATTGGCCCAGTATTGGAGTGTACATATCTGTTGGTGGGTCAGCTATTGTTCAGCCTGCGGTGATCAGGATGTCACCTACCAATCACGATCCCCGCTATATCGCAAACCATCTCACCAAATCGAGGGTCCGCCACATATTTCACAAGAAGCCGAAGAACGGGCTCAAGGAGAACATCGTCACGACCAGAAATTGCTGTCCTCAACCCATCACGGTGGATTAATTCTTGAATCAAGGAAAACGTTGTCGTTGGAGGTACTTGCTGTGAAATCGCAAAAAGTCAACTGTATGTCCTTATCATGACTAGCAGACCCTCACTTTGCGTAGAACAGAATCCAATGCAGCCGAGTATTTGAAGCTTTTGAGAAGCCTATCGTAATCCTTAAGTCTCTTCGTCCGTCTACTTTCCACTCGAAGTTCATCTACAGAGCCTAACGGTTTCGACTGAACCTTGCCCCGAACAGTGCCCTGTCCAACACCAGGAAGAGAGGTTCCAAGGAAAGCTTCGAACATTCCCGAACGCAATGTATCGGCCGCAGACCCCTCCGCTGTTTTCGTTTGCCGCCGGCGAACAGAAAGGGTTCCATCGGACATCCCTGCCACCAGATGAGTCTCATCTGGCTATGAGAAATAATCAGTTTCTGAGGGCATCAAAGTGACGATGATACGTACAGATATGGCAAGGCATAGAATCGGGGCAGGATATCGCATTGTGTGGACAACTTTGTAACTACTTACGTCGTAGACCTTTATCATTTGATCAAGGGCACCAGTGAGAAGTCGGCCAGCGTTTGCGTCGAAGGCAAGGGCTGTGACAGTCTTTTGATGATTTGACAGGGCGCGAATACAACGGCCGCCAGCTACGATATCCCAAACGCGAATTATCGGGCCAGCCGAAGATAGAGCAACGGTCCCCGACGGGAACATCAAAACTTGCTCGATGGGTGCCCTTCCCACAGCACCAGCAGCTGAGCTTTCTCCCATGACCATTTCGCATTCGCCAGAACGTGAGTCGAACAGTCGTACCGTAGAATCATATGACCCAGTTAAAACGAGATGAGGGTTTGAAGATGATATTTGTCCAGAGCGCACATAGTCTGTGTGCGATGTGAAAGTAGAGATCGTGGACTGCGAAGGGACATCCCAGATCTTGGCAGTGGTATCGTCAGAGCATGAGAGTATCTGGGTTGGTGAAAGGGTAGAAAATTTTGTGACATGAACAGGTTGTTTATGAGAATCGAGGGTACGCAGAATAGCGCGGGAGTTAATGTCAAACACCTAAGAGAAATAATGCATAGGATGAACGTTCGCCCTTTGCATATGGGGTGATGGTCGCACCTGTACCAGGCCGCTATCATCGCCGGCTACGACAAGTTTTCCATCTTGCCGGATACTGCCACTCCGAGCCACGTCCTTGAATCGAGAAATGGTTTTGGTGATCTTCTGGGTACGTGGTGCATATATTTGCACTCTTGTCGCGGCAGTGACCGCGTACCTGTGTGGTTTAGAGGGAGAGAAGTGCACAGAAGTAATCGGCGCGTATTCTTTGACGAAAACAGGATGTTTGAACTGGCGCCAGTATCTTGATTCCGTGCCGTGCTTCGAGGACGATGGCCTACGATGCGTCTGCACAACGACTGGCTGGTATTCCATCTTCACCTCCACCAGCCTTGAAGTTGGACTTCAAAAAAATGAGAGCTATGATGACCACGTGGGGCTGTCAAATTCCAACTCAGCTTCACGTGATATTCCTCGATAAGATTGATCGATTGAGGTGGTTGCGAAAGAAATCTTCTCCAGACATCCCACCTATTAAATTTTTATTCCTTGCTATCCACCATGTTGTTGTACGAAGATATCATCACCGGCGATGAAATGTTCTCTGATGCTTTCCCTCTGTGAGTCCTGTATCCTATCTAGATCGCCCCATCAGGCTGATGCTTGTCGCAGCAAAACCGTCAAGGCGGGCGATGTGGACGTTGCGTACGAAGTCGACTGCCAGCTTGTGACGGTCAAGCCTGGTGCCGATATAGATATTGGTATGCGATAATGCTGCCTCTCGGGTCTGTTTCTAACACACATACAGGTGCCAACCCTTCTGCGGAGGACGCCGACGAGGCCCTCGAAGACGGCGCAACTCAAGTCAATAACGTTGTGCACTCTTTCCGTCTGCAGTCAACCCAGTTCGACAAAAAGTCTTATCTCACCTACTTGAAAGTATGTCGGCGTCCAGAAGATGCAGTATCAAACCGTTAATGTCGATTCAGGCATACATGAAATCCGTCAAAGCCAAGCTGCCCGAGGATCGCGTTCCTGCTTTTGAGAAAGGTGCCCAGGACCTTGCCAAAAAGATTGTTGCCAACTTTAAGGATTTCGAATTTGTGAGTTGTCGCTTCGTTTCTCCGGAATCGTATCTGATTCAGCGCATCCAGTACTCCGGTGAATCGATGAATCCCGATGGCATGGTTGCCCTTCTCAACTACCGCGTACGTTTTTTCCCGTCTTTTATATGGTTGCAAATAACTTACCTTCTCGTACCTCACAGGAGGACGGTATTACGCGTGCGTTGTTCCTCGTTTCTTTCTGCACCTGATCACTGAATCTATTGATATAGCATACTTCACCTTTTGGAAGGACGGGCTGAAGGAAGTCAAGCTTTGATATTCTTCTCTTTATCTAGATTATTACCTGCGGAATTTACGACTTAGGTGTGAGGGAGAATTCGAAACGTAACTTGCTTGATGGGCAACTTCCGCTTTCAAATATCGTGGTAACAAGGCCAGAAGGACATCAACTGAGCCTATCGCATGCTCTAATAGCATTGGCATGACTCGGCTACTGCGCCCAAGTTGCGGTCAGGAGCAGGACGTATGATCCAAAACACTGCCAGACACAGTAAACAAGGACCTGCCAGGTTCAACGCCCGGGGTACAATATGTGCAAGTTGGACAAGGAATCCAAGTAAAAGCTATGGTTCTCAATGAGGACGAATGAGCAGGCAGGGCGTAAAGCCCGCAAAAGATGACATAGAAAGGAAATCGAAGGAGGTAACGGCAATGGATCAATTGCATGGAACAACAGGATACGCGTTCGCCGTATATTTCGTTGTGTGCTGTGGAGTCATGCCTGCCAGAACTTAGCGCATCTCACCGTTTTATTCTCGCAGTGCGGCAGAAGGCGACTCCTGCCAGTGATCAGGCACCGCTCCACTAATTGAGGGATGTCCAGCTCGCTATTAGGCTAGAAAATGGATCGACAGACGGATACGATGTTTAAATAAATTTTGAGAAGTGTACGAAACCTTCATCAGAGGACGGAAAGCAACCTGTTATACATGCGCCGTACAGCACCGGATCCAATTACAATATCTGCTCACCCCGCTTCATGGTTTACTCTCAAAGGAACCTCCCTCATTCCGGGAAGTCAACGTAATCCATGTTACTTGAAGGCGACACGGCATTAAAATGACTGGGTGTCTGGACTCGGACAGACAGTGCCATCACTAAGCTATCACCAAGCAGACCAGGCGCGGGACTGATGCAGCTTGAACAAAATCGAGGAACGGCTGGAAGATTCAGAGACGGGAATCTCGAATGGAGCTAAGCCTCGGGGCACAAGCTTAAGGTATAGTTGTTAGAGAAAATCCAAGATGTTGGGGAGCAGCGGTGGAGCTGTGTATTCAACTGCCTTCAAATCGAGATGGGAACGTTCAATATGGCCTAAAATGGCATGATATCAGGACGCGTTAGGTCACGGTCACGGTCAACTCGTTGTTGACCTGCCTCAACCTTGTTTCTACTATCTAGGGTTCTAGACGCGAATGCCTGTTCAGGTGCCCGCTCTTGAATCCCTGGTGTACTCCATCGTACCCCAGACGCGTGATGACAAAAGCCTTAGCGATGAGCTTGTTTCTCACTGCCAGGATATCTTAACAAGGTAAGCAGATATTACCTTGTGCACTACCCCCGCAAATCTATACTCTGTGAAGTCATATCGGTCATAATCAAGAGCCGGACTTAGGCTACCTTGCAGATCAAGTCAAACGACATTGTAAAAACAACCTCTTGTCCAGAGGACAATGGCATTAAGACTGACTCATCTCTAGTACTGCAGTCATCACCATCCGGGGTTGCCTCGTTGAAATTCACGAATCTACTCTCTCGGCTTCTTGAGCAGGTGAGTTTGTTGCGATCCCAGAATTGTGCTCAAGAATGACCCCCGCATAGCCTGTGCTCTCTAGAAAACATGCTTCAGTACTATTTCTACAAAGCCTTGCTTCATCTCCTCAACCTCAGACATCTACTTCATTTCTCCCTTCGCTAGCGCCTCCTCCTCCTTCACGACATCCGCCAATTCCTAGTCCTATTAATACTACTCCCCGAACGCGACTCCCTCGAGCGAAAAACTAATGCAGAACTTTTGATAGAGTATCGTCTCAAGATTGGTAGGCTCGATAAATCTGTTCTATTACACGCGACCGATCATATTCAGGTCTTACACACCTTCCTGAACCATTTCTCCTGCGTGACGCATTGTATCTACTCCAAGGAATTTCTGGAAAATTTGTCCGATTCTCTCTTCACAGTGACGCGAATTTGGACAACACACTTGTATTCGTGGATGATTCGGTGCGTGCAGTGATACTGAAGGCTAATAAAATCCTCATATCTGCCGTAGAAATATATAATCTCGGCTCCCACAAAAGCACTGATCCATCGACTTTCGGAAGTGGGGTATCTTTACACCCGTGTCGAGTCGTATGTCCGTGATACCGAGGCTGCGACGGGCGTTGGGATGATTGAGCAGAGTCTCTGCCATCACCTGCAATCACAACTTACAGAGTATTATCGACTTATCGCAATCCTTGAATCCCAAATGGTCTCAAAGGCCCCGAGAAATGAGGATGGAACACCAGCGCATGATGACCCACGTGAGGTTGCAGAATGTTCTGGGCTAACATTGCGGAGACTCGACGTATGGATTAACGAGTGGAGGCTGCGCATGAGAATGATGAGTGTCTGCGTGGAGGGTGCCCGAGGTATATAGCTTCTATTCCCATCAACCTGGATCCTGATCCCGTTCACAGATGCCCATGGCGGTGCTCTTGTGAATTTGATTCACGGATACGCGGACAATGGGGATCCTTTTGTTCGAAAATTTACGGACCAGCTATTGGAAGAGGTGTGTCTCTAAGTTGCAGGTCGGTTTCAACTGATACAACCGTTACAAGGTGTCAAAACCCTTCTTCGCCACCCTTCACAAATGGCTTTTCTCCGGGGAACTTTACGATCCATTTTCAGAATTCTTCGTAGCCTTGGATCTCTCGATGGCTCACTTACAATATGTGCATCCTTCTTCTCTAGCAGGAGGCATCGGCCAGCTTTCGGCAGATGGTGGCTTTGGCGGCGATGCCGATGACATCTCAGGAGCTCGTGAAGGAGGTCTTAGGCTTTGGGAAACCAAGTATCAATTCCAAAAGGACATGCTTCCAATGTTTGTTGGCGAAGCTTTTGGAAGAAAGGTTCGTCCATTTTTTGCTGCGTTTTTGTTCAAACGTTTACTGTTTCTTGGCAGATCTTTTCTACTGGAAAGAGCTTGAACTTCATTCGATATAGTTGTCACGACAGCGATTGGGTCGTTACTCGCGAGAAGATGAGTAACACTGGAGGCAGTGAGTTCTGGTGTTCCGCAGTCATACCCACTCGGGCTAACTCCACTTAGCTCTGAAGTACAGCGACATAGCTGGCCTCGAACGCTCCATTGATGCTGCATACCAGATTGCAAGCCAACGACTATTCGAAGTTTTCATCGAGAAGTTCAGACTACTGGATCATCTTTCTGCACTCAAGAACTATCTCCTACTGGGACACGGCGATTTCGCTGATAGGTTGATGGAAGCTCTTGGGTAATGTTTTCCTTCCTGTATGAAAGAGCTTCTTATTGATACTTACACTTTCAGTCCAAGCCTGACGCGGCCAGCAAATGCTTTGTATAGGCACAACCTTACCGCCCACCTCGATACAGCCGTGAGATCATCGAACGCTATACGAGATCACTTGGATGTACGTCGCCGCCTTGACGCGCGCATGCTCGAATACTCTCATGGCGAGATCGGTTGGGATGTGTTCACCTTGGAGTATAAGGTTGATGCACCGATCGACACCGTGCTCGATCCAGCCTCAATGGAGAAATACCTCAAACTCTTCAAATATCTATGGCAGATGAAACGCATCGAAGGTGCCCTAAACGCTGGGTGGATGAGGATAGCTGGCGGTGCCCGCAATTTCCTTCGGGTTCCAGGTATAATATTTTCGTCGTCCTTTTTGAGTGTATTGCTGACGCTGGTCTCTAGAGTTGGAATTTGAATGGCACAAGATCCGGATTGTCATGGCCGAGATGATCCATTTTGTCCGCCAAATGCAGGCATACTGCCATCTGGAGGTCATCGAGTGTTCATGGAAGACATTGAATGACTTTTTGAACAAAAAGGAGGGAGACTTGGATGCGGTCATCGATGCTCATCGATCATACCTGGACCGTATGGTCAAAAAGGTACTTCTTTTGAGTCCGAAGACAGGAAAAGAGGTACGCAGGTTCCATTCGGATATATTTCAGTGCTGATGGCGAACAGGAAACGGTATTGAGCCAAGTAAAGGAAGTCTTGTCGACCGTTTTGCAGTTCCGTGAAGCCACGGTCGGTCCTTTTGATATCATCGCTATGAAGGTCTCTTGAAAATGACGTACACTAGGATAACTTTTACAACTACTGCCTGACGGAGTCGTCACGACGGGACGAAGAACTGGATACGCAAAGAGTAAGTTCTCGATTTGCTCGAGTAATTTTTACCTGACTAACCCACCTGGAAAGGGCGTGTTCACGGGTCGCCGCGGCCATAATGACGATGGAGCAGATGCTTTGCCTGGATTGCTCGAAAGGCTCACAGAATACAGTTCTTCTTTCTCAGATAGGGCGCAGACCATTGTACATCACTTGCAGGTTCATCCCGACCTTGATTGTCGCTTCCTAGGTGTTAGACTTTCATTTTCCGACTTTTACAAATCGAAGAAGGAACTTCAGAGGTCATGACCTCTCGATTTACCCTGTTGTATACAATATCTTCGTCTTTTTATGGCCTTCCGACGAATGATGATTTAGAGTGTGTAAGGAATTTTCTTCATCAGCGAAGGTTAAGTTAGTTACGATGGTACAACAAGAACACAGTGACTATATTCCTGTAGCTATGGTATGATGCCATCAACCGCTCAAAGTTCATCGTGGTGGTCAGGCGTCGTGGACTCGGCGGAGGTGTTGCTGTTTCCCAGAGGTACTTGAGCGTCGCCTTCGGCAGCGCCCTTGGACGCTAGCGAGTGCTTGGCGTGCTCCTCAACGAATGCAGTCAGGCTCTCTAGGGACCTGTCGCCCTCATAGTCGACGAAGTCACGGGCGCCGGCGGGCTTGAACTTGAGAGTGGGGAACCCTGTAACGCGGAAAGGAACGCTCGCGGGAGATCGTTTTCCTGAGCTTCCATCTTGGCACTGAAGGAGATATGAGTAACCACGCAAGATACGCACAGCGCAGTAAATCTTACATGACGAGGTCCTTGCGGTCAGCGTATTTCTCAGCGAGGGTCTCCCAGATGGGTGCCAGGCGTTTGCAGTGGCCGCACCTTTAAGAGGAGCTATCATCAACGAATGTCTGAACTAGAATAGTGTGAGACTTACCACGAGGCATAGAACTCAACGAAGACATCCTTGGAGTCATCGAAGACTACGTCATCGAACGACTTGCCGACAAGGGTATATACGGCTTCATCCTGAGATGCAGGGATAGGCTGACTCTTAAGAGTAGGCTCAAGCTTGTCCGCGAGGTATTGCTCGACCCAAGCCTCGGCAGCCTCGGATGTGTACTCCTTGCTTTGATCAAAGGGGTATTTGAGTTGCTTGTCCAAGTCCTGGATGACAAAAGCAGGCCACTTGGCCTCTTGGAGATTGAGAGCCTTGGCGTGATCACCGAACTTGACAGCATCGATCCAAACGAAGTTGACCTTCGACTTGTACTTCTGAGCACATGGCTTAATGGCGGCGATGGCAGCATCCTTGCCTTCGGTAGTAGGGTCCAGGAAAAGGTAGGCGAGGGGCTTGGGGCTCTGAGCGTAGACGGCATAGTTCTCACCACTGACTTCGTCGATGACAGGGACAGCGAGTTCCACGAGCCAATCCTCGAGGTCCTTGGTAGTGGTGGAGGAGACAGGGTAGGGGTACTCGGAGCGGGGCTCGTCGAAGCTGCGATACACAACGATAGCAGGGGCCGTGACACCCGCAGCCTTGATGGCTTCCTCGTCGGTGGTAAGACCAAAGAGATATTCGTCACGATGCTTCTCTGCAGCCGCGCTAAACTCAGGTGCAGGCTCGGACGTGGAGGTAGGCAGGTAGGCAACAACGACTAGCTTGTCCGCCTTTTGAAATTCTTCGTGGTTCTCGGCTGTGACCTCCGAGACAGCAGGAAGAGATTGTCTGCAAGTTATGGGCAATGAGCATCCATTTACGCTGACACCTCGCGTGAACTTACTTGACCATATAGCTTATGATGCCATCAGCCTTGCGAGGCCCGCTGTACTCGCCAGCCTGGCCATTTTTGTAAACTTTCAGAGTCCTGTGGAAATGTTACTGCGGCGCGCAGGTGTGTGAGATTGTCAAGACACATACGGGTAACCCTGAACCTCCTTGGCCTGGCAGAGGTCTGCCTCATCAACACAGTCGACGGAAGCGAGAGTGATGTTCTTCTCCTTGAGGGTGGTAGCAGCCTCCTCAGTAATGAGGGGCAAGTGCCTTGCAGTGACCACACCTACGATAATGACTCAGCTACAGGTAGAGAAGAAGATGTAGACAGACAGGACATACCACGGAGCAAAGAATTCGACAAGCATGAGAGGATTGTTGCTGACGCTCTCCTCGAAGGTGGCGGAGGTCAGCTTGAGGACATCAGAGGCAGTCTCGCCGAGGACGAGAGAAGCCAAGGCCAGAAGACAGACCGGGGAGGAGACGGAGGAGAGGCGCATGGTGGAAAGGAGAAGAGGTGAGGAGATGTGTTGCAAATAATCGGTCCCTTATAACAACCAACTCGCACTGACGTGTCAACGTTAACCGTGACCTGATTCTGACAAATACTAGTCAAAACACTTCCGATTGCCACTCGGTCCATCCCCGGAACCTTGTATGTATCTGTCTAATTGCGGCCTTTACTCCGCAAAAGACCACGTCGACGCAATGCACCGATCCAGTTTCAGTGCCTGTATAATAGTCCGCAATCTCCCCGTTACGCGATATATTCGTTGTACACGAGGTCTACAGTGACCCAAGATCAAAATGGCTCCCCCGTGACCTGCCGCTACCATAATGTTTCGCCTTCGCTTCAAAATCCCGAGGAGGCGGGAAGTCTGCCACCGGGAATATATGTCCGCCAGCGTTCGGCGGCGGCGACGGTACTAGTACACCGACATCATTAGTGGATGAATAGAACATGCTAGATATGGATCAATTCTTACTCTTACGAGATGGAGATCGGCCGTTGGTGTTACTGACTCGCCGAGCCGGTGGAGGTGCATTGGCACTTACAATAGGTGGCATCAAACTAGAACGTGGCGGTGCTTGGGGCGGGAGCGCGCGCGCTATCGGAGGATCCGCTTCTGATACCGCACGCACGCGAGGGGGCGGGGCGGGAACACCACCCCCGGCAGGCAGTTTGCGGGCGGGAGGTATAGCCCTCACTGGAGATGAAGAACCTGCACTGGATGGCCGGGGTGGGGGAGGAGGAGGCGCTCTCCCTGGGGTTGTGGGCGGGGCTTTAATAGGAGATGTTGGAGGTAATTTACTAGATGAGCCAGGTGGTAATCGAGGAGGGATGGCAGGCACAGGTCGAGCAACCCGGGCTGAGGGAGGCGGGGATGGTGAGACATTGCGGGGTGGAAGGGTAGGAGAAGGTCGAGAAACGGGTGCAGATGACAGACGAGAAGGGATTGCTGGTGATGGACGTGCAGGGACGGCTGGTGAAGGGCGAGCGGGGGCAGTAGGTGGACTTGACGTTCGTATGGGTGGTGGGGCCCTGCGCGGGGGAGCAGGAGCATTGTTAGGAACGCTGGGAACTGTGCGGCCAGGCACACTGGGTGCAAGTCGGCTAGGCGGTGGAGGCGCCGGTGCAGCAGATTTCGGCGGGGGAACACTGGGTACGCTTCTCACAGGCGTAGCTGGCGGTGGTACTTCCCGGATTGGGATCGTTGGTGGTTTCGCTAGATTAGTGAGTTTCGCTGGGTAATCGGACGTTGGTTCACATTATTCAAAGACCACAAAAAGGCTCACGAGCTTGGGTATGACCGGCAGGCTTGAGTTTAGGCATACCACCAGCGAAAAGCCCAGCAAGCTGGGGAGGTCCAGCACCTCCACCTCCGAGACTCGACGGCCCACCTGCAGAGATAGGTTGATCCACCACCACCACCACCACCCGATGAAGATTTAGGAGCCTCGACAACGGGTGCACTTCGATCATTCGTATCTGATTTCTTGAGCTTCTTTCCTGCTTGGATCTGCTTCAAAAGTTCACTCGACATGGTAGGTGAAAGGGTAATGAATGACAATGCCGCAGCGACAACTATGTACTGTATTACGTAATAGAATATCGTCCAAGTCCGAAGAGTCCAAGGTCACCGTGTGCAACCTGCAGGTCAGCCAGGGCTTCGTAATGCACCTACCGAAGGCAATGGCGTCCGATGCGCGATTCTTTCGCCCCTCGTTCGAAAGTTTGATTCGAATGTCAACAACTGCACATGTTGCCGCGGCTCAGGACCACCCTCACCACCATGACTATCCTGCGAAAACATTGGCGACGTCAAAGTAGCGCTCGAATACCTTCGGATGGGAGCCGCAGAAGTCACAGGTGGTCTTGGGAATGTGTACCCCTGGTACATGTAGGATGTTCGCTCCGACCCCCGCCTGGCCGACATTGGAGACTTGGTGACTTTAAGTTCCTCTGATCCATCCATTGAAATCCCAGATGTGAGTGGTCCGCCTTCTGCCTGCCGTCTTTCGTGCCATGGGTGCAATAGGATACTAGTCGGAGACAATGACGGAGAAGGTGCGGACGGTGCCAGCATTTGCGGTTCAGCCGTTGCCGTCTCAGGTGCCGATGTGACTGGGCGGGGAGGGACGTTCGAGGGTTGTTGCGTAGCTGTCTTCGGCATAGTTTCAATTTCGGCGGATGTCACGAGCACCACTCGTGCACGGGCCGGCGTAGCAGAGCGCGCAACGGTTTGAACAACGCCTTCGTGGGTGCTCATGGTCTCCGTGGTACTGAGTCGGGGTGTCTGGCGCTGTACTTGTCGTGGCCATGCAGCTGTCGTACCGTTGAGGTACTTGTGCTGAGAACGGATGTGATATGGTCGTTGGTACAGGCACCGGTTCGGGAGATATGGGAGCCCTCGTCAAATTATTTGGACTGAATGACGACCGAAACGACCTTCGTGAGAACCAGCCTGTGCCGCCTGTGGGAGGGATAGGAGCAACCGTGATAGGAGACACGCCATCTGGCTTGAGTATGGGATTGCTCTCTCGAGCGGTAGATTTGTCATTGAAGGCCACTAAGCTTCACGGTTAGACTTGAGACGTTTGTTTTCAGCAGTAGGACTTTACCAAGAACCGCAAGTGCGCCAACGCTTAGAGGCACGAAATCCGCAATGAGGCTAATGTGTATAGCGGAAGGAACAATTACCAGCAGTTCGAGGAACAAGAGCGAGATAGCTTTCACAATCCTGCCATCCCTCCAGACTGCTGACCGTTGGCCAGCCAGGGTTGCTTTTTGCATAATGAAAAATCCAAGTCTCAGGAACATGAATAACTCGAGGGAAATATGCATGAATGAAGTGGCTAGGGCAGTGGGAAGAAAGCTGAAGAATAGGATAATGAGATATCCATTGCTTTGAATCTTGATTGGTTAAGAAGATTATGATACTGACTGTTTCCTGTAGCAGACTGCAATACTTAATGGTCCGAAAAGCCTACAGAAGGAATTAAATTTCCGTTGACGAGGCCGCGAAGGGTGCGAATATCACTAACCTTATAGCACCAGTGCCAATGGCATTATTGACAAATACGAGGACTAGATACATTTATGTTTCAAACATGGTCCACTTTCAAGAGATCGAAGATTACCCATGGCCACAAATATGCTTGCTAACGCTAAATAGAATTCCAACTTGGCGATCCCGAGATCTTTTAACTCAAGCAGAAGGATGACCAGACCAATAAGCCTTGCTGTTTGCGCTGCCATCCCACCCCATGCAACGACGAATGCTTAATGATGAATGCATTAGATGGCGAAGATACGACATATTAACTGCTTACCGCATGTCGCTCCTCCATTAGGACTGAAAGAAAGCAAAGAGCCAAAGTAGGCAATGCTGGCGAAGGCGAAGCAAAGGGATAAGGTGAAAACAAGGCTTTGGTTCTCCCCAGGGCGGACGAAGTTCAAAGAGGAAGTGATGGAGGCCTTTTCGAAAGAGATATTCTCGACTGTCGGTCTTAACGGAGCGGTTCCTATACATCCACTGCCCGAACCGCGGAAAGAAACCTCGAATCCAGAGATATGAATAGTTCAAGCTGGTTATGAAGACGGCTCCGAGAAAAAAGGCAGCTATTTGTTGGCTATGTGGGTGGGGCGGAGATGAATACCAGGTAAGCATTTATACACGGGTTCGGACTCACTAGTCAGGATGGGCAATGAACTCGTTAATATTGGGAGTATCCATGCTGGCCGTGTTACAACCTGTGGCTTGGGAGACGTTGCGCGACGAAAAGAGGGACCCAAACCGGAAGGGTAGGTAATGAAAGAACAAATGAAGAAGGGATGAAAGTTCGAAGGGGTTCCAGGAACTGAAGAAGAAGAATGATGAAAAACTGGCGCTGAGCAGCTCAGAGCCCCGCTCCAAGGGTCAACTAGGTAGAAGCTAGCACGGAGTGAACACTAGGGGGAGGTTTATACTCCGGAACCAGAATCCATGATGGGAATTTCGTCGGTGTCAAGAGTCAAATAGTCAAGCCCAACAGCCAACCGCAATGGTCGATACTTGGTCGCCACGAGCACTGATAGCTTGCTGATACCAATAGCAGCCGTTCATCAATCCACATCTGGCACAACCAAAAGAGTGTAAGTAACCTTATCACGTGGAGAGGGTACAAGTGATTCTCAGTTCTGATCAAGCCGTTGTGACTTATCAGACTCAATGTCAATGTCGACGACGAAAGCCAAAGCATTGTCAGGGAGGAAATATCTGACTTTCGCCAACAAATCGCAGCACGTTGCACAGCACAGGCGGTTGATCTCCTGTTCAACGTCGTCTATCATGCGCACACTCGATTCGGACAACTATAAATAAAGTGATCATTTAGTACCACAAATTGACCACAAAGCAAAATCGAGAGTAAGGAAGGTTCTAGGTATATATCTGCGTGCGTTCCATGATGGGTCCTTGGTATCCGATGGCTTTCACTTTGACATATTCCAACGTCTAGTTGGCCGAATACATGATCAGGCGGCGGCAGGCCGAATTCATGCCAAATTCCGCGAAAGTCTTGATTGAAAGCCAAAGGCTTTCATGGTTCAACAAGGGGAAGCTCTTCCAAGCGCTTACAAATAACGCGCGTTTTACCAAAATAGGCAGGTGTGCACCTTGCACATAACTCGCGCCTTCATGGCTGCTTTGCCACCCATGGAGCCCAGTCCTCACCTAGCCACTACGTCTGACCTCGAACTACGCGCAGGAAGACTTGCTGACCCTAACATAGGTTCGTCAATGTCCTCTTGTTCGACGTGTGCTCACCTACATCTTGCTCAACTTGAACAGACCTGAGGACCAAGCATGCCGTCGCTGCTGAAATACGCGAAATGATAGACACCGTTCGGGACACGGAATCTATACGGGCAATACCTGTTCTTATTCCTGCTCTACTTGACCTTCTGCAAAACAGTGAAGTTGCCTTGCACAAGGACACTATGGAATACCAATTTCGTCGCATGCTCCTCGAAATCATCAATCGTCTGCCCGTTGGCGACGCCGTTCGGCCATTCGTCACCCCGATATTTACATGCATGCTTCATATACTTCGAAGAGATAACGAAGAGAATGGCTCCGTCGCCTGCAAAACCCTCTGGACCTCATTCGTGGGTACAGAACATTGACGGAGGAATGCCTCTCCGACTTTGTAGCCATATTCCTGGAGAGCTTTAGGAACATGAACTCTCTCGTTACTCAAGTTCTGTCCGAGGATCCGATATGCTCGATCAGAACATTGTGCCTATGAGCTTACGGAGCTTCAAGGTTGTTGGAGAAATGGGGATGGTCATTGTCATCATTTCCCAAACTCATCGAGCAATGGTTGCGAGTCCCATACAGACGACAATAGCACCTGCTTTTGAGGTTCTTGCGCTGGAGTCTTCTGCACAGAAGCAGGCGAGAGAGGATTATGAGGCGATGGGAAACATATGGTCTGGGATGGCACCCACCATCAAGAATACGTCTGCCTACACCGATTTTATACATTGTCAAATCAAGGTAGGCATCCTACAACTCAGTGTCCAACAGTTATTCTGAGGTTTTGTAAGGTTTTATCTTATTTAGCCTATGTGATGAGATTTTCGGGAGAGGCCGACGAGAACTATGGTGAAACCTTGATTTTGACCGCCCTGCGCATGCTTCAGGATTGTCCAGCAAATGGCATCGCTCTTCGGAAGGTCAGTATCGTTCTCTTCTTAAATTTCCCATTTCTCATCCCATCTGCAGGAACTTATGGTTGTCTTCCGTCATCTTATGGGGCTTCCGGTTCGAAAAGCGCTTTTACCAGCATCTTGACAAACTCTAGATGAAGATGTCCTCTTGGGAAAGAGTGTCAGTAGCAAGGAGATGCTCAGGCACGTTGTTGGCGGCACTAAAGTCTTCTGCATCTGCTGATCCTTCAATAGAGCCGCCGTTTATAGCGCCGTTGCCGATCTCGTCCACCATATCCGAAACGACCTAAACATAAACCAGTTAGCGCGTATCGTCCATGTCTACTCGCGGCTCATCCACAACCCTGCTCTGGGGAACAATCTCCATACATTGTCGGCGAAAATGATGTTGGGCCTCACTGAGCCGATTCTAGCGAAAGGAACACCCAAGGAAGCGGCTCGACTTCTAGGCGCGATGTTTGAAACATGTCTCGAGCGTTTGGAGGCTCTGGCATTGATTCACGATGAGATTATCGCGAATGCAGGCCAGCAGAAGGAGGATGGTGATGTGGTAATACTCGATACCGCGTTCATTGAGAGGGCGCGCCCTATCGGTGGGGCCGTCTATGCCAGCGAAAAGCCCGAAGAACTTGTCCACGGTCAGCCGATTTGGTCACTTTCACTGATTGTGTCTTCTGACACACTGTCTAGAATCACGAATGATGTTTAGGACTCTTCTGCACGGTTTCCGTGTTTGCCTGGCCTCCCTAAGGAAATGTGATGCCCCAACTCCAGATGGCGAACTATTTTTTAGGCTATTTGAAGGATGTCTACGCTGCATGTCTCTCTTCGACCCCGATCCTCGCGTCGTCAATGAGCAGAACGACGCCATCGACTGGTTTGGACATGCTCTCCTCGAGATGAATCTCCATGTCTTCCAAGAAGTCTGGACACATAAGATGGAGTTCTTCTTCAAATGCGCCTCGAAACGTATGATTCTCCTCAATATCTGCCAATTCCTCTTCACGCGCGAACCCACATCTCCGACTCTCCTTGCCATTGTTTTGAGTTTCCTGGTTGATCGGCTTCACCTGCTTGGCGAATACGACGACATGACGGCTGCTGCGACGATCCGACTATTCAAGATGGCATTTGGAGCCGTTGCGGCGTATCCTGCTCTAAACGAGCCGATCTTGAAGGCCCACTTGGCAAAACTCCTTATGGATTGTTTTCCACTGGCCGCTAAAGCAACAAAACCTACAAATTATTTCCACCTACTTCGAGCTCTTTTCAGGGCTATTGGCGGCGGCGGCGGTAGATTCGAGTTGCTCTATAATGCCGTGCTTCCCTTGCTACCCGAGATGTTGGAAAGCCTGAATCGGCAACTATTGGCCTCCGAAGGAAACACAAGGGATATGATCGTGGAACTCTGCTTGACAGTTCCGTTGCGCCTAACACATCTCCTCCCCCACCTTACCTATCTGATGCAGCCCCTGGCCCTCGCATTACGAGGCAACCCCGAGTTAGTCTCTCAAGGTCTCCGAACACTAGAGCTTTGCATTGACAATCTCACCCCTGACTTTCTTGATCCGACCTTGAGCACGGTGCTCCGTGAGTTGATGGAGGCTCTCCATAGCCACCTAAAACCTCTACCTGCAAACCACCACCCGGCTCATACCACAATCCGCATCTTAGGGAAGTTGGGGGGGCGGAACCGCCGGTTGTTGACGAGAGAACCGGCTTTGAAGTATCGCCATCATTCTGAGCGGGCGAAGGTAGCAATAACTTTTGGGGGGTCTGTAGAAAAGATCGAGTTTGGTCCAATCATAGGCTTAGCTTGCCGATCGATTTTGAAGGCCTCCTCATTCGATCGCAACTCTGCTTTCACGCTCTTGGAAAACTGTTTGACGGTCTTCCTCCTTGAGGTAAGGAATGTCGGCTCCCGCTATACCTCTAACTAAATGTGACGCAGGGTGTTGTCGGCCAGAATATTGAAGATGTATTCATCCAAGGAATGGAAGGCATTTTCGACGCCATCAATATTCCCGATCTCCAAATACAAGCCGAAGCCTTCGTTCGGAAAGTTGCCCAGTTCGTATTCGATTTTGAAATACGCCGAAACCATTCGCGAGGGGCTGGGGCCCGACCGACTACTAGCGGCCTTCTTTCGTCTTTCCTCGATGCTTTCCCGTACGGTCTCGCTCGCAACCAGCCCACCCAAGCCAAAGCCGCCCAGACAATCTTTGTCGTCGTCATAGAAGATCTCGTTTCAATGCATGGCCACAATAACGTCACTCCGCAAGATATTATGGGAATTCTACATCAAATTGCGAACCGGATCACAGGCCTGTGTCTGGAGGACTCGTGGATGCACAAAAGTGCGGGGTGCAATGGGATTAAGGGTCTCATATTCATACCTGTCTACGGGACGAAGTGGGTAATGGAACGCGAGATCGACCTTATTCGGACCCTGCTCCACGTCCTAAAGGACCTCCCGCGCGATCTTCCTAGGGATGTTGACGAAGTCCTCGATCTCCTCCTCAGCGTTTTGCGGATATGTACGTCAGAGCTGGACATGAATGCGGAGAATTCTGTACCAGCACGGAATAAGCTCGTTCATCTCGCTGGCATCTTCTCCCCGGAGCTTCAAAGTCCGAGTTCAGTGGTGCGCCAAGCTGCCCAAACATGTATCGAATTCCTGGTCTCTCTGAGCCGACGCCCCGCGGTCGATCTTCTGATGCCTCACCGAGAGCGCACGGTGACCGGTATCTACACAAAGCCCCTTCGAGCCCTTCCATTCCAGAAACAAATAGGGATGATTGAAGCCATCCGGTATTGTGTCAGCTTAGAACCCCCCCTCGTTGAGCTAAATGATGAACTCCTTCGCCTACTGCACGAGACCCTTGCCTTGGCTGATGCTGAAGACACCGCCCTACTAGGACGAGTGACTGCCCGCCAGGGTACCCTCGAAGTCATCCAACTGCGTGTTGCTTGTATAAAGCTGCTCACGGCATCAATGCCGCTTACCGATTTTTTCCAGAAGCAGGTTCAGACGCGACAAAGGTACTCTTTCCTCCTTTCTCCGGTCGCACGAACCTCACCCTTTTCTAGAGTGACGAGTGTATACTTCAAGTCACTGTATTCACCATCCCCGGAAGTCAAGGATGTTGCGCACGAAGGACTGAGGATGGTTTTGACACATCAGAGCCGCCTTCCAAAAGAACTTCTTCAAACTGGATTGCGTCCCATCCTCATGAACCTCGCTGACCCGAAGCGTCTCTCCGTTCCTGGCTTAGAGGGACTGGCACGTTTACTGGAGCTTCTGACGAACTACTTCAAGGTAGAAATTGGCCACAAATTATTGGACCATTTCCGAATAGTCGCCGACCCCCAAATGCTTACCGATTCTTCCCGCCTCCCATTGTCCAACAACGAAGGCATCACAAAATTGGTCAGATTAGCGAACATTTTCCATCTCTTACCCTCCGCCGCCAATATATTCCTTGAAAACCTCGTCAACGCCATCGTACAAACGGAGTCACAAATGCACTTTTCGACGCGCAGCCCATTCTCCGAACCACTTGCGAAGTATCTCGATCGCTATCCCGTCGATGGCATAGAATTCTTCATTCGGCATCTCAATTTTCCAAGACACCTGCGAACATTGAGAAGCATCCTCGAGGCGAAACTCGCTCCAAGTCTAGAACGTGAACTAGCATCTCGGACGTCTTACATCGCAACACATTTTCTTCGAGGTGTTGATTCGAGTTACATACTTCCTGCCATGCTCTTGTTCCATGATCTAGTGCGATTGGTCCCGACGTGGCTAGCAGAGAATGGCTACGTCATTGACGCTCTGCTCGAGGTCTGGCATTCAGAAGTTCCACAACCTGAACAGACAGCAGTTGTGATGCCAGAAGTCACTCAAAGGCATAAAGTCATGCTAGATATCTTCGTAGAGGCATCGAAGCAATCGCCACGCATCGACCTCATCTTCGAGATTGTCTCGGTCTTTACGCGCAATCTTGGCATGGACCTTGTCCATATCACACACTTCCTTTATCACCACGTCGTTCTGAGCGAGGACGTTATTTTCAGGCGTAATATTCTCATGCGATTTTTGACATGGTTCCGTGATCCCTCGTATTCCTGGTCACATAAAGCGCAATTCATGCACTACGTCGTTTCCCCAACCCTCCTTGTACATGCCAATCGCCCTGCGCCTCGGGAACAACTGCTTGATGTGGATTTTATTGACCAAATGCACCGCATCATTTGGCGGCCACTCACGGAGTCCGATACATTTTCCGAGACGGACGACATGTTCAAAATCGAAGTCCTCTATCTTACCACTATCCTTGTGCAGCATTATTCGGAATTGCTCGAGGATACCAAGAAGGACATAATCAAATGTGCCTGGCATTTTGTCACGATGTCCGAAGACATCATTGTCAAGCAAACCGCCTATCTCCTCCTAGCTCGTTTCTTTGCAGCTTTCCAGACCCCTCAGAAGTTTATTTTACGAGCGTGGACAGGACTTCTCCGCTCACCGCACTCTGAAGGCAGGGCTAGCGTTCGTCAAGAGGCACTGGCGACGTTGGCGCCCTCACTCCCTCGTGCAGATGCAACGGAATCAGGCCACCCACAGTGGGCCAAAGCCACTCGTCGACTCCTTGCGGAAGAAGGCCTCGCGCAGCACATTGCAACCTATCACCTGATTGTGAAACAACCCGACCTCTTCTACCCTGTTCGCTCTCTTTTCATACCTCATATGGCAAATTCACTTAACAAACTTGGCATGCCCTCTACATCCACAAGTGAATCACGTCTATTATCCATCGATCTCTTGCAGGTGATATTCACGTGGGAGGAGCAGGCGGCACAAGCCGCACGATCTACGAAATCCGTGATGGACTTGAGCAAACCCGAAGTAGTATGGTTGACTCCCTTGGGATTCCGGGAGAACATGGTGAGCTACCTTGTCAGGCTTGCCACCATACCGCACGAGCCAGCTACTAGGACGACACTTGTGCCTCGAGCTCTCGCCTTGCTACAACTCCTGGTCGGTCCGAAGGGTTGGACTGATGTGACGGTCGGCCTCCGTTTCTTCTCCCGGGCACTCGAACAAGTCCGTGTTAATCCATGCATAACGTTGATATATACTGATGTAGCCTTCAGAATGAACTTGTAAATGAACAAGCGCTTACCCAAGCCCTAGCATCCGCCAAAGTCTTGCAGGTCATTGCAGCAGAACAAGACGATGCTTGGTTCATCGCGAATGCTCCAATCTTGCAGAAACTTGTTCGCAAGGGTCTGGTAACCGAAGATTACGGATTGAATGATGCATTACACCCAATCTTCGATCAGCTTATCAGACTTTTCCCGCTACCCAAAGAAGAGGAGGAACAGTCAGGCGAGCTATCGGAATTCCACACCTTCGTATATTCGGCGGTCGGTGATGGCCTACGCAACTCTACGGCGCTTCGCGGCACGCTCCTTATGTTGAAATCCATCGTCAAAGTCATCCCCGAGCGAGTTGAACCTTTCAGCCAACTTCTATGCAAGCTCCTCAGCAAACTTGCCAAGGAGCACATCCAGACCGCTCCGAATTCAGCCGGATTCGAGAATGGCGTCAGGCTAGTGAAAGCGGTTCTTGAAATCTGCGAAATCTCTGTAGCGTTCCTCGGAGAACAACGTCGATGGCTTCTCAGCACCCTTGTTGTCCTTGTTGAGAAGTCAAAGAGTGTCCCACTCTGCCGGTACATCTTAGACCTTGCACGAACGTGGGCGAAGCCAAAGCAAGAGACGTACCCGACGATGAAGGAGAAAGCCAGCCTCTTGCAAAAAATGGCTGCCTTTGAATGTCGTGCAGATATTCTGTTTCAGCCGTACTTGGAGCTGATCTACGAGATCTACACAGAGCCTTCATTGCGCCGCAGTGATCTGACTACCCGGCTGGAGCACTCCTTCCTCCTTGGCTGCCATGCTAAGGATCCTGTCGTTAGGGAGCGCTTTATGGATCTCCTCGATGCTAGCGTTCCTCGCTCGCTCCTGAGTCGCCTTACCTACATATTTGGAGTGCAAAGCTGGGACGCTCTTGCTGACCATAACTGGATCTACCTTGCACTTCACCTTATATTAGGCGCAGCTGATATGGATACTGCCGCATCACAAGATCGTAGGTTGGCTTTATCTCGTTCGGCCCCTATTACCTGCCCGAAAACGCATGCCATTATTCGTCCCGTCCAGCGGCTTCTTTTCCTAGATCCCCAAGTCGCACATGATACTTGGGTATCTGTCTTCCCATCGGTGTGGTCGTGTCTGTCACGCAGAGAGCAGGCCGATCTTACGCATCACATCATCAACCTCCTCAGCAAAGATTACCATATACGACAAGCGCACTTGCGGCCAAATGTTATCCAGACACTTCTCGCTGGTATACAATCATGTTCCCCTCCCATGACGCTTCCGCCACACCTCGTCAAATATCTTGCCAAGACTTTTGGTGCTTGGTATGTTTCATTGGAAATACTCGGGGCTTCTCTTGATCAAGTAAAGGACGACGAACCCACCATTCGTGATTATGTTTATGACTCTCTGGCCGATGTATATGCGGAGCTCGGAGAGGATGACTTATTCTATGGTGTATGGCGACGACGCTGTCTTCACCAGGAGACAAACATCGCCGTTGCATTTGAACAGAATGGCATGTGGGAGCAGGCCTCCCTTGCTTACGAATCAGCACAGAGCAAGGCACGGGCAGGTTCAATTCCCTTCTCAGAGTCGGAATATTGCCTCTGGGAGGACCATTGGATACTTTCCGCAGAAAAACTGCAGCAGTGGGATCTTCTGTATGATCTGGCGAGGAGCGAAGGTAATCAAGAATTGATGCTGGAGAGTGCTTGGAGGACAGTCGAATGGGCAGCGCAAAGGGAAACACTTGAAGAGCAGATCAGCCAGTTACCTGAACCTCCAACTCCCCGCCGGCGGGTATTCGAGGCCTTCGTCGCCCTCCTAAAAATGCCAGCCGCATTGGAGAAAAACGTGGAGTTCACAAAAATTCTCGAGGACGCGATGCAACTGTCCTTGAGGAAGTGGGTCGGCTTTCCACCTCATCTTTCCGCCGCTCATGTTCCTTTACTGCAACATTTCCAACAATTTGTCGAGCTGCAAGAAGCTGTTCAAATCTTCGGCTCTTTATCGCAAACAAACGCACAGAATTTGGAAAAGAAATCCTCTGAACTGAAGATGGTGCTTCAGGCATGGCGGGAGCGGCTTCCGAACCTTCATGACGATATCAGCATCTGGAGTGATCTCGTAGCATGGAGGCAGAACGTCTTCCATTCCATCAACAATGCCTACATTCCTCTTATCTCAGGTCCTAACCAAAATGTAGGTGCAGCATCCACCAACTCCAATACCTATGGATATCGAGGCTATCACGAAACGGCGTGGATCATCAACCGCTTCGCTCACGTTGCCCGTAAACATGACCTTCTTGATGTTTGCTTCACATCCTTGACAAAGATCTACACTCTGCCAAATATCGAAATTTCGGAGGCCTTCTTGAAGCTCCGCGAGCAGGCTCGATGCCATTATCAAAAGCCCAACGACCTTCAAGCAGGATTGGAAGTCATCAACAATACCAACCTTATGTTCTTCTCTGCATCCCAGAAGGCCGAATTCCACACGCTAAAGGGCATGTTCCATGCTCGCCTAGGCCGCAACGACGATGCAAACCATGCCTTTGGGCAAGCTGTCCAACTTGACATCACGCAGGCTAAGGCATGGGCTGAATGGGGTCGTTTTAACGATCGTATGTTCAAGGAAAACCCGAATGACCTTTCGTATGCCGCGAATGCAGTCAGCTGTTATCTTCAGGCTGCGGGTCAATATAAAAACGGGAAGAGCCGGCCATTGATCTCGCGGATCCTATGGCTGCTGAGTCTCGACGATAACATGTTGACCATATCTCGGGCATTTGATACATACAAGGGGGATGCAGCATTCTGGTTTTGGATTCCCCTGATCCCTCAGCTCCTACTATCATTGTCTCACCGCGAAGTAAAACAGGCTCGATATGTACTTCTGAACTTAGCAAGACTCTACCCCCAGGTGTGTTTGGTTTTCACTTGCTTTTTTGCGTAATCGTTGAAAGCCGTTTCTAGGCCCTATTTTACCAGTTGCGCACAACCCGTGAAGAGATGCAAATGATGAGGAAGAACCAGGAGAAGATGCAAGCTGTTCGCGCTGCGAACGCAAATACTGCAGCTGCCGATCCTTCACGGCGAGATGCTGCCGATTCCGCAAGCGGCGAAGCCAATGTGTCCCAAGCGGTGGTATCTGGAGCACCTT
Organism: Lyophyllum atratum; assembly: GCA_014905825.1. Lineage (NCBI taxonomy): Eukaryota > Fungi > Basidiomycota > Agaricomycetes > Agaricales > Lyophyllaceae > Lyophyllum > Lyophyllum atratum. The sequence goes on along the minus strand of JACGCN010000002.1, from coordinate 1,846,841 downwards.
CCCACCCTCCGTCGGACGTTAACCATCCTGGCGCGGGGCCCGCTCCGGATACACCTAGCCCGCCTCGGCAGCCCGCGGAATACGTCGATGATGTGCTTAATGTTCTCAAAACCTCCTTCCCTCTTCTAATTCTCAGTTTGGAAACCATGGTCGATCAAATATCTCATAAATTCAAACTGTCAGCCGACGAAGATATCTACAGAAATATATGCCTCTTGCTCCAGGATGCAGTTCAGGTAATATTGCTGGATTATCGTACCAACTATCATTTACCCGCAGTCATCCAGAACTATGTAGTGCGGATGAATTCTCACGATGACGATGGCCTTCTGGTTCAACATACCATCGATACCATCGTTCGCATGGCAGCGAACATTCCACAGCCGATGAAGGTATGATCTCAGTGTCCTCTCATGACTGAGGCTCACGGCGATCAACAGAAAGAATACGAGGACGACTTCCTGCAGAGCAAACCAAACCTCTATGAATATGTCCAGAAGCTTCAGCAATGGCGAGATAGATATGAGGCATACCTAGATGCACGGCCTCGGGTTCAGCAGCTCGCCATGCTGAGCCATTACCTAACGGAGTTTCAATACAGCAAAGTCGACGAAATCGAAGTTCCTGGGCAATACACGGAGGTCTGTATATTCTATGTTATCATGGATGCTCGCTGATTTTTCTTCCAGGACAAGGACAGCAACCAAAACTTTGTTAGAATTCAGAAGTTTGCTCCGAAGATCGAGAATTGTAGATCCAGCGGTATCTGTTGGAGACGATTTACGATTCATGGCAGCGACAATTCAAGAATTACGTTCTCTGTTCAACTTCCAGGCTATCGTCAGTATCGTCGTGAAGATCGGGTAATGCAGGTCCTCCGAACGTTTAACAGGTATGTCCCCTATAATCTCTGCGAGAGTTCCTCCTCATTTGGCGTTCTTCAGTGCTTTGAGTCGCAAAAAGGAGAGCAGGAAGCGCAATCTTGCGTTCCATCTGCCTGCAGCTATCTCATTCAGCCCTCTCGTACGTCTGCTACAAACGGACGCTTCATATATCCCGCTTGGAGACATATATGATCGCCACTGTGCTGCTATTGGTATCTCGAGGGAAGAACCTATCCTGTTCTCGGGTGAGAAGGTCAAGAAGGTGTTGAAGGAATTCCGACAGTCTTCTTCGCGACAAGTAAGTCAAATGTTAATGTCGCTTGTCCATCATTCATGTCTCTGACTGTCTTGAAAACAGTTGACGAAGACAGAATATCTTACGTTGAAGAAAGATATCTACGATGAAGTCACAGTCAAGATGATTCCCGAAGACCTCATCACGAAGGTATGTATACTGGATCATCATGTGCTTTTGGTCACTTGATGCTTTCATTTCGAAAGTACATGGTCAACACAATGGCAAGCCCCGACGATCTGTGGCGAATGAGGAAACAATTTACTCTACAAATCGCGTCCACTGCCTTCATGACGTACACCTTGTGCCTTTCAAGCAGACATCCGCACAGATTCCATGTTTCTCGCTCTACGGGGCTGATCGCTATGTCAGAGCTCTTACCGGGTACGTGGCGACCACTGACTTCTGCGAGTAAGTATTGACACATGTTACTAGGGGTCTCAAACGCTCTCCCGGTTTTTGCCACCAGTGATGTTGTTCCTTTCCGATTTACTCCAAACATGCAACACTTCGTGGGACCCATCTTTACCGAAGGTTTATTAACTTCTGGAATCCTTGCTATCGCTCGCTCTCTCACAGAGCCAGAGGTTAGTGTTTTTGTTGAACGCAGCTACCAATTTTAACATATAATTTCATTACAGTTTGAGTTGGAGGCAAACCTCTGTCTATTTAGTCGTGATGAAGTCAACTCCTGGTTAGCGATGCGAAACCAGCCCTGGCAAGTGGACATGCTATTCAGGCAGAGCGTGGCCGCGAATATTGACGGCGTTGTCAAACGAGCTGAAACAATGGCATGCAAACTTGAAAGGGAACAGGTAAGTCCTCCATGAGTGACTATGGCGATATGTTAACGTCGGCCTCTAGGCGGTCAACAATAATAACTTAACGGTCCCTGTCATCCAAACTGTGACGAACCTCATCTCGAGCGCAACCAACCCCATTCAACTTGCTAAAATGGGAGAAATGTATCACCCTTGGTTCTGATATTTTGCTATTGGTTTTCCTGTAATTGATCTGTACCTCTACTTAACCTAGACCACCTGTAACTCGTAACAAATTCCAATGCACATGATTTGATCTCTCTTTGAGGATATACGTTCTGAGCGTGCCCAAATATAGAGGCTCTTGTATAAAGATGGAGAATTGAACATAATTGATATCAAGTGCGATGGGCTCCTCTGACGAGGCCTTCTGTTTGGCGGAAGGCGTGAATGTGACCCTCGCTTTCAATCATCATCTGTATACAAGTGATCAGTTTCTCGAAAACGAACTTAGGGGTAGTAAGCCTCACATCTTCAGCCATTGTATGCACATCTGATCCCGGGCGGTTATACATTAAGGCATTTGCGAACATCAGAAATATCTCCTTCTGATATTCCAGCGAGTTCGCAATTGAACCGTCCTTTACTTTCATCTTGATAGTTTTGAGGTCCATGGGGCGCTTGACTATTTCATGATAGTCGGGAGCTTCAGAATTCTTTATCGGGTTATGGAATATGTTGCCATTCCGATGTTGTGAGATTTGCGAGTGAAGCATTCCAATAACATTCTGAAACCGCTTGAAGGCATCCGAGCGGGTACCTGGACGACGTCCACGCAACGCATGAGAACTTGCGCCTGAGTGCAAGCATCATATCAGGTCAAAATAAAATACAGACTGGGCAGTAGCTTACCGGCTTCGTCGTCATCCGCGGGCTCCGAATCATCCCTAACTCGTTTTCTTTCACGCAAGGATTCGACTCCTTCAACGAAAGATGCCTTGCGTTTTCCTGTTGATGTGTTAGAACCTGAGCGATAGATGAAGGCGGAGGTGTGCACACCTTCCCGTCTTCGCGTAATGATTTCGGGTGTGGGGGATGTATCTTGATCAAAATCGACACTGGGAGTTTGTTGCTGGACACTGTCGGCTTCCTCCATTCCATCAGCTTCAGGTTCTTCCTTAGTCTTCATTGGCGGACTCTCTGCTCTTTGTCGACGGGTCTTGCCACGGGTTTGCAGCGGTTGGACTGGAGATAAAGTAGATATCCTTCGCCTTGTAGAACCTGAAGATGTTTGAGTCCTCGATTGATAAAGTTAATAGCGAAGTGTCACTTACGTCGGGATACGTGAAGTGGTTCCTCCCCGGAAGATTCGCCATCATCCACTGCGGCCTCTACCTCGGCTTCAAGCAACGCGGGTGATCCAAGACGTGCATGCACAGCTGGTACATCCACCACCGCTGTTTGTTCCGCTGTCTCATGTCGAGTTTCCGTTACGTCAATCTCCTTTCCGAGAGTTTCTGCAAACAGGTCGTCTTTGAACGCCACTTCTCCTTCTCCTTCCCGTTCCTCTGTCAATTCGTCCTTTTCTTCTAGAATCAGACCTTCCACGACTTCCACCTCTCGCTCTACTTCTGCCTCTTCATCTCCTACTTCTCCCCGTTCCTTTTCCTGATCATCGATGAGCATGGTACGATCTTCTCCTTGGAGAGTGGCGGGCTCAATGTCGGGGCTCAAGAGCAGAGGAAGGGGGGCTGGCATGTCATGCACAACGACTTGAGGATGTTCTTTAGTGGTAATGCGTTCCTGCACCTCTCGCTTGCTGCTGGCTTGTGTTTTCTCGTCCACTTCCACTATAATGGCGGAAGGGGTACCAAGGAGCGGGGAAAGCCTATCATCGGCGGTGGTGGGTGTTCCGACAGTGTCTTCAATTCCTGGCGGGGTCTCTCCTTGAGCCTCTGGAACGGGTGCTTCGGAGGGTACTCCTGGAGGGTTTTCCTATACACGGAGGTGTTATAAATTGATATACTACAGCGACTCTATCCACGGACCTGTGATCGAGAGGGCGAGACAGGCGTAGCGGTCATTCCGCTCAATTCTGACCCCCCAAAGATTTCGTCTGAAGATGATATGGCTTCCAAGACCTGGAGATGCGGTCAGGAAGTAAGCTGGGAGTAGAAGGCACGTACTCGTACTTTAGCTTCCTGTGGCGGTTCTGTTGGCACAATGGGAATACCAGTAATCCTTGCTGTGATTTCAGCATCGAGATTTCCCGAACGGATAGCCTCTATCTCGGAAAGAATTGACCTGTGGTCCGTGACTAAAAAGGATGTGAGTCTGAGGTGGGCACATACGTGAACTTGGTTTCCTCAACAACGATGAGATCTCGCAGTTCTTCGAGGCGTGCTATGTAGAACTTTTCCGCAAGCTTATGGTTCACGGTAGCTGTAGGCATATAAGCTTATGGAGGTTAAATCCTTCGAAGCAAGCGACGCACAGTGTATTGCATTGGATTCCTCCGTACTTGAGTTGGGAGTTCAGAACATTTAAATAACAAGATCGAGAAGGCTCACCGCTCAAAGCCAGCTTCTTTCATGATATTCTCATACATGGCATGGGACGACTACCACAAAATTCAGCATATAATGCCAAGAGCATGAATAGATACCAACTTGAGCGGTGAAGAAGGACTTTGGCCTTGAAATGAGGGGATGCTTGGAGAGAATCTTGGCGACCGTGGGCCATGCATGTGCACCATGCTCCCAGACGGCCTGTGCGAGGATGAGAGACTCGACATCGTTGAGGGCAACATCTCGACGCGACCGTGAATTCATGAAGAGGGGATGTGTGACGGTCACAGCGATCACGGCACATGACGCGGAAGAAGCCGCAGGATGACGTTGCTGGGGATCCGAGGTTGGGCTGCGCGGGGCAACGAGTCGGTGGTTGATTTCTGACTCCCAACATGATCTTCACGTCCTACACCCCCTTGGCCCTCGCTCTGCTCCCCTTCGTCTCTGCTGGCGTCCACAAGCTCAAGCTCAAGAAGCTTCCTCCCACCTCCAGCAACCCTGCTCTAGAGAGTGCATATCTTGCTGAGAAGTATGGCGCTCAACTCCAAGCCCCTCTCATGGGTGCAGGAGGCTCAGGCCGCCGCGTCAGCCGTCCTACCAGTAAGGATGGCGAGCAGCTCTTCTGGACGCAAGAGACGGTCAAGGGTGGTCACCCAGTCGCTCTCAACAGTATGTGTCCTTCACAATGCCAGCGTGGTACCTCGCTTACGTGCTACAGACTTCATGAATGCGCAATATTATTCTGAGATTACCCTTGGTACTCCTCCCCAGACTGTAAGCTCCGGCATAGACTTTCTTGCCGCAAATCCTCATTCTGTGATGTAGTTCAAAGTCATTCTCGACACAGGGTGCGAAAGTAATTTGACTTATACTTTTACACGTCTGCTAACAGCAATGCGCAGGTCAAGCAATCTCTGGGTACCTAGCACCAAGTGCACATCCATTGCATGCTTCCTCCATAGCAAGTACGACGCCACCGCGTCCTCGACGTACAAGGAGAATGGCACGCAGTTTTCCATCCAGTATGGATCTGGCTCTATGGAGGGATTCGTCTCCCAAGACGTGCTCAGCATCGGTGACCTAACCATCGAGGAGCAGGACTTTGCAGAGGCTCTCAAAGAGCCTGGCCTTGCTTTTGCATTTGGAAAGTAAGCGTGACGGACCACGTTTGATTAGCTCGTCGCTAACCCCCTAAACTTTAAGGTTTGACGGAATCCTCGGCCTCGGATATGATACCATCTCTGTCAACCACATCACGCCTCCTTTCTATAACATGGTGAACCAGGGTCTTCTCGATGAGCCTGTCTTCTCATTCCGCGTCGGTTCCTCGGAGGAGGACCCAGGCGAAGCTATCTTCGGTGGTATCGATAGCTCCGCATACACAGGCAAGATTACCTACGTCCCCGTGCGTCGTAAGGCCTACTGGGAGGTTGAGCTCGAAAAAGTAGCCTTTGGTGATGATGAGGTTGAACTCGAAAATACCGGTGCTGCTATTGACACCGGTTCGTCCATCTCATCAGACCCTTCAAACACATATTTAACTAGGATCACAGGAACTTCGCTCATTGCTCTCCCTACTGATATGGCTGAGATGCTCAACACCCAGATTGGCGCCAAGAAGTCCTGGAATGGGCAGTACCAGGTTGATTGCTCCAAGGTCCCTGATCTCCCAGAACTTTCCTTCTACTTTGGCGGCAAGGCCTATCCTTTGAAGGGCAGCGATTACATCCTTGAAGTTCAGGGCACCTGCATCTCTGCCTTCACTGGAATGGACATCAACCTGCCGGGTGGCTCACTCTGGATTATCGGTGAGTTAAATACCCATTGTAGGGTCTCCACCAATTAATGACTTCCGTTCTAGGCGACGTTTTCCTTCGCAAATATTTCACTGTCTATGACCTCGGCAGGAATGCTGTTGGTTTTGCTAATGCTGCTGAATGATACACTGCTTTCGTTGCATACTTCACTTCGTCGTCATGGACCCAGACACCTTGGTCATACTTATTGTGAGATAGACGCATGAATCCCGTACATGTACATCGTTCTTTGAATCCATATATCCCTTTATTGAAATTTGGCGATCGGTTACCCGTAAGTGACAAACTCACAACGGAGTTTAGAATGGACTGGGAGGAGCCATGACAATCATCCACTTCACCGAATATACTCATTTTCCACCTTCGTTACTCCCCTCTGAGCGCCTCAGGCGGAGGCACCTATCTCAGGCTTTAGAACATACTCTTGACAGGGTCAAGGTTCTCGGCAACGCCTCGTCATACGGTCATACGGGGTAGGTGCACCACTGTGGCATCCCATCAACCACTAGACATTCAACCCTCGCAGATGCGTCAATGCTCTAAGCTGGGCACGCAATGGCGAGCTATTGCTCAGCGGAGGAGATGATACAACAGTGCGAATATGGGCCATCGATGCATCTGATAGTTCAGAGGAATATCCTTTCGTGTGTCGTTCGGTCATACACACGGGCCATCAAGCCAACATTTTCAGCACACAAATGCTTCCTTACTCGTCGCGAATGTAAGTACTTGTTCATTGGAACGATATCTCACATCACACAATCTCCCAAGAGCCACGGTGGCAGGTGACAAACAGGTCCGCGTATTTGATATAGGTGAAGCTGCGTTCTGCGGCGCACCCATTGATCGTGAAGCCTCCTACGACGCTCGGCAGTCCTGCACGCATATATTGCGATGTCATGACGATCGCGTGAAGAAGATTGTTACTGAGCACAGTCCGGATTTATTTCTGACTGTGGGAGAGGTGTGTCTAATGTTCAATGTGCGAACTTTGTCAACTTGATTTCTCATTCATCGAAGGATGGAACGGTACGTCAACATGATCTACGGACACCTCACGACTGCCGTGGTGGGCCTTGTCCTTCTCCTCTTGTGAACGTAAATCACGAGTTATCAACACTCGCCCTCTCGCCTCTTACACCGTACCAATTTGTCGTTGCCGGACGCTCCCCATACGTTCGTGTAGCCCCTTCCCACTTCTTCAAAGTTTGAACAGTCAATCTGCTTGATAGGGCTATCTCTTTGATCGACGGCACGTCGGTCGAGACCTTCGAGAGGAGTGGGGGATTCCTCAACCCACAGATGATGCGAATTCTCTAACAACCTGCGTTCGCCGATTTGGAAAGCGAAAGAAGCCTAGCTGCGAGCGATGGGACCGTAGGCCTGAGCACATCACGGGTGCACGAATGTCAATTTACAATGGACACGAGGTGATCCAATTCCGTCCCGAAACCTAGACCTGTCATTGAAATGTACATTAGGTGGTGTTGTGTGCGTATTTCTTTCTTGTCTCGCCTATTCAAGGCTGATCGGCTGGTAATATCGTTAACCTTCATAGCTTTTAGTGGTGATGCGGTCTATCTGTACTCTACATACGATGACCCAGAAACTGAGGAGGCTTTCCCGTCATCCTCGACGCCCTCTCTGCTCCCTTCGAATACGAAGCGGAGGCGCATTGACGAGTTACGCATGGCGAACATCACAGACCTCCAAGACACTGGTCGTATGGATGTTGATGAAGACTCTTCGTCCACTACTCTGGACGCTAGTCCTAACATCAGTGAGGGCAGTGATAACGAGGATAGCAATGATGAGGAGGAGGGCGGCGGCGACAGTGACGACGATGAGGAGGAGGAGGAAGAAGGCTACCTCTACCAGGAAGCCAACGAAGAAGACTTTCACCCTCACGTCCCAGTCATACTTCCTAGACGTCGCTATACGGGTGCTCGTAATGTGGCAACCGTCAAAGATGGTGAGCGCTTCCACCCATGTACCTGTAGGCAACTTCCTCACCTACTCATGTTAGTGAACTTTCTCGGTCCCAGCGACGAATATGTGGTATCCGGCTCTGATGACGGTAACTTTTTCATTTGGCGCAAGGCGACGGAGGCGCTTCATGGAATATATGAAGGCGATAGCACCGTCGTGAATATGGTCGAGAGCCACCCCTGCTTACCCCTTGTCGCTGTCAGTGGAATAGACCATACAATAAAAATGAGTTCTTTTTTCATTCCTTCACTTCATTCTCGCACAGGCCCTTACTTTTTGATTTTATAGATCTTCGCGCCTGCAAGGGGCCCAAGTCAATTTTCAAAGATACAAAATGCGCAACGTATCATGGAAGTAAATGCTCGTTCGAGCAGACCTCGAATGGTTGGGCATAGCTTTGCTGCCCTTTTGGCTGAGGCGCGAGTGGCGATGGCGGCTGATGGAGCTGGCCCTGAGTGCCGAACCCAATAGTAATGCCTGCGATAGTATGGAATTATCACTATGGGACTTTGATACTAGCATTGTGCTCCCGCTCGACGAATGTTTAATTATTAGCTTACTGTAAAGCAGAGATGAGCCCTTAGAATTTAGAAACATGGCGCCGCGGCTAGTCTCTGCTATCGGGTGGCGAGGTTATTTTCCACCGAATTTGGTCGAACAACATGCTGCCAGTTCCTTTTACTCGGCCCACCACCAGCACATCAGCTTTTAACATCCTGTGATTTCTCTGGCATTGGATCCAACGCCAGAGCCGTGAAAGAATCTGACGAGTTGAGAGCAGATGAGTGATACGTACTGTGGGCAAGTGGATGAAGTTGGGCAATCATTGAAGTTGCGGGCCTGTGCTTGCTTACCACCACCTTGGCGTCAAACCACACTATAGGCATACACAAATCTTGCCATTCGCTTCGGTCGATTGCTAGACCCTCCTAAAGGTTCTTATTTTATATCCCCTGCTCTAAAGCCCTTCTTGTGGTCCTTTTTTCCACCGTTATGTAAGTTTTCATTTCTCCAATTTCTTCAACTTGCTGAGGACGGTGCTGACCGTCTTCCTCATTTCTCTTTCGATAACCGGTACCTTTTTGCCACGAAAAGCATCTCCTGACCAGGGAACATTTCACCTGCGTGATTTGAACGTTATTGTCAGCGCAGCAAGCATCGGTTTATGACTGCCAGCAGGGTGAACCCTTGCAATTTTAGACGAACACAACACGTAACGCCCAGCCAAGTCACTCCATCACTTTCGTTCACCTTCTGACGTGCGTCTACCCGCAAATGCGTCCTCACGGAAGGCACTACAAACGAAGTCAAGGAAACAAGGGGCAGGACGATGAACACTATTTAGGCGCACAGGTGGACGATATACGTTCTGAAACTTATCCACGTCTTCACGAATCTTCGCGACACAACGAAAGCTATAGAGCATCCTCAAGTTCGAACAGGTCATCTTATGATGCGGGTGGGGCGTCCACGTCTCGGAGTCAGCGGCATTCAGATTCGTGGAGACATGGGGACCTCGAAGAGGGAAGGCATGGTTATGTTGCGAATGATGGGTACCACCGTCAGAGTGGAGGGCGCGAGGAGCATGATATTCTCGATACCAGAGATCCCGAAGGCTGGTCAAGCCGTGATGCTCGCTACAACGGTTCTCGAAGTGACTGGTCCCAGCGGTATGATTATGGATATCCACCATCATCCTATGCCGAGTCATCTTCCCGAAATCCCCCCATTCCCTCTTCTCACGACAACAGAGCTGCATCTTTCGACCATTGGCCACTGGAGGATTCCCGAATTGACGACCGTGTTATGCTGGCTCCTGACGATAGGCACCTCGATAGTAACTGGCGTCACCAAGCACATCGGGATAAGGGTAGCCAAAAGTTTCAAAGTGACTCAGGATGGGACACGCAGCGCAGAAGCAAAGCTTGGGACGAGCCTCCTGCTAGATGGGATGTCGCCCCTCATGAAAAAGACCATCGTGTCGTCAATGAACGCTCGTGGGACCCGGCTCCAGGCTGGCAACCTTCAGGCCACGGTGGCCATGCTCAAGGCAATCGACATGGACAACGGACTTCCGCTTCGACACGGAACTCCATTACGAGCTCGAACGCGAACACGAATCACAAAGGCAGTAAACGAAGCGCATACAGCAACAAACCCAAACGCGACTGGAGGAATGATGATAGCACCCTCAACAAGTACGAGCGATCAATTTATTCGTTTTCGATACTTTCTAATTTTCTTTTCTAGCTGGCAGAAACGGGAAGTTCATGCTTCATCGGAAAGAACTACAAAGCCTCCCCCAAGGCGAAAACATCCTCGATCTTCCTCCCGGTCCCGATCCCGTTCTCCTGTAGGCTCATATTACTCTCGCCGCTCCTCTTGGGATCGTTCACAGTCACGTTCTGTGTCTCCTGTGCCAAAGCGACGGCGTCGAGGAGCCTCCCCTCCCGCCCCTTCAAGTCGGTCACCTAGTGATAGAGGACGTCCTTCACGGGCTGTCGATCCCCATCACGACAAAGTATACTCCCCTTATTCTCCGAGGTCGCCAAGAAGGAGTCCCCCAGGTTATCATTCGCCTCGTGATAAGGGACGGACCCCTCTGCCCCCTCATCCTCGGCACGACAGGGATCTGTCCCCTCTATCTCCAACGAGTCCTGCAAATTACGCAAGTCATACGTCCGGGGAGAGGGGTCGTGCTATCTTGCGCCCCAATGCCCGCTATGCAAAAGAACAAACACCATCCCCGAAAAGAAGTCCCGCAAGTTACCCACGACGTCAGAGAAGTATCTCGTCAGTTTCTAGTGTAAGTAGCGAGAGAAGCCCAAGTCACAGCCCCCCTGGTCGTGCGCGAGCCGTCCATCGCCTTCCTTCCATCAACGCCAATTCATCGTTATCTCCGACTGTTCCTCTGCGTGCGACCGGCACAACACCTCGCAAATCAGGCCATCAAAGAAATGGCAAAGGTCAAACGAACGGAAAACATAACAATGTGAGCGTCCAATCTATGTCCTTGGTATCTAATTTTAATCTTTGCTTTCCAGAGTGATCGGCGCAAGAATGCCTCGTCCGGACAAACGTTACGCATGGATTCCATGCCACCGCCTAGCGTGATTCCTCCTCCACACGGTCTTCACGCGTCATACGCTAGGGAATCCCATCCGCCTCCCCAGTATTCGCAACCTGTACAGCCGGCTTCTTATATACCTCATGGGCTCCCACCAATCTTACCAGATCTCCCCCCGCCCACGTCACGCTTCGCTCCCATGAAACATGCGGGTTTCAAGCCCATCAACCAAACGAGTTCGTCACTCAAGAAATTCTTTCCTGGTGAGGACGAGGAAATGGAGAACTTTATGGAGGATTTGCGCGTGCGGTCTGCTTCTGGTAGACACCTCGACGAAGAAACATACGAAAAGACCCGTTCAACCCCTTACCAAAGCATCCGACCTGTCCCCCTTCACCACGAAAGAAAGACTTGGCCGTCACCTCCCGCTGCTTTGTCACCACGGAGGTTGGATCATGATGATTCCGGACAATACCGCGCTCAGACTCCAGCATCCTCTTTACCGGCTGACTTCCGCAAATTATCTTCGGAGGAACCCGACGCGCGAAGGCCTACTGCAAGCAACCTGCCTGTAGTCGAGAACATGCCGGACATAGCAAGCGTTGATGTTCCCTCAACACCGTCAGATTCTCGTGGGGAGTTGTACAAAATCATCTCCCAAGTTGGCGAAGGGACTTTCGGCAAGGTGTACAAAGCTCAAAACACGATTACGAGGGTGCATGTTGCCCTGAAACGTATACGTATGGAGTCTGAGAAAGACGGGTTTCCTGTTACTGCCATGCGAGAAATCAAACTTCTCCAGTCTCTCCAACATCCAAATATCGTGCGTTTGTATGAGATGATGGTGTCGAATGGTGAGTAAGCCTTTTGCATCGAAGTGTGGACGCTTTTCAACGTCAGCTAGGTTCCGTTTACATGGTTTTCGAGTACATGGACCACGATTTGACGGGAGTACTGTCTCAAACGCAGTTCAGTTTCACGGATGCACATCTCAAGTCTCTCTGTCACCAAATGCTGGCAGGCTTAGCCTACCTCCACCATAAGGGGGTCATTCATCGTGATATCAAGGGGTCGAACATCCTCATTAATAATCGGGGAGAGCTCAAACTTGGAGATTTTGGTCTCGCACGGTTCTATCAGAAACGGCGGCGCACTGACTATACGAATCGCGTCATCACCCTATGGTATCGTCCGCCAGAACTTTTGTTTGGTGCGACGGTCTACGGACCGGAAGTCGACATGTGGAGCGCTGGGTACGTCTCTACACAACAAGACTGCCTCGGAAATTAACACCAATATCCGGATAGATGCATCATGCTGGAGCTTTTCACCAAAAAGCCCGTTTTCCAAGGAAATGACGAAATTCATCAGCTTGATGTCGTGTACAAGATAATTGGCACGCCGACCCCAGAGCGTTGGGCTGGTGTGATGGATCTCCCTTGGTATGAACTTGTAAAGCCTAAGGAAACCGTCCCCAACCGTTTCCGGGATCTATTCCAGAAGTAGGCGCCTAAGCATTACCATCACCAATCTTATTATTGACCTACATATATATTAGATGGATGTCACCGGCGGCACTTGACCTGGCAGAAAGATTGCTCGCCTATGATCCATCGCAAAGAGTGACCGCTCTTCAAGCAATGGATGCCTCATACTTCACTCAAGAAGAGCCTCGAGCCGCTCTCCCAGCTGGGTGAGTATACATATTTGATTTATACAGAAGAATACTAATGCACCACTGCAGACTCGCAACACTGAAGGGCGAGTGGCATGAACTGGAGACAAAACGTGAGCGTGCCAAGAAAAAGAAGAAATCTGAAAGTGCTGCTACAGAGAATCATGACATGTAAATGTATGGATGCTATTATAATTACGGACCATTACCAATTGCTCAAGCTGTCACTGCGAGTTGGACAAGCCCCTTCTCCGTTAAATGTTGAACGATGGATTCAACCTGCAAAATAATATTGGTTGTCTTTCAGGAATAAGCTGGTTAACGAACGCACATTTGCTGCCGTTAGTCTTATTTGCGTGTCCCATCGTTTTGTGAACAAAGCCCCAGTATCCTCGGCTTCTTCGACGTCTCCGAGCCCACCCGCTTTGCCTTGAGCGTCATCCTCTTCACGATTACCATCGAACCAGATAAGCTTATCGACCTGGTCTATAGAACCGCGTAACCGACCCTGCTCGATCATTTTGCGAGCCATGGTCTCCGCAGCGCCTGGTGTCAGGTCAAGTAAAGCGCCCAGACCTCCAAACGTGATGTTATTGTATATCTTCGAACTTGCGAGCAGATTGTGTTCCATTACAGCGCGATCCAAAACAGTCGAAGGTCCTGTCCGCGTACTTGCGGCTGGTTCATTCATGCCAGTGGGGTCATCATACTGCCCAGCAGAAGCAAGTCGATCATTGGAAGAGATGGCAATTTTTGCCAGCTGATGCGGCTTGAGAGTTCTCTCGAATTCTTTTACCTCAGCGGAGCGAAGGATATGGTCGAGGAACATCTTAGATAGGATATTGTATGTTGGGAGCTCGAGCGTGCGCTCGTCACGGTAAAGAGATGCAAGCACGCGAGATCGGTTAGGACCAGCAGGTGCCAGAACTGCACATGTCACAGCAGCCAACCTGCAACGATGGCTAAAGCAAAGGCCAAGGTAAGGTAGACCGTGCACTTACAGCATGTGGCGACGCTCCTCCTCGTCAATCTCTCCCACGTAGCTTAACTCGTGGTAACGACTAGCGGCTTCCAAGAATTTGCGACCATAATCACTGATACGAGCTTGACAAAGTTTAAATTGCAGAAGAGTCTCGCGATCGTTCGCCGAATGCACGAGAAGTGCCGCACGATTGTAATATGTTTCGGCCTGAACAGAGTCCTCGTCCTCTAGGAGTAGGCGGACAACACGAACGTAGACCCGAAGCTTGTCTCCATCCCCTACTGACCTGATCGTTGCAGATCAGCGTACAGAGCAAGAAAAGTCTGATGCATGTATTGATGGAAGTCACCTTTGACCAGAGTCGAGGGAGATGCCCATAAGCACCCGAGCAGCTTCACTCCATTCCTCCTCCTCTTCGAGGAGATCCGCTAATTGGAAACGCAGGGTATTGACCTGTACCACATATCTGATCGGAAACACTCTCCTGGTCAGGATGAGACATACCTGTTCTTCGTAGCTCACAATGCGGGGTTGTACTGTTGTCAGTGTGTTCTCTACGACGCGTTTACGCAGTTCCACATCCTTGATAGACCCTTCGCCGAGGACTTTGACGAGTTCTGATAACACCTGACGGCCAACGACGAGTCCGACGCTGTCCTGATTGACAACCGTATCCACAAGTTTATGAAGATCGGTAACGAGGGTCGAGGGATCTGGTCGAGAAATAATTTCAGGAATAAGAGCGATGAAGGCAGGCCCTTTATCCTTCTGGGTAAGGGCCGAGATCTGTGCGAGCCGGTTATCCATTGCGCTGGACGCGGTTTGGAGAGAGGAGTGCGGGCATCACGTGGCAACCGTTGTCGATCAATTATTAATTGAAATTAGTAGTACTACTACTAGTGCTAATTCAAATTGCAGAACCTCCGTCTACCTTCCGTTCTTTGCTGTCCGTTTTTTGCTTTCTTAGAGTCCTTCTGTCTACCAACCCGACCATAGAACTTCGACTTCGTCGTCCGTTGTGCTGCTTCCTGTGTCCATCAGCTATTTGCAAGTGTCTGATCCTATCACCCGTTGACCCACTACGCTGATTCTCGTTGCTCTGTGAAATTCCGCTGTCTCTCATTCTCATTCTCTCAAAGTCACTGTCCTTCATATATACGCTTTCTTAATCGCTGTCGTCCTTCCCCCCTCCTCACTCGTTATGTCTCGACTGACTGGGTCACCATTCCACAAGCCCACTCCCTTCGAATTTCCGGGAGCTCCCGTTAGTCCTCCTGACACCAACGCAGATATCGTAGGGCCTTCCTATATGCTATCTTCCAGTTCTATTCTAGGGGGGCATGAGCTCCGGTCCAGCGGAGCTGAACCGTCTCCTGCCCATTCTGCGCCCACCCCAGAATCAGCTGGAGCCCGTTTCCGGAAGATATCTTCAATGGCCTATCATACTTCCGGACTCCGAGAGTCTCGCGAGAGGACTCGAGCGTCGAAGGCATTCGTGATCATAATTCCACCTACTGCGTTTACTCGGGAGCACGGCCAGTTAGGACATACGCTATCATCCGGACCCCGTCACAGATTATCACAGGGACTATTAATGCCATTGTTCTCGACAGTACGTCACAGTCATGGAAGTTCTGGCATGTATACTAACGACTGCGTAGATGTATGGCCAATTGGCGGCCATCGCTCGCGAATATAATTTCCCCAGCACAACGGGATTGTGCCTCTACCCCCATTTTGTGGAGAATGGGGTCACCATGACGCCTCGCATATCCGACGAGACGTGGCCGTTCATATGGAGCCATGTCTTTGAAGGTTCGCCTTCTTCAAGGCTTCCAATAAGCGGCAAGATCGAATTCGACATTGACATGCGGCAAGCTCGATGGTATGCGTCATGGATTGCCTCGTCTCATCGGGATTATGTCGACCGTTCATTCTCTGCGAACCCTTCTATCGCTCATGAACGACATGAAAGCAGGACCACTTCCCAGGATATTGACGACCCTGAAGAGAGCCGCTACGTCGCTCCTACAGCTCGTCATGTACCTCGCAAGCTTTCGCTCGTCGATAGATACGATATCACGTCGTCTCCTTCGGGGTCGCGCCCTGCTTCTCGCTCTGCCCTTTCTCCGCCTGAGCCAGCCCAGGTGTCATCCCAGGTTTTGTCTCCGATCTTCCAGGAGGAAGAGCCACAGTCAGCCAGGAATGAACTAGATAGCCGAGTAAAGTCATGGAGGGCCAGCGCTGGCCTCAAGCCTACACCGCTTGCTGCAACAGGGCAGACCAGTTTGGAGCCTGCCAACATGCCGAATAGACTGCCCATTGAAGACACCCTTCTGGATACACCGGACCATGAGCTCAATCTTGCAGATTTTACTTGGTCAATATCCTCTGCAGGCCCAAGTGATCGTGATCCCATGTCGCCCATGTCCTGGGACCGACTCTCTTCCGTTCATATTGCTGATCGAATGGAAGGCTCGGTCTGCCTCACACCCTCAGACTGCACCTCCTTTGGACCCTCGGATTACACATTGCCCTCCCCAGGTCCCAGCCATTATCGAGTTCCATCGCCCGATATCGCTCACCGTATGTACGAAGATATGCCAGCAACCCCTTCAACGGCAACGAGCTGGGGCGCCCCCCTGGAATTTCCCCCTTCCCCTCTTGATTATTACCGCGCACCGTCTGTCGACCTTGGGCAGAGGCTCGTGTTTAGTCGTCCTGTCACTCCTTCGACTGCCACCAGTTGGGGTCCTGCATCCTGCCCTTCGTCTCCGCTGAGCAGCGAGTACAGATCAGGTTCGATACACTTAGCAGATCGTGGTGACTATAGCAGACCCGTGACACCTTCAACTGCAACTTCATGGGGTGCACCATCGTCGTATCCTCCCAGCCCGACTACTCCCTTCTACGTCAGCACACCCGACGCAGGACATCGTGGGTTTGAGGATTCGGACCTTGAACTAGGATGGAAACATATGCCATGGGGCCATTCCTGGCCATACAGTCTGGGCTCTTCTCGCCCGCAACAGGCTTCAACTGTAGACTTTCCCATCCAACGTACAGTCGCCCCTTGGGCATTTTCATGGCCGTACCGAACATCTGAGTACACATCCAACCAACCCATGGATCCTCTCTTCGCCCACTCTCCTTCGACTTACCCTCGATTAGTTATATGTGAGTCTAAGGTTTACTTTCAAAGAAAATTTTCAAACCATTCTCTGCAGATCAGCCTGTCTATCCTTACTTCGATCTGTACCCCGCAATCGTGCTTGCGGAAGATGATTCTCCAGGATATCCGTCTTTCAATCTCTACCCACCTCAGCGTTTAAATGCCAGCCCGCAAATATCCCTGGTCTTGCAGCCTATCGTCGTCAAACTAATACCGTGTTATCCCGCTTTCGATCTTTGTGAGAGTTTACTTTGATGTCTTTAACTACCATCTTAATGAATCCTCAGACCCTGCTACCTATCCCGGAAGTGTCCATGAGATTTACCCACCGGTCGTAAATGATGTTCCAGCCGCCCCGATGAAATTAACTTCTCGGTATCCGTTTTTTGACTTGTGTAAGGATGACTACATTATAATTGGTATAAGGCTAATAATTTTCTGCCAGACCCTGCTGTTTACCCACATATCATGCCATATCCCCCAGCTCTTGATGCATACCTCTTAGATAAGGATACAAAGGAGAATACGCAAGGCTATCCTGACTTCGATCTATGTGGGTTGACCTCACTAGCGGAAGGAGTATGATAGGAGTTTGACTTACATCAAAATGACTAGACCCGGCTATCAGCGCCCGCAAAGACAAAACGACGAGTAGGTCTTCTGGCTATCCAGACTTCATCCTTCGTAAGCCTTCCGCTCTACCTTGGGGTGCTGTTATCGAACTGTATCTTTAGATCCTCCCGTCGAGCAGTTTGGGACATTGGGAAAGAAGATCGCGATTGCATTATCTCCCGTTTCTGTCACAGTCAAGGCCCGCTATCCATCCTTCAATCTTTGTAAGTTGGTCAGATTTCCGAAAGCCAACTGGTTTTTTAAACCTATCTCTAGACCCTGCTGTTTACCCATACTTTGACCTTTGTGAGTTTGTTTGCCTTTCGTCATACTTCGCTGTGCCTGATCCGTTTGCAGACCCGGCTCTTGACGGCAAGGATGATCGTGAGACCTCGGGGATTCACTCCTTAGTGGGATATCCACACTTCGTCTTGTGTAAGTTCGCATCCTGCTCGTGATACTGAGCACTCAACAATTCCTGTGTACAGATCCACCAGTGGCCGCAAAGCCCGAAGCGGCGTTGATAAAACGCACAGCGCATCCCGTCCTCGATCTCCGTAGGCCTTACTCTTTATTAGCATCATGCTCTTGGTGTTGATTTAATCGGACCCCACAGAGCCTATCTACTCTTCAGTAGAGCGGCAGACTCTCTCAGGTGAAGATAATGTCAGGTCTGGGTACCCCTACTTCGAGCTCTGTCAGCACACCTGTCTTTCACCTTGAATATCCACTTACTCTATTCTCAGACCCGACCGTGCCGAGAAAAAAATCGCTTGCACCTGGACCGGCGCGCTTGTCGACACATGCGCCATGTTTCTACCCGATTTTTAACCTATGTAAGTCAACTACTCCATCTTTACGTCTTTCGTTCTCCCTTTCCTTACGAAGGCCTTCACGTTCAGATCCCGCTGTGTATCCATTCATTGTGGTTTATCCTACATTCCCATGCACTTCCAGTGACTCGGATATCATAGCGCCTGGATATCCCCACTTCAATCTATACCCACCTTCTGCTTCCAAGGTTGAGCCCCCGTTGCAGTTCGTCAGCCCTGTAGACTACCCTCGATTCAACCTCTGTAAGTTACCTGCCATTAACTTTCCACTAATCTTGTCTCACTCCAATAGATCCGGCGGTGTATCCGTACTTCGACCTGTACCCGACGATA
This sequence comes from Lyophyllum atratum, assembly GCA_014905825.1. Lineage (NCBI taxonomy): Eukaryota > Fungi > Basidiomycota > Agaricomycetes > Agaricales > Lyophyllaceae > Lyophyllum > Lyophyllum atratum. The sequence continues at coordinate 1,827,851 of JACGCN010000002.1, read as the reverse complement.
GCTGGCAAGATAAGCGACGCCAGTGTAGAGACGGCCGAGATCATCGCTTTCAACGCCGAGGCTCAGTATCCGGCCTTTGATCTATGTTTGTATTCCAACAACATGCTTGGGAGCCTTAGCTCACGACTACCGCAGATCCTGCCGTCTACCCATACTTTAACCTTTGGCCAGCGGTGGATCAACCTCGAATGGCATCGCCGTTACCCCAGTGTAGCATTGGAAGGTCGGCGCAAAGTAGATTGACTCATTCAGAATTGCATGCTATGGTGATGATGGAGCGAGTTGGATCCACTGGATCCTTTGGGTCCCTCGGGTCTCCAAAGCATCTTTCTAGCAAACCTATCAGGTCGCATGACGATCTGCATCATACGGTATTTCCGGACGGCCTTGTAGCAACCCCAAGCGGTACATTAGAAAAGGCGTATCCGGAGGTTAGCTCAAGGACCACGAGCTTCTCGGACGAATTGCTAGCTCGTCGTCGGGTGTCGACTTTACGACCAAGCAGTACGAGGCTGACACCGCCAGCGGCCCCCAGTCCCAGTCGACTTCCTCGGCCTCCTCCTAGTCGTGGCGCCCGTCTATCGAGCGCGTTTGAATCTATCCCAGCCCTTGATTTCGAGGATGACATATCACCAACACGAATCTCACCAAACAGGCGAGCTCCCTCATCCCGCTTTCCTCAAGACATAGAACCGCGCCAGACGTCTGGGCTGAGTAGATCCTCCTCCTTGATGAAGTCTTCCAGCCATGTGCCCGAGCTTAATGCCCAGGTTAGCCGTTCCAGTTCGTTCTCGACAGCGCCAAAGTCTGCTCCAAGGAGGCGTGACAGTATAGTCTCACAGAGAGTCAGGGCATTTAATCCTTGTACGTCAAAGTAGTTTTCTGTTTTCTGCCTAACATATAATAATATCTTTCCATGACAGCTCAGGATGATATTGAACTTTCAATGGACGCCCTTTCGAAATTCCCTGCACCACCGATGCCGCCAGTACCGCGGGCACTTGTGCCGAAAGCTTTGGATCCCTCAAAATATGCATTTGCGCGATGACTCAACGACCATCCTTGAATATAATACATCACCTCTCTAGACATAATACAGGCATTCATGAAGGACTAAATCCTACTCTGAACATCGGGGAATAAGATTGAGCATCATGAGCTGTCGTCGTAAGGTGGTGGTCCGTCGCCACTCAGAGTGTGGCCCGAACCTGGCATAGAAGTCGTGGGAGAAGGTGTTGCGGACTCGCGTGTAGTAACAATTGGTGGGTTTCCCTGTAGTTCAGCTTGGCGAGCTATCGCAGCTGCGCGAGCAGCTCGGCGCTCCTTTTCCCTCTCATCGTGAAGCAGTTTGCTCTTCCTGTCATCCATGTAAGCCAGTTTTACCTGCAGATATGAATTAACGAGTGAATCCATGTGGTATGCCTAATACAAGTCCTTGCCTGGTTTGCTACAGCTGCAGCAACGGCTTTCTGATCAACCTTCGAACGGGCGGCGCGCTCCGCCCGTTCACTCTCGAGGTCTACAAATTCTTTGAGGATAGCGGTCCCAATTTCCAGATCGCCCATTCGCTTGGGGTTGAAGGTATAGAAGGGCTGAAAATTCTGAACCTAGAGCTGAAAATGAGATAGTGCGAATGTGGGGAGCGATGGAAGGACCTCGGGTCGAAAACCAAGCTAGTTGAGCATGTATTCGTTGAGTCATGATCAAATTGGAGACCTGTGGAATTCCACTGACTTCAATGGCGTATTCAAGCGTACCCTTGGGATCCACAAGATTCTTCTTAATGGTATTATTTGTAGGCTTGAACTGCTGGTACTTAGGGTTGTCAGGTTCACGCAGCAAGTTTTCCGCAATGGTAAACAGTGTCTGAAGAGTATGAATATAAGGACGTCTTGATAGAACAAGAATACGAGTGTACTTTAAGGGAGGCAGTAGCCTGATCCTTCGAATTCGGCCGCAGGATGCCAGGGTCTATGAGACGACGGAAAGCTTGACGGCGCTCATGCTCTGCCGCCATCTGTGCCGCAGATGGCTGTGATGATAATTGTCGAGCCCGACGTTCGGCGGCGGCGGCAAGAGCATCAGCAGATATACTGGGCGATGGTGCTGGGCTTGAGGGAGTTGACATGATGAGTTATCGGGCTCAAACAGACAAGAGTAAAGAGAGACCACAGCCTGAGTTGTCGAGCCGGCTTGAATCGATTGATTGGTTTAGACATCACGAAATGTTGGCGATTAACCTGACTTATCTATCCCATGACTTATCCTAACCCATTTTCATGACTTATCCTAACCCATTTTCGCATGGTCTCACTCGAGTCGTTTTTCACTGGAGGTGATGGGGCACGGAATCGGATCTTCCGGGTTCAAACCAACATACGACTAGGACAAGATGGAGAAGAAATTTGTACTGTAATTTTCTGGTATTGAGCGTCGCCAGTTCTAAATAATCGACCATGTCTATAAGCTAAGAATAAAAAATAAATGAAATGAACGACGAGGAAATGGATATGGAAGTCATGGTCTCGAAAGGACGGATAAATATGGAAACTGAACACAGGTTGGGATATCCAAAGGATTAAAACAACGGCCAAACGGTCTCACGACGGTGAATGAGTGCGATGCTCATCATTCGTCTGAAAACGATTCATCTATGTAGTAATAAAGTTTCGAGTTTACAAAGACAATCCGATGGAGTATAGTCAAACTCACTCTAAATTAATGAACCTCTTGAATGCTTCGTAGCAGCGAAGTACGATGCAACGATTGTCCAAGGGCTTCATTCCCTTACTCCAGCGACGATATGGGCCGGGGACGGAAGGGACATGGAAGTGGACGACAGTAGGCATCGGAGGAAAGGTACCATACATGACGGCATCGGCTAGTTACTTCGTAACGCGAATCTTGTAAAATACCGGGGCAGTGCCAATTATGATAATTCCAAGGATTAGGCGGTGCTGGACAGGGTTCAACCCAACGAGAATACGCTTTTTGTTGTTCCTCTAACATGCCGCAATCGCCTCGGCAATGAGTTGCGCCTCTGCGTCCCCTCTGTCCTCCAAGTGCCGTTAATCTTCCTGAACTAAGAGAATAATCTCGGAACGGTTTAGCAACAACCATACATCTGTTTTTACATGCATGGAGACTCCACAGATAACGAGTTCGATGTCTTTGCGGGTGCGTAACAAAACATTGAGACTGGTGTAGCCAAGAATGTCAAAGAGACGGACTGCGAAATCGTCGACAGCCGACTCCTTTAACGGCGTCGCACTCATTTCAAGGTCCATTGCGGAGATGGTACGGAAGGCATCAAGGTCGGTCGTGTCCTCTGGCCTCGAGCTTATCCAGCGTATCGGCGGGGACATGAGGTTCGGGAAGAGGGTCTACTTCGAAAAAAGCGATAGCATCTTGGGATTCCGTTTGGATGTTGTACGCGGCGAGTTCATTCCGACCCCAGTCGCTTCCTGATTTACCGGAGCGGATTATAAGTCCAGGATTCAAATATTCATGTCTGCCGGTGTTCAAACGTTCAAGCTTCGATAGGTGCGATCGCATTCCCACGCAATCAGCACAGCCACATGCCTGTATTAATTAAATGAGGCACTGCAATTACATCCAGAATACATACACTAGTGTTCCATATTACAAGGTGACCATAGGTTGTCCATCTTCTACGATTCATACTTCTTCAAAGCGAGGATCATCTTCATCCAGCTGGTCCACGTTCACAACAGAGGGATAACGCATTTGCCTCCGATCCTCGGCACGGAGATCATCCTCAGAGGAGCTATCACTACTCCATGTCTGCTCGGCAACGTCGGTAGACTCCCTGCTCAACCGCTTCATATCGCCAGAGAAAGGCGACGTGAGGTTCGGGAATGATCTCGCTCGAAGCCTTGATAGGAAGGTGTCAGCTGAGTGTCCGGAGTTGTGCTGTGGGTTGGACGGTGGAAGTGAAGGGTCTAATCCTGAGTCCTGTCCGTTGAACGTAGGATTCAGAAGCTCTGATGTCCATTTTCGGCGAATGGTGGAGGAACGAAGAGGGTCCCTTGCAGGACCGTCAGTTGGGGTGATGGTTTCTGAAGCAGGTGAAGGAGACGCATGGGCGTGGCCTCGCTTGAAAAACCAGCGTGACCCACGGCTAAACGCTGCTTCAGCATCTGTATCAACAGATATTGGATGATCGGAGCTGCTGTGAGGTGGTGAAAGAGCGAGTGGAGGTACATGAGGATCAAAGCTTGGCTTCGAGAGCGCGTCCGTCTGACGCAGAAGCATGGATTGTGACTCAGAAGGGTCGGCGCGTCCTCGAAGGACTTTACGAATATACTGACGGCCCAGAAATATCTGCTTCTCGATCTTGGCTCTGTTCTCAATCATATGCAGCTAAAAAAAATCACCTCAGAAATATTTCACAAGGAGACCACGCACGGCTTACTTTCGGCCACGTAACGCTTTGCCCGACACGTATCATCCTGTCGAGCTCCGACGGGTCTGGGTCACTCAGTAGCCGAAACCAATCCTGTAATTAGGTTGTTATAAGCGCTGAATACTATGATTGGATAAAACAATATTTTACCCAAAGGCGGGTCTTTGGCCAGATCCTTAGTAGAAATGTTAGATAACCCCAGCAAAGTTAACGACACAGCACTCACGTTACAGCACCTTCAAATTTCTGCAAAAATACGCTTGACCAATCCTGTCCAAGCAACTGAGGAAGAAGCTCAAGATCGCGGATGACTTTGAAATTTTTTGAAAGTTCATGCTTCAGCCATTGTTCAGCTGCCGATAGCAGAAAATTCCCCCGCCAGCCTGGGCAACGTGAATCCTTGAACTTCGATATGATATGATTTACGCACCTTTGCCCTTTCGATGAGCGACGGGCTTTCCTGCTGAACCTCGGGGCGCGAAAAAGAACAAATGGACGTGGGGGTTGACTTGAGAGACAACGGGATGTGTCACTAAACCAATGTGATTGTTAGAACCAAAGCCAGCCTGTTTCACGTATCATTATTACCGTTGAAATATAGGTTTAAAGCTTGCAGGGGTATATCCACCCTGCGATACATATCAAAATCAGACCCAAGCAAACGATGGACCAGCTTCGGACTTACCTCAGCGAGCCGTCTTTGAACCTACTTCCCCAGTTCCATGGTACGACAGTCCCGTCTCTTAATTTATGCATCAAGACCACAGGATTTAATATCCCGGGTACAGCGGCAGAAGCGAGCAACGCTGTCCATATCAATGTGTCGGGAGCAGTCATGTAATTAAGCAGCTTCGTTGGCCTGAAAAAATAGAGGAAATAAGTGGTGGGCTCAGCGTCTTCGTCTTCAGACGCACGTACGAATGTCGATCAGCAGGAATGACGGAGATATTCAATATCCGACCAGTCCTCATGTATGCTTCCTTGAAAGTCATAGACCCGCGAGTAAAGAATGTGCACTGCAGGTAATTAAGTGCTCAAGTGAATGATTCAGTTTGACAAGCGAAATGCATACCTTTTCTGCCCATCTGGGAAAATAACTTGTCAGATATACTACTTTAGCACGAAGGTTTATACTTACAGAAGACTGTCAAAACGTGCTCCTGTTTTCCAAAGTCTTGTGAACCAGACCTTGTATGACTCTTCGCAGGCTGTGATCCGATTCGCCAGCTCAGGCACCAACAGATGCTTGAGTTCTTCGTCAGTCCTTGTACATACTAATGCTGCAATGAGACCGCCTGCACTCGTGCCTGTGACCACTCGGGGCAACAAATTGGCGTCAAGAAAGGCCTTGACGACACCAACGTGGTCTGAAAGTGTAATCAGGTTAGACCATTTAAGTTAACGATTTAAATCATACAATATCCGAACGAAGCCCCTCCCGAGAGACACAGTGCAGAAATACCTGACAGAGATGAGTCCTCAATATAAGAAATGTTTCAACGAACACTCACCAAGATTGGTGTTGGCGCTCTTGAAAAACCTCTTTTCTCGTCGATCGACAATTCAGGCGTCTCGCGAATGAATTCCAATGCTTTCTCCAATTCATTAAAGTAAGCTGAACCTGCGATTAGTCCTTCTTTCGTGGCATTTGAACTGTGGGTAAGTACACTCAATTAAATCCTTTGTCCCTAGAAACGTCTGTCTTGGGTAGGTAAATGTTCCTGCATCGATGCTGTAGACTTACTTCGCTATACAATCTGTGAAGATGCGTAAGGGACGCTGGGCCTAGACATGGAGTTTAGTACTCGCCTTGGAGATTCCACTCCAGCGAAATTAGCACGGATGCAGGTTTCTAGTACCCCAAGACATCCCCGAGCATCTTTCTTTTCGCGTAATGTCTTCAGAGATCTTCGCACCTATATACATGGGAAGATTCCACTTAGATTCCACCTTGAAATAACGAGTAATAAAAGTCAATTGGAATAGCAATACCTTCTTCACCAGCTTCCAATCATAAAACGGATCTTCATCAACTTTCTTCCATTCATTGAACTGGAGGTATTCGTCGAGAGTCACTGCTGCCTCTTTCCACTCCTGTGTTACCCGTGGCATGAGAACTTGAGAGCATGGACCTAGCAGGGTTGTACTCACCTGGTAATTTCGCGCCGCCCGCAGCTTCTTCCGGAGTACCCCTTTCTTTCCCCTCCCTGAGGTTCGTGATCATTACACCAGTAGATTCAAAACCATTAGGTCAACGTACATGCCGTGATATACTCTTTCGTGTTCACTAACTGCCTGATCATGACATAGAACCCGAATTCCGCGGCTATAAAGAGGAAAATAAAGCACTGCGGGGGACTTCAGTAATGCTAGTCTAACGGAAGCTAATGGGCCATACCAAGAGGGGCCAACGTAGCAGAAGGAAAAGCCAATCACTCCGTTTATCGTGGGGCTTAAACCTCTTCCTGCGCCTGTATATGTTTATGGCGTTAGTATGATATATAAATATCACCGCGAATTGCCACGCACCTCTTGACCCTCTGATTGACTGGCGCGAAATCCGACATGGCCGACACCTTGCGAACGCGAGGCTGAGGCGTCAGCCCTGGTGACGCCGGAGTTCCGGGGATGTTTGGTGAGGACATATCTTGGTTGTCAAAGAGTAGCTCATCGGCCCCAAGCGCGTCTGCAAAGGCCTGTAGGTGTCTGTCCAAGGTCCGAGCTCAACAACGGGGAAATGGGGTAACAGTCACTTCAACTCACGACTCGTCCATGTACTGTGCAGCAAGCAACTCTTGCGCAATTATCTTGGGCCGTTTTGTGGGATCTGAAGTGGACATGATAGTAGATAGTGGGGCACAAGAATAAAGACCGAGGTACGTGGAGGCGTAACGGGTAAAGTGAAGTGATCCCGGATGGAATCTGCACGTGACCTGACGTAGTGTCCTCCGAGTCCTTCGGACAGTGACTAGGAGGAGGAGGAGGAGTATATTATACTGGCTAGGTCCCCAATTGGAACAGCCAGTTCACCACGGTCGCTACTTATGTAAGTTAAGTACCAAAGATGACACGATAACTAGTTCATGGTCCCGCAGTACACACGCACCCACCAGAGAGTGTGAAAACGGGCACGAAACATATGCAGAATCCCCGGCCTAAAGTGGCAGGACAACACGGGTAAAACCCTGTGGGAGTCAGACAGCAGTTCTCCACTCGCCCGACAAAACTCTCCGTGATCCAGGATTTCATGCACGCCGCACCGTAAACTCTTCTCAAGAATACGCATGCAGATATGAAAAGGTATGTATGTAGACAGTTCAGCTGTCTTGGGGAGCATTTCCCCCCTGGTATAAATATATAGGTTCGGCATAGAAAATTTGGAGGACATCATATGCAAGCTTGGCGAGGAGAGATACAATCACCCTTTGGGCGAGCAGGGCACGCAACAGCACATCAGGCTCGCTGTGCTTGGCACGGAAGCCGGGTAGGGAAACATCCACTTGCGTCCAAAATTCCTGACGGAGAATGACGAGAGGGCCATGAGGGCAAGTGATCACGGCATGCACTGCGTCTTCGAGGCCATCCTTACAGAACCTGCAAACCCGGAATTGCCTAGGAACAGGTTCCCGACGTCGCTCACTCCATCGTAGGCGCTCTATGGCAAGTTCGTGGCATGACAGCACAAGATGTGTCAGGGCTTTCCCAGATATGTGCACCACTCCATGCCACGGAAACACCCGTGGCCCGTTGCTCAAACACCCATGGCCCGTCATGAAAACAGCAGTGGCCCGTCGATATGGCGGCTCCTTCCCATATCTACCAGCTACAACTGTATCGTTATATAGCCAACTCTGCTCAAAATATGGCACCTATATGCCGAACCTCGTCTTGGAACTGGTGAAAATCTGCCATAAAAACAAACAGTGCCTTCAAAAACAATTGGAGCCGCTGGGGTTGAACAGAGGACTTGCACAATACCACGACGTAAGGCTGCAACTCGAACTGACACTCAAACCCTCTCTACTATGTGAGCCATGTTTGCCGCATGCTTGCATTGGATACAGACACCTCTCAGGTGGTATCATTGGCGGCCTGGCACCATATGGACCTTCCAATATGGCGTGTTGAGCTTATCTTTGTGCTCTGATCAGCTTTGGCAATTCCTGAGCGTTGAGGAATGTAGCTGTATTCCTCAACGTTTAGGAATTCCCAGAAAGGACACATATGGCCATTGGCGTCCTACATCCATATTCTTTCACCTCTAGATATGGCGGTGTGTCTCTGTAAATCTTGGCTCATTCAATATGGTGCCTTCCATCCATATTTTCTTGCCGATTAAAAATGGTATTCTGCTTCCAAAAATTGTCGCTCCAGAAATATGGTGGCATTTGCCGATAAGTGCCGGCTCATTTACATATGGCGCCTTCCATCCATATCCACTGCAGATCATAAGTGGTAGCCTCCTTCAATAAATCCTTGCGCCTCCAATACGGTTGCAGTTTTCCATAAGTGCTGACTCATTAATTCATATCCCCCTCTTACATATGGCAGGCTCCTTTTATATATTGTAGCGGCTTTTAACCATATTTCTTGCTCTCAAATAGTGGCTGCTTCATTCCATAATTGGTGGCTCTATATGCAGTCCTGGTTCTACTAGCCCTACTTACTGTTTGAGAGCTCGAATCCTCAACCGATTCCAAATTGATATAAAAACCTTCGTGTACATAATTGCATGAGCCTGGCCCATATAACTGACCGATTTCCTGATTCGTTTGATTCCTCCGTTCCCGCACTCTGCCGCACTTGAATTTACCAATGCCACACGTGGGTCCACCGCCATATATGTTTCCAAAAATGCGGCAGGGGCACATTTTTTGTGATCGCTTGCATGGAAAACATCAACGCCATAAGTGCTGTGGGCAAAGAATGCGGGCTCGCGAATCAAGCAATATGGCCCAAGGGCACATGCAAAATCATAGATGATCCGTTTTGGGGCCCTTTCCCACCGCGTATACATTGCAGAAAAGACATCGTTTCTCCCTTCACCCTTTGGAATGAAATGAAAACCGTAACACACACTATGAGTGCACCAAGCCGCCATAATACCTCCTGTCAGTTTCTTGGCCCCATACTGAGCGTAATATTTGGAGCATTTTGCGCCGTGATTGTTGCCAGTTTCAACTCGAACGTCATGCTTGAGATTTTCATATATCGGCCTATGTCGAATCTGCGGCAAGCTGTAGCAACAACCGGTCTACAACAAAAAGGTCAAGTCCTCAGCGGTTCAGAACATTCTCAAAAGGCTTACCTCTCGCCAATCTGCATCTTCAATCCGGGCGGTATCCAAGCTACCTGCAGGGGACTGTGCCACAATCCGGGTATAAACGGTCAAACCACGCTCAAGTAGCCATTGACATAGTCCGAGAACTGGCTCCGGGTATGGTTCTTTGTGATGCTTCAAAACTTGCAAAAGCACCGGACAATGTATCATTTGAGATGCGGTGGCCTGACATGGGTTGGTGTTGAATAAAGCCAGCTGGTCAAGCGCCGTTTTGTTCAACATCTGTAAGACAGATTCATCTGCGGCAAGCTAAATTTTGTTAATATCCTGGCACGACCCAAAGAAAGGTGCAAGTACCTGAATAAACAGTTTCCTATACGCCTTGGGAGGAACTGTACCACATTTAACTGCAGACAATCCAAAGTGCTGCCCGAACAACATGGCGAGGAAATGGTTGATAGCAGTCAACTCCAAGAGCACTTCAGGGATAGATGTCACACGCTCCACCTCAGCCTTGATCGCGGCTTCAGACCGCTTCACTCCTTCCTCCTCCTCCGAGTCATCATTGTTTTGCAGCCCAACAAAAGCATCTCCAGCTCCCTTCACCACCTTGCGTAGCCGTCTTCGAAGCTTGGCATCCATCAGAACCTGCTGCTTCCAAATATACTGATTCTTCCGCACAGGAGAGCTTTCATTAGAAATTGTTGGTGGTCGCAAGGTGGGTAAGATGTGCTTCTTGTTGAACCCCACTGTGACGCCATCCCATATCACATCCTCTGGCATAGGGCCACACGTTGGGCACCACATATCGTCTCTGAAGTCCTGGAGATCCACGTAGGCAAACCAAGCGGCACGGAAGATTTGTTCCGTTGCAAATGGCACAGGAGAACCACCTGCACCATACCGGCGGCTGATCACAGTCACCCATGCAGTGAATGGCGTCTCAGATGACGTGTAGACACTTGTATAGTCATCCAGTAGCTCGTGTGTAAAGAGAATTCGATTGTTGAAATTAAAGATCCCCAGAGCCCGGGGCTCCGGTCCTATAAATCGACGGGTGCGCCCAGAACAAGTCGAACAACTCTGTAGCTGGATGCGGCTGCACATGCCCTCTGTCAAGCCATAGATAATGCAGTCTCTCTCCACGGTTTGGCGGTGAGGATCGTAGAAAGTTCTTTTTGGCCCGCATGCACATGTTGACACCGAGTCAAGCTGCAAGAGACGCGGGGCCTCCCGGCAAGGCTTCGGTCGGGCATAATGGATAATATCTGTGTCAAGAGCAGCCCAGACAGGTGGTAGCACGGGCTGGTAGGAGATTGCGCTGCTGCGGTGGACCCGTCTCCTACTAACTGGGAACAAGGGCTTCAAGTTAGCAAATTGAAATTGGATGCATCGGCCTCCGCCTCACCTGCATCTTGAGCATTCAGGTCTACACCCACCACATCATGCTCATCATTCCCAATGTCCAGCCCCAAAACCTTCAGAAGCATGTCCCTTGAGCTCACGACATGGACACAGTTGTCCTGATTGTCCTTCAAACATCTCCATGAACCTCCTCCTCTATCGTCACCCTCATGGATCACTATCGATCGGCTTTTCACATTTTCTCCTCTTGAGCTTACTGAGAAGTAGTTTGTGAATTTTTCCCCTCCGCCCATTGGCTGGCGTGCAAAGAGGACCGTGGATATTGTACTGTCTTCATTGGTGCTCAGTATGTGAATCTCAGTCGCTAACTTTACTTACCAGCCAACGCATACTCATTAGTTGGAAATGCATCCTCTCCGTAGTCCTCCATGAACCGCCTGTGAACACAGTTGCCATCTCTCCTACTGCTTTTGCAGTAACAACCTACAACGACTTCCGTTCCAATTTTTGTGCGTTCCAGATGAAACCAAGACCGCTAGCCGTGTCATGTCAGCTCTAACATACATTGCAGAGAAAAGGTCATGCTCACTGTTCCCGATGCACTTTTTTCATCCCAACCCTGAACGACAAAGACATCCCCATATATCTGCACCACACTGATGCCACCAGCCCAGAACAGATCAGCATAGGCGGTATCGTCCTGCGAATCGTCCGTAGACTGAACCGGAACCTCGTCTGTGAGTCCGGGGACGACTTTCAAGTTTGCCGCCTTGTTGGCTTCTCCTAGGTATGGTGGCTCCTCTGTGATCTCAGCCATCTCATCGTCACCTACAAAGCAGGCTCCTTTAAAAGCCTCTGAGATAGAAGCCACGCTCTCCTTGCGCTGTACTTTGTTTCTCTGTCCACCACCATTCACTACCACTCGTCTGCGCTTCAGAGGTGATGGGAGGCGTGAGCCATCTGTCCAGAGTCCTCGTGCTTCTGGCTTGGGCAACAAATTAATCTGGGCACGCTGCGGAGCTTGTAGCACGATTGCAGGAACTTTCTTCTGCGGTCTGGACAGAGTGATTGACATGGTCGAAGTTAAGTGTAGTTATGGCTCAAGTTTACTGTATTCTCAATGTCAGCATCTGGCAACGTACCGCCAGATGTCGCTTCTGCTTTTTCTCTACGACGTCCTGCCTAGGCTTTCAAAGTCCGGTCCGGTTCGGTTTTTGGCCCACTTTGGCCGCGACCGCAACCGGAACCGGTTGGCAAACTTACAAGGAAGATCCGACCGACGACCGAACCGTGGTCAACCGGTCGTTACCGGTCGCATCAACATCAACGACCGGTTTGGACCGGTTGTGACTGGACCCGGTTGCAACCAGTCGCAAGTCGGTCTCAACCGGTTGCGACCAATGACAGCGCTGCGAAATTACTCACTTAATTCAGCCGAAAATCTACTCAGAGCACAAATGTAATTGAATATAACACATTTATTGATGAGTACATAGTATATCAGAGCCCATATTCTAGTTAGATGAATAACAAGTGTTGAGATCCCGAAGATGACGATGAGCGTCGCAAAGGTGGATATGGGGGTCTTGATATCGCGATGTTCGGCTGATAGGGCATGGTTGAGGGAGGTGGCAGCGGTCAGGGGAGGTGGCAGGGGTTGGGTGATGTGGCAGGGTCGGGCGACGTGGTGGGCTTGTGAGCCAGCAGTGGTGGCCTGGGTGAATGGTGACGGGGCGACATTCGGCGCCGGGGATCGTTGGATGATGTGGTGGTGGTCGTGCGTTGTTGGGTGACATGGCAGTCGTGCATTGTGGTGGTGGGCTGCGCCAGGCATGGTCGGGTGACGGCAGGTGAGGTGGTGGCTGAGGTGGCGGTCGTGGGCTGTGCCGGGCATCGTCGCGTGACGTGGCGGTCAACGGGGGCTTTGAGGAGTGCAGGGGGGGTGCTATGACTCCTGGGCGCTGTCTCCAGGTGGTCAGAGACAATGAGGTAATGGGTACGAAGACGTACCTCGTGGCTCTCCCCCAGCTGGGGTCTGCCCTGGTTGCCTCCCCTGCCACCCTTCACTCCTTCGCTCCTTCGTCTTGTCGTTGTTACCGGGGTAGCCTAGAGGACTTGCGCGGCATTGTGGGGTGGGCAGTTGGTCAGCGATGTGGAATGGTCGGCGCCAGGGACGCAACGGCGGTGGTGGTGCTGGTGGTGGAGGAAGAAAGTCAACTTGTTTGTGTATGCGTACCATGCGACATGTGATCGGTTCCGACCGGTCCTGACCGGTCCTGACCAGTTGCGACACGCCAGCCATTTCCGAGCAACCGCAACCGCCGGCTTTGGAAATCAGCCGCAACCGCAACCGCAAGTCCGGTTGTTTGCGGTTGCGGTCCGGTCAATTTGCAGTCTTTTCCGGTTGGTGCGACCGGACCTCGAAAGCCTAGTCCTGCCACGTCACACCAATATGCGATCATCTCCTAGAAAGACTACTGCGACTCCAAAAAAAGCTGCATCTGACAACTTGAAGGGTGCTTTGGCATCTCCAAGGAAAGTCCCGTCAGCTAAAAGGACCGCGACATCTCCCAAGAAGCCAGTGCTGTCTAAGGAGCCCAAAAAGCCTCGAGGATCACTGCGCTGTAAGCGATGCAAAGGTTCTCCTCTGCTTAAGGAATGCGAACATAGTGCAAAGCACAAGAAGGAACTTGCAAGGGTACGTTTAGCAATGTTCTCACCTGCACCGCATTATCTTTAGCTCGCTTCATAGGCTCTGTTGGCCGATGACCTGGCAAGGAGTATTCCAGCAACTCCTACCATCTCTCAGCTAGATGATCAAGATGCCAGCACTGTTCACGCCTCCACTATATCTGACAACATCATTTATACTACTCCTCCTATCCCCCAATCTGATGGTCCGGCCTCAGTCGCCGTCCACCCCTCTCCTAAAGCAGACACCTCTGTCATTGACCCACAGCTCCTGGGACTGATTACACCTCGACCTGTCCAGCCCATTCACCCTATTACTCGTCCGTCGGGAATTAGCCAGCTTAGACTCTTTCCACAATCATCGCCTGCAAAATCCGCACCACATGGTTCAGACACTTCCGAGGTAGACATGACCTCTCCTCCTTCCTCTCCCATGGCTTCCTTGTTTGCATTGCCCTCTACTCCTTCTCTCAGCCAACCCCGCACTCGAGCGAACATGAACAACCAAATATATGGGCTGGTGGACGGCGCCATGAGAGGCAATCAGCCCTTTGGTATTCATCGTCTCTTTGTACATTATTACCTGGCTTACCAGAGCATACTAGACATTCCTCGCAAGCGGCCTCTTCGTATCCCCATGACTGCTGTTGCAAAGGCCTCAGACCGGTTCCGTGAGCAAATGATGGACATCATCACCCGTGTATGTTATTCCCTCCCTCTCCGTTGCAAATGACACTCAAGCCAAATTGCAGGTCGAGAGATTGGCGTTGGAGACCAATAGCTGGCTGTTTGTTGCTGGTCAGCATCCTCATGCAGCATCGAGCAATTCTTTTCTCCATTACGAATCTCCCAATCTGCTCAGTGATGCCCTCATGGAAACCAACACGCTTGTCAACGGTTTCGGCAATGTTGTCGAAGCCCTTGTTCTATTGAACAAGAAGAAGGTGATTGAGCTCAATAATCGGTATGCTCAAGCGGACAAGGAGAGGACTGAGGCTCAGGAGGAGGCGCGTCAGGCTCGTGTTGCGCTAGCTGAAAAGGACGACCAGAATATCCTTCTGACTAGTATCATACAGAGGATTCAGAGCGGAACTCTGCAACCTCACCAAATCCCGGAGGTGCTGAAATAGATAAATAGATAGCGGCAGTCAGCAATGTAACCATTCATGGCGAAACATCATAAGAAAACAAAATATATTGGAGAGCAACCCAGATATTACATGGGAGCCACTTCGTTAAGGAGCTGCAGACGGAAGTAATCCAAGTTGGTGACAGTTGCGGGTATCCTTTCACCGGGTGCTAAAGAAGCATGATTAACATCCAGTCCAGACTGCAGGTGTCTCGCAAATATTATGACGTAGACTCCGCAGTCATTAGTGTTCTGCTGAAATGGAACCTGGATTGTTACGTTATATCGAGCTTGAGTATCGAGCTGTAAAACATGGGGGACATACCTTATGATGAGGATAGCACTCAAACAGTTTGATGTTCCAATTCAACCGACTGCAGCCAAATTTTTTCTTCAGCTTTTGAACAAGAGTTCTCATACCCTGTGTTAAAACAAGCGTCGTCAACGTCAGCTCTACGTGAGAAACCTGAAACTCACCTCCACTAGTTTAGCATGACGACTCTTCAGCCAGTTGTGGTTGCCAATTTGCTTCTGGTAATTTGAAGGCAAGCTATCCAGGATACGTATGACTTGGCGCTCCAAATCACAGTGGATCAGCACCCAATGAGACTTGTTCACATTGACCGGGAGGAGAATGACCCTTAAGAATTCAATACTTTTTTGAATCTGCAAGACGGCGTTAACGATCACAATGTAGTTGAGGGAAGAAGATGACGCCACACCTGATTGTCTCTCCATTTCCAAGCACCCTCCCAGGCTCGATCAGTCAGCTCCTTCGATAAGTACTTTGTGTAAAACAGAGGCGACAGGCAAAGGACATCTTTGGGCGGTGACGGATGGCATATGAAGTAATCCACCAGGCTGTCGTTTAACCACGTCTCCGGCGATAGCCTCTGAATGTCATCATACTCGAGATCGTCCTTATGCCAGTCCACTGGTAACCGATTGATATACTGGAAAGGACAAGCTCAAGAAAGAACAGCATTGAACAATTGAACATCTTACCTCCTGCAGAACCTTTGATAGACCAGATGAGGATGTTTGAAGCCAAGCCCGGAAAGCGACATCGGTAATGTACATCTCCGATTGGACAGCCTTTTGAAGGCAGATAATCTGCATATGGCGATCCTTCAACTGTCTTTGAGCTTCTGATGAAGTACCCGAGAAATCTTGCATGAGGCTATCGAATCTGCGCTTGAATCCTGTTCCCATCTGGTGGGCGGAAATTGCGCGCTGTCTCAAGCCCTGGGCCTCGTGAAAAGACAGGAGAGATCCAGATGTTAGTTTAGCTTCAAGAAGTCGGGTAATCTCCTTGTATCTATCGTCGCCATCGTCGACAAGAAGCTCCTGTAAGTCATAAACCTGGATCCAGTTTTCTAGGTCGTTGTGCAGATGAGACATTTGTTGGACAAGACCGGCAGGCAGGAGCACGCCTGCTGTGACCCCAAGAGTATCTTTTGCCATAATAATTAGGGAGGGAGTGATGTGCGACGATGGGAAAATTTCGGATGGGGATATGGAGTGGGACGATGTATGCGGCCTCCGTACAACAGGAGTTGTTGGAACTGTGTGGCTTGTCTCGACATCTTGAATGCTGGTTGGTTTTTGTTCGCAAGATCGCCTGTTCCGAGAGAATCAGAGATAGTTTGGTACATATATAAACTGCAGTCGACTTGCCCGGCGTTTCTTTGTTTTTTCTTCCTATATTGCTCCTGGTGGTACGCCAGAAGCTCCGCATCACTGGCCAAAGATAAGCAATATCGGTGGCAAGAGCAGAGAAACCATCATACCTCAATTGAGCGAATTTCCTCCTGGATCTCTTGGTACCTGCAGGTATGGCTTCCTCATCTTCAAAATTTTTGTTGCGTTGACGCGATCTCCCCATAAGCGACTTATGAGTGGTCGGAGGTCGGAAAACAAGCCAGAGACCGTAAAAAGCAATTCCTGAACGTCGAGGAACACAGCCACATTCCTCAACATTCAGGAATTGCCACAAACGGTACACATGGCGTGGCAAAATCACTTGTAGATATGCTATACATATATAAGTATGTATACATCCCGATGCTTAGAATTCACCGACGAATAGGACCGTACTTGTGTCCCTATCCGTATTTCTCGTTGTCGACGACCGCGATGTATACAAACTAATCTACATGCACCATCGCATTCATCGTCACCGATGAACACGATATACATCTCCTAATCTACATAGGTACATAGTGTTTAAGGCCCCACCCGTGTCCGTCGTCGCCAACGCATAGAACAGTATGCATGTTCGCAGGTCTGACGGTACCTCCTCCCAGTGGCCCATGCCCTCCGACTATCTGTCATGGTGCAGATACCAGGCCTCGAGAAAGTTGAGGGCTTGTGCGGCGGGGATCGAGGTGTTGAAGGCTGAGTGCATGGGGGGTCCAGTTCGATCGCAAGTTTGGCGTGAGTTAGAGAACGGACCGCGGAGACGCAGGGGCTTGAACCCCACGCGTCCGTACAAGCCAACGTAGGGGTAAGGCCCCGCGTTGGTGCGTTCCGATGTGACCTGTGCCCGCTGATTTCGTCCCTCAAGACAGGCGCCAGGCACCATCGTCTTGCCCCACCAAATGGCCAAGGGCGGGTACCAGAGGTTTCCCTGTCCCGATCTCTGTCTCGCATCCAGGTTAGAGGGGAGAAGGGCAATGTCAGGTTTCCAAGTAGAGGTAGTCTGCGAATAAAACATTGCATGGTTAATAAACGGCGGCCGAACAGGGCCTAGCAGACGCACCTTGGCGGCTTCCCCCACCAGGGGTCTGCCAGCCCTCTCTCCGCGGTCTCACATCCCTGTGAGGAAGGAGTGCGCCGTCTCGTTTCTTGAGTCCTAGATATGGAAAAAATAGCTGTAAATGCAAGCGATATCGATGAGTACGACTGAGCAGACATAGAACAAAAAGAAATACAGAGTAAAACTTACCTTGAGCAATCCTGGGCACCGTGGCAGCGAGCGACGAGGAACGGGCGGTGGTAGGAGGTAGAAGGTAAGAGACCCGTGCCGATGGAGTCCCGGGATCGAGTTTCCTTCGGCGCGTTGCCCAGACGGGCGGTGGTACTTAGGAGGCGGGGAGAGGGAGACTCAGATAACGACTCGGAGGCGGTGCTGCATCAACCAATCAGTCACATGACATGCGTCATGCGCTGACTAATCGCCGCGCCCAAGTCCTTGCTATCTCCCGCCTCTTGCCACCATCGCTCATGCATCCGCTCGCCGCCAGCACGCCCAGGACCCACCTAAGTAGGTATTTCACTTGTATCCTTCGCCTTTTCTGTCATATACCTATGATGTACTCCTTTTGCATTTACAGGCGTATTTTCTACTTCTATGGCTACCTGAACGAAGCGGCGCGCTCCTCCCCTCCAAAAGGGATGTGAGACGGTGAGGGATGGTCTAGGTGAGGGACGGTCTAGAAGATTTCAGGCGGGCTTGCATGCGTTCGGTCGCCGCACCCGTTCCCAGGAACCCTCAAGGTAAGTCTTCCTGTTGTTTTCTTTGTCTTTTCAACTGATGACCGTTTGTGTTCACAGATGTTTTGTCTATATCTACGGCTCAACGAACAACATGGCGCCCTCCTCTCCTTCCAGAGGGATGTGAGATGGCGAAGGACGTCCGACAGCCAGGGACCGGTGCTGGGCAACGGGCAGCCCCACCATGTTCCGGCCATCAACGAGGTACGTGGCCCGCGTCATCATTCCCAAAATGCTGACCCGTCCCCTCACCATGCCCCTGCCAACAACAAGGACTTGGACACCGGTGCTGCAAGCCTTGGCAGTCGGAGGAACTCGCATGGGGCTGGGACAGGGTGTGCGAGCGACGGGCAAGGACGGGCAAGGGTGACAGGTAAGCCCCGGCAGTTGGTATGCGAGCGACCTCGAGCCATCAGATATTTTGTTGTAGCCATAATGTCAACGTATAAGATTTCAAGGTATTTGTCGGGAGGTATGACATCATGAGACAGCGCATTTTACAGAATTGCGCAGCGGTATGATGTCATCTGTTGGACTTGTCCAATATCCGTTGCCAGTCATAATCGCAGTCCGGTCTTCCACCTCTTCCTGATTATTAATTGTATCTAGTCTACAGTCCCGTCATTACGAGGTCATGTAATAAACCATCTTTCAGCGCGCGCGAGAACTTGCACAAGGTGTGCTCAACCATTATGAGATCCAACCCAACGTCTCTCTTCACCCCGGGTCTCAGAAGCCTGTCCATCCTATCGTATATGCTCTGCAACCCACGCTGCACCTTTTCAACCTCTACATCCCCTCGAGTTGGTTGGACGTCCATCATCGCTTCGGCCGGCCAAGACACGGAATACAACAGACCAAGTTTGTTGAGGCCATTGACGGCCCCTTTGTTGATTGTTCGAATTGTGCGCGCCATCTCCTCGATCGTCGGCGGCAGTACCACCCCTGCATAAACGTAGTCACAGGTGAGAAGGTACGCTGACAATGGCCCAAGTTGATAGAAGCGTGTTGGTCGTCCTCCAGAAAGCCATTTCCAGCAATCTTCGAATTTGACTGGCCCGTCTTTGGTGAGCTCTTCCCACTTGAACGTCTCACTCGCCCTCCAGTACTTTGAAACGAGATCGGTAGACCTTTCTGCGATTGGGACTCCGTAGGCATCCTTTCTACAAAAGTATGTTTCTGGTTTATTGAGATCGATTTTAACTTGGTTCCAGTGGTCGAGGGAATGGAACAGTGTCGGGTTTTCGGTGGATAAAGCGAATTCGGATGAAAATGTCACCCCTCGCCATATCAGCGCACTGAAGAACCCCTCTCTGGTGCGTGCGTAGTGTTTGGAGAACGGACCGTGCCCCACAAGGATGTTACGTCTCGATGGCGCATGTTCACGGAATGGCAAGAATCGGTCGGGAGCGTTGGCCAGCTGCGTGTGGAGGGCGGCATGTTCTGGATCAGGTCTGTTCCCATAAAAGAAATCCAGTGTCCCCTTCAAAAAAGAATCAAACAGCGCCAGCCTCTCTTGCCCAATATGCGCAATCGCTGGGGGAAGGCTGTGGATCGGGGGTCTACTCGGGGTGCTGCCTTGAGCCGTGTAGTATGTTGCTTCCCTCATTATTATCGCCATGTTAGAAAGTGCCTTCCTCTGCGGGGATTCGTGGTCCGCAAGTGGATGGGCGGCAAGGGCACGGAGAAATGGTATGGCATCCGCCTCCGTGACATCCTTCGCCCGTGTTTCCATCAAGGACCCTTTGGTGAGAGTCTGATGAGTCTTCCATACACGGTCCATAATCAACATGTCTTCCCCAACCACCTTCAGTATGGCGCCAATAAACCAGGACTTGTATCGGTAGTCATCGGAAGGGAATGAAAGCCAGTGGCGGATGACGTCCGAGATAATGAGCTTATTTGCACCCTGTCTAAATGCGGTTTCTGGTTTCCGGTGCAACCAGCGGTTCTTGCACAGATACGGTGTTCCGGGTAGTTCGGGGGAGAATTCACCAGGAATAAAAACGTGTGACGGGCTTTGCTGCCGTATGAACAAATCAACGGTGAGCATGAGCCTCGCCAGCCATTGGTAGCCGTCTGCGTCACCGCCCTGCGAGATCATATCGCACTTCCTGGCGATAAAGACGTCGAGCCAGTACCATGCAACATAGTTGGTCATCATTATACTGCGGCGCTCCTGACGTGAGGAGATGGACGACCGCGCCTGGTGGGAGGCCAGTTGTCGTAGGCCGAGCCATAGGTTAGCGATGTCCTTCATGCCGGAGAAGTGGGTCGTGCTGCCTGTGATGGCGGATGATATAGCGGCATATCCCTTCGACAACATTGATGCGGCTGTATCGTCATCATGGTAGGACGTGAAGAGGTCGAAGCAGTCAGTCTTGACTTCTTCTAGTTCACTGCTGATGCTATCCATAGATATATCATCCAGCATCTTGAACGCTGTCCGTAACTTCAACGTATTGCTCTGACAAGTTGCTATAATTGTACTCACCCATTCTGCGCCGATGAGGACGTTCCCGTTCCACAATGAGTATACCATCTTCTGCCATACCGTCATCTGCCATGCCGTCGTCCACCATACCATCAGCATTGTGTGAGGTGTTGCCCGCTGGTACATCTGAATTGTTTGTAATATGGCCGGCAAGTTTAGTGCACTGAGGGCAACATATGTCTTGCGGTATGCGGCCCCGGTGTCGGCTGTACAATTTCTTAAGTCTACTACTAACCAGTGAAAAGGACGACGTACCGTGGATTGACACCCCTATATTGGATATTTTTCCTTTCTTTCTCGCCGGTTCTGCTTTAGTTCGTAAGGTCAGCACGCTTTGGGTGCATGTTGGACTGCCGGTGTGAAACGATAACTCACCTGTGTCGGAAATTGCTTCTGGCTCCTTCCTCTTGGTTCCTGTGAGGTCTGCTTTGTTGAACTGTGAGTCATTGGTATAACGACAGTTGTCAAGAGATGTACCCATCTCCTCTTCTGACTCGAGCTCATCCTCGGCGTCGAAACCTGGGTCATCTTCTTGTACTGGCAAACCCCGCTCCTCTCCCGTGTCCGAAATCTGCTGGCTCTCCGTCTCCAAACCACCACCAGACTTGGAGTTCTGTCCCTCTTGATTCCAGGTTGTGAGCACCACCCCATCAAAGACTAGCCTTTCCTTCTCCGGTGGGCCGGATGCTACTTGCGAGTCTGAACCTGAAATTCCTGGTTAGTGTACACAACAGCTGGGTTCGAGAACATACTGACCACTTTCTGAACTCCATTGAGACTCGTACAATGATGATATGTCTTCAGAACTCGTCTCGTACTGCTCCGTCCAAGTTATGTGGACGTCCTTCTTCGACTTGTGCTTTGTTTTCTTTGCTTTAGTCTTGGGCTTCAGATTTCGTGTCATTTCTGGTTGTTGACGGTAGGTGAGCACACATAACGAAACGAGGTCTCAGAAACTCACTGGGTTTTGAACGGCCTTTTGCCTGCTTTTTTGGTTTCTTCTTGGTCTTGTCAGCAGGAGGGGCATTGATGAAGTCACTGTCAACGGTTTCCCAGTGCGCAGGATCGACCTTATCCTTGACTACACAGTATCGTATGTGGCCCGCGAACTTGACATGGTGGGCTTCCCATCGCGCAAACTCTTGCCGCCGGAAGTCATTCTGACTGACCAGCTCGTCTGAGACTTCAGTATATGAGGGCTCGTTGGAAGCGTCGGGCTTTCTCCAACCAGGAGCTTGGTTCCACAGTCTAGGTCTGACACATCTTCCGTCCTCATGGAGATAAGAGAACGAATTCATGAATGCATCGCTGTCCACTTGTACTTTGAACTCGGATGGGAGCTGCGTGATGAACCACATGTTCATGCATAATAGAGCGCGTAGCTCCCATGAAACAAGTTCCCCGCGTGGCATGATGACACTGCCATCCTCAGGGAATGTACTATGAACACACCAGCCGCGATGCTCGTGCGTATGACTTCTGAAAAGGTGGCGACTAATGTATCAGTACTGTACATGTATCTTATTTATATTGCACGTACTCGACATTGGTCATCTCCCCGGGCACATAAAATGTCGTGTGGTCAGGAAGCGCTCCCAATGCATATCGGGCATTACCATCCGTCATTCTTGAAGGCGGATACGAGATAACAACAAATCGGTAGGCATCTGGAAGTGGCACTTCATCGGCTGGAGCTGTGGGCGGAGATCCCCCATGACGATGAAGACCTGAGAAGTTGATGCATTTGCCGCGATACAGAGGGACGAACACTCCAGCGTAGAGAAGGCAGAAGGAGCCGGGATCGTAGTTATCTGGTATAGCAGAATCCGAATACATGTGAGACCAGAGCCCCGCATTGTCACCACCGTCAATGTGCGGGCCGCCGAACATGCCCATGTCCTCTGCAAGACTCGCGCCGCCTGTTCACATTCATCACGTCAGTAATTATTCACTGGCTAAGGAGTGAACATACCTTGCCGCTCTTGGGCGACGGCGACATTCAGCTGAGCCGTGGCATAACCGAAGTTGTCATCTGAGCCAAGGCGAGGGGTATTGATGAGTTCAGCGTGTGTCTCAATGGTGTGAACGATATCGGGTGGCGCCTGTTTCAGACAGGCCATTGCGATGGCCGAGGAAGCCTGGAAGACTGTCAGACGGAGACAAGGGATACCGGGATGATGTGAATGACGTACAGATACAAGTTTCTGCCTGATGATCTGCGCATCATCGAGAGCCCCCACTGTCTTTCCCGGTGCACACGGAGCCATCAAACCTGGTTGCTGCTCGAAAGAGTTGCCAATGGTGTAGCAACGGGTGTTACGCTTGACCGGCTTGGCTCTATCGTTCCGTTCGAAGGCAATTCCTCCTGTCCAATGCTTGGCAACGGGGTCCCAGAAAGGCTTGTCTCTGTTCCGTTCCGATGGAGGACCAAGGGCGAGCTCACGTGCTGAAGCCATGGATGAAGCCATGGAAGGCGTGATAACATCCCTTGATTCCAGTTAGAATACGAAAATAGGTATGGCAGGACGATACACACTTTCCAGACACCCACGCCTGTAAAATATCATTCTCTGGGTCCTCATCTCCATCTACGTCCCTTGAGAACAGAAAATCACCGTCCTTTAACTCCAAATAACCTAACGCGCGTTACCACTAGTTGAGATGGAAAGAAAGAAAGGTGCTCACCGGCATTTGCGACTTCGTGTACGGTTCCCTGTGGAATCTCCAGTTGCATCTCCACCTTCAGAGCCTCAGTCATGGCTTCCTTTGTTAGTTTCTGCCGGTATATGACGGACCGCCCAGAATAGGATATGTGAGCGCGGAGCGGGTGGTGAAAAGCCTGGAACAGCTTAGGAAGGCAAGCTGGCCGTCCGGGGAGCGTCAAATCCTGTTCATAGTATCCTGGTGGGGTCATCTTTTAGCCTTGCAAAAGAGATACGAGCGATGCTACGGATAAAAGAGGTCAGAGATGATAGGAGTCCAGTGCGTAGATAACTCACGGAACAGATGTGCGGGCGACGGGCGCAGTGGCAAGTGGGCTGAATGGGCGATTGTGGAGAATTGGTGCTCTCATGTTGCGATTATATACCACGCAAAAAAAAAAGTCGGAGAGGCCGACGGATGATCGGCGTGCTGCAATTTTCTTTTATGACTCCACCTACAAGAAGCAGAACATCACAATACCTGTCAACTAGCATGGGCGAACGAAACGATATGGGGGACCTTCATTCATGATCTTGTTGCGAGGAAGGCTGCGAGGTACAGGGCCGGTGTGTTGAGCGGGCACTTAGAGGCGGGAGGCAAAGGCTTCGCTGATAAGCGGAGTTTGAAATTCTCTGATCGGATGTTCATCCAGGGCCAAATCTCCCTCCACGAACACCGGATCAAAGAAATCCGATCAAACATTTACCGACAGATGCTCAAGTTATGGCTTGAGACGGTTGTGAAGAAATTGGTGAGTGCCATCTGAGGACTTGACCCACCGTCTCAATATGTGTTTGGGATGCAGGTCGACAGCTAGTCACCGCTATTCAAGCCGTGAGTAACTATCTGTCTTCCGTCCCTACTTCGAAATGCTAATCAAGGGCAGTCTCAACGTGCTATTTCTCGATGGTATTCGGGGGAGTTCCTACCACTCACATGACCAGCCGGTGATTTTTTCGAAAGACAGCGGGCGACAATCCGGACCACTTTACCCCGACTACCATCCACCATTCTCGCGGATCCCAAGTCAATATCGCACCTCTACCAGTTGGTGAAGCGGCTGTCCAACAGCCAGTGGGAGAGGATCATCAATGGTGCCGTGGATGCAGTGCCATGGGCGCGATGGGCTCTTCCTGACAATGTAGAGGCCGCATCTGGCGATTTCGTGATTCAGGACAATGACGATGATGAGTAACATAACTAGCACATCTGTTCGCGTTTATCGTAGCTCAGCATCCTGTATTCCAAAGCGAAAAATGCATGTATTCGCTCGTCGGAACTGTCGCGCAATGTGTAAACTTTCGAAAGAGTCCGGACTTTCAGCCCCTTTCTATTTCAAAGCTTTCTCACACTTACGAAAGGTGTATCGCTGTTGAAAAGAACTGGGGGCGTTCTTTTCAACTCGCTCTGCGTGCCACAATTAGGTTCTACCCTACGCGGTCGGAATGGGAAGTAAGCTCTGGGTTGGAGTCTCAGAAGTTATGTTACATAGGTCAACGAAAGCGGATGAATAGAGGCATTACAAATGCGATATAGACACTTCTGAACGGGTTCCCTGGAGAGGGCATTGGGGACGGCACTTTGAAGTCTTGAAACGGGATTGACTATTATAGAAACATGGCGCGCTGGCCATGGTTCATGTATTTCAGCCGTGCCTGCCTCCTTCCACATTTGAGTATACCCAGAACCTGCAGTACCGTGGGGTGGGGGCAATGTATTCAACTACATTCCCAGGTCTTATAACATTCCTTTTGAAAATCCCCTCCCCGAGGAGGTGAAATAGTGAAAAATCAACGCCTCTGATTTTCAATCAGATTTCAACAATATACCCTTCCTTGAGCTGGGGTGTCATGGTTTGGACGGTTGCAATGAAGTAATGTGTATATGGCGGGGTGAACAATCTCTCACACCAATGGGTTCAAATTGTGCTCCCCGCAGAGGATGAACTTTGCTACGACGCTTTTGGATACACAAAGTACAATACATTAGATTGCATCTGAGCATTGCTGATCATTGAATTTCTTTGTGGAAGGGGGGCAATGTGGTGTCGAACACCTATTCTCATCACAAACTTATCACAAACTTATCACAAACTTATCACAAACATTTCCACGGTCCACAATTCCACACTACGCATATATTTGTCTCGCCAACTTTCCTGATTCATCTGCTTTCATCATCAAACCGTCTGCTTGGCTGCCAAAAGAAATATGGCTGGGCGCCAAAGATTTACGGAGAAACAGCGTAAAGTGCGGCACCGGCAGGCAAACAGCAGATACTACGCACGGAACATTGAACAGTGTCGTGAAAAGGCGCGTTTGTATGCACAGGCGTAAGTCACTGGATTTTGCACTTCAAGGAACTGTGCTGAACGGGAATTGTAGACGTAGAATACGACCCAAACAACAGGAAAAGGCAGATGTTGCAGGGCATACAGACGCAGGCCAGTCATTGCCGCCTACTGACTCTTTACCTATGCCCACTTCCTCTGGAAATGTCGAAGTCAAGCAGGCATCCACGGTAGATGTAGCGGGGCTACAGGAGTTCTCGCAATACCCAAAGAGCTTGACCAAGTCTGGTTATTGCTGTAGGTAGTGACACGAAAACTTATCGTACAAACAACATGTAAACAACACAAAACCGGGCAACGGCAGAAGCCGTTGCCAAATAACACCAACCTACCCGTTGCGGGTAGGTGACCCGTTACATACCCCCCTTTAAGATTGCATAGCAATCTTCAAAAAACACCAAGTTCCAATATGCGAACTTGAGAGAGTAGTATGTGCGACGTGAAACACGTCACAAGTAAGAAAAGAATAAGTTAAGGACATTAAAAATGCCCCCATGAGAGAGAGAAATTCCCTCCACTCGGTCCCCCAACTCGTCTCGTCCATGCCATTTTGCAAGTGGGTGTGTGGTCTGGTACGATGACCTGACACTAGCGCCTGAGTCCCTAAGGTTGATCCAGTCGTCCGCCAAGTCGTCAGCCGGTAATTCATGGCCCGTGCTTCATTGGTGTATGACTCCGCCTCTGTATATGGCCAGCGACGGAGGTGTACAAGACACCAACATTAATCCTGGAAGGGGTTTCAGCAGCATATGGGCTGCTACGACGTAGGAAGAGTCGCAATCGGGCCTATACGCTAGTTTGACGTAAGAATACGCCAACACACGAGATTACCACTGGCAAGGTACAACATGAAACAGTGAGGTGGGGAGGAGGAAGGGAAGAGTATGATGACCATTAATAGCCATCGGAATAGAAATCACTACTCTCAGAACCTTCATCAGGTTCAGAGTCACGATAATTTGAACCATTGTTAGGCTCATATTGAGTACCAGCATCTTCATAGATGCCTTCCTCGTTCTCTGTGTCGTAATAATCGACGATACTCGGAATAGAAATCACTACTCTCAGAACCTTCATCAGGTTCAGAGTCACGATAATTTGAACCATTGTTAGGCTCATATTGAGTACCAGCATCTTCATAGATGCCTTCCTCGTTCTCTGTGTCGTAATAATCGACGATACTACCCCCCTCCTCTTGATCACTCCGTGAGGATTGATCAGACTCATAATCCGAACCCAACATGGGCTCATCCACGAAGTCGTCTGAGTTTACAGAAACTCGTTCAAATTCTTCCGTATAATAACGGAAGTCACCACATTCCTCTTCACACCGGTACGTCCTAACATCATATGCCAGGATTTCGGGTGCATCCACAGTGCCTTTGGACAGCCTACCGTTGCCCAAAGACCCTTCGTCACTGGTTTGACAAGAAACCAGCTGACGCATACACGCCAGATATTCGACATTTGTAAACGCGGAACGCGTCTCGCTACAGTCGTAGCCACCCACAACACTAGGGTTTGGTGAACGCGACGCGCTCACGAGTTGCTCGTCTGACTCATAATCATGAGCCGAATTATTTCCGGCGATGTCGTCGTTGGATAACTCAACATTCGAATCATCATCATAATGATTCACCCTCGGCACCGTAGAAGGTGTCGATGGCTGCCGTACATTCGTAATAAATGCACGTTCCACCTCCATATGGTCAAAAACCATATCCACCAGTCGAGGCAGATATCCCCGTGGCTGGCGAGTCATCGACATGATCCGCCGCGCCGTGAGTGGTGGCCTCCAGCGCCCTGACTCCATAAACCACTCAAGAGCTTGATACCGAGCTCCATGGTTCACCAAGTCGACAAAACTATCCACCTCCCTATCCGACACCCAGTAACGCCGGATAGTCGTGTCGATTTGTGAGGTATACACCCCACGGGCCATGTCCGCCGTAATACGGGCTAGTAGGTCCGTAAATGGCGAGCATCCACTCGGTTGCAACCCCCGAACAGCCGCCAACAGGACAGGATCGTGCCCCGTCGCGTCCGGCAACAAGTCGTCGGGAGTCATGTGCGTCTCCGTTGAAGTCACATGACTTCGTTTGGTTGATTTCAACACACCACCATCGAGCGGCGTCCTCGACGTCCCTCTCGCTCCATCGCCCATCAGGCCCTCTCCTCCAGGACTCACGTCACCTCGGGTGTGCCCAGGAACAGCCGAAACCCTCGCCAGGCCCTGCGATCTCGCGGGATCGACCATAGATGGCCGAGGGAAGTTGAGGCCTGCGTGCCTTGGGGAAGGTTTTTCGCGTGCTTTTGAGCACGCTGGAGTGGTTTTCGAAGGTATGTGAACCTTCTCACATGTCCGGGATGGCGTTAACGACGCCATCCATGGTGCACTGACCCTCCTTGCGTCGCGGGAGCGACACAAGTCGTTCCCAGCGACTTTTAGGGCCGAGGTCATCTGCTCCGCACGTCCACGGCATGCGCCTCGACTATGGGCGTGGGCTTCTCCCCCCATACCCACTTCCTTGCCATCCACCCTCGTGTGGATGGCTTCCGACTTTCTTTCCGAGCCCCCAAAGAGCTCGACGGGTCCTGCATGACGCGTGAACACGCCATGCACCGACTTTTCGCGACGTCCAGCCGCTACCGGGTCCAGCACGCGATGGGCGAGGGCTATCACCCCCGCCTTCCCTTTCCTGCCATCCACCCTTCCACGAGTGGCTCTGGCCATCGTTTCCGAGCCCACGACAGGCTCGACGAACTCTGCATGACGCGTCACCACGCCATGCACTCCGTTCCCATCACCCTCGACCACACGCTCCAACCACAGCGCCCGTTCTGCGTTGCTCGAGGCCAGCACGACATCCGAACCACGATGGACGCCCGGCGCAGCGCATCCCCTGCGTTCTGCTGGGTTCAACGCGGTCGTTCGATCCTCCTCAGCGCCTTGGGGGCCACTGTTGTCGGTCCCCACGCTGCGATCATCAGTCCTGCTCGTCGTCAGTTGACGACGATTTCTACCACCGGCGTTCAAGTCCAGTGACAATGGCGGCAACTCGTTCGTCGCCAGGTCGTTTCCTCCAGGCGGCACTCTCAGTGTCGCCTTCAGCTCGGGGAAGTCGAACCCCACCGAGCTCGACTGCGACACTCGGGTCGGTTTGACCTCGACGGTTATCGGACACTCCAACAGTTCCCGATTTCCTCGAGACGAGCTTGTCCTGCTGCCGCGACTCGACTTCAACGCCGGTATGGTTGCTGCCTGCCCTTCGGGTAGCAGCCTCGTCGTTGATGTCGTTGTTAATGGCCGCAGAGACGATTTCAGCGGGCCCGCTGGCCCGCTTGTCTCCTTCGAGCTTGACAGCTCGATCCCTGGTCGACATCCTTCGATGCCAACCTGCACCTCCTCGAGGCGGGCACGCCGTCGTTCCTCGCGGCGCGTCTGGTACTGCTCCGTCAAAGTCTGGAGCAGACCCTCAAAAATTTTCACGGCATCAGGCGGATCATTGACCCACCCCCTCATGTAGCGCAGGGCGTCCTGTGACGCCTGCATTGCCAGTTCCTGCATTCGCTGAGCTCGCCTCGAGCTCACATGCGGATGCTTTTCGAACCATGCAGTCGCGACTGCTGCCAGCGCTGATGGTTCGGCTGCTCCATGGCCTCTGTTGAGGTCACTGGATGCACTGTCCGCCCGACGACGTACAACCACGCCATCGTCCTGGACTTCTGCGGCCGCCACTGCGACCTCGTCACCTCCGTTTCCGCAGGTCCTCGTTTCCGGAGCCAACCTGGCCCCGTACTCGTCCATTGAGTATTCGGCTACGTGGTGCTTGGCCCAGTGCGCCGTCCGCTCTCTCCTCCACTCCTTCCCCAAACCAGAATTTCGTCCCGGATGGACGTCATTCTCATCCTCGATCGCCACCTTCGACTGTGACTCACCGACGACAACTCGCCGGCCATGTTCCCCTGCATCGCTCGGCGACGACGCCCTGCGATTGGATCCTTGAGAATTCACTGACACCGAATGTCGCCAGTTCATATCGTGGTCTCCACCACGATACGTAATGTTCACCGGCGCGAGTCGATTGTACTCGCGTCGTACAGATCGTTTAACAATCGATTTGAAGGGAACCACATTACCATGGTTCTCTGAATACGAGCTAGTCCCAGATGGACTAGCGGGCCTTCGAGATGCAGTCGACGCGCGACTGGACATGCTCGCTACGTCGTTAGTTCGCAGCGGCGGCTCGATGTAGTTAGTTGACTCATTATGAGCCAACCTCGACAGATGTTTTGTATTAGGACTCATAGATAGTCCTTTATCTACATCCTGTATTATAGGTACTATTAACTCGGAATAGAGAGCTAATATGTCTGTAGTAGCCTTCGAGCTCGATGCCCGAACATTCGCACGAACGGCATCCAGAGTGGCAACCTCGACCCTATCCATGATGTTCCTGGGCCACTGATAGCCCAGCCGCAACCAGAATCGGGCCAGATCGACCTGACAGCGCCGTAGGAATTCGTCCGAATCCCTAAGTAGTAGTTCCAGGTCGTTCCAATGATGTGGCAACTGCAAAGCAGCTGCAACGGCCGGCGATGGTGCCGGTCGTTCCGAAACAGGTAGTGGGGACCCTTGAAGGGTCCCAGATGGAGCCAAGGGTCCTGTCGAGTGCCTAGATGGGGCCAGGGTGTCCATGTCGTCCAAAAGGAGCAGAGTAGAGAAAAGCAGATTGTACGCGTGAGAGATAGAAGCAGAGTATAGCGGGATATAGCGGGATACAGCAAAGATGAGCTGGCTAGCTCAAAAAAATGTAGCGGGGCTACAGGAGTTCTCGCAATACCCAAAGAGCTTGACCAAGTCTGGTTATTGCTGTAGGTAGTGACACGAAAACTTATCGTACAAACAACATGTAAACAACACAAAACCGGGCAACGGCAGAAGCCGTTGCCAAATAACACCAACCTACCCGTTGCGGGTAGGTGACCCGTTACAGTAGAACCATCTTGTCCCGAAGTCGACCTGCACAGTCGACCCTGGACTATGATGCCTCGTCATTTGTTTTTGCAGGATGCACCGCTACAACCTCAGAAGAATAGCGAGGGCCTAAAAAATTCTGGATCATTCCCTCCTCGGTTCTACGCTCGGGAGAATGTGGTGATCACGGCTGGGAGTAGTAATCCAAGTAACTCTCAGTTGCATCCAGGGTCTCCCATCACTCAATACTCCCCTCTTCCCCCATCCTCCCCACCCTCTGAGTCTGATGAGTCTGACTCGCAAGGCCAACTTGGTAGCGACTCCGAAGACCAACTTGTAAGCGATGAGGAAGGATATGATTCAGACGAGGCATTTTGCAGATACTTAATGGGAGAAGATAGTGACTGGGCCAGGCGTAATTGAAGCAGGTGAGTTGAACTCTGTGTCTACTGAATAGATAACTGACGGACCGCAAACAATGTGTAGAATGCAATCGCGGGCCTGGTCTGCTGCATCCGCGGATGTCTATTTTAAGCCATGTATGAGAATTGATGGCAAACCTAGATACTCTAAATGTGCCTGATCTTAATCTCAACTGCACGTCACAGGGTCTTGATCTGAGATTGGGTCCAAATACTTTTACAATCCTTCCTATAAATCTCTGGTACGCGAAGGTCAATCATACGGTTGTAGGAGTGGCAGACACGTCGGTGAAGCTTGTGAATAATGTGTGCCAGGCCTGGGCAGATCTGGTCATCCAAATCACAGCGATGATATATCATATACCCTCAAATATAATTTCAGGATCGCAGCGACCAGTCAAACCATCGTAAATTTCATAGGCCGTGTGCCCTTTGCCCATCTTCCAAAAAAGGGTAGGGTTGGCACGGGGCAAAAAATAAGCATATGAGCGAGTGATGGTTGGCATCGGTTTTTGCCTTGGCCGTATGGATTATAATTGAGCAGCAGGAGTGTAACATGTGAAGGAACTTACAAAGCGATAAACATATACCGATAGCAACGGAAGAGTCAAGCACATGGGTCGCATGCGTGTGTCCAAGCGGTGGTAGTTGTGATCTGCTATAGAATGAAAACCTATGAGTACCGTATAGTCAGCGTGGACTGGCCTGAATCTTCCAGACTTCATGCTCGCCTCATGTAGAGAGAGGCGATAAAGGCATGGACTAAAGCCATGAATACTTATGATGTCCATACTCCTCGCCAACTGACATGGTGTAATTTGGATAGGGGAGTTACATATTGTGATGGACATATGGTTGGCATGATTTGAAACGGAAGAATTAGGGGTGCCAGACTGGAAGTGAGATCGCGAGTATCTGATATCAAACGGGATCGCATGATTCTACATCTCAGATCGCGGGAAGCATTTGAGCCGGTAGAATTGGAAATAAAATATGTTCTTCTACCGCCATAATCTGTAAACCTCCCAGTACGACAGTTAACATTCGAAAAGCAATGGATGGTACATAGATAATCGCTCATTGGTCGAGAGGTATGCTGATGACCCAGATAGAGGTTGAAAAAATGCAGTTCAAAATTGTGGGACTTGAGACGAATGTATCTGTGGCGCGGGCAAAATACGACAACCTTGTATCTAATGGCCCTAAGGACCCAAAGGGGCCTGCTAAAGGTATGCCAGAAATCGGACTATTATTGGATGAATGTTGAATAGAATTTTAGGCCAACAAACCAAGGCAAGAAACCTCTTGGGGCGTGCTCAGGAGGCACTCCGTCAGTCAAAAGAGAAATTGGCATCCCTGCTGGCCGAGAAGAATGCAAACACTGGGGAAAAGCGTGGTGCGCCCAGCGGGAAGGAGCCAGAGTCTAAAAAGGGCAGAGTCGACCTGGACTTTAAACATGGCGGATATCAGAGTAGTCCACTATCGTCGCCGAGCAGTAGCTATCAAGAGCTTCCGGACGCCGCCGCCTCAGCTGACAATGCAGGCATGACAGGCAATCAGAGTGCAATTTCAGAACCGCTCGTGGATGGCGTCATGGATCTGGGTGTAGGAGCTGTGGATGAGTATATGGCTATGCATGGAGATAGAGAGACTGATGAGAACTCTGTTGAAAAGGACTTGCCGGGGGAGGACAAAATCCAGGTCGACGGGAAGGAGATGGCTGATGGGAAGAGTTCGATCATGGGTGATGGCGGGAGTATGGCTGCTAGCTCACCTGGGGAGGGCAAGCTCCAAGTTGATGGGGAGGAGACGGCTGGTGGGGAGTGTTTGATCATGGGTGATGGTGGGAGTATGGCTGCTAGCTTGCCTGGGGAGGACAAAATCCAGGTCGACGGGGAGGAGATGACTGGCAGGGAGAGTTTGATCATGGGTGATGGCAAGAGCATGGCTACAGGTCAGGATGATAGCCCACCAGGGAAGATCGAGGTCCAGGTCGATGGAAAGGAAATGGTTGGTGGAGAGAGTGAGGTCGAGAGTCACACTGAGGCTGTGGCAGAGCCAAAGGCAAATCTGCTGGCAATGCCGGATCTCCCAGAAGAAGAGCAGAAGCAGGAAGAAATCATTGATACGGTACAGAAACCATCCAAGACGAAGCCAAAGAAAAAGAAGAAGGCGATAATGGAAAAGATCGGTGAGCATGAATCATCATGTAGCATTGAATTCATTTGCTCAATTCTTTGTGGTTGTAGATCGTCCTGGAAACACATATGAGGAGTTATCTGATGAGGAGAGGGACAAGCTACCTGGTGCGCCAAATTCCAATTCGAAGTTCAGCGGGTTTCTGATCTATAATACAGGTGTTGTGCGACGTGAATTCCGTGCATTCCTGGGCCAAGATAAAACTGTTGTGTCCGGAACATATCGAAGGATGATACGCGAGAACCAGGAGCTGCTGCCAGAGGCTGCTACAATATCTCGGAAGCTGGCACTCCACATCCTCACTACGACTCATGGAAACTCTCAATGCCTTTATCACCATAAGACCAAGACGGAGGGGAAGCCCAACGGCCCTTACTTGCTATCTGGTACCCCAGGTCCAAGGGTGACGAAGTCAAAGACAAACCCCGACCCACCTCCACCTGCGCCTGGCCTCCTCCACTGCGGATGTGAGATGGATGTTGCGTTGATGGATTTTATTTTTTGGAAGACGTGGAAGGTTATGTTTGCATCACCAAACAGGCCTGACATGGCTCCGATATGGGAGGGTATGAGCTCGCAGATGTTTGAGCCACGAGCCCGAATGTTTATCGTGAACGCGTTTCGGAACTACACTGGCTTGACACTGGATAAGCTGTACACCGGACCAGGGGACACGGACGTGGATGAAAGTGCGGAGTTTCCAAACTTTAGCGGGCTCGAGCATCAGAGAAAAAATTTGCGGGACTCGATTCCAGTCCTCTTGGGAAACCTTCGGGAGTTAAATATGGCTTTGGGTGGGCCGGCAATGGGACCAGAGGATATGGTGGTTTTGATGCAGCAAGGAGATGCGGGTAGCATTGGCATTGACCCAACTCTTCAATAGGTCTTGTCGATTGTAGAATTGAGCGCTCAAATTAAAACATAGGTTGAATGCTACGTGCCAGACTCATCGGAAGCGGCAGTCCAAGAATCATAATATGGCCAGCAGGGGCCAGAACTTGAAAAAAACAATTGGTAAGGTAAAAGAAGTCACCCACCATGAAGGCTTGAACGCCTACCTTGCAGGACCCAAGTGCGGTTGTTGCCATGCAGTACCAGTCAGCAACAGCGGCTTGCAATAACTTGTGTCAAATAGATATACGTACACCTGCTATTACTAGTGCTACTGCATTTTGTACCAAACGGCTTGGATTATAACATCTGTAGAATACTATACATCTACTGCTTTGAAACGGTTTGAATGGGGAAGCAGTCTATAGTATACAGTCGAGCCTCAAATTGAGGTGGGTCTCGACGAACCATGAGTCTCCGGAGGACATATGGTTGTTGGGGATGAACAGCATCATACAGATGTACGATGGTCCCCTTTTTCTTGCACCAAAACTCTAATGTATCCAAGATACAGGTCGTGAACATGGAAAGGATAAACAGGCATCACACTTACGGTGTGTTGGAGACAGGCCTTGGAGAATCAAATACCATTCATCGGCAGCCGGCTCGTACTCAGTGTTGTACATATCTGGCAATATTCAGGGTCAAACCTTTTCAGCAAGAAATGAGCAGGCCTTGTCTTACCTTTGAGTGAGCTGTTGGGAGAAGAATTTCACAACTCAGGGTATGAGCAATAGCTTTGGAAGCGGAATCAAAGTAGTGCATGAGGTACATATACCGGTCAATCGGTTTAGTCTAAATGGAGCTAGCTGAGTGAGAAGACATTGTCATCAATCAGTATTAGGCCAAGAAGACCGTAATGAGAAATCAAGTAAGAGATGGCCATAACCGCTGGCACGAGCAAAGATGGCAGAAAGTTGCTATAATTGCAGCTAGGAAAATGGCTGAGAGTCGCCATAATCGCTAGCACAAGGAAAAATAGCAGGGAGTCGCAATAATTGCTGGCATGAGGAAAAATGGCAGGGAGTCGCAATAATTGCTGGCACGAGGAAAAATGGCAGAGAGTCGCCATAATTGCTGGCACGAGGAAAAATGGCAGAGAGTCGCCATAATTGCTGGTGTGTGGAAAAAGGGCAAAGGGTCACTATAAATGGAAATTGAGCACCATAAACTCCGGCATGAGGTGATATGGCGAAGAGTAGGCAGTTGCTCCGGGGAAAGTCAACTTTCATTGCACAACCAGTGAGGCGCATACAAGTTCAAGTTGGTATCAATCAATTGGTATCATCCTCACCCCATGCGTTTGAATTGTCCTGCCGCTTTGAACCCTCTCCTAATCCCTCAACACTGCCCTCTTCCCACCCCTTCTTCACACAATCTCGTGGTGAAGGCAGGTCCACCAGTGACATCTCATCGTCCCAGGCATAGTGCCATGCCCTTGCTCGCGCCGCCCGAATATCGTCTGCCGCTCCTTGAACACATGCCCGACAAACTATGTGCCGCCATCCTGATGGTGAGGTGTACAGCATCACACCCTCCTTCGAGTCCTTCATCTGACGCTCCAACTTGAGCACTGGGAAAGAATGCCATCCATTCGCAAACCATGGCCGCACAGGGGGACAATATGCCCGAAGGCGCCTTCAACCACGGCCAGCCCATCATCCGTGGGTAAAGAGCTGGTAGACGATTGGCCTGCATCGAGATATACTGGGTTATCCTGTGTCTGAAAGAAGAATATGAATACAACTCACTCTTGCCATGTGCTGCAGCTTGCAGTTTCTTGTGTGTAGTCATGCAGTCGTGCGATATGAGGCCTGAAAAAATGATTGAGGATAGATTGTTCCCATATTTGATAGCTCAGGGAAATATGGCAGAAAGACACCATACATGGTGGCTCAAGGAAATATGGCAGAGGGAAACCGTACTTGGTGGCCCAGGAAAATATGGCAGAGGGTTGCCACGAGGGAGAATGTAGCAGGAGAATGCCATAAATTCTGAAGCAAGGAAATATAGTGCAGAGACACCATAATTGGTGGCTCATACAAATATGGCGGAAGGTCGCCATAAAGAAAAGTTCAGCAGGAAATCACCATAAATTCTAGCGGAAAGAAATATGGCAGATAGAGACCAGAATTGGTGGCTCAGAGAAATATGGCGGAGGGTCACCATAAAGAAAAGTTCAGCAGGAAATCGCCATACATTCTGATGGAAAGAAATATGGCAGATAGAGACCAGAATTGGTGGCTCAGAGAAATATGGCGGAGGGTCGCCATAAAGCATAATTTAGCAGAAGATTGCCATAAAGTCTGGTACAAGGAGATATGACGGACAGTCAGCAAATATGGCAGAGGGTCGCCATAAAGTAAAATCCAGCAAGAGATTGCTATAAATGCTGAAGCAAGGAAATATGGCAGAGGGAGACCATACTTGGTGGCCCAGGAAAATATGGCAGAGGGTCGCCATGAGGGAGAATCTAGCAGGAGATTGCCATAAATTCTGGCCAGAGGAAATATAGTAGAGAGACACCAGAATTGGTGGCTCAAAGAAATATGGCAGAGGGTCGCCATAAGGCATAATCTAGCAGATGATTGCCATAAAGTCTGGTACAAGGAGATATGATGGAAAGTCAGCAAATATGGCAGACGGTCGCCATAAAGAAAAATTCAGCAAGAGATTACCATAAATTGTGAAGCAAGGAAATATAGCGGAGAGACACCACAATTGGTGGCTCATACAAATATAGCGGAAGGTCGCCATAAAGAAAAGTTCAGCAGGAAATCGCCATACATTGTGGTGGAAAGAAATATGGCAGATAGAGACCAGAATTCGTGGCTCAGAGAAATATGGCGGAGGGTCGCCATAAAGCATAATTTAGCAGAAGATTGCCATAAAGTCTGGTACGAGGAGATATGACGGACAGTCAGCAAATATGGCAGAGGGTTGCCATAAAGTAAAATCCAGCAGGAGATTGCTATAAATGCTGAAGCAAGGAAATATGGCAGAGAGAGACCATACTGGGTGGTCCGGGAAAATATGGCAGAGGGTTGCAATAACGGAGAATGTAGCAGGAATTGCCATAAATCCTGGCCGGAGGAAATATAGCGTAGAGACACCATAATTGGCGGCTCATGCAAATATGGCAGAGGGTCGCCATAAGGAAAAATTCAGCAGGAGATCGCCATAAATTCTGGCCGAGGATGATATGGCAGATAGCCACCACAACTTCTGTGTCAGTTGACTATGGCTGCAAGCTGCCATAATAGCCAGCTCCAAGAAATATGGCAGTAAGTTGCCATAGTTCCTGGTAAGAGCAAATATAGCATGTGGGTGCCAAAATCACTGATCAATCGACATGGGCACAGACTTGCTTGCTGCAGCTTGCATGAGAAATATGGCAGTCCGAATCCAAAATCAATGAAGGTTCACGTCTGGTTTTAAATATACAGTGTTTTTTGGCAGACACACGCCATATTGACATCTCTTGACATGTCAAGGGTGTTTTCATGACCCGCCACTGGTGTTTTCATGACTGGTCACGGGTGTCTCATTGACCGGCTCTTGCTTACCTACCCCGGCTTTCCTATGACTGGGAGCCTTCACTCGTAGGTAGTGACGGAAGGTCATGACCTTTTTGACGAGTCTGTCTCCATCCATCTCCAAGCGATCACTCAGGAGGTCCCGTGTCTTGTCGGAGGACGAGATAACATTGTCAATCCACTCCTCAGCGGAACGCTCGACCCTTAGGATGAGTTCCTCCACGCCCTGTCTTGTTAGGCCACCATCCGGTAAGAACCAGAGGACGGGGACCGGGAGGTTGGCAAGTACTGTCCTCATGTCCGTGAACCAGGATCCCAGCCCGCGCAGCGCCAAACGATAGGATTCCGACATTGCCCTGACGACCAGCCGGTCAAGAGGAAGATCAAGGATGTGGAGGAGATACTTCAGGGCCAGTAGCACCCTCCGATACCTGATGGGCATCAAGCCTGTCTCGGAGAAGAGCACTGCTCGCATGGACCGTGCCTGTATGCCCAACATCCGTCGGACATAGTAATGATAGTAATGTTGTACCTTCTCCAGGCTCTCCCTCTGGCTAGTGACCGTATCCAGTACTACCTCACATCCCGCAGTCAGGTAGGGGTCAACTCGAGCCATGTACAGTGTCCGCGACTCCCATACAGGCATGTCACCTACAATGCGCTGTACGCCTAAACACATGTTTGCGACCCGCATCGCCTTTGAGGCATTCAGTCTGTACTGTTCCACAAATGTGGAGTTGCCCGACCCGCCCCGAAAGTGGATACCGACGTATTGGAAGTCATTCACCTCTTCCAGCTTGTGTGTTCCCAGGTAGAAGTCGTGCTTCCGCTTGGGCTTCGCACCCTTCATGCAGAAGACGCACTTCTCGAATTGGACCTCACACCCATTGTCAGCTGCCCATCCCACAAGGTCACTGAGCTTGCCCTGAAATGCGACAGGGCAAAGTGTTACTAGTGCTATGTCATCCGCCTGTTCCAGCTGTGATGTGGGTATGCCATCGAGAGTGATGTCCCCTGGGTACTCACTCACCACAAAATCTGCAAGATGCACATTCCATATACCCGGCGAGCCAGGATCACCCGTTAGTAGCCCGAGCGTGCACAAAAATCTATGGGACATCTGACCGTCCATCCGCACCAGGTACGACATGCTGCGGTAGAGTTTCTGCAGCCAGCTTATGAGTGCACCTGATATCCCCCAGGCATTCAGCTTGACCCACAATGTCTCCCTGTCGGTCCACGGAAACGCGTTCTTTAGGTCAATATATGCAATGTACAGAGTCTGGTTCATTGCGCTCGCTTTGTCTGCCATGGTCCGCAAGATGAATGGGTTGTTATTCGTGCGGAACCCTGTCCGGAACCCATTCTGTGAGTCCGGGAGAATGTCATGCCTGTCCACATACTCTCGCACACGTCTGTCAATTAGCAGAGTAAAGAACTTCAGGAGACAGCTTTCAAGCACAATTAGCCTGTAGTTCTTGGGCAGTGACGCGTCCTTCTTGGGCTTTGGGATGCCTATGACCAAGGATGCTAGCCAGCGTGACGGAATCTCCATTTTTGCAAGACATTCCGCAAACAGGGCGGCGATCTTCCCATTGGGAATGGCCATGATGTCTTTGTAGGAATACCCATCGGCCCCCACTGCACTGTCCATAGTGTGTGATTTCACATGGCGCTTTCCCCATGCAATCTCGTCCTCAGTGAATGGGCGGGAGAATAGACCATCCGGGGTAGTGTCCACACTGCGTTCAGGCAGGGCAGCCGCCAGCAGCTTGTTAAGTTGTAGCTGTTTGGCATTGAAGGAGTCCGGGAGTTGGGCTGGTGCATTCATCCTTGCACAAAGCTCCTCCGTGAGGTCTTCCAGTGACACCTCAGGTGCCACACGGCGAGAGTCTGTCCAGCTCCGAATCAGCTTCCAGAACTCCCCTGGGGTATCACAGGCAAGCAGGTCATGGCGCCTGGACTGTTGGAGTCTGCGCGTCTTTTCCCGGCCCCGATGTGGAGGCCAGCGTTGTGGAACATCGTCATCCGTCTGAGGCTCTATGATGTGGTCCTTCGGTTTCGCAACAGGAATCTCCGCTAGCGATGTAAAGACTTTAATAGTGTCAGGAAATAGGTTGTTGCAAGGTGTAGCGGGAGCGTGACCGCTTACCAGCCACATGGACATCATACATTACTCCCGCTTACTCTACCTTACTTACTCATCCATTTCTACCAGTATATAAGGCCTCCTGTCGTATTGATAGATAGTCTTTCCCGAATTCTAGGACTTACCTCTGTTCTATCGAGTGAAGACTACCCTTTCCCTTGCTGCGTTACCGTGACATCACGCTACCGCAACATATTTTGAACAGGAACAACTCCTAGCTTAACTTTCTCAACTCGTTTTCCCGACTCGCATCCTCTGGGCCCTCTTGGTCTGATCAACCAGGAATTCCAACATTGTGAGTCACCAACCAATTCATTTTGCTAACAAATATGTCATCTAGATATGCTCTTCGTGACCGGCGCGGTCGAGGAGCACTTCATCTTCGCCCTAGTGCTGTGCGCACGACTGGGCGACCTGTCAGCTTGTTCGACGAAATTGCATCCGACCGAGAGCGCTCGGCTTCATCGGATCTCTCAGATCCGGAGGATGATGTCGAACAGCACCCTTTTTCCATGAGTGCTGATGCACTCATGATGCCTGCGTCTAACGACGCGGTAGCCCCAGAGCCTCAGGCCGGGGATGGAGCCCATTCCTCAGAGAATGGTGCAAACGTCGACAGCGAGTTGATCTCGCCAGAGACTAGCCCAGGTGCTGACGAGCACCTTGGAGCAGCAGTTAGTGCTATGGATCCTGGCTTAGTTACAGGGGATCAGAATGAAATTGGTATTTCCAATACTACTGATACCGGAACTAAGATTCATGCACGTTCGAGTGGGGCCACTGAAACTCAAGCCCCTATCAATCTGACTCCTGTGCAAGCACGCGCAGTGGAGACGGCCCGTCAGGCAATGACTGCCGACGAAAGAGAGCGCGTGGATCGGAGGGCGGAACACGTTCGTCAGGTCCGATTCCCCGAGCCTGCTCACCAAGTCAATGATGCGGTGACGGGTGAATCCTCACGCCGTAAACAGAAAGCTGTGGACCCACGCAATTGGGGAGCAGCTAATTTGTCTGATACAGATATGGACCCCGAAATCCAGCAGCACATGCTGGAGGAGTTCAACGCTCGCAAAAATCTTGCAGAAATCAATGCGAAGCACGCCATCCATCCGGAGCCGGCAGCTGCAGAGCCGGTGGTCCCTTCCAAGGATGACGGCGAAAGCGAGAGGGAGGATACTCCTCCGTCTCGAGAGCAGATTAAGAAGTATCTTAAGGCTAAGAAGAAGCTTGAACATGAGCTTGACAGGTTGCGAAAGAAAGCGAAAACCGCACCTAAGAAGAAGAAGGGACGCGCGGCATCCCTTCCCCTGTCTGATGACCTAGCTGACTTGATTAAAACCGTCACTAGTCATAAAGCTAAGAGGGAGCAAAAGTCTTCTGGTAAGAAGGCTAGCTCAAGCTCACGTAACAAGGACTACGAACCTGTTTCTCAGATTTCTCCTGAGAGCTCTCTTGGACGTGCATTTGCGCGCCTTGGGAAGCAACGTCGCGATGAATCTCCTGATGATTCATCCAGTTCGAGCTCTGACTCCGACCCGGAGTCCTCGGCAGATGACCCCTCCAGTTCCAGTGAATCGTCGTCGGAATCGGGCTCTGACTCGACCGGCTCGTCGCGTTCCTCCGGATCATCGAGAGGTGGTCGTCATCCTGGTCATCGACGAGGACATCGTCGTTCTCGGCGAAGGAATCATAAGGCTAAAAAGAGCCTTATTAAGCCTACACCTCCCGAGAAATATCGAGGACAAGCCAACCTTACCAAGTTCAATAAGTTCTTGACGCATGGCACCAACTACCTTAAGTGGGGTGGTGTTCGAGAGCGTGATCAGGTCCTGGTCTTGTCCCAATACTTGGATGACAAGGCACATCAGTTCTATGACCGAAGAGTGTCAATTGATCCACACAAATGGACATTGGAGAAGTTCTTTACCGGACTCTTCAACTATTGCTTTCCGATCGATTACATTGATCAGCAGCGTAAGCGCCTCGACACCTTCGTTCAAGGGAGGTCGTCGGTCCGCGACTACGTAGCTGACTTGGAGGAATTGTTCAGCATTGTGGGCACTGAAAGCGAGCGTGGTCGCGTCGTGAAGCTCTATCATGGTTTCCGTTCGGAAATCAAGAAGGCCCTTCTGCGAGAGCATATGACTCCCGAGAAAACCCGCTGGACTACTATGGTCCTGGAGGCGGAGTATCAGGAGATGGCTGAGAAGGTCGACGTGAGAGACTCACGCGATAATCACCATTCTAATGATAATGGCCAGGGCCAACACCGCTCCCAGCGTTCGAGAGATCATCGTCGCGATGATCGACAGCGCCGTGGTGGGTCCAATCGACCCACGTCGCCGTTCGGCAAGAAGACCAATGCTACACCTGGCTTTTCTTCTTCCCGAGGCAATTATAATGGTAGCCGGTCGTATCAGTCCTCCCAGTCAAAAGCTGGAGGGTCGAGGACTCGATTCCGGGATCAACCACCTTCAAACAAGCCTCAACTCAGTAAAAAAGAGGAAGAGGAGCTTCGTGCGGCAGGAAAATGCTTCAGGTGCAAGGAGACTGGGCACCTGGGGCGTAACTGCCCTAACTCCCCCAAGGCGACCTCCTCGTCGGGGAAGCCGCCGGGACTTAGTGCTTATGGGCTCCG
Source organism: Lyophyllum atratum (assembly GCA_014905825.1). Taxonomy (NCBI): domain Eukaryota; kingdom Fungi; phylum Basidiomycota; class Agaricomycetes; order Agaricales; family Lyophyllaceae; genus Lyophyllum; species Lyophyllum atratum. The sequence continues at coordinate 1,785,104 of JACGCN010000002.1, read as the reverse complement.
CATAGACCTTGAGCAGACTGAGCAGCTGCGGGTCGCGAGCCTCGGTGAAACTACGACAGCCTTGACTGTCTCAGCCTTGGAGCTTTGGGATGCCATGAGTTCCGAGGGCGAGGAGCGCAGTAGCACTACGAGCAGCTTTGTTGAGTTGCCGAGCATGCCCACCGCGACGGACAGTGGTCAGTCAGCCACTAGTTCGTCGTTACCTAGCCTTCAGTCAGTGACCGACTCAAGCAATTCTTCGAGCATGTACACTACGGAGGAGGATTTACCTCAGGGTGACAGCTCAGATAAAAATTCTTCTGAGGGGCCTCCACCACTTCAATCTGTATCTGATTCCACCACGGATGATGATTCTGACGGAAGCCGCACGGATGATTTTGTGGACTACCACTCAGTGGCTGAGTCGGCCTCGGACCCTGAGTTCGCCGGAAGTAGTGACAGTGAAAACAACGACTTCTTCCAGCATGTCGTTCTGGCACCGCGGACTGAGGAGTTTGATGAGTTTCCTTTTGAGATCGAGCATCCTGAGAAGCGACTTCACCTTTTGGAGCTTGCCGAAGGACCTCGTCGTCAACTTGGATTTGCCCCCGCACGCAAACTCGAGTACATGCTGGAGTTGATGCAGCCCTATCCCGGGGATCCCGAGAATGTCTTGCAATTTCGGTCCAAGCGGTTTGGTGTGGTGGATTTTGGTGATGAGCTGTTGGTCGGAGATCGGTTCCGCGACAGCTTTGACGCCATTTCTCTTGCCGCCGTACTGCGCCCTGGGTTCGAATTAGGTACCTGGTATGCGATTCGATGTGCTGAGCGCGCTGGTGTTCCTTTGACGCGAGCTATGCAGTTTCGGTCCACATTTACTTCCAATTCGGATGTTTGGGGCTGGAATGCTCGTCAGGTCCTCGAGACTGGAATCCCATATCCGGGAGACTTACCGAGCGATGCTATGAGGCTCGGGCGCTTTTCCGTGACGCGCCTGACGCCAGATTCTGATACATTCGTTATCCATGATCGAGCGCTGGACTTCCGCGTCGAGATTCATGAAGTGCACCTGCAAAACATCAAGTTTGACTTGATTAATTGGTACACTAAGAAATTGAGGGTTACTTACCAAGCCCTCGAGGACAATGCCTTCTGTCCACCCTATGATCCTCATTATGATCCCGGTTGCTTGTATGACGGTCCGATGCCACCACAGTTGGCGGACAGCGAGTATACCGATGATCAGATTCGAGTTTGGGCTTCAGGTCTTAGCCGTCTTCGTTTACTGGAGACAGGCGATCAGTTCCGCGTCCTTGAGCTAAACGGCCAGCAGGTCGAAGCCGGGACTTACCCTGCAATTCAACGGAACTCTGCATATACGCGCGATCCCGCGCGATTCGTTCCCAAACCCTTGGTCATTGTTGTTAATATCAACGGCCACCCTGCGCGTGCTCTCGTGGACTCTGGATCCCTTGGGGATTTCGTTTCGAGCACCCTAGCGCAGCAGCTCGGACTGAAAAAGAAAGAGCTCAAATCTCCTGTGCCCGTACAACTAGCAGTCCAAGGCTCACGTTCACGTGTGAACTTTGGCACGACTGCGAGGTTCGAGTATCAGAACATTAAAGAGGATCGTTACTTCGATGTTATGAATCTGTCAGGCTACGATTTAATCTTAGGTACACCCTGGTTGTGGCAACACCGCATTACCTTTGGTGTAAATCCGTCCCGCGTCGTCATTGGTAGCGCTTTGTCGTTACCTATGGGGGGCGAGGGTGTTACCCGTCTTGCCTCGAGATCCATGGCAATGTACGAGGAGAACCTGGAGCGGATACGGGAGGAGTTGCGTGAGTACGCACGCCCGATCTGCAAGAAGGCGAGCGAGACATCGTTACCTCCACTTCGAGCAATCAATCATGAGATTCCGCTCATTAACCCCGACTTGATCTATCCATGGCGTCCTTCCAGATGTCCTGAGGCCATGCGGCAGCAGTGGACAGAGAAGCGAGACGCCTACATCAAGAGTGAGCGCTGGAAGGTTACGAGCCAGGGCAACTCCGTTGCCATGTTGCTCATTCCAAAGCCAGGAAAGGCCGGGGAGCCACCAAAGCTGCGGACGGCGGTGGACCTACGTCCCCGGAACGCGAACACGGTGAAACGCTCCTCGCCTTTGCCAGATATTGACGGAATCCTGAGGCGAGTGTCGAAGGGCCGTTATCGTTCGATTCTGGATGGGCAGGATGCTTATGAGCAAATCCGCATTATTCCGGAGCATGTTGAGCGCACGACGGTCACTACTCCTGATGGTAATATGGTCAGCAATGTTATCCAAATTGGGGATTGCAATGCACCAGCTACTTACCAAGCTTTGATGAACCATCTGTTTTCGCCGTATATCGGGCGATTCATGGATGTGTATCTGGATGATATCATCATCTATTCCGACTCGCTAGAGGACCATATCAAACATGTTAGACTCATTATTGATATTCTTCGGCGCGAAAAGCTATACCTAGGCGAGAAAAAGCTCCATTTTCTCTGCTCCGAAATGAAAGTCCTTGGTCGTATCGTGGACGACAATGGCATTCGTATGGATCCTGACAAAGTTGACGCGTTAATGAAGTGGAAGACGCCAACTAATCGGGACTTACTTCGTGGTTTCCTTGGAGCGGCAGGGTATCTTGCCGATGACATTGATCGAGTTCGGATTCCTATGGGCATCCTCCACGGCCTCACAGGTGACACTGTGCCGTTTCGTTGGGAGTACACCCATCAGCGAGCTTTCGAGGATATCAAAAGGCTCGCGTCCACATGTCGCGACCATCACCGGAGGCCTCTTGATTATTCTTCGGGTGCACCACCAGTTAACGTGGTTACCGATGGTTGTGGGACGGGCGTCGCGGGCGTTGTTAGCCAGGGTGCTGACTGGCGTACTGCTGATGTCGCTGCGTTCTATTCTGCCAAGCTTAACTCAGCCCAGCAGAATTACCCGGTCCACGAGATCGAAATGCTGGCGGGGGTGGAGACGATGCTTCGTCATCGTGACATTCTGCAGGGCGTTAAGTTTAAATGGTTCACGGACCATAAAGGCTTGATTCACTTACTCAATCAGAAGAATCTTTCCGGGCGCCAAGCGCGCTGGATGGAAAAGATTGCTGAATTTGATTTTGAGGTGGGTTACGTCCCGGGCGTCGAGAACATCCTCTCCGATGCCTTGTCTCGTCTATACTCATATGATGAGCCGGGTACGGTTCGCGCACGGAGTGAGTATACATACCACGATGTGATCGATAATGATGGCCTCGGGCGCCACCTCGTCTCCATGCCTGTTCTTGTTGGCTTGGAGGGCGAGAGTGCTGGGTTACCTGATGCGGAGGGCGCGGGAGGCGGCTCCCAGACAGCCTCGGCATCTCTGCCTCCTGGAACTCGTCGACGGCGGCAGCGTCCTGAGGATGTGCCGGCGGAAACGGGGCGGCCTGAAACTAGCAAAGAGTTTGCAGCGCGTACGTCCCGTGGTTTCGTGCTGAAAGGCCCTCAGCAACGAAAGGAGGGCGAGGGTAACCAACAGCCACCAAAGCTTACCATTCGCCTGCCAGCGCGCACGCGCGCAGCAGAAAGGCTTGATCACACAGCTAATCAAACTACACAAAAGACATCGAGTCTAGAACAAACGTTCGAACAACAGATGTCAGATCAATCTAAAGCCCTCAGCGAGATGCTGGAGCGCATCCAGCCCGTATCTCTCGAGGAACTGCTGAGTGGCAGTCGCAAGCCTGTCGACCTGCTCGCAAGCGTACGAGGACAGTATAAAAATGATACTATCTTCGCCAAAGTCTTTGAAAAGCCGCGTGAGTATAAAAACTTCGAGGCTACAAAAGACGAGTTACTTTACCTGAATACCGCTGACCGAAAGGTGCTGTGTATCCCTTCTATCACAGTGGAAGGTCGATCTCTTCGGGAAGTGGTTATCTCTGAAGCCCATTCGTTATTAGCGCATCTCGGTGCTAGGAAAACATTGGCTTACCTTCGTGATCATGTCTGGTGGAAAGACATGAGCCGCGACGTCTACTCGTACTGCGAATCATGCACCACGTGCAGTCGCACCAAACCCAGCAACCAGAAGCCGTATGGACTTCTGAACCCGCTTCCCGTACCGACGCTGCCTTGGGAAGCGATCGGTATTGACTTCGTAGGGCCGTTGCCTGAGTCGAAGGATCGAGACGCTACATATGATTCTATCACGGTGATCATTGACTTGCTGACCGGAATGGTACATCTCGTACCTAGTCGAACGAACTACACAGCACGCAACGTTGCTGAACTAGTCTTTGCTGAGATCTATAAGCACCACGGACTGCCAAAGGCAATCATCAGCGATCGAGATACACTTTTTACAAGTCTATTCTGGACTCACCTGCAATCCCTCGTGGGTACGCAGCTGAAGATGTCCAGCGCGTATCATCCCGAAACCGACGGATCCACCGAGCGCGCCAATCGTACCATCGTCCAGATGATTCGTCAGTGCGTGGGACCCACCCAGAAGGATTGGGTCGCGAAGTTGCCTGCTATTGAGTTTGCTATCAACTCAGCCAGGTCTGAATCGACAGGATACGCACCTTTCTTTCTGAACTCGGGTCGTATGCCTCGCTCGATGGTCTGGGATTCGGCGCCTGCTACCGAGTACCCAGGAGTTCGTGTTTTTGCCCAGCGTTTGAAGTCCGCGATCATGGCTGCGCACGACAGCATCCTGGCCGCGAGAGTGAAGCAGACGCGAGCGGCGAACAGGAAAAGGCAGATGGCTCCCTTCAGCGAAGGAGACATGGCCTACGTGTCAACCAAGAACATGAATTTTCCCAAGGGTCTGGCACGTAAGCTGATTCCGAAGTTTGTGGGTCCTTATTTACTTCTAAGAGACTTCAACAACAATTCGTTTCGGGTTCAACTTCCCTCTGACATGCTGCAGCGCGGCATTCACGACGTTTTTCATTCATCTCTCCTGCGCATTCACCACCCGAACGACGACCGCTTGTTCCCGGGCCGGCTTTACCAACAAGTCGCGGACGCTGGAGAACATGATTCCGAATGGGCCGCAGATAAGATCTTGGCACATGCCGGCTCCAAAACCCATTCAATTTTCGAGGTCTTGTGGAAGGCCGGTGATCGTAGTTGGCTCCAATATCAGCAAGCTGAGGAGCTCAATTTGATAAAGCCATATTTAGAGGCTTTAGGGGTAGAAACCATATCAGAATTGCCCGAGGGTACTGGTACGCCTCCATCTGATGATCCTCAAGTTTTTCTTGGGAATTTGCAATTCCCTGCTACTTATAACTTGTCCTCAAATCCCCCTAGTCATTCTCTATCCCCTACAGATCCGTTTAATACCCTATCCGAGCTACGGCTCTGCTCCGCTGTGCCACAGTCCACCTATACTCCGTCATCATCATCTTCGACCTATTCCGCACCTCACGCGATGTCCGATATCGTTGAGCGACCCGTTCAGCATTATAAACTCCCCAACAACGTCTATTTCGAGGAGGCCGAGGGGATGATCGTCGCTCGGGAGGTCGGCAGCCCTGACAACGCACTCTACGCCGCCCATGTCAACCAACTCGCCGCGTACATCCAATTCGACGCCAGTATCCGCGCGTCCCGCGATCTTACCGAGTACTACTTCCCACCTGCCGGTTACCACGACTTCGCTCGTGCGTTCAACTCGGACGCGAGCTATGCTTGCAAATTCTCGGTTTGGCGCGTGAAGGAAGTCATCTGGGAATGTTCCACCTTTTCCATTCCCGCCAGCGTCTTCAACATCGCCTACTTTGACCCCCGCTATAAAAACCTTCACACGGTTCGACTCATCGACAAGTACGGGAACCTCAACGAAGAGAAGTGGGACCAGGTCATTGATGCTATCCTTCGCCCTCACTCCGACTCCGCTCGCAACGAGCGTCGACGTGACGAGCAGAAGCAGAAGACTGAGCAGAAGAAGAGACGTCAGGAGGAAGGGGTTCCAGCTGAAGTTCTCGAGGCCCATCGAGCTAACCGTCGCAGAAGCAAGAAGCCTCGCACTGCCGTCGGGGAGCGCGCCGCCACTCCTGAAGGGTTGACCGCCGCTCGCAAGGAGCTCGATAATGCCACCCCGGGCCCCTCGAAGGCGAACGATACGCAGATGGGCGAGCCTGGCGCCTCGCAGTAAATCCATCACCATCATCATCATTCCTTACCCTTCCAACCGACACCTTTCCTTCGTTACCACGTAGTGGACTCAGGAGTTCGCTAGCATACCCGTTTATTCTTTGGAGGCATCCCTCGCCCCCCTCGCGATGCCTGGAGGGCGTATGTAGCGGGAGCGTGACCGCTTACCAGCCACATGGACATCATACATTACTCCCGCTTACTCTACCTTACTTACTCATCCATTTCTACCAGTATATAAGGCCTCCTGTCGTATTGATAGATAGTCTTTCCCGAATTCTAGGACTTACCTCTGTTCTATCGAGTGAAGACTACCCTTTCCCTTGCTGCGTTACCGTGACATCACGCTACCGCAACACAAGGTACATCTACATCCCACGGTACATCAGGCAGGGGGACATAGTCAGCGACCCATGGCTGCAGGGCCCCAGCCTTTGCAAGACTATCTGCCGCATCCCCCCATTCATTTCCTGAGTGGCCTTTGACCCATACAAACCGCGTAGGAGCCATACGCGCCGCCAATAATCGGACCATGTCCTTGAGGAGATCACCATTTGGACAGTCCCACCCGAGCTGAGCATGTTGTGGTGCCCAGTAGCATGCCTCTCTGATGACGAGCTCAGAGTCGGTTACAATTTGGAGGTTCCGTCGTGGGTCCGCATCTAGTAGAGCGTGAATCACAGCATATATCTCCCCCCTGTTATTGGTCTGACGGTAGGGTCCTGGCACACGCAATGACTTGTTCTTTCCAGACCCCTTTCCCCAATACACACCGCTCCCGGCTACCGCGTCGGCTCTGCCATTGTTGAAGCAGGAACCGTCGGTGTACACCTGTAGCTCGGGGGTGCTGAATGAAACAGGCCCATACAACGTGCTGCGAGCCTGTTCTGGAGTCTCGGCGGAATCTATCGTTTCTTGCCATAGGACGTCAATCTCGTTTTCTATGGCCGGCCACTGCACCTCCTGCGTTGGTCCCCGTACCCGTCGGTTCATGTAGACGAGGTGCCTCTCAACAGTCACCACAATGGGTACATGGTCAGCCCAGTCATCACCTGGGTCTGCATGCGGCGTCATGATTTGTAGGCTCTCAACACGAGGCAAGGCCTCGGTGGATACCAGAGCGTAATCAATGACTGCTTGCCCATTGGGCTGAAACGACGTAAAGCGGCCCGGTGTTGAATGCTCACGTTCTGTACCGTTTAGTACAGTGAGGTCGAGGTCGAGGGCAGCTGACAAGAGCTCTCTCCCCCTCCTGTTGACCACATTATCAAAGGAGGTTCGTGGCAGGTGGGTGTTAGTCTGTTAGAGGCAGCGAGGGAGCCTGTTCTGGCGTTGAAGTCACCTAGAACAATGAGAGGCTTTGCGGAGGCAGAGCACAGTGCCAGTGTCTCCCAAAGCTTGGGCTCGGGATCCACGTCTGTCCACCCCTGCCACCTGCCACTGTCTGGTAAGATATACACCCCACTAGGACTCGTCAGTGGAAGTTGTCAGTGACTTACACTAAAGTTTGTACTTCGGAGTCCAAGTCTCTTCAGTCTTCTGTTCTGCAAGTTACCGCTTCCCCGCACTTTCCGAGAATATCTACGGCGACATATGAACAGTTTTGAATGGCTGTGCTTGTTCCTAGCGTTCGACATTCAACAATCACAAGGCCCGGGATGGAAAACTTGAGTTGCTACGGTCCAAATGCTTCTCGTTGACCCTCACTCTACTTTACCCTGTTTCTATCAACTCATCTATCCTTAATTGGCCCGACGAACGTGCATATCATCATCGCCAGGTTACCCAGTACCCAGGGCTCTTCGCGAACACCGCCCGCGACTGCGCAGCATCATATCTGGTTCTGGTTCACAAAAATAGCTATGGTGTATTTTAGGAGGTCGAATCTCCCAAAAGAACTTCCTCCGTCTGTATGCGGGCAAAGCGGGCATCTGCTTGTTCTTCTTATTTTTAGAACGTGAGTTAGAGGTATTTAAAGGGCTTCATGGCACCATCGTTCCTGCGGTAACACTTCCAATACTCCATAACCACTACCGCACATCTGCTCGCATACCATGGGTTTTTTCTCAGATGATTCTGACCAGGCCCAGGCTTATGAGGAGGTACCTACTCCTTGCTGCTCACTCCTCTTGACGCTAACCCTTTTCGTGAGGTCCAAAATGCCCCTCACAAGGCCGAATTGTCTCATGAGCTGATCGCTGCCGCCGCTTCTTATGAGGCATGTCCCTCCCGTGCATCTTTGATTTGTTACTTACCTTCAATATCCAGGCTGCGAAAGCTTATGAAAACCATGTAGCTCAGAATGGCGCTCCTCCTTCTCATGAGAAGGCAAAAGAAATTTTGTAGGCATCGGCTTGAAGCGATCAGGTTCACAGTCTTACGGCTTGACCCCAGTGCCGGATTTGCAGGGGCATTCATTGACCGTATTGTGGAGACTAAAGGGGTAAGGACCAAGGGACGACTATATGCATAGGGCGACCGATACTGACCTCCCTCGACAGCTTGACTACGTCGACAAGGAAAGGATCGAGCACCACGGTAAGCAAAAACGCGAGAAACTCGTCATCCTATGCTGATGCGCTGGTTGTAATCAGCGAGACAGCAAGCAGACGATGGGCTGCGTGAGAGCGTTGGTGGCGGTTATTAATAACTTGTATTATGATAAATGTAGCATGTATGAACCCGGTCGACAGTGACCATCATGTTGGTGGCGCTGTTCTGCCTATCGCTGTTCTCCCCAACTGCTTCCGCATCACCAACGCGTGTGTTGAACACGCCAGGCGGCTCTGCTTGCCTTGCTGTTCTTCTTACGCTCTTTTTGCTCATGTCCTCTCTTTTCATCGCCAAGCGTATCTATCTCAAGACCCGTAAATCCGAGAAACCATCTCAATCTGTTGTTGCGGACTTCTCTCTTCGCTCTTCCGCCTCAACTCTCCCTTCAATGGACCGAGGCAGCGCAAGGATCGCTTTTCTTGTTGGTTTTTTTGGCTCCCCAACCTGGGAGACAAGCGTGACGAATCTGTTAGACAAGCCAAGATGCCCAGAGTACAAGCAATCCTCGCTCAGTTATCAGCTTCGTTACGGTTCCCGTGGCTCCAGGTACTTAGGTACACCGAGCTCCAGTTTGAACGACAAAGGATTCGATCATGCACAATCGCGCTCACTCTCAATGTCTACCTTCGGCGATATTCGCGCCCTTTACGAAATCAGCGATACAACTGGATTGGGAATACAGCGGAAAACTCGCTCTCTTGGGTTGCCCACTCGTCCATCCAGAGCGTGCACCCGTTCTACTGCTTCAAGGCGTTTCTCCATGCCCTCCATGCGCCGAAGGGACATCAGCGCCAGTTACCAAAAGAGGACATCGTCTTTGAAAAGTTCAACAACTAAAGGTTCTGACCTCTCCTCCTCATCCTTTCCTGGTAACTCTTCTCTGAGACTGGTAGAATCGACGAACGATCCGGATTATCCTTTACCGTTATCCCCAAAGCAGTCAAAATACCGCATGTCGAACCTCCCGAATACCTTTGCGCCTTTAGGTTCACTTTCTAGACATGACCATATGACTGGTATCCCACCTCTCCCACCTCTACCGGTTTTTCGATCCACATCAGCTCAGCAGGAACATGCGATAGACACTCTCAAAATCTCTCAACCATATGCTCTGACTGCCGGCTCCAATATTTCTCTCCCCTTCGCGAACAAATCCGCTTCTAAAATTGGACGATATTCTTCCCATCTCGCCTCAGGCATGAAGGTCGAGCAACAAGATCGCAGCAACGCCCGGAAACCTCTCTCCCCCGTTCTGGGCTCAAACAACCTCGGTGCCCCGTCCGTCTCGTACCCATCTGCAGTGTACTCTACTTCATCTCCCAAACCTCATCTGGAAAGTCAGACCATCTCGCCTAAGGTCAAACAGAAGACACGTAGATCCTCGATCCGTATTCGGCGCAGCCCCGCCATAGGCCCCTCTCCGCTCCGGGCAATGATTCTTCCAGATCCGTCTGATGCATCCATCACTATCCGAAACAGCGTCTCCCAGATGGGATCCCGAAATCTCAATACCGCTCTGGATTACTCTCGTCTTGGATTCGGCTTCTCGAGCACACCCCACACAGGGATATCCGAGTTTAATAATGCAGTGGCCCCAGCCCAGGAACAAGCGAAAGACCGAAACAAAAGAGCTAGCCGTCTTAAGGAAGATGAAGATGACCCTAACCTTCTCATTGGTATTATTCAGGAGCTCGTCGACGAGACGAGTCAATGGGACAAGAGCCTTTTTAAGGATAAGAATTTCAAGGCGATGATCGAGAACTCGAAACACCCTTCGTTCAGGGCTAACCAGATGCCGGGCAAAGTCTTGGACAAGGAGATTTTACGCCGTGGCGACGGGATACCGGAGGACGAGTCAGCAGAGTTCGACCTTAGTCTCCTCGGCCTCGATATTTTCAGAAGCGATGGCGAGACCTTTATACCCAGCACTGAGGACAAGAGGCAGCCTGGAGATGCCGAAGGAACCGATATGGTTTCATTCTGGGACGAGAAGACTTGGGACGATCAAGAGGCGAAGAGGTGCGTTGTATCTTATTGCGACGTCTCGTTACTCATTCGACTCCCTTTCGCAGAGCTGCGGTCGGAGTCGCATGTTAACGCTGCCAACCTGTCATTTCTTGTTACTATCCTATGCACACAGCTTTCTTTACCTTGCCTCTCATTATTTCGTCAGTCATTGTCCAAGTGTACAACATCATCTTCCTTTTTTCGGAGTCTGTTCAAGTATTTCGTTTTCTTGCATGATATCCGTGTACGCCGTGACATAACAATCCCAGTACGCAGTCGCGGTACATAATATTCCTACATACAACATGGACTCGATACAATATGCACGATGTTTACGTGCAAACCCCAGAGCAAAGCAAAAATAAAGCTATTCATTGCGCCTTCGTCAACCACTTCTTTAGATTGACCTGATTCATTTTATCCACGGCTTTCTTGACCGCTTCTCTATCCACGGCAGACCGATACTTGACAAATTCTTTGGCGACACTGGGTGCATACGCAGCAGCAGCGACAAAAACCCTGGTTGAGATAAGGTCCTCAAAGGCCTATCCATTGCTCAGAACAGATTCACCTAACGAAGAGGGAACAGACTTACGGTCATGAGGACCTGAGAGCTACAGCGCACCATTCCGATGCTACCGCCGTTGAGCTGCACAGGAGCAGAGGTCGAGGCACGAAGTTGGTCACGGAAATATTCATGTAGCATTTCAAACGTGAAGGTGGCGTGCCCAGCCGTGTCGGCGTGGATACTTGCAATGAGTAGGCAAATATGAGGATAAGGAAGAGCTAGAGACAGTCATGTAAGAAATACCATTCGACGATGGGAGAACATACATAGGACATACTGTGCAAAAGCGGAAAGCAAGGTCGAGCACGCTGTGCGATGGCCGCCGATGCGAATTGTGGGGAAGAGATGGACGGCGAGGCTGGGGAGAGGCGAAGAACGGGTGAGAGCTGGTCAGAGACAGGGTCAGTTTTCTGGAAGTCCGCAGGACGTAAGTGTAGACTGACCAAAATCCTGCTCAACATCCTGACATCTCGTGTCACGCTGAATGTCTCGTTCAAGACTATCTGCACCGCAGGGTCCCTCAAAAACTGATCGACACTGGCGTCCCACATCCCTTGCCACTCTCCAACTGCCTTTTTCACCTCGGTCTGACCTCCAATAAACTCGTCGATATCCGAGGAAAGAATCGCCTTCGTGACCTTTTCCCATGCGTGTATTGTACGCGGAGGTGCAGTCCGGAGCATTCTCCCAGAAAACCGGCTCTTCACTCGCTTTTCAAGGCCATTGATCGTGTCGATGCGGCTGGTGATCCCAATAACTGCGAGGCCTTTAGAACCAGCGGCCGCGCGACAGCTCTGCGCAGTATCAAGCAGGCAATATAGCAAAGACTGGCGAGGGTGGAGTGCGAACAGATCAAATCCATCGAGAATGACGATGGTAGGCCGGTTCAGTGTGGGAAGGACTGATATGAGTGCCGGAAGATGCGAGGACGGTGTAAGAGACATTTTGGACGACGCAGGAGTGTCGAGGAAAGGGTTTTCATCTTCATCATCACCATCCGCGGCGCAATCATCCGCTGTCCCATCGCTAGTCTGAGGTAGGAAGGAAGTTCCGGTCTGCTGGCCAAGCTGATACGCTATCTCACGCATCGCTAGACGATCAGAGTGTTGAGTCCACCCAGAAAGGCGGAGTACCAGAGGATTATCGCCAGATACACTCGAGATGCATCGCTCGACAAGCTAAAGTGTATACCCATCAGACGTGAAATACTTGGATTAAATTTTAGGTTTCTCACCCGAGACTTCCCGCTACCTCTTGGGCCTAAAACAAGGCAGCTGTTCCCTTCACCACGGGAAACCGTCCCCGCAAGAAGACTGGTCAGTTGCTGAGCGGCAATTGAGTTCGTTGATGGTTCTTCGCCTTCACCGCCTTCATCAACGTCACTATCATCGTCGAGTTCTGGTGGGTTTTGTAGGGCTTGTAAGATGGCTCTTTTCTGCGCGTTGAGGCATGTATGCAGATGCCGAGGTAGCACGCGAGGAAGACGGGTAGGTGAAGATAGCGTAGTCGTCTTTTTCTTCGATGGAGATGTAGGGGGTGCGACTACAACGGGTGCTTCGGCAGATGATAGAGGCGATGAAGGTGTCAGAGGGACCGATGGGGTTCCACTTCGTGATACAGTATTCCTCAGCGGCGTGGGCCGGTGGGGTTTCGCTAACGGTGGTATCATCACTGAATCAAACTTCAGTGAAGTCAGGGAGTTGGAAATCCGGCCAGTATCAGCACTTGCTGTGCGTCTGGCTGATACTCTTGATGGCGAGAGAATGCCTTCTGAGAGGGCAGTGGTTTTAGATTGCTTGGAAGGCTCATCCATACTTTCCTGGACCTCAGGCGTAGGCTGTTTTCGTAGAGATGGAGCATCCTGCCGAAGAAGTGCATCCTCCTCCGGGTCTGGAGAGCTGAAAGGCTCTCCGAATCGCCGCTTGGCTCCCTGGCCGACGTCATCCTTCTTGGTTGGAGTGAAGGTTTTCTTGTTGGGTGAAAGGGTGCGCTTTGAACTAGTTGCCTGAGATATTTTCTTTACAGGCGACGCGGTATTTGCCCGAGTTGGCAAGGTCTGTGTTGATTCATCTGGCCCACGCAGTGCTTTCCTTCCCTTCGGCCTTGGGGTAGATTGCAACGGTACAATTTCAGCGGGGGATTGGGCTTGTCCTCGTTTCGGTTGTCTGCGCGTTGGTGTGTCGGTTTTCTCTAGTAGCTTTCCACTTCTCGTACGCGTCAGGGGTGATAGAGGAGGTGAACTCAATGAAATATCCATTGGTGATGGTTTGGGGGCGCGTTTCGCTGCAAGGATGGTTGGTGACAGCATGTCGAGCTCATCCTCGCTGCTCTTCTCCTCACTCCCTTCAGCTTCTTCTTCCTTCTCATTTTCCTTCAGAGAACCAACGGATTGTTTTGTTCTGCGTGCAGACGCGCGTCCTCCGTAGCGTTTAGTGATCGGCCGTGGAGTAATCGTAGCGTTGTCAAGTTTATCAGAAGTTCGCAGAACTCTGGCTTCAGATGCTGCTGCTTCGACGACAGACGCCGAAGATCGCGTCAAGCGCTTCGCGGGGGATTCTCCGGGAAGAGTAGATGCAGCTTTGCGTTTTAGTGGCATGGAGGGCAAATACGAGATGAGGAGAGAACAAGACTCGTTAAATCGGATAATTCTGATGTGATCGCGTGACCGTGACGCCACGCGTTTGTCCAGTCACTTCATCCGACCACCATGGGCTTTACAGGGTAAGGCAAACTTGTTTTGTTCTGCTGCATCGGTCGTTGCAATTCACTTCAAGGCTTGCCCGTTGGGTGAACGCACCACCATCTGGACTCCAACTTGTTCGCGATAACATAGCCCTCAACCATAATGTAATGGTCTCGTCTTGCTCAAGATCACATTAATCATCTGTCTCTAGGGTATATACCGGGGGCAATGGAAACTTTCTGTCAAATCCTACCGGTCTACTCTTGGCCAGATACCCAACTTTCATGTACCTTCGGAACGGACCATGTGCGCCCTCACCATGGACGACAATGTTTTCGTCCTTCTAGAGGACCCCCTTGCACCAACAAGAGCAGACGTCCTCGCAGCTGCACCTCCAGGCGAAGAAGCAGCATACCTACAGGGGCCAACGCACTATCGCACCACATTTCTAACTCTGCGCCCCCCAGGTGCCTTGGAACAACTCCTTGCTCAGCTTAAAGCACGGTGGGTGTCTGTGCGCCAGTCATCGTCTAGCGTACCTCAAAGGGGGCAATCGAGCGGACAACAATTATCGATCGAGGGCCATATATTTGCGATAGGCAATGACTGGTTAGTACGGGTAGGAAATGTACAACTAGCCGGCGGTGCTATCAAAGGAATGCTCTTGGAGGTGCGATTACACGATCTCTCCATGAAAATATCTCACTAGAGTTATAGGCGGAATACCTGCCACTCCCAGTGCTGCATTCACCCATCGCCGATGGAACTTCCGAGCTTCTGTCAAATCTCTTAACGTCCATCTTGCCGAACGTCAGAGATGCAAAAACCGTCGCCGTGACAATCAATGATACGCAGTGGGAAGATGTTTTGTGGGATCGTGAGGAAGAGGAGAAAGACGCCAAAGAGGTAAGGGAAGAATTGCCAGAAAACTTCGAAGATATCTTCGCATTTGGAGACGAAGATATTCCTGAAAAGAAGCGGGGAGATTGGGTAGGCGTCGATAGAGATCGTAGGTCGGCATACCTGATCATGGGTGCATTGAGATCTGAAGGAATACTTTGAACACCTGCACGAACCGATGCACATTGTCATATTTCGGGCCACGGTCCGGCATGTTGCACGTGATAAACCTAACCGACGCATTGTCCGATTCGGACGAAAACACCCGTTCGGACAACTGGATGACCTTCTCTCAGTCTGACTCGCTCTGCTCACGTCGTCCTGGAATTCCGATGCGCTGAAGTGCTTAGCTCCACCTACAACCGTTGAACATTCAACCACACCAGAACTAATGCTCTCGATCTTCCTCCAGAATGTTCAATATCAACCGTGCAGCCAGAAGACTCAGCTTAACTCCCATTCGCCATTCTGGGTTTCGTAACGAATCTACGGCGCTGCATTTCTACCAGAATAGGCAGTTGGAGCTCTATGCGTCGAAGGAGGCGAAAAGGCTGACTTTGAGACAGCTTGTGCGTTCTGAGATGCCTCGTTGATGTTTTGGCAATTGAGATTTCGCTAGGTGTTCTTCGGGCGTTCTATGGACAAGGACCGTCTTATCACGGTGTGTTGCAGCCCGTTCTCTGGATGCTGTCTCTCATATAAGACTTGGATTATTAGAGTGCCAATTATGTACGCACAGAATTGCCTATCCGAATTGCCCATCGACTACGTGACCTGCAAGCGTTGCCATACGTTGTCGTAACTCAGGAGGGTGTTGCAAAAGTTTACGAGGTATGTGGATAATTCTTCTGCGGATTCAATAACATCGCGCTCACTTTGTTTTCGTTAAGCTATATTGGTCCGCATTCGAACAGTAAGAGAGGCTCAAATTCGTTGTGTACGGCGATTCAAGTTTAACATATAATGTTCTAGATTTCGAAGATATCCACCTATAAGGAACCTAGCGGAGAACGAAGAGTTTTGTCGCTTTCTCACTGGAATCCTCGGCGAACAGTATGTTGTCCATTCTCTCCTTCAAGCAATGTACTGAAGAGGTTTCAGTGGGACTGTGATTCCCAGTCTTTCCCTTGGCCTCTCGCTTTCCTCACGCTTTCTTCCACCAGACCAATTAGATTCCTTTATGCGCCGGATGCTTGTGTCACGAATTTCGCGACGTGTTCTTGCAGAACACCACATCGCCCTTTCTGAGATACACGCAGGCACCCATAAGGAGTCCTCAGAGGAGCCCCACGTAGGAATTATATTCACTGGTCTGGATGTCCGAAAGAGCATCGAGAGATGTGTCAAGCTTCTGAGAGCAAGACCTGTTGGAGTCGAGGATCATTACGGAGACGCTGTGCAAGGGACAAGATGGCCCGAGGTTGTAATCGATGGCCATCTCGACACCAAATTTCCCTACATTCGGGAACAGTTAGAGTTGAGCCTATTGTCTTTTGTGCTTCGACAGTATCTAAAATTAAGGCTGCAGATATATCGTATTCGAGTTGCTGAAGAACGTGAGTCATCCTTGACAAACCGCCGAAGAGTATATGCTAATAATATTACTGCTCAGTCCATGCGCGCAACTGTCGTAAAGCATCATGGTTCTCCAATACTCCCAGCTATCCGAGCAACTATCGTGGCAGGTGAGAATGACATTGGAATCCGGATATCAGATGAAGGTAATGAAGCTGTTCTCATGTCCTTTTCGTGAACTCAATGAACCCTGCAGGAGGCGGGCTCCTCGATTCCCAAAATCTGATCAAGACACCGTCAGACCTCTTTTCTTTCTCTCACATTCGGAATGCTACCCGACTGGAGGACTCTCGCCTGGGAGTTTTGCGCTCCTTCAGCACAAGTCCTCAAGGGATTCGAGCGACCGTTGGCGAACAGGTCGGGAGGTGGCAGAATGACATGCTTACCCGCGTCGAGCACGAAATAGAAAGCAGCCCAGACAGTCCAGAGAAGGAGGCTGGGGTGGGACCACACCCAAGGATCGGCATAGGGTTGCCGATGAGCAATATTTTTGCAACGTGCGGCTTCGATCATGATTTTGGCCCTTGATTCTTATCTGTAATAACAGGTACTTTGGAGGATCGTTGGAACTCGTGTCTCTGGATGGATGGGGTAAGTCGTCTATACTTCCTGGTGTGCAGCGCATAAACAATATCCGCAGGAACTGACGTGTATTTACGGCTACCAAAACTGGTGAGTCAATTCTATGTCTGACTGGATTAGGAGCTCATTAAACCTTAGGGAACAAATCTGGAGGGAATTGAAGTCTGATTTACCACCGGAACGACGTCGACTAGAGCATTATTTTCCGCAGAGGGCATGGCCCCAGCAGTACCCGCTACGATTAAGGCCATGCCTAGGACGATCGGCGAGGCTAGAGCGGGAGCGACGCATGACAAGTGACTTCAAATAATATAATGAAATAACGAGGACGGGGTCCGGGGTGTGCATATAGATCTACAGAGATGTGATATCGATGATTCGGTGCACAAGCGTGACGTCACCGAAGAGTTGCTCGCTGTCTACCACATCTGCCACCGTCCTGGCAACTACAAGGTCAGCTACAACGCTACTCGCGCCCTTGACGGAAATATCGACATCGGACCAAACCATGAGCGTCTAATTCTTGCTACTGTCACGTTCATCACCCTGCACCTCGACATCAACATATGTTATGTCATCTCCTTTTTCCCCGGCACGGCAGCTGCGGCCCACTTTGCAAGGAAATAATTCCAGACTCTTGTGTATACGACGACTCTTCGTCATATTTTCATTGCGAAGAATTCGAGCCCAGTAAACATCTGCACACTGAGCTTTGTTACATACATAGCTGGCAACGACTCGGAATGTCTATCGTCAATGGCAATCTATACTCGTACATCACTCTGTGCCTGAATGTATCTTGGCTGTGCCTGATATGGGTTTGGCTATGCGCCGACAGAGGCCGACAGCTCCACCCTTGATTTGGCTCGTTATTTACGCCCGCCACCCACTTCACATACTACAATAAGGCATGCGTGTCTGACTGCTTTCCCTACCAATTTCACCCCGACCTCCCCATGTCTGACGGCGATCTACCTCCCCCTCCATATACAGAACAGGAATTCGACCAAAAGATCTCTCAGGCGCTGGCCTTTTCCGCCCAGCAGCCCGAAGCCCCCGCAGAGGAAGGAGAATGGGAAGAGTGGAGCGATGCTGCATTTTCCGCTGCTGAAGTACAGACCAAATCTCCCAATGCTAACCAGTCGAGTCAAGGCGCAGGATCATCCACTCAACCGCATGAAGGGTACGGAAACCAGGCCGCACCGCTCCAAGTCCCACCCAAGGTTGGACCTTTGAGAATTCATAAACGAGGCAAATCGGGCGGCGCAGCTGCTCCGTCGAAGCCCCGCCCGAGCTGGATGGATGAAGCTGAACATGATGTGTCCCATGGGATGTCGGGATCGAGTTCATCAGGTCATCGTCCTACTCAGTCACAGCCTCCACCACATCTGCATCCTTGGAATGCCGCTCAGACGCACCACGGTATTCCTCCCGACGATGAAGACGAAGATCGCTCCATACCACCTCCACCTTTCGCCACGATGGGTCCACCCATGGATGGCCATTCCAGGTTGGAATATCATCCTGAATCAACACCACCCTCCCCATTGACATCTCCGGTACCTGATCATCACCTGCCCCTTCATCCAGACCATCCCCTACTACATCCGGGCAATTCTCGACAACATCCTCTACGACCCCATTCTCTACCACAACCTCATATTGATTCTTATCCAGAGCAACATAATAACGGATACTCTAGCGAGTATCCGCATTCGCCTTGGCCACCTCGGCAATCGCTACCTATTCCCCCCCGTTCTACCGACTACCGTCTCGAACAACGGCCTACGTCCACACTCGGCCCACGTCAAGTCCAAGGCCCCCCTCGAATGGACTTCAATCCATCCACATCCCCTCCGCATCCGCCGGATCATCTCAGGCCACGGACCGTCTCCATGTTCCCTCCTTCATCTGTTCAAAATGCGTCTCGTGTAGATTTTACGCCTTCCGCTGCATATAATAAACCTGGGGGGCTACCATTTGCACCATACCCACCATCTCAAGCATTCAACGCTGGCGCCTTCTACAAGTATGTTTGTACTTACTCACAAGTGAGCTACTTACCTAACCTCATCATACTAGTTCTGCTGTCTCCGCACAGCTTTCGACCCCAACGTCAATGGTACCCAGGGAATCGCACTCGTAAGCATTCCGTCGAATGACGAAAACGTTGGTCTTGATCTGTACTCCACTTTGAAGGTCACGCCAGCAGCGGCCTCTCGAAACATCCTACGCGCAAGCGCATGTGCAACATGATGCACTGCGTCTAGAAGACCATGCATCCTCTCGTATGTCTTCCATAGGCACTACCTCCAACGTTGCAATGAATTGGCCAACTTCCATGGCTGAAGGCTCTTATTCTGCTCAGCACTCGACAAATGCCTCTCACTTCCCTCAATACCCGGTTTATCCTACTACTTACAATGGTGCTACTCGTCACAGATGGGCAACATCGGAACAACAATTTAATCAAAACTTCCAATGAGTGAATATGATTAGACAATCTATTTCCGACTCAAGGCTGGAAGGATCCTTGTATATCTACGATAGGAGTATGTAGCCCAACCTCTGTACTACCAGCATACGTTTGTAATAAACTATGGATATCTGACTTGCGGCGAAGCGGCGCATATGGATGACATCGCGATCAACTGTTCAAATCCCCCCTGAGTCTGACCACAAGTTGTTGCGATCAAAATTATCTGGAATTCGTGTTTCGAAGCGAGGCCCACCTCTACCACCTGCCTCGACACGTCGTTCTCAATCACTTGGGTCTAAGCGGACTATTCTATGGCCAGTTCGTCGAGTTCAGCGCGAAGTCAACCTATCGGACAGCCATCATCGGCTCGGCCCTCCCAGTCATCTCCAGAGACCTCGCAAGCGGCAAAGCCAGCAGATTGTAAGTATTGATCCCTATGCAGATATATTGATTGGGTATGATACTTATAGACAATCTTGGAAGATGTATATTTTGATAGGACTACCGCAGGGTTCACTGATGAAGCTGTACCCCGCGCCAAGACCGCGCAGGTGAAGCTGGAGCATTACTACAAGGTCGCTGTTGACTCTGCGATCGAACGTAACACGAGGTATTATCAGCTCGGCTCTCTCTTCCTGTAGTCGCTAACGTGTTGTGGCAGACGCGTTGAGCTTGAGCGCCGACTTCAGGGGGAGGTGACGTTATCGGAGGAGCGGAAGCAACGGCAACTGCAACAGCTCGGGAGGAAAGAATCCACATATCTTCGTCTGCGACGGACGAAACTGGGCTTGGATGACTTCCGGACAGTCAAGGTCATTGGGAAAGGAGCATTTGGAGAGGTAAGCCTAGTGGCGGGTTCTATCTGGTTGCTTGTTGATTCGGTGGCAAGGTTCGATTGGTCCAAAAAACCGACACAGGCAAAATCTACGCGATGAAGACTTTGAAGAAGGAGGAGATGTTGAAGAAGGACCAGGTACAGTGCCTCTTTCATATGTTAGAAGTGTTTTTGAACTAGGAACAGTTGGCACATGTTCGAGCTGAACGCGATGTCCTTGCCGAATCAGACTCTCCATGGGTCGTCCAACTCTACTACTCGTTCCAAGACCCATCCTACCTCTACCTTATCATGGAATTTCTTCCCGGTGGAGATCTCATGACCATGCTGATCAAATACGATACGTTCTCGGAGGATGTCACAAGATTTTATATGGCTGAGTGTGTGCTTGCAATTGAAGCGGTTCACAAGCTAGGCTTCATCCATCGGTACGTTACCCATCTAAATAGCTCTAGGGGCGCATCTTGACAAAACCATTTCAAGTGACATAAAACCGGACAACATCCTGATGTAAGATCTTATCCCAGAGTCTCATCCTCTTTCCTAACATACCTTGAACAGAGACAAAGGCGGGCACATCAAACTCAGTGATTTTGGTCTCTCCACAGGCTTCCAGAAGAAGCACGATTCCAGCTATTACCAGCGTCTCCTCGACCCAGCCACCGCGGCCGTTTCCCCTACGACTGCGGCGCAATCTCACCGGAACAGTGTTATGGTTAATTCCATCAATCTCACTATGTCAAATAAGGATCAGATCGCAACCTGGAAAGCCAACCGTAGGAAACTTGTAAGTTGACGGTATTGGCTCTTAGGATATCCTTCCCTCTGAACCAACTCCGTAGGCCTATTCCACTGTCGGGACCCCCGATTACATTGCACCCGAGATATTCCTCCAAAAGGGTTATGGGAATGAGTGCGACTGGTGGTCTCTTGGAGCCATCATGTTCGAATGTTTGGTTGGATACCCCCCCTTCTGCTCGGACTCTACACATGAAACATACCAGAAAATCATGCAATGGCCCCATTATCTTCTCTTTCCTGACGATGTTCACTTGAGCAGGGAGTCAGAAGACATAATAAGGCGGTATGACCAAGGACTTTGATTGTCGCCATTTATATTAATCACATACTACTTCCAGCTTGATAACATCTGCGGATCGTCGCCTGCCCGTCGAGCAGATCAAGAAACATCCATTTTTCTATGGGGTGGATTGGGAAACAATACGTCATATCGATGCACCTTTCGTTCCTCATCTGCGGTCCATCACGGACACTTCCTACTTCCCTACCGACGAGATAGACCAAGCCGACGAGGCGATATCCGCAGATACCAACGAGGCCAGCAAAGATTTGGCTTTCCTTGGGTTAGTATCTCTTCCCATACATACGATGTATGTATCACTGATTTATTTCCGATACAGATACACATTTAAACGGTTTTCCGTATCATGAGTTTCGGCTTGTACATGTAGAACTAGACATCTTCCCAGTGGGACGGTGCTGAGCACTTCGACACGGATGAATTTACACATTGTGGACTTGAGAGATTAGATTAGATCACCACGTGGCCAGAATTACTTGATCGAACGTGATCGAGAAAAGTTGCAAGTCCATGTCTTCGTCGACCGCTTTTGCTGGTTCCTGGGTATCGCTCCCCGAGCCTCTCACACAATGGGTGTATGTAGACCTCCTCTTCAGCTTCTTTCGCAAATAGCTGATTTTGTGCCGTCAGTCTCGATGTTATCCAGTCCATGGGCCATACACATATGACGCCAGTCCAGGCGGCCACAATTCCACTTTTTATGAAACACAAGGACGTCGTCGTAGAGGCAGTAACCGGCTCTGGAAAGACCCTAGCTTTTGTTCTCCCCATACTGGAACGGCTTATTCGAAGAGAAAGTAAACTTCGAAAAAATGAGATTGGAGCCTTGATAATCAGCCCTACGCGGTAAGCTTCACACGATGTCTGCTGTTGAACTCATTGCCAATTCTAGAGTAGGGAACTCGCAACCCAGATTCACTCGATATTCTCCCTGTTCTTGTCTGCTCAGCCCGAAGAAAGCGACGATGCTTTCTCAGACTCTTCTCATCAACCAGAGTACCCACCTCCTCTATTACTCATTTCCTCAACCGATTCTTCGACGGCCCAAGACATAAAACGCTTCAACGAGACAGGAGCAGACATAATTATCGGGACTCCAGGTCGAGTCGAAGAATTCCTATTAGGAAAAGGCAAAGGAGTCGTCAGTGTGCGAGAATTGGAGGTCCTCGTGCTGGACGAGGCTGATCGGTGTGTACTAATTCAACCAGCAACTCCCTCCAATCTGATTCGTCCTTTTCAGTTTGCTCGACTTAGGCTTCCAACAGACATTAACTCGTATTCTTACACATCTTCCGAAACAACGTAGAACGGGGCTATTTAGCGCAACCATGACGGACGCCGATGCTCTTTCAGAGCTCGTTCGCGTTGGCTTGCGAAATCCCGCACGTATTGTCGTCAAAGTGCAGTCTAAGAAGATCAAACAAGGCAACTCTGAAAATGGAACACGGAGAACAGGAGAGGTCATTGAGGAGCGGAGAATACCTGCCAAGTAATTTGACGTGCACACGCTGCTACCGGGATGAACTAACATTTTATGCGATTTATAGTCTTGAAAATTTCTACCTCAAGTGCCGCACCTCGGAGAAAATGGTGCAGCTCTCCCGCATCATATCCCATGAGATTACCCAACACCAATCGTCCCAATTTATAGTCTATTTTGCGACCTGCGCGTGTGTCGATTATTTTTATAAAGTCTGTCTCAACCTTTGCCCTCAGAAATATGCCCTCTCATTTTGAATATAGGTTCTTCCGACTATACTACCACCATCTGTAACTCTCCATTCACTCCATGGAAATCTCCCCCCTGCGTCTCGAACACGCACCCTTGCTGCCTTCTCTTCAGCACACTCCACCCCTTCCTCCCCATCTATTCTTCTTGCAACAGATGTCGCTGCCCGTGGCCTCGACTTGCCGCATGTGGACGTGGTCATCCAGTTTGATCCACCGTCCGATCCGAAAGCATTCTCACATCGATGTGGTCGTACCGCGAGGGCTGGACGGAGTGGTCGCGCCTGGGTCCTTCTCGTCGGGAGGGAGGTGGAATATGTTGGTCAGTGCACCCCGTTTGTCGTGCACGATAGGCACTAAGACTTTCGATAGACTTTATGTCCATCCGGAAAATCCCCTTGAAAGAGCGCGCTTATCTGACAACGGAAGGAACTCTGACATCCAAAGAAGAAGACGAAGAACGAGACGAAGACTCTCAAGTTTTGGAAGTTCTTGCTCGAATCCGCAATACTCTTTTGACAGATCGTGGCATCCATGACCAGGTCAGTTCTACGAGCATACCTTTGTCACTCAGGCTCAGCGTGGCATGTCGTGTTATAGGCAGCTAAAGCGTTTGTGTCAT
This sequence comes from Lyophyllum atratum, assembly GCA_014905825.1. Classification (NCBI taxonomy): domain Eukaryota; kingdom Fungi; phylum Basidiomycota; class Agaricomycetes; order Agaricales; family Lyophyllaceae; genus Lyophyllum; species Lyophyllum atratum. The sequence continues at coordinate 1,761,299 of JACGCN010000002.1, read as the reverse complement.
TTGTCCGCGCATATTCAAAGCACGAGGCCTCTTATATATTCCGAGTAAAAGACCTCGACCTCGTTGGTGTAGCTAAAAGCTTCGGATTGCTGCGATTACCTCGGATGCCAGAGCTGAAGGATATCAACCGAGAGGGATGGGAGGATGCACAAATGGATGTACGTCTGCCTCTATCTGTCAGCTTAGTGCGAGATTGATGATCTCCAACGATAGTGGGATACCTTTGCCTACGCGGATAAAGCTCAGGAAGCGAAAAGAGTTGTTGCTGGTGCAGCGGAAGCATCAGCGCGTGAACTCGAGAAAGAGAAGCGTAGAGCTGCTCGAGCAGAGAAAAAGATATCAAATACTGCATGGAGTGAGAAGGTGCAGAAGAAGGAGGAAAGGGAACTACGGAAAGAAAAGAAAGGCAGGAAAAGAAAATGGCTGAAGGCACAGGCTGCGACTGAGTCCGTACAGTCCGAGGAAAATCCTTTGAAAAGGGGCCGAGAAGACGCGGAAGTTAGTGAAGCAGAGGATGATGGGGATGATTGGGATGAGTTGGCGAGAGAAGAGAGAATGGCGAAAAAGGTGAAGAAGGGGGACATAAAGCAGAAGGCTTTTGATGCAGAGTTCGGGATTGATCTACTGTAGATCATGGAATTTGGATAGACTTCACAGGACCGGAAATTCTTGTTTGAGAAAAACAACAATGACATGCTTGTCTGATGCCACATTTGAGACTAGTATCTATAGATCCTTAAAGCATTAGTTATTATACATTTCATACACTGAGGGTGGCTGGTGCGCAAGCCGTTGGTGGTCATTTCCATATCATGGAGAGGAAGGTGCCTTATTATTTAACTGCGTTAGCCTCTTGACGTGGTCGGAGAAGTGGTCGCATCTAAGATTGGTTGATATGTAAAGGCCACGAAAAAGAGTGAGGAAACGACGCACCATCTCGATAAATAGAGGCAACAGCTGGGGGATATGCTGCAATTCCGGCGGTTTCAGTGACTGCGCTTTCTTTTTCTTCTTTCGACTGGGTGTTGAATCACGACTCTGACCGGATGGCGATTCATGACCACGTCCAGACTCAGAATCACGATCGTGATTCGACGGAGGTTCATGGCTGAGCTTGGATGATGAAGCTCGAGAACTGGGTTTCGAGACGTAGCCGTGATTCAACTTTGACGAAGAGTCTTGGCTGAGTCTCGACGGCGTCATGGGTGAATGTGGTCGTTCACGCGAAGAACGAGAGGAGGGGCTTGGAGGGAGGGGTTTTGAGGCAAAATCGGGTGTGGTGCCTCTTGGCGTTGGAGGGAGCGCCGGGACAGGTGGTATATCCTCACTGCGACGCGACAAGAGGCCTTTCGGACCACGGAGTGAAAGTGACCTTTTGCGTGGCAAAGGTGCAGGACTAGGAGGAAAGCTCAAAGGGGGTTGGCTTCCTTTGAGGGTCTGTGATCGACTCGAGGTGAGCGCCTTATGGTTAGGTGCAGGTTGAGACAGAGATCTAGAAGGTCGCTCCTCTTCGCTGCTACTTTCCTCGCTAGAACCACTATCACCCTCGTCTGAATCCTCCGTCGAGCCTGAGTCAAGATCGGTCGAGTCGTCATCGTCGTACTCATCGCTGGATTCGTCCGTCTCCTCCGCAGCTAGATCATCCGCATCACCTTGAATCAACTCGCCGAAGTTGATCTCGCCAACAACGCCGTTGACAAGCTCCTGTGCTGCATCATCCTCAATATCAACATCTCTTCCCCTCTCCTGCATCCTCCCGAAACGGCGCCTGATCTTTCCCTCATACGCAACCTTGAGCCTATAATGATACAGGGCTACCTTGTCTACTTCCGCTAGGATGTCGTCCCGCGGTTTTCCTGAATGTGGAAGAAGGAACTCGAGGCTAAGGGGAGGTCCTAACCCTTCCCGTACAATAGTGAGGAAGAGCTCAATCCATCGCATGAGACCGTCGAAGAGGTTCTCGCCCTTAGAATGAACTTTGTGAACGAAGTGGTAGAAGGACTGTTCGTGACGTTGAATGAGGTTGATGAAGGCCTGTACCGTTCGGTGAGGATCCTCCTGGCTGACTATGTGCGTCCGAATGGGTCAGATGGAAGGTGCATACTAATTAAGAACCGAAGGCTCACGATCTCCCACTTGCTCGACGGTCTTGATTAGATCATTTATGAAGGTCTGCAAATCGCCTAGAGAATCCGATATACTGGCGGCGCGATATACCTGCGCAAGTGGTGCGTAGAAGATAGTGATAATGTCCTTCAGGAGTTCCGCCGTGGATCCCTGACCATCATAGATGTACCATCAGCTCGATGATATGTTGACCTGACTCGATGATGAAATCGAATCACGAGAAAACATACCTCGAAAATAAGTGCTATCAATTGCTCACGGTCCCGCAGCTTAGAATACAGATGTGTCAACACCTTCAGATCCTCCAGTAGCCACGCGTCTTCATTTTGAGGACCATCGTCATCATCTGAGTCCGCTAACGAAGCGCGATGCTTCATGTATACCTGATGTGCACGATGTGCTTTAGCAAGGCGATGCATCTGCACTCTGGATAGCACAGGTTCATCAGGAGATCGAAGGACCACAGTCAAGAGATTCATCTGCTCAGCGGCTGTAAGGCATAGTCAGCATACACATGGCGCAATAAGACAAAAAAGTCGCGGCGGACAGAGAAGCTTCATAAATACAACTGACCTGCATCAGCTTTGTACATGTCCTGAATTTCTCTCGGCGCATACACAAACTGGCGTATCTTTGCGGACATGATCGGGTCGTCGACTTTATCTTTGACCGCTTCAATATCCGTCTCCAATGCCTTGACTTCTTCCTGCGAGAGAGCTCGTAAACATGCTGTTTTATTTTCGCGCTAGCTATTAGAGAAGAGACAAGATAAGGATGATGAAACTTGCCGTTGTAGGAGACTTCGCCCGCCGAACGGTTGGGCAAGGAAGAGATCCAGCACGCCTATCACATAGGCATTGGTTAGGTGCTGGAGAGGAATTCATGATCGACGCACCTCGAATCATGGCAATTGGATTACTGATCTTCAAAGCAGTCTTGAGCATGAAGTACGGCATCAAACCGTGAATCCTCTTGAGACTCGCGAACGTCTCGGAAGAGTTATCAGACGCCACAAATTGGTGGAAGACGGTGGACGCTAAACTGTATACCACAAGGTGAGCAAGAGCAGCAGAGTGGACAGGAATTCAAAAAGACTGACGATATCCGAGCCCATTCGAGAACCGCTTGATAATTCTGCGGAAGCCCACGAACGTCGGGAGTGACCTTAATTGTAGAAAAAACACGTGTCAAGCCATCTACATAACTCCAGGTCAAGGTGTCACTCAGAAAAGGAAAGTAGAGTAAAATTACCTTTGCCCATCACGTCACCCTTGACGCTCTTTACAGCTTCACGTAAACCTTCCACGCGGCTAGCTATCTCCTTCGCGAAACGCTTCCTTCCATCCTCCCGCACATGGTCCGCTTCTTCTCTTCGCTGTGCGTCCTCTAGCTCTTCCCGTGATAGAGTGATTGGCCCCGAAAGGAGGAATGATTTGAGAACAGGAGATGACGCGACTGTCGAAGTTGCAAGGAGGGAGTGAAGGTACGATCGGAGGGTTAACCTGTTCTTCTCCCGTGCAAGGCGCGAGGTTGAAAGACCAACCTGGGATGCGGACTGCGGGATACTGGACTGCGAGTATGGATCGCTGTCCCATGAAGAGTTGGGCGGAGGGCTCATGGGTACATTTACGACGGCTGTTCGGTCTTTCGGTGGTGGTGGGCGGATGTGTTCATTGGGATGGGCTCTTTGCAGCTGAATCATGACTTGAGTGCCACGAGATATGTAGGAAGCAAAAAGATAATTACCTCGTCAGCCAATGTTCTGAAATCACCATACCGCCGGGATACGAATATGTCAGGGAAGTTGGAACGTCGGGTACGGACGATGAATTCCTAGAGCAAAGAGCGATTCAGTGGGGAGGACAGGAAATTTATTGGGAGCGAACCTCATGGACGCGACGGCGCATACGACCCTTATCCACCACTGTCTTAACTCCCACAACATTAACTTCGAATACAGTCTTTATCTTAGACACCTTTGCCATCCGCTTCTTTGCCAAAGCTTCAAGCCGATCCAGGTCAGATTGGTTCAGGCGGACAACTTGTTCCGGTTCTACAAGCTTGATGGCGCCCCCCAAGAACACAGCCAAGTTCCGCTCTACCCGTGCAAGCAGTTTCTTACGAGTGGCCTGTTCAGAACTACCATCGCCCTTATCATCGTCGTCGAGGACAGAAGTAGGAGATAGATTTCTAGCTAGGGCGGAGGCAACAAAGGGCTGGAGCTTTTCCGAGTAAAAGTCTTTGGGCGCAGCAGCCATGAACGGGAAAGTGAGCACGAATTGGCGAAAGATAAAGCGGAGAAAGGGAAGGTCGAGGTAAGGATCGGCATCTCTCGGAGGAGGAGAGAAAGGGGGGCCAAGGAAGGAGAGTGTGTTCGAGTTTGTGGGCGAGTGAGTAGTGATAGCATCAATCTCGCGCCTGAACTGGAGCTGCACAAGAGATTTCTTGAGGTAATGAGCGCGTATCGGGGTCAAGTCAATAGCAGGCTGGGGTCCATCCGCAATAGGAGCTTGTGCCTGTGGAGAGTGTGCAGTCTGTTCATCGCCTTCGTTGTCATTGTGTAACAGAGGTTCGTCGCTACCCGTGACGAGGGGTGGCAGTGGTGGGATGGAGCGAGTGGGGCGCCGCGGTCGAAGGGATGAGGTTGTTGGGGAGGTTGAGGAGGTGGTTGGAGGAGACGATGAGGAGGACATGAAAGGAGTGGAAGAGGGCGACGGTGTAGGGTGGTGATCGTCGTTGGGGTCGATGTCCATGATAGTAATAAGCTTACCACTGCGGACTTGAGACGACTCGACTCGGACTAAGCCTAGTACGTCAGGCGGATGAGATAACACGATCTGATTCCACTTCCTTATTTGGTGATCATCGCGATCGTGCAGTTCATAACATGGATCCATATGCGTTCTATAGGCTACAGTGTAAGATATCCGATAAGTACTAATAAACAAGTGGGGTGATAATGATACAGTCTGTGGGGTATGGTATGTGGCGTAGCTGGGTATGAGTTCGTTGCGAAGGGGAGAAAGAAACATCTGGCTGTGTTAGTTACACCGTATTCAGCTCCCAGACGTCCGGGCCGTGCGGCGTGCTCGCCAAGCTCGCAAAGATATGTCTCTCCTTCAAATAGTCGACCCTCTTCAACCCCTTGGATTTTTCCAGCTCGTAGCCTTTCTTGTCCGCTATGCTCTTATACCGCCGACAGTAAGCATCATTGACCCTGCGCTTCTCATCATGTGTAGCAATGTCCTCGAATTCTCGACTGGTCACGCTGAGTCGTAGAGCGCGGTAGATTGCGTCAAAGATGTCCAGAACTGTCACATATGTGCCCTGTTTAGAGTTGGACGCGGTGACATTGATGGACCATGGCAAGGGTTGGCAGATGATGGTCATGCATGGAAGTGGTGGTTGTGTTGCGGGTTCGCTTAGAACATGTGTGAGCACTGAAGGATGTAGTTGTAGGGCTGATATTGGGAGCGATAGGTCGTAGTGCACGAGAGGAACGCGTGCAGCACCGAGCACTGGATGGATGCGACTCGGGACATTGAGTAGCGGGGAGTAGGCGTGCGGAGAGCCAAAGTACTGCAATGGTGGTGGTGTTACGGGCCACCTTCGGATGGCAGAGAGGATGTGTTTGAGTAGAGGGAAGGCGGGGTGGGGGGGATCCCGTCGAAGCGGACGTGTTTGCCTGGCATTAGAGTGTGTGGGGGAGTGGTCGTTGACGTCCGATATATATGGCGCGTAGGTAGATTGAGTTGCGCAGTCAAGACGCGATGTGGATGTCGCATCTTGAGAGATTACGGCGCAGTATATAAGTGCTACGCCATAAGAGAAACTTCCAAAGTGAGAGATAGAGTAAGACTGACTCAATAGGATCTATGTTCACCGCCCCCGCGCTATGACAATCCTGACGGTCCCTGACTCACAGCCGCATCAAATTCTGTCCTCCTGACCTCTCTCGTTAGCGCCCGTACCTAATCCGTATCTGGCTCCGTCTACAGGACACTGCTCATCGTCACTTGCAGCAACATCCTGGATTTCACACCAGAAAAGACTCTCATCTCGTTTTCCCAGGGAGTCTACAACAAAGTCTTGACTCTACACTCTGTCGCTTCACCTCATAATTATCCGCGAGTGCCCGTATCTTGTATAGCCTCCCGCCGTGGGCGCTTGGGAGCGCAAGGTAGTACACAGCCTTGGCTTCGAGAACCTCACAATGAGCTTGAAGCTTTGAATACTTAGCGACGTGTCGTCACGAAAACCCGTGTTCAGGTATCCACTCTCACGATTAAGGACCACAATGTTTTCTGGGGTGCCTTCTTCCGCTGAGCGCCTCTTTTCCCGCCTTCCACGGACTGAGCTCTGATCTCCGTACGAAACCCGAATACACCTTCACCGCCTGCGCTTCCAAGAATAGCCCACGTGGAGTGACGAACACGGAACACGAATACACCTGTGCGGCGTTACCACCGACAGAGCAAATGCTAGATCGCTGTGGAACGCCTTAGAAGGCCATACAATGTTACCTTACCCCGCCATCAGCGTCCTGCCAACTCCTATCAGGACCACCCCAACAATCAGTCAATGCCTCTCACTGCATTGATTGACGCAATCATGCACTTGGCCCACCACCGCCGCAGCGCGTCGCTCCCACGCTCCACGTTAGGCGCTGAGCATCTCCTCGACGACTGCGCAGCCGCTTTTCTCTGCGCTGCGGCACAGCCTGCGAACCTGATGTGCTAACTTACCAGACTCGCAAAGTGGCTGAACGCTCAGAAACTGCTGTGGCGACGTCTTTTAGCGCTCTGCTCCTCATCGAACCACACATCGCGGAGCGGTTCTATGCATAGCCCGCGTCGCATTGTCGCCGACCAGATAGACGTTCATCCGGTTGGAACACTCCAACGTCGTGATTTAGCGCTGTCAGTCCGTGAATAGTACTTGGGTCTGGTGGGGAGAGGCTGATATATCATCGACGTTCCTGTAACCTGTTATGGGTCACTTCCATGTCTTCTTGTCATCATACTGCCTCCTTGGCACAATATAGACGTTCATTCGGTTGGATCACTCCACCGTCTTGGATTTAGCGCTGTCAGTCCGTGAATAGTACTTGGGTCTGGTGGGGAGAGGCTGATATATCATCAACATTCCTGTAGCCTGTTATGGGTCATTTTCTTGCCTTTCTGTCATCATACTGTCTCCTTGGCATAACGCAATTATTGACGTCAAACAAGCCCTACACGCGCTGACAGTCTATTTAACTTGAAATGCACATTAGCTTTGCACGAAGTCTATTGGAAGTACACGCCCAAATAAAACATTGAATAGAGTAAAACAAGAAGGGCATCAGAGAGGTAACAGGAGTAGCTGTAAGTGCTTGTGGGATTGTGAAAGCAAGGCGAAAATATGCATGTAATGATATGGGTAAGTGTACGTTGCTGAAGGTGGACAGATGCTTCGGTCTTGGAATCAATGTTAAATGACGAGAGTGATGATGGACTAAGTAAGACGCACGAAGCATAGAAGCGAATTCCATAAATAAGTGCTGGTCAAAATGGCAGACAAAGAGACAAAAAATCCAAATGCTCCGTACCCGCGTTCCTCGCCTCCTGCAGAAAACACCAAGAAAGATCGGTTACCAAACATAGAAGTACCATGGTTAGCTCAGATGCTACCCAACCGCCCCAACCCTTCCGCGCGCCTCGCGCTCGAGTTAAAGTATGCCGCACCCACTCGAGAACCACCTAAGCACCCCACCCAAACGCAGATACAGCAACGGCCAAAAGAAAAATAAGCCAATCAGCAAAAGCGCCGTTTTCACCAACCGCACAAAAAGGAAGACGGTGTACCAATTGTTATTGAGCTGCTCTATCCAGTGAACCACAAGCAGCAATCTCAGCCTCGGGCTCCGGATGGGTAGGAGCTTCGCTTTTTCGTGGTCGTCGATAGGTAAGATCGACGCCACCCAGTAGGAGAAGGATGAGACGTCCGTAGGCATGCGCCCGTAAGTGCTTGCGAGGCGTTGCACGATCCAAGGTGCGGTGCCACGCTCGAGTTGGTCGAGGAAGGTGCGGCACTGCGTCATCAAGGCGGAATTGGAAGGGTGGCGAGGAAGCGGCTGCGGCAGTGATCTGGATGGTGATAGCGTACGAGACGCAGCGCGTGAAGATGTCGTAGACGGCAAAGCGGATGATGAAGTAGGGGAAGGTACGGATGCGGATGTCGAGGGGGAAGGAGCCGCAGAACCTGTAGAAGTAGTTGTGGAAGGAGAACCCATGGAAGCCCCAGGTTCAGGGACGGGATCCTCTGTGATATCTTCTGGGTAATCCTCAATTCTGCAAGAATCCGGTTAAACAGGCCTCAAGTACGTGAGGTTGCAATATACTCGCCTCTCTATCCTGCCGACCATGTAGCCGTCCAGAGTACCATTCTCCAGTATTCTAAACCTGTAGGTGCCCCAGGTCTCCACCAGACTCCGCCCATCAGCTTGCATTTGAACGCTTCTGATTTCCAGCATGGTACCGTACTCCATGTGCGGCGATAGCCCTCCCGGTTTAGGAGGCATGACCATCCCGAAGCACGGGTTAGGTGATTCGAGACACCTCCGGAGCATTAGTCGATACCTGTTTGAAACAAGGGGTGAATTTAGGGTGTGCGTGAATCGGGAGCTGGTGTACCTGGGTTCGAAGAAGTGCAAGAGGGTGGGCATGCCAGGGAAGCTGAGTTGGCAGACGAATATAGGGGTATCGAGGCGACCGTCGCGCTCCTCAGCCTCGATAGCTTCGCCGCGTTCTCGATAAGGGGCGGGAAACGCGTGGAGAACTATGTACCGTGTAAACAGAAGGCAGGAAGATTGTGGAACGACAGTACGCACGGAGAGAAAGGATGACCTTGTTAGGGGGATGGTCTTGAAAGTACAAGAATCCAGGCAGATCCTGTCTGCAGAGGGGGCAGGTAGCACTGTGATCGAGAGAGCGGTGAAGACACCTTGAGCAGAAAGTCTGGGTAATAAAAGTTAGATATAATTTAGATGAATACACGCGGGGCACTTGCGTGTTGACAGGGGGTTGTTATGGGTTCGAAGAACAAAGTAAAACAGATTTCGCAGGTAAGTTCTGAAAGGAGATCCTTTTCAAATCGAGCAAGAATAAGTTCTAAGTTGGCATTAGCAGAAGGAGGATCTGGGGGGAGAAGAGGCTGGTCGTGGCGGGTTGAACGCTGTCGAGCGCTTTCAGTGTGAAGATGGGTCAAGAGGTCGCCATCCCCGTCCTCTTCTTCGTCCTCCTTTGGTGGAGCTTGGCGTCTACGGCGTTTGCGAGGTCTTGTGGTAGAGTCCGTAGACCTGGAACGAAGGCGGCTGCGTGGCGCAATTGCAGAGGACGAGCTCACTTGTTGTGGCGCTTCGGAATCCGATGGGTCACTGTCGTCGCTGAAGTTGAGTGGAGGTGGGAGGTCCTCTCCGCGGTGCAGTTCCTGCTGAGTGCGATCGATGAGTGAAATGACTTTGCTAAGAGTGACATCTACACGAGAAGAGAGGGGAAGAGGGGGAGAGGAAGGTGCAGGGTCGTCGGTGGGGGCGGGGTAGAAGGCTACATTGGAAGACGAGGGAATGTTGGGGGACGTGTGGTCAACAGGGGCACAGCGAGGAATAGGACAAGATAATGGGTTTGTGAGTAGGTGGGTGGTACATATTGTGTGGCCACAGTGGAGGGTGGTGGGGGTAGAGACGCGGTGGTGGCAGAGGGGGCAGCGGAGGAGAGGGAGCAGCGAGTCGGGCATGAGGGAGTCTTGAGTGGTCAAGGGGTTCCGAGGCGTATTTGAAGGCCCAGCATTTGGCAGTGGATCGGAGACAGGCGTGGTCGATGCACCTCCCGATGCAGTCCCGGAATCAGAGGTAGTCTGCTCAATGGGAGTTCCGGTGTGCAGTACCGCCGCTGTGGGTGCGTCGACGTCGTGAGCGTTGTCGACGACGGGTGTGGGCTCGGTGCTCTCTGCTCTGTGGCCGGACATGGCATTGCACACTCCGTCGCCCTCGTCGAGCGCCTTTACAGAACCAGAGTTTATAACTGAGGGCCCGATCCCTATACTGCACCACGTGCACCCGCGCGCGATCGGTTGATCGACAGCCATTCTGGACTCTATTTATACCCCTTCCTGGCTCTCCGAATCTATCGCATCCTGCGTTATAAGCAGGGCATTAGTCGGAGGTGTCGTTATTGTTCCAATATTAAGGGAACAGGATACAGCACAGACAAAACCGGGAATTGGAAAGGGGCTTTCCAGTTATATTTACATGACGGAGATATGGACCAGAGAATTTAGAAATTGACAGAAAAACCGAGCCTATAACGAGAAACATTTTCTCCAAAATTTACAGTTAAAGTTGAGCTTATAAACACGTGCTCGAATTCCCGATCGTGGCCACTGCCAAATCGGGCCGTGGGCGTGCTCGCTGTTCCCCGCATCGGAGTGGACGTTGGTTCGGACGATGTTGAGCCCACCGCGTGCGGGATCGTACCATGTCCCCAGGTCGCCGCCTACATCCCTTGCCCGCCGACAGACTGCCCCCCAACCCGCTCTCACCTCGCGCAGTCCCTACTCATCTCCTTGTTCCAGCAACCCAGGCTTCCATTCATCCCCACTGTCTCGGCATACCTCTGCGCTTTCATGTCGTACACGAGTCACTCGAGATTCATGGCTACCAGATGTATGCCGTAGAGAAATGGTAAGTCTTTCCTTGCGCCTTTGCTTCCTCCACCGACCTTCGCCAGGATCGTGGAGCGCAACAGACCCGTGGCGGTTCTCGTTGTTTACACAGGAGACCCTTCGCATAAGGCACGTATACCTTTTACACATTTACCAATCTTACCGACGTATTTCAGATATCTGTCTTTTCTCTCAGCCCCTCCCCAGACCTCACACCTTCCGAGGCCCATGCTGAATGGGACAAGGTCCTACACCATCTCCGGCGGGATGGCGCAAGGCCCAAAGAGGTATGTCACCCGTCTGATAGCTGCCCGACCCCCGTTAACTTTGCCGAAGACGCCACACGGTGTCCTTATGGCTACCTCTCTCGCTCACTTCCGCTCAGACTACACCATAGTCCGCATTCCGGACGGCAACTTTCTAGCTGTCCGCGAACAGCTTTATACAAACATCAATCTCCTCAGGATGGGCTGCTCAGGCCGCAGTGCCCTTACTCTCGAGGACCCTAGGTACTGCCTCCCGTCTTGCAGACCTCTGCCAGCTTTTGACTTTGTCTATCAGTGATGCGACGAAATCCCGCTTCATCTCCACATACCATCTTCCCGAAAGTATTTGTACTTCCTCCCCGCCCGGCCCCGTTACATCCACAGAGAGCCTTGCCCTTCCCGTACCATCCACAAAGCCTCGCTCACACTCGCATTCCGCCTCCGTTCTCAGCTTCACAGCGTCCTCGAAACATGCTCCGGAAACCGTGACTTCACCCTCTGGGTCCATATCGAAATCTAGAAGCCCGCCTTGGTCCTTGGACTTCCGAGCGGTACTTAACTCTGATATGAAATCGACATCGACATCGCCACCCAAGGGGAAGATGATCAGAGATAATTCCCTTTTCACTTCCACCGTGCTCGAGCTCGTCAAGCTCATCCAAGCAGGGTTAGCCATCTTTGGAATGTACGGAACAGCCTCGGCATCCCAAAGTGCGAGTCCTCATTTTGATGGATTACTATGCGACGAGACTGTCGAGGGTATCAGGAGGTGGATCATTGCAGTCGGAGAGCCGTGCGTTGGTATAGAGGTTTGTTCTGTAACCTGCATGTCAATCATTGCTCATAGTTTAAGCAGCCAATGGAACGCATCGCAGATCCCATGTTCGTAGCCTCTCTCGTTAGTCTGATACTTTGTGTCAGAAACAAACTTGCAGCGCTGGGGTTCTCCCATGTAAGTTCACTCGTAAGTATCCTCATGCTGCGCTTCAATGACTGCTTCCAGATTGTCCCAAAGGACCCCTTCCTCTATCCACGTCTGTTCACCTACGCGCTTATGTCCTACGTCCAATCCACTAGCCCTGGCTCCTCAAACGGCCCCGTTGTCCCTTCTGCCTCGCCATCCATAATTCATCAAGACCTCTCCTCTTTTACCCCTTCCCACTCCCGGACCCACTCCCGGACCCATTCCGCGGCTACGACCCCAGGACCCTCCAACCACGGGCATACGATACACGGCTTCGGGTACCCGCAGTCTGGCGGACATATATTCGCTCCTCATCTGCACCATCTCCCGGTACCGCCGCAGATGACTCCCTCCACGTCCGGCTCCTCCAATTCCCACTCGCACTCCAACGGTGCTTCCCCGCCCGCTGTGGTGCTGACCCGCGAGCTCGTCGAGGCGATCGGAGCGGCGTATGATGCGAAGGTACGTGCGACGGATGGGCGCGTGGGCGGGCACGGTGGGCGGATGCGTAAGGCGCTGAGAGATAAGCTGCGGGCGGGCGTGGACAGTGATGGGGATGGCGGGAGTGGGGGCTTTGATAGGGAACGTGGCACGACGAGTGGCGGTGAGGGTGGGACAGGCGACAGGGAGCGGGAGTCGCTGGGTGGTGTGGGGACTGGAGTGGCGTCCAGCGGGGGGCAGATTTTGAGTGGTATTGGGAGTTTTGCTAGTGGGCTTGGGCTTGGTGTAGGAACCGGGGGTGGGGGTGGGGCAGTGGGTGCAGGAGCGCTGTTGGAGGCGACGAATGACATGGGGTGGTTGGTGAAGTCCCTTTACGGAAAGGACGGGAAGGGGAAGGCGCGAAAGGCGATAGCAAAGGGGAAGGAGAGAAAGGGCAAGGATGTTGGAGATCCACTGGGTGTGGGGTATGGGTACGGGTACACCGGAAGGGAAAAGGAGAAGGATGGAGGTGTGGGTGTGAGTGTGCGGGCGCTGTGGAGCGGTCAGGTCACTTCCATCACGAAGCTAAGAGAGTGGGAAGCTGAGAAAGAGAGAATGGGGGCCTCTGCATCTGGGTCCGTCGCGGACAGAAAGCGAGAGCGTGCGAACGTCAGGAACAGGGACAGGTTGGCATTGAGCGACGGAGACGTTGATGACACAGTCGTAGCCGCCGCCAAGTCGGAGACAGAGGAGGAGAGTGACAGTGCCATGCAAGGTGGCGGGTTCGGAGGTATGTGGGGAGAGAAGGTTCAGAAGAAACTCGAATCCTGGGCTGGGTGAGCACAAAGGCTAGCGATTGAAATCCACGACTGAATGCTTACACTTCTTATGTAGACTTGCCAGGAAGCGAGGTCATATGAGCCTTGACATGACCACACCGGCTTCGAGAGGAGATAGAGAGAAAGAGGATCCATCTGCAAGCAAATACCCTCCAGCCGCCGATCCACTATCGACCGCTCGCTCGAGCATAACTCGGGGTGACTCGCTGCCGTTGTCACCAACACTTCCTCCAATGATTTTTGTCGGGTAAGCTTCCCAATTTGCTACTCGCCGAATTTTCCAACGCAAGTTATCTCCCTAGTAGCGGGGATGGCGATCCAGACGACGACGATCTCCTCAGCAGTGGACAGGTCTCACCGATAGGTGTGTCTGCCCTTTATTTTGTTGCTGGTATTAGTCTTATGCTTCCTGCCATACCAGACAATCTACGACCGAGCCCGTTCCATCTGCTACACGATGGGCTACCGCTCGAAAGCACATCCGTCAACAATACAGACTACGAGCGCAAAGTCACCGAATTTAATCAGAAGCGGCCCTGGGGGGGACGAATACAGCAGAGTCGGGTGTCAAGTTGGGCAGATCCGGTTAGCGGGCGTGGACTTTTGGATCAGGATGGGTCAGACTTGGAGCTGAAGGTTGGCGGTACAAAGTCGAGGCGGAGAAAGCGGGGGGACACGATTAGCAGCTTGCTCGGTAGAGCGAGTGTATTGAGCGAGGAACCGGACGAGACCTTGTATGATGATGAAGGCTGCGAGTGGCTCGGAGAGTATGAATTTCCCAACAGGCGCTTGGAAATGTTCGGCCCAGCGAGGTAAAGAGGCTTCGTCATATGTACCTATAGTGTTTCTCACTCTTTTACAGGCGACGGAGCTTCCATGACTTGGAATCTTTGCGGGGCATGCGAATATTAGCTATTGAACGCATGCGGGTGGACGTTGAACTATCCGGCCAATTGCTAATCATGACAAGGCGAGAACAACACTTGCAGAACGTCGTGGCATGCTTGCAGGTCGTCACAAGCAAGCTATCAAATACCAACTCGTTGCTCCGCGAGGACTATCAGTCTCACCTCCCCTTCCTCTCCAACCTCGAAGCTCATGCGCAAGTGATATCAAGAATCGACGCAGCAAACGCCAAAGCTGACAAGACATCCCAAGCAACACACACCTTACGTTATGAAGCTGAACAGTTCCGCATACCCTGACCTCTGGCACACCGCCACTCCGCCCCGTCAAAAGGTCCTTGAACTTCGCGAGAAGATTTTCGGAACGGGTGGGCGGCGTCTCCCACTGGCGTTCATGGTGCACATGGACCGTTCAACCGACTCCAGTGGACGCCCGATGGTCGGGAACGACTGGTCGATCACCTGGGCCGAACCGAGAGCGATGCAGAGGAAGAAGAGCCTGGTATTCCATACCTTGGGACCCAACAGGAAGACGAGGAAGATGTGGTGGAGCACCCTGGTATAAAACCCATGTGGTTGCTGCGGTTTTTCACAAGTTGGGGTGCAAGGTGGGGAGCGCCTGCTGCTGTTACTCAACCAAAGGAAGATGGTGCGGGGAAAGCGACGATACCTGAGACTACACCTCAGCCCAATGGGAAAGCGAATGGGAAAGGGACCTTAAGCAAAGGGATGCCAGATACCAAGGGCAGAAAGAAGCGTTCATCAGCTGGACCATCCGATACAGACGAAGCTATTTCTCCTGTTTCTCTATCTTCCTAACATCAAATATACACTCACGCATATTCATCACCCTTAACTTATCATCACACTAACTTATGACACTGGTTACATACACCCGATTAAATTATCAATATATCCAATGGCTAGGTAGATAGCATTTTGACTTGCGCCTGGGATTATTTGCGAACAACCTTTCCCTGACTTTTTCTCAATATACGCTTTCGCTCTTTTTCGAGGATCTGCATTATAGATGATGAGCTTTGGCTCCGGGTCTGCGACAAGTGGACTGACCTTCTGCTGCTCTGCAGCAGGAAGTTTAGAAATCCTCTCCGCTTCAGCTTTACGTTTTGCAGCCTTCTTATCATCGGCAGCTTGCTCCAACTAACGAAGATGGACGAATAAGACATGATTCATGGCCAAAGGAAAACAAACATACCTCTTCCTTCTTCTCCTTTTCAGAATCGGCCTTGAGATCCTTGTCCAGCTCGTCTCTGGTCTTCTTGAGCTTTGACTTGGTCTCGGGGCGAAGGTTAATGGTAGAGAGAGAATCAATGAACGGGAAAATTGCAGCAACAAGTTTTGCTGTATCTTCAACATGACCAGAAGGCAAAGAAAGGCTGAGAATCACATGCTTCTGGCGCGAACTAGCAGGCAGAGGGCCTTCAGGACGGATACGAGGTTGGTCCGTTACCTGTATTTCGATAAAGGTTTGGACGTGTCAAGGTCGAAGAATATGGGTTACTAACAGACAGAGACCGGAAGTAAGGCAGAACTTTCGGGTCGTTCAATGCGGCAAGGAGAGTCGGCTTGAGGAGATTATCGGTCACATCAGCATATTCTGAAAATGTGTGTCAAAACTTATGAGGCCACCCCAAACACGGGTGAGATATACCGGTCATGACGGACAGCGACGGCGGAAGAGTAGAAATCTCAGAGGTCCTGGTGAAGGTCTGCTTTCCGTGGTTAGTAATTGGGTTTGTGAGGCAGCGAGAGACCGCACCAAGTCCCATCGGTCGTCCTTGATGGACAGTAGCTCCTCCTTCGCCACAACGGCCCACACGAAGTCCTGGTTCAAAGCTCCCGCGGAAAGTCTGAAGTCAAGTGTAACATCATCCTTGGGACGGTATTGCAGGTCGACAAATGTCCTCCCAAACTGGTATAACCATTGCAAAAAATCGTGACGTGGCTTGAGAGTAAAGACCGTGTGCAGAGACATGACATTGCGTCGCCCTGTAGAGAAGTTGAAGAAGTCCGAGTATCCATCCTTAGTCAGGCCTGTTTTGCCTAGGGGTTTTGAGAACTGTTTCTCGAGGATTGGTATATGCGCGTTAAACCTTCAGGGGTCAACATGTTAGAACTGGAACGAAATGGAGAGTGAGTGACGTGCCATTTGTTGACCTTTGCCGAGTTCCTGGAGATACCAACGGTTACAAAGGCGATGTACACGAGAAGGCCGGCGAGAAGGTAGAGCTCAAGCTGGAAAACTAACCAAGTTGAAATGAATTACAGCGAAAAGGATACGCTAGGGCAAGATACTTACGAGCAGGCCTAAAGACGAAGACAGACCACCTATACTCGAGGCCGTCGTACTCGACAGGGTTTATGTGGGGCGGAGGGGTGAGACCAGCGAGGACCTTGGTGAGAGCGGATGCCATGTAGAGCGCTAACCGGGGAAATCCAAACTTGGCAGTGCTTGCAACTTCTGTGATCGGCGAAAGCCGAAGTCAACTCTATACATATATCTCCTTCTTTATGAGGGGACAGGAACTGAAATATGTAACTACTCCCTACAATGCCGCCCGCAGTCGTGAGTGGCGATTCATTCGCGCCTATGCCGTCAATCTCGACCCCAGATCCAGCCACTTCATTGACATCTACAGCAATAGATCCCCTGGTAGGTCTGCTCAATGTGTCCTTGTAAATCTTTCAACGAGGTCCTCGTATGTAGAAACCTACAGACTTCGGCGCCTTCATCGTGCAAATCCTTGCAGAGTCTAAACGCCAATCCCAAGGGCTTGATCAGGCTGTGCTTCGTCAGTGCCTAGGGCTCTCCTCGTCCTTTCTGGTAATAGACTCAACCATTAATCCGGACATGGGGATAACCACTTGGAGTACTGGATTCAACCGCTTGGTAGATCTTCTCGTCGCGCTTCATGTCAGAGAAGAGTTGGAGCTGGAGACCATCAACGCCGCTTCCAGAGCATGTTCAGAGTGCTGGAGTGCCTCTGGTTCATGGAAGGGCCTTGAACCGTGTCGGGAAGGGGTGCGTGGAGCCGCAACGAAACTTAAGAAGCTACTGGATTTAAACGGAAGGACATATCAAGGTAAATCCAGTCCAACGCTTTTCATGTCTCTTCTCATCTCTTACTTCAGGCCAGGCTGTTTACGCTCCGTAAACCAACCACCGAGGTTATGGTGTCCATACTGCCCTGAATTTACGTGGATTACCATTCACACAGACTATTTGCCTGTGACTGCAAAGCGGCATGTGTAATTCAGTTCTCGAATCACACAATCTACTTATGACCATATGAACACTGTGAAGCCAAATTCTCCAATCTACGAGACCACCCTTATTTTGATGCGAAGAAGGTATCGAAGTTACTTCATATCCCGAAATTCCTGTGTTCGGGACACATTTCTGAAACTCACTCTGAAGCGTTCCCGAGTGAACCTTATTCACAGTGAGGAATATCTGGATTGTGCTGCAACATACAACATTCTCTTGTTTGTTAATTGTACATTGATTTGTTTTCGAACTGTCTATAATATGCGTCGACAACGGATGGAAAGATCCTGCAAAGGCCCGTGTTTAGTCAAGCCCTACACCATAACGTACTACAACTGCGATGCAATATTTGTGGACGGCCATGTGCTGTGCATAGAGCTTCAGACTTAAGTTTGAGAATCAAAAACGAATACTGACTAGCCATCGCCTGAGCGCTTGTAGCCATATTTGCTGACGAACGTGTCGAGCTCTTTAGGACCGCGTGAACCGTAAGGGTAAGGGAGAGGGTGGGGGCTTGGACCATCACGACCATCTATCCAGTGAAGGATGGGAGTGAAAATCTATTCGAGAATGAAGCTCAGCGACAGTGTCCTATGTGATGCTATCAAACGACTTCACAGACCTTCCAAGCGACGTCAAGCTCGTCGTGGCGCACGAAGTTGGAGTGATCGCCCCTCAACGCATCAAGAATTAGTGCCTCGTAAGCCTCGGGAATTTTGGACTCGGTGAACCGCCTCTTGTATGTGAGGTCCATCTCTGTTGGAATCGCGCGTGTGTATAAACCGGGGGTCTTCGCGTTCAGCTTTAGATAGACAGCCTCAGAGGGCTGGATACGGATGACAAGCTCGTTGCGAGCAATGTCCTTGAAGATACCCTGCGTGACATCCTTGAACTGAATGCGGACCTCGACCTTGGCCTCGTTAAGTGCTGAGTTACGGTATGAGTGACAGAGACGCGTCATATCATGAGGTTTTTGATTCACCCTTGCCTGCCTTCATGATGAAAGGGACACCCTCCCATCGAGGGTTGTTGATCCAAAGCGTTGTGGCCGCAAACGTGGGGCATCTCGATTGACGGGGAACAGTCTCGTCGTCAAGATAGCCCGGCTTGCCGTTGGCGGCCACGTATTGGCCCAAGAGGGTGTCCTGTCGCTCGATAGGAGGGATGCAACGCAAGACTTTGACCTATAAGTCGGGAGTCAGGACAACATGATAAGAGAAATTGAATTCAATTGCCTTCTCGTCGCGGATATCTTCCGCTGAGAATGAGACGGGACGCTCCATAGTCAAGATACTTAGGACCTGTAACAAATCTATCCGACCACTGTGAACAAGAAGCCATCTCGAGCACAAAACAAAACATACGGTTTTGAAGGACATCGCGGATGATACCAAACTCATCGAAGTAGCCTCCACGCCTTCAGTGCCGAAGGGCTCCTTGAAAGTGATCTGAACAGTTGCTGATAGAGTTCTTATCCCAGGCTGCTCCCATAGCGACGTTGGCAAACCGCAACACGAGTAGATTCTTCACCATTTCCTTTCCAAGGTAGTGATCGATACGGAATGTCTCATCCTCTGTCCAGTACTGTTTCAGTGAGTTAAGCAGTTCCCGTGCAGACTCGAGATCCTTTCCGAAGGGCTTCTCGACGATAATTCGGTTGACTCCTCCTTTCGTGACATAGCAGTGCTCCTTGAGGTTTTTAGCAACCGGGATAAAGACGCTGGGTGGAAGAGCCAGGTAAAAGAGACGGTTGGCTTCTTTTGTTTGCCATTTCGATTCGATTTCCTCGAGATGTTTGTTGAGGTTGTCGAACGAAGCGCCATCATCGTAGCTACCTGAAACATAGCTGGAAATATCCTTGAACTGCTCAATGAGTTTGGCAACCTCGGGATCGTCGTCGGGGTTTTTGATATTGGAGGTCAATCGCTTCAGAAATTCTTCTCGATCCATCTTCGTGCGGGCATACCCCACAATTCTGACGTCTTTTGGAAGGAAACCCTGGCGGAAGAGACCAAAGAGGGCAGGGAATGTCTACGAGGGATGTCATCGATCTATAGATAATGAATGCGGCAGAGGTAGTTACCTTTTTCTTAGCAAGATCTCCAGAGGCGCCGAGGACTGCACAGCGCCGATTGATTACGCAGATAGATAAGAGGGACTAGAGGACTAACCTAGATGATTGTGTTATCTTTTAGTTCCTGATGCGACGTCTCCATCGACGGGATTGTGCCAGACAGCGAGCGGGAGCGAGTCATTGTGGACTTGGGATTGGCAGAAGGAAGAAGGAATGCGTTTGGGAAGAAAGAGAGCCTGCTTCTGGAAGCGAAATCAGTCGGGGACGGGGTGGATGATGATGATGCTGAGTGATCGACTCGACCGATTATCCCCACCGGACTCGTTCCGGCCCGTCGGCCTTGTCGCCCGGTTACCCGTCGTAAGCACGTTTCCCTTGTTATTCTCGTCATCGTCCTCAACGACCTCACCGTATCGACCGTCTCCCACACCATGGCAATGGACCCATCGGCCAGGACAAACGGCGATCATGGCGTCCCACCCTCACCCGACGAGGTCATCGACAAACTCCGTGACCTTGTCTCTGCCAACCACCTCGACCAAGATGCCGCTGCGCTCCATATCCGCGCCATGGCCCTCATGGGCCGTCTCAAGTCCCTCAACCGCGCCGCAAACACTGCTACCCGCGTTCGAAAAGAGGCCACAGCCGAAGCGAGGCATGATATGGACCAATCTCACCTTGGCCTCCAGAACCTCTTGTATGAAAAACGCCACCTTGAGCGGGAGATAGAGAAGTGTCGGCAGTTCGCGTGAGTCTGCACTAGATTTCCTCAGGCCACTCATGTGTCTGAATATGCAGGATCTTCCCAGTTCTATATACCAGGATGTTCCCTTATATAGTCTTGATGAGTTCAAGAGACTAGCTCCGGAGGAGGCCCGCATGGAAGACGTCCTTTCGGATGAACACCAACTCATGCTCAATCGCTTGAGCTTTGAACTTGCGGAACGCCAACGGTATATCCCTCTTTCAATCACATGTTGACATACAAACTCACCACGCACAATGTGACATTTCGTAGCCTTGACCTAAAAAGAAAGGAACTTACGCAGGGTAAAGAAGATCTCTTGAAGGAAGGCAAGACCAAAGCCGCCACAATGGATAGTGTGAAGTCACAGATCGACCAGCTTATCAAGGTATAGTCCTTCTGAAAGTTGCTTCTTCGTATTCTCAATACTATTCTCCTCTTCCTCTAGTCCGCCGCGGATACGAGAAAGAAAATAGAAATTTTTGTACCATCAATACATAACACAGAAGCTATCACACCAGGCTGAAGTATTCCAGGTCTAATTCTTATGAGAAGTTACGTTAAGCGTTTGTTAAGACGACGATAGTACAACAGCCGATGAATTACAGGTGACAAAATGAGATCCAGAAGACAAGAACAGCTATAAGAGGTTGCGCTGCGGTGGTGATGTGCAGGAGTACAGGGATAGGATATGTGGCAAGTGTGGTAGGACAGACTGATGCAGGATATATATATAAACACATTTGGAAGGCTCAAGTAACCTGGTCAATGATGGGGTGAATGCAGTGGGAGGACACGGGAAATGGAAGGACGATGAGAGGGTCATTAGCGCAGGAGGTCATTCCCCGTCACTGATGCTTCCCATGTCGCTCATCTCTTCGTCTTGGTCATCGTCGTCGTTGCCATCTGTCGCTGCATCCTGCTGCCTCCTTGGTTGCAAATCTCTGAACGTATTCTGAGGATAAGATCAAATAAGCGGCATTCCCGAGTCAGTGTATCCAATGCTCACCTTTCACCTTCGCCTCGTACTCCTTTGGATGGCGCATGAGAAGTGCAGCAGCTTCGCCATTCAAGGGATCATTCGGATTTGGGTAGCGCAACAACTGGGGAAGGAATACTTCGAAGATGTTGATCATGTCTGCGTTGCCACTGTAAACGACATGAAGTGTACGAGCCAGGTCAACAGATACACACCGAACATTGGTGACCATGTCTGATTGATCACATCGAGACATACGGAACCACTTCTAACGAGCATATAAGTCATGTAGGCTTTGTAGGAGAATACTACGCACAACTCGTCAATGTTAGGGTGGAATATCTTGTTCATGAACCCAATACTGGGTGATTTGAATGGGTACTGATCCGGAAGCTCAACATGTATCTTCCAGACCCCTCCTGCAAAGGGCGCTATACGGGGAACCGATGAGCCTATAGGTAAGAAAGAGATGATGTGGGGCGTACTCTCGGCCGGGCCATAGAAACGGACGTAGAACTCCTGCATACTATCGTTTACCAGGGAAACTTCATAATCAGACATAAGCCTTGACAATGAGCAAGAGTGAGAGGGCAGCGCAACATAAGAGGCAAGAACACCGTACATCTTCATGACATCGGTTTCAATTCGACGTTTGCTGGGATTTGCGTGGATACCAAGGCCTAGGTTAGTCCAGGGATGCAATGGGACGTCAAGAAGATACTCATCATAGTGGATAACTAGGGGCTGGTGGAGTTGCTGTGGTTGTGAGCGATATAGCGGTGAGTGCAGTTATCACAAAGGACGGAACCAGCCGAGCCGGCATGTGGATGACGATCGGCTAATTTTCAGCGTTTCTGAGCAATTCCAATCTTTACTCATTCACCCCTCTCTAAGCTTCTTATGATTTCAGCTATATTCTGGGAACCACAGGCGACTTGCACCCGCACATTAAATATGATATTGGAGCCGGCCGTCACCCCTAGAAGAATGTATAGTCCTCGACCACACAATACAAGTCATCGCTTGAACATGGGTACGGTCGCATCCCCCGTGTAAACCCGGAGTCTATGTCCTTGCTAGAAACAAAGTCCAGCTCTCCCGCTGGGCCCGAATCGCCTGCCCGATGTGACATGGAACGCCAGGCCAACAACGCGGCTTTCCTCTTGTGTGTTAGAGCTTGACATGTGCGACAGATCATCTATGGCTCACCGATCCAGAATAGTCCGAAACCGCAGATCAGCACCATCTCCTCTTGCGTTTGAGTCAAGAGCTGCCCATCTCGTCTGTGGTGCATGGTGACGCTGGAAATGCATCGGTCACTTATGGGGTAGGGCATCGATAAGACTACTGACAGGAACATCATTGAACAGATGGCGAGAATTGCCACCGTGGTCTGCGTCAAATGAAACGCATCTTGAAAATGGAGTTAGGACAGGTTCTAGCGCAAAAGAGCGGCCGCCTACGGAGAGAAGACATCAGCTTGGTCAAGAAGTGTCCCCGCGGAGAGCGCAACGACGACTGTTCGACGTTTTGTGGTCAGGTTCCCCTGTCATTACTTGGCGTACAAATTTAGGTCGTACCTGCGACTGTCGAGCGAACAGGGTGGTCGCGGAATAATGGCATTGTATGTGATGGATAGAGTGGGGGATTCATAATGCGGAGCGCACTTTTATCATTCCATGAGGCGGGGCAACGAGGCGCAGCACGTTCCCCGCGCAGCGCATCAAAAACGTAAAACGCAACAAGGTAGGTAGGTATATGTACAACGTGCTGGTAAATCCTGTGTAAATCTCTAGAATATCGGGTCGAATGTCCGGACTGTCCGTATCACGTTCATCGTGTATGCATAGCTGGGAGTGTCATGTCTGTTCCTTCGTTGTAGAATTTCATGCCATGGGTACATGAGTGACGGTGGCTGATTGTCCGTTCATCCCAGGCTGGATGACAACGGTTTGTCCGGGGTGCATGGCAGGGGCACTCATAGGTTGTTGGCCGTATGAGCCCTGGGTATCCTCCAGGGTATTGCATCATTCCTCCTTGGTGAGTATTATAGAAACCGGGAGCTTCACCGAACCAACCGAGTTCTGTGGCGGATTCACGTCAGGTATAGATAGTCGTATTGCAGGGGAAGTACGAAGAGGCACTCACCACGGATAGGCTCTCTCCATATCTCGTACCGTCCGAACATTTGAGCCTGATTGGCCAAGCGGAAAAGAACGAGGAGGGCAATTGTATTTAGGATGAAGAGCATCCAGGAAAAAGCCTGGATAACTTTCATTTCATAGCAGTAGCCTTGCGCCGACGCTTCAGCGAAAACGACATCAGGGTAATATGAACGGGAAGGGATGGACAGCACTGACTATCTCCGTTTATAGTGGCGGTTCGTTGGCCGACAAGGCCATCACATTGAACATTGCCTATGATATCGCTTTGAAATCGTAGGTTGTTTGCAGGGCTCTTTTGCGCGAGTTGGGTGGAAACTTACGTTGACCAGGCTCCCATAGCTTCAACAGGGTAAGTAAGAGGTCAAATACGAGAAAGCCAAAACAAATTCTGCGCACCTAACCACAATACCCCAATTATGAACAGCATCACTGCTTCGGTGCGAGGCTGCGACCATTGCAGCCTTGTACAGTACGACTGTCAGAGATGTACATCTTCTACCATTGAGAGCGATGCTCACGTTATCAGAAACAAGAGTAGCGTGAGCGACGGTACAATGAGAGAGAATATCGTGAAGTCGTCTGTGGTAGCAGCGAGTAAGGTTGGAGTCAGGTGCTAGGCAGTGGTCTTAACTCACGATGTAGTCTTGGAAGGAATAAGTGGGCAAAACTAGCCGCCAGTCCTAGGACAGTTGCTGAGAGGGATATGTGAATACGTGTCTAATGCCTAGGCATAATATCTACCAACCTGAGAGGAGAAATACAGCGACTATCGACGATACGGTCAGACTTGTCTGGAGAGGTTAAAATCAAGTTGGCACTCGCCATAAAAGCCTATTCTGTAATTTCCAAAGCGGACAGTCATTCGGATCGTAAATTGCTAGAAAATATGGGATGGAAGGGTGTAGTTGACAGGATGATGGAACGACACTCAAGCTCTCGCCGGCGCCGGTGAATCGAACCTGGACGTCATCGCGTCATCTTGAATCCTACACATCACGTGGGCGTCAACGCGTCGCGAACTTTTTCTACAAATGGCGTTTGAAATGGGTCGTAAGTATCTATTGGTTGTCGTCAAATGTACAGTGCTATATCATCCTCCTATGTCGCAAGCCCAAATAAAATAAGAAAGTAGTACATATATACGTAAGTTTATTATTATCGATCATCGTGAGCCACGCGTTGCTCTTGAAACATTTGGATTCATCATATTTCCGCGTTCGAATTCGTTCGTTGTGTGGGATCCAATTAGGGAAGAATTGCCCGAGTTTCCAGATAGCTGACGCATGGGACCGTCGGGAAGAGGTTTGTCAGAGCCGCGCGTCCGCCCTGTTGGCCTGGCGTTGGCGTACGGACTCCGTTTCTCGGAGTAGCCTTTTCTAACGCCGGATGGTATGGCTGGTAAACCTGTTATCGGAAGGATGCTCGACGTTCCACTGTTACCGCGCTTCACTCCATTGCCATAATTATTGAACCACGCGCAGGATGTAACGGGTCCATGCCACATGTGCTCGTCGCCCTTGTTGTGTCTCCGGACAGCCAAGAACAAGAGGCCGAGACAGAAGATAAGAACTGCCGAGATCCGTGAGTAATGTTCCTAATTCACACAAGAGCATTTCTAGTCACCGAGAGTTGCGTTCATCAACGAAAATGTCATGAGGACCCGATACATGGCCTGGTACTGGGCTGTGTGGACTGCGTCGTGTTAGGGCACGAAGGTTCTCCAAAATTAAGCTCAAACTCACAGCTTGCTGCGGAATCATCTAACGGCTGCGTGGCCGACTCAGAAGAGAAGCACTCCACGTCGGCTGACTGAGATTCCGAAGTGGTAAGGTAGACTCCCAGAACTGGAAATTTCCATGTCAGGAACATCCACCAGTTTATGTGGCGTGTTCCTTACCCAACCAAAATATCCCTGCAAGTGCTAGACATGCCAACTCTATTCTGGTGGATATGGGGTTGCGCTCCCTCAAGAAAAAGCTGAAGCCGAGGCTAAAATGATGCAATGTAAGGCATTGATCTCTGAAATAGGCGAGCACATACAGGATGACGAAGATAAATAGGCTGGCTGTGCAGACGAAGATTGCGAAGGGTACGAAACGAGCTGTAAAAGTAATCAGGAGGAAGAACTATCAGGACAGAGTTGAGCTTACTGAGATCAGAAGCAGCTAAGACATGCTGGAAGTGGCCAGCCATCGCCAGACAAATGAGTGTGAACAAGAGTACCACCCCTGGAGCTGCGTTAGGAGAGATGCTCCTCCTGGAGATGTCTGGAGTCTCGTACCATAACTACTGGTCCGGATAATGTTGAACAGGGAAGGCATTCTTGAACGGTGAGGAAGAGGTGATGAAGGTTCGGGTGCTTGTCGAGAGCGATGCAGGGGATTCGACGGCATGATAAAGCATTAAGCAATTAACAACACGAGGCTACCATGAAGCTGTGAATCCGGGGATGCGTGTTTGAGCTGCCAGTAGGCACGCGAAAGGGTTGTGAACGCTGATCAAGTCGTGTACGTCCGGTCTACCCTGCAGGCTGTGCCCCGTATGACTGAGACTTGCAGACGATGGCCGTAGATGAGCGGAGGGCGGTTTCCCATCCGCCCTGAAAATTTCGACAACAATGGGGTTACATAAGTAACGAGGGTTATTTGGAGACGCGCCTCGAGGCTCCTTGTGCACCGCCACACCGAACCCTATCATACGATAACGGATGCAGATAGATGCAGATCCGTTTTCTCGCACCCGAATTTCCAGTCAAGAGTCTGTTCAGGGTTTAATAAGATACAAATATGGTCTTGTTATTGTTTTTATTTTGCTCCGACTTCGAGACGCAAGGCCGCACCAACCTCCGCATAAAATGCGAGAGATTCCGGATTCGACAACGTTGCGGGGTTAACGCTTGTGAGAGGAGCACCGTTGATAATCTAACCGGAGTTTAGAGTATTGAACACGTTTGATCAGTCTGAAAAGAACATATCATCCCACCTTCTTCACAAGGACTTCCACACGCTTACCATTCAACGTGTATGGTATATCTGGGGTTTGGATGATCTATCGACAACGTGGTCGGCATCAGCTACGTGTTGGCATCCGCCTAGCAAAAATAAGACTTCTTACCCTGGATGGCACATGCCTGGGGCTCCTCCTGTTACGAATCTCCGTCTTGAGTCTCTGCTCTAGATCCCCAGAGAGGACATGTCCTTCAGGCAATTTGACGAATAAAACAACCCTCTCATCCGTGCCGCCATCGATTTTCTGCCCAACCGCAAGAGAGTCCACAATGGTCTGCTCCACATTAGAACCTGAGAAGCACAAGTCGAGCGCATCGTACAACTCTGATGATCCGAATCTAATTCCTCCGGGGTTTCTGAACTAAAGTAGTCAGTCGACCTATCCACGTGTTACAATGTGTAGATAGAAAACGAAAGACGAACAGGACACCATCTGAGCGCCCCAGCATAACCAATCCCCCTCCATTTCCGCCCCTCGAATGTGTGATGATGACATGATCGCCATGGTCTTGTGGGACAATCAACATGCGGTCATCAGTCACCGATGAGGATAACGAAGACTCACACCAGACGCCTTCGAACTCCGAGAAATATGCTTGCTGATAGCGAACACCTGCGGCCTTGACATCCGATTCGGACGCAAACCCAGGCAAGGGCCAAAACCCAAGGGGCATACAGGGGAACGGCTTCAAGCAAACAAGTTCTCCAGCTTCATCGGGTGCGCAGAGCGTCCCAACGGGCGAGAAGCTCTCAACGGCCATACCCAGCATACGACACTGGATTTCACCTCGATATACTGGAAGTGCCGAGCACATGCCGGCGAATAAAGAACAGATATCCGTACCACCTTTGCAGTAGTTAGTATCCGATCGACTGGGTAAGAAGCCAGTGACCACTGACCTGTGATCGAACCCAGAAGGACGTCTTTACGAACGTGCCTGTAGATATAGTCAAATAGGGGAGGTGCCAGCGGAGAGCCAGTTGAGTAGATGTGTCGCAAGGTTGACAAATCATGGTGTTCACGAGGCCGATACCCTTTCTGGGAGGCATATTTCAGATTCACCAAGCAAGACGTTCACGAGAAGCAGTACCGAGAGATGGTCGATGTACTTCGCACTGGTACCAAATATTGTTATACCAAGATCATCGACCAGCTTCCAGAGATAAGAAGGCTCTCTCAATGGGCTACCATCGTAAAGCACAAGAGTGGATCCCAGGCTGAGACCGCTTATGAGGAAATTCCACATCATCCAGCCCCTTGGTATTTTCATGAAAGTCTAGTCGATGCTGAATTGAAATATCAGAAAAACTCACGTTGTCGTATAGTAGAAGAAGATATCCTCAGGTCGCAAATCACCGCAGATGGCAAATTCTTTCTTGGCCTGCAGCAACATCCCACCCGCTCGATGGACGATTGGCCTGTTACATAAGTTAAAATGTTAATTCAATTATGAACAGGTATGGCCTACTTGGGTCGGCCAGTTGTACCGCTGCTGAATAAGATCCATAGAGGGGCATTGAAGGAGCCCCTTTTCCACTCTATTTCCCCCGAGGCCGTGCGTCCAAGTTTACATTCCTGGCCCGACGCCAAGAATGAATCCCAGGAAATCCACTCGGGGGACCAGTCCGCTCGATCTTCCGTCTGTGGTATGGTGTGTATAATGATGACTTTATATGGTGCAATGTCTTTCTTCAAGAGGCCAGAAAGTAATGCGGAGAGCTTGGGAATATGTCGGTGCACCTTGGCGTTATAACTGGGTCAAGTCAACACCAAGCCATAGCAGTCGACGAGACATGGACGGCTAAACTTACACCACGGCATCGACGGCAAATATGAACTTCGGTTGGACTTGTTCAAACCTGGACTTGCTGTGAGCTCGAGTGGCGCATGTATTTGAGGGTTTACTTGCCGTTCAATCACCCCCTCGGAACCGAAGTCAGCAGCAGCGCTCACCCAGATGCCACCGACGGCAACAGTGGCAAGACATGCCACCACGTTTTCCTAATGGCGGAACATATACGGATAAGTGGTTACGTTTAGTACTTATCATCAATAGCCAAGTGCGTTGGCGTGAGTGCACGTGTGATTAAAACTCGGAAATTCATCGAGGAACTGAAGGGGTTGCACGCCAAGTCGAAGAAAGGGCAACTCACGATGCAGTTTGATGAATAAGAGGCGACGCGATCGCCAGGTTCCAAGCCATTTCGAAGCAAGGCAGATGCCAAGTCGGCGACAAGATTATACAGGTGAAGATAAGTGCACCTCCGCAACTCGGGCGAGGGAACATCTGCTGTGGGCTCCGCTGGAGTGGGTGGCAATCAGAACCTCAAAGAGGAAGGCAATGCAGTGTTAGTCACGGACTGGCTTGAATGAACGCCAGCTTAGTCTCAGAGCGGCAGTGTAACATGTTCTCGGCCCAGTTAAGTTTTGCCTCAGAGAACCTGTCCCCGAGGAAGATGTAAAAGGTGTGACATGAGTTGCATATGGATAGACGGCTGACCAGGCAGGGTTGGAAGGCGGTAGGGCTGCGGTATCTACGACGTGATGTACCTTTGTGACCAATTATGTTTGTCTCATCCCATACGGCGCCCCAAAAGTCGTCGATGTGTGTGGTAGACCAGGTATATAGTTCTTGGTATGACTTCAATGACAAGCCGAAGGTGGCGTTGATCCGAGCAAGAAAACGGAAGACTGCAGAGTCTGCAGGGTTTAGAGGTCGATAAAGGGGTTCATCGGTGGACGGGGAGATGGCCATGGTGGAGGACTGTGGTAAGAAGGAAGGCTGACGCAATATGTAAACGGACGAAAGAGGAGTGGATGGGGACAGGGACTTGAAAATCCCACCGGGGCCAAGAGATTGCCCACACTCCCGAGAACTAGGGAAATGACAGGGATCAGTGTGGGGTATATAATAAAAGTTTAATACTCCGTGTTCGATCAATACCATTGCCAACTCTGGTCTGTGTGACGGCGTGACACGCACGTTTGAAGGAACTGACTGGCGAGATAAGAAAATATTTTCGAAATTGAAAAGGCGCCATCCCTTTTATCAGCTCGTCTCGTACCATCCACGTCCCATTCGTTTACATCTCACGTTTGTTTCGCCCAGTGCCACGTTTAAAAGCACCACCCATTCGCGTCCCACCTACAAATACCCCGTTCCTGTCGACTGCTCTTTCCCGCCGTTCAACTACCTGTTACATGGATAAATTCCTTGCCCCTCACACCCCCGAAGCGACTGCCCACACCCACCTCAGGTACTTGTCACCCCGTCCCCGACACCGCGTCCACACTAACTTCCATTGTAGCGAGAACTGGCTCAGCTGGGACTCGGACCATCCGTCTATCAACGAGACTCTGGTTGCTGGTTGTGCATCGTACCGCGCCTTTGATCGCTATCTCAGTGGTGTCGACCTGTTCCTCCATCCCCGCACCAGAGCTGAGCTTGAAAGCATCCTGTAAGCACGCCTTTGGGCCTCGTCATGCTTCCCACATCTGATATCCCCATTAGCAAAAGATACTCCTACGACGTTATTCACAACGCGATTGCAAAGAGTCGCTCCACCTTGCAACCCGGCGGCTACAGCAGAGTGAGCTGCCAACGTCTCCTACACCACTTCTTGCTTGTTGACATGCTGTCAAGGTCTGCCACCTCGCCGAAAAGTCAATTCGAGATGTCTTGAACACCGCGGACAATGTGTCATTCCTTCTTGCCCTGCACTCCCCAAATCCCATGCATACATCTCACGATGGCCGCTCCACCAGTCCCAGGTCTATCAAGACCAAGTAATTGTCTCTCTTTGCGGGTTTCTCATTGCGCTTGCCATTATCATCTGTATTATAACTCAATTGACGCGTATTGCGGCACAATACCGTCTTGTACCTTAGCTACCTGTAGATGTATAAACCCTGTGTGCCTTATATCCTTATCCTTATTAAATGGGCATCATCTGTTCTCCTTCCACTCTGCATGCGCGTGCATGCCTTCTCATGCCTTCCGGCTCCAAGTAGATTTTTGACTACTGTTACTGTTAGAAGCAGAGTAGAAATCTCGTTCCAATTGTAGATCTTGACATCACGGGTTATTTTTGGTGCTTTTGGTCACAAGGAAGTTCGCGATCACGAACGTGCGAGGCTTTACCCAAAAGCAGCGATCACTCTTCACCAACCACTCTTCCACCAGTTAATACCTATCCAGCTGGCAGAGCTCTGCTGCTTCATCGCGAGGTCCTTTGGATAGGGTATGCTGGCCTTCGCTTTGTTACTTGTAGTAGCAGTCGGCTTGGGCGATGTCGTGGCATCGCCCGCCCAGGTTGTGCTTGATGATCAGGCTCCCAACACAAGTGCGAACGTTCCCCACTTGTCACGAATGTATTCTGACCCATTCACTAAAGAGCCGCGCCAGCTGCATGGGAGGTTCTTACACATAACGGACATGCACCCTGACCCATACTACACTGTCCACACTGCCGAAGGCACGTCCTGCCATAGGAAAAAGTCTAAGAAGAAGAAAAATAACGCCGGTTATTATGGAACCCCGTTCTCGTGTGTTCCTCGTGGCGTGTGCCTCGTTCCTCCGCCTGACCTGTGTCCATAGGGACTGCGATTCGCCGTTCAGGCTGACGAACCTGACCTTGGATTTTCTAGACAAGAAGTGGACAACCGAGATCGACTTTGTCCTATGTGCGTCTTCCTCAAATTCTTGACTATTTGAACGGACCGATTAACGTCTTTCATTCTCCACAGGGACTGGGGATAATGCAAGGTAATATAATCTCCGCGATGCGAGCGGCATCCTCTTACGGAGTTTCTGCGCCTCAAGACATGATAACGATCCGAAATTACCTCGAACGCCCGATGAAATCTATGACTTGAATAGTGCAGTGACTTCAAAGATGAAGGACGTGTTTTCGAGCAAGGGCATACCAGTCGTGCCAAGCCTTGGTAAGGTTACACTGTTCTTCACCTATGCCGACTTGTTCACACTGCCTCTAATTTCCTAGGAAACAACGACGTTTGGCGTGAGTCCACAGATTGTATCTAAAAATAGATACTTGTCCGCTAACTGAACCGGTTAGCCCATGTAAGGCGCCTCTCTCTGTCCAGTTGCTATCTCACTCCTTAACATGCATTGCCAAGAATATCATGACATCAGGTACGCAGAACACATCTCCCCTCGACCAACCTTGATCATCTTATCTGTCATCCAGGTCCAAACAGTATCACATACGAATTTTCCAAGTATGGCACTTGATTCTGATTATTTACTTGAGACTAACTGATATCAGGATATGGAACGATTTCATTCCATTCCCATATCTTCAAGTATTCCAGCGTGGCGCCTATTATTCAGTCGAGGTCATCCCGAACCAGGTTGCTGTCATCAGCCTGAATACAATGTACTTTTATGACTCCAACAAAGGTATTCCTCCGACTTTAAGAATTTGACGCATTGTTGATTCCCTTAGCAAAGCTGTCGGTGGCTGTGGATTCCACGACCCAGACGATCCCGGGAACCTTCAAATTGATTGGCTTGAAGTGCAACTAAAGACTTACAGACACAGGAATATGCAGGTGAGATGCTCAGCATATCGTCAGTGCCATTGACAGATGATTCGAAGGTTTGGATAACTGGTGAGCAATTTTTGGTGCTGATCCACGGAATATCCTTTTACAGCGATGCATTCAATTCTAGGTCATGTACCGCCTTCACCAGGGAACTACTTCCCTGATTGTGTAAGTGGATCTTTGTTGTTGTTAAGGCGTGTGCGACTGACTATCCATAGTATGTTCGTTATGTCGAGTTGTCGCTCCGATTCCAGGATACAGTACTAGGTCACCTGTTCGGCGTACGTCTACGGCTTGACGACAGCATCTTCTGCCTGCTGACAGTTACCTTCTCGTAGCACATGAATGCCGACCATGTAAGGATGTCAGCATTGGGTTTGTTTTCTGAACTAAACCTTTTTCAAAGTTCTCCCTTCTCGAAGCCATCGACCTCGAGTTCACGGCGGACCAATCGGGAGCCAAAGGCGACTTTGTTTCTTTGTACGAGACACTCTTGCACGAGTTCTCTACGCTTCCTACGGAGTCGAAGGATTTGGACTATAGCGACTACCATGTTGTGAATATCGCACCCCCGGTTGTGCCTAACCCCTACCTCCCATCGTTCAGAGTCTTCTCTTACAACGTGTCAGGAAAGGCTGTTGGGCTACCAGGGAGACCGTTGACCACGGGTAAGAGGAGACATGGGCACCATCGGGGCAATCACGGGGACAAAGAAGCGCACTGCCGCCGGCCTGAAAATGAAGAAACATGGAAGTGTTTTTTGAACGAAACATGGCACTCTGACCCCGAATCGCCCTCGCGTACCAACAAACAGTGGACCCCTTTGGGATATGCTCAGGTAGGCGTACAGTCAGCGCTGCGCACCCGAGAGCTGACATATAAATTGCTCTCCAGTACTATATGCCTGATCTGGAGGACGCGAACAAAACACATCGGCCACGATTTAGGCTGGAATACCTGACGTTCGCGCCGAAGATGTTACACCCGCCGCCGTTCGGCAAAGGGCACAGATTCCAGTATCCCATACCGCTGCGCCATCTCCCGAAATCGCTGCGGGATTCAGGTGTGACAGAGTCAAAGTACGCGCCGTATGAGATGGAGGACTTGACGATCCCATCGTGGATAGAGCTCGCAGAAGTTGGGGGACAAGCAGCACAAGAAGTTGCGCCGGCGGTTCCGGAAATACATGTATATGGGGGGAGAAGAGGGGTGAAACGGAGGGGCCTTGTGATGGATAGGGGTTCGTGTATCATTTTCGAGTATTGATGAGATCGTGAGAATAGAGCCGGTAACGTGGCTCTGGCAGGAGGTGGATGATTATAAGATACAAGTGCCTGTTGTCTTGACGATTGACCTCTATACCGGTACGGTGGGTGATCTGGTAACCAACACTTCATTCCGAACCTCGAGCCTCACGCATCCCGCTCTACTTATCGTCCTCGGCGGGCTTTCCGTCGACTTCCACGCTGGACTGCACTATAACCTTCTCTTTCTAACCCTCGTTTTCTCCTCTCCCCACCCTTTTCTTCATCTTCTGTTCTCCTCGGCTGGTCCGCGTCAAGCTTTTTACCACATAGCACCACTGTCGTTTGCCTTGATCTCGTTTTCAGAGCCGCTACTCACCCCCCAGCATGACTGCTGTCAATATGCAGATGATGCCTGCCAGCATGTCTCTCGATTTCCTGCCAGTTCACCCCCACTCTCGATCCAGCTCGGTCTCCTCGTCCTCGGCCCACTCCTCCAACTCCCGACCCCAATCCTCTCAGGGGGGATTCCACCCATCCATGCCCCCATCTGCAGACGATCTCTACCGGGCCTCCTACCACCTCAACCACCACAACTCCATTCATGGTGACCACGTACGGGATTCATTCTACCCTTTTCCGATTGCCTTGAATTCCACTAACGACGACTCGCGCCAGTCGCCGCCCAACCACAACATCAGCAAAGGTCCCCTGCGTCCCAGTCACATCAGAGCCCGCGTTGCCGCATCGCCTTACCCCCGTGATACGGACAGCGTTCACTCATCGTCCAGCGAAACAGATGACATCTCGATGTACCTGGGAAGCTCCAATGATTACCACAGCATGTTTGGAGGAGGTCAGACCATGGCGCCTAGCCACGAGTCCATGCATGCTGCTGGCGCATTTGGCCGGATGACTATTAGTCCTGATCAGGCTTTGGAGAAGCTGGCGGCGAATGTGCGCGTAGCCACCACCACGAGTGCGTCGGACAGGGCGAAACAAATTTTTGTTCAAGCATGGTGCGCCGCTCATGTCAAAATATAATTGTTTTTGATCCTCGCTGAAACATGGACAGGCTAACGGCGAACTATGCACCTTACCCGGATGGGAATGTTCCACGTCAAGGGCTCTACTTTTCCTATCGTCGAGTTTGCGACCAGTACGGCATCCCTCACATCAACACCTGCCACCTTGGGCAAAGCAATTCGTCTGTGCTTTCCTACTATCAAAACTCGACGTTTGGGTGTCAGAGGGAACAGTAAATATCACTGTGCGGACATTTCATTTTTCTTCTATCAATTCCGATCGCTCATCAGTCACTGATGGCAGATTGTGGCATTCGACCAGCGACTTCGGCGGAAGCCGAATGGCTTCAGGACTATATCCATAAATCGAACAACAATGCAGGGCAACCGTCAGTCAATGCCGCCCGTCTTGCGCAAGAACAGTCGGACTCGGCCAACAGGAGCGAAGACCGTTCCGACGAGGACGATGATGAGGATTCCGAAGAGGCTCGTTCTGCGATAGGATCCAAGAGAAACTCCTTGACCTTATCCAACGACATCAAGAGCGCTGTCTTTACTACTGACTTGAGTGACAAGACCCCAACGGCTGCAACGCTACTATCCCAAGTTCAATCTGCACAGCGGCCACCAGGCACCTTCCCACCTCAGGCGTCCATTCGTAGACATCCCCAGCAAGAGCCGGCCCTGACCGTCCAATCACATTCGCCACAAGCCAGTAACGGCTCGGTCCCGTACCTCACGCCTCAGCAAGTGTTGTCAGTTCGCCAGTTTGCTCACTTTCCGAACATTGAGGATGCCGTTGGAGCAAGTTCGACCCACCACACAGTGCTTGCTCGCGAGGTCTGGGGTTGGTTCCAGGATCACCTAGATGCTCTTCTCGAGAGTGTCAGGTCCTTCCGTTTTGACCAGTTTGAGATGCATCTGCGAGCGTTCTGGACAAATCTGGGTGGGCAGCATCGTGAAATCGTTCATGCCCCCGCGATCGCAGGGCTGATGGCCAAGGCGGATGCCATTGTCTACGACGTAAGTTTACCTCGACTTTCAGGCGTAAGCAATTTTTTTAACGAGTTGCCTCCAGGAAATTCTGGAAATTTTGCGGCTGCAGATGCTGTCCCCCATAAGCGCGGCTTCACTATCAAGCCTTCGGCAGTTGGCGAATAAGATGGAGAAGATACTATTGGCAGCCCTTGAAAATTACGGTAATACCTTCGTCGAGCCAAAAGTGGAACTTGGGGCACGCTTTGGCCACCTTGTTTGTTCGTACTCAACCTCCCTCCTTTTTATGCGCTCTACTAATGCTCTTGTTCACAACAGTGCGATTCCTCGATATATACCAAGTCACTCAAGCATTAAATACCGTTCTCACCAATCAAAAGCAACTGGCAGAGATGCGTCGATCTTGGCATAAAGTTGATTTCGAATCCGTTCGGAACCAGTCGGCCCTGGTCTGCAATTGCCGCCACGAGGACTTGGTACAGCTTTTGGAAGTCGAATTTGTGCAGATGCTGGACAGCCTGACCAAGACTAATGAACCGGTTCGGGAGGTGATGGCGTGGGCGGATAAGTGCTGCGAACGACTAATGGGGAGCAGCAGGGCTCATCATAACGGACAGGAGGAGAGGAGTACGATGAGTTCACGGAGTGTCCTTATTCGCTGGGGATATGTTACAAGTCAGGTCATGCGGGATCTGGTGAGTGTGGATCAACGTGAACGTGGACCAACCTAACTTATCGACGACAAGACTATTCGCAGCGATCCTGCTTTCGGTGCTTTCCAGATCATGAAGCTGTTCCTTGAGTGAGATGCATACCTCTGGTACTAATCGCCGACAGGTCGCTAACTCATATTTTCGTTAGTGACTGGATCGCGGTCAACGTCTTGCGAAGCGTGGCGCTGTCTACGAACTCAGTAGCGGCCTCCGTGGAACCTGTCATGCAGCAACAGTTTTTCACTCTGTCGCCGATGGCTGGACAAGAGAGCTTCAATTCCTTGGATGTACGGCCACAACAACATATGATGGCCCACACTCCGACCACCTCGAGCATGCTCGCTGCACTACAAAACGACCCCTTCCCTTCGGGCTCCCTCGATCCCTCCTCGTCTGCCTTCAATTCCGATGCATACGGCTCACTATCGTACATGGATACCTCTGCACCTCAGGACGATTCGCATCAGTCTGGCCTTTCATATCAGGACTTCTCGGGCTCTGGAAATTCCTTCGACGTGACCAACTTCGGATCTCAGGATCTGGGAATGAACTCGTCCGCAACGCCAGGCAGCGAGCCGGATCCTGACCCAGAGCCCGTCAAAACCGAGCCGTCTGGAGTATAATACGTATTCTTCTTGTCTTGGAGGTGTGGACCAAGGTTTAATACGTGGATGTTTTTATTCGGTTTCCGTGACAGCGTCTTGTTATCGTTTTTTTTTGTCCAGCCTACGTCCTCGAACTCGTCCCGCCCCCTCTGTATTAGTCTTTTCTCTTTCTGTGCTTTCCCCCTGCCCTCACGTTCCTTAATAGTGTACACATCTTGGCCCTGAGGATTTCGTTATCGATATATATCTCTATCACTTATATATACTCTCTCGAGTTTGTTTCATCTCTGCTCTTACGTAGTCGGTATTGTATGAAGAGTAGATTCAAGTACTGAAACATGAGTAACAAAATCTATTCCATCCATCGCGCAACGTAACTGCCTTCATGACTCCTCTGCCTCAGCAGCCGCCTCTTGCTCAAGAACGGTGTCAACCTTTTCCAGCGCAGCAGGTATGGGTGGTTCCGGGACGGGTACATCACCAACCTGAGGTGTCGGGGTTGGCTCCTTGGGATACTCGCCACCAGCAACAGGAGGGACATCCGATGATTGGACGTCCTTCGTCAGACGCTTGATGTCGCTCTCGGCCTTCGCGACGTTCTCTGCAGTGACGCGAGCCTGATTGGCTTCGAACCAGATCTTCTTCGTCGTGAGATCCTCAACAACACGCGGCACGTCGGCTGCCGAGGCAGGAGGAGAGATCGAGAGCGACAGGAGGGCAGAAAGAGTCGGCAATGGGAGGTTCAAGGGAGCATTTGCAGTTGATGGGCTGGCAGGGGGGGCATTGGGGTCGGCTGCCTTTGAAGCACCCCGTTTACCCTTCCCTTTTCCTTTACCACCGACGAAGTAGGACTCTTCGTCCACATTCTTCTTCTGCCGCACGATCGACCCCTCGGGCGCAGCCTCAACCTGCCGAATCTCGAGCTTCGGAACTCCTGCGACTTCCGTCCTGGCAAACAGCGGCGCAGACTTGAAAGTCACATTGCCGGTATTCTTTCCCGAGAGGAAGTCGATGAGAGTTTGGCAATCCTCAATTTGGGCCTGGAAGGCAGGGATTTCTGCCTCTTCGCGCAGTCGCTCAGCAATTTCTTGCTTCTTCTGCGCCTCCTCAGCAGCTCGCTGGGTGCGAGCCTTCTCCGCACGCCGAGCTCGATCCTCGTTAACCTTGTTCCAATAACGATCATTCGATTCTCGGAATTGATGAGCGGACTCTCGCTTTTGGTTAAAGAGAGTATTGAGTTGAGCCTGGATGTTGTCGCGTTCCGCGAAAAGTTTAGAGCGCCCGGCGTAAGCCTCATCGCCCTCCTTCTGGATTTCGTTGAGCTCTGCCTTGATAGTATCGTAGCGGTCGGAAAGAGCCTTGGCTTCGGGGTCCTCAATCTGCTTCCGAAGCTCCTCGAGTGTGGCACGGTCTGCCTCAATAGATTCCTGATCTGCCTGGAAGCTCTCGACGATGCGGCGGTTCCGCTTGCTAGTGCTGATCTCCTGTAACGCACGTTTTTCGTCGACAAGCTTCATATTGCCGGATTCAACCTGCTTCTCCAACGTTCTGGGAGGTTTTCGTCAGCAGGGAGAAATGAAGTACGGTGTTAGATATAGCGTACTTGATGTAAGCATCAACATCTGCAACCGTTTTAAATTGCGCTTTCGCCCTTGCGGCCTGAAGATCTTTAACTCTAAAAAAGGAATGTGCGTTAATTAAATATATGAAGTGGCAATGATGAACACAACAAGAACCTTCTTTTGAATGCCATCCTGGAGGGCCTTCACTTGGTCGATGGCCTTTCCTCTGGACATCTTGTTGTTGGACTGCTGCCCACGAATACCATCAAGCTCCGTACGAAGAGCTGCACGGCGGTCGTTTCCAGGGCCTGATTTTGTTGCTAGAGAAATTTTGTCCCGCACAGCGGACTAATGTTTCCGGTTAGCGTTGGGCATAGCACTTAAAAAATGAGGTCACTTACCAACTTGACTTGGAGAGCATCGATGTCTCTCTTAATCGTCTCTTGCTCTGCATCGTAAACCTTCTTGTCCGGCTTTGCACCAGCAAAAGCTCCCAAGACGTCCAACGTGTCCTTTTTATCGGTGATAGAGACGGGAGTTGCGGTACCGCTGGCAGAGGAAGGCTTTCCTTTCGAGGCAGCGCCGTTGGTTGCTGGAGCGGCTTTTGACTTTGTAGCAGGCATAATAATAAGGAAGTCTAGAGTGAGTATGTTATGTACGGGGGTATCGAGCGTTTGTGCTGGTGGTTAGGAAATGAAGTCAAATGAAGTCGGTCCACATCGTGCGAAACTCAAATATCGGACATGTGCTCGCTTGGTGTATGGACGACGTGTAATATTCAGAACACCACCTGGGTGTCCAGCTTTTCGACCTCCTTGTAACACTCATCGTAAAGCTCTCGGTAGTCATCATCCTTGTCCTCCTTCTCCCCTTCTTTCCGCTTTTTCTTCTTCTGATCGGGGCACACCATCACACAACTCGTTGGTCGTTTCGTCGAGCTCGCATGACCAAGTTCCTCCTTTGAGGCAACGAATACATATGGTATCTGGGCTTCTTCACTGAGCACTGGTAGGTGCGAGATAATGTCGATTGGGTTGATGTCCGCGGCCAGGATCAGAAGTCTACGAAGAAGATTAAAAAATACCAAAGACAGGGAACAGGGAGACGCACCCTTTTTCACCCTTGCGGATACCCTTCACGACTTCCTTCACCCCCCGTTTCACCTGGCGTGCCTTTGAAGCTACAGATATCTTCAGCTTATGTGGTGCAAGCACCAAAACATGACATACCTTTTTTATAGTTTTATGCAGCTTTTTCACGAGCTTTTTTTGGGCAAGTGGATGAGCCAGAGGTGACAGATCCTCAGGCAGAACGACGACCTCCTCTTTCTCCTTCCTCGCTTTTTTGGGTGACTAGACGTTGTATATCGGTAAATAATAAGAAAGGGGAGGGTAAGACCAAGCTAAATACTTTTGGGCCGTCTGCGTCTGCCATCTCTACGTCAACCGTTTCTTCAGTATCTAGAACCTCCTTTCGCTTTTTGTCCTTTTTTTCCGATTTGTCCTTGGGCATGGTATCAGAGCGGTAGGAGGTAATGAGTAGGTCGAAGAACGTTCAATTTTTTGTGACAATACAAGTGACTGTCACCGTGACCGTGATCGAAATTCGAGATAGATTCAGATCTCGAATCCATGCGCTCAGACTTGAAACTTATCTACTAAATGCACTGAAAACTACGGTATTATATGTCACTGTTGCTCTTCGTCTTCATCACTATTCCCTCGAGGTACATCTTCGATCCCTCGAAGAAAGCTGAGTACAACCCAGGACATACCGCGCATTTCAGTATCGTACCACCAATTAAGTGCAATAGTAGTGCCTCCAGACTGTCGTACGTGGTGCCACCAGCCAGCGGGAAGATACAAAGTATCACCAGGACCAAGCGTGATGTGAATTGGATGAGCGTCGGGCGGAAGGGCACCTTGTACATGGGGCTCAGCAACGGAGGACCAGCGGACTTCATCCATGTCGGTGGATGGCACAAGGATCAATCTTGATGTCGAAGGGCATCGCGCGTACGTAGCATGAGGATATTTTCGCTCTAAAAATATTTAATAGTCTCTGAAGAGAATAAGCACTTGTCCTTACCATTCAAGCACCATCCCTCTGTTGGCGGAAGTAGCGTAAAGTGCTTAGCTCCACGGACGACAGTGTAGATATTTTCATATGGGTCTGCTAACTATCAGCGCTGATGAGGTGTAGGGGGTTGACGCAACTTACTCACCGCTATGTATATTGGTGATACTCCGGCTGTCACCAATCCACAAGTTGACAGCATCTGGAGACTTCCCTGTTCCACGTTAATAGAATTCAATATATAAGCGCGAGGAAAGTGCACACCAAGGGCTTCAGTACACCACGAGATATCACTGGGAACATCACATCTCAGAGGCTGAAACTCTGATATCGAGCTCACATCTGCTTCCTCGAAGTCGGTACCAGTCCGGGAGTATAGATTGCCGTTCTGGGACTGTAAATAGCATACTTCCGGACTTAGCGAGTTCGAGCCTGGGTTTATGACAGTGTACAATCAGTGTACAGGAAAGATTGATAAGTTTATGATCTCGCGTCGGACCTGTTGATATGTACGAGAGAAATTCCATCATCGTCATTGTTTCCACATGTGGTTCGACGAAGTAAAGTTGATTGTCGGGACCACGGTGGACAGCGTCAGCGAGCCTACACAAGCGTCATTCGGTGGAAAGATAGACTGAAACACGGTCTGACCCATTGGGGGTGACGGCTATAGATATTTTTCGGGTACCCATACAGTTAGTGAGATGTGCATCAGACCACAACGTCGACGCAGGGATCTTGAACCCTGTCACCAGGCAAGTGCAGCAATCAGCTTTGTAAAAGTATTACGTATGTCGGATCGCTGGCACCTTTTATCACAACAGGTCTAGATATGTGGACTAACTGAGAAAACTCCACGGCAGAGGGAGGACTTTGTAGGGTGACCACATGGTCTCCGTTTTGTTCTGCCAGGAAGTCAGCCCGAGACTTGTAAGTGCAGAGGAAATCATGGAGACACCATAGTATTCCTTCGAAAGCCACCGTCGTGAGGTACTATGGGATGCCATCCAGCCTGGTGAACTCAGAATCTTGGTTAAAGGGAGGGACGAGTTAAAGAGGTCCTGACATTGTCCGGCGACCCCGGTCACAGCTGAGGCTCAAGTCACGCGGACGAAGCACATGCTGGGACGCGTCGTGACCTGAGCCTTGTCGTGACGGGGTCCAACTCATACCTGAGTCTCTACCTGGCTCCAGCCTCCAACCGCAACACGCTCCAGACAAGACGCGCGAATAACAATGGCTGAGAAGAAGAAAAGTGCTCAGACAAAATCAAAAGTCAAACCAGTCAGTCTGCATTCATTTATCGCCTTCGTCACCTATATTCACCGTGGTTGGATTAGTCTGCAACAAAACAGAGAACCCTCTTTGACTTATTCCCAAAGAAAGCTGACGATGTTCTAAATGCACCTGAAGTACCGGACGTACGTCCTGAAGCACCCAACGAGCTCAACTATGTTGTCGATGTGCCTTCAAGTCCTTGCGCGCCCGAGTCCGACGAGATATGTACGGCCGCGGTGGTGGAAAAAATGAGGCAAGGTGAGTGAAGCATTGCTCGGAATTAGGAAACTGTCTTCATGTGTATGCATCCCGACCACGTCACAGCAAGTCTGGAACCTCGACCGATCCACCCTTTCTTCGCAAAGTCAACACCATCAATGCCGCAATCACATACTCCACCCGAACAGCTCATCATACGGGAAAGCGCCGTGATTGAAGTCATAGACGATGAATCTACGAACAATCTATCATCTGAGAACCTTACGGACTCTGTCCTGCTCGTGGAAGGTGGCAGCCAGGAAGATCCCATTGTTCTGGACTCCTCTCCCTTGAAAGCCATTCGCCCACGCAATGCGGGTCCATCCAAACCACTCGCACCTTTTTTTACCCCTCGTCTTCCAAAGGCACCTGCTGCGGTGACTGTAACTCCCCGATCACCAGGGGCCGACGGCCTAATCGCACCATATCCTGGTCAAACCTCACAGCATGTTTACGGTCAACGACATTCATTTAGCTCGCCAGCGCTTCCTTACGGTCGCCGGGCCAGACGTGGTGCCCCGAGCTTCACGGAAACTCCGGACGAAGCATCAGAACTATTCCTACGGAATCTGAACGAAAGCAGAATCTATACTTCGATATCCCCACAATATATACCATCTATTACGGCAGGAGACTCCTACTTGTCAACTATCCCGGATGAAGATCTACGCCATCCTGCCATTGCACGCTTTGAAACACAGCCCATACCTTCTTCGTCAACCCATCGCATGTGGGTAGACAAATGGCACCCGACACGAGCTGCAGAGGTGCTAGGCAATGAAGAAAACGCACTATATCTGCGGGATTGGCTACGCGCACTTGAATTACACCTGTCGACTGATACGACGTCGGAATGCAAGGAAAATTCCGGCGGCAAAGGGAAGGCTAAGGCTGATGCCAGGGGTACCAAGCGACCGAGAGTAGTACGCGCTGTCGAAAAGCGTCGCGGAAGAAAAAAGCGGAAAATCGAATCCGATGGCGAGGACGACTGGATTGTGAATAGTGACGCACTGGAAGCAGAAGAGGATCGCATTAACTCTGATGCACCCGAGACAAGTTTTGACAGATGGCGATCTAGTCCACCATCGGACGATTCCAACGCCTACCAACCATCGTCTCCTGCGCCCACACCCAAGCAAGAGGTCTTCCCACATCGCTCTTTTGACCCACTCACGAATACAATACTTCTCTCGGGCCCTTCTGGTGCTGGCAAGACTGCCGCCGTATACGCCTGCGCTGAAGAACTTGGATGGGAGGTATTCGAGGTTTATCCTGGAATAGGTAAACGCAGTGGTCATGGAATTGATACCTTGATTGGCGACGTCGGTAAAAATCACCTTGTGCGGAAAACGAGAACTGGAGATGCAGGCATATCCAAGGGTCGTATCGCACTTACACAACTATTTAAGGGGACCAGCGGCGAAACGCCCGCTCAACAACCCATCGACGACATCGAGAATGCTCACCCACCCCCGGAAGATTTTGGGTTCATTTCTCCATACTCGGCCGATGTGACGGAGGCCGCTCCCGTTGTTCGACAATCTCTGATCCTACTCGAAGAAGTGGATATTCTCTTCCAAGACGACAACGGTTTTTGGCCTGCGGTCACTAAATTCATCAAAGACTGTAGGCGGCCTGTCGTCTGCACTTGCAACGGTAGCTAGTGTTACACGCTGTCGTCTATCAGTAGAAGACTAACCTAAATTTCCTGTAGATATCTCCCTTGTACCCACGCAAGACCTTCCCCTTCAGGCCGTCTTGTACTTCCAGCCTTGCCCGCCGCCGCTTGCGGCTTCTTACCTGCAGGGCCTGAGTTCCGCCGAAGGATATGTGTTGGAACGAAATAGTTTACTCCAACTATATGGAGGCTCGGCCCCCAGGCTTGATTCTCTCGATGTCCCAGATTCCCCCACTCCCCCGACATCAGGCGACTTCCCAGCGCCAGATCTTCGACGCGCGATCAATTGTCTTCAGTTTCAGTGCTCAAGTGCTGACTCTGAAATTGAATATACTTTAGGGTGGGAACCAGCGGCAGATATAATTGAAGATCTCTGTGATTGGAATTGGTCTATAGAACAGGGGCCTAGGAAATCACCAGACGGGCCGTCAGCAGACCAAGGCCCACTTGCCACGGTAATGAGAACGGAAGCGCCACCTCGTAGTTTGCTGGCAGCACGTCACGCAGACCTTATCTCCTTTGTAGACAGTCATCTCATGCGGAGAGCTTGGGATACTTCAGAGGTGCGTCCGTAGCACCGCGGTGTTTTAGACGGACTGATTTAATTCCTCTTAGGCGCTTGCTTGGAGCAACTGCGAACCTTCGAATGAAGACGAAATCAGCCACCGAGTTTTGTTCTGCCCAAGGATCACAGAAGGGTCGTTCGGTTTACGAGACCACGACGAGGAGATCGCTTCAACGGCAATGTGCCTTTCACGTGAGGCCCTCCAGGTCGGAAGGACGCAAAAGCCGACGTCAAGCAGCATCAGCCCTATTCGAACGCGTGAGCTGTTCCGCGCTCGCGTGGATCATCAATTGCAGATGGCTGAAGCACTGGGCGGCATTGTACCCCTGTCAGTATTGAAGATGCGCCGAGCCGAGGTAAGAATGGACTATGAGA
Source organism: Lyophyllum atratum (assembly GCA_014905825.1). Taxonomy (NCBI): domain Eukaryota; kingdom Fungi; phylum Basidiomycota; class Agaricomycetes; order Agaricales; family Lyophyllaceae; genus Lyophyllum; species Lyophyllum atratum. The sequence goes on along the minus strand of JACGCN010000002.1, from coordinate 1,716,871 downwards.
CCAGTATACGGGATATTGTGGCGGCAGAGGACATGGAGGAACTGCTGAATCAGCAGAAGTATCGGTTCGGGAGGATGACGCGGAACAGTGGAGGAGGGTTTGTGCGGACGATCGTACTGACGACCGAATCGCGGGCGGCACTGACTGAAACGGTGCTGCGCCAAATATAACTGCCGTGTGTGTGGCAGAGTCGCACGTTGCTGTTGTTTGTTCCAATATAACCAGATTTGGCATGACCACGCGATATGCTCAATTTATCGATCACCCTCAGAGACACCCAAAAGCCCAGATTGCTGCCAAATTGCGCCTGCCAGAATCTGTCTGTCAACTTGTCGGTTCTCCGACTTCGTCCTCCTCGTCGTCCTGAGCGTTCTGAACTTGTTCCCTGGTCGCATCACACTACGCCTATGCCCCATGTCTCATATTCCACAAAACGGTACTACAAAGGCTAATGGATCTGCTCACAAGGAGTTCTTGTCCAGGCAGTCGCCACCGCCGTTGGCTCCCCTTCAGTATCTGCAGAACCAGCGGCGAGGGTCCATTACAGACCCTTCGTTGCATACAGCGTCAAACATGAAACTCAACACGAGTTTCCGCTCGCCAGCCGAACAACCTGGTTCTGCTTCGTCCGGCTCATCCTCTGCGAACCACGAACGCAGTTCAAAGCTCCCGATGACCGACGCACGTCCATCATCCCCGTATGTCTTTGGAGACGCCACGCCCCATCTACCCGGTGACAGCCTGCAAATTCGAAACCTCCTGCGCTCACCTTCACTTGAAAAGGCCAGTAATCGTCCTGGCCCGGCAACTCACGAGGGCTCTCAAGGGCCCATGGATCCTAGTTTACACCACTCAGGTGGGTGTCTTGTGAGTACCATGTCCATCCGCTGATCGTCTTGCCAGGAGCCACAAGGTCTAACGACACAGATATGGATGTTGATGGTCGTCAGCAAGTGCAGCCATTTGACTACAATATGCGCCGGCATTCAATTGCGGTGGGGCAGGACAAAATCCCGCACGTAGGAAGTAAGCGCAAGATGTCGGTAGACCGAAACGTGTTTCCTGCGGTGGGGGAAGAGATCGATCCTCAGCTGGCTGGACCTGGAGTGCCGAGTGCGGTAGAGGGGCCGGCGCCGAAGCGACGGGGGTCAGCGATTGACACGCAACGGATAGCGCAGCTAAGCCTGAACGAGCGTCGGAATTCGGTGGACTCACGGGGAACGGCGCAGTGGTGGCTTAACGACCGACGGAACTCTACGTCATCGGTTTTTTCCAACGTTTCCAGCCTGGGGTATACTTCGGGGTTTACCGGAACGGATTCCCCGCAAAGCCGAGTGCCGTCTGGTATCGCAACCTTCGCGTGGCCAGCTAATCCTGCAGATCAATCGGGTCCCGCTCCTATGCACACAGATCCAGACCCCAATGCCCCCACTCATCGCCCATACGACCCTACCGCACAGATCAACATGGTCCCGTCCATGAATTTCACTCATGATCGCCGAATGTCAGTGCCTGATTCTGCGGCCTCAAACAGGGCATTGCGTTCCCATTCACGTCCACCATCTCGTCCAACTCCCACTCCCGGCGCCGACGCCAATGTCCAATCAGGCTCATCGTCCACGCAGGATGATCCGGTCTCGGCACCCTCACCAACCGGGTCGGGCAGGCATAAGGACTTGAGCAACACGCCCTATTCCCGTTCACCCGAACTACGCGTATCGCACAAACTTGCTGAGCGAAAGAGACGCAAGGAGATGAAGGAATTGTTTGATGAGCTACGTGACCAACTTCCAGCCGACCGTGGTATGAAGGCCAGCAAGTGGGAGATTCTCAGCAAAGGTGTGGCACATTTGCTTTTGGGCACGTTCTATTGCCTAACCTCGCCCATCAGCCATCGACTTCGTTGCACAGCTTAAGCAGAGTCACCAGGACATGGCGAGGGAAATGGAGATGCTCAGGCACGAGGTCGAAGTTACACGGCAAGGGATGCCATTCGGTCCTGGTGGCCCGCCCCCTCACGTCATGTATGGCCAACAACCCGTGCCTGGACAATTTCCTCCACCGCCGGGCTCTATGCAACACCCACACGCCCCTTCACCTCAACATCCTGCTCCGCCACCCCATCCTCCGCTGTCTCGACCACCATCCTCGCAAAATATCATCTCCCCAGGTCAATCAGCACCACTCCCATCGCAGAATGGTTCTGTTAGAACGGAGCCGCCTCCGTAAAAACATTTGTGTATCAATTTGTATGGGTATGATAGGGAGTCGTTGTATATTACCTGGTGCGAACTTTTTCTTATTTTTATGAGAGTAGATACAGAGTATCTCGGAGAATATAAATTGTGTATAACTCGCGTTCATGTCTCCGGCGGCGACTTGTTGTGACGTGTTTTCGTTGCGAGGCCATGATTAACAATGACAAATGCAAGCTGTTCTTGTCTTCACTTTGTGGTCATCCACCACAGCGCCGTCAGCACACTCGCCGAACCCGCTCCTGCGTGTTGCTCCCTACTGACTGTGCGTTACAACGACTGCTTCTGCAGCCGCGCCACGCTCAAAGGTCTCTTTGTTGATGTCTAAGTAGCCCAACACATACCATATTCTGCGCCGCCACAATGGCCCCCAAAGCATCTTTATCCCTGCTTTTCCACCCCAAGAAGACTGCGAAAAAGGAATCTCCCGCTCCCTCGCCCTCCCCGCGCAAACCTTCTACGACCGCGCCAGGCCTCAAGCCTAAGCCCAAGCCCGGTGCCATCCCAGCAGAGCCAGAAGAAGAGGACCTCCAGCTGCCGGAAGGCCCGTACCAGGAGTTCAAGCTCATGTCATCTGCGCTCAACGGGTGGAAATACGATGTCATGAAGTTCGATTCCCGCAAGTCCGTCGACATATCGAGATGGCAGGCGCCCATTAAGCTGAACAGGAAAGAGCTTAGGCGGGATACGGAGGCCGTCGATGCTGTGCCCACCGCTGTGGGGCCGATGCTGGGCCCGGACGGGAAGCCAGTTATCGGAATGGACGGGAAGATGGTTATGGTGGATGCAGAGGGGCGGCCGATACATGCAGGGGATGGAGCGTCGGGCAGTGGGAGGGGGAAGGGGCCCGCGATGACTGGGAAAAAAAGGTTTCAAAAGAAGACACGCCAGGTGTTCGTTGTGCCTGAGGAGGTGCGACAGCTTAGGAGAGAGGAGCGTTACCCATGGGTCATGGAGGACTCGTCGGTCAACCAGGAGGAGATGTGGATTGGCCAGATGGAGGAAGTGGAGAGGTCGGAGACGCATGCGTTCTTCATGCCCGCGGCGAACGACGTCTTCAAGTTTGTCCCTGCGCACCGGTGGTATAAGTTTCAGAAAAAAATGAAACACGATCTCCCCACAGACACTATGAACGTGGAAACATTGGTAGCAGGACATCTATTACTATCAAAGACAGTGGGTGCTAATGACAATCTGAATAGTATACCCAGAGTCAAAAACGAGATCCTCAAGCGTGGCTTGCAAGCCGAAACGGGAAGGGTCCGTCTGCCGCGACCGCTGCTATGTTCAAAGCGGAGGCCGAGGGTCGCTCAGTTGCTGGCGGACTTGTTCACAGTTCCGAACAAAGCTTAGGGCCTGGCGGGCGCAAGCTCAAGACGGTGGATAGTGGGACGAGTGGACTCTTTGACGAGGACGAGGAGGGGGATGTGAAAAGACGGCGAGAGAAGGAGATGGGCGGTGAGGGAGACATGGATGAACAACTCTACGAAGAAGACTTCGCTGATGATGAAGAGCAAATGGATGTTGATGAGAACGACGAGGAGGCGAAAGAGCTTGAGGTTAGAACGCAGTCACTTTCCTCCATTATCATTACTGAACATAACATTTCTTCAGGAACGACTCAAGCGGGAATATAAGGCCGCTAATAAGCTTCGAGAAGCGGGCGTCGACGAATCAGACGAGGAAGAACTTCCTGGCATGAGCAAGCAGGCAAAGGCGATGCAGAAGCTCATTCGAAATCGGGAAGGCAATGATGCATATGAGAGTGAGGAGGAAGAAAATCCATATGCCAGCTCGGCAAGTCTTACTTCTACCACGGCGTACATCATCTATTCTAACCAGAATCTGATTAGGCCGAAGAGGAAGAGGAAGAAGTTCCTGTAGTTTCCACGGAACCTGCAATCCAACAGCAACCACAACAAGTGGAATCACGGTCCTCCTCACAACCACCCAAACTAGGGGCTCCTCGTCCCCCGTCGGGCACAGATTCCCGCGCAACCTCTCCTGCGGCCTCTCCAGCCCTTGGTGGGCATTCGATAGTCGCGAAGCGTGCTACGAGCCCGAAGGCGCCGAAACTCAAGTCTATCAACATGAGCCGCGGAAATAGTCCTCTAGGCAGCCGAGCCACAAGTCCTGTGACGATCAGTCGCGCAACGAGCCCAGTTGCAGGGACGACCGGGAGCCGGGCAGGGAGTCCTACAGCGATGAAGTCTAATAATAAACGCAAGGCAGACGACCTCGGAAACGGAATACCAGCCACCAATGGGGTTAATGGCGTAGCGCCGAAGCCGAAAAAGCGAAAGGCTCTAGCGCCGGGCGCCCCGTCTGTCAATGTGCCCGCCGAGCAACTGAAGGTGATGTTGATTGAGTGGTTGGCAAGTAGGCCCAGTGCGACGACTAGGGAGTGCATCCACCATTTCACGCCGTATCTGACAGATGGCGACAAGAAGACGGAGTTCTCGGGCCTGGTGCGGGAGGTGGCGCAACTGAAAGGCGGCGTGTTGGTTTTGAGGAAGAAGTATCAGGAAGGAGGCTCTGGTGCACCATCGCCCACTACTGTCGGTTAAACGGAGCGGACATGATGTATTTAGCCCAATGCTTATCAGATGACATCTATCAGCCCGGAGTTGCTCCGGATATCCCCGACTCTCTTACGTAAGTAAGAGGGAGGGTTTTGTAGCAAACGAACCTGTCTTCCACCTGCCAACTGCACTGCCGCGCCGTGGGAACACTAGGAATGTTCTCGAACGTTCTATAGAAACTCTTGCCCTATAGTTTCCCCCTATACCACTTGACCGAACCACGCTCTTGATTCCCATCTCCAATCCCTTCCGTTGTCCCGCTTTCCTCCCCGCTTTCCTCACTTCTTTTTGTCCACGTAATGCTCGTATAGCGCGGAATATGACGGCGTCACTGTTGAACTTGGCGGATAGGCCACTACTCAACCACGCAATGATCTTCATCTGCAATTTTCGACACGCGCTGGCTGACCGAGACTCCCTATAGACCTTTCTCGCCGCAACGTAGCTCACAGCGTTTGCAGAGTACTCCACATTGACATCAACTGATGTTCCCATCCACGACAAACACGGATGATATCGCCCACGACCGTTCACGGTAAGTCAACACTTTTTCCATGCACTCCCGCAAATTCGCTCATCCTTGACGCAGACGAACACGGCCGACATAGTCACAACCACGTTGACACCTAAATCCCTTTCCATTGCAATTTTTCGCGCAACCACGCTCGTCGGCTCGGCTACGTCCGTTCAACACCAATCTCATCCCACAACACTTTGACGTGCACGTTCACATATTTCCTCGTCCTTGACGTCACACGGCCCACATCGTAAGTCGACACTTTTTCCGCGCATGCCCGCTAATTCGCTCATCCTTGACGTAGACGAACACGGCCAACATAGTTACAACCACGTTGGCACCTAAACCCCCTTCCATTGCAATTTTCCGTGCACGCCCGCTCGTCGACCGGCATCCCCCTCCCATTGCATCTTTTATGCTTGTTTACTATCCCTCCCCAGGCCAGGCCCAGGTGTGGTCAACGTGGCCTCTGCTGGAGACAGAGTCCGACGCGTATGGGCACAGTTAGGGATACAAGTATGGTCAGCGTTTTCGAGGGTTCATACACCCTGGCAAGGAGCTCGATTACCACATTGTTATTTAATATTGCCAATTTGTTTTTCAATGCATTTCTATGGCCTCTGTTTTCGCTCACTGCTTTAAGTTGAGACGGTGTATGTCTCTCGTCGATCGATTTTCGAAACTGCAGTGAATCATATAGGGGCTGAGTAACTTCACGCGTCTTGTACTTCCCTTCCACACTGTCGATTGCCATATTACTTGGAGCCTATAGCCTATTGTGGATTACCATACATACACTTCTGTGGCTTACCACGTAAAACCATTGTGAATTATCACCCAACGTCAACGACATGTTTCCCCTTGTAAAATTCCCTTGCCGCATGGCTAGAAGCATCGACGAGTCTTTGTGCCCGCCACACGATTCCGCCTTTTCTCCTGATGACTTCCCTTCTTATTTCGACGCGTTGTATCATCCCGATCTTCATCCTGACACTTTTCGGACTTCTGATTCTGTGTGTGACTGGCTTTCTGCCATCTTTACCCAGTATTCCACTAATCAACGCACTCCCTTCCTTGTGACTTTTTCGAACAACACCAAGCAGTTCACTGTCTACAACCTCGATGAAAGAACTATGCTTAGCCTCTTGATCTTCGACGTGCGCAGTACGTTCTTTCATCCGTCCTCTGCTCAGCAATTTTTCTCTTCCATGCCTCACTCTGATTCTCATCCAATGTGGTTCTATTCCTCTAAGTGCCATTACATGCAATCTCTGCTAGATCTGACTTTGGAACAGTTGCGAAGTGCACTGATCTCTCTCCATGTCTCGCTTCCAATCCCCAGAAACAAGCAGACCTTTGCACTAGCTTTGCTCCATCAGTTTTACAACCATCGCTCGCGCTGTCTGTCAATGACTCCCAAACAACTCCTGGCATCGTTGCCCTCCTCGCCATCTTTCAATGCTGATACAGATCCTAGAGAATTGTGTTACTATAAGACCAGGTTGAAATTCGGTGATCTTGTCACCTCTAAACTTGTTCTTCCCTTTGGTCCAACATCTAGTGTCATTCGTATACCTGAGGGTGCGGAAGTCGTCCGAGCGTTGCTTGCCGTCACTGATTCCAGCAGCCAATCTTTGGATCATATCTCTTTCACCAAAAAAATTCTTGGACTCCGGCTACAATCTCTTCATGCATCTAGAAGACCTGCTTTTGGACGGAAACATGATTCTAGATGCTCTGCAATTATTGACAGTTTCCGCTCACGTTGTGTAGCCCTTGCTTCAGCTACTTTAGAACAATTACAAGAAATTATCACTTGTTATCGACCTGCTTCGACGGCTGATGTCCCGTCTACTTACTTTGACTCCCTTTCCCTTGTTCTTGAACTTGAATACTCCAGACCGTTATTTTTGGCACTCACTCTGCCATCATCCAAACATAGGCTACATGTCGACAAGGCAAGGCGAGTGCAGCAGCGTGAACAACGTGTGGCAGTGGACAACGATGTTCGTGTTAAAATTGGCTTAGAGTGGCCGACAATTCCAAACGATGAACTGGTCTTCGACTGTCTTCGCAATTACAGGTCCGGATCTATCTGGACTGCTCCTTTGACTTGTGCTTCTTGTGCCCGCGCACAGAATGCCTGTCCTGTTAATTCTTTCGATGTATCAACTAATGAAGCTGCCGAAGAACTCAATCTTTCTATCTTGAAATGTATTGATGATCGCTTTGCCCCTGCGTTTTCTGATCTGCCCGCAACTTGCATGGGTTTGATGCTGTTGAGACTAGGATTTGGTACCGATGATAAAACTGATGGTCCTGTTGTTCACCTCTGTGACGACTGCCATAAACAGCTGCAGCGTAATCGTATGCCTAAATATGCACTTGCTAATGGATTGTACCGCGGAGAACTGCCTGAACAATTTCGTGACCTCACTTGGGTTGAAGAAATGACTTGCGCAATCTATCGCACAACTGCGTATATCTCACGTCTTTACCAGTCATCCGATCCAAGCCAGCCTCGAGTCTTTTATGGCAATGTTTGCGCTCATGATACCAATATTGTCTCTACTGCTGAGGCATTGCCTCTTACACCAGACAAATTGAACGACTTGCTGTCTGTTATTTTCATAGGTCCAGGCCAATATAAAAAAGAGTGTTTGAAAAACCTTTTCCGTGTTCGCAAGCGAAAAATCTGGGCTTTCTTACTACTGCTGCATCGCATCTTGGCCGTCGTCCATGCGTACCCGCTTTGAACCGATAGAGCCACCTGAGCCTTCCCCGAGAAGATCATCTTCTACTACACGCTTCCGAGGTTGCGCTGGCGCGGAACTCCCAATGAAGACCTTTGCTTGTTTTGAGGACGCGCGATGCTCTGCCATTAAGTCAGCCAATAACTATGATTTCCGTAAGTGTCCCTTCGAGTTCTGTAATGATAAATAGCAAATCTTACCGTTGACGCGGATCTACTCAGAATTCGAATGCTATTCAAATGCACGATGAATGCCTTTCCACGACCAGCAGTAACGGTGCGGAACGAAACAGATATCTCGACTATCTGGCCCACGCGAATAGCGGTACTGTCAATAGGCCTCTTCACTGGTTTTCTGTGCGCTGCTTATCAACAAGCTCAAATCAAATGACACGGCACGGCTCACCGTTTGACACCAATCCAATCAATTTCGACACATTCAACCCAGTTATCTGCAGTAAACGCAAAATTACCCGTTGCAATAAATGCTGCCAGCCGATGATCTGGATCCACATCTGTCGGGAGAGGCACACCAGCTTCAGGGAATATGTTATACTGTGCAGGGGTCAGGAAGCGTGCACTGGCTGCCAGCATTCCCACGTCTTCAAGAGCTGCTGGAACATATGGGCGCACGACGTTGTTCCCAGAGTGCTGCTCCATGAAACGGTAGATAGCTTGTGTCGCTTCTTGTGCACGGTTGAATGCTGAATTACCGACTGCAGCGAGACGTAGTGTCTGCATAAGTGTTTGCGGAGCGCGGTCAGAGAGCCTATCATCGGCATTGAGCATTAAGTGCAAACAATAATGATCTCTTTCCTGCCTGACCTTGTTTGACGAGTGACAGGACCCATGAAACAGTCCACTACCATTCCGGACACATCCAATTCGACCTCAACATCCTCAGCCTCATCACGCCATATCAATGGCCGGAACCCCTGCAGTTCCGTTCCCATCTTGAACGCCTCTGCAACTTCCGAAACATGACTGTATTTCCCAAGCTGACATATCCTACGCGCTGATGATGCTTCCCGCATTTCAGTCCACTTCTGCAGGAACTCAGCTGCTCATTCCAGCCACTATCATCATTATCATTTCAACAACCTTCTTTTTAAGGCACTCACCGCTGTCGTCATCCTTCAAGACGCGAAGCAAAATTTCTGGCGGGATATTGTTGGTGGTCATTACGGTTCAAAGACAATATGCCCCTAATTGATCAAGGACTCCCTATTTACAGTGGCTCGTGTTACTGATCTGCCACACAACGGCAGACTTATTCCGCTAGAGTGAGACCTTGGCCCCTTGCCCGCTGTGTATTTATACCAATGCGGATGTTATCACCCCTGTGCCCCGCTGCTTCTCGGCTCCACCATGGCCCCACGCAAAGCTGATGTCGAGTATGTCCGAGCGTTTCTTCTCTATCGAACACAGTTGAGCTAATGCTGGTAAAGCAAACGTAAACTTAACAACTCTGATGTAGACGCCGAACACCTGGATCAACCGAATCTCAAACGCTTGAAGCCAGGTGAACTGTCCGACTCGCCTTCGTTAGCAAACAACACTCTGCGCTGTCCCGTCTTTGCTTCTGACCACGATCCTCCCAGGTCATCGGCAACTGTTGCATCTGAGCTGGGAACTGGCCCTACACCAGTTGCCTCGGGACTCGAGAACAGGTGCGGTGGTCGTATCTTTGTTACTACGTGGCACTTGACTTACCTTGCCTACTGTAAAACAGCCCAGCTCTAACTTCCCTCCCTCGAGTTCCTCTCTGGACTTATGATGCATACAACAATGAACTCACTCCGGTTAGCGCTGTCAACTTCAACTCAGCGTTCGACCAAAAGACTACTGCGAGGCTGCGCGTCATAGAACTTATGCCAAACTTTGGTGACGCTATTGCCCTTGCTCTCGCCAGCCCTGACACCTTGCACATGAACAACGGCTACGTCTGCCTGGAAGGGTCCCGCAAACCTACCGTTTTCTTTGCCGTTGGCTCCTGCCGCTTCAGCTCCCTATTTTCTGGGAACAATGCCCGACAGATATGCCTCAACATCTCCGACAAAACACTGCCTCGCGCCATCGCAGTTCTTGGGTTGGTCACTGGAGAGAAACAATTGTATGGGGGATGCTATAAAGGGGGTTTGACGTTTTCGACGTATAAGAAAGGGAACCGTATGTATAGGTCCTTCATTGTCTCTAAACTCTCAAGTTAATCGCTGAACAGGTATGAATTTGCCCAGCACTGCCAAAGGACGAGGGATCGTCGACATCTCTTCCAACAGTGGCAAGGCCAGCAGCTCTTTTCGCCCTGTCTTGCCCTGGGATGAAGATGGTTTGGCTTTTTCTCTGCCATCGACACTGATGAATACTCACTGCCTGACTCCTTCAGTACCTGCTTACGATGGGACACTGTCATTCAATCCGAAGAACTACCGCAGTCTCAAAGCTCTCAACAGCTTTGAAATCCAACCCGATTCAGCAATCCTAGTCACCTTCACAGTGGGGACTTTCCCTTACACCGTAGTTGCGAACGCTATCACCACTAAGGGCCTCAACACCTCATTGTCTCTGAACATACAGTCAGTTATCAATCTTGCCAATCCTAGCGACGACAAAGACATCAAGGACAAGGCGCCAGAGACTCCAATTGGCGTCGAGCGGGAAGCAGTCGAAGCGATGCATGAGGAAGACAATGGTGATATCACCGGTGACGATGTCTTTGTGTGACTAGTCGTACCATATAGCCCATCTACATACAATGGCATGCTTTCTCATTGGGATAAATCTCTGCTTGGCTTGAGACCTGTATCAACAGGGAATGAGTTGTCCGTTCGCTGTTATGTAGCGCCCATAACACCCACACCATTCATTGAACCTCTAACTGAATCTATGTCGATCCACACCAAGCCTCCGATGACACCGCGAGTAGCCATAGGAGAGGCCTCGGCGCTGCACCTCTTCTCAGAGCTCAGTCTACAGGTACAAAAAAAGAATCCCTCCAAGGTAAACACCACGCAGCGACGCTCTCGCTCACGGCCCCACCCCATCAGCGTCGACGTCAAGCTTCACCCGCTTTGCCATCGCTAACCCCACCCCATTAGGCACTTCAACATCAACACCTTCTCTGACTCGGGAACAGCATCTAGAGTACGACCAAGGCCAAGGTCAGCCCCAGCCATTTATGACACAAGCTGAGACTTACCCTCCCCATCGCATGCCTCACATCCTGCCCCGTCGCGGCGTCCTTCGTAACGAGAATATATAGAAAACACGTCCCCAACAATCTACGATAGTTAATAACGGAGTGGCCACGGTGAGTTCGACATGTTGGTGTGCATGTGCCTCTCGGATCGGATGGCCCCGAGACCCTGTGAACTATGACGTGTCTAAACCGCGCAAAGTCGATTTTGCGCGCTTGGGACACGTCATTATCCCCACCCACTACACACCGTCCGTGAGAAAAAGGACTTGTAAGGAGTGACGTGGACTTACCATGACGATACCGATGGTAATGCGAGGGAGAGAAAACATCTTGCACAGCCGACTGTTCCCAAGTTAGTAGGTAAGACATGCGAACATGGAAAGCGCACCTATGCAGTCGTTCATAAATCATGCCTCCCAGCAGCACCTCATCTGTCCCCAAGAGCAGCGCGAACTCTGGCGACGTGCGCATGCGCTCAAAAGCGGCTAACCTGAGGTGACGAGGCACGCATGTCCTATATCTGAGACGATCGTCTTAAGCGTGAGCATAGTAGTGTATGATATCAGCCAAATAACTTGCCTCTGATCCTCATCCCCGTCTCGCGAATGTATGGTTCCCGCTCCAGCCCGATGTATCAAGCTGGAAAGCATGCAAAAGAGTACCATAGACGCGATATCGCGGGGGCGACGACCTGGAGACGCGTGATAAGTAGGACTACGGGCAGACCACGAAATATCAGGCTGACCTTGAATTGACCTGTCGGAGACGTGACAGCGACATGGAGTCACCACGACTCAGGTAGCCTGCGTATGCGTAGGAAGGTGTAGGTGGAAAGACACGTGTATTTTATCTATTCAAAGACAAATCAGGTCAACATGAACATTATTAGGAAACAAAACAGGACGCACTCGCACTCCGAAAAAGTGCGCAGACATCACGAAATGTTGGCGTCGCGCGTGGGTGTTGTTTGTGGCTCTACTTGACTGGTCAGTATGGCGGACGGTAGGGAGAAGCACAGGCAGACACATCATGTACCGTAGGGCATGGTGAGGCTCGCTGTCACCAAATCCAGTAGGCTGGGGCTCCCAAAGTCCCGCAATCACAAGGAGTAGGAGACCGAGCTACTCATGATGGTGATGTAGAGGTGACCACGCCCTAAGTCATAGGCGGAAGTTGTCTGGTGTGGTTGAGAACGTACCGCAGTCGGGCGTGGGAGTGGAAAGCGTGTAGGTGAGTGCTATGAAGTTGGTGTTGACAGGGTGCAGGCTACCGGCGCGGCAGTCGATGTGCCACAGGCCCGATCATCCCCTGCTGACGCGGCAGAGCCACAGGCTCAAGAGGGGGGGGAGGATGGAATGGAATGGTGTGTGCTGGCAACACGAAGAAGTTGGAAGGTGGATGTTGGCGGGCGCGACGCAACGGTGTGAGCGATCGAACGCCGGAGACGCCCGGCGATCTGGCTTGCTTGGCTCTCTTTGCTCGGTTCAGTTGATGACCGGAACGGAACTCACCGAAAAACAATGGGTTCATTACGAGTCGGGGACTGGCGCGTGCGCCGCTACGATGGTTTACGGTGACGGCGTAAGTACGCCGCTACCATTGATGGAGGTGTTGCTCGATCAGGTTGTGTGCGTAATACATAAAGTTGAAACATAAAGTGTTGTGATCGGGCTCGAAGGAGGCATACGCGGGCTAAACATAGCACAGCCAACAAGGTGCCGAGTGGCAATTTCTGAGATACATATGGCTCAGATACAGCCCTGGGTCGTGGCCCTTGTGCCACCCATAAGTACCAGCGACCATTCGGGTGCCACTCCCCGTCTTGTCTTCCATTAAACTCGGCCTCCCTTCTCCTCCCCCCCGCGCTTCTCCTTCCATGTTGTGGTCCTTTTTCCTCGTGGCGCTGCCAGCTGTGCACGCTGCACTTGTTCCTCCCATTCATGATCATAACGATGAGTTTCATGGTGTCTCTAAACGTCTTCCAACTGCCTGGTACCAGCCCAGAGACCATCCAGCCCATGCACTCTTCAAGCGCGGGCCCACCGATGGCACAAACTATCCTGCTGTCGGCACACCCAGTAAGCCTCGCCCTCTCTTAAAAACTAGTCAAGTCTCATTTTTTTCGCCTCTCATACAGCATGGTCAAGTCCCTTCCCCATCTCCTCACCAGACGTCTCTCAGCTCCCCCCGCAATGGGTAGCCGCCCTGAACTCCGCTGTAGCCGCTGGTAAAATTCCGAACATCCCGCAGTCTTCGGGCACACCTGGCGTAAACCCTGTGTATCCTGCAGGTACCAATCCGAATGGGCCGGAGGTTTGCTCTGCCACCTACAAGTGTAGGATCCCGGGCGATATCTGGGACGCGCCAGATGGATTCTTCGCGATATCCTTCGATGACGGACCTACACCCGTAAGTTCTACCTACCTCGAGTAAGAGCGATCCTTACAAATTGATCCCCCGGATCTTCAGGTGTCGCCCAAGCTTCTGCAGTTCTTAAACGCCAATAACGAGACTGCGACACACTTCATGATCGGCGTAAACATCCTGCAGAACCCGCAGATATTTTTAGATATCTATAATTCTGGCCACGATATTGCCGTCCACACGTGGACACATCCGTACATGACTACACTCACCAATCTTGAGGTTTTGGGACAGGTAAGTTGCTCAGTCAATCTGAGGACCCAGCTTTCTCATGAACCATTGCTTGATAGCTTGGCTGGACTGCGGAGCTAATTAGGAATTCGACGGGCGGCCGCATACCCAAGTACTGGAGGCCCCCCTATGGGGATTCAGACACCAGGGTGCGCGCCATAGCGCTGGAGGTAAAGATCACTCTTACTACCTATCTTACCTTGTAATCATCCTCGTGAATCAGGTCTTTGGTATGCAGACCGTGATTTGGAATGACGAGTAAGCCTCCCCCTTCCCCCCCCCTTTCAATGACTAATGATCACGCTTCGACAGTACCGAGGACTGGGGTCTGACAACGGGAGCTACCACCCCGCAGGCAATTGCAAGCTCCTTCGCCAAATGGGTCACAGCGCGTACGTCCCTCTTTTTCGCTTGCTCAGTGGCCACAATACGATTTATTGCTATAGCTTCTAAATCTCCTGGTATAATGACCCTGGAACATGAAATCAGTGATCAATCCGTGCAAGCCTTCATCGATAACTACCCCTTGATTAAGCCTAATGGGTGGGGCACCGGCTCCCTTGCTCGTCTCGTCGGTAACGCCACGTATCAGAACTCCAAAGATTCAAATTCGCCGGTCACATTTGCGGGCATCATTGGGGGCTCCGCGCCACAGTCGATTCCTCCACAGAATCCAACCACTGCCGGTCAGACCTCAACAAGCCAGAGGTCAGTTCTCTTCCACATTGCTTGGCATCCACCTCTTTAGTTACTCATGCCGCACTTTTTTCCACTAGCGCTCGGACAACGACGACCTCTGCGACGACCACTGGCAACACGCTTCAATCGTCGCAGACCTCGAACGCGGCTTCTGCGCTTCTACCCTGTGACGTCTCGCGGGCCCTGACCTGTATTCTGTCTTTCTGCGCCCCAGCCCTAATGGCTTTTTTCTCGATTTTGACATAACCCAATTGATTAAAAGGACCTTGTCAACATCGGACTGTGGACTATCACCTACCAGATCTCAAAATCCTCGACTGCGTGTGTGTTACGTTATACGCAATATGCGACACACTGGGACATTTTCACATCTCGTGTTCACATCACATCATTCTTGGGACATTTGGGTGGACATTGGTTTCAACTTCTTTTCCGCCTTGTTTATACTGCTACCATTGCTGCATATATTCTGCCACCATTACGGACTATCCATCCCCTACGACTAATCTATCTACCACTACCATCGAATAATGTATGTCCCTAGTACCAGCTCTCCACGTTCTCTGATATTCCCACATTCGTTTGTTACGAGCACTTCATGATGAATCATATAACATTGTCTTTTGCGCGCTTGGCGTTAAGGCTGAAACACACATTTAGCATGGCATTCACTGTTTCACACTTTCCTCTCCAATCTCTATGGCTTCACCGATATTGACTTGTGGTATTTGACTTTTGTCTATGTCGATAGACCGGTGCGATGCTATCGATACTAAGAGCCACAGTGAGGCGTTGACAGAAGGAGGCCAATCAATCATCGTCATTCTGTCCAAGGATTGGAGAGTCGTCGGACTCTGGGAAAGATTGTACATGGCGTATACATGGACACAAAAATGTGTAGAATACGGATGGGTAAGGGACGCAGTCCGAGTCCACTGAAGCTTGGCGCAGGTTATTGGACTGGGAGGCTTGAAGTGTCGATGGCATACTTGGATGTTGTTAGCAGAGCGCTAAGAAAATGTTCTAAAGAGCTGAACAGGTATACACGAACACGAGAACTTCCAACCAGGAGTGACCTTTGGGAAGGCGAATGGCGTCCCAGTATTTTCCCGAAGTACTAAGTATGTAAGTAGGTTGATGTAAAAAGCGTTCACATGCTTGGTGCCGGGCATTGCTTGCCGAATCCGACAAACCGATGGGTCGAGCCTGAATTCTCCAGCGCTGCCGAGGAAGCCAGGGATTCACAGGCATTTGCTAAGTCCCGGTCTGCATCGAAGGAGCGAATTGTGTTGAATCTATGCAGACCCGGGAATACTTCCTCTCCGTGATGCTATTGTAGCTACGAAAACTGTCAATGTCATGTAAACACCTACTTGTCATAAGCATTACCATGTCCGATGTCACCTGTACGAGTACCAACCGGATTGAATTGCTTTCTCTGCCAAAAGCGCCCTTATCGAAGGTAGCTGGCCATGCCGGGCTACAGCCCAGCGCTACCAGCTTTATGAGTGCTATAGAGTTTTTTGAATAGCATCGCGAAGTATGAACAAGCGGCAACATGAGATTGAGACTCGAGAGGAATAACCGAAGTGGGAACTCAGATAAGAGATAAGATCAGTCGTGATAGGATCACCCATCATTTTGATGCTCCCACATTGCGCCACCTTATTCGGTTTCCAATTCGGTTTCTCTTCGCACAACCAGCAGCAATGCGCTTGGAGCGACTTTGCTTCTCTCCAATTTCCCCCAGGATTGCGACTGCTAAGATCTGTTTCTTATCCAGTGACGAAGTCAAGTAGTGTGGCTGAAGCGTTGCCAGTCAAGGCCGGTTGGCAAGAACGTTTCACGAAGCGAGGCGTTTTCGTGGCCCAGGATGGCGAGTCTTTCCGCGCGTCTATGGCAAAATGATCTCGGAATGGTTTTCTTGCTATGACATGCATTCACACCATGACGTTCTCCAGGACCCCGCCCGTCATCCGCTTCTCGCTTCCGCACGATATCAGGCTCCCATTTACTGTTGTGGGATGCACATTGACAGGAATTGGCAGGATGAATGGCAAGGATGGGAGCCACAGCTGACACGTCCAAGTGCTATTGCCCAACATAGCCATATGTCCTCCCACAGGGTATACCTATTTGTTCATGCGCGCCTCTATATAAACCAGCAGCAGGGAACTGCATCCAGCATCGGTTCAACATGCGTTGGACACATTTCACCCCATTACTCCTGCTCGCACAGCTCACTGCCGCTCAGACACTCGAAGGCTGCATTGCCCAAGGGTGCATCTGCCCTGCACCAACCAAGCCCCCTACGGGTATAATCACCATCATTTCTGGGTCTCTGTCTCCCGAGAAGCCTGAGTTTAGCTTCCCTGTGGGATCCTCGACCAGCGTCCAGGTGCAAGTCCCTCCAGGATTCAATATTCTCGTCAACGGTCAGCTCACCACTGCCGTCGTCGGTGGGTATGTTACAGTACCTGGAGGAAGCAACTTCGTCACTCTTCGCCCTGCTATTGCCATCCATGGCCATATCCAGGTTCCCATCAACGTCGTTCGACCTCTCGATTCCACTTCACACCAGTCCCATCTCACCATCGTGAAACCGGGATCGACCAATGTTCCAACGGCGTCCATCCACGTCCAAGTTAACTCGGAAGGTCACGACATCATTATCACCACGCCTGGTATAGATCTGCGCAACACTCTGCAGATCATTATCAATGGGAACGTCGTCGCCCAGACGCAGCCCAGCTCCACTGGGGCAGGTTCTATAGCAGTCGTGCCCCTCCCTGTCGGTAGCAGCATCATCACTATCCGTCCGGCTCACCCAAGTGTCTCTGCTGGATTCATCTGGGATATCTCCTACGAAATCGCACGCCGCGGTAGTTCTGTGTTGGTTACCCAGATAACTGGGTCGAGCGGTGGCTCTATCCACCAAGGTGGAGGTATCGATCTCACTTGCCCTCCGGCGGTGACTGCCACAGTGACCGCCACTGCGACGGTAACGGTCTCTGCAAACCCAAACCCTCCGTCACAAGTTATTTCTGCTTCACCACCGACGGCGTCTCCCGAACCTCCGAAGACTCCTTGCACGGCCACTGTGATGAAGCCTTGGACCAAATTTTCGCGCTGGAAGGCGGAGTGGAAGTCTAGCGATCATCAATTTGACGTGAACTACGACTATCCAACTGACATCACTGTTACCGGTAAGTACCATTCTTAGACGCATAATTTATAACAGTACATTGATTTTTCATGCCAGATGACCAGGTGCGACGACCCCTACGGGTGCTGAGTTTTGAGGTCTATCCAAGCTAACTTTAGACTGCCACTTGCTAGAATAAAACCGAACGCTACGAGGTCTTCGTGGACGGCGTTTCTGTCGGCAAGACCAGCGACGTCGCTACCGAGCGTTCCAAGCACTGTGGGCTTGACGCTGACGCCTGTATAGCAAAGGGATGGGCTCGTAAGTACGCTTCTGCTGAGGGTCAGAATAACTGCTAAATTTTTGCTTAGATGGAACGTTCCGCATTCCTGCTGGTCAGCACAAAGTTAGCATCAAGCTGATCGGCAACGATATCGATTGGTCTGGCTGGTGGTACTTTGCTGGTCAATATAAAATCGCCAAAGCGTGTTAAATACGCTTTACTACGTCCAAAGGTCCTTCAAATTTTGTATCAGTCCCGTGTTGAGCATAGGTCTATCCGTAACATCCCCAACTTGATTTCGTACGCTTTTCTACACGTAACACATTAAGCTACGTTAAGAACAATGCACATTTTAAATTTTTATGTTCTCTTGGATTCATTTCGTTGCAAACATATTCCCGAAATCACCTATGTCATATGCTATTTAAGGTGTGTGCAGTGGGGTAGCGCCAGAGTATCGCCGTGGATATAAAGATAAGTGGTCAGTGTGCAACAACATGGAGAGGAAGATCAGCAGGGCAAAGCGAAAGGGGTATGTGGCGTATATACGGGTCGTGATCGTGGAGGGGTCGTCGTAAGTATTAGTTTGCCATAACAGTGTCGTGAGGGGTCATAATGACGGGGTATATGCACAGTGAAAATGTACAAGTGCACGCGAAAAAGGTTATGGGGGCGACGCGAAATAAAAAAGCTACGAGTCTTGTTAGATACCATTAATATTTCGGGGTGCTGAGCAAAGAGCGCGGTCGACGTAGACGACGGTTGAGGTATGATACGAAGAGACGAATGAGGATGAACAGGATTCTGCGTTTTCGGGGGCAGTTCACATCAAGCTCGGCCACTTGATCTTCAGTCCTTCCAGCCATCGTAAGTACAGGAGTTCGGCGATTGGTGACTTCTTTGCCGGTGTAGCCGTAGAATCGTCACTCTTGACGGAGGCGATCGACTGCGGAGGAGGGCGATACTGCGCGCCCTGGATTTGAAGTCGACGGAAGCCCAGAGATGTCCTCTTGTACCTCAGTTACGACAAGCCCCCGAGCAGTCATCTCGCTCTTACGAATTATTCGCTTGTGCGGGAAGAGGCTACGGGTGGTCTGGACAGTGTTGGCGATAGCCTGATTTCTAAAGGGTGAGAACTGGTTAGCAGAATTCAGTAATGTTGAGGGAAGACCTACTCATTTATTCCTGACAGGATGTCGAGAATAACGTTGTAGGCGAGTTCGGATTCGCTTCCTTGAGTTCAAGGAAGCCCCTAGACAGCATACTAAGTGATTCGATCTCGCGCGCGTCCATGTCATCCCGAATTGCCTGTATGAGAGGATCAGCACATAAAAACAACAACGAAATTTTACTAACATTCTTTAGGATAGGAGCACAACTTCATCAACTACAGCCTTCCTGCTTTCGCAACCTCGCTCACTCCCCGTCTGTGAGTTGCTGTTGACGTCGGTGAGGTCCCGCTCCCTTCCCGCCGCATGCTCCCCACAAACTCAGCAGAGAGCCGCAATGATCCAACAGGATCGACTTTCTTGACAGGTCGTATTGTGTCCACCCCACTGCCGATGTCCACCTCTCTTAAGACCGTCCCGGCACCGTTAGCAGACATTCTAGCCGAATATGATGCACGTCGACTTGAACGTATTGATCCGGTGTAAGCTGGAGGGGCACCAAGATCATTTGGAGGAGTCGTAGGGCTGCCGGATGGCGTCTCGTCAGGTGAATCACCTTCAGAGGCTAGGAGCTCGGGTATCCCTTTCTCAAATGAGGGAGTATGTGGCGATTTGATTATAACAGTGGAATGAGCTGCATGGAGATTCACTCCAAGCCCACCACCAACCAGGGGATCGCTACCCTTAGTTGCTCCACCAGTGTCAATTGAACCATGTCCCTCTTCGTCTGACATTTCGTCCTCGTCAGGTATCATATCCACGGGCATTTCTAGGTCTTTTGCCATAGTACGGAAAGTCCCCATGGCAGATGACTTTATGGTGTCAAAGTTCCAGTCGCTTCGCATGGTATCCCACGCCTGACTGTTCCTGACGGACGCCTGGTACATCTGTGCTCCTTTGGCTGGAGAGCGAGCACGATAGTCCTGATAACGCTCAATGAGCTCCGTCAGGTAGGATGTCTTTCGTGCGCCTCGAATAAAGCGATGTTGAAGCAGTTCATTGGCACTCGGTCTCTGTGCAGGTGCTGTTAGAGAGGCAGACTAAAACGGAGTGAAGAACTTACAGCACTTGGATCCTTTGTCAAGCACTGAGCAACGAAGTCCTTGAACGATGCTGAGAAAGCTCCTTCCAAGGTCGGTAGGCTTGGCCTTTGGTATAAGGAAAAGGACACGCATTGGGTGATATTCCGCCAAAGGCGGTTCACCCTTCGCCATCTCGATAGCTGTGATACCTAGACTCCACATATCTGCCTTCGCATCGTATCCTGCCTGACGGATGACCTCCGGCGCCATCCAGAAAGGAGTGCCAACAAAAGTATGCCGTAGAGTGTTTGTAAGTTGAGCAGCGACTCCAAAATCTGCCAGCTTCACTTTTCCAGAGGAGGAAAGGAGGACATTGGCTGCTTTGATGTCGCGATGGATGGTGCCTTCGGTGTGGAGGTAGTCAAGGCCTAGAAGGAGTTCGCGACATACCACCGCAATATGCGCCTCGGTAAAGATACCTGGCTTCAAAAGATCTAAGCACGACCCGCCTGCGAGGTATTCCATGACAATCCACAGCTTGTATGATACGACGAATGACCCGTAATATCGGGTCACATACTCGGAATCACACTGTGCCAGGCTTGCAATTTCCTGTTGAATCTCAGAGATGTCATCGTCTGAATCCTCAAGATCTGGGTTGGGTGAGTATCACGAATCAACTCGCAGGCTGGTTGGACTCACCAATTTGTTTGATAGCCACAATTTGTTTCGTCTCGTTATGCATGGCTTTGTACACCGTTCCAAAACTTCCCGTCCCGAGTTTCTCTAATAGTGTGTATTGGCTGGCCGGATTGTTGCTTGGACTGGGTAGGGCTCTTTGAGTCGAGGCTTGTACTCAGCCTGAGGCGAGGGCGGGGGGGAGCGAGCAAGTACTTTCGGCTGTAGTTTGGGAACATTGTCAGATTCGCTTCGTTTCCGGAGGCGCGACATGACGGTTTGAGAGACAAGGCTCAAAAGAAGCAGCCTTCACGTCTGACCTCATGGCTGATTGAAGGATTCAAACACACGTGCAAACACCACACATTGCACACAGGTGATGCACTGATTTTCTCACTTCCCACTTCATGCATAGATGGGAAGCGAGAAAGCCTGTCAACGATCAACTTGACTTGGACTCACCATGATTCGTTAGATCGTCACAGGTCGTAGGAAGAGTCAGCGAAACAGGACACCGAGAGCAGCGAGAATGTCGGCGCTGGGCCCGGAGCAGGACAAGCGTTCAAGCCTAGGCTACGTCGACGGAGAAAACGCAGAGTGACGCTCTGGGATTCGAAGCTGATCAGGCGGAATGTTGTGGGCGGTTACCGGACCTCGTGATGGCGACTGGTGCACCGCGGGGCCGAGGTTGGCGAGGGTCAACGGCAAAAGAATCGTCGGGGATGTGGGACGACGACGAAGAAGGGACAAGAATGATGCTCGTTCGGTCTACTTAGGTACTTGGGGCTGCTCAAGGCAATGACGAAAGGGAGTGAACATATGTCACATGGCCAAATCAGGATAACAACGGGAGTCTGGCCCGAGCCTCATTCGTAGATTTTACTCATCCTTAGTCTAGGGAACATGATTGTGTGATAGCAGCATATGTAGCATGAGCATATAGGTCGATTAATGCGGCATACAGAAAACAAAGATGGTAAAAAAGAGCTCCAGCATGGACGCGTCTCGCTCCTGCGTGCACTAATGCCGACTTGCTCATGCCTTCACAGCGTACTTCCTCACAGGGAAGTTGGCCTCCTTCTTCCGTTGCTTGAGGGTCTTGAGCGACTCCTCGTGCTGCAAAGACAGGTCTTAATTGACAACAAAAAGCATTCGAATATCATTACACACCTTTGTCAAACGCCGTCTGATTGCCCGTGTCTTCTTCGCCCGGAGATCAAGAGGGAGGTATTTCTTGTCTTTGTAGTACTCGCGGAGGTTTTGGCGAGCCTTTTGGTTCATCACAGTCAAGACCCGTGCAATCGACTTGCGAACAGCAGAGCTAACAAGACTGTCAAGCTTCAAATGCTAATAAAAATGACAGGCCTTGCTCACATTTTCGTAAGCTTCGATGCCGATCCTCCAGCAATCTTCTGTACCCGCAGCGTCAGGAGTTCGGTCTTCAGCTCCTGGAGCTGCTTGAACAAGTCATTTTTTGACCTAAGTTCGGGCATGTCAGACGAGGATTCCTCCTGGAAACCTGGCGCATTAAGGAATCGTACTTGGATTGGAGTTCGTAGGCCTTGACTTTGCCGGGCATTTTGGTGGTGGGAGGTCTAGATAAAGCGGAAGCAGTGGTGGTCAGAATGGGGGATCACAATGAGCGAGAACAACGTCGCAAAGGGTACGTAGACAACATCAACCAGTGCCTCCAGTACCCTTCGGCATTTTAGGGGCAGCAGGAAAGTACTGACCTTGAGGAGCGTCGTGCGTAGCGATCACCAGGCTTCAGCAATCCAGATTTGTGTCCCAAACCTTATTTGCAGCAACTGTATCGTTGTTCCCACGCCCTCATACATGCTAGTATTACATACACAAATCATTAATCTAATCTAATCTATGGACTTCCCATTCTCTCAACGAGACTCTTGAATTTTACCAGACTACCACCGAAAATGTCCAATGCGCTATAAGAATGTGTAAGTCCGGATTCTAAGGCAAGTGTTCATTGTGAAAGAGGACCTTCCGTATGTAAGATCTACCCGACCTCCAGAAAGTCGGTCCACGAGATCGAGGTCCCCAATGTCTATGGCGTGTTAGTGAATGGGTGCGGTGCCAAAAAGAATAGTAACCTTTCGCGCCGCCCGCGTACGTCGTTGGTATATGAGCCCATTGACCTAATTCTGTAGCGGATGAGATGAGATGCGGGAGCTGTTGAGTCGCCACTCACTCTGGACCAATGCCTCGTCGATTCCTTGACAGAGGCCTTCTACGTCGGCAGCATGTATCAGGAATTCGCTTCAAGGGTCATGTCAGAGTTTGAGATGATTAAGAAGCAACGAGACAACCTGCAGTATCCGGATAACAGACGAAGAGAATCTACCATATAGCGGTCCCGTTAGTTGTTATTCTAGATAGTAAATGCCGCGACGAATGCACCTTCAGATACCTCCATATCTGTGATATCCTGCCATTTGTTCATTGCCACGAGCCATTTATCTCCTCTTCGCCGGCAACTGTGCGTGACTTGTCATGTCCGAGTCAAATAGATGCAAAATATAGGCCCACCTACCTTACATCGACCACGAGTTTGTCCTTCCCGACTACCGAAGATATCTTCTGCAGTCGCTCCAGCGAGAATTTGGCATCAGGAAATAGGTACGAGGTAACGATCACCTGTAATGCAACTTGTTAGAGCCATGGCGAACAGGATTGTGAGGTAAAAACCTTGCTAGCCCCCGCGTCAATCCACTCCTGCGCATTTTGGTCGTTGATCCCGCCACCGATCTGCAGTCCGCCGGGCCAGGCCTGCAAGGCCTCACGAGCAGCGACATCATTCCTCGGCCCGAGTTTAATGACATGTCCGCCTTCGAGTTGGTTATCCCGGTACAGGCGCGCGAAGTCACCAGGAGACTGGCTGAGTAGTAGCGCTAAGATGTAAGACTCGTCGACGAGTAGGTGAAATAAGGCGGCGAACCTTGCTACAAAGTTCGTTTTGAGAGTTTCGGGTGAGGCATCGGACAGAGTTCCACCAACGATCTGCTTGACCTGGCCATCATGCAAATCAATGCATGGCCGGAATACACTACGCCGCGTAGCTTGCATGACCTACGTGACGGGTACAGTGGATGGAAACTAAAGTAACGTGAAAGTAAATGGAAGTCGGAAATCGGACTCTTCAGCAGTGACATGCCCTTAATTTCGCGATCACGGGATAACGCGCTGGTGAAGTTGTCAATGTCAATGTAAATTTGTGGTATGATTGTGAAAATGATGTTGAGGATCCATGATATGGTACATTCGGTCTACATAGGTAGACCGTCAAATATAAAAGATTGGTATCGAGCGTTCCGTCATCAAGCACAGCTCGATCAATACTCCATTGATCGTTCGAGAATCCTAGCAAGATGCTCCCTACCATCAGACCCAACAACGTCCCCAATTCCAGGAGCTAGGTCTAAAACGCGTCTCTGAGGGAGAGTTCCTTCGACGAGCCTATCCAGATCGCTTGTGGTATATCTGGTCAACTGGTTAACACGTCTCCTGCGCAGGCTGGTAGTAATATTGGCTTACCCGACGGCTTTCAATCCACGGGGAACACCGAGGCCATCGAGGAAGCGGGCAATCGCTTCGTATAAATGGGCGCCGATGTCCCTATCTGGGATACTGGTTATCGAGGGGTCAGTGTCACTTGTGTTGGTGAAGATGGCCAGGGCTTGACGATGGCGGTCAGGTGATGAGGGCGCTGTGAATTGGAACACTGGAGCGGGGTCAGCACAATTTAGCACAATATGACTGAGGGAATAAATATACCGGCAGGCCCTGTCAACGCTACACTGTTGGACATAATAAGAGTGTGCTACAGGTAGATTTACTACTTGCTCTTACCTAACACCATGAGGGATTATAGGAAGGTCAGTGACATATCCTGGGTGCTTGTACTTCGGTCCTTTCTTGTTCAGTCCAGAAATCTAACACAATATGGTCAGAATAGTGAGAACACGGACAATATGTAGGAATATAACAAACAGGATAGCTCATGCCATGGCAAAGGTGGACACCGGCGTTTCCGAATCCAATACCAGCAAAGGAGGACGCGAGGCTAAAGTGGGTGTAGTATGTATCAGAAGAGCGGTTGCAGGGCCTGATAAATAACATACAGCATCTGTCTTCTTGCTTCTGTGTCGTCGCGGTTTTTGGCGATGCGCGGCAGGTACTTCACGGTGGTACGAAGTGCCCAGAGCGAGAATATGTCAGCGACTGGGTTGCTTCCCTGATACGCCGGCCTCAATATAGGGTTGGCAGGACGGGGAGTACGCTCAGTGTATCTTTATAGAAAGTTTAGGCCCATCGCTCATACTTCGATAACATACGTACGGAATCGCAGTGTAACTTTCCATACTGTGGAATAAGACGTCCAGCCCGGCACTGATGTGTACCGCAGTTGGGCACGATTCAGTGTTGTAGGTATCCTATCGGAAGTTGTGTAGAAGATGGACCAGTGATTAGAGTTAGGACTTACAACGATACCCAGAATAGGTTTCATTGCACGGTTCGCGATGCCTGTCTTGAATGATCGTGATGTAATGTCTAGAATAGCAGTTCCCGTAGTTTCTGAACCTGTTCCCGCAGTCGTGGGGACCGCGATTAGGGGTAGGAGAGTTTGAGTTATTGGCAAGCCCTTCCCGACAGGGGCATTGATGAAATCCATGAGGTCTGCTTCTTTATAGACGGAGAACCTGTAAATGCAGTGAGACTATGAAGAATGATGTTGATACGTGCTCGCGCACAAGTTGGCGGCCTTCGCTGTGTCAATGACACTTCCCCCTCCAACGCTGTGAAAGATGCAGTAAGACAATGCACAAAGTGGTTGTGAATTTCTGCATACGCCAAAATATGACTGAAGTCATGTTTCCTGGCCCAGGCAATAGCCGTGCGCCAACTATCTTCAGTGGGCTCTGCAACGACTTGATCAAACACCTCAAAGGGAAGGTCCGACTGTGCCTCAAGAGAGGCAATGGCCTGGGAAGGAAAGTTAGCTCGTCTTCTAAGAACAAAATATCGGTCCCACAGTCTTCATTGCGTGTAATTTGGCTACATTGGGATCAGTAAAGACGCCGACCTACAGGGAGTCAACAAGTGGACAGTGTGCTGCAACTGGAGAGATGAGGCACACCTTACGCGCTTTCATATTCTTTAGGTCCATTCCGACTTCTGCCGTGACACCGTCTCCAAATCTCAAGTTTGAAGCAGCGACCTGACGCACATATCAACACACAGCTCAAGGTACGACTGCAGGGATGCTACGCTACCTCAAACGCGTATTCCTTCTCTACAGCATTAACAGGGGTAGCAAAGGTCCTTAGTTGGTTGAGAGCATTAAGTTGGCCCGGGTGGGAATGAGAGTGAGAAGGGCCATGGCATGGACAAGCAGTGTGCTGGCTCGCATTGATGAGACGAAAAATCGTGCTCCTGGAGGCAGCCATGGTGGTATAGGTGTAGGATGTTGGTAGGATGTGTGAACGAGGATTTCCCCAGACTCGGAACCAAGTTCCGGTTACGCCTATTTAAAGCCGACCATTATCCCCAAGTTGCCGATCGTGCTAATTTATTAGTAAGCAATTCAACTGCTCCGTCCAACGCCGACCAGGCGCAGCCCGACCGCTGGTAAGAGGACCTCTTACTCGCAGCTCTATGTCTACGACGATGCAGGCAACATCGACTGTAGCTAGTTTATTCCCGAACTATACAAACTCCGTAATGAAGGTGGTTCGGTTTACGGGTTACGTGCCCCAGCTTAGGCATAGGGCCGCAGCTTCCTGCTGGCCCTGAAGTCAGTGACTGTTCGTGTACATACCCAGAGTGTCTCTGAAAATGCTGTTTCATCCCATTGCGAGGCCCAGATGCAATGTAAACAATAACCTGCGCGGTTGCTGATGGGTCATTGAGTGATTTGGATCACACAGTAGCAACAAACAAGGGCTTCCTGCAACAGAACTTCCATCTGTTGGAACTTCTTGGTTTCGCCCCTCCTTCCTTTGCCTCAGACGTTCTTTACCTCCGGTCTCTATTAGCCTCTATTGCGCGCAAGGCTTTCCTCATGAAATTCCACGCCATACCGTTGGCGCTGGGCTTGGCGGCTGTCACCACATCAGCGTATAGGACCTCCTTCAAGCAAGTCAAGCACCAATCAACATTCAACCGGAGAGCTGTAGGAAATAGTGCTTCAGATACACAGCTTTCGGTCCTTGCAACGACAGACGATAATGCCCTTGACTTGAAGTGCGTTCCAAGTTCCTTTTAAGAGTGTTGATGGACTCGCTGTAACTCTTCCAAAGTACTGTGCAGGATTTGATCTATATAGCCGATGTAAGGATGGCGTTTCTGTATCCTTTAGGTGAATGCTGAAGCATAAGCTCGAAGATATCCGTAGGAGGCACCGGTAAGTTTTTAGCTTCTTCGACTTCTTTTTGCACTAAGCCCAGAGCAGTCTACCCTGTCCAACTTGATACCGGTTCATCCGACCTTTGGATCAAAGGCCCCGTCTTTCCTATACCCGGCTCTCAACCGACCGTGGGTCCTTTTACTTTCCTTTGCCATTCATCATTCACACAATTCTGCTGTAGAGCGAGTACCTTAATCTAACCGTATGTGGTTCTCTGCAATACTCTGTCAACATTGACATGGCTCCATCGCTAGTATGCCATAGGTTGGGCTTCTGGCAACGTTTCATCTGCACCCGTGGAATTTGCCAAGTAGGTCGTATATCTCATATATAAGCACGCAACTCATCGACATTTTTCAAGTCTCTCCATCTCTTCTCAAGCGTTTCTAGACGTATCTACTGCGCAAAACGGGGCTCTGGGATATGGCGCAAATGGCATTGTCGGGCTGGGATTCACTTCGCTTTCCACCATTGATGCCTATGCGAATCACTCCAGCTCCTCAGCAGGACGGAGCCTGCTTTACAACATGTTCGCAGCCAATCCAACAGAGCCAAATTTTCTTTCTTTCGCGCTCCAGCGGAGCACGGAGGCTGGGGATGAGGTTGAAGGCAGCTTCTCAATCGGTTGGTGTTTTGTCCTTCAGTTCGATGGCAAGAATATAACCGTGGTTTAGGTGAATACGAACCCCAATATGCCGAGGTTGCTAACCGGACAGCAATTCCCACCTGGCCTGTCAATTCACCTAACCGATGGAACGTCCTACTTGACGCCGTGATAGTAAATAATAGCAATAACACCATCGTCCTCCCAACAACATCTGTTGTCGGCGCTCCCAGCAATAAAGCTGTCGTCCTCCTGGACAGCGGTTCTTCATTTACGTGAGTGACACCATCCTGTCATAAACATTGCCCTGACCTGCCGATAAGCTATGCCCCGAAGGCTATCTGTGATGCGATCTATGGCAGTATCCCTGGGGCAAAATACGAAGCCAGGATAGGTCAGTGGATTGTCCCTTGTGACTACGAAGTCAATGTGGCTCTGCAAATCGGGTCAGTCATTCGTGGCTCAGAATCATACAGTTTCTCAATCATCGTCTAGGGGCCAAGTCTATCCTATCCATCCTTTGGATGTAACACCTTCCGGGCTTACGAACAACAATGTCTGTGTCGGTTCATTCGTTCCACAACTCGTTACCGTTGCCGATGGGGATTTGTAAGTCCTGCACATGTTCTGTCTTATCAAGCCTTTAATCAATAACGCAGCGACTGGCTCGTTGGTGACAACTTCCTCCGCTCTGTTTACTCCATTTACGACTTTGGTGACTTCGATGAGTCTGGCAAGATGGGCAACCCATACATGAAGTTGCTGCCTATCGTCGACCCAGATGAAGCATCCCTCGATTTCCATCAAGCCCGCGGTGGCCAGGCCAAGACCAACATCACCTATCAAGGCCTCGATGGTGCAGCTGCAATGCCCTCCTTCAACATCTCGCAAGACATTTCATCCTCTCTGGAAAGAATTGGGCGATACCTTCCTGCGATGTTGGGTGTCGTTGCTCTCAACGCTCTCATCCTCATCGTTCTCGCCATTGCAGGCACAGTCATATATTGCCGGAGACGCCAGCCGTCGGCGCGGGTGCGGGCAAGGGCTGCTCCTGGGAGGATGAGCCCCATGCCGATGAATCCTAGACATAGCTATGTTGCTGGTTCGGGTCTCCCTCCTCCACAACCTCATATTTATGAGCCAGTGTCCATGGCGTTAACGGAAGACACATTCGTCCCACCCTCACCCGCCTTCCACCACCTTAAGGAGGGTACATTGAGGCCTGGTGACAGGCCCAAGTCAATGGCCTAATGTGCCTAACGAACTTCGACGTCTCTCTCCCAGCCACTGTAGTGTATATCCTATATCCCATCGACGGATAGCTGGCCGCGCCCGGTGTTTGTCATTTGTCGTGCTATCGATTCCCATGGACAGTTCCGCATCTAATTCCACCCCTTTGCTTAACTCACTGGACCCCCGTCCCCGACTCTCTTTATGGCTAACTCACGTCACTTACACATTAGCGTAGCATGGACCTTTTAACGGTGGATAATAGGCACAGGTCGATTATATACTGATCACTATCGACGTAGCACACTTTCGTACGGTGTCAATTGAGCCTTTCCCTCCCGAGGCCTCTCCTTTGTTATCGAAGTGGGAATGAAGTCTGATTTCTGTCCCTGCGCCCTTCTCTCAGCCAGACCTGCGATATCGGCCAGCCGCCTCCACCTCCCTAACTCTGGCGAATCGGGACCTTTGACGTATTGAATTGCTTCAACAACCGTCGAGGCTAACTTTGAGGTGAAAAACATTTTGGCCTTCGCCCCCTTGTTGGAACCTGACGTATCCATTGCGAACAATCGGTCCACTCGAAGGAACTCGAGGATGCGTAAGCATTGTCGCACGTTTGCGCGGTCACGGCTGGCTAGCGCGGTGCGAAGGAGGGAAGACAATGTCTCCGCATGGGGGTCCAAGTTTCGCCCCGCACCCCTTTCATCGCGTCTTGGAGAGCGCGACACAGAACCGTCCATGAAGTCGTGTGAATGATACCCAGTCATAAGGTCGAACACCCGCGTTGCGGACTTCCAGTCTCCATCCCTCCAGCAGGCGGTTAGCACGAGGTTGTAAGACACGGTGTTGGGCCTGATCTTGAAGCCGTTGCGCCCAACAATCTCCTCGCGTAACATCCACTCGAGGGTTTCCAAACAGGAGTACGCTGCACCGCCCTCAGGCGATGCAGTACGTGCTTTGAGAACCTCGTTGAGATGCCCATGGTCAAGCAGCTTTACCCCGCCAAGGGCTTCGGGCCGACGCTTCACCTGTTGGAAGAAATGCGCGCAAAGTGCATAATTCTGGCTGGTGTTGCACAGTTTCAGAATGACGTCCAATGCTTGCTGTGACAGTGGGAGGCTGCCTTTAGAAGGTGGGTCCCCGGGTGCTACGAGGCCGTAATATTCTCGTACGATGGCGAACGCGAGGTCGAACTCTGGTTTGTGACCGCGGGAGAGGGCTGCCACGGCGGAAGTGACGACGTACATGTCTACAGGAAATGAGGGGGATTTCTGCAAAGCCTTTTGCATCTGGGTCCAAAGAAGCTTTGCATTGGCAGCGTTTTGAGGATGGGTTGCCGGAGAGCCCCAGGGACTCGGTGTCGACGCCAGTGCTTGAAACATTGCTGTGTATACGAGTTCGTTGGGGGCACCTGGCCCTTCTGAGGGAAGGGCGTAATAGACGTCGAAAATTTCCTGATAGTGCTCGTTGTCGCCGAGTACTTTAATATAGCCAGTAAGAGGTCGTGAGCTGAGTTCTGGGCTATCAGGATCGTGCCTCTTGATGGAAGCCATGTGGCGTTGGAAGGCTTCGTAGATGGAACGAGCGTTCGCAAGCTGCTTTGTATGAGTTGTCCAGTCTTCAATTTTGGAGAGGCCCGTAAACATGGTTTGGAAGGTTCTTGCCGTGGGACTAAATCCGCGTCGCTTCATCTGTTACTACGAGTTTCAATACACATACGCAAGCCGGAAGACAGTTATTGAGAAGACGCACATCGGTGTAAAGCTGATAACCCAGTGTGAAACGTTTGGACTTCATGCACTCCCATATCAACGTATTCCAGACTTGTGTATTCTGAGCATCCCGCGGAGCGTTCTTCAGCATTGACACAGCTTCATCAAGCTTGTTGGTATCACATAGCGTTTTCAGCCTGAATGAAAGGATGTGTGGTTCCAAGAGACGCGTTGGCGGCTTGGAAGCCTGCTCCAGCGAGGGATCAAAGTGGCGGGAACGGAAAACCTTCCTGGATGAGGAGGGTTCTTCTTCCTGCCTCCGGGGAACAAAACTAGGTGTTCGCTGTGGGTGGGCAGACTCTCGTCTAAGATATCGAGGGAGACGCTGCGCGTCCACTGTGGCATCAGGAGCTCCGCGAGACGTCCTTGCGGAGGCAGTCGCACAGTTTCGGAGTGCGCAGGAGCATGAGAAGTGAAGGCGTTCGAGTTGACGGTTGCGAATCATTCCAGGTCGTAATGAATTGAAATATTTTCGAACGTCACAAGTCCGGCGTGACCCCGGCCCGGACGGAGACTTGCTCTTGACAAGCCGTCGCATTTCACGCGACTACCATAATGGCCATATGGTCCTCGATACAACGTGTGTCTTCTTCAGCTGACGTGGTCGTTACCATACCTTCATATCAACGAGTATGATCCCGCGGATTTGCTAAGGAACTTGTTCGGACAATCCTCTGCGATGCTTCCCCGAGCCCTATAGATAGACGCCGACCTCTATCAACGGAACCCGGGTGCCACAACCCATCGCGCGAGATATGTACTCCATCCTCGTTGCCACCTTCCTCTGGTTCGCGATCTCAGTGACGGCAATTCCTGCTTGGGAGGGCGCACGGGGACAAACCTCCATCAGCTCTCTGGTCTCAGGCACTTCCTACATCGAGGCAGTGGGCTCCTCTCGCGACTGCGAATCTTACCGCACAACCCACCTATCCCTTCTACACCCAGGTGAGCCCCCTTCCTCTCCCTGCGCTTCAATTACTAGACACTGACTTGCGTCAAGGGCAACCTGGGAACCTCACTGTAGCACCGAACACACGAGTGCCCTCGTTGTTTTACATCCATCGGAATCAATTATGGCAGTTCCATAACGAAACATCGATCTACCCCGTCAACGTGCTCAATTCCACGATGACTGGTTTCCCACTGCAACTTATCGTTGGGAAGAAATCTGCTGGAATACGCAGCGGTTCTTGGCGATGGCACGGGACGATGCTCTACTACGACCAAGGATCCGCAGGAAATGGGGGCTTGTACTACAGTTGTACGATGGAAGATGGATCTAATGGCGTTTTTATGTTCCTCCAGCCGTACGTTTTCATGTTGATGCATTGGGTGTTACTCACAAGTGCCTTGCGATGCTAGATCACCGACACCCCCCGCCTGTGAGAGGATGACGATGCACAGCTGGAGTCGCTCGTATATGAACGAATACAAATGAATTTTGTACATCACATACCATCAAAAAATGTACACGACATGTTCAGACTCATCGGTGCAGGCACTGCTCAACGTGCGGATCTCAACCAAACCCGTCGTTGATTTTTGTACAATACTCTATCAGTTCTATTGTCAGGCTTTTTACAAAGTCTTCTCCTTGTGTATTGTCAGGTCGATCCGTCGTCCCACGATTGCTAACGCAAAGAAACTGAAGAATGCAATTGCCACGACGAATGGTTTTCTCAGGTGGGCGGCGAGGGGTACCTCGTAAGAAACCTGGGGTTGGTTGATTATTAGACACTGCTTGACGATCAAAGCGTGACGATACGTACGAAGATACTTTGGGCGTGCATGATTGTCAAGTCTTTGTACTCAAAAGTCAGTACTGGACGACCAACCGAATCAAGATATGTCTTGTGCGTAGAAAGCCTGTTAGTCAAGGCTGGGAATGGTGGTGTGAATTGAATGTCACTGGAATATGGAGTATTCTATCAGTGAACTAAGAAGACTTATATGTGAGCAACTCACGTAGCACCCTCGGGCAAAATGATCGAGACATCGGCCTCGTTGACGACGGCTCCAGGGATGGGGGTCATGATAGGCACCTCGACGATGTACCTCCCAGTAGACCGGTCATAGGCTGCAGAGTCAGACAGGGGGGCATCCCAGCCAAGGGTAAAGGTGATAGTTCCATCCGCCCAGTATCGGGTAAGCGTGGTCGCAGTTCAAGAACGCTGTATCTATTGGCATGGGAGCCTTTAGGCGCAGAGGGAGCTACCCTGAGGCGCGACGTGGAGACGTTTCCAATAAGGTCATAGTAGTATGTGTTGCGAATACCAGCAGGGAGATGGAGATTTAGGGCGGGCAGAGAATGAGGGGCAGGGCGTTTGAAGTATGCCTGGGATTGGTGTTCCAGACGCGAGAAATGACCTTTCAGTCTGATGGATACAGAGTTCGAAAGTCAGCAAAATGGTCAAAGGGCAGAATTAAGAGTACATACTTGGGTCCAGCGTTGTGGAGAACTAGGCTGTCCTGGATGTTCAGGTTGGCACCCCAGTGGCTGATCTCAGCGGTGCGCGAAAGCTTGCTGATTTCTAGCACAGGCTGCTCATGATAATAATGCACAGTGATAGGCTGCTGGTATTTTTCGATGAACTGCTCGTTTGCTGAAGGGGGGATATTGTTGTACGGTCCATAAGTTACTATTGCGCCTTGCTTAGTGGCTGGGGCATCGAGCGTGAAGTCTTGGACATTCTCAGGTGTAGTGTAAGAGATCACACGTGGAGTATGAGCCCTAAGAGCGCAATAGATCAACTCGCGGTTCATAGTTGCGGCTGCTCCAGTCACTCACTTGATTTTTGTACGTTGTATAGCTGTGTAGGTAAGGGCTCAGCACGAAGAGGTCGGTCTGGTACTTGAGGGCCTGTTCATCCTTTTGCGACGCCTGTTCCGGCCATGGGAAAGTGGCATGGGTTTGAAGAGTCTCAAGGACAAGGTGCAACGTTGAATTAACAGGCAGAGGTTCCGGGAGTGTCACATCCACGAGGTGATAGTTTCTGAGCGCGTAAATAAGTGAGATGGTTGGCATGAACTGGACCTCTGGGAACATACTTGTCGGCTTCCAGGATGTGGTCAGACACGGCAAGCGCTGTTTGCTGTCCCTTGACCTTCACCTCGAACCAGCTTGTCTTTCTCTTTTCTTCCAAGCCGAGAGCGATGGTGTAAACCGTGGCACCAGCCTCGGTCGCTCTGATTGCATAGGTGGTCGTGACGTGTACGACAGAGCCACCAAGTTCAACCGTGCGTACGATAGCAGTGTTTTCAAAAGATTGGCTGGGAGACGCGAGAGAAGGAGCCAACAGGCTGAGGAAAAGAAAGGGGAGCGTACGCCAATGCATTATGGCGGAACGAGAAATGTGAATCCTGGCTCAGGAAAGAACAACGTGTCCGATACCGTGACTATATTTAGCGATTCGGATGCCAAATTTGGACAACCTCTTTCCCCTAAATATTCTAACGTGCAGTTTACTTTGCGCAATGGTAGTTTCAAGCAGTAAGATTGTAATAGGACTAGTATATTAGATGGGTGATAGTTCTACCAGCCCCAGGTTGGTGACGGATTTCTTATAGGCACATCGTCGCGTGTAGCAGCCGCCGAAACAATTTTTCGTATCTTCCTAGCGCGGTCCTCCTTCTTTTGCTCCTCCAGCGTCTTCCCTTCCTTCAACACAATGGTTAGCTTTGAGTTGGGGTGCGTTCGAACTCCGTAGTGGCCGCGTCCCCTTGGCTCTAGCCGCTTCGCTCCTCTAGGCCCCTTTGAAACCCAGGACTCCGCTGCCAAGGAGAGCCGTTTTAGCAGAAGTTGAAAACTGAGTGCACGCTACGCACCAACAATAAGCTTTGGTTCAGTCAAGCGCTTGTATCGAACGGCATGGTCCTTCGCGGTAGCAAGCATGTTCATGATGCGAGCGCTGGCGCGCTTCTCGCTAAACTGCATTTGCAAGATTGCATAGTCAATTGGCTTCCCTGCAATTTGCCTGCCCAGCATGTTCAGCTTGCGAGGTGAGATTTTGAAATTAGCCGTGGAGTATTTGTGCTGAGATTCGCCGTCAGAATGGTAATTCAAAACCGAACACGCAGGGACTCACCGAGGTCGGCCTCGGTTTGTGGGGCTTGTTGGGGGCATAGGCACCGTTCTGAATTGGAGGAGCAGCTCCGCGTTTTCCACGTGCCCGAGACGCTGGTACTGCCGTCGCCTCAAAGATGCTTCGTGTGCCTTCCTGGGCAGCCTCCTTCTTGCCAGCTTCTACCTCTTCGAGAGGCTGTTTCTCGCGAATGGCAGGGACGAGTTTCTCTTTTACCCAGTTTAACGGGTTCAGGAAACTAGCACTGTAACAGACGTTATATACCAAAGCATAAATAGAGCGTGATGGGCGTACTGGCGTCGGCTGTCCAAAGGACGCAGCGAGGAGCCTGCGCGCGATACTAACGGACTTGCAGCTCGCCTGACTATCGAGGAATGTGTTAGCGGAGAAAACCTCCGGGTAACTCTGCACGCACCATGTAGCAAACCACTCTGCATCGCGGTTGTCGGAAGAAATCAAACTCAAGTCACTGTGTCACACACACAGTTTGTGACGCTGACGATCCCCTCAACGTGGTCCGCGTCCGCCACTGCGCCCATTTTGAATCGCCCAACTCAAGATGATGGAACTCCTGGGCACCATCTTCAAAGTCTCGCTACTCTTAATTAATGCTATTGCTGTCTTAAGCGAGGATCGCTTCCTTGCAAGGCGTACGTTTTGACCCACATTTGCGTTGATAGAACCTCTTCTGACTCCTTCATACTTCTCTAGTTGGCTGGGTTTCCGGACAGCAAGCAGCCAACCCAGGTTATCACCAAACATACGATCAGAATGGATATGGCACAGCCCAGGGGGACGTTGCGCTAAAAACACGGTTAATTGACCTCATCAGTGCTGTACGGACACTTATGCGGAGTACGTGCTTTCCATGATCTTGTCTGTGCATACTGATGCAGTATTGTTGCAGTACCCTTGATAGGCATAAACATAATTGTCATTGTATACGAGCTCCTACTAGGATGAAGCCATTATTACCTGTCCCTTATTGTCTATTTCTACACTACTCTCATGTCAAGCTTTACAGTATTTCACAGCATATCCATCTTTTACGCAACGGGAAACTGCCGCCTGTACGGTCATCGCGACAACGATTTCCCGTCGATATATCCAAGGGCTCCTCAATTCCACGAACGCAATGCATTAGTCTCCATTGAGTTTGTCATACTCTTCGTTTATCTGCCTTACGAAATCCCCGGCAGTGTGCCCGTTCTTGCATAACGATCAGTGTTGCATTCCTGGACGTCAGCGAATTGATGACTGACCTCGCATTGCTTCCATGTGCCGTCATGAATGCAGACCTCACGGCCATTAATGCGGATCGTGCAACTTGACCTTTTGAAAGTGCATCAGATGTGTTGGGTTTATGATGGCGATGTCGACCACTTACTTGATACCCAGTTTGTGCGCCAAAGCAACACTCTCCTTCAGTAAAGCCACGCCTTCAGAGCCTTTCCCGCTCCCATCCAATCCTGCACAGCGTCCTGCTTCGCTATTCTCCCAGTCGATCCCAACAGTTTTAGCACACTTCAGAGCAAGGTCCGGAGTCCCGATCTTGTCCCGCCCTTCGTAGTTTTGGCATTGAACGAACTGCCACCATACCGAAGATGGCTCATGCTTCGCAACACATAGTTGCTGAACATTTCCCGCGCATTCCTCGACTCCATGCATGCATTTGACGCCAAAATCTGGCTCTTTGGGATCAAGTCTGCAGCGAGAATCATTAGATAGTTGGACCCCTAGAGCAAGAAGAAGTAGGACCTACTTTGCCACATAGACTAACGATAAATTCATCTTATCGGAAGCCTTTTGAACCACGTCATTGAATACACTTTCACATAAGAGGGCATCGGGGCAGCGGCTCATGACGCCGAGCTGAACAGGCACTTTGACATCATCAGAAACCCAGAACTTGGTCGAATCCTGGGAGAAGATCCATGGAAGTCGGAGTCCTTTTACGGCAACGGGCGTAAGACAGAGAATTGGAAGCAGTCGCATAGATGGAGGGTCAGTCAAAGAGGGTTCGGTTCTGGCAGAAGACGCTCGTCGCAGACGAGATCCGAGTCTAAGCAGAAAATGGCGTCATGATACGGCAAAACACGTGCATTTGGGGTAATAGTTCGTACAAGTGTACACTGTACACGAACGGTAAATATTGACCACTACCGTACTGACCAGCCGTTCAACACCTACCACGGAGAGCTCGCATCGAAGTGCATACCATTACTTATAAGCTTGCACGGAGCTA
The DNA here is from genome assembly GCA_014905825.1 of Lyophyllum atratum. Classification (NCBI taxonomy): domain Eukaryota; kingdom Fungi; phylum Basidiomycota; class Agaricomycetes; order Agaricales; family Lyophyllaceae; genus Lyophyllum; species Lyophyllum atratum. Next base: position 1,679,558 of record JACGCN010000002.1, on the reverse strand, counting down.
CTCGCAAGTGGCGCATGGGAAGGGGTTCAACTTGAACCGGGTTATGGAGCGACGTGTGCTACTGAGCTGCTGATTCCCACATTTGACGAGCTTCAGAATCCGTCGAGGGGATTGCGAAGAACTGACACCGCGATCTGAATGCTGCAGAAGGGATGGTGAGACTGTAAGCTGCCTTCGGCGAAGTATGTGAGCTTGCCTTCAACGGCTCTTTTCCTGATGATGGACTCTACCCTGAGTTCGTTATGAATCTGTGTACGCTGTAACCAATGGCAGTCACAAACGTTCAGTTGTGAACAACTAGTAGAACGTACCTTGACCTGTTCTTCGTATATTTGTCCTTGCGCTCTCCGTTTCGTTGCAGGATCCTCAGCATCATCCTCCAGCACACTTCGTTTCTCGTCAAGAGATTGGTCGACTACACGCACACAGTATCCCACCAGCTCTGTACGACGCTTCCAGTTGCCTGATAAATGAAAATCAATGATTCATTCGTTCAGTGAATAGAGGATCCTCCACCTACGAGCTCCCGCCAAATATTTAAACACGCCTGCTCCTGTATGTTCTCCGTGGAGTGACGTAGTCTATCACTATCTCGCACAGCTGCGTTCGCTCGATTGAGTCTCATCGTTATCGTGTCATCTAGGCGTCGGTACTCCCGCAGAATTTCTAATAGAGGTTGTAAACGTCAGCATATATCCCGACATCCATGACTTGACCTTGACACCTTTGAATAGCGAAAGGTCGTGGCAGGTCGATGGAGAAATGTGCACTACCTGCGACGATTGAGGTGCCTGGATTGCAAGACTTCCAAGTTGAGGCTGCTTTGTCGGCATTGTGGTTGGTGCTTTGAGAAGCCGTGTCCCGACGCCGTTGAACGCCATTGCCAAAATTGGAATCAAATCCAAATTTAGTAACCGGAAGTTACCGTCATTTGTAGGTGTGGCGCGGATCCATAGGAGTCCACAAGGTCGACGCAAGACTGAGCAGTCACTTAGGGCATCACTAATTCTGCGTGTCCATCAATCCCAAAGTCGTAAAATAGACCTCATAATTATTTCGTATGTTAGCTGTGTGAGGCATCTAGCAATAAAGGCCCATCCTCCTCTTCATCCTCTGAATCTTCCACATCGTCATCGCTAAAATCCATCGGTGCCTGCTTTCTGCGTAAGGACTACTCGTTATTTCTAGAGATAATACGCACCTTATATCTCTTCTTGTACGTTTTTGGGATGTACCCGTGGGTGTCGACATGGTGTCTATGTCTTCTTGCTGGATCCTTGAAGGCTTGGCCACATTCATACTTGCATGCATGGGGTAGCAGACCCGTACTAAAAAGTGAAAGCTTCATTGTGAACTCGTGAGGTCAAAAGAGTTGGGGAGCATACTGTGAAGAAATGTGAATCTCAAGGTCGGCCTTCTGTTGGTGGTCATGAGCAGCGGAACCCGGGTGTCCAAGTGAAGTTAGAGCTTACTTGAGGAAACCGTCTATTGCACGTCGCGCACATGTAGGGTCTTGATTTGAACAGTCTCAGCGAAAGAATGCGTAAGAAAGTCCGAGCTCACTTGTATTTTAAATGAGTAGTCTGTATGTGACGTTTGACAAGCTGTTTCTTGGCCGTGTATTTGCAAGGGATTTCGTGTTTGCCGTGCTTAACTCCCCATAAACAGACATATGTGGCTTGTCCACCCTTCGACTGATCCCTTTTGCTATACTTCTCCCATGCATTAGAGTTTGTGATAGGAGGGGTGCGAAACTGGGTGCTTGTACGATGAGAGGCGTGGTTTGTTTCAGGTATCCTTGCTGGCGACGGGATGGACTCGAATGATCGCATCGAGTTGCTTGAGAATTTGGTATGAGCGTGGAGCGAGGTCACTATAGCTTGCTCATAAGGCGAACGAAGGACATGGGAATCATTCTTCAGTGGGGTCTGAACACCTGACCAGTATCTGTGGCATTACCGTGATCAGATAGCAGCAGTGAAGAAGGAACGTATTATATGTAGAAGAACATCTTACTGAATAGCATTCAAAGGGCCGGGAGCATGAGAAAGATCGGTCTCGTATAAGTGACGACTTATGCTTTGGCTGTGACCTGCCACCGCTTGCAGTCCATGCATGATCGGAGAATTTCCGGGCTGTCGAGCCACTGACCTTGCATCGACGGGATCGTCACGGGAAGGGGGGACGGGATATGTATTGTCGTAACGTATGAGTGTCGGTGGGCCACGCCCCATCTGGGATGCAGGTAAAAGGCGTGGCCATGCGAATACGGCAGTCGGAGTAGCGAACATGACGAGGTGCTCTGACGAATTAGCAGGTGAGCTTAGTCGATCAGATTCTCGTTTGGCATTGCTGTGAGCGGTCATAAGTTTATTCGCGCGGAGACGTGCGGTGACGACAATGCGCAGAACGAATACCTTGTAGCTGGTATGTTGCGCCTTGGTGCCGCAGGGGCAGCATAAGGTTCTGGTCCCCTGAACACCATAGGATATCAGTCAGTGACTACATCGCTCGAAAGATTAAAATAAGAAAGTGGGTACTTTCCTAAAGGATATGTCTGATTCTGTAACTTTCGTTGAACTGGGAATGGAGGTTGGAGCAGGTTCCAATGGGCTCGTATGACATGGCGTATAGACGGAAGGATTCGATGGGTACCCGGAATTCCCACCTCTTTGGCCAGCTAGGCCTGTGTGCTGCATGCTATCCTTGTTTGCAAAGGTCCTGTAAAGCGCGAACACAGTGTGGCGCCAGTGGAAGTGAATAATTGGAATACAGGGGGTAGGGAGATGAGATCGCGACAATCAGCACATGACAGGCAGACCATATGGGACAAGCACTGGCGGCCAGTGGCCTGTGGTTTGCCGAACCGTTGCAAAAAGGAAGGCGCAGCTCACCGCGGGTGGGTTCGCGAGGCAGGTCCAGACTCTACGCGTGATGTGAAGTGCTCAAAGAAATCACAATTATCTTGCAGTCGAAGTTGTTGAAAAGGTTTGAGAAAGGGTTGCCGGGAGTGGCACTGGGGCTCTGCGTTCCGGCTTTTGAGCGTTCTGTTTGTTGAGTCTGGTTGTGGACGCTTGTGGGTGTAGATGGGTGCCATAAACAATGTCTGTCCAAGTTTCTGGGCTATCGTACTTATCTCCTTAATCCATCTGCCAGCGCGATAATTCCCAATCAAGTGGATACTTACTGGTCTGCAGGTGGCATCATCAGAACCCGACAAATTGAAATGGTCAATTCCCGATGCCGAATTATAGTCTGCCTTTGTTGTTCCCTTTACGGATCTTCACGGTGATTAGCGAGACGGCGACTTGGTGTGTGATGCTCACAAAGTGTTGTAAAGTTAGGGATCTAAATTTTATCCCCGATTTATTATTGTGGGGTATATATAGGCATTTCAAATGCTGATGGTCCCTGCAGACGTTCGACACTTCTGCTTCCCAGTTCACAGACGATGGATGTACGACCAGCAGTTACCCCTTGTCATCTAGAAGGGGCGTACCGCGTCGAACTTGTTATATACTGAGCGACCATGAATAACCTCACGCTCCGCAAGGGGATCTTGAAGTTCGACGCCCATGAGCTAAGCCTTACTTGAAGGCAGTTTTTTCCTACCTATTTGTCAACACAGCGGAGAGGGCTGTTGGAAAGTCAACTCACAATCTTATTAAGTCCTAGTGATACATATACATTGATCGATCTGCAGTATAGTGTGGTGGATTGGGCGTCGTAGTGAAGAAGGATTACTTACCGTTGGATCAAGCCAAGATCATTGGCTCAAACAACGAGGACTGATCTTCAGTACTCGCTTCGGAATCACGAGCAGAAAAGTTGCCGGCACTCCAGTCCTCCTCTTCCACTCTGTTCATAGACAGGTTGTGATCGAGCTTGTCGGCACCAAAGGCGAACGAGGTACTAGGAAGAGATCGCGTCGCCAACATCGCCCTTCGTGGCTTTCTCAAGGCTTTCATGGGCCTACCCAAGCTCTTCGCATCTGGCCCCACAATGATGGAAACCCCCTCTTCATCACTTTCTTGGTTGACTGATCCCATTTCGGTATCCCTATCTTCGTCGACACCCCCATCGGAATCATAGCCTTGGTCACCCTGTGATCGACCCCTCTTTTTATGAGAGGCAACAGATGCGCAATTGGGAGCAAGAGGGTCGTAGACCTCACGTAACGTGTCATGAGCGGAGCGGAATATGGTTCCCGTAGACTTTGACTTCATAAAGGAGGGAGGCGTCGAGGCGTATCCTTCGGTGACATCTAACCAGCGCGTTACGACGCGTTATATTGTGAAGAGCGCGCGAAGGGTAGATCAAATCGGCGACTTACTCTTCCTGACGCGTGATCCGACGGAGCGCAGACGCGCAGCGAGGTCGTCGGGCGTACTAGATGGGCAAAGGTTATGATCAGTCTGTGTAACGAGGACAGACTCGCCTCTCATGCGAAGTACTTGATGCAACGAGAGATTCGCGGGCCTCCTCTGTGAGCACCCGTTTGAACGTCGAAGACATGGCTGTGGGCGTTGGGTGGTGGATGAACGGGCGTAATTCACCGCAAACAGGCATGTGGAGCCTCGTGTTGGAAATGAGGCAACTTCCGAGTCGAGAAGTCGTTCCGTGCTCGGCACAAGTTTGCCAGGCGTTGATGGCTCCATGGCGAACAGCGCGCTCGCTGCTGCTGGGAATTCGCCCATTTCTTCCCTAGCCCCCAAGCCCGTGGCAGGCGGGTCCGCCCCCCACAACCTGAATGGCCAGGAACTTATTTCCTCTCCTTTACTTGACGACGTGGTCTCTCCTTTCCGCCTTGGGTGCATGCGCACAATCAATCTCTACAGATGCTTCCATTCCACCCCTACAATGGATCAATCTTTCAGGTCTGCTTCAGGGATCCTCGCGCCCTCCTCCACTGAAGAATGCTGCAATCGGTTACGATGAAACTAGGTTAGCACTCGCTTTCAATTGTCCAAAGAGACGATATTGATTCAATAATGAAAGTCGTTCTGTGGTTATCTTTGGAGGGGAATCTGCAAGTGGTCTTGCTCAATCTCAAACCTTTCTGTACGTTATCATAACATTTAACAAATTGCTTCAGAAACCCTCAGCCCACATACCAGACTAAATCTCGAGACATTGACGTGGTCGGTCCCCACACCACCTGCCAATCTTCAACGTACCCCAGCTGCAAGGACCGCTGCAATCGCTGGCGGGGATTTTGCTCCCAGCAAGTGTGTACCGCAACCGCCATCCTTGGCACGCACCCGTCTCACTTGTATTTTTCCAATAGCCGCCAGGGCTTCGTCGTTATTGGTGGAAAAGGATCTGATGGAAAGGGCCTAAAAGACGTTTGGGTACGGAAGCTTCCAATCCTGTTCAACATGTTGAGGCTCAATAGACTTTCACAGGAGTATGACTTCAACAATCAGTTCTGGTCCGAGGTGAACGTTGCACCGGGTGGCCCTTTGCCTCGATGGGGCGCTTCTGGTGGAATCGACATATCCACACCTCCCATCCAAGATCCTGTTATACCTGGTCCAAACAATACGTTTTATCTGGCCGGCGGGTACGATGGTAGTCGCCTAAGCTCTTTCTCTGACATCTGGAGATTAAACATCTCAGGTACACTTTCTTCGAATCTCCCCAACGATTCCGAAGGAAGTTGGGACCTTCTAACTATAGGGCATCTTCCATCTAAGTCGAATCCATCTGGCACGGTTGTAAATCATCAGATGATAATCACCGGCGGGTGCAGCTCACCGGCGTCAAACGGCGTCTGCGCAGACCAGGATTCCTATCTTGTTGATACCCAACGCCGTTCTGAGACGTCTCCCGGAGTCTGTCCTGCCCCTCGAACAAGCCCCATCTTAGTCCCAAATGCAAGTAAATTTACATCTAATTTTGCTTCCCAAGTCTACCTGCTTCTCGGGATACTTGACAAAACAACGTGGCATGATGATGATGGTTTGGACAATGGGGAAGTTGTGAGTTTCTGCTCTTCTTACGGGCCTTGTCCTTAGGTCTGATCGTTCTACGGATAGGCCATCCTTGATATCCAGGCTGGGACTTGGAGCAGGATTCTCCCTTCTGGCGACCCAGGTACCTCCGGGAAGATCACATTTCCTACCCCTCGGAAAGGTTCTGCGGCCTTCTCTTACCACTCGGCTCTAGTTGGCCAGTCCCGCAGCGCATCTTCGGATACCCTTGTTGGTACCTTCGCGCCTCAGGGAAGCTTTCATACTGACTTCTTCTTCCCCTTTCAAGATTTTCGGTGGCCAAGACTCGTCCGGAAACCTTCTATCAGAAGTTTGGCTCCTAAGGGCGTATAATGGAATAGTCAACTCATCCCAAACTATATGGCCTGGGTTTGGGGATGGAAAACTTACGACTGGCGTCAACGCGAATGGGGCTGGCGTGCGCGCGGCTTTCATGACCAAATGCGCCTCTGAGATCCTCTCACCTCCCACTAGCACCATTGGTACGACCCCCCCTTCTGAAACCACGCCTCCCGACTCGACCATGCCAACCCCAACTGTATACATGTTTGACACATCTCTTGTCCACAAAGTACTCGCGCCTGTATCACTCGCTATATTCCAAGCTGCTTTCCTCCTCTTCCGCAGAGCCTCTCCTCTATACCAAAAGCAGGGTTCCGATATTAAAAATGTATCTGCGTCTGTCGTGCTTGCCCTTGTTGCATATAGTCTAGGAATTGGTGGAGTGGCGACATCTTTTTCAGATATATCAACTCTCCATCCTTCTGCTACTTCAGGTCTGCATCTACGAACAGGACATGGAATCGCCGGCCTCATCTTCTTCGCGTTGCTTTATGTGATACTTCCTGGACTTATAGTTCTTCATGTACGTTGTACCCGTGCCCGCCCTTCGATGCAAGACTCAGCGAGCGAAAAAACCAACCCTGCACGGGTAGCATCTCCTGCAGCCACGGAGACTTACGATTGGCCTTCATCGAGGAGCGCGCCGCATAGTATACACGAGACTTCCTCTCCATCCTCACCGCGACATCGAACCAACTCTTGGGGTCCCTCCAGCATGATGCACAGAAGTCATGAAGGCCGAATGTCCAGTGACAGTGAATCTCTTCGCTCACCCAGTCCCAGTAAAGGATTTGAGGTCGTCAACCGACCTTCACGGCAGCGGAAGCCTAGCGGCAGCTGGCTGACCGTTCCTTTAGCTGAGGGCTCTTCGAATAGGCTACGAGATGTCGACTGGTTGCAACGCCGCAGAAGCCTGAATGCTGTGGTAAGTCACAACGCCATTCACTCTCATAGCTACGTTACTCAGTATATATGCTGCAATTCAGGGTGAGCTCGATTATGCTTTAACCCAGGCGCGGAGGGAGCAGCTATCATCAACCCCAGCTACGGCCGATGGGCTAATGGTTGAGACTCTGCCTCACTCCTCTCGGCCTCACCCTGACTTACCAAGTGTTCTCGAAATGACCTTGCATGTCATCGTCCAAACACTTTTTCTGGGGATGTCGATCTTCACGATGATTGCTTTGTGGTCGCGAGCGCCAAAGGCCGCTTTTGCAGTATTTCTGGTTTGGACGGTCGTATTTTACTCTGTCATGGTGGCCTACGCCTGGCACCTTCAACCAGATCGGTCGATGTTATCCGTTATATGCAGCCAATGGGGGCCGAAGCCTCAGGATGTCTCAATCCCCACCACCCGTTCAGACTCAACAGCAGAGCCGCCCCCCGGCCCGTATGTCCATCACCAGCCGCCTTACCGTGCGGCCAGCGGCCCCGACGATGCTTCTTTCTCTCAAGCCGCCCCGCAGAGCGCAAAGGACGACCAAGATGATGACATTGACGAACACACGAGGCAAAGAATGATCGAAGACTGAGATTGGGAGACGGGATGTTTCTATCGTCACCGTGCCCAAGCGCAAGTTATGGGTCGCTAATCCATGACAACAATATACCATCCTATCTTCGAGGCAGTTGTCTCTTCATAAGCATTGCTACACATAGTATTATTGGACATTAGTCAAATTGCTCTCCTTGCAACTTTGTATAAAATAGAAATTTCCGCATGAAAGTTATGGCTATGATACAACTAAAGTCCCTGTGGCTTTTCAGTAAAGGATTGATACCAAAGAAAATAAGTCCTCCAAAAATGAGATAACGGATAACACAACTTGTAGCAACGAAAGCTTCGAATGGTATTAAGAATCACCATCGTCGACGCCCACACCACGCCTCCAACTCTCCACTAGGTTAAACTTAGCCTGATCATGCATCGGAGGAGGAGAAGGTATAGGAATAGGGGCTTGCACCATCATTGGCATCATTGGAGAACCAAAGAACTGCTGAGCCCATCATAGAAGGTGGAGGGAAGTACATGCTGTTTTGCATTTGAGCCTGCATGACAAACTGCTGCTGTTGTTGCTGCTGAGCAATCATATGAATTGTGAATCGACGTTGTTGTTCAGGATGGAGCGCAAGCGGCCTATCGTCGTCGTCGCCTGCTTGACTATTTGCGTGTAGTGACGGGGCAAGTCTGGGAACGCGGAGTCCAAGCGGTTTATCATCATCATCACCCTGACTGCGGGACAGCAAATTGTCAAAGTTGACATTGAGAAGGCTGGGCTGTTTCTTCTGCTGAAGGGTAGACAAGGGTCGTTCGTCGTCAGAATCTGGGCCGAGAGGTGGAGGCTTCAGTGCACCACGACTGGCGTGTATCGATAGAGGGTACATCGTCTTCACTGTCGCTACCGGGCCCGCTCCGATGACGGTTGCCTTTATTTGGGAATCTGGGTCCTGTTCCAGTTGTACGGCGAGGGCCATCCTCTTCCTCGTCGGAAGAGGCAGCAGTGCCAATCAGGATCAGAGGGCTGAGGTTTCCTGTATGGAAGGCCCTGCGTCGTCACTTTCGTCGCTTTCTGATGCATCGTCTGGGATTTGTGGTGGGGGTCCTCGGTTAGCCCTCGGAATGTCCGGGAGGACTGGGAGGCTCAATCGACACCATAGGCGGCGCGGGTATCTCTGGTGCGACGCTTTCTGGGTCGGGAGTTGCCGTCTTGGACTTGCCCTTTCGCTTTGTTTTCTTCTTTTTCGTTGCCTCCTCTGCTTCTTCTCTGATTTTGCGTTCTTCTGCTTCTTGTTTCTCGCGCGCCTCAATTTCTTTGAGTTTCACCATCTCCTTTTCCCAGAGTGTGTCCACACCGAAGACTGAGCGTACCGTTTGGTAATCGAGCACCGGGGGTTCTACCTGCGACCTTGTCATCCTCTTCAAAATTTAGCAATGGTTTGATGTTGGCCGAATTACGCCGTCCTAGGGCTTGCTGTGATCCTTGAGATCCGAATGAGGGCATGTGTTGGGAAGTGGGTCGCGACTGGAGGGCAGCCGGGTCAATGAATGTACTAAGACGTTGGTTTGATCCTCTAGCCATCATCGAAGGCCGCTGGTCTCCAGTAAAAGTACTAAAAGATATATATTTAAGCGTCACAATGAAAGCTCGATTAGAAGAAAACCTCACCGTTGCTTACTACGCATATGAGCTTTGCGATTTTCGAGATCGTCAATAAGACTCTTCCCAAATAATTTACCAGCGGGTCGAGCTGTCTTGAATATGTCATCCATACCAGGGACCGAAAGAACTGGTGCCTCGTCTATTTCTGTCTCGAATTGCGCTTGCTCGCCATCCACCGTTGCTCGCGGCAATCCGGTGGTATCCAGATAAGAATCTCGTTGCCCTCCAACCCCCAGCGTATTGCGAAATGTCATCTGAGATAAAGACAACGCTCCTAAAGGATTTGGAGTAAAGGAATTCGAGGCTAGTGGTGGCGCTTCCATAACTGAAAAAGCTGCTGAAACTCTGCGGGAAGAGCGAGCACCTGGTGGCAGAGGTGGACCATCGGTAGAAAGCTGGAAACCGTCTGTGACCCCTCTATTAGGGGGAGCTGCAGAAAGTGAGGTAGACTGTAAGGGGCTTGGCATGACTAGGACTTTCGGACGGAGTAGTTCCAGCGTTGTAGAATACCGCGGTTCCCGAATAGGAGGAGCTTGAGCCGTATGGACAGATATCCCATCGTTGTCTAACAGCATTCGAGAACCCATGGACGCGTTAGACACAGTTCGGGCATGGGCGGCAGCCTTTGGGTCAAAACGGGAGGCGCGGGACGGTGGGCGAAGGGCGAAAGGGTTCTCATCCACAAGTAATATGGTGGCCATGGTAGCATTGGACATAGTGCGCTGTCTGTTGTCCATGCCTTGCTCACCATTGAGAACGTGCTTCGAGTCCGCACTCGCCGTAGATAGCGCTCGTCCATGTATGGAAGACGGCTCCAAACGTCCCGCAAAAGAGGACGACCGGAAACGAACATCTTCACGCAGATCGGGAGATGTAGATCGAATGGACGTCGTTGGGAAAGGAACGGATTGAGGGGGTGGGGGAGACGTGACTTGTGTGGAAAACACTGAATACGATGACGCGCGGCGCCGCTGTATTAGTTGAGGCTGTTCCATGCCAGCAACATCCATCGGCGAGGCAATAGATCGCCGTCTACCATCATCCATTCTAATGGGTAATGACCTCTCCCCCTTTTCCGTTCCGAAATACTCCAAGTTTCCTCCAACACTCATCGACCTTGAGGCACCCAGAGCGCGCCTCGGCGCTGTCAGCGTAGTATCATGGCTGGTAAGAGGATGATGAGAGGGTACTGAGGACACGGAATGAGGGGAGACCAAATCTAGGGACTTCTCTTTCCCTTTGCCGTTCCTAGTAGACTTGTCCTTAGGAATAAAGGCCTCAAGACCCCAGGAAGCAAGATCAACCTCCAATTCTCCTTCTTCACCGCCGCTCTCATCTTCCAGCTGGTCATCTGGCCCGAAAGGATTCTGCAGGGTGTTGATCGACCCTCTGGACTGGCGATGACCTGGCGCGGAATTGGACCTAATAGATCTCGCTGTACTGCCGCCTTCACCGGTAAGTGGAACCCCGAGGTAGTCATTCTTGCGAGGAATTGGAGGGCGGTTCTCAGCATTTTGCCGGAGAGGGAGAAAAATGGCACTCTCGTGTGCTGAACGGTTAGGTGCATTAGGATTCTCCTGGTCGTTGTCGTACTCTACAAAGCTGTTAAACCTAGGATTGTTTAGAACAGTTGGCCAAAACGTACCCAACAACGCCGCTGCGAGCTGCACTCGAGAAAAGCCAGTCATGGTGGTAGACTGGAAACACTCAAGCCATAGTACTTATATGATTGCCCGTTTCGTTACTCGACCACGTGGATGTGTGACAATAATACAATTGAGTAATGGCTATCTACGCGACTACCACCAACTATGACTGTCTTCATAGTTCATCATGTTGTACAACGTTGTCATCATCGTCAATCTCCTCCATCTCAATAGACACCTGTATTGGAACTAGTGAGCTTTTACATATTCTGGCCGTTTGAGCCAGAAACTTACATCGTTCTTCATGTGCTCAGGGACGATCACTTTCGCCTTCCCATCGTCTTCCTCGTCGAGGGGCGGGAATGCAGGAGGCTGCTCCTCTTCCTCCGAAGGCAATTCTGGATCAACGGGAGGAGCAGGCCTCACAGTCTCGTCGGTTGGTGCCGTCTCTGACACGCCGAGAGATCGCCTCAAGACTTTGTCCACGCGGGAGAAGAAGCTGCGAGCGAGGTTAGTCGTCGCATCGTTTCAAAAGAACTGAAGCCTCATACCGATTACTGTCTGGCACCTCAAATCCAGAGCGGACCAGAGCACCATCGATCAAGATAAGCGCAACTTCTCGCAGTTCCTCTTCAGCCTCCAGATCCCTTTCGTCCTCTTCCGAAGGCAGGTTCTCAATACGGCGGAGTAGCCCCTCGATCAGAGGTGAGCGAGGGTTGATCTCCAAGGATTTGGCTTTCATAGCAAACTCGTGAAGAATACCACCCTTGTTTCCCTTGGCGTTGGATGCAGCTAGCAAAGGCATCTAAGCAACGATATACCTCTAGGAAACAAATTGGACGAACCCATCATCTTTTGAACGTTGGCCGTATACCCGCCGGTTTCCGCAACAATGGCGCATGGGCTTTTGACAAGGCGATTTGAGATGACCACTGCAAATTAGATAAACAGATGGTCAAGTTATATCTTATCAAGGAACACACCATCGCGGACAATATCCTTGGCTTCCACCTTCAACCAGTCCAAGACAGGCTTGAATTTTTCCGTCAAACGTTTTTGTTCCTCCTTCTCCTCCTCAGGATCTTGATCTGCACACAACTCGTAAACTTAATCAAAGGATGAATGATGTATTAATTTACCTTCGTCACCAAACTTCAGACCAGCTTTGGCAACGTCCTGGAAGGGAACATTTCTTCGAAAAGTACCGGCTGTCAGGCAGGTGGACGAAGGATTTATGGTGTCAACTTACTTCCATTTACGAAGATTTCCGAATAGGATTTCGTCAAGTGGCTCAGTGAGCAAAAGGACTTCATATCCTCGGGCGTGGAGCTTTTCAACAAAGACGCTCTGCGCAAGGTCTTCTGGTTTCTTGCCCATTTCCGCTAGGTAGAAGATCTACAGCAGTATTAGCGTTCGCACAGAGGAACTGAGCGGTTCCAATACCTGTTTCTGACCCTGCTTTCTGTTCTCAAGATACTTTTCAAATGTATCATTAATGCAAATTCTTTAACAAGCGACGGAACACCTACCTGGTCCAAAGAGGTCTCATTCCTTTGGGTCGTCGAGAAGCGAGTGATAGATGCCAATTTATCGCGGTTCTTCACGTCTTCAACAGCGCCAAGCTTGAAGATGGAGCCATATGTACCCTCAAGCTCCCTGAACTTTACAGGATCTTCCTCCGCGATTTTCAGGAAAAGCTGTATCAAGCGCTTGATAATGATCCCTTTAAGCTGCTTGAAGAACTTATTCGACTGCAGCGTCTCTCGAGACACATTTAACGGCAGATCATCAGCTAACGGAGATGTCAGTACTACGACGCGAAATTTTTCTTGACATCAACTAACCGTCAATGACCACCTTGACCCAGCTAGCCCATTTGGGCAGCCCGTGTTCACCAAGGTCTGAGGTGATGAATGTACGCTTGACCATTAACTTGATGTCTTTAGACTTGGATGCCAGAGGCTGCTGCCAATATTCCTCGTCACTAGGCGAAGCCCAGTGAGCTAATGTTACGTGAAGCAAATGTAATTCTTACATTTTTCCCGGGAGATATAGAATAGCCTTGAAAGAAACACCAGACCCCGAATCACCAGAGAAGTGGTGCCAACCCAGAGGTTTGTTGAAATCCTTGAAAAAGGCGTTGTAGAACAATCCGTATTCCTCTTTCCGTGTGCGCATTAGTCAATGAGTAGGTCATGATCCAAGAAAAATACTACCATCAGATACAGTTTTGGGATCCCTATAAATCGTTGGACATCGTTGTTTACTTAGTCAATAAAGCACATACCGTGTCCAAATCGGCGGCATAGCATTGAGCTGGACCCATTCATCAACAACGATGGATTTCGTCTTTGGCGGAGCAGTCCTCCTTCTTTTCGCCTTCTTCAGACACTTCCTCCACAATCGCCTCGTCCTCGTCGACGTTGTCTGAAACGGCAGGAGTCTCCTCAGCGTCAGCGTCGGTAGTCGTGTCGGGCTCCTCGGCCACGTCTTCGTCAGGAACTTCCTCCGTCTTCTGGGTAAATAGGTATACAGGGAATGAGGAAGAGAAAGACGAGTGCTTGGTACTGACGTAGGGTTAGAAACGAGTCAAGAAAAAGCCAGACGATAACGTACATCAGTTCCGTAATCTTATCCGTCTCAAGATATTCCGTAGCATCCTCTTTCAAGAACAGTGTTATCTCTGTGCCCCGTCCAAGAGTATTCCCGCGAGGGTCGGGGAATATTTCGAATGAGGCATCGTCGGCGGAGGAGCTGAATACATGTTGTGCGGGTTCCGGGACCTTTGTAGATTTGGGAGGAATGGATGCGACTGTGACACGGTCTGCGACAAGGAAGCTACTGTAGAAACCCAGTCCAAACGCGCCAATGAGGTTGCCGTTTCCTGTGGTATCTTGACCTTCGGCTTTCGCGAGGAAGTCCGAGGTTCCAGACTTCGCAAGCGTGCCCTGCGGAGATTGTTCAGAATATTATCAGAAAGAAGACACACCACAAGGCGCACCAAATTCGTCGTCAATTCTTCTGGAGACATGCCAATACCGGTATCTGTAGAATCTTTAGACAATGCCTATCAAATAAACTGCGTAGAGCTTACCAGAAATAATAATGCGCCCTCCCTTCCCGTCCTCATTCTTCACAGCTTTGATGGTAATGTTGAGCGGTTCACCATTCCATGCCTCCTTGTCAGTCAATGCCGTTAGGCGCAGCTTTTCCAAAGCATCGTTTGCATTGGAAATGAGTTCTCGAATAAATATTTCCCTGTCGGATACAATTGGTGACTTTACGATCAGTCAGGCATAAAAGAACCTACTGGTGCGAGTAAAGACTAGAGAGTCGATAAGCTCAGGTATTCTCATTGACACTTGCGAGACGACTTGCCTGTTGATCACAATCTTGCGAAGGCGGGCAACATCGCTCTGAAAGACAAAAATACCTGAGACACGGTCTTGGTATTTCCAATGAGTTACACACCTGATAGTCATGCTTCACCTTCGGTGCAGCGGCGAAGTCTGTCTCATCCGCTGCATGAGAGGAGAGAATGGTTAAGGATAGACAAAGGAGTGTGCGGAGGAGCCGCATCTCTTGCTCAGCTTGTACAACTAAGGGTTCGTGCAGACGTGGAAAGGTATTTATAGGTTATTTCAAGTACTGACGTGTCAATTTCGTGTCAGATTCTCACAGATCAGCCTGACGCGACAGCTCGCCTGTGATCAAGATTCAACATCACAATCCAAGTGACCAATTAAATATTTAGGAACTGTTACAACTTGAACTAGTACAACTACAGGAACTTCCTACCACGGAATCATGCTGTTTGGGGCAGATGTACGGACAGCTTTGGCGCAGACAAGTTCGACAAGTAGTCCTAGAATGCCAATTAGAATCAACCTCATCAAGGCGTGCATCGTGAACGCACCCTTAACCACCGCTCCCTCTGCTCCGGAACGTGATCGAACATGATATACCGCTTGTCATTCTGCCTTGGATCAGCGTCTGTCGCGTCGCTTCAATAGAAATGCCTACCTTCAAGACTTTCTCAATATCTGCCACATCGACGTTCTTCGCCAGGACTTCATGTCAACCTTGCCACCACCACCTTCTCCTTCTTCCCCGTCCACCTCTTCTGCCTTGACGCCGCCTTCAACACCTTCACCGCCGATCTTCCCTAGCCGACCCCAAAACTCTACGAATGAGTTCTCGGTCAGCATCTCGTCAAATGCACTTCTCCACTCGACAGTGCGTTCAGCGTTGCCACTTGTTGAAGTCCTGCTGAAGGCTGCCGACGTTGAATCCGAGTTTGACGACAGGTGGTGATGACATCAAGGAAGATAGAGGCAGTTCCTCAAACTGGACTGCCAAAGTGGGTGCATGAGCCTCGAAAAGCGCATGTAGACTCTTGATATGCTTGGATCGTAGGTATTCCACATGGCTGTGAAATAGATGTAGTTGTTGGTTAGGTGGGAGAGGTGAGTTTCGAAACCGCGGATCGGTTTTAAGTTGCGGAAGAGCCGCATCCCACGTTATCTAGCCAAAATATGTTGAGCACCTGTTCATCCAGGCAAAACCGCCGTACCTGTGGATCCCGGATGGCGTCTGTTAACATGCTCCTGTGAGTTGAAAGAAAGAAGACACTTAGCGCCGCAGAAGCCAGTCAGATGATTTAAAATAACGACTGGCGCACCTGAAGTCTCTTTGCCCCTCCTCTCGGTTGACTTCGTTTCTTGACCTTCCGATATCAGCTTCGAGGCGATCACGTTCCAATCTGACCATCTGCTCTCGTTCTTTCACAGCTCGCTCCTTCTTCTCCTTTCTTCTCTTATCCTTTGCCTCCTCGTCCAACTCTTGCCCTTCTTCGTCTTCACCATTCACTGAGGCCGGAATAGTGGATTCTTCAGGGTGTAAGGTTGCTGTCGAGTGATGGCCCTTTAGGAAGGTACTGAAGAGTTCTTCTCGTAAAGACGAAGATCCAACAGCGTCATAACGAGGGTCATCATATAGCTTTCGTTTGACCTGGAAGAAAAAGCATCAGAGATCGGTGATAGCGTATTGAACAAGGATCACATACGTCCTTCCAGACAGACCCTTCTTTCAGGTCACCCTCTCGTGCAGTAAAGAGAAAAAGTCTGTCTCGGCCTTTTGAGCCATCGCTCGCTTCTCTGTTCGCAATGGGACAATGATGAATGGATATCATATGGCGATGTAAGAATGGGGACGGACTTTCACCCAGCTCCTTGATGTACTCTCTGAACCTCTTCTCCCTCTCCCGATCATCCCTTCCCCAGCCATAAAATCTTCTATCCTTCTTCCAGGTCCGGCGGAACTCAGTCCAACTTGTACGAGTACTCTTGACTTCTTCATGAAGGAGGCGCTCGAAGTCGTCCTTGGGGTTCGCCCTCTCTTTCTCCTTCTTCACCGCAGACTGTCGTATTTCTCGGGCGCGATCTCGACAGTATTCATCGAAAGCCTCACGCCGTGCCGAAACCGATGGTAGAAGAACATATCGTGGGTCGGATACAAACTTCGGAAGCGAAGTGTCCCATGGATGCAGTGGATTGATATCTTTTTCTCTTAAGAGAGTCTGTATATGCAGGCGCTGAATGCTTCACAACGATAATGATAGGAGACAGGAGACTGCGTACCTTGAATAGCGCTTTCGCTTCCTCGATGGAAAGATCGACACGTTCCGGCATATTAAGCTGAGCTCGTTTTGCCTCTGCCTCTGCCTCCTTCAGCCTTGCCGCTTCCTCTTCCTGTCTAATTGTTTCGGCCTCCGCCTCAGCCGCTAGCTGGGCGGCCGCTTCACGTTGCCAGTCTTCCTCTTCGCTCTCTTCGCTTTCGTCTCCCTCGTCCTCTTCTTCCTCTTCAACTTTGGCCTTTTTCGAGATTACGACTTCATCGAGAGGTACGCTATCTTCCGCCTTCCTTTTCACCAGCGCTTGAACCTCTTCTTTTATCCTCTGCACCTCCATGGCTCCTTCAAGGTCGGCCTTGGACGCTCCATCAGCAGTAGCGTTAGCAGCCTTCGCCTGCCTTTTACTTTCTTCCTTCTCCAATTTTTCAACGGCCTCCTTTATTTCATCGGGTACCACCCATAAGCTCTCCTTCCTGGCTTTGTGCGAATAGAACACGTTTCCTTCCGTTGTCCTCACGCGAAGCCATTCAGTGCCGGGTATCTGTGTTTTAACCAGAGGCTTCTCTTTCTTCTTGGCGTGTTCTGATTGCATGATAGGCATATTAGAAAACGCGGGTATCGGCCGGACATACGTAGATTCCTGGGTTTGAGCATTATAGTAATACGCCTGACCGCCAGGAGCTGAAGGACGATCTGATCAGTGAGGGAAAAAAAGACTTGTAATTAGGCATACCGATATGCTCGGACCAACCAGGCGCCAGTGGAGGGGCTAACGGAGCTGATGACATATGAATCGCGTGGAATGGATAGTGTCAGTGAGAGAGTGAAGAGGCCTGACGTTACATAGGACGGCGACTTCAAACTCCGCGTCCCACCTCTTGAAATTCAACCCTGATCATCTGATGTCCGTCTCATGGCCGATGAGGAGACAATTACATACCCCTCCCTCCTGATCCTATCTCGGCAACCTTGCCGCATACCTGCCATACCAGTCTCCTCTCAACATAGGAGATGGCACTCCCGGCAATTCCACATTATCCGCGTTTGACGAAAAGGTAGTCAGCTGGTGAAGTCAGAGGAGAATCAAAGAACAATTACCCCCATATAGTGCACATCCATATGCTATTCGACTAATTCTGTGCTGCTTAAGAACCTATTGAACCTTTCCGCCAAAAGCACATCTTCTTGCGCCAGTAATAGTGGCCATTTGCCATTATGACCTCACCTACGGAATACGATCGTGTCATGACTCGACGGATTCTCTGGAAATTGGACTGCCATATCCTTCCTCCGCTTGCGCTTGTAAGCCTCAAACCTTTGCCTTTGCGCTTCTCCTTAACCCCTGCTATAGCTGTGGCTCGCGAACTTCATCGACAGAAGCAACATCGGAAATGCCAGGTATTTCGTGTCATCCTTGCACTTCATGCACGCTGTTGGTTACACAAGAATCTAGAATTGCGGGGCTTGAGCGTGATGCTCATCTGACAGGAAATCAATTCAACGTCGCTCTTGCAGGTATACCGTTAGCCGCGCGCTTTTTTGGTACACACTGACCTTATTTTCGCTTGCAGTATTTTATGTCACGTAGGCCTCGGGACCATAAGATGTCCGCAACAACTTCCTGACGTTCGGGCTTAGTTATCTTGTTGTCGAGATCCCATCGAACATCGTGCTGAAGAAGATGAAGGCCAATGTATGTTCACTCAAGATTTATCTCCTGTGCATCCATTCTCACGAGCCCTTCAGCGCTGGATTCCTTTGTTGGTTTTTCTCTGGGGTATTGTAACAACCCTGACTTCACTTGTATTTACCGCGAAATCTACTTACCCTGGTTTTAACTCACCGAATGATATAGGTAAATTCGTACGGTGGCCTAATCGCAATACGCTTATGTCTTGGTCTGTGCGAAGGGGGCCTTCTCCCCGGCATGGTACGCGTGATTTATATTGACCCATCCACCTGTTTTCATTTGGGTTTCCAGATCTTATATCTAAGCACGGTGTACAAGCGTCACGAATTTCAGCTGCGGTAAGTCTTCCGAGATCCGGCGTACGATATCGCTTAAAGTGTACAGTGTTGGTATCTTCTACGCCTCCGGTATGTTTGTGCTCAAAAAGTCGGGTTGCTACTTCCTCTGACTCCTTTTGCTAGCATCTCTTTCTGGAGCGTTCGGAGGTGCTAGAAATTCCGAGCCTTTCTTATACATCTGAATTAAATTTCTCATTGTCAGGTCTCCTCGCCACCGCGATAACAAAGATGGACGGTGTAGGTGGCCTGGCCGGCTGGCGGTGGATTTTCGTGAATTCTGTCATTCCTTACCACCTCGGAGGGTCATGCTAACACTTGTCTATGCAATCTTTCAGATTCTTGAAGGAATTGCCACCATCATCGCAAGTGTCATTGCTGCCATCGTCTTACCAGCAGACATAGCCTCCGCAAAGTTCCTCTCCGCCGAAGAGCGGTCTTTCGCATGTAAAACAGTTCTAATGACATATCCAAGTTCCCTGATAGAATGTCCTTCTTTTGCAGTGAAACGCTTGACGGCAGACGACGTCACTATAACGAGTGGTACATCTGAACACCACCCCCCCAGCATCTCGACGGAAAAAGAGAAGGACGTCAGGACTGAGGTCACTACAGACTCCCCCACTAGTCTCGGCAGCCCCCATGACACGAATGAGGTTGAGCGCTTTGAACTCGGGGAAGTCGTAAGAGGTAACAGGTTTCCTCTTTGCTGATAGATTTATATCTAAGATTTCTCCAAGGTTTGACTGATATCCAAACTTGGTTGACGGGAATCGCCTATCTTGGTCTCGTTGTCAGTTTATATTCGTATTCTCTATTCCTGTATGAGCTATTTTTCTCCTATCGGGGCCACAGAAATTCTGCTGACTATGCGGGTGATGAAGGCCGACTATTATCACTGGTCTAGGATATACTGGAGGGGCCGCGCAATTACACACAGGTCGGTGAACATAGTTGCTATTGCTTGCTAGATGTTGAAGTTGGACCTGCTCAGTGCCACCCTATGTCCCCGCCGTAGTCCTCACAGGTATGTCTGTTCTCGGAGAATGGCACAGTGATACGACTCATCGTTCCTAGTCGTTGTAGCGGTACTTAGTGATCGCCTTAAGTGGCGAGGTCCATTTATCTTGATCTGCTTGCCGCTCACCATCATTGGTACGCATACATACTCTTGTGCTCGATCGTGATCATATTCTAGTATCAACGTATTGACTTGACAATCAAGGCTACATCATCGCAATCACAGCCAAGACAAATGGCACTAGGTACATAGCGGTGTTCTTCATGGCCGCTGGCGTGTAAGTGCACACTTATCGACCGAGAGCCCTTCTTTGACGGCATAAACTTCGTAGATATCCATCAGGACCATGTATTCTGTATGTCTATTTCTCTGCCAGGTACTTCAGTCGTTCCTGACAAAACGTCATCACAGATCGATTCTTCCTAACAATAGCAGCGGACACTATAAGAAGGCAACAACCACAGCATTCCAATTGGCTATTGCCAACACCGGGTGAGTCGTCCGAACTTCTCTCCAGCCACGGTGCGGATTGACATTACTCGTGCAAAGCGGCTTTGTTGCCACATTCGCCTACACGAAAGGTCAGTCGTCTAGGCCACCTCTACATACATCGAACTTATGTGGCTCTCTGCAGACCAAGCACCAAGATATGTCCGCGGCCACACTATAACACTGGCTTTTACAGTTCTCAGCTGGCTATTGATAGCGGCCAATGTGTAAGTTTGTTAGTCACCCAGCAAACCCCACGCTAACACTTTCCCAGATGTTACTGTTCATGGGAGAATAAGGCTAGAAAAGAAGGACGCAGACAAGGAAATCTGGTGCAATATCAGAAAATGTGGGACGCGGGAAAGACAAAAGCGCCCATCGGTGATCGTCACCCAGAGTTCCGTTTCACGCTCTGATCCCAAATACGGGAGCAAACTCTCTCATCAGCAACATTCTTTTGATAAGCCGCGCCAATTGAACAATCTATATCATAAATTGTACTTGTCAACGAGTTTGAGACGTCTAGTAGATGCGGAATACAAGTAAGATTGACTAGGATACATTGGGTAGAGGAGAGTAGTTAGTTATGGAGGAAATGGTCGTCAATGAGTCGTGCAAGGTCCGATTGCAAACAAGAAAGATTGTAAAGAAAGTGTGCTTTGTAAAATCATACGTAGAACCTATATTAACATCATTAACATTGCATCGAGTTGCGTAAAAGCGGCACGTACTTCTTGTTGATGTGGTCGAGGAACAACTCGAAGTTGACATTAACCTTGCCCTTGAATAGTGAGAAGGATGGACGCTTCTCGTACTTGGCCTGTAGAAGATCCTCCATCCGGATATCTTCAGAAGCAATTCTGGTAGCGACGCCAAGCAAGGTCGACTCAAGGCGCATGGTGAAGACGCCAGCGGTCTTCGAAGACATCGTAAGCTGGATCTTGTCAAACTGTCGCGGCGAGTATTGGTCGATAGACAGGAGGATGCCCTTTTCGTAGAGGTATTTAGCTGAATAAATGAAAGAGCCAAATGGAGCAGATTCTCCAGATTTCTGAAGATCTCGAAGGTGATAGAATTGCTTCGTGAAAGGCAGCACGAATCGCTTTTTTCTGTAGATCTGATGTTAGTGCTTTCTCAAGATAAAACAAAATAAGGCAAGAGATGTACCCTTTCCCTCTCTGCATGGTATTCATCGCAGTTTCGACGTAGTTGTTATAGCTGTCAATCTGTTCCTCGAAGTACTTTTTACGCTCAGCCAAATAGCGCAGAGCTTCGTTCATGCTTTCCATCTCCTGCTGACGCTGAAGACGCTTCCTGTGCTTGCTCCGCACATCGCCAGCGATGGCATTGAGAATCCCCTGGAAGCCATCGTCACGCGAAATTCTTTCCTGCTTTTCGAGATCTAGGAGATTGGATATTGCAAGGGCTTTAACAGCAGCAAACTTCAAACTGCGCCGAACGATCAGCAAATTTTAGCAATTGGATAGACTATATGGCTTACGAGCGGATATCCTCGAGACGGTATGCGGAGTCTGCCGCAACAGTGGAGGGCTGACGCCGAGGATGTTTCATCTGCTCACTATCCATTTCAGCTTCCAGGATTTCCTCCCACATGAGTTCGTCATCTTCCGTGACAGGGCGCATCAAGGACTCCAGAAGATCTTGAGCAGGTTGTACACGCAGGATGGCCAATACGCCTCGTTTGGCTTGGACCCATAAGGTTTTCTCTTCAGCATGTGGATCTAGAGGTTGTTTATTGGTTTGAGAAAAAGTCAATGCCTCGAAAGCAAGCCTTCTGACCTCGAACGTGAGCAAAACGATTTGTAAGTTCCAAAGTTATGGATGTATCTCTCGCATCCTTGAGCTCCTCGCTTCCGAGGTTGGGAACACCGTCTAATTCGGTGAGTATGACTCGGAGGGTGTCGTCCTTTTTCGGCGCCTCGAAGTGTGGGTTAGAAAAACTATTTCAAGATAGATACACGAAGGGACATACGATGTGGTCCAGATATTGGGAAAGCAGGCCATGCATCGTATATATCTCATTCGGAGAGATGTATATAGGCTTGGGTTGAACCGTTGCATCAAGGAACTCGTGAGCGTGGAAATGGGTTTCGGCATCAGCGACGTTTGCGACTGCAGACCACGATAATTAGGCAATGCAAAATGAGTTTGCTCGTGACTTACCTTCAATTAGCCACGCAGATATCTCTGCAATTGCTTTTTGAACATAGTCATTGATTGGGACATACATCGGGCTGTCTTCATCGAATTGAGAACCGTTTGTGATTTGTGTGAGTACCTTGGAGATTTGTGCAAGATTCATTCGGGCTGCAGTGCTGAGGGTCTTAGAAACTATATCAAAAGTCTCTGGTGCGCTTAATAATCTCTGGTTAGTCGCATGGCAGTGTTGAACGAATGGGAAATTCACATAATAGCAGGATTGATGTATCGATAGTACACCAATCTACCGATGCAGGCGGCATATGCTTCTTCCGGTGCATCGGGAAACCTTTCCTGATGCGGCGTGTCAACGGCAAGACTGAGAACACTAGGGGATGCGCACTCGAAGATGAAAGAGAGTCTCTCGAGCTAGAAATCTCATGCCGTAAGGCATTTTCCGCGTCGACTGTTTAATGGCGGTGACGAAAGCTTCGGTCCACCACTGAAGGACTTGCAAGTCTTCTTTATCTCAATAACGGTATAGCATGATAGGAATGGTCAACTTACGACGGATGTAAATCGGTCGGGTATCTGGATCTTTCAAAGCTTCACGGAAAGTGACATCCTTCACCTTCGTGCTGGCGGTCCCTGACTTGATCTCCTCTAGCTCGATCTTTGTCTTATGAATCTGAGAGGACAAATTAGCATGTATAGGAAGTCGGGATCCAACACCTACGACAGAAGGATCGGCTTCGAGATCCAGATCTTCTGAGTTTGCTACTTCACGTATTATGCCCTGGAATGCGTCCCGAGCGTAGGTGATCTGTTTAGGGCGGACATAGTGCACTGCGACATTGATGTACATTGGATGGCCATGAACAATGCTATCAAGGGAGGTAGCAGAATCGATCTCTTCACGAATGGCAAGCTGAAAGAAACGTGAGAAGGTGGAGTAGGGACAAAAAACGACTTTTTCACCTGGAACAATTTCAAAAGCAGGTAATCCTCTCTGCGGTCCTGGCCATATCCAAATAGTGTCAACACCACCCTCTCCGTAAATCGACGAGTTGTCTCAGAGGTATTCTCCGCGGATACTTGGACAAAAAGCCGACTCAGATATTCCGCTCTAGTCTGCAAGAGATAAAAGAGTTGCTGGTAAAGCTCCAGCTTCCGTCTAGCTGCTTGATCGATAGAATTTGGACCGGAAAATGGGTCTCCGTGAGCAGCGAGCAAAGATATCCTCGCAGCGTGCGATGCAGCGCTATCTTGGCGCCTCGCCTTTATGACGTTTTGTACGACAAGACCGATCTTGACATCCAAATCATTGAGATCGCTTTCGAGTCCTTGGTTTTCGCGGATGCTCTCCACCACTTTTTTCCTGAGACGCTCTACTTTGATCTCCTCCTGGAAGTCCGCTTCCGAGTCGTCGAGAAGATGAACAAAGTTTTTGATGGTTCCGACGGTGACGTTTTTGCCCAAAGTCAATTGCCTATATTGCTCCCGTGTCTCCTTCGCACGGAACAATGACTGGATCTTGACGACTTTGCTCAGATTAGCCCGATAGAACTGCATTTTGGCGCGGAATGTCCGGCGGAACAGTGCTCCTCGTAGCATGGCCTGAAGAAGGGAAGCAACAAGGTGACTCCGGTGCAGATGATCCCTCCATGCAAAATAATCCGAACGCAACGAGGCACCGCGTGCTGCGGCTTGGAGACCAACTATGTCGGGCGCTGCGAATTCCAATGTGCGTGTGAGTTCTTGGTGTCGATTGCGTGCCAGCTTAGCACGAGCTAGCGCCTGGAATCCTCCGACAGATACAACTGTCTTAACTTCCGTCAATGCTTTCTGTACATTATGGTGCTTCTGACGAGCAAGGCTGGCTCGAGCACGGGCTTGGAAGCCAAGAACCACGGGGGTTGCTTTCCGAAGACCTCGGATAAGTAACAGTAACCGTTTCCGGGCGAGGTAAGTTCGGACGGCAGCCTGTATGCGAACAACCACATGGGAGACGTCGTCTAGTTTGGCAATCTGTGTCCGCAATCGGCGGCGCATGATAACGCCCCTTGAATGCGCTTGTAAAGCAATGAAACGGGGTTCGTGCTTCTTCAGAAGTGCCATTTGCTTCCCTGCTCGCCTTCTGGTAAGTACGCCCCTAGCATGGGCTTGAAACGCAACTATAGATATCTTGACCGCAGATTGTGAAAAGGATTTCGATAGCTGCTCGTGGGAATTTCGAGTGACACGAGCGCGCGCGACGGCCTGTAACCTCGTCACTGAAAGATGACTGCTTCGAAGGGCAGCCAACAATCGTGAGAATCGACGACGCTGGAGGACGCCACGAAGCTGAGCCTGGAGTTTGATTACATGCGGTATGGACCCTCGTATCTGACGGAGGCGTGAACGCCATTGCCTCCGAAGGATTACAGCTCGGCCAAGGGCCTGCAGTGACACTACCCATGGTGTGAGGCGGTATGACACCTGTCGTTGTTGCTCCATCTTTCGACGGATGAGAAGACCTCGGCAACAGGCTTGAAGCTTGGGTATGTATCGCTCAGTTAGGCGTATGCGACCTTTTGATGTGGCCTGCGCTTTGCGTGAGAGGAAACCTCGTCCAAGGGCCTGCAAGAGAGTGATCGAATCTTCATTCTCAAGCAATAATCGGTGGCAACCTGAAAAGGCCCTTCAGATATCGAGTCCGCTACACATGAAGGCAATCATGGCTTACGCTCGTCCTCCGTTTCTACCTCGACCTCAGGTTCTTCGTTAATCTCCTTTGCTAACTCGCGGCCAATATTTCCGAAGTTAGGCATTGCCACACCAGCATCCTTTAAGCCTTTTTGAGTTTTTTGCAGCTGATCGTCGGAGAATTGGAGACGGCCCAAGAGGTTGCCTATGCGTTCCGCCACACCTCTACGAGCAAGGAGATGACTGGTTTACTGGCAGTTAGAATATCCAGTGGGTAGTTGCTTCTGCTGGACATACCTCAAGGCATGAATGCAATAGATGACCTTGGGAAAATTCTTTTTCTCGTACAGATCTGTCAGTTCGAAAATAAACCCCTATGAAGATAGAGAGGCGAAGTTAGTCACTGACGAAGCAAGCACAGAGGCGCTTACTTCCGGGAGACCAGCTTGACGAACGAAGGTGAAAAAATGATTGATGTTATCCGAATGTCGAAAGTCCAGCTTGGGAGCCTGTGCAACTTCTGTTTAAGTATAAAAATTGACTACCCAGATGTAAATACTCACATCATAGATCTTCCTAACGGCCCCTTCCCCTTGAAATACGCGGACGAGTTTCGCTAAAACCACGCCATTTCTCAACCCATCCTCCATCTCCACAACGCCAAACTCCAGCTCTTCGCCCAGGCACCCTTCAATCCATTGCTGTGCTTCTCCAACATGACAGAGATACTCATACGCATGGATCAGATGCCTCTGCGTGTCTGCCCATGAGCTTCCCATGAGACGAGCAGATGGCAAGGGAGAGGATGGCGCGCTAGGTGCCTTGAGTTGCATGCGACCTGGTAACCCGGCGACATCATCTGTACTGGGTACAGGCACCAGAGCTGCAATACGATCCTGTTTCCATGGCGGTTCAGGCACAGACGAGCCGTCTTCATTTCCATCGCGCATTCGTAGTTCTCTCTGTCGGTGCCGGTTCAAGGGCTCTTCAACTTTCTTCTCTAACTGCATTGGCTCCTCAGCATCCCCGCTGGCAATGCGTGGGAGATGACGACCAAGCCTACGACCAGGACCCAGATTATCGCCATAGGTAGAGGATTTCTTGCTAGACATATACGAGCTTCGGTAGACTGGGGGGTTCATCGCAGATGACGTTGGTGAAGGAGATATTGGTGAGCGAAGGTTGCTCGTCAGCTTTTCGGAGGGTATCAACGATTGCGACCCGTAAAGAGATTGTCGATTTGGTTTATCAGGAGAAGAGGGGACTTCGGACGATGAACCATATAATGATGTCGGACGACGTCGTGCGGTTGAAGCCGAGGGCGATGGTACGAAGGATTCCCGAGAAGGAGATGGCAGTTCTTTCGAAGGCGCATAACTTTGTGAGAGAAGGTGGTCCCTGGATGGCGCCGTTCTTGTGAGGGTATCAAGCGTGTTTGACCGATGATAACGGGCATGAGGCGCTACTTGCCCCAATCCTGGTGATTCGGAGGTATTCTGAGACGACAAAGAACTGGAAGAGGAATGAAATGATGTTGTCGAAGGCAAATGTATACGGTGTGAAGAAGAAGGGCTGGTAGAAAATGAAGATGGGTCACCTTCAACTGTGATCCCAGTGGTATTGGGAGAAAGCGGGGACGCAATAATAGGTGCGGGCATGGTACGTCGCTTGAGATAAGTAGGAGTCCGTTGAAGGTCGATATGCAGCGAAGAGTTTGGTGGGGGAGTGGTCGACCGATGTTCCGAAGATGTCAGCGACAAATCGCGATGAAGGGTTGCAACGGTTGGTGTTCCAATCCTATTAAAATCCTTCGTCGGACTGGACAGAGGTGTCAAGTTCTCATCTCCAGCAGCTTCCCTAGCACGCTCCCCCCGAGTGGCATCCAAGCTATTTGTGATTCGATGAGATGACGTCCATCTCCGAGTAGCCGTTGGTGTTCCGGTACCTGTCGGGGTGGTAAGAATACCCAGTCCAGATTGCGAATTGCTGCGAGATAGGGAGCTTCCTCCTCCTCTGGACGATGTACGCTCCAAAAGGCGTGTTTGGTACGCGAAAGGACCTGAGGCAGGCCCTGACTTGGAACCCGTCGATGCATTTGAGGAAGTAGAGTTGGACCTATCCATCGTATGTTTATATCATCAGCGTCGTTAATAGAGCACGGAAGTTCGTAGCAAGTGGTTATAGAGGTATCTGCCAGGTGCCTAGTAGAGACTGAACAACCTAAACTCAGATATGATCATATTTGTACAAAGCCAACCAAGCCAAACTTCAACCCATCGGTCCGTGGCATCATTAACATTCCTCACAACTTCGGATACGGGACTTCCTCGTTCAACCTCTTCTCCCAGGCTACTCTCGCGATCTTGCGCAACTCCCCCTTCAAGATTTTACCCGACTGAGTGCGTTCTGAAGAAAAAAAATTGAGGAGCATTCCATCGAACGAAAGGAAATTCCCTTACCTAGAGGCTCATCTTGAATGACAATTAACACTGGTACAGCGTATTTGGGAAGACTGTATGGACATCATAAGACGCGGAACCAATCGTTGCTTAAAAAGAATACCTCTTTGCGGCCGTGTCAATGAGTGACGCTTCCGTCAACTGACCCTTGAATTCTGGCTTCACAGAGATCACGGCTGCTACTACTTCACCAAGCCGTGCATGAGGAACTCCAACGGCCGCAGCTTCCATGACCCGGTTGTCTGCGTAAAGTGCGTTCTCGACCGACACGGAATCCTAATCACGCATGAGTTCAGGGATCAAGGGAGACTAGGTTACACATACAATATTTTCGCCACCACGAATGATGATATCCTTGACTGGGGTTTTGGTCAATAAAAACGGACAGAAGTTCTTTATTTTGTCTCACTCCTGTCTCGGATGTAGAGGAAACCGTCTTTGTCCAGGCACCCAAGGTCCCCAGTCTTTAGCCAGCCATCTTTCGTCAAAGCCTGTAGGTCTTACTATCAGCTACCAAAAAGCAGGGCAACGGCGTTTCATACCTTTTCAGTTGCACCTTAAATTCAACGAAGGTCAGTCATTTGTATTGCTTTGGCTGTTGTTGGCCTCTTTACCTGGGTCGCACCAGTATTCTTTCATTATATTGCAACCACGCAGCCAGACTTCTCCGACGTCGCCTGTGGGTACAGAAGTGTTCCCTGCCATGATGATGATGTCATTGACTGGAGTCGGAAGACCGCTAATGTATCTGTAAGTTCTCCGTACGGGTTGACATCTCTACAGACGTACCAGCTTGCTGGACGTGCGGCATAATCGGCACCCGCTTTATGAAGCGCCCGGTCAATTAGCAGAACAGTATATGCCAGTCGATGTTTGAAAGTACTACGAACCAAAGCTGACTGCAATACTGTTTGTCTCGGTTAAGCCATATCCCTGGCTCCTATATGCAGGCCGGATAAATGATGCAATGCCATGCGGTTTGAAAAAACCCACATCGTTGCGGTTGGGAAGGCCTTGCCAGCTCTAACGGCAAGTAAATCCGGAGCTGATGCACCACCGAACATCAAGGAATCCAGAGGGAATCCTTTTAGAGAGCTGTCGGTAAGGTCTGACACCATCGAAGGAACGCTATCTCTTCATGAGCAAAGAAAGCCAGCAAGCTGAGAGTGCTCACCCCCCAGCAAGTCCAATATTTTCTTGTTTAATAAGCCTACAGTTTGTGAATAAACCGCTGGATTCTGGAATGACTAAACTTCACCTGGCGGCTTCGGATTGTCAGAGAAATGGGATACAACAGGCGATAAGAGGAACACATAGCTACCATCTTCTGCGACCCATTTTCTCATGAATACAATCTTCATCCCACTGAAGGATCCCAGCATCTGTCGCGGCATAAGAAAATTCATCGGCGGAAGAACGTGAAAACTTGCCATTAAACTTGTACAACCAGTGACATGGAATAGTGGCACCGAAATCAAGATGCCCTTTGGAGGATCCAATGGCTTCGTGGGTAAGATGTTATCACCTCGTCTTAAGATCGCCCTCCTACTTGCGACTAAAACCTATCAGTTGAGAGTCAGGACGGCAGCGGTACGAACAGCAATAGACCATACATTGAGAAGGTTGGTAAGGTACATTCGTTGTGTACTCAAGACACCCTTCGGGAGTCCGGTAGTTCCTAGAAACCGGGTACGTCAAGTTTACGATGAAAAGCTGAGCTGGCCTACCTGATGTAAAGACAATCGTTGCGTTATCTTCTGGCAGTATCTCTGGATTGCTTGCAAGGAATTCACTGGTATTGCCCTTGTAATCGTCAAGTGCAGAGTTCCAAGATTGCATGCCTTCCCATTGGCCTTTACCCTCCTGAGATTCCAGGACTAGGAAGCCATTGACACCGGCTTCAGCAAGGAGTTTCTGAACCACGGGTTCTAGACGATCGGCACGCTCTGCATCGACGATAATGAGTTTACACTGCGTATGAGTCAAGCAGTACTGTAACAGGTCGAGCGGGAGCCACCTTCACATCACCAGTGAGCAACCATATTGCGGTCACTATCTTAAACTTACGCGTTGACCTGAACAGAGACCGCCCCAATCAAGTCTGACAATCATGGGAGGTAGCCTTATTAAAACCAACTTCGATCGAATTAAAAGCGTTACTTACGACACGCCCAGAACGCAACAAGATATTCAGGGTAATTGCGTGAGCAAATTCCAACTCTGTCTCCTGCGTATTTATGGCGGGAATGATGAGCACGACGAGAATTCTGGGACTGACGGGTTAATTCTGACCCTTTTGAATTCCGTACACAGTTTTAAATAGACTGGCTGCCTTGATCGAACGCTCGAATACCTCGGAAAAGGTGTAGCGTTGGTTTTCGAAGACGACATATGTCGCTTTCGCGTGTTCCTGGGCGACGAGGCACCAAAATGCTCGAAGGGAGGGCCATAGATTCTTGTAGACGCGTTGCAGTCTGCCGTCAATCAGGCAGGTTTCCAACTCATGCATACTCCCTGGGGCACACATGATCGCGTTGCCTGCCAATGAGAGTGAAATGAATCCAACCGCTATACTTCAAGATTAAACGCTTCACTTTCGCTGAGGGTACGCTGCGATGCCCATTCTGACATGTTTGAACACTGGAGGCACTGGAGACAACAGACAAGTTGAAGTTTAGGACAGTGGGGTTATTGGGCGGGGTTCAGGGCCGATAACACAAGCCCTCTAATTGCCATGCTTGGTTTATATGTTCTCATCATGATATAGGGACGGGTAGTAGCGGGTAGTGATGGGCCCGAGCCGCATCCCCAGAGTCCGGCTTGTGTCACTGGGTAACGTTGATGTTCTATAACTCTGTTGCATGCGAAATCGGACACCCCGGATTGAACTGCAGTAATAAGATTGGTTCTAGTAGCTACCCCAGCTGCCCTTTCATGCCTGCACCGTGTACATGACTCGATGGATTATTGAATATGCGTGTAAGTATAGGAGTCAGGACAGCCGTCCTATGACCAGCCCTGATGACAGTGATAATGGAACCGAATTGGAAATACCCGTATCTCCGTAAGTAACTCACCTGCCAAACGCTTGAGCAACATATGGCCGCGGTGTATCGAATACTACAGGTGAAGTGGTTCCCTCCAAAAAGGTTCGAAGTTCAAGGTACTCGAGTAACTAGAGTGCCTGATCATGAGCTGTCGTGTAACATGTCGAAAATACTGTGAAAGAAGAGATGCCTCGCGCCTTCAATTGTCCATGAGTATGTATGTAGGTACACCTCCGAACAGCTTGCCTGTTGGTAGTACGATAGTGAGTTACCGCAATCTGTTGAAAATCTTCTGCTGCCATTGACTTCGAAGAAAACTGCGTTCAGTGATTATGAAGTTATCGTCATTTCTCATATACCCGTATTGCACCTAGTACGACGTGAGAACGAGTGCCTACCCAAATAATCACGTAAGGATATTATAGGCATTGATTAAGTTCTTGTCGGCGAAGTTTCTGCTGTAAGGGGGAATATGCTTGTGTTTTGTGTTTAGTCTCCTTACTAATCACTACTGCTCGCATCCACTGAAGCCAGTCTGGCCTCTATCGTCTCAAATGGTGTGTCGGTGTCATCGTCCTAAGAGAAATATTGAGATCAACAGTAAGTAGCATGTATGTAAGCTTCTGACACGCACATCATTGAGTCGGTCAAAATGCTTTGACAGCTTTTCGATTACTAGACTGTAGGGTAGGTGTTGCGTGAGTTTCCTATCGTCAAGAAATTAACATCAGGCAAAACGAATCATCAAACTTGTCTGACCGTCGAGGCTGTACATTAAGAGCATGGCGAGCGTCTAGAGTGGAGTCAAGGACATTGGAAGAGTGAGCCCCTTCGCTGAGCGACAGCCTTATCGAATATTCCTTGTCAGATTTGCCTCTTCCATGGTTCCGTTCGTATAACTCGAACGTGATGTGTGACTGAAGATAAAATCATCAACGCTGAAACCAGGTTGCAAATCAGGACGATGTCCCACGAACGCAATAGTCAAGCTCTGGAATGCGGCGATTCGCGATTGGAAGTCCCGAAAGCAGTACGAGGTTAACCAAGGTATGGATATGGCTTTCTTTGGTGAAATATAGAGTTAAGGAACTATCCCCGTTGTTCCGAGCGGCTTCTAGGTCTTGCACCACGTTGCGGAGCAGGGGTAAGGAAGTCAACACCCCGATCTCCTCCCTACAGACAACAATGAAACGTCATTGGTGATTTTGCATTTTCGATAGCTTACTTTTCATCCGGGTCAATGCCGTACTCCTGAGGGGCTACCAGGTCGAAAAGAGCTTTGGCGCGACCGTACAGCTCGTGAAGTTTGCGATCATGGGGAGGGTGGACCGCATCATTTCGAGTATGCTCATCGAATATGGCGAACAAAAATGTTCTGTGGTGCAAAGCACAATATTTGATCGTATCGTAAAGCTCAGACACCTACAAACGTCAAATATAAGCAGCTCCATAGAAGGGCGAAGATAAATCACTTACACGAGAGGGATCGAACTTCTTTTGTTCAACGTCACAAAAGTCTTCAAATAGCTTTTCCCATCGCTCTCGGAAAAGCCAGGGTTCGTCACCACAACACCTGATTCAAGGTTAAACAAGAAGTCGACAGGCAAGGCAAGTTTCGTCACCATCGCTCCTGTATTTTGTCCACATCGAGAGTGTCAAAATTTCGGCGCATGATGTCACGGAAAGAGCTCAACAATTCAATCACTTCCTGTTACCATGCAGTCAAGATTCTACTTCAAGTAGGTTCGAAAGAGTATTTACCTTGACGACTTCAACAGGTTCCTTCTTCATACTTTTAGGCCAGGTTAATTCAGGCCTCTTTTCAGACTCCCCAGGTCGCAAGAGGATTTTGAGTCGTTTTTTAACGTCGTCCATTAGATCTTTCGCTGCATTAGAATCATCGAGGAGATCTTTTCGAACTATCAATTTCAAAGGAAGGTGGGTGGGTTGATGTTGTTGTGCAGGGAAATTCTTGTTTATAAAAGTATTTCCGCCGTCAGCAATAGACTTCGAAGGCGGGGCCGTAGAAGAGGGTGTCGTATAGCTTGGATGTTGGGGATCGAGCAGAGCAGCAGTGAAAATCTCGGCTGACGCAATGACACGGCGCTCAGATGATGTGAATATCTGGGAGAAACATCAATTTAAGCTTGAACATTGCGATGCATTGCACAAACCTTGACATTCTGAAGGACCTCCTTGTCTAGTTACACCAAGGTGTTAGTTAGACTTCTTTCCTCAACTGCCGAAAAACCTACTCATGATGGAAATATCCTTCTTCATGTTTTCTCCTAGGTCGCGGGATTGATATCTCGCTGAGTGCGTGAACTTGAAGAAGGTTAGAAAAATTATAGTGATGTTTCGAGAAGGCATCATGACATCATACCTCGCCTCCCCATTTAAAGACGAGGGTAAGCTTCGTAAGTCGTCGAGGCTGACCAGCTTGGCGCTTCGAGTACACCGGCTTCAGCTGCGCCTTGGTTCCAGGGAAGTCAATTTTGCTAAAGAGGGCAGTGTTTAGCTGGGTCAACTTCGCTAGCTCATCTCCATCTGCGCCTAGCTTCTTAGCCTCCTCAACCGCGGCAGCAATGAGAGTCAGTTGCTGCTTTTCACGCAGGATGATCTCTTCTTTCTCTCCGTTTAGAAGTTTAACAAACGGCTGAGTCCAAGGTTCCCCAATCGGAAAATTGAATTTGAGTTTTTGCTATGAAAATATTAAATCGCAGTTGAAGAGATGCAAGAACTACTGCGTACCTTCGGGGTGCGATCCGCGTGACGAAATACTGTTACATTGGCTTTTAAGAGCCATGTTGGCGACTCTGGGGGTATAGTGTCTGCGGCAGGAAGAGGCCGTTCTAGTGAAGTCGATAATCGCATGCACAATGCAGCGAGTATGTCAGCTGCCTTATCTACGCGCAGGAGTCAATCATGTCCAAGATGGACTATTCATGAGGGTGCGCACCATAATAAGAATCATTTCCCTTCACAAAGCTCCACCCATTCACGTCAATAACGTGGCTACGCCGACCGTTATCACAACGCAACATGTCAAAACCGCAAACGCGCTGTCCAAAGCCTTCACAGATTTTGTCTGCCCATGTTTTCTCCTCCTCAGTCAGTCTGGTGATGAAGCTAGAAAGTGGTTTCAGCAGCAAATAACATAAGAGTGGAGTCCACATACCGAATTTCTTTTCCCTCAGTATTACGCCTGACAACGCCATCTACAACCGGGGACTTGCGTGTTTCCGCATGGGTGTATTCTTTCCCCACTGTATACACTTTGATATCTTCTGAATTGTCGACGTCAATGAATTCCTCATAAATGTAAGAACCGTCCGTCCTTGGCTCATTCAATGTAGGGTCAAGTTCACTGGATTTGTTTCCAACCTACCAGGGTGTCAGGAATAGGAGTGAAAGAAGTCGAACGAGGGGCTGAAGCTTACTTTGCGGAAGAGCCGGCGACCACCTCCACCACGGAAATATATATAGACATTGTGATCCTCGCCACTGACCGGTTTTTCTACGAAAGGCTTTTCCATTACCTTCCCGTCGACAATGATAGCATCGCCGTCCTCCCGAAGTGTGACTTCCGGTGTCACTAGAAACCCTCCGAGGACAGTGCCTAGTCTTTGTTTCATGAGAAGTACAAGCTCACTATCGAGTTTCGGACCACCATCTCTTGAAACTTCTAGACGAGTAGGCGTTGGTACTTTGAGATGATCGAGCACCGCGCCGACTAAACGACGGTCCCAAAGCAGCGCTTGAGGGGGTAGGTCGTTGATACAGAAAGGCTTCCGCAATTTAACATAGGATACAGCTTTGT
Source organism: Lyophyllum atratum (assembly GCA_014905825.1). NCBI lineage: Eukaryota > Fungi > Basidiomycota > Agaricomycetes > Agaricales > Lyophyllaceae > Lyophyllum > Lyophyllum atratum. The sequence continues at coordinate 1,645,078 of JACGCN010000002.1, read as the reverse complement.
CGAGGGGGAAATCGGTGGAGAAAAAGGAGATGAGGATGTCGCATCGGGGCCAGTTCTCCACATCTTGGGTGGAGATGAGAAGCAAATCCAGGGTACTGAAGGCACAAGAGAGCGCAAGCAATAGGTACTTGAGTACTTACCTTCGTCCAAGATGACCTTATCTCCAAAAACTTTGACTTCGATTGACCCCCGAGCTCTCTCTACCAATCGTGTCAAAATCTCCCTCATGGCTTTGCTCCTGGCCTTGACATCCATGGCACATACGCCAAGGATCACTGACGTTTGAGAGTTCTGTTCAACCTTGCTATTCACGAGGTTGACCTTCAGTGATCTTGAAGAGGAAGGGAGACTATCATATCCGTACTTGTCTCTTGGCAGGTCAGTTGTCGATGCTAAATCTGAGTATGAGCCAGTCGAAGAAGGCGACGAGGATCTTGTGAGGTTTGAAGTCGAGCGTGGCGAAGGCTTTTCTGGGGAGTTGTAGTGTCGCGATTGTCGATCTCTTAGATACATTGTAATGGTACCAAGCACTACGGCGCGAATGGACTTGTCGTCGCGAGGCTCGAGATTTTGAAATCGGCCATCACACGTGATGGGAAAGCTCGGGAAAGGTATTCTAAGGTGCAAGTCCGGACTCCGATCAACCAACACGATAATCCAGACTTGATCCAGACCCACCACGTACAACCGACCTCTTGGCACAGCTCGAATGTTGTTTTGCTTGTCGCGCACGTTTTTTCGGATTTTCCATAGGTACAAGCATGGTGCCTTGATTAGCCTTTAGTTGGAATTTGATTTTGGTCGCGTCATCGGCAAAATATCAGACATTTTGTAGTTTCCAAGATTGCATCCTGCCCTAACGGGCGCCTCTTAGCGTTAAGCACTGTACGCCGCTCTAATTATGCCCAGCTCGAGTCTTTCAATCTGACTGATGACAGTAAGCAGCGATCCGACGATTTGGCTGACGTGGATCCGCGTACGACGTCTGACTAGGTTGACACGTCCGTCCTGCAACGCCGCCGCTCACCATAGATGTAGCGCTGAGTGCCGACTCTCTGACGTAAAGCATGCAACGCCGATGCGGAAAAAAATTCCGTCTAGGGTCACTGGTTCATTTTGGATTCCTTTTTCATCTCATCCCACATGAGAATAGGGACTCTGGTTGTTTTTTTCCCAGCCTGGCCGTACTCAGGATTTTCCTAGTGGCTTTTTGAACCTCGGGCGATGGAGACAGCGCTTTAGCTGAAAGGTCGCCGACACGGAACGTGCTCTCGGATAGCCTTTTCATACGATCGCGGTATGACAGCCGTAAAGTGACCGACGTTCAACACTTACCTGGTTCCTCCTTTTTTCATTGATTTAGGAGTGAGGCATTTACAGGAGAACCAATCTGATCACTGGACTTTTGACGGTTCGCCTCCAATATCAAAAACGTAATCCGAGACCAATAAATAGCTGTGGTCCCCCAAAGAATGAAATAGAAAAGTGGACGCTGAACTCCCCTTTCATATCCATGGATCGCAATCCTTTGCAAGAATGCACTACAATCAGTCATGTTGCGAACCTCCACTGCACTAGGTATGCCCTCCGTCCTTCTCATACATGCTCGTCGTGCTGAGCATGCAAAGTTGCGCATCGACAATCGAGCGATGCTTGGAGAATTTGTCCACACTTCCTCTGTCCGTTGCAGTGTCTGTTTCACAACATACGGTTACTGTAAATCATCCAAAGGAGCTTTTACCGAGTACCATCCGGCGTGCCCTCCTCAATGCAGGATTCAGTGCTGTTCCTCAAAACGAACATATTCTCGGAGATGTTCCCTTCGATGCTGGGCAGCGTGAAAAGCACTGGGAGTACTGTTCACGATGCCAAGAGGACAAAGTGACCTCGACTTCTAGTGATGACGGCACAAAGTCTTCCTCCGTTGTGGATGCTTCGCCGTTTCCTAGCGCTGTCACTCTTTCGGTCGGGGGAATGACGTGTGCCTCTTGCGCAATCACAATCAAAGAGGCCGTTTCCCGAATTCAGGGGGTTTCGGATGTTGTGGTCAACGTTCTCGACGGCTTTGCTATGGCTGTTGTAGAACTCAAAGACTTAGCAGAGGATGTCCGCGCGGCCATAGAGGACTGTGGGTTCGAAGCCAGGATCCTCAACACGGAGTCCTTGCGTCCGGAAGTCAAAGGGCAATCTCAAACGACAGAAAGGAAAATATCCCTTCGCGTTGATGGCATGTTCTCCCAGTTAGTCCTGCCTATCATTTCATCGGTCTGCGTTACTGAGTACACGTCCAGGGACTGTCCTTCAAAGGTTATGCTAGCGATAGAGCTGTTTGGAAACAGCATTACCGTGCTTAAGCCTCTCACCAGCCTTGCTGATCCTGTCTTGACGGTTTCATACCGCCCGAACCTCCCCACCCTCTCAATCCGCGTCATCATAGCATCCGTCGCCTCAGCAAGTTCGCCTCCATTTCAAGTCGTCATTGAACAACCCCCGACTATCGAGCAACTCTCGCGCGCCATGCAGCTTCGTGAACGACAACATATCTTCTTCCGACTGCTGTTCGCATTCATTGCAGCCATACCTACATTTATCATTGGTATTGTCTACATGACACTGGTCAAGGATGGCGATCCATCCAAAGAGTACCTCATGCAACCTATCTGGGCTGGGAACATTCCCCGGGCTGAATGGGCGCTTTTCATCATTTCCACCCCTGTCATGTTTTACAGTGCGAGCGGATATCACGGACGAAGTCTAAAGGAAATTTATGCATTATGGCGCCCCGGAAGCTCTACACCCTATCTGGAGAGGTTTATTCGATTTGGAAGCATGAATATGTTGGTTTCTCTTGGAGTATCTGTTTCGTATTTCTCGTCCATCGGCCTCATGGTCCTAGAGGCTAAAACCCCTGCGCAAAGAACAGGGAGCACCACAACGTACTTCGATACCGTAGTTTTACTCACGATGTTTCTTCTTGCAGGTAACTATCTACTGGCTTCAACGAAACACCTGCTGACATTGGCCGTTATTCCTAAGGTCGATACATTGAAGCGTACAGCAGAGCCCGCACTGCGGATGCGGTTTCGGCCTTGACCTCGCTCCGACCATCCGACGCATTCCTTTTGGTTCCAGTATCGCCTGGAGAAAGCCTGACATCGACAGCCTCAACCCTTGCAGATGCGGAAAAGGGGGAACTTGATTCTGAGAAAGATTTACTTTCCGTACCTGTTCATTTGAAGGTCGAGAAAGTACCCGTTGATCACCTCGAAGTCGGAGATATCGTTCGGGTGTTGAGTGGTTCTACCCCACCAGCGGACGGGGTCATCATACCTGGATACCAAGGCACCTTCGACGAGAGTTCCCTCACTGGGGAGTCCAAGCTTATTAAGAAGATTCCAGGGGACACAGTGTTTGTAGGGACCATCAACAAAGGACAGCCTCTGCACATCATGGTCGATGCTATCGGTGGAAGGACAATGTACGAATTTTAATCATGCATGCCCCAGAGTCAAGCTAATGACCTTCAGGCTCGACAAGATTGTCAAAGTTGTGCGAGAGGGGCAAACGCGTCGGGCTCCAATCGAACGCGTTGCAGATAGTATCATTCGGTACTTCGTGCCGGTGGTTGTCCTCATGTCTCTCATGACCTGGGTAATATGGTTAGCCTTGGGTCTAAGCGGTTCACTCCCCCCTCATTACCTTGACATCGAAGTCGGTGGTTGGCGTACGTCATATCTTACCTGTAGCTCTACGGACAGGTTGCTAATGCATTTATCCAGCGGTATGGTCCCTACAATTTGCCATCGCCGTTTTCGTTGTGGCATGTCCTTGTGGAATTGCTTTGGCTGCACCAACTGCGCTGCTGGTAGGCTTGGGCTTGGCTGCTAAATTTGGTATCCTCGCTCGGGGTGGCGGAGAGGCGTTCCAGGAGATGGCTCAACTCGATGTCATGGTTTTCGACAAGACCGGAACCTTGACGGAAGGGGGGGAACCACGAGTGTCAGATTGTGTGATCCCTCCCGCCACTCCATGGCCTCGTTCAACGATTCTTGGCATTGCTGCTGAATTAGAATCTGCTTCCTCTCACCCTTTGGCAACAGCGATTCGCCATTTCTCTAAAGAATCTGATAACCAGGCTGGTTCTGCTTTCGAAGAAACTGCGGGGAAAGGTTTGAAGGCCGTCTTCCCCAAGCTACATTGCACAGGGATCATCGGTAACGAAGTATGGATGAAAGATCACGGGGCAGACATCGATGGCGATATGGCTCGTCGCCTTTTAGAGTGGAAATTAGAGGCGAAGAGCGTCGTTCTGTTGGCCATCCAGCGCAACCAAGAAGACGCATTTTTCATCGTGGCTATCTTCGCAGTCACCGATCCCTTGCGACCTGGGGTATCAGGGGTGATTTCTCAGTTATCAAGTCAAGGAATCAGCTCCTGGATGATTTCTGGTGACAATTTCACCACAGCGTCCGCAGTGGCGCGGGCTGTCGGAATACCAGCTGATCATGTAATCGCGGGAGTCCTTCCGCATGAAAAGGTGCGTAAAACACTATATTGACGAATCAAAACACCAACACTTGTCTACAAGTCTCAACACATAGAGCGCCTTCAAAGGGACGTCTCCCAGCGAAAAGTCGGTTCGGGTAAATGGTCCCGTTCGCATTCTCAAACCCGCACGATAGTGGCTATGGTCGGCGATGGAATTAACGACGCCCCGGTATGGCATCCCTGCTATACAACTCTTGTGATGTGAACTGACCTATGTCATGGTCCTGTTACCTTCTTTAGGCGTTAGCCGTGGCTGACGTTGGTATCGCCATTGGATCAGGAAGTATGTACCTGATTTGCTCAATTGACAGCAGTGTTCTCAACGACCTTTGCAGGCGACATCGCCCTGTCCAGTGCAAGCTTTATCCTGCTCTCATCTGACCTACGGAGTTTGATCACCCTCCACGATCTGTCCCGCCGCATAATCAATCGGGTCAAATTCAACTTTGTAAGAAGCCACAGTATGAAGTGCTGTTTCCGATGCTGAATTTGGGTATATGTATAGGGCTGGGCACTTGTATACAACATGATTGCTGTTCCAGTTGCAGCCGGTGTCATCTATCCAGCAGGCCACCGTCTCGACCCCGTGTGGGCATCCCTTGCAATGGCGTTGTCGTGAGCACATTATGATCGTCGTGAAATAGCACAAGCTGACGTCATGGCCAGGTCCGTTTCGGTTGTGTGCAGTTCTCTTCTGTTGAAAAGGTATAAGGAACCCCCGCAGTAAGCTGGAAAGATCATTATTAGTGAGAAAGGACTCCACCCCAAGGCTATATAAGTAGAGATCGTTGCATAACTTACTATCGTCAATAAATTCTCTTTCCCTCCATCTAACTCTCCTCGGCCCACTCTTTCAGCCCTAGACCTTCCCGGCATTTCTGCAACTGTGCCTTGGTCAGTTCTCGGAAATTGATACCCTCAGAGACTTTCTCTGTCATAGAAGGGTGATCGCTGTCAAACAAAGCCGATGCTGACTTGGACAACAGGGAAGACTGTGTAGCGAGGGCTGCGAACGACGATGTTGAGTTGTGATATCTGCTGCGATGTTAGCAAGTGCTGGATCAACGTCTTGCAAAAGCTTACAGTCTAATTCTGGGATCAGCTCCAAGTCAGATGCATCAGTAGGGGATAACGAACTGGAAGGCGTCCTTGTTCAGACAATCCGATTCCTTGAATCCATCGATTGCTTGTTTCTTAAACGCAGCTTTGATATAATGAAGGACGTCAAAGATGTGGTTTTCTTTCGGTCTGTATGTCATTTGATGAGGGATGAAAAGACGATGAACAATCTTCCTCACCGCCATGGTCGAAAACGTGGGGCCATGTTGAAGTTGCCAGCTTGACTGGCTATTAACGGGTGGAATATGTCCGTTACAAACTGCACCGAGGGCTGTCTTTCCGGATAATCCGAGGGAAAGATAATACGGAACTTGAGAATAGCGTCCGCATAGTATCCTGTAATAGATCATCTGTTCATGGAGTGTAACGGATCGGGGAAGCAGACACACCTTGGTGAACGAAGAAGACGCCATCCCAGACCAGCAGGTTCTCAACCGACGGTACGACATACATACCTAAGGGGCAATGCTGGTTATGTCGAATAGAAGCATATTCCAGGGAAACTGCGGTGCGGGTCACTGCGCTGATGGTTTTTGGCGCACTCTCTGCAGTTGACCGATGCGTAGCAGTCCGGCTGGGGCGCCTTGCCGGTTCAGCTCTGCTTCCTAACATTTTTAGAGAATGAAGTGTCGTATCGATGTGGTAGGTCAAATGATAATTGAGTGATGTTTGTTGAGCTGTTTACTTCAAGTACAAAGCAGCATGTGTCCAAACGAGGTCAGAAACGACGTAGTAACAAGACGCGCAAAAGTACAGTAGCTAGTAATTACATTGGCTCCAGGACTACCGATACAACATACGCGTCATCTCGAATACCCACCTCTGTAACGAGGACCTGGGTCGTCTCGGCGGCGCCAGTCACGATCACGGTCGCGTTCAGGTCTATATCGGTCATCTCGTCTTGACTGAGATTTATTTCCATAATCAGATTTATGCTGTGAATCCGAGCGCGAATTGCCTGATCCATGCCGCCTGGACCGAGATTCGTTGGAACGATAGCTATCGCCAAGGCGGTCCAAGAGGCTAGGTGGAGAAGGCTGCTGAAACTGTCTGCTGCTCTCTTGGATGGATTTGCCAAACGCCATCTTCTTCAGCGGAGCTGGTGTTCGATTCCCATTTCCATTGTTCTGCGGCACTCCACGATTTCGTGCATTCTTCACATTTCCGAACCAATCGTCAGGGTCATCTTCCACTGCTTGCTCCTTTGCCTTTCGCTCCATCTTCGCCACATTGTTTCTCCGACCTTGTCTGCCAACATTTTCAGGAACGTTGCCCCAGGCTGCGGGTAAGTCGTTGGCTAATTCCCAATCACGAGGTTCACGGCGACACGATTTCGAGGTGGGGCGCTCGACTACGGTGTCAAAGAACGGTCCAGAGAGGGTATTGTGTTCACTAAAAGCCGAGGACTCATTGGGTATATCTTCGCGGTGTGGCAGATCTTGGCAGTCCTGCGTGCCAAAATTTAGGCCAAGTACAGGCAAAACTGGGGTATCGGAAACTCACATCTCCCCAGTGACCGCAGCTTCCACAGTTATAACACCACTCATCATCGGCAATATAGCCCTCTCCTCCTTCTCCAAGACTCAGGTGTTGCTTTTGTCTGCGAGTTTCGAGTGTGAGGTTTTTACTGCCTTCGGTGAGGTATTCATACAGGCGCCATAGCGTCGGGCATTCCTGTACATCAGTTAACACTGTATTCAATTTAGTGCAAAACGCCAGGACGAACGTTTGTTATGTGACGTCCCGAACCGCAGCGATCACAATCATCATATCCGCCCAACTCTCCCCGTCTGGCTGCCCTTCGATTTGGACACGTCTATGAAATTTCAATATCAATGTGTATATTGCGATGAAGGCATTGCTTGACATACAGCATTAACATGGCCTTTCATACCACATGTAAAGCATGTCTTGCTAATTGGACACGATCGTGTACCGTGTTCGTTGCGTGCACCGCAGGTTAGACACTGTTCACCAAGAATAAGTATGCTATAACAGAATAGCCTAAGAAAATGAACGGACGATTAATACCGGGCATGAAGCCGTCGTATGTTCCCCCTCCGCTCCACAATTCTTGCAAACGGTCCTGCTGGGTTTCGACGATTCCTCGACTTGCTCCTCAAAGTATCGCACAACGTTCTGCAAATGGGATATGAGCACACGTTGGCACGCCTAGTATGCGCGACGTACTTTACTGCGATCGCCAAAGTCTAGATAATCAATGTAGTCTTCTTCTTCTGAATCGGCACTCGTCGGAGGCAAAATCTCTACAGGCGCATTTCCAAATACGGAGACGTGAGCGGGTAGCATTAAAGTGTTGTTTGACTTTTCTTGTTGCGCGTTGGAATTTGAGAGGAGGGCCGTGGGGGGTAGAAGGGCGGGTTCAATGTCGATGAAGAATAGGTCTCCGACATCCTTGGAAGGTGGGGGTTTATGGGCTTTCTGGGCTTTCTGGGCAGTTGGGGAGGGTGAGCGGCGGCGATGATCCTGCTCCTGGAGGCGCTGGTCCTTGCGACGGGTGTTTCGTTCGGATTGCTGGATCGGGGACCGGTTGGAAGGGCGTTCCCTCGGTCTCCCTGAATCCAACTCTCCTTCTTCTACAGAGTGCTCCCTAGTTTGTGCAGCACTAGACTGGCTCTCTCCTTCGGTCAACGTCCTCTTTCGCTTCTTCCTTCGCGATCTCTTCCTCTCTGGTTCCGCTGATGTAGGGTCTGTTGTGGTAGGTAGTGTGGAGGCAGCGGCGGCGGATTCTTCGGCGTCGACATCGATATATAATGGAGCCGGGGAAACGGTGAGATCAATAATTTCGTCATTCATGTTCGAGTGCAGTCAGCGGTCACGGCAGAGTCGAAGTGGGCGATGTCGAGAGCATAAGAATATTATGAGCTTCGTTTGGTGCAGTGCAACATTTTGCTCGATTTTAAACTCCGCTGCATGACACTTCCGACCACATAGTGGCCCAGGGTGTTTGATTTACAGCGCTTTTACAATGTATGCGGAAAGCCGGAAAAAAAGAGTTATGTGGTTGTGTTTGAAACGAAGGCAAGCGGACTTGTCGTTTCGAATTTGGGCACAATCAGGGCACAATGCTGAGGTCGTTGAGCCGTCTCGGGACACCACCATGTCCTCTCCACCTCCTCCGGAGGTTACACCTTCTGTCTACTCAGCTTTGATAAATGCCAAGCTTGTTGTACTCGAGACCGTTCCTGCCAGTGCAAAGAACAAGAAACCATCAACCCGAAAGGCCACCAAAAACAAACAGTTCAACTACACATTCGAGGCAACCCAGGAGAACTACGTGGGATTTCTGAACACTTTCTTGAAAATACACCATGTCGAAAAGTACCAAGCCACTCCAAACCATACCTTTGCATTCAAGATACAGATCCCTCCTGAGAAGTACGGAATGCCGCAGATTGACAAACACCTTTTGCTAACTTGCAGTAACTTCCACTTTCTCAGGGTTGGAGAGGCTCGCGACGTCGAAGAATATGGGGAATATGACACTTTGGCAAGGGAGATCCTCGAGGCGAAGCCTAACAAAGCTATCAACATAACTATCGAACTTGCACAGATCCAAAAACACGGCAAGGTAAGTTCATGTCGTTCTGCAGCTCTCTCCATATCACTCTGTCTGAGTTACCATTCTACAGAAGAAGTCAAAGGGTGCCGATAGCCCAGAGAGTAGTGGGAGTGAAGATGACGAGGGGATGACAGTATGTGACTCTTCCATCGACAACGTCAAATCTCTAACTATATGCGTGTTTCAGGAAAATGGACTTACAAAACTTGATCTCGAGCTTGCGCGGTGTCGCAGACTCCTTGAAGTGAAATATCTGAATGATCACGACGGCGGGTATACGTACATTGACAAGACCCCGGGCGGAGTAGGTGATTCATTTCCATTGACCCCCTTCATGATGAAGGAGTGGGCGAGGGCTATTGTACGTCACCTATTGCTGCTCTTTGCTTTTGGCTAACCACTCATGAAGTATGATGGCATTGCAACGGCAATGCAACCTCCAGCAACCAACACGTTCGATCCCCTCAACCGTCGTGCGAGCCTCCCCCGATCACGTTCTACATCAGCATCAGCGCCATTATCGACACTTTCTGGATCATCCGATCTGGCCCACGTTGCCTCAATTGTACAGGGACTCGTTGCAATGGCTCAGCCGCCTCTACGCCCAACTCCTCTCACTCCGAAAAACAAATCCACTAGTAACGATCCATCGACTCCTCCCAGCATTCGAAATACGCCATCTAAACTCTCACGCTTCCTCAGATATGCCGAAGCAAATCTTGGTGTCCGTAACGCAACAACCTATGAAGAAGCATTCCAAACGCAAAGTTACGGGCCTGACATCCTTCATCTGGTCGACGACAAATCCTTACTTGACATGGGCTTGGCCCAGGGCGACGTTATACGGCTGAAGACGAATTCACTAAGATGGTATAACCTCAACTCTGGGTATCAGAAGCGCAAACGGGCGATCGAAGATCAAGGCACCCCGCCACCACCCCCTCTGCCCCGAACACCCGAAAATATCAAGATCCGCTTTGAGAAGCGGTACCATAATGGCGGCACAGCGAGAGTCTATGGCCCAAGGATCACTCCAGGCAAGCCACGTTTCGAGCAAGACTACGACATGACTTTCTTTTCGGAGGCTCGCCGCCAATTTATACCTGTTCCTGATGGTTTTATGGCAGTGATTGATGGTGTTCCCATTGAGCGTGAGGAGGAGGACCCTGGGTACTAGGTGTTTGCATACACTTTCTATTTGTCGTTACCCTGCACTTCAAAGCTTTTGTATTTGTACCCCCAAAGCCTTACAATATGATCATGATACTGTTACACTACATATCCCGATGCTTTGAAAAAGCCCCATGCCTTCTTTGCTGTAATATTATGACATGCGCGATCAATGATGGAGAGTGAGAAGTCTTGCCAATTTCGACGCAGAAAAGCTTTGATAGATGAAAATGCTTGCTCGATTGGGTTCAGATCGGGGGAATAGGGTGGCAGGAAGATAAGCTTGCACACTTATGTTGAATGCAGTGTTTTCACGTCAACATTTATATGATATTAGGCAAATTACTTACGTGCTTCATCTTCCACAAGAACCCTCACCTCCTCGGCATGGTGGATGCTACAGTTATCCAGGATCAAAACACTACGAGGACCAGGATATGGGTTGGTGAGAGGGATCTGACATGTCAAGCCTCAGTAATAATTTTGCTTAGCAGGTGCGTAGAGCAAACTCACCACCAACTCACGCAGGAACTGTACAAAGCGCTCAGATGTCACGGACCCTGGAATGATGTCGTAGGTGATGATTCCATCCACAGTGATAACGGGAAGGATCGAGTAGCGTTCCCCACGAACGAAGAACCGCTTTTGGATGCATCTCTTCCCTAAGGACGCCCATCCTTTTGGCCGCTGAGATGATCTTCGATTCCTTGCAGCTTCGTCGATGAACATCATCATTCCAGGATCAGGAACTTCTTCGGCTATGCGATTCATATAGGCTGACCGAATGATGTCATTTCGTTCAAGAGCGCGGGCGGATACGACTTTGCGAGTGAGGTCGAGGCGGCGGAGAGTTTTACACAGAGCCGGTACTGAGATACAGATTCCTCGATGTTGGTAGAGTTCATCCTGAATCTCATCCAGGTAGATAGTATGTCTTCGAGTGATAAGGGCCAAGATGAGCTTGATATCAGCTGTACTCAGCAAGCGTCGTCGCCCAGTTTTACGGTGAATATAAGGGTTATGCGCAACTCCATAGGCCTTGAAGTGCAAGAGGGAAGAATAGACGAGGGATTTCTTGATGCCTAGAAGCTCGCATATCTCTTTTGCTGTGAAGTTCTGCTCATAGAATAGAATTGGGATGCGTGCTTTCAAGTCTTGCGAAATATGCCGCAGAGGCATGACAAGTTGAGGAAGGAGAGCCTCGATACCAAATACAACCACATAACTTTTTTTTCCGGCTTTCCGCATACATAGTAAAAGCGCTGTAACTTTTCATGGATGTATAATAATACAGACAATACATTATATGTTGCAACACGATGGGAGAGTGATTTAGAAAGGAGGTTGAACTCCGCAGTAAAATAACAGATAAACAATTCTATACTCGAGAGACCGAAGTTTTGATGCAATGCAGAGGTTGAGCTCACCCATAAGTTCGAAGTAGAATCAATGGCTATAGTCATACCTGATCTGCGCGTGAGGACGTGTTCTCGCCAAATCGCAAAGAGAACGTACTTCCTGTAGAATGTCTCCGAATCCGATGGCATGGTCTGTTAAACCTTATCAGCCACTGTTCGAATAGCGAGCAGCTCCTTTTATGACAAACCTGGTTACGCCGAGCGCCGCGGGTCTTCCTGCCAGTCTTTTCGAGTTCTCTGCGGTGGTCCCTGTCTTCTTTCAGCCATTGCAAAGCGACGTTGTAGAGGGTCGTTGACAGAGCAAATTGGGATGACAGAGGAGAAGTGGAAGTGATAGGCCAAGCTGCTGGAGGCTTGAGGAAGGTACCAAGGCGCATATGGCCAACGTGTGTTGGAAAATCGTTTAACCCATCAAAGATATGTGTCGCATCTGTACAGGGTTAGAATGAGGGCAGAGCAAATGGGAAGGAAGCTTGCATAATATGGTTGCTCCGCGCGCTTCACTGTCAGCCTTGAGGAACTTGAGTAGATCGTCGCGCACAAGGACATCCAAGTCAACAGTGACCTAGCGTGGAGCATTAGATGTTGAGTACATCAGGTTATTGGAAATTGGAACCTCGTCCAGTAGCAACACATCCCAGGGGGCCATGAGGCCGAAACAAAGCTGGACACGACGCCTTTCACCGTCGGAAATAGTGTGCATATGCCAATCAAGATCAACGTCAAGGATGTCAAGAAGTCGGTCCCTCCTCTCTTTGTGACGATAACCACCCACGGAATCTAGAAATGCGGACACAACTATGTCACCACGAACAACTGGATTCATCGCCCTGATTGAGTGTTATATCTCAAGCAAGCTATTGATTAGTACGAGATTTGAGACGGACCACTCCGTTCCCAGAAACGTTACACCTGGTGGAGAATCCCGGAACACATCACGACCTTTGACAAAGATGCGAGCGCCCTCAGTGTTGACAAGTCTCTTGCCAGCCAAGATTTGTAGAAGAGTAGATTTCCCCGCTGAGAGGCAGGGTCAACGATGGGGACTGGAAGAATAATTTGAGCAGACCTCCGTTGGCACCGACGATGATGGTCCGGGAGCCACGGGGTAAATGGAGATTGACGTCTTGGAGAGAGAATTCAGCATCGGGAGTATGGCGGTATGTGAGATGCGAAACAGCGATTGCGGAGTCGGCGTCGTCCATGGCGGTGTCGAACGGTGATTTGAAGCAAACAAGTGCGATATGATCTGTCGCATCAGTCGTTAGATAAGCAGGTTCCCACCCGGTTCCTTCGAAACGAAATCACTCTCTCGCCACCCCTCCATTTCGTTCTCCTGGTGCCAGAACCAGGGTCTTTCTTCTGTCTAACTCTCTCCACGCTCTTTCTTTCTTTTTTCTGCCTTTATCTTGCTATGCGTATCGAAGCACTTCTGCCTCGCCAGGGAGACTGTATAAAATGCCCGGATCCCATTCCTTGTAACTGCGCTGCCAACCAGGACTGCTTCCAAATCAATAGGTTCGTAAACCTCTACCGCAACCATCGCATCTGAAGCTAACTCTTACTCTGTCAGAGATTGTTTTTCATGCAGTCAAACAAAATGCGTGGCCAGGAATGGTTCCAGTAGCCATGGCTCTAGCGGTGTCAGCAAGGGTGCAACGGCGGGCGCTATCATTGGCGCGTTGATCATTGTTGGGATAGTGGTCACCCTCTTCGTGTGGTACCGCCGGAAAATGCGCCTCAGACGTTTAGCCGCGGTACATGAGACCCCCAAGGATATTCCAGCATCTGCCGAAACAGTGCTCAACAGACCTGATCCGACTGAGAAGCCTTCACCTTCACCCACCCAACAAAACACCTTCAGAGTTTACTCCACCTCCTCCGATACCACCATCGACCTCGATCCCGAGTCACAGCGCTCGTCTCCTCATTATAATCCCTCACGACATTCAAGCACAAATCCCTTCGATGATGCTACATCTATTCAGACCGCAGGAACGGAGGGAACCAACGTTATACCCATCGCTCTTGTAACAGCAGATTCTCAACGCGCTTTTTCACCTACTTCCGAAAGCCATACTCAGCTGTCTGCGACTTCCACCCTGCCTGTACGCCCTGCCCGCTCCCCTGACCTGAACCTAGATCACGTCAACGTTTCGCGTGATTCGGTTCGCGCGCCGGCCGCCTATGCTCCCTCCACAATCTCGGGTTTCACCAACAGGAACTCGTATATGTCCAATGCCAGCTTCTCCAGCGATTTCCTGAACGAGGCCCCCATGATCATAACTCCAACTAGGGGTGCAGTCCGACAGGTTCTTGGCGTTGTCAAAGCAGAAGTGATCAATGCACCTGGTTCACTTTCTTCCGGCTCAGATGCTCTGAAGCCCCCGGCCATTTCCCGCCCGCCTGTTGGGTCTCCACTGGCATCCACGTCGTTCGGGCCAGCCGATGTTCTCAAGGAAGCTGATGAAAGCCAAGCTATCGATCCTTTCAGTGACGAGGCCTCTATCAACGCTGAGTATGGTATATCCCCAGCCCCCACCACAACCACATTTGGGCATTCCTCTACGGGGGCTGTCCGAGATTCCCATTCTGATTGGATTCCTGAAACACCAAATGTGCCTTGGGCCCAGTCCAAGGACAACAGCCGTCCCTCCAGCATGAGCACACAAGCTGGCTCTGTCATCGACATCGGTAGCGCAACGCGAGTCCAAGTCGGACTGAGCGGGTATACCATGGCAAACTCACAGCTTTCCCCAAACAATATCCCGCGTTCGCCTTACAGGACAACCATGGGTAGACTAATCAGCCCCACTTCGTCGAACCCCGGCCATCTGCAGGATCAGCAGCAGAGAGCCCTTGCCCAAGCGCAGGCGCAAACTCAGGCACCAGAGCCGAGCCGTCGAGTGTCGAGCTCATCTGCCATGTCTGCCGCTTCTACGCATGCAGACTCGATCCTGGAATCCTTCCCCTTCGTGCCTCCTTCTCCCATCTCGAACAGACCCATCAGATCCCCTCCAGTTTCACCATTAGGCAAGCAGTCCTTCGGCGGTGGGCCTCCTTCGCCCCTTGGGGCTCAGCATACGATCAATATTGCGCCACCTTCACCGCTAGCGCAGCAAGCATTCACTGAGAAGCCACATGCTCATGCTACCGAAGCATCTGCCCTTCCTCCGCCTCCCGATCGGCGGACGCTTGGCTTATCCACAGCGTCTCAATTCTCGACAGCGTCGTCGGGGCTTGGGTCGTTCCCCTTCCAGATCGACTCTGGGGACGGTCCAGCGCCGCCTCCCCCCTCTTTTCACAATCGTCAGCGAGCAAGCTTGGACACTCTCGCGCTCACGAGTGACCTCTCTTCCTACCCATTAGGATTTGACCGAGAGAGTGTCCAGGTCCCAATGCCTCAGAGTCGGAAGAGTTGATTGTCTGTATATCACTGAAGCTGGCTGATTTGCTTACCTCGTGTCCCATTTCGGGCTGGAACAAATCCGCGGGATATGTATCGATGTGTGTGTACAACAGAAGCGTTCAAGTACAATGCTTGAACCGCACCTCCCTTCATTTTGTTTGCTTCACGACCTACTTACCGAACTTTAAGGCTTTCTTATTCTTATTCACCTTCTAGCCGCCACGTATGTTCACTTGCTTGCAAGTTATCTAACCCTTTTATCGGTTTGCTGGGCGTTTGTGTGTTATATATATAGCTACAATATTTATTCCTCTGTTGTGCATCCCTTCTACATGCCTGGCATCTAACCGGCGCTTTTCGTTGCAGCCTCGAGCTCCGTGCACCTTGCAAAAGATGCCAAGAATTGTATGTAATTAAGACACCTGTTGGGCGCTTTTGTGACTTGCACCTTTACATAAGTTGCACCCTGGCTGGCACCTGCCACCTTGAGCGACGACATCTGGACAATTGTAGCCACACCAGGCGCCTACGATTTCCCATACAATTCTTTCATCATGCAGGCAGAAGTTCAGCAGCTAGTAGAGATGGTGAGTTGCGCTCGTCGAATCCTATAGTGGGCGAGTGTCTGAATGTCACGCGAGTATCAAGGGCGCGACTCCTGCTCAAGCTCGCGCAGCCTTTCGTCAGTACGGCGATGTTATGCAAGCGGCTGAGAGGTTCTTCGAAGGCGCGTTTGATCATATAAAGGACGACGATGATGAGCCGATGGCGTCAAGTAGCGAGCTCAAGCGAAGAGCCCGGCCTGCGGTAAGTGTATCTGCCTTCAGGGTCCGACGACTTAGCCAATATCCACGTCCACCATGTAGACCCCCGATGAAGACGAGGAGATCGACTCCGATGGTGGCCTCGATGAAGAGGATGACGATGGTACTCGCTCTTTTATGATATTGCAGCCAAACCTAACAAAGTGATCACAGAAGGAGACTACATTGACTACGATTCCGATTATGAGACCAGGGCGCGTGGAGGTCAGGGTGTTGCAGATGTGGATCCATATTCTGGTACGAATCAATCGCGGTACCCAAGTCTCGAACCGGGACTGACTGTTCCCTAGGTATATTCTTCTCTAAGGATCGAAGAGAAGAGGTTATTGAGGTTGAAGAACAACCTGAAGTCGTAGACATCCCTGGAGTCAATGAGCGAGTGAAGCTCATGACTCAGGGGCAGTGGATGAAAGGATGCCCAGAGGGCGGAGAGCAGAGCTTCCTCTTTAGTCTCTATTCCCAACTGAGCGACGGAGAATGCCCATGTCCTCTTGGCTGTGGGACGTCGGTGAAGCGGAAGAAAAGTGATTTCTTCGCGATCTATGTGGGTTTATCTAGCTTTATGACGGCCTCGCTGATCATTGACTATGGCGCGTAGTCCAGCTTTTCAACATATACCCAACGATTGCGAAAGATCGTTCGACACACTTGCAAGAGCTGTAGTTCTGAATTCTGCTTGGCATGCGGAGAATCTGTTTCTGCTGATAAAGTAAAACGCCCCACAGCTGCCACCGACGACGATCCTCTATTCCATTGTTCGAATCTGCAAGGTGTCATCCTTGGAGTGGGCCTTTCTATGCTCGAACAACTATTCATCGAACAGATTCAAGAACCTCAAGAGAGCAAGGAACATAGTTCAAGGACTCCCAAACGTCGGAAGACTGCCTCTACCCCTGATGTTGATGACGACGACGGCGTATATTATGCAGGCGTACAAGCAGGCGGCAAGAAGAAGGGTGGGATCGGATACGCTGGTGATCAGAAAGAGGATGTGAGTTCTGCTAGTGGTTGCATTTTGGTCACGACCTCACTTTGCTTAGAACACGGGACAATTGGAAGCGCAAGCATTACAGCATGCAAAGGACGAGAAGATTGGGAACCTTCTCTCTTCCATCCGTGTCTATCTGCCTAACCTTCACCGTGAAGGGGGCGGCCAGACAAGCGACTATCTGGTGCATCCGACCGCCTTGGCTCATCTACGAAGACGGTTCAACTACATCTGTAGCGCGCTCTTACGGAATGACTCCCTTGCTGATATGTCGGACCGCGCGATCCTATACTTCGAACTGTTGCACTGGCTCGAGGTAGATAATTTTACTTTCCAGCTACCTCTCCCTCTTACATCCCCTGCTTGTTGTAGACAATCTCAAACCACGAAGCGCTAGCCAGTATGATGGCAATGCCCATCATGGTGGTAGTGTCCGTCAAGGGCGTCACCGTAAAGAAGTCTACAGCCAACCCCAACCTCGGTATCCGCGAACGTACCATCGTTTATGAAGGGAGTTCTGGTCCTCGCGAGTTGTTAGAGGCCATTGCTATCCAAGCCCAAGCCGCCTTGAAAGGTCTTGAGGGCGTTAAACCTCAAGAAGCTCCCCAAGAGGAGCTGACAGAGGAACAGAAGCGTATGACCGTCGACAGCAAGGGCAAAGCGAAAGAGCAGCCAGTAGAAGTTTCCGATGAAAACCAAAAGTTACTTGATTTCTGCCAACGCATCTTAGCCACCGCAAACGCGATTGACCGGTCGTTGCGCGACACGAAGGGAGATGCTTTTGTCGATCGCCTTCACGCCTCACTTCCGAAACTCTTCACGTCATCATCAGCTCCTATCCGTGTCGATGCCGGTGCGACAGAAGAAAGCGCTCAGAAAGCATACATGGAGTGGGCTACGCGAGTGAGATTCGAGTATTGCGATCTCACATTACCTGCGGAGAAGACAGGCGAGGAGGAAAACACCACACCCCACTTCAAATTCTATTACAACAACGAAGCTCGTATGCTTGCCCACTCAGATATCCCGAAGCGATCCCTTGCCATTGCCAAGGAGGTGAGAGGTCTCGTATAATAGCGTGGCGCAGATCGCCAATGTGATAAAACAGCTGGCCATTCTCACCACCAACCTTCCGGTAGCCTGGAACTCCTCGATCTTCCTGCGAGTCGATGAAACTCGCGTCGATGTCATTAAGGCTTTGATCACGGGCCCGGAGGGTACTCCGTAAGTTAAGTTTTGAAATCGTCGGATGAACTGTACTGATCGTTTGATTAGCTATTACAATGGATGGTATGTGTACTTCAATTTATCTTGAGCCACCGTCGCTCATTTGCTGCTTAGTTACCTCTTTGATATATTCCTGGGGCCGAGCTATAATCAGTCGCCACCCAGTGTCAAGTACATGACTGTGAGCCCGCCATCAAACCTGACTTGTTGACTACTGATCCTCTTTACAACTAGACGAACGGTGGAAAGTACCGCTTCAATCCAAACCTCTATGCCGTAAGATCACATCTAGTCTTTCGGGCCACGAACTGAGCGGAAAGACAGGATGGCAAAGTCTGCCTATCTTTACTGGGAACATGGACTGGACCTGGTTGGGTCTCTGGAAGGTCCACGCTGCTCCAGGTATGGTCTTCAGCACGATCCGAGAAGCCGCCCTCTGTAATTTCTAAAACAGGTCCTGATTTCCATCCAATCTATGATCCTCTGCGATGAGCCGTATTTGAACGAACCTGGATGGGCTCAAAGTGCGGGCACGCCCCAATCTCACGCATGTACGTCTTGCTCTACCTCCACTGAATCCGCGATGTTCAAGATATACTACAGACTCCGCCAATGTACGCCGCATGGTTGTTAAGACTGCGGTAAGTATCCGCTTTTCATCCTTCTATAATATCAACTGACGTGAAGCGGTTTCAGATGTTGGGTAACCTGAAGAACCCTCCTGAGCCCTTCGAAGACATCATCCGCACCCACTACCGCCTCAAGGCTCGGTCCATCACAGCACAACTCGATGAGTGGCTCTCGAAGGATGATGGTAAGACGACGACGGGTGATGGAGGCGGATACATAGGAGGCGGAAAGGCCGAGGCTGGGGGTAGTGGCAATGGGTTGAAGAAGGATGTCGATGAGATGAAGGCTCTGCTAGCGCAGCTGAAAGCCAGCAAAGCGTAATATCGGTGACAAGGAATGTAATTAGTTTTTTTTCCAAGGATAAACAATGGTTATTGGAATCCATGTTCTATCATCTAGTGCCCAATCCCCTTGACCTGTCAGTGTATGTATATATAGGGTATTATTAGTGTGATGATCAACTGCTGAAGAAGTAGAGTCTTTATTTCGTAGCGGGATGCATGGCCTGTGATGCATCTGTCAGCGTCTGTTCATTTCTTTGGTGACTTGTAAGTACCTTCTTCGTCATTTCAAAAATACGCCTCTGTCCTGCAAATAGGATGGCGGCTGTGAGTACACTCTGTACCAGCTTGCTGCCGACCCCCTTGTATAGTCCTCCAATGCCTTCTTCTTTCAAGATGGTGAGCATCCCTTCGAGCGATGATTTGTACTTGAGAGCGCTGGCCTGGCCCGCGTGGAGTCGACTCTTCATGACACTAGCGTTTTCCTCAGGATGGAAATGGTGAAGGAGAGAGAAGATGTACTCACATGTACGGGTACGTTGTACCAGTCGCCACTGAGAGGACATCAGTTCTGTTTGATATAACGACGTATAAGTGATCGTACCAAGTTTCGACAGAGCACCTAATAGGAAGAAGTCCCAGTCAGAGAGGACTGCGACAGCGGTCCCGACGGCTCCAGCTGCTCTGAGCTTGTGTGTACGGCTTGCGATTAGAAGGTTCTTCAACTGTTCGAACACAGTATATTGAAGGACCGGGTTAATAACTAGGACCAAAGCTGGGCCTATTCCGCGCCAGAATGCTCTCAAAAGGGAGGAGTGGTAAGGTCTCTTGACGAGAGGACTATTGATATGAACTCACTGGATGCCATCCTTGGCGAGAATGTGCTTGATAGTCTCCACAAAGCCGAGTTTCTTCACGGTGACCTCGTCATGAGATTCAGGACTGGATTGCTTCAGTGTGCGGACCGCTTGAGAGGTTTGTACCACCCAGATCGGGTTACTGAGAATTGTAGTTGCAGAGCCTGGGGGGGATCTGCATAAGGTCGAGCTAGTATGGATAGCTGTTACACGAACCTGCTATTATTCCCGTCAGAATTGATTCGAAGGTTGTCAATCCTTTCCCCCCTGTACGCGACTTGAGAATAGTTCCACGAGAGCGTTCGTAAAAGTAGTAATATACGCTGCGGCGCGAAAAGGGGTGTCAGTCAACTATCAGGATATACTGTCATGATTGTCGCACCCATTTGTAACAGCAATTCCCAACAAACTAGAACTCAGACCGCTATAGAGCCCTAATACACCCTCGCGCTTGACTATATCAACGACAGCTTGATAGAAAGACTTGTTCAAGTTGATCAGCTAAAGTGAGCGCGGGTGAAGTATAGAACTTACTTTGTGCTCGCTTTTCGTTTCGACTGCTGCACGGGTAGATAGAAATATAAGAGGGCTACATAGGAGAGTAACACGCAGATTAGACTAGATGCCGCAGACGCGTAGAGAAGGCTTACTAGGTCGCGGTCATTGCAACGATCCCGCCCGCGGCACCTGCGATGGAGTGGATGACCGAGTCGCTCATAGTGGATGTAAGGATGTGGTAGAGAGCAAGTTGTCAAGCCATTTCGAAATTTCTCAATATTAGCTCTGGCCTTCGGTTGTAACGAGCGACGTTAGACAATCACATGTCACTGTCAGTCGGCTCTTCCAGCTGAGCTAATCACTGACGTCATGCGACTCAACTCCGAGTTCTGCTTCCATGAGCGAGTTACAGGCTGCCCTGTCCGACGGCGCTTATCTCATAGACTCTACCGGCTCTGCTGCTGATCTAAAATCTGCTTTGCTAGGCCGCCTATCCCGCTACTATGCAAGCCTGGGTTCCGGAGATATTCCAGATACCTCATCCCTGGAAGACGTTCAGCTCACCACCGCAAGGGAAGCTCTTTCAGTTGTCAGACGGATTCAAGGGATTATTGGAGTAGAAGAACAAACGGGCACCGACCAGCCCCCTTTGATTGGTACTCGAGATCTAGCTGAACTCCGCACTCTACTGTCCATTGTTTTCAAATGGGGAGTCGATCCGCTCTTTGGCCGCGTCATACTTGCATGGCCAGACAAACCTCTTGTACGTGGAGAACCGAGGATCATTGATTTGACTACGACCTCAGACGATTATACGTTACTCTTTTCCATGACGTCCGACTTGCTTCACCTGGTGTTCCCTGATGGTGCATCAGGTCGAATACCACAAACTCTGATCACCACCACAATCCTTGAGAGACATGCAATGGATCTTCTTAAACCGTCCACCGCCTTGGGATGGCTTCCAAAGTCCCTTGCTTCCGATGTGCGGCCCGTTTTGGATGATGCCCGACCTATGACAGTTCGCTTTTTGAATCTGTACGCATATACATGGTATATCCTTCTCGCCTTTCTGATATATGCAATTCAGTCTTTCCCCTCTTCGTACCATCACTGCCTTAGGTGGCATACTATCGTCCACTCCGCCTCCACTGCCATACGTCCGCAAGCTATGTGTTTCTATGCTCGGTCAACAACTCTTAAGACCACAGGGTGTCCGTGGTCTTTGCGCCGCCGTTTTTGGCGAAGACGAGAGTGCGGCCGACGATCTTACCGTAGAAAAACTTCAACACGTTGCTCGCGTTTTTATGACTGTGCCAGCTAATGTGAAGCCTGAGGTGAGTCTCTATACCTAACACCTTGCAGAGAGAAACTCATTCGCCCCTTAGGACTATTTCGGTGACATCATTCCAAAGATCATACAATTGCTACTGCCTCAAGAATCTGCGACTAACAAACGCGCAGCAGCCTATGTCATCTCACGTATGTTGTCGACGGACGGTTCGTCGCCTCATCAGGATCTAATCTCCAACATCATATTGTCTATCCTTCATCGTCCCCTTCTGAGCGTCCCCGAAGAAGCGAGCGACCTAGGACCTCCCACGTCTAATCTACCGTCCCTTCCCACTCCTTCCGTGGCGCTCTCTACGTTGATCACACTTGTCTCCAATGCGGATCCATCGCCGACCCTAATCTCTGCTTTGCTCTCGCCGATGACACCGACGCTGTATTCTCTTCTCTATCACATGGACACAGTGAAGACAACAGATCCGGGTCTGAGGGAATCTCTACGCGGCCTATTGATAACATGGGCAAAAATCATTGGCACTTCGAATGGTGTTGATATATTGTGGTCAATATCAGAAACCGACGAACAAGGGTGGTCGGTGGATCTTGAAGGCAATATCAGCAGAGCTAAATCGTGAGTTCTGTCACATTCGTTTGTTTAGGTTGCTCAGATACGTGTAAAATAGATCAGACAAACATCCCTCTCTGTCTCTTCTAACACCGGAGGACGTCAAGGCCGACGACGAAGATTACGACGTGGACACTAACATCCTCGGTTTATATCCAGATCCAGCCCACTATGTCCGGTTCCTAAAAACAATCGACCGTGCCGACATTTCATCCGAATTATTTGTGAAACTGCTGGAAGCATATCGTGACCATAAATCGAAAGAAGAGGATCCTACAAGGTTATATTACTCGACTTAAAACTCTATCACCTTGAGTGACACCGGTTCCTAGGACTCTTCTCTATTTGCAAATTATTATGCAGATGCAGGCGCAACTGACGGAAGGAAAGTCCTCGGCGAACATACTCTGCAAGCCGACACACCTACTGTACTTTGTGAAGCACGTTCTGGAGCCCAAAACACCTTCGCCTAGCAGGACGGACCGACGGCATCATGACAACAATGCAATGGACAAACTGCGATTATATCCAGACCAGGATGATGAGCTTTTCGACGAAGGAGATAGCGACGACGACACGCCGGGCGCAGATATAATCACTGATGATGAAGAGATGATTGAAACTTCAGTCAATCTGTTGCTTTCAATCCTCGAAGGTATGTGTACAACATGTTTCCTTCCCGAATGTCAACTTACGTGCGCTAGCCAACGAGGACCTGTCAGCCCGCACGGCTCCGGTGCTGAACGATATTTTCTCGCTTCTTGAACCCCTGGCACGCGAGGGCTCCGAGACTTTGCGACCTCTGGCCCGGGAAGCCAAAATGGTGATGACTGCACGCCTGGCGTCTACCCCTTCCCGAGGCAAATCGAGGTCGGGTGGCGAGAATGAAGAAAGTGCACAGGAGGTCTACCAAAAAGCTCTCAAGCTCCTTCAGGACCCAATCCTTCCTGTGCGTGCACATGGGCTTCTCCTTCTCCGACAACTGGTTACGCCGGCTTCGGGCGACTCGACTGATCCCAAACTAACCGACCGTGCATTGGTGCCCGCCATACTTTCTATCTTTCTGCACTCCGTCCAGGACGATGATTCATATGTGTTCTTGAATGCCGTTCAGGGTCTCGCGGCGATGGTCGACACGTTTGGTAAAGAGGTCCTGAGAGGCTTGGTGAAGGAATACGTCGACGGTCTAGATGGCCCTGGGGCTCTAAACATGACACAAAGAGAACTGGATACAAGGATCCGTGTCGGAGAGGCTTTAGCTGCAGTGATACGAAGATGCGGCGAGACGTTGGGTATTTATGGTAATAACAGTGCTTTTTCTTTGGTTCTCACCCATGCTCATTCAATGTCCAGTGGATATCCTGGTGCCCCCGCTGTTCAACATTCTGAGGCTGCGGCACATTCCCACCGCCTTGCGCACTTCGTCTCTCTCCTTGTTGGCAGACTGCGAAAGCACGAGCCCCCTAGCCATGTTGCCGTATACGGCAGATCTCGCGGAGGCTATGATCGATATTTTACAAATCGAAACGGTACCAGCCAAATTCAAGGCCTCCACACCGGAGGATGGCGAACCCACTATAGAATCTGAGCCCACCTCCGCAAATCCCAAATTTCCTCCTCTACGGCGCGCCGCACTACACTTTCTCTCGCTGTTAATCCGTGAGACTACCAAGCTGGTCTACGACTCTTCCTTTGGCGGGTCCCCCTTCCCAGCTGGATTCATGAAAAGGGCAAAAGCAACATTAGGGTACGTTGCATCCACAGACGACGATAATATCGCTCGAGTTATGGCGAGGGAAGCGGATGAGGGGCTCAACCAGCTGAATCTGGCAATCATGGGATTATGATTGGGACTTCATCGCGGAGAAAATTGACTACTGGTCTGCTTAGGGCGCCTATGCGACTAGACCGGTAACCGTTCCCTCTATGAGACAAGCCTCGATAGAGGGACCGGTACAGCTGAGCTTAAATCATTGAGTGACTACAGAGCGATCGAGAGAAAGTTCCATGGAAGCTCCGTGATGATCGGATTGGTTCTTTCGGTAAATGTCCTAAAAGGGAACAGGCAGGAATCTGACAGTAGTCGTCGATGTTCGCGACGACGTCGGCTTGTCTCTCGCCTCCATAGTCACACACATGGTGCCAACACGGTGCCAACACTTGCAGAACATCTCTATATTATTCGCTTATTGCCTGAACACGAACTTCGAGCCTTAGTCGCGTCACAACTACCCCACGCCAAGTTTCCTAGCGCATATGTTGACCATCCTCTGTGATTTGACTACGAAACTACAGGAGAATATCCATAATCTCTCTCCACGCGCACCCCCCGATCATGCAGTGGCTGAGTGGTAGTAGTATTTCGAACAGACTGCACAAGATCAAGAAGCCCCAGCGCCGCGTCGAGCGATCTTGAACGTAAAAGGGCCTGGTTTGAAGGTGGGGGAGTGTTGGATACGCTGAGATACGGAGATAATGGTTGTAGCGTATCAATATCGGATGTGCGAACGCACCCGGGACCCCTTGCATGTACTCTTACCATCTGCAGTGACTCCCTGTGACTCCATGTCAAGCGATATCAGGCCTTCTAAGCAATCCAGTGCGTTCGAGGGAGTTTCTGTGGCATGTAACGTGTTCTGTGTAGCGGTACGCGATTTATATTGGTTGGCCGATGATCTCGCTCGTGTTTGCGTGCTCCAGGTTGTCGCTACGGTCGAGTAAGCCATCATATTCGAGTCTGGTCGATAGACGGCACAAAGGGATTCAGTCGAAAGGATCCTTGCTGGCTTAAGCTGCTAGACATTCCAATACAGCAAAGAAAGGTTCACGAGATGTATTGGTCGTCGAGGACGACTTGAATGGCGAGGGCGACGTGGAGGACGACGTGAATAGCAATTTCCCCGCTTGTTCCCATTTAGGACATTTACTCAAAGACGTTTTCCTATCACCTCGGACCTGTCACTCTCGATTGCACTGTAGTCATACGATGATTTAAACTCAGCTGTACCAGTCGTTATATCGCACTGCGCAGACTTGTCTTCATTATAACGGCTGGTCACGAGTCTACTATGCGACCAGGAAACGTTTAATGCATCTGCCTTCACATTGAGCAGCACATCGGCTGAGCCACTTTGAGAGCACACGGCCAACTCTCTCGGTAGACCGTCGCAGTAGACGATTCCTTCGGTCAATAGGTTTGGTCGTAAATGGATCAACAGAATGTCTACCTCGTATCTGTCTCAGATGCGGTAATCTTCATACAACTGAGTCAATTGTAAGGTATGTTGATATTGGTTCACGTCCGAAGACTAAAAGCATCGTCGCAGACCCAAGGTGGGGAGGAATCGCCAAGGGTCTGCGCGATGCGTGAACCGGTAGACAGCGGTACTTAACTCTGCGTTTCAGCTCGAAAACCGTCGCGAAACGTGTCTATGGGTTAGAAACCGGATTGGACGTATTACCAACCACTCTATTGATCTCGTCGATACGCATCCGGAAGTTCTTCCATTTCGGACTGCCCACTAAGAGGTACGGGGAATGGTCATGCGCCACGTCAGTTGAAACATCTAGTCGCAGGAAAGGGTTGGAGATCGCGGAATAGTAGGCCATATGTAGTGCCTTGAAAATCTGAGAAAACGGTGTGGGCATGAGTATGGCCAGGAGAAGACGGAGCTGACCATTGTGATCTCCACGTCCCTAACTACGGAGTCGGAAAGAGCCAAGGCGAGTACGATCTTGACCTTCAGAGGGGTGATATACCCATAGACCGCGACATCCTCCATAGCATACAGTAGCCCTAAATAGCATTCCGTAGCTTTCCCGCCTGCATTGACTGCAGATAGTTCAAATCTTCAAGCTTTGGACTGTTGACGTGCACGAGGGTACTCACCCCGCTCCTCGATAACATCCAAGCTGGTATGCGCAATATAATGGTATTTTATAGAGTGTTCATCTTGCTTGGCGAACGTGCGTATGAGAATCGGATGGTTTTGAGGAGAAATGAATGCTACCGCGTTCAAGCGAAGGTTGGGGGCCATGATCGCAACGGTCGGAGTTCTAAATAGAAATGAAGTTGTGTGGGTGAGATTAGATTAGATCCGTCCCCCGTTGTATGTAGCCTCCAATGATATTTTGTTTACAGCGTACAAGTCATGTACAGATTGCAATTGCAATAAGCATAGCATGATCATAGATCAGCAGCATCACTCTTAATATTAGCGATTAAGCTGCCCCTTGCCCAACAGAAAGGTTGCTAACACCCTCAGCAACTTCATCGATACCAGGTTCAATGAGTTTCGTGATCTGAAAAATTTTGAGCGCAGAACCTTCATTAGCTTATGGAGATGATTTACCTTCCCGATGGCTATTGTTCTCCCTGCATTGATGCAAAATTGAGGCGGATTCGAAATGAGATATCTTTAAAAACCTACCTTCATCTCGCAAGGTAAATCGACCCAGCTGGGGGTAGTCCACAAATCTTTCTACACACACTGGCGCGCTGACCTCAATGAGGGCGACGATTTTCTGCCCTGTTTGTGTAGACGACCCGTGAAATTCTATTCGCATGCAACAGTAAACAATTCAAGTACCTTTCTTCGCATATTGCGGGGGCTTTCTGGATTTTCGGCCAGTTGCTTTATCGTAATAGTGCAGAAGTGCCTTGATAAGTGCGTTAGAGATTTCTTTTCGGGAGATCCTGAATGCTTTGGGCTTACGGGTAATGTTACCTCCTCCGATAGCGTGTGGATATGCATTACTGCAGAATAACCAGCACAAATGATGCTCTTGTGCTCTAGAATCGCGAGCTGCGCCTCGAACTGTCGAACGGCATGGATGGGTTTGAGCGGACTCGTTAGCACGAATCCAGGACTGATGTCCTCATCTTCGACGCCACGCAATCGGACGCGAACATTGTCTCCACAGAGCGCCTGCGGGACCTCGGCCTCCATTTCGTTATAGATGGCAGTCACTTCAACTTCGTCCTTGTTGGGCATGAGAATTAAGTGGTCGTTCTTGCGCAACAGGCCTGATTCGACTTTTCCGACAATAATGGTCCCCATATCCTTGTATTTCTCTGAAATAGGCATCATCAGAGGTGCATTGAGCTTGCGGTCGACCATAGGCATGTGATCGACGTGCTCAAGGAAAGAAGGGCCACTAGAAGGGGGAAGTAAGACTCTATCTCAGCATGTTCAATCATACCACTCACTCCCACCATGAACACACATCCTTGGATGGCCGGTCCTTGAGGTTGACACCAGTGTAAGCGGAAATAGGAATGAAGGTGACGTCGGTCTTCGGGTTAAATCCAGCAGCTTTGATGAACGGGGTAAGCTTATCCTTGATCTCCTCGTACCGAGCCTTTTCCCAGCCAACGGTGGGGTCATCCATCTTGTTGATGGCAACTACCACCTTAGAAACACCCGCCGTCTTGACTAACATGATGTGCTCTCTTGTCTGGCCACCCTTTTCGAATCCAGTCTCGAACTCCCCCTTCCGTGCTGAGATAACAAGAATAGCAACATCTGCTTGCGCGGCACCAGAGATCATGGAAGGAACGAAGGTTTTATGTCCAGGGGCGTCGAGGATGGTATAGCGGCGCAAGTCAGTCTCGAAATAGGCCCGGCCCACTTCAACTGTTTTTCCTTTGTTTCTCTCTTGCGGTGTGGAATCGAGAGCCCAGCTGAGGTACCAAGATTCACGTCCAGCTTCTTTGGCATCTCGTTCGTATTTTTCCATAGTACGCTTATCCACCATACCCGTGATGTATAGCAGATTTCCACCCATGGTGCTCTTTCCTGCGTCGACATGGCCAATGAAAACGATATTTAGATGCTCCTTGACTGCCATGATAGATTAGATGGGCCTGGTTAATCGGACGATGAGCTAGAAACATACTTTGGCCATAAAGATCATCAAGGACAGTCTGATCTGCTACGGCTTTCACCTCCTGGGCGATTGCAGTTGTGTCCGTTTTCGATTTCTGGGTGCTAAAAGTCTTGGAAGCCGGTGCGGGTGTAGTGGGTTTGGATGTGGTTGAAGTAGCTGCAGACGTCTGTGCTACAACTGGGGCTGGCTTGACATCAGTCGCCTTGGTCTGGTTCTGGGATACGGGGGCGGCAGCAACAGGAGGTGGAGCAGGTTTTGAACCACCAATATTGAGAGAAATGGTGGGTGCCGGGCGGGGAGCTTCAGTCTGCTCAGGCCGTTCCGTTGGGGGCGGGGTCTGCTGGACAGGAGGCTGGGGAACGACGAAGCCTCTGCCGGGAACGAACTCGAAGGCGCCAGCGTTGAGCTTGCTCATGATCAAGATGGTGGTTGCAAAGATCACGAAGTTAGATAGCGAAAATCTGTAATTGACTCTACTTTTATCTATAACGGCTCCGACGTGGATCAGTTGGAGCAAAAAATTTACATGGGTTGCATAGGCCTTCCATATTACCCTACGCGAGCGAGTCTACAAAGGTTCAAGTTGGTCTGCACCGGTTTTCTGAGAGATTTTGTTGAATGCAACTTTGATAAACCGTGATCATCAGATCAGGGTCGACAGAGTACTGGCCCTTTGGCGCACTTGATCACCGACGACCACTCGCCTGGCTCCATCCTCACTATGTCTGATGAACACGAAGAGTATTTGGCCGTTCTCAAGGCCTCCTACGACTATGAACCGCAGTCAGACGACGAGATAGCGATTAAGGAGGACCAACTCCTGTTTCTGAAGGAGAGGGTTGATGATGAGTATGTCCCGGTCTCCGCTGTCTTCGCAGTTGGCTCATTCAACTACCCAACAGCTGGTGGAGAGTCAAGATCAAGGGTGATTCGCAAGAGGAGGAAAGCCCCGTCGGGCTCGTTCCTGCGGCCTATGTCGAGCAGGTCTGCCTGAACTGCGCAATACGAAAGAAATCATATTGACCATCTCTCCCAGGCCGAGCCTACTTCCAAAGTCAAGGTTTTATATGACTATGAATCCTCCGCGGACGGTGAACTTTCTGTTCAAGAGGACGAGATACTGTTGGTATTTGAGACGGAGCAGGACTGGATACTGGCCCAAAGTCAGAAAGACGATGGGAAAGCAGGCTTCGTCCCTGGAAATTATGTGGAAGCGTATGCCGAGGAAGAGGTCCCTCAGGCAACGCGAATCATTGTTCCTCCCTCAGTAAGTCGATTCCGAACTCGCCATCATATACTATACAACTCATGTTCCCCAGGCTCCACGTCCTGTAAGCACGTATGTTGATCCTGCCGACCGCGTGGCGTCCGCGAAGGTGTCGGCTGACGGAATTAAGACGTGGTCTGTGTCAGAAATAGACAAGAAAGGGAAGAAGAAGAAAGGGACATTGGGAGTAGGCAATGGAGCTGTGTTTTTCGCTAGCGAATCAGACAAGGTGCGCTTCATATCACTCTTCCAAACTCTGGGGCGCGACTGATTCTCCGTGTAGACTCCTGTGCAGAAATGGCAAACCGTCGATGTACAAAGTGTGGCAAGCGAAAAATCCAAGCATCTCAACATTGATATTGGAGGCGCAACCCCGACAAATCTCCACTTCCACGCAGGCTCGAAGGATAACGTCGACGAGATTATAGCGAAATTAAAATCTTCCAAAGCCCTATCCGATCCATCAGATACTCTAGATACCTCTCGCAATTCTACTGCTCGCTCTTCGTCGCCCGAGGATGTTCAAGCGCCGAAGAAAGCCTCCGTCCATTTCTCAAGTACATCTCCAGTTATAATCCCATCATCAGAGGAGGAGGAAGCGGCCGAAGAACAAGAAGAGGAAGAAGAAGAAGAAGAAGAAGAAGAGGAACCATATGTAAAAGGACCTGTCAATGGACACCCCGCACATAGTGACAGCGGGGAAGCCGGGATTGCTCTATACGATTTCGTTGCGGACGGAGACGATGAATTATCGATTTCGGAAGGAGAACATCTCACCGTTTTGGAAAGGGACGGTGACGAGTGGTGGAAGTGTCGCAATTCTAAGGGATCTGAAGGCGTTGTCCCTGCTTCCTATATCGAGGTATTTGGTCCACCTCATAACGTTGGCTCGGCATTTACTTACAGTAACGTAGGTCTCAGCCTCTTCTGTTACTAGATCAATTGCTGCATCAAGGGCTCCACCACCTGCACCTCACGAAGAAGAGGCAGAGGAGGAAGACGAAGCCGCCGCGGCTGAAGAAGAGAGACAGCGAGCAGAAGAAGGACGTATAGCGAGAGAACAAGAGGCAGCAAGAGAACGGGAGAGAGCCGAACAGGCACGGAAGAAGGCAGAAGCTCAAAAACGAGCAAAGGATGCTGCCGCCTCCGCCGAATTGGAGCGCAAGAGACGCAAGGAGGCTGCTGCAGCTCGTCTATCTCCTCCGCCAGCAGTGCAAGTATTTCATTTCATTATTCCCTGTATGACCCTTATACATCAGTAGTGAACCGAAAAGGAATGGGACACAAAGTAGCTCAGGTTCCAGCTCAAGTCGACCATCTGTGGAAAACAACCGTCAGTAATCAGAGCTGTCACATCGTATTCCATTCAACTAAAAGTTCATCTCTTAGGGCCGCCTCCGGAGCGTACACGCGTATGGCACGACCGCAGTGGTCAATTTCGTGTGGAGGCTGCTTTCTTGGGCTACAGTAATGGCAAGCTCAGGCTGCACAAAGTCAACGGAGTCATTGTAGAAGTTCCAGCAGAGAAGATGTCGGTCGAGGACATGAAATTTGTTGAGCGCATGACAAGCAAGAGTTCGCGACCACCATCGTCTAAGCAGATATCAGAAGACGATATACCGCTTGGGCTCTCCCGGCCTGGTGCAGGATCGGGTCTAAACGCCGCACCACATGCTCCTTCCAAGAAGGCCCCGAAAATCGATTGGTTCGATTTCTTCCTCTCTGCAGGCTGTGATCTTGATGACTGCACCCGATATGCTGCATCGTTTGAGAGGGACAAACTCGATGAAAACCTTTTGCCAGATATCACAGATGGGACCATGCGGTCATTGGGTGTACGAGAAGGAGACATCATACGTATAACCAAGGCCATCGAAAAGCGAAAGCCAACTGATAACCTCCACAAGCCCAGCAAGCGTACACAAGAACAAGAACGTCGTGACGAAGAATTAGCACGGGCATTGCAAGCCCAGGAGTCAGGGGGATCGCGAGCGCCGGCCCCGAATCTTTTCGCGTCGGGCCCTGGAGGTGTCTTGAAGACTCAGACTCGTCGCGGAAGGCCTACACCAAGTAAAAGTTTGCCCCCAGCAACGGTCGACCTCAAAGCAATCTCCACTGTGTCTGATCAAATACGCACATCGTCCCCACAGATCCTGACCCCCACAAGTGCGCCAACATCCTCCATCCCTGTCAGTGCTCCACCTCGTTCTAGCTCTGCGGCACCGGTACCTAGTGGCTTTGACGATGATGCTTGGACAAATAGGCCCAGCTCGACGAAACCCATGGTTGGAAGCCCTCGCGCTCCTTCTGCTCCCCCAACAACAGCCGCGGCAGCGACACCTCCAGCTCCCGCGCCGGCCCCAGCGCCGGCCACTCAACCCACTCCTACAATATCGCCTCCTCCAGCTCAGCCCTTGTCAAGCAATAATCTTGCAAAAACCACTGAATCTGACATCTTTGATCAACTCTCACGATTGAGTGAACTTCGCAAGCAGTCAACACCTGTCCAACCCCCCGCATCGGCACCACCTGCTGTTATTGTCCCTCCCAGCTACCCAGCAGGTCTTGGCATGGGGTCCTCGCCTTCTCCAATGGGCCAGTTCCTCCAGCACCCTCAGTTGACTGCCCCTCAACAGTTACCACAGCCATACAATGGCCCTCGAGGTCCATTCGCTCCTGTTCCCAGCAACCAGAGCCTATTGCAGCCTTTAATACCCATGCAGACAGGCTTCAATGGCATGATTCCAACGAGACCTGGCCCTGCTGTCTCTCCGTTCGCGAACAGCCCATCCCCTTCTTTCCTTTCTCAGCAACCCACCGGATTCCATTCAGCCCAGCCTATGATGTCTCAACCAACCGGCATGCCTTTCAATGGTTATAATCCTATGCAGAACACGGGCGCTTTTGCTCCTGTCCAGAGCCGTACGTAACTCCGGTTGTTGTTAGTATATCTGGCTAATCCCAACTCTTCCAGACATGACCGGATTCAACCCCAACTTTGGACAGTCTCCCTTCGATAATTCCATGTCCCCGCCCCCGCCTGTCCCGCCACTTCCTTCTCCGCCTTCCTCTGCCACTAATACCTCGCCCGCTAATATCTTCGCTCAGATGAAGTCGGGCACATTTGCGACTGACAACAATAACAATAACAATCTGCAACCACAGCAGCCTGGTGTGTTTCGATAAACCATGCTATATAGTTTCACTCATCTGGTCTTTCATATAGGTCTTCCTGCGCAGGCTACAGGATGGGGCCAACAGTACCAAGGTGGATACATGGGGTTCCAGCGTTGATCGATGATCATCATACCCGCCTTTTTGATTAAGCAATCAATATCGATTATCCCTGGATGACCATACAACTGAATAAATATGATACAATGTCCAACTTATGAAGAAGCTTCTATAATGCCTTGAGCATATCCTACTCGAAGGAAATATGTCCTCAATGTCTGCCTAATCTCCGGCGCTATCTCCCGAGACAAGAGATCGGTTGCAAGAGGATATATGGCCGGCAAATATCTCGAGAACTTGAGATACGATAAAATTAGTTGAGTACGACCTGGGCGGTAGGAAGTATACTTACCGTCTTGTCGTCAAATCGGCAAAAACCGTCTAGAATTTCGGCCACCACGGGCGTCCATGCGACAATGTTTTTGCTTTGAGTATCTGCGCGTAACTTGTTATAATCTTGGAGTACGCCCAACCCCAACCTGTTTCAGAGTGAGTTTTTCGCGTAACAAATGCAAATAAAAAACGAACGGCAGAAGACGCTCCGCGATCTGGGGACGTGCGGCATGATGCTCCGGTCGAGGGTCATAATACATCTGCAAAAGTACATGGACTAAAGTCGCAGCACTGCTAGACTCCTGTTTCAAGAGATTTGGCAAGTGTTTCATGAATCCTGCGAAATTCACACTGTGAACAATACATACAGAAGGATATTGGAACCAACGCACCAACTTTCCAAAGCCCAGTTCGAAGCTCCTTGTCATCATTGAACATCCTGGCAAATTGATAACTGTGGTCCAAAACACCCATCAATCGCAACAACTGCTCCGGAGGTATAGTCGTATATACATTGTTGTTGCGAAGTAGGTCGTTGGTGGTTTCAATTAGCAGTAGCTGAAGAACACACTTGACGATGATCTGCTTGAATATCCGACGACGCTCTGCGAGCGACGACTTAGCCTCCGATTTCGGCTGCTCGCTATTGGGCGAAAGAGGTGCGGGCAGGATGGCTTGACCATTGTAATCTGAGGGAAGGTGAGATGGATGACGTGTATAGAGGTAAGCGCAACGACCTGTCCCTTCAGCCACTTCGGTTGAGTTGCCATCGATCTCCACACGAAGGCTCTCATCGAATAACTGATGCGGGGTAGTTGTCCTGAAAAGCTTCACAAAAGTCGTCGTCACCCGTTCCCAGCGTGCAGAACTTAGTTTGGCCACATTATTTTCTAGAAGCTGCTGCAAGCAAGACGTTCCGATACGAGCAAGCGTGTCGTTCTCTGGATGCAAGGTCAGATAGGAAATACCTTGAGATAGAAGTTCAAACCTTGACATATGCAAACACACAACAAGTCCAGTAAGCCGTCAAGGAAACGTTCCAGAATGTCGAAGTAGAAAGTGTATAGATCGATAAGATCACGCAAGGCTTGAATCATGGTGGTGGAAAGCCACACGCTCATGTCTTCCTGGGTGCTGAATCGTGAAAGGTCATGACTGGATTTCAAGACGGCAAAAATTGGGAACAGAAGTTCTTGGCAGACTGTGTCCCAGAATTCCACCGGGTAAGTCGAACCATAGGTTTTGAGGGTCGTGAAAAGAGAGTCGAGGGCTCTAAAACGGGTTTGAATGAATTCAGCCGCAAAGCGAGTTAAACGTCACGTACAAGCGACGAACTTCGAGGTCTTCCCCGTTCATGATAATATCATAGAATCCAAAGAGAACAGGGAACCAGAACTTGATCATCGCATCGTCCATGGGCGAAGTGTTGCCGTCAGAAGGAACTGTCAGGGAGCATTCGGGGCATTTAAGCATGACAGGTATAACATCTCGCAACATGGCGATGGCCAGCAGACTGATCTTCTGGAACTTGCTGACTTTGCAAAATTCCGTGATACAGACCGTGAGGTCAGCGAATGCACCATGACGGATGATGGCAGCAAAGTGGTCCTTATTCAATCTTGTCACGATCTCAAATGCAGAGTTAGCGATCCGCTCTATGAATGAAACAGTCAGCAGCAAGTTACATAGGTTCAGATTTCACTGTTGACCTGTTAGGACCTTTGATGCGGCGGAGAAGACGCCAAACATTGTCCGCCAGCCAGAGCGCATATTTTGCACTCTCGCCTGAATCATTTGTTGTATACATTGTAGGACCTGTTCACCATAACAATTAAGCCAAGGTACGATT
The DNA here is from genome assembly GCA_014905825.1 of Lyophyllum atratum. Taxonomy (NCBI): domain Eukaryota; kingdom Fungi; phylum Basidiomycota; class Agaricomycetes; order Agaricales; family Lyophyllaceae; genus Lyophyllum; species Lyophyllum atratum. The sequence continues at coordinate 1,610,039 of JACGCN010000002.1, read as the reverse complement.
AGGTTACATTCGCAGTGGAGTCGAACGCACCATATCTCGGACTTCAGGATTTTGATTGTGAATCATGGTGTACTCAAATGGCTTTAGGAAGTCCTTTTGGAACTTGAAATGGGGCAGTTCTTCTTTCTCTAGAAATCGCATAGCGAGTTGTCGAAGGGAGTCTAGGGCAAAAAATGCAACATGAGGATTGTTGTGACAACAAACCTAAATTGCTGCATGAGATAAAAATGTAACCCGCAGCAAACAGTAAACGTACGAGTTTGAAGTGTTCTCCGAGAATATCCCACAGGTTCGACCACTCTAGACGGATTCGAGTCATGTTGTAATACGAGATCTCGACCAGCTTCTGAAGACTGAACATTCGAGGGTGCTGAGATAGACCTGATGACTGTATTTCCTCCCAAGAGACATCGCTCAAGGCTTGAACAAAGTCTACAATGGCAGTCTGCGACACGTAAGTTAGCAGCGCTCAATAGTGTGAAATAGTAAGCAGGAAGGCGTACACCAGACAGAAAGTGGCTCAAGGAGAACACCATATCCGCAGCGACTGTGATGTGCGTTGAACGACTTTCATTAGCAAGCTCTTCTGTTGGGAGTTTACGGGCACGGCTGGGAGCGGGGTAAGACACAAAAGAAAAGGTCGACATGGTACCCTAACCTTTTTTTCCCAGAGTCTGGCACTTCGACTCCGCTGCTGATAAGCTGCATGTGTTCAAGTTGACTAACACAAGTTAGCACTTCGTGCCATGAACCTTTCAAGTTGTTGCCCTCGGTGACTGCAACATCAAGCAACGTCTTGATAGCTTCCATGTTCTTCGTCTTCATTTCCCCCAAATTATTCAAGAAAGTGAACTTTGCGAGCGTCGTAACGAATGCATTGCGCTGGAGTTCGAGATCGAAGAAGCATACAATGTGGATAGCATTCTTGAAGCCATCCAAACATAGCTCGACGACTTCGAGATCATTAGTTTCCTGAAGAGGTCCAGATAGGCCGGCTAGGAAGGGTATCCATGCAACTTCGAACATAGGGCGAACGTGAACGAAATGCGATGCACTGAAGAATTCTCTGGAGCCTTTGCGTTGCGATCGCATCATGGTCCTAAACAAGGCCTAAATAGATTTCTTTAGTGGTGAAAAATCTGAAGTGTAACAGTTCGCACCTCGGTCTTAGTAGCCATTCCGTTTGACTGCATTACATAGGCCTCCTTTTGTAGATCCCTGCCGACGTTGGCCAGTGCATTCGCCAGTCCAGGTCCACTCATATTCAGACCAAGCACCGCCTCAACTTCATCCTTCATCCTGATCTCGTTCGTCACGATTTCGTCGTAGATGCTGGACAAAAAATCTTCCGGAAGGTCGTTGTTGTCATTAATTCCTCGATTGTTCTTGGTAAAATCTGTTTTGGTCATCCGCTTTTTTATCTGGGGATTATGTGCGTCCGTGTTGAGCAGGATGACGGAGTATGCGAGGATATACGCGGTGTCTAGGCTCGTTAGCGTAATTTATGGAAGCTTTGTTGGAAGATCGACTTACCAGCGTTAGCAAATGGTGTCTTGGCATTTCCTGCTATGTATCGCTCCGCAAATTTGAGCATGAATCGATCAATCTTCTGCGCTTCCCCGGGTAGGCGGAACGACTGAAGGAAGAGTCTTAGAGCGTTGACAAACGGAAGGTCTCTGAAATCAAGCTGGTCCACAAATGCATGCATTGTCGCCACATTTTCTTCATCCCTGGTAAAATTCAATATGATGACTCGCCTTCCTAGAAAGACAACTTACCCTTCGCCTAAATATTCGCCAATCATACTTTTACTCAGTCCGTCGGTGGTAAGTAAAAATTTTGCAATGTCGAGAGGAGCTTTGCTGGGTATAAATCCAGTTTCAATCAAAAATTGAACACCCTACAAACAACACTCAGTGACATAATGTATGTGTATATCAAAAGACATACCCGTTTTGGTTTGAAATTAAACTTCTTGATTCCTTCCAGAAGCGTTGTTTTCTTTTGTTTTGCGCTTTCAAACTTACTGGGGTCGTCCACAAGATCGGGTGTGGGTTGACGTAGAGTCTCTGCACTTCCAATCGAAGTAGACAACTTGTCGAACGATCCCTCAGGTGTGATGGGTACCTCCTCTCCTACATGCGACCTCGCAGGCGTGGCAAGGGGTTCATCGGCAGCTTTTCCTGCAGCTGTTCCCCATGCGACGAGAGAGCGCAACACAGCAGCAAGACAATCAAGCCCTTGACGCTTTAGCTGACTGTCTGAAAGACCCATGACTGATGTGTCCATGGTCCCAGAAACTGATAGAACAGATGATATGGACGGAGTTGACGCCATGGACTGATTTTTGCTGGTGGGGCTAAGAGCAGGGCTTGGCGGTTCATTGCCTCTTTGATGAGCAAGAGAGGAAGGCGTCGTGCCAATTTTAGAGATGATGTTGATCAGACTGAAAAATATTGAGACGGTTACAATATAGTCGGAACATGCAACTCACTGCTCATATATGTTATCGGCAGCCTCACTGTCACAGTCGTAATTGAGGTAAATTTCGACGAGAGCCTGAGGGTCCTGGCACAATCTTGAAAGCATTCCGAGAATGACCGCTTTCTGCTTTAGAGTGGATGTTCTCATCTCAAGAATTGGAATGAAGATCTCGTGTAACAGGACTTCAATCTCTTTCTGTGAGACTGTCAGTACATTCAGTCATATACAATCGTGTAATAAGATACCTTGAGCTTGGTGCGCATTCCAGACAAAACTCGCCAAAATATCTCGACGCTGATCTCGAAAACCTGCGGAACTGGGCTGACCGCGTTGCGACTCAGACTCAGGCAAAGGTATTGATTGATAGCCTGAACGAAAGTTGTTGCTTCATTGGAGGAGCTGGAATATATGATGGCGATGGGGTCCACAAACAGGGGCATATGCGAGTTCAAAACGGTTAACACAAGATGAAGGGAAAGCAATTTGGAACGCATAGCGTGTGACTTGAGATCTCGTTCACTAGGCGAACCTTGAAATCAGACTATAAATGGGATTCAACGGATGACATACCTCTCAGTATTGAGCGGCTTCATTGTTAATTTGCAAAGGGCGCGGAATACGAGGAAAGCATCTTTGATGAATAGATCATTCGGGGTCAGATTGCGACCATGATCCCCTTCTGGCAAGGCATCCAGCGGATTGACGGTTTCAAAGTTTTGCCTAAGATACACTTCAGCGTTTGTGGAAATATTAAGAGGAATATTGATGTACAATGTCAGCCGTATCGGAACCACTTGTTCGGGAGGCTCCCTACCGTTCGGTGACAATGGTAACGAGGTCTGAGAACTTGCAGCCTCTGATGACAACGGCTCGCCACCGATATCAGGATTGGGCATGGCATCCGGCTCTAGTGCTGAAATTGTGAACGAAGCGCGAGCGGACGATGGCGCGCTTTCTTGCGTAGTTGCAGAGGGCAAGGCTGGATCGCTGGCGTCTTTCGATGTATGGCTGATCCTGCATCGAGCAAAAACATGTTGTACCATTTGTGTGAGGCCCCCTTGTGCAACTCCCTGGTTTACAGGGTCCGAGCTGAGCAGGTATACATTGTATACCGTTCGGACTGCTTTGAGAAGGGAAGAATGATGGACAAGAATGGTCGGCGACAGAACGAGAGAAAGTAACGCTTTCACGATCTGCAACGAGACTGTTTCTGGCGTGGTTTCCGTATGGCAGGAAGCGATAGTGTGAGCCACCAGGTCTACCAGAGAGGGCTGAGGGATAGAAGCTTGTGATCCAGTCGCGGGGTTTTTGCCGGGGTGGCGTGGAGATGGAGGAGGTGAAGGGATTTGATTCTGCAGTGTGTCGGGCTCAGTGAAGAAGGAATAAGAGACGAGTTTGGATATGCAATCCAAGCTAGCTATCATCAGTTTTTCATTCTTCGTTTCGCAGGCGAGACGTAGAGGCTCAAATATCTCTCGAGGACGATCTCCTCCTTGGTCAGCACGAATCATCTCCAGCGCCTTCTGAGTGCTTTCTCGAAGCGGAGCAGATCGTTTTGCTTCCTTCGAAGCAGCAATAGTCTCCAGAGCAGTTGAAATAAGAACCACGGATACAGTATGGCCTTTGGAGATAGTCAATGAGCGTCTGTGAGGCCGCGGTGTTCCCTCCACCAGACGTGGGCTGGGAACTGGAGAATTCTCCTCTATGATATCTCGCGACGGTTTCATCGGAGGGGTTGGGGGTGCTGTCGAGACTTCTTCCAGGGCCCCAGGTTTAGGATCAGGATCTCCGTTGACCTCAAGATGGTATACAGGTTGGCTGGATTGCGCTGTTGTTGCGTCTCCTTCAGATGCTATACGGCGGCGTTCATCATCCTTCTCAGTCTCCTCCAATGTTTCCACGGCATTGGAAATCACTGGAAGCTTTCCCTCGAGATGAGAGACTGGTAGGCTAGATTCCGTTGTCGAGTGCCGCTGAGGGGTCGCGGGTGTTGTGGGTCTGGAATCGTCATCCCGTCCGTTCTCCTTCACGTCTTTCTCCTCAACCTGAGGTCTGACTGACGCTTCCACTTCTCCCTCCGTCATTTCCCCGTCCAAAGCTTCAACCGCCGAAGAAGTGGCTGCAGCTGATTCGTCACCAATTATAATGGCCTGTTTGTCCCCGAACCTTGCGCTGTGCCCGTTCGCAGGAGGAGAGAGGGGTAGTGGGACATTGTAGGCGCTGGGAACGGCTTCCATGCAAGCCTACGCGAGTACTTTGCGATGATGAGTTGGACGTTGTAGGTGTTGTCACAGACCGTAATGCCGCTGCGTTCGCAGCATGCGGCACGTGTTCCTAATACGGAAGTCTGTCGAAATATAAATTTTGCCCCTAAAGATGACTTCCACTACCCCAGCGACGATCCCTGCTGGTGCATCTGCTGCAGTTCTTCAACCCTCCGAACCAATATCGAAGGACGCTGTTTCTGTACAAGGACCTGATTTTGACAAACCTTTGTCATTGCTCCAGTTTCTACAAAGTTATGAACGCATCGGATTTCAAGCGAATAGTTTTGGCAAGGCAATAGACATTGTGAACAAAATGGTTCGTACGTTATATCATATCGTGATTTATATCATACATACTCGCTGTTTTAGAGAAAGTGGCGCCTATCAGATGAACCCCTGGACGACGATGAATCAGATTATTATTCGTCGCCAGAGATCCGCGCGCAAACTCGCTGTAACATCTTCCTGGGATATACGTCAAACCTCATCTCTTCCGGCCTACGCGAGGTGATTCTCCACCTCGTCAAGCACAAACATGTAGCAGTACTTGTCACGACCGCAGGCGGAATTGAAGAAGACTTCATAAAATGCATCGGGAAGACCTACCTTGCGGACTTTAATCTCGATGGAGCAGACTTGAGGAAACGTGGAATGAACCGCATAGGAAATCTGGTTGTTCCAAATGATAATTACTGTAAGTTCGAGGATTGGCTTATGCCGATTTTGGACACCATGCTCGCCGAACAAAAAGAGACTGGGCAAGTTTGGACGCCAAGCTCATTTATTCGGCGGCTTGGGAAGGAGATTAACAACGAAGAATCTGTTTACTACTGGGCGTATAAGGTATGTCATAGCGACCTCAGGTGAACACATGAGTGTATCTTACCTGACTGGGATCAGAACGACATCCCTGTCTTTTGTCCCGCCCTCACTGATGGTTCTATCGGTGACATGATTTACTTCCATTCATTCCGCTCTCCTGGCCTAGTCCTCGATATCGTTCAAGATATCCGGGATCTAAATGAACGGTCCCGGACGTCTCGCAAAGCTGGGATGATCATACTAGGAGGTGGTGTATGCAAACATCAGATTGCCAATGCCATGTTGATTGTGAGCTTCATGTCGAGTCGGTACAAAACGTCAACCGACGATGTCATTTTTCAGCGTAATGGGGCTGATTTCTCCGTCTTCATTGTGCGCCTTCACGTACAAACTTTCCATACCCTCGTGCTACACTGACGCGCCCTGGTCTGCCAGAACACTGGGCAAGAATTTGATGGCTCAGATTCTGGGGCCCGACCGGATGAGGCAGTCTCTTGGGGCAAAATCAGGGCAGGTGCTGAGGCCGTGAAGGTTTGGACTTCTTCCTTAAAGAATGCGTCTCTGTCTCTCATATTATGGCTTGAAGGTATATGCAGATGCGACACTCGTGTTCCCAATGTTAGTAGCAGCTACATTCGCACAAGACGTTCAAGGCGCGTGAGGCCAGAGCAATATATCAGCAAAGTTTACTTTAGGCCCCAAGCCTTTGTCCTATCACGCTCCATCCGCGTCTAGATGGTACTTTGTATGAGCTCCATATCTTCAGATGGTCATAATTGCTAACCTTTCATCTCCCCCGACCACAGGATTAAGTCATCCCGTAGAAGCTGCAGTATTGCCATAGAATCCCGCAGAACTTGGTCCCCTGGATCGGAAGCATCTACAGACAGGACTGCGTCGTCGAAAGCGCTTTTCGCCAAGTGGCATGCACGCTCAGGGCTCGTTTTGATGTCTAGCGAATGCAAATCACTACCCCTCTGTACTCCTGATACGTCGACCACTAACCATGGTAGTACACGGAAAAATTGAGCGCCAATCCCAGCCTCGTTGGGTGCAATGGATGCAATGTAGCCAGCGCGTGCTTATAGGCTAACCTGTAAGCTTTCAGAGACAAATCCGCAAAGCGATCCCTGTCGCGCTTCAGGCCTAATTCAGCCAGGTAACGACAGTAGTCCCCTTTCCTGGTTCAAACGAGCCTTGAGGGCGGCTTTAGTGGATAAGATGCCTTACTCACAGTTTGGAATAAAATACCGTCTCCTCTCCGTCGTTGGCGGCAGGTAGCAGTTCGCGGTCCAGCAGACGAATGACATCTCTGCATACTCCGGTCAGCTCACTCTCAATGCGATCTCGTTGCCGCTGGATGAGATGAACAGGACCACTCCGTGTCGATTGCAATTTATGCAGCGCGTCTATGACCCTCCAACTATTCCGCAAGTTGTTGGTGACGGTTTTATATGCAACAGAAAGAAGACTACGTTCTTCAGTTGAGAGCTGAGGGCCATAGTGGTCGATCAACAACTTCATTTGTTTGACGACATCTGGAAACCGCCGTAGATAAATGTGGGTGTCCTTTGCTGGACAGGATACACTGTACAGCATGGGGCTGACCTTCATGGCGTCCGGCTTCTCCTGCAAGCTCGGCAAGGAAGAACATCTCTTCTCGCATCGGTCTCGTTCTCGCCTGTTGCCATCAGTCAGAATGAGGGATTGATGTGTCTCTTGAATCTGCGAATCTTACAGGCGACATCGTGGTCAGCGGTAGGGTGGATGAGCTGAATGAGAAGGCTCAGTGAGGTTTTTGAAGGGTTGCGTCTGAACGTCCCCGTGGTCAGGGCAAAGGGAATTAATAACATGTGTTGGGATTCATAGTGTTGAAGGCCTCGTTGAATGCGTCGATCATATCACACTGGGCACCAGACACGCGGACGAGAAAGCAACTGCTGTAATTGTGATAGTGTAGCATTAGTATGACATGGTGTTGTAAAAATCTTTTAAGATGGAGGAGAAAATGATTATCGCTTTTCTCATATCCTCATACTGAAAGATTGTTTACATGAGCTCAAATGAATCGGTAAGAAAAAAAAAGGAAGGTTACCTCGGCATTACTGTAACTAATGCGGAAGTGACCCGTATGCTTGCGATCACTGGCCTCCGGATCAGTAGCAAACATATACCCTGAACAGGTGGTGTTAGATCGAGTGGCACAATTGTAAAGAAACAAACATACCGGGGCCAAAAAGGACGCCAGCCTCTGCCAAAGCAATCCAAAGTTTCATCTCCAGAGCCTCGTGGCCAACAGCGGCAAAAGAAGGATGGTGATCAAAAGTTAAATTGAGCTGCGAGAGGAATCAGTCCACTTGGATCAGAGGACAACAGGATCCCATCTACCCAAATGAACATTCCTGCGGTAGGGGGGGTGAAAGAGAACACAGGAGCATGTGGCGACAAATTCATCGTCGACTTCAGCGACGCGACATAGACAGGAATCCCCTGTAGCGCTCCCGTGGCATTCATCGAGAGCTCTAAATTGAATTGCTCGTGAAGGCAATCAATAAAGAAATCACGTCTTTGTTGGTACTGCACGCGAAGAGCTGCATGGCGGTCATTCAGTCCCGACAAGTAAGGAAGAAAGCAAAACTGGACAACCTTTTAACCATCGAACATAACCCTTGAATTGCCATTCTTGCATCAACTTGGCCACAAAGATCTATTGCATGGACAGTGAGTCCATCTGGGGCGAATTCGCTGAGGAAATCAATCACTTGACTAAAGCCACATGGCGACTGCGTCGTCGTTTCGGCCTGCCTTTCCAGTCGTTCGGCGAACATAGAGTTACATGTGAACCACCCCATCCGACATCCAGGCGCGATTGTCTACATTAACTGAGTGAGCTCGTGAAGGGAGTACGGGTTATATAGTAGTCTACCTTCGAGAAGGTGTCCAGTCGGATTACTCTTCCTTGATGATCGAACCTGTCATATGAAATGAAATTACGAGAGTGTGGAATGTGCATCTATTCTGTACCTGAGATAACTAGGCGCTAATTGCGCTATATATTCGTCGTCGTCGTCCGCTACAAAATTGGAATGTATGCTCCGCTCAGCAGGCGGGACGTAGGCGCCTGCTTGGAGAAAATAGTACGGATCATCCTCCACGATGATTATATCTGGGGCCGGAAGTCAGTCAAGCGCCTTCGCAAGGGATATGTCATGCCTACCAAATTCCACGCAGACGTCATATATTTCGCGCTTTCTAGCCGCTTGCATTGTCTTCATATGGTCCCATATTAGGGATCCAGCTGAAGCGAAAGAAATAGACTCACGATTCCTGTGGGATTCTGGCCAACGGGTATGGTATACATAACATGCGGTCTAAGCATTTCCTTCTCCGTGATTCAAGCAATCTCTATTCAAGGGCAGGAACATTACCTAGGCATAGCGCGCAGGGTTTCGTCCCACTCGGATAACAAGGTCCGCAAGGCGTCAGCCTTCATCCCATGACCGTCCATCGGCACAGAAACGACTTTGATGTCGTAAGGTAGCATCATCGACACGGCGGAGGGGTAAGTAAATTCGGCGGCGAGAACGCCTTCTCCGGGGTTGCATAGGGTCAGTACGACTTTGGCCCACCCATCAGTGTTTCCAATATGAGCAAGGGTAGTATAGTTTGCGTATGCTGGTTGATAAACCCTCTCGGTAAATTCTTTGAAGAATGACTGCAGCGAAGGGATACCCGTGGCCATGCTGTATTGCAAGGCTTCCGCCAAATTCAGCTCCCCGGGGTTGGCTGGGTACTTTGGGATTTGGATGGGTGAGGTTTTCACTTTGCGACCGGAAAAGAGGTTCCAAAACCATGTCAAGGAAGAGGCTTCTTTTGGCGCTGCTAAAGGGAACGCGCTAGGCACTAGAGCATCCGCACCCACGGAAGAAAACGGAAAATAGTCCGGATGTGGTAGACCTGAGTATATGTTCAAAACGAAATGATTGAGTGCAGAGCAGAGAAAAGCTGACCTCCAGCCAGGCTGATAACTCCTGGTTTACCGAAATACTTTTGTAGACCTTTGAGGGGGGATGTAGCTCTGGCTCGAGAAACCCGTGAAAGATGATGCGACAGATCGTCAGCGTCCGGACGTTTCTCATAAGACATTGTGGGGAGTGTGTCTACGATGTGAGGATGCAATGTCCGGTGTTATCTGCCCTTACATGCGAAAATATGAGCCAAAAAAGGCTGCGGTGTGAGATAACGGGTTCGGGCCATATGATAAGCTCATGTTGACAAAGCGATGACATACAGGGCCGACAAATCGCAGGGATGATGCCAAGGTCATGTGTATGTTTTTTTTGAGTTGGTATGTAGGGAGGAATGGCAACTCTGGGGGGCACCACACGAAAAGACGCGTGAAAGGTCGGAGAGGGTTTGCTCGAACGCGACAGATCAAAATGAATCACGGTTTACATAAGAAACGCGTCCACCAACTATGGCGCAATCCAACCTGGAATAGTGCATTTCACTTTATACGCGCACGCGTTATGCGATGCTTTCGTCCATGATTCAGGTCTAGCGACGATTGACGAAACCAGTGCAATTATTTGATTCATACTGGTCACGATGGAAAGTTGTCTTCGCGAACATAGATGGTTAAACGATTGTGGGTGTTTGTAGTAACAAGGAACGTGAGATGGAGATGTCCGTGATAAGTGTGGTCTCCCGTGGTACTGCATGGACTCTGCCTGCTAGTCGTAGCAGAGCACGATGTTGCTGACCCACTTGTGAAACTCTCCTTCCATACGTGAAGCCATGCTTCGCGCGCTCGTTACGTAGCTTGTTGATAGGATGATGAACAACGTCGCCAGGGAAGGCGGTAAACCGTCTGGACGCGAAATAGGGTTAGATGTCGAGGCGATCATTGATAAGAAATAAAAACATACCTCAAGCGAAGCCCCTCTTCACCCTAACAAGAAGCGCGATGTGCGAGCATCCGAAGGTCGCCTGAACGTTGGGAGGTGAGTGGGGTCTGAAGAAAAGTCAGAGAAAGGTAGAGGGTGAGGTGAATGAAGAGGGTACCTCGGCATCAACACACTGGGGCCATTGATACACGCAGGTTGGATTGGGCCTTTTATGTGGGACGGCTATTTCTCGGGGCTACTCCATTCGTCGAAGGGATGTCCCGCAATCGATGGGGGATGACAGCGGTGATCCCTGATTAATGATTCTTGTGGTAAACTGGTGTGGTGTGTGGGTGCCGCGTCTCGATTGGCCAACAAAACCTTCACGGGAGAACATCCCGATTCCCGCTTCCGACAAGTTTAGGGCCGGTCACATAGGGCGGTGTCACAATTCCGTCAGGCGGCCGTCTCCAACACCGACCATCACTCACCAACAAATCCCCTTTTAACGGAGGAGGTAGAGAGTTAGTAGCTAGCTGGAAGAGGGAGAAGCGAGGTACGTTCCGAACTACGATGCCACGAAAAACTCCTGCTGAACTATCCTTCAAACAGTTCAGAAGTTGTTTTGAGAATGGCATATCAGTTTTCAAGGAAGGGATGCTTCAAGTGTGGCAACCGTGCGTCACTTTCCCCTCCCTTGCTTTCCAAGCCAAACGAAGATTTCAGTCGGTCACATTGCCGAGAATTGCTCTTCTGATCAAAGGCTTTGCTACAATTGCCGTCAGCCAGGACACGAGTCGTCTGCGTGTCCATCTCCGCGCACAGTTTCGGCGAAGCAGTGTTACTCCTGCGGTGGAGTCGGCCACATTCAAGGCACGTATAAGTTGAACATGAACCAATCGGGACGCCTGGCTGACTTGTTAATCAGCGGAATGTCCCAGTTTGAGGGTTCAGCAGCAAGGTGGAAATCAGAAGTGCTATGTAAGGCTTAGACCAATCGTTCTGTCCGTATCCTGACGCGAAGCCTTGCCGCTGACAGAACTGCGGCCGTTTTGGCCATATTGCTCGTGCTTGCCCCAATGGTACTTTGGGGCTACTGGGTTCGCTTCTCGCGCTCCGCCTCCGGGTCGTGCCTTGAACACATCGACCTTGCCTCCCGTCAAATGCTACCGTTGCGGCGGTCCGAATCATATGGCTAGGTATCTTGGTGCCAGATCAATGTCTGTGTAGATCATACTGATCATCGTTCCGCACAGGGACTGCCTCGCTGCGCCTGGCACTGGGGGCATCTTGGACAGCACTCCGACTGGCCCAGCGGCCGGAAACATTAACAAGACCAAGACCTGCTATAAATGTCAGCAAGAGGGTCATGTGAGTAATCGCTCATTGTGAGGAGCGTAAGACGCGTTCTAACGCATCCCTCAGATTGCCAGAGAATGCCCTGAGAATGCCGAATTTATCGGGTGAACACCTTCGTCTAACCTTCTATGGTGTTGATAAGACCTCCGGACCTTGCTGTCAAATTTTATCACCGTCTAGTAAAGAAGAGTCCATGTCCTAAATGTTCTGCATCTCCTTAGCCTGTTTTGATGCGAAGACTAATGAGGCGTCGAGCAAGAAAGGTCCCCCTTAGTCTCCCATTGGTTCCTTCTCACTAGTTTGTATTTGCACCCGTTATCGTTTGCCATCGATATCATCGACATGACATCCCCTCGCACCATTGTGACTCCCATCATCCTTGCATGTGGTAGCATGCGAAGGCATCGTCGATACATTTCAATGGTGGTCGCACATCAGGTCGACGGGAGAACTACATTGAGGGACCCTGTTTTCGAGAGGTCACAGAACCGTGAAGCTAAGATTAGCAAAAACAAGTGCCTCAGAGACGTCGTAGTATCTTAGTACACTAGGATTGAAAGGGAATCACAAATATGTGTCACGTTAGCACTTCTTCTCTTCACCCAGTCCATGTATTGGCCGGCGGCATGTTCTTCGCTCGTACGACGGCCACGCGGACCTACTTGTCATAGAACTCTTTTCTCTCTTCCCAACTTCTCGGATCTCGCTCCCTGGAACACGGATTCAGAGACCCAAACCTATCATGAGCGGAAAATTCTGCCGTGAGTCAAAACAGACAGGCTTGGTCAAATTGCCTGCCTCACGTTACATCCCTTCTTAGGTATGGCCAGAAAGAACTATACGAAGTAGTCGCCGACGTTGGATCCTATCATCGGTTCATTCCGTTTTGCACAGGGTCCCGGGTCGTCACACCTCCACCTCGGAGGCAACCTCATGACATAGGCACCATCCCGGCGCCCTTCGACATGGAAGCCGAATTGACTGTCGGGTTCTTGTCGTTCCAGGAAAGGTATGTCAGTCAAGTGACGTGCAAGCCGTATGAATCTGTCCAGGTGAGCTTTGCGGGTTCCAAAGCAAGATGCCCAGCTGAGCCCACTTCCCACCCCCTTCCAGGCCGTCGCCTCATCCTCCACCCCTCTGTTCAAATCCCTCACGACGACATGGCGGTTCCAGCCAGCCTCTACTCAATCTCCACACCCCTCTTTTCAACCATTACACCCTCCTCCCAAAGCCGATGTCCGGATATCGCCAACGTTGGTGACCCTCGATCTCGCTTACGCGTTTGCGAATCCGATACACGCGTCGGTCTCGTCCGCGTTCTTTGGCCAAGTGTCAAAACTCATGGTCAAGGCTTTTGAAGAGCGGTGCATGGAGGTATACGGGCCTGGCTCGGCATAGTCGGTGAACAAGCTTGTTGTCTTCCGCCGTACTAATCATATAATATGGCCTAATAAACGCTTTGGAATCATCACAGTGCTGCGCAGTTAGTCAATGTTATCGGCGTTGGTACTTACATTCACAATCATAGAACGCATGATATTGACACCACTGACTAACGAGAATCTTGGTTACATGTACGTGCGGGTATTCCCCGTTTCACGGGCCTTGATATCTACAGCTTGCCCGACCTAACAGCTTTCACGGTGAATCCAATCTGGGGGAAGTGACAACGGAGCAGTCCCTTGGGTGCCTGCACTTCGATCACAACTTCTTCTCTGTTCATCCCCACCAATTTGCCAACAGTGGGATAGTTTCTCCCTTCAAGTGTAGGCATGGGAAAGAGGTCATTGAAGAATAAGCAGGATAACGCACCGGTATCATCTGGAGCAATCTGGACCCGATCGTAGAGTTTGAAACCCAACCGCGCAGCTGCCTGTGCATCAAAGCCTACAACTTCATACGATTCATGCGTGGAGGACAAGATGGATGCTGCAGCCTGATCTCCAGTAATTATCTGAGGTGTGGCTTGACTGCCTCGTTTGCGTTCAATGTAATTAGAAACACGCTCCAGCCACTGTAGGACGCTTAAGCCAGAGTCTAATCGTAAGACACTCCAGAAAACGCACCTGCACAGTAAGGGAGAAATTATCCGTGCTGACAAGTGGTCGCCCCATAGGGGATGCTCGTGCGGCGATCAGAGTGAAATGAACGGAGATGTCTGCAAGAGAAGGAAGTTCGGAGTCAAACAACCATTCACGACCATCCCGAAATTGTTCTTCCAAGAGAGACTTTCCGGTCGATGTTAATGAGGGAGGCTTTTGGAGCTGTCGATGCATCTTACCAGGTGAGCAGAGAGCGTGGTTAACGACTTCTCCCGACTTCCTACGACGTGTTTTACATCAATGGGTGCTCCGGTTAGCTGGAGGGGGTCAGCTAAAAGCGGTATATACTAAGAGGCACCCGTACCGCACTCCGATCTTTAACGAAGGCTGCGGGTAGCCTCTCGAATGGAAAGAAAACGGATGTCACGGGAAACAGTGTTGTGTCGTATAGTTTGGCGAATACTTTCACTAAGCCGGTGTCTTGAGACCCGCCATGCTTGGCCAGAGGGAAGATGGTGCCATACCCAGCTGAGGGTGGGAAACGTCTCTCAAGCGCAGACGCGATAAGGCTGCGAATGTGTTATTTCTAGAGGGAAGACGCGCAGCACGACAAAAGATCACCTGGTATCGCAATAGACGTCATTTCCAATGGCCAAGATGGGAATACGGCGGTAGGTTATGCCTAGAAGGTCAGTAATTTCGGGACGCGGGAGCATGTGCGATACCTGCATGAGAGACATGTTGTGATTAGGCAAGGGTGTCTTTACTCGGCGCGTGAAGTAACCTTGGCTCAACTTACAGTCACTTTCTGATGTGGGACATTTTTGAGGACGAGGACATGGTCGATCTTCACCGAGAAAGGAGAGGCATCATACCTGTCCGCGTTTGAACCTAGTGTTAGTCCTGCTGCTGTGATGCATACAGAGGAACGAGCATCGCTCACCGGTATTCAATGACAGGAGGAGGTGACATGTCGTTGATCATGGGGATTCACGGAGACTACTTGGTAGTTATAGCAGCTTGGCTGGGCCCAGGTTGGGCCGGTAACGATCATCCCCAGCGCGCTCCAGACATGTGAACATCAATCAGGAAGCAGATTTCAATCTCATAATCGAGGCATTTTTAGTAGTGACTCCGGAGACATGGAGGCTCTTGAACATGAGGAGTCAACGGTGGATAAGGTGGGATGCGGACGACCATCGCCGCTCGCAACTCGAAATGCTCCACTGTGGCACTGCCCTGCTAAGGGCTGCAAACGCAACAAATGAGGCACCGACGCAAAAATCTTAAATATGGCTTTTGTAGGTGTCTATTTTCAGGAAATCTCAGCAGGAGTCTCTGGTGTAGAATACAACACGATAGGAGAACAGACGTTAAAGGATTTTAATTATGGATCGAGCCAAGATTGAGCGCTGGCGTGGTGGCACTGGCAGGGGGATGTCGGTCGGTCACAAGCGGTGCCAAGTTTTGGTTTATTTTTAGTTGCCGTCATCGCCACCGTTGCAAACAAAACAAGGCTTGAACGTTGACGTTGACCTACTTTCTTTACGACCCTCATGGCCGACCAACGTCCTCAACTCCCCTCCGCCAACAACTCATACAGGTCCGACTATGGAGATCCCTTCGCAGACCGCCCCCGTCAAACTCAATTTCAAGAGCCTGAGGCACCATACCACCAACCGTCACCGTACTCCAGCACCACCAATCTCAGCGCTGGCCGCGAAACTTACGACGACGACGAATACATAGAGAAACAGCCTTTGACAACAGGCCAGAACTTTACAGGCGGCTTTTACCCTCCTGCGTACGTGTTGTTGCCTGGCGCGTGTCAGAGTGGTGTTGTTGACCCAAACTGCATATAAAGTCCTCTAGACCCCAACAGCTTGGGTGAACCATATACTGGTGGTCGCCCTGCGTCGGTCCTGTCGACTTCTACTAATGGTGTTGAGAGCGCGTGGAGGCGCCGCCAGACCATCAAGCGCGGTGTTACCCGCAAAGTGAAGCTCACTAATGGCAACTTTATCGCTGAATACCCTGTGCCGACGCCTGTCCACACGGCCATCGAAGCCAAGTGGTCATCTACTAGATCCACAGAATTCTCGTGAGTTGCTTTCTCCGCTGAGGCTCTTTGTTTATTCAAGCCTTCCCTAGCCATATGCGGTATACTGCGGCGACGTGTGACCCTGACGACTTCACTGAGGCCAATGGCTGGTCGTTGCGGACCAAGATGTACAATCGTGAAACGGAACTTCTCATTGCTGTCACTTCTTACAATGAGGACAAGACTCTCTATGCGCGCACGTTGCACGGAGTCATGCTCAACATCCGCGACATCTGCAAGACGAAACAGTCCAAATACTGGCGGCGGACTGCGGAGGAAGGTAATCCAGCTTGGCAGAAGATCACTGTCGCTCTGATCGTCGATGGTCTTGAGGCCATGGACAAGAGTGTCTTGGATCTTCTCGCCACGGTTGGTGTGTACCAAGACGGAATCATGAAGAAACAAGTTGACGGGAAGGACACGGTTGCCCACATCTTCGAGGTTCGTCACGCTCCCTAGAGGTTGGCTCAAGCTCTGTTGTAACGCGATATCTAGTACACAACACAACTCTCGGTGGATGCGACCCCGCAACTCGTGCTTCCTCAAGCCAACGATCCCTTGAATCTGGTCCCTGTTCAGATCATCTTTGTCTTGAAGGCTAAAAATCAAAAGAAAATCAACTCTCATCGTTGGTTATTCAATGCGATCGGCAAGATGATCAACGTGGGTCTCTTGCACAATTGGCAGAATTTTAACTTAACCTTCATGTGTGTAGCCTGAAATCTGCGTGCTCCTCGACGCGGGTACCAAACCTGGGCACAAATCTATCTACTACCTCTGGGAGGCGTTCTATAACGATGCTAATTTGGGAGGTTGCTGCGGTTCGTGGTAGAGTTTATCTAGGTGCTCAGGCTCTGATACTGATCTTTTCTTCAGGTGAAATCCATGCCATGATCAAGGGAGGCAAGAAATTGCTGAATCCTTTGGTCGCTGCTCAGAATTTCGAGTACAAGATGTCGAACATTCTCGGTAAGGACTCGTACCCACCTTCCGATCCCAGGTGCTCAACTTTGCTTTAGACAAACCCTTAGAGAGCAGCTTCGGGTATGTCTCCGTGTTGCCTGGAGCCTTCTCTGCGTATAGGTTCCGTGCCATCTTGGGACGTCCTTTGGAGCAGTACTTCCACGGTGATCATTCACTGGCCGATCGCCTTGGGCCTAAGGGCATCTACGGGATGAACATCTTTACGAAGAACATGTTCTTAGGTGCGTCCTGACATGGAGAATTATTTCTTTGCACTTAAATGTGCAACAGCCGAGGATCGTATTTTGTGTTTTGAGCTTGTCGCAAAGGCGGGTGACCGATGGACATTGACCTATGTCAAACCCAGCAAGGCTGAGACCGACGTTCCGGAATCTGCTGTCGAACTCATTGGTCAACGTCGACGATGGTTGAATGGTTCATTTGCCGCCTCAGTTGTACGTTTTATTGAGTCCTCCCCTGTGTTATGTGTCTGATGATACCACAGTACGCCCTTGTCAACTTCTTCATGTTCTACAAGTCAGGACATGGG
The DNA here is from genome assembly GCA_014905825.1 of Lyophyllum atratum. Lineage (NCBI taxonomy): Eukaryota > Fungi > Basidiomycota > Agaricomycetes > Agaricales > Lyophyllaceae > Lyophyllum > Lyophyllum atratum. The sequence continues at coordinate 1,592,565 of JACGCN010000002.1, read as the reverse complement.
ATATTCCGCATGTTCTTCCTCCATATCCAGGCTCTTGTACGTATCATCCTCCGTCAGACAGTCGAAACGATCACTCAGTGTCAATGACCTCGCAGTATAACATCTTCTCACTGATCTTCACTTGGTTTGCTCTTGCCAATCTGTGGCTCACATTCAGCATCATCATCGACCTGCTCCCCTCCCAGGGTATCATCATCTTTGGCACCGTGGCTATCGTATGTTTCCTTCAACTTTCTCTAAATGACGGACAAGTAACAAAGCTGTTTCCTAGACACATTGGATCAATCTCGCCCTTAAATGGATATACCTAGCCTTCCTAGCCATGCAGTTCATTCTCGCTCTAGGCAATCGACCCAAGGGTGAACGGATGATGTACACCATCACACTATCGTAAGTTGATAACGTTGTAAAGAAGCTTTACTTTAACCCTGAGTGTTTGATCAGGGTTTATGCTGTCCTCGCCGTATACCTGCTGGTGTGCTCATTCTGGCTAACTGCAAAGTCTTTCGCGGTATGTCGATCTACATTTCTTGTGTTGAGTGATGCTTAAAGGAGATATAGGCAATTCCTGCTTTGTTAAAAAACAAGACCACGGCGCAAATTATCGCAACGTTCTTTGTGCCTCCGGTTGGTGCTTTGATAGCTGCAATGGTGTCTACTTTCGGTTCGTCTGCGTTACATCTTCGCATATTCAGTTCGGCTGCCTGACTTCTATTTTAGGAATCTATTTCGTAGCATCCTTCCTCTACGTGAGTATTAGTATACCTTACAAGCGAGGAGCGCTCTGACGCGTCATACAGCGCGATCCCTGGCACATGTTCTCCAGCTTCCTGCAATATCTCTGTCTTGCTCCCAGTTTCACCAACGTTCTCAATGTCTATGCCTTCTGTAACTTGCACGATGTAGGCAAACCCTTCGTGCCTCCATTTTTTATAATCTCACAATTGTTTAGGTGTCTTGGGGTACGAAAGGAAGCGATCAAGCTGAAGCTCTGCCTTCGGTCTCGTCGTCAAAGGGAAAAGACGCCGACACCCCTGTCGTTGTGGATACTACCAAGGTCCAGGCTGATGTCGACGCTGCCTTCAAGGAGACGGTGACCCGTGCCATCACTAAGATCAGCACCAAGGAAGTTATCGAAAAGCCTACGATGGATGATCAAAACAAGACTTTCAGGACACGGCTTGTCGCTGCATGGATGCTTTCGAACGCGGCCTTGGCTATTGCTATCGAGAACCTCAATGGCCTGCCCAATAACAAGGATCCTTTGGCGGATGAACGCCACCTGCAGGCAAAGCAAAACTTCTATTTCGGCGTTATCCTCTATTCGACATTCGGTCTTGCAGCAGTGCGCTTCGCTGGGGTACGTCACACCTCTTAGTCCAGTCTTGCTTCTTGTTCCCAATTAACAAAACACCTTGCCAGTGCTTATTCTACTTCTTCAAGCGCAACCTATTCAGGTGCTGCCGCAGGAACTAACTTTCTCCAGTCTGATACCTATGCGTATGCAGCGCATCGCACGAGCATATCCTAAGGACGTTCTTACCAATACTTGGCTTTTCTCTTGCTTCCTCATCTACCGGAGGCGAGATCAAAACTGGGTCACACACTACCATTCTTTGCATACAGAGCATTCCTTATAATACCCTCATCTTGTTAACGCGTTATGGACATTATTATATACACATCTGGTTCAGTAGGCTTGACGTCTCGGGGTATCTTTCGCTACATAGAAAAAATTGCATACATTGCGACCATCCAGATTTGAGCGCAGAACATGAGATGTCTATGAATACATTCCAGAAAATTCGCTCCTGCTCGCTCCTTCGAGCTCCGTGATATGCGCTACGCTGTGGTCGACGAGTGACCGTGCGTCTTGTATTTGCCCTCGCAGCAGGTTGATGTGAAATTCGATTTGCCTTTCGACGTCACGGAGGGGACTGCCAGGATCAATCGCATTGGCAGCCGGTTGGGGATTTGGCACGCCTGTTTCTGGTTTGACAAGAAGGTGGCGGCACATCGGGCATGAGTCGTGCTGTATAGAAGATCATCATAAGAGGTTAGGTAGCCTAAGGTGGCGGTAACTTACCGCCTCTTGAATCCACTTAGAGATACTGCAGACAATCCGATTAGGGGCGCGATAAGCGATAGATGGACTGATCAACCTACTCTCGTCGACAGAAGACATGACCGCATTGCCATGGTCTCGACAATCTGGTTACGCCTAGTTCTTCGACAGGATGCGCTGGGGAATCCATGGCGAGGGCCATTTCTTCTTCAGCAATGATCGCAAGATATGGTGTGAGACATATGGGACAGGGAGAATCTACGCAACCAAGCTTCATGAATGATTCTTGTGCCACATTGTACATGCTTGCTTACCTTGATGTCCCAGATCAGTCATATCCTGCTCTTCTAGCCGTGGCAAGTTCTCCAAGAGTTCTTGTATTTGCCTAGTGCCCGGTTATAGCACGCCTTCTATGTCCTAGAGAGGTTGTGGTAGCTCACGATTGATCAAGCTGGTTCGCAGGCAGAACGGCCATTATTTGTTCCCTAAGACGCTGTATATGCTCCCTGATTTCCTCAAGAGACTCGGGAACAAAAGGAGCAGCTTGCTCCTCAAGATTTGCACGAAAATCAAAGTCGTCCATGGGGTTTACCAATAGTGACTAGGACGCGTCAACTTTGATGGAGAGCGACGCGTCAACCTCCGTGGGAAATAGCATCACATGTCCGGAAATATGAACCCTAGGCTCAGGAAGTGAGGTTGGACTTGCGACTCGACATGTATGGAGGATAGCTAGACAGGAAGTGGTACACCTTACATTGGGCACAAGTTACAGACAGATTGGACAAGGAACGAAAGAAAGGACTACTACGGGTGTCATCAACGCTTCTCATCAAGAAAGCGCGGGAGGGGGGGGCCAGCCAGGTGGATAAGGAATGTAGAGCGTCTAGAACGGATTCTCGCCATCGTCTGCCAGCTTCTCTTTCCGCTCCGGCTCGTCCTCGTCCATTTGATCTTCACTGCTGACCTCGTCGTGTTGAGCGAATAACTGAACAGGCTTGGCACCCCTACGAACTATGAGCAAAACACCCTTGAATTACGAGAGTAAGCCATACTTGGTGAAATGCTTCTTCTTAGCAGCACTGAGCTTCTGGGTACAGGGAGTCATGAGGTTATCGGTTGGCGAGATGAAGTTGGGGTTGCTAAAGGTAATTGTCAGCCACAACAGGAATCGGCCTCTTCGATGATCACGGAGACTGACTGGTTTTTCGCCATCTTTTTGGCTAAGAGAGCCTTCGCTCCCATACCAGCAGCTTGGTTCGCGACGTTGCCAAGAGGTGCTTGGGGTACGACGACGTGAGCGGCTTGCGATGGGTTGTGCATAGGCTGAATGGGAGTGCCGATGGGCGAGTCGCTGGGGGTGGAGGTAGCGGACATGACTGAAATTTGAATGACGGGAGGGCAGAGAATGTGAGAGTGGGAGCCTTTAGATCTGGCTGGCTGTGTTGGTAGTAAGAGGCAAGGTGCGTTTTCAACTTGAACTTTCGGTCACAAGCCCCACGCGTGCTCCAGAACCTTCATCATGTGACCCCGTTTTGCCCTTTTTGGGATGTGATTCTGAACATCACAGAAATCCGATAGCGATTATCATAGTAGGTCCTTGGGACGCGCATCGCACGTCTACGTGAAGACATCCCTCCCAGATCTTGACTATCGCGTGGTCGATTACAAGTTCCTATAATGTCGCTTGATATGCTTCATCTTTGAGCTGTTCACCGTTTTAACCCGGATTCCCCAAGTGGCAGTATGTGGCGCATGCGTCCCAAGTTCATGAGTACAATATGATGTGACGGCGCACTTTGTGTCTCTTGAAACACAGCCCTACCGATTTCGTACTTTCAGATACCACCCAATGTTGTATCAGTATAGATAATCCAAGAACACGTAATTTTACTTGAAAGCATCCAGGGGTAGTGTATGGTGACAGGAGAATCGGTACTCTACGCAGGCCACGAAGGATTCTAATTAGCGAGTCGTGTAGAGGGCAAGGGTATTGCTATAAGTAATTCGAGATCCAAAAAATCGCAAGCAGAACATCGTGAGAGCGGATGGTAAACGGGACACAGGCGAGACAACGAAAAAGGCAATGGGGGGATGTAAAAGTCAGCACCGGCGCACACGATGAAGGTCCTTCAAGTCGTCACTACATGACAACACAGTCCTTATCCTCCGCCTTCGCACCCTGGAAGCCCATCTCCGCAAACGTCGACGGGCCCTTGCTTGGTTTCGGCGCATGCACCTGTCCTCCGCCGAGGCCAACGGTGACGCCCGGAGGAGTCGGAGGATCATCGTCGTCGTCATCAGGATGATTGTTCGGGCTGATATCCAGCACAGGTGCAGGCTGCGACGGTGGCCCTCCATATCCTGCGCTCGGCATCCGCCCACCCCGCCCTAGGCCAGGCCGCGCCGGACTCTTCCTACCGCCGGGAGGTCCAGGGCTCTTCCTGCCTCCCTGGAGCGGCGCAGGCCCAGGGGAATCAGTGAGGGTGTACCGGTTGGTGGCTGGGAACTGCGGTCCCCCGCGACCACCTGGTCCGCCAGACGACTGTGGCCGTCTTCCTACACCAGGGCCGGTACCTGGCCTTGGTTGCGGCTGGGTCTGTGCGTGAATGGGGTGTCGTCCCCCTTGCTGCTGCAGAGGCTGTTGCTGTGGTGGTGGGGTATGTTGCTGCTGTTGTGGTCGCCCTTGTTGGTATTGCTGCTGGTACTGCTGTGCGGGAGTCAACTGCGGTGACTGCGCTGGTTGAGGGCTGGGATACCCAGGGCCTGATTGCGAATTGCGGCGCACGTCCTCAATAAGTCTTCGTCCATCTTGCCGCTTGCCCTGCGGCGGTACCTGTTGTCCTGGGTATAGAGCAGTGGGGTTTTGATTCACTTGTGGTCCTGGATACCCTTGCTGCTGGTACTGCGATGGTACAGGTGATTGCTGGTTGTACGGTGCGTCGAACCCAAGAGTGTCGGAGCGTTGCTTCGCCTGGGTGCGTTTGCGGACCAGCTTGTTTTCGGTGATCGTGTCATGCTGCTGCCTTGACAGAGCATTAGGAGAGGGTTGAGAAAGCGCCGAGAGACGCTCGGAGGCATCATTATTGCCATGTAATTGGGCCTGGATGATAGATAAGTTAGACCCAAGGGAAAATGAGATAAGCCAGGCACGTACTTGTTTATACCAGCCGATTGCGGTCTGCAAGTCTTTCGGGCAACCAACGCCGACCTCGGCATAATATCCCATTGCAAATTCTGCACTTGGCAAGCCCTTCCTCGCAGCCTTTTCGGCAAACGTGAACGCCAAAGCCTCGTCTTTCTCAAATCCACCATCATCGCCTCCCTCTGCACCTCCAGAACCACAAAGGAACCACTTGCTAAGCGCCATGTCCGCCTCTACCTCGCCTTGTTGGCTCGCCAGGCTGTAGTATTGAACGCTGAGCAGTGGGTCGAAGGGGAAAGGAGGCTGAGCAAATTCATAGGCATGACCGAGCTTGTACTGAGCTGGAGCAAATCCGAGGTACGCCGCGCGCTCTAGGTGTTTCCGGACCTCCAATGTCGGAGTAGATCCAGCAGACACGAAAGGGCTAAATACAGAAGGAGGAAGGGGTGACGGCAGAGAGTTAAATTCTCCGAGGAGGAGCAATGCGAAGATGTACGCGGGCTGGGGCGTGGTCACAGTGGCCAGAGTCGCTGCGCGATGTAGCAGCGGGAGAGCGACGGATGGATTGGCCTGGACGCCAAGCTGACCCATGAGGTGCGCCATGCCCATACGCTACATGTAATCAGTGACGTTATCAAAGCAGAAATACAGAAACTCACGTATGCGCAGCTCTCAACACCGAGTTTGACACCCCGTTCAAAACAGTCCCGGGCATGTGGCACGTCGTTGAAGTTCTCATAGTCTCTGCCGAGCCTGAACCAGGCTTGAGCATACCCGCCCCTTGCAGAGGTCTCAAAATCGCGGAAGGCAACACGAGGGTTGTGCGGAATATGTTCTGGGTATGCGCCACTCGCTGCTAAGGTCGCCCGGAGATATATGGCTTCTGCGACGTAGGGAGGGACAGGCTGTGCTGCTGACGATGCGATCTGGAGGATGGTAGGAACAGCAAGCTGAGCAAGACGAAGGAGCGCAGGGTCATTGATAATCGCGGGGCCAACGGGAGGGTCGGTTGATGAGGAAGTATTGAGAGTTCTGTCTACGAGAGCGAGTACATCGCGCGCCCATGCGACCTTGAGTGAAGGATCGTAGGTGGGGTTATGAATGTTGGGTACTGCGGGCTGAAGGGTATCAACTGTTGGGATAGGTGCTGTAAGTGATGGAGCAGTGTGAGCAGCGGGCTGTAGCGGAGGCTGCTGGGCAGGTTCCGGCGAGGAGTAGGTGTATGGAGCATGCTGTGGGGTGGGGTTTGAAGAGAACGGCGGTGGCTGTTGCGGAGAGGAGTTCGAGAATGGCGGAAGATGTGGGGTAGACATTCCTGCACTTCCACCCCAGGGTGACCAGTTGGCGCCTTGGGGAGGAGGAAGGGGGGATGGACCACGAGCGGGTTGCTGCGGGATACCAAATCCGGGGGCGTAATTGATGTTGGGGTATTCCTCGAGGTTACGGGCCATCTGCGTTGAGGAAGATGTCGGTGCATGCTCGACGATGTGAGCTGATTGGTGAACTCACATTGGCAGGGACTGAGGGGTCGACTCGATGGGGTCTTGGCGCTGCGATTGGGTCGCTGAAGTGCGGCGGCGAGTCGTATCGCAGCTCAAGGGGAACAGGGGGAACTGGAGGGGGTGCGTTGTAGGGAAAGGAGTGGCCCTGCGCACTGTATGGACGAGGAGGAACAGGAGGAGCAGACATTTCTGCTGGAAGCGATGATCAGATGATAGATCCACTGATTCCTGCACTTTGGCCCTTAGCTAAGCAGCACCAGTGCACTTCAACTTCCTCTTCTCCACCGCCTTCACAACCAGCGTTGACTAGAGCCTGCGATAATCTATAACATCGACCAGTACTAGCTTTGCCATCTATAAACCTAGAACGAGCGTGCTCCATATCCCGACCAGTCCTGACCTCACCCGACGTGTCCGAGGCTGTCTTGCTGTGCGGAAGATCAACCTTACGATGCATACCGAGGGCGCCCGTCTCAAACGTCTACTGCGGGCGACACGACCACCCAGTGTCGTGTATTTTTCTCTCCGATGACATAATTCTGTTCATACACCTTGCGCCCGTTATTACGCCGACTATAATTCAGTGAGTCAATAACAGGGCTCAATTTGATGGGAAGACCTTGCCTACTTGATTTACATCTAGGCTCGACGCAATCAGCCAACCTTCCGTCTTGCACCACCTGCACGCCGCCTCAGAAAAGCTTCCAGGTAATCCAGGCAAAGGTCCAGATCCGGTCCGTGACCCTGCGCGGGGGGATATTCGAACATATCCGTGAAGCTATCTGGAGGTTTTGGAAGGGGTTCGAAAGTTAAGCTTGCGGACATCCTGTCTGCCTTTGTATTTGCGATCCACGCAGTCATGGAAGGCTCACAACCGATGATCATACCATAGACATCTCGAACCGGTATCCAGCGGTAAGACTGAAGCCAGGCTATTGGGCTTGTCAGCAGGCTGCGTCTCCCAGACTAGAGTCAAAAGCAGGGTCTCGTCATCCCTGCCCACGCAACTAGTATGCGGCCATCTACTCGATCGGCCTCTTACGTTTTTCGCGAGTTGGGACGCCCGCCGACGGAGAATCAGTGCCTGTCCCTGAATCTACCATCATATTCTTCACGAATCTTGAATGCCATCCTGAGGCTCCCTTGTCTCGTCGTTCGGAGTGGAAGGAACCAGCCCTCTCATGTTTTTCACTGTCTCGATGCTCTTCAATTCGTGTCTATCAAGTCACTGTCGTGTAGGGTGTATAGTATATCTGTGTCCTTGGTTTTCGGACCTCTGGTTCAAATTCATCGGCCAACATCTCGACGCCATTCATCTTTCAGAGGCACATTGGTTTGATCCGGGTACGCATCGCATCCCAGTTTAATGCGCCATACTCACGGATGATAGATATATGTGCACATGAAGTTGAACTCGTGGTTTTAATACAAGTTGTCAATGCGGACACGTTATAAGTTCTGACGTCCATCCCAACCTCCTTAGAGCTCTGCCACGCCATTCCAGTGTCGCAAAATCACAACGTGGGCCATCTCCTTCCGTCTTATGGTGTGAGGAACCGTGGATCCACCCCGACGTCCGAGGCCATGCTCAAAAGGTGGTCGAGAATCAGGCACGCCGCACGATGACCAGTGACCGCCATTTGGCCGATGCCAGTCACTTCGTACCGTGGTCTTAATGTTCATCATCAAAATACGCCGGACCGGCGGAACTGTTATTCCTACCGTACATACGGGAGTGTGGATCCAAGGAACCGAACAAAATCTGTTCTTAAAATTCAGGCCTTGTGCCAGGTGGTTTTGAGTGCATACAGAAACGCTTATTTTGCTCGTCGATGTGCCTTGCATGTATGAATGCCATGCTTGAAAATGTGAGATCCATCCTAGCTGTTTGGCTGAGGCTACGTCCAGGGCCCATATGGTAGAGATTGGCGAGCCGCGTACCACATGCACCGAGACCCTTGAGGCTCTCGAAATTTTATCGACCCGCGTTTGAGTTGACAAAGATAGATATGGTTTCTACTGTACTCCTTCGTAACGAGATCTGGCAAGTCCAGGGGGCAGGCTGAGATTGGCTGATCGCGTGCAGTCGGACATCCCAATATGTGGCTGAAACTCGGACCGCACACGTCGTTAGCAATGGCTAGAAGGGTGTATGGCGACGTGCAAACGTACAAGCGACCAAGATTACTCTCATTTGGTCAGCCCTTGTCGACGGAAGCGCATTATATGTAGGTCACCAGGTCAACATGAGGGCTGATTTTGGCGCCGGGTCCACCGAGACAGACGACTGAGCCATAAAGTAGGGCCTAGCTTAAGCTTAACTCCCCACACCTTCCCTGACCCTCCCCGCCAGCTGCCACGCCTTCCCCCGCTTGTTTAATCGTACCCGGAGAAATATAGCCCGACTCGGAGTGCTAGATCTAATAACAGTCGCCTGTGGATCCCTGTTGCACAGCGTGCCACAGCTTCCCCTCTCCCCCACCACACCTCCCGACATGGCCGGCCGCGATGCACTCAAGAAGAGAAAGATTGCCGTCCTTGGGTCTCGCTCAGTCGGTCGGTGGCCTGCAGCCTTCGTCAATCTACGTCATGTACTGATGACGAGCATTAATAGGAAAATCTTCCATGATCGTGCAATTCGTCGAAAACCACTTCATTGAATCGTACTACCCTACCATAGAAAGCACCTTCAGCAAGACCGTTCCCTACAAGGGCACCCAGTATGACTGCGAGATCATAGACACAGCCGGCCAGGTAAGCATCTGCTCCAGGCGCCCTCCGAAAATACGAATCTCATTAGCCCCTGGCGATGACTAGGACGAGTACTCCCTCCTCGGACCGAAACACGCCATCGGCATCCATGGCTACGTCCTCGTATACTCCGTCGCGTCCCGCAAATCCTTCGACATGGTCCAGGTCATCTATGACAAGATCATTGACTTCTGTGGCGTAATGGATATCCCCTGTGTCATCGTCGGCGCCAAAACGGACCTCAAAAACAAGTGCGTTTTCCTCGCCTGATGGAGAGATGCATCTGTTGATTCGGCGGAATAGCCGGCAGGTAGATGCGGTGGATGGGCAGCGCCTCGCGGGTGCGAATAAGGCTGCCTGGGTGGAGACTAGCGCCAAGACCAACGTCAACGTGGGCAAGGTGTTTGAACAGTGCCTCGCCGAGATTGAGAAACGCGCCCCCAGCAGTCAACCAGAACCGACATCGAAGACTTGCATCGTCATGTAACGCCATCCCCGCTTTGCTCACCATAGATCTCGCTCTCGCCCCTTTTCGGACAGCTTGCATCATCAGACACAGTTTTTTTCTTTGGGCTTCTGAGATGGGTCCTAGTCGTATCCCATATTGTTTTATGTACATTATAATCGCCCTAGCAGGTCTTTACTGGGATGCTGGACGACTTCATGCATGTTTCTATCCAATATTCACATCCAGATACAAGATCTTAGATTTATACATAATCATACTAGAAAACTACTTCATTGCATTTCTTTGGCTTCGTGTCCGCCTATGCAGATCCATCGCCCAAGTAGCGAAGCTTCACCTCTCTGCCTTTCAACCCAACCGCCTTGACAGTCTGAGGGTCGTCGGGAACTAGGTCAATGGCCTGGTCGCTCCACTTGACGTCGTCACCTTCAGCATCCAGGACGATGCCTTTGATGGGTTTGTTGGCGGACAACGTCACGGATTCGCCGTCGGCGCTGATGGCCGCTTTCAGGCCGAGTTCTTCGACGGCTGGGAATCGAATGAATTTGAATGGCTCCGGCCTGTGGATGGTGATGAGTTCCGTCTCTTCTCGTGAATACTCGGAGCACACCAATTAGAATAACGCCCAAGCACTTCTCCGTCTGCGATAAGCCGAGCGGAGACGATGATTACTCTAGGCACCTCGCTTTGCTTCGTTCTGACAGGTTGTCCTGGAAGGCCTCCTTTGTACAGTTCCGTGCTCGAATTTTGAGCCAGCACCACCTCCTTCGTCCAGGTGTCTCTCCATTCCGAATCGAGTTCGAAGGAAGTGACCTCGAGAGTGACTTTCTTATCAGCAAGGGTGCTGTTGGTGCCCCAGATCTCGAGTTTTGTCTCGATTGTAAATTTGGCTGCGGACCGCTCATCTGGGAAGGTCTTATGCTCTTTCCTGGTCATGCCGACCGTGAAAGGGCGAAGCTCCCGGGACACCGTGAAAAAAGCGGGCTTGGGCCTCAGGAAGTAGTCGACAATAGCCCAAGATGTTACTGGCCAGCAATCATTGATCTACAGACACCCGCGTCAGAAGCAAACAACCATATAAAGTCCATGAATGTCACCTGCCAGACGAGCGCGCCAGCCGTGTACTCCCTGCCTTTGCCCTGCCAGTTCCGGCGCCAGAGACGATATGCAGATGCGAGGGTCTCTGCCTGCATCACTTGGGTATAGTAGACATAGCTGGAAAGAAGAGTCAGTCACTGACGCAACTTCATGCTTCACATCTAAGATACCTCTCCATCTCGAAAGAGTGTCTGAAGTTCTCGACAAGATAGAGCTGCACGGAACGTTTAGGTGACGTTCTGGATCATGAGTAATTTACCAATCACCTCGAGACGTCGCTCAAAGCCGTCGGCCTTGTTGTGATTGTTGTTGGTCCTATGGAGGAGGTAAGATACTTACGGATGCGGCGTAATTCAAGGTCTTACCTTGATTGAGGGAAGCGTTCGGCTTTATCACCACCTAGCCAATGATCAACTGTGCGGATATTCGGGTAACCCTCCCTAAGGGCATGTCAGCAGAACATCTGGAGGCTGGTAGGCTCCGGCACGCATTACATACATGCCAAACTCGGAAACAAAGCGGCCAGCCAAAATATCCCAATTATGCCAAGGTTCTTGCGAGCCGTGCCAGACGTTCCCTGGATTAGGACAACCTGTTAGACGTGCGGCATGGAGTTCATACAAATTTCTTACACTGATGAAGGTCTCCTAGAGTCTTGTCTGTTGTGGGCTTTCCATGTCCACTGTAAGGAGAGCCTCGGTGATAATGAATGTCGCTGTACTTGTTAACAATATCGGGGAGCGTGCGTTCGTAGATGTAACGAGCTGGGAAGTTGGTATCTAGATAGTGCTTCTTATCAGTCTCGGTGTTCTGTTCCACCGTCTCGTCGTCGTAGTCCAGCTCAAGCTTGAGAGCCTCGGCAACTTGATAATCTGTTAAGGGTTGTCAATAATATCGAGGAAATGGGCGAAAATTCCATTATGTACCTTCGTTGTTCCCGGCTGCAAATAGACTCAGTCAACTCCCAGTTAGGTACAGTGAGGTCAACATACCAAAGATGACGATCGAAGGATGATGGCGCAGCCTTTTCACGTTCTGTTCCGCCTCCACCTTGACTGATTCCAAGAAAGAATCGTAGGCTGGATACTGTATGCGATGATAAGGGATTAGCGATACTCCTTCTGAAGGCCATAACGTACTTGGCCACATCCGAACATGAAATCTTGCCAAACTAGAACTGTGCATGACGAGTGAGCGAGATATTCAGCAGCTATAAGAGATTAGTCCTACGACCAAGCTCTGTGACGTTCATAAGTTAGACGACACGGTGCGTAGGAAAGGTCGCGAATGACTTGCCATCGCAAATTTCATAGAAAGCATCGCGTTCATATATACCTCCTCCCCAGACACGGACCATGTTTTGGTTGCCATCAACCATGAGTTGCAGCCATGCTCTATACCTGTCGGGAGTGACACTGTAGATACCGTTGAATTTTTTACTCAAAGGTGCGCACTGAGAACCTACGTTGTCAAGAAGGAGTCCGCAGGAATCCAATTGGATCCTTTGAGAGCGAATTAGATAAATCACAGGCTGTGGTAGGCAAGAAACATACCACCGCAGAAGATCCTGATGTTGTTAATCTCGAACAGAAATGTCAAACCTTCTTGGTCGATCAATTTATCTTGTACCACACGGGCGCGGCGGAATGCGATTTTCAGAGTCTTGGTATCAAGGATTTCGCCATTCTGAGGACGCCATTCGTCAAGCAAAGCATCGTCATTATGGCGTGACATACTCACTTCATTGGCCAACTCAGCCTCAAAGGTGTACAGAGGCTGCTTGCCGTACCCAACAGGGTACCACAGATCAAGTTTTCCAGCTGCAAAATCGAATGAGACCTTCGCATGGCCAGCATCAGTCGGGATCCTCGTAGCGGAAGCCTCGATAGACCCGTCAGGGGCTTTCAACACAAAGGACACAACCCCTGAGGCTTTCTCGGAAAAGGTGGTATCGGCAGTAAGTTTAACATCCAACGCCTCCGAAATCGCACTCCTGACATCCAAGTCGACGATACGACTTTCATAGAATTGGATCGAGATGGGCTTCCAAGGTCCGACCGTCATCAGTACTGGGCCTTAAGGCAAGGCGCATGAGTCAAAGAACATAAAGGAGTACGGCTTTGGTCAGACGTACCCCAGTCCCAGCCATAGCTTTGTTATTGAGTATTGATTTAACAACCACTCTGCAGCCAGCTATTGAAAATACATACTTGTATTGGGCCTTGCGGACGTGGAGACGACTAGAGTCGCCGTTCCATAGAGCAAATTTTCCGTGCTTCTTCTCTATGTCTCTTCCCTACGCAGGATGTCAGAAATTCTTCACGAGGAGAATAAGTTCAGACTTTACCTTCAAGAAAGCACTTTCAAATGTCAAGACTAACTCGTTCACCCCAACTTTGAGAGTTTCTTTGGCCGAAATCCGATGAGACACGAACTGATTGCTTGTTCTAGGAAGGGACAACCTGAGCGTCTCTCGGACGATATTAAAGCGCGAGTGCGTACTCCAGAATCGTTCGGCCATTCTGCAACTTCATTAGTATGCAAAACAGTAAGAATGAGAAAAGCTCACCAGGTCAATCTTGGCGAAGGTGTCAAGACCATCGAAGACTAGGTCAATATGTGAAGAGCGTAGCTCCTCATCGGTCACCGTGAAAGTGGACTTGAAGGCCCAATCACTTTCTCCTACCCCTACATACGTCTTGCATGAGTACAGATCTGGAAGCAAGCCTTGGACGAACATTGCACATCCCACTCATGAAGTCCAACGAACTAACCAAAAAGTAAGATATCGTTTATGTAGTGTAAAGATACGCACAGGATCAGGAATCTTCTTTAGCTTTAACAGTTCGACATGGACAGACGTCGGAAATTCAGATGTCTGCAACCACTCTCCCTCTTTCGTTCCTTCGCCCCCTCCAACCTGGGTGAAAGACCATTCTTGAAGTGAACGTGCAAGCATGATATCTGTACGGGTTTATGGAAGAGGCCCGGTGAAATTAAGGACTTATATAGACTCTGCTATGGGGCAATGATTGGAAATACCGGCCATACGGTAGATCGTCGTGCTTCAGCGGTCATGGGGAACGAGCGAGAGCTATTAGTATCCGGCCCGAGGTTTCCCCGCGTTCTATATGCCACGTGAAGCGGAATCTTATCTGATGACCATTTGCTCATGATATGGACTCCAGGATGTTATAACAGCATTATGAAGTCCTCCAGGTGGGTATAGTCGTATCTACAAGATAGGTAGCTGAGATGTACAGTCGTAATGGTCATTATAACATGTATCGGAAACCCTTGACTCTGACGCCCCGCTCCTCCTCTTCCTTATCGAGTTTTTTATTTAGAGAAATCAGGTATCGCCTGAACGCCCAGCACAATAGTATCGAAAACCCAGATGTGGAGATACAGATAGCATATGAGTTTCGGTAGGTCGGTCCCCATGCCTTTGGCCATACGTATCTGTAAACAGGTGTTCGAGTTATTAAGGGTGGGATAATATAGAAAAGAACTGACGATCCAGCGATATTCCCAAGCTGAGAGAAGGCGTTGATGAGTGCGAGAGCAACAGCACGCTTAGAGGGAGGCCGGGGGAAGGTATTGCTCATCCATGCATATAGCACGATAAATCCGGCATAGGACTGGGCCATCAAAAAGCTATAGTTTTTGCTCGTCAGATGTTTGTGAGATCTTCGGGATTTTTAGGGGCTACGCACAGGGACACATATCGAGCGGCTGTATTCATGGTGGAAACCGCGATAACAAAGCCGAGGATTCCCATACCAAACGAGGCCGCGATATGATAGAACCGCTCGCCGACCTTGTCTGAATGACTGGACGCAAGAATCATTGGAATTAGTATTCAAGCTCTCAAGAAAAGATGACGGCGCCAACCTAGAGAGGAAAGCCGCGACGATGACTGTGAAGACAAAAGGGGGTGCGCACAGCAATAGCGACACGGTGGTATTATAACCCAGGGTAGCACTCAAGGTAGGGAAGAAGGCGTTGAAGGACAGGGCAACAACCTGAGAAGTCATCGCCAATGCAAGCCACCAGACTTTGATATCCGTCAAAGCCAGCCAAAGGCCGCTGCCTTGACCCTCAGTCTGTTCCTCGTCGCCTACACCTGCGTCTTCCTCCATACGCCGGAGGGCCAGTGCGCGTTCTTGTGGAGAGAGCCAGCGTGAGTTGGAAGGGAAATCCGGTAAAACGAAAATGGCCAAGACAGCGATCCCGATCGTGAGGGCACCCTCGATGTAGAAAAGCCATCTAAAATGGATCCATGAGGTGGGACGTCATCGGACGTGCGAGGAAAACACACCTCCATGCAGCATGTCCCAGCTTGCCTTGCATGCCGTTCAGAATTCCAGACGCTATCAATGCACCGAAAGCATTGCTGATAATGTTACCGCCATACAAAATAGCAGTGCGGAGACCAAGCTCGTTGCGTTTATACCATTTGGAGAGAAGAAACTGAAGCCGGAGAGTCAATAACAAGAGCGCAGATATCTCTTTTTATACATACCAGAGCTCCCGGGAAGAACGCAGCCTCCACGAAGCCGAGGAAGAAACGCGTAAGCAGGGCACCAACAAAACTGGCGGATGAAATTTTTGATTAGTAGTAGTCCGGCCGCGTCCTAAAAGTGGCGAACGAACTTGTGTGTGATGCCTGTCAGTGTGATGACGATTAGTTGTTGCTCCCGTGATCGTCAAAAGAATCAGCACACCTGTCAAGACAGAAATCATTCCCCAAATGATCATACAAAAGGGGAGATAGAGGGATGGCTTCCCAATCCAGTTCAAAAACATATTGCTGTGGACAGTGCTCAATTGACCAGGATCCACACGAGAAAGAAAACACGTACGAGGGAACTTGCATGATGATATATCCCACGTAGAGAATGGACAACAAAGTTGCAAATTCTTGGCCTAAGTGGGTAGGCATACCTTAGTTGTCAAATCGTCGAACAGGAGTAGGCGAGACACACCTTTCAGCCCCAGATCAGCCTCAAAACCACGCAGTCTGGCGGCTCCAGCATTGTTTCGATCAACCTAAGGCGACAGTCAACTTGGGTCATATGGAGCGGTAAGGGAAGGCTCACATAGTTGAGGATATAGATGATGACCATGATGCTCATCCTCATGTCCACCTTCCAGAGCAGTTTGCGCTCAAGTTTGCGTCGCGCTTCTGTTCCACCGAACTCTGCATCGGGATCCTCTGTGCTCACATCATAGTGCAGAGAGCCTGTCTGTTTCTCCGCATCTTTTTCGTTGGAGTGCACAGACGGGGACATGGCGGATGGTTATCGTAAGGTCGGGACACAGTTAGCTCAGAACGAGAAGTGCTTTTTATATGGCGCCCTGATAGATCCCGTCTGAGAACCCCTAGGATTTACCGGCTGACGGACTCTGATGGTGAGGCCCATGGGGAGCCATGGGGTGGAGAATGGTTTTCGCTGCATATGATCTAATAAAGATGAATCTGATGGTGTTGAAGCGGAACCATGAGCATGTGGTAGATCCATGAAATAAGAAGACATCGAGAAGTTAGGAGCTCACCGGTACCGCTCAAATGCCGGACCGGCGTTCCGGGAGCATTTCTTCGTGGAGCTGTGGAATGGACCTCAACAGGGCCTCAAGCATCTTGTTAGGATAGAGATCGTGTCATGTCGGGAGACATGTTGGCCAATTAAGTCATCTGCAAGTCTCTGTGGATCTGGATCTACTACTGGTAAGGGGCCAAAATAAGCGTTGCACGTTTTCGCGGGAGGGCAATAATACATATACCGCAAGAACTTACTACCCCGCCCCGAGCAATAACCTATTCCGAAATTGAAATTGGGGTTCTCTTAGCTCTGTGCCTGGGGCTACTTCGTGGTAGGGGCGGGGAGCTAGGCGGGGATGGCAGAACGTTTATTATAGTTGCAAGGGCCCGGGGTGAAATAAGGTGAAAAACGCTTAAAGTTATCCTGGTAATGTATCCAGGTACCGGGTTGTGCACGTGATAGAGGTGTGGACGCGACGCGACGTGACTTGGAAGTCAACAAAACAAACGGACGTCCATGAACATCCTAAACGATACCAGCGACCTCATTAGACTCACCATCGACAGTCTCCCGACGCTCACTTCTCAAGATCTCCCAGACACCGAAGACTCCTGCCCTATATGTCTCACCGCTTTCTCCTCTATATTCCTTGACACAGACCCCGACGCGGGCGTCACAAAGCTTGTCGCTTGCAACCACATATTCTGCAGAAAGGAGTAAGTAGCTTGATCTAATTCTGTGTAACTGGTCAGCTAATGTCAAGATCTATGACAAGCCTCGCACAATGGATCATGAGCCTAGTAAGACCTCAATTACGCTCACATTATCATCTCTCTCACAAAACTCCCAGCACGGCAACTGCCCTACTTGCCGGCACGTATTTTTAGATATTCGGCCGCCCTCTGAATCCGACGACGAATCCTCGGACGGGGGTGAATACCAACCTGAAGACGACTATGACCTTGAGAACGACTTTGAGGACGATGAGGGGTTCATCGACACTTCTGATGGGTTCAGTGATGCATTCGACTATCTAGCTGAGGATATGGAAATGGACGCAGAGGAGGAGTGGGGAGACGAAGTAACTGACGTCGATGCTGACATGGAGGATGCTATCGACGACATGGAGGATGAGGCCGCATGGGGACTCACGGATGGGGAATCTTCCTACATGTCAGAAGGAGCAGATGATGCTGCTTTGGAAAGTGAAGATGGCGGCACTGATACAAGTATGTGGTCACCTGCGCACACTCCGTTCGAAGTCTACACTTATATGCTTCGCTCCCATCGTTCCAGGAGTGGAAATTGGGGTTACTTTATCAGTGCACGGTGACGCCGAGGCTGAGGGCAATGTCCACATCGAGCCAGGGCAGGAGGAGAAATAGATTGCGTTCATTCTCACACAAGACTTGGCTTACTCCCGGAACCATGTATTTTGTACATAAGTTATCACCACTTGCAATTGTTGTATTCCAATATATCGTGTTCTATCTCCTATAAAAATTCTTACTCTGCTGGTGTAGCCTCAGAGCCCGCTGAGTAAATCCTGCAATACCACTCCTTCTTTGGCTTCGCGCCACACCCCGACATATTTGCCGCTCCACAAAACCCCCTTTCCTCCGCCTTTCACCCCGAGTTTCGTTTTCAGGCCATCGCCCGCCTCCTTCACCTTCTTATCGTCCGAGCCAAACAGCAGAACAACTGTTGTACTGGAGGCGGACTGTGAGGAAGGTGAAGAGGTCAAGACGACCAGATGCGGCTTTGCATTGGAAGATGTGATGTTTCCAAAAGCAAATGAGATAGCAGACAGGAAGCCGCGAACATTTCCTGAATCATCTGTGCGGTGGATGTGCTTCTTATATATATCGCCATCCGCTGTCTGTGTCATCTCTTGCACTAATCCGTCAGCCAAATGCCTAGCAAGCTCAACTTCAACGTCATCAAGACGTTTCTCAGCTTTCCTTCTCTCTTCCGCCACTTGGCCGACTCGATCAGGAACCTGAGACGCCCCACAGCTTAGGATGGCAGCAGTGTTTGTGAGCAAGTTGTGGCTTGACGTGAGGTGTGTTATGAGCCGCGGGCCAGCAAGGAAATAGAGCCTGGCGTTTGTAGTGGTGGAGCGAGCCAGAGCTTCCGTGTGAGGGAGAAGAAAAAGCTGGAGGTTGTGAAGACTGGGAAGATGAGTGCCGCAGCAACTGGAAGGCGATTTTAGTTTGCTACAGTCACGCGAAGAAAGAACCATACGGATTGCGATCGACTCCATCGATCACGATGATCCTCTTGACATCACCAGTATAATCATCTGGGAGGCCCTTTCCAACAGCACGACCAGATTCCAAAGTGGGGGCTGGCTTTTCCTGTGTGCGATCAAGCTCCTCAACTTCGACATGCACTCTTCTGCCCTCGAAAACGAGTCTATTGGCTTCGTTCTGGATCGCCGTAATCTCTTCGGAAGACAAACCTCGGGGTATTTCAACATAGCAAGGGGATGGGTGAGTTGTGAGTGACCACGAGAGAGTCGGGAGTTCGAGGCGGGTCTCAAGGAGAGCGGAAAGAAGGTGCTGCGATGTATGCATCGACATCTGGTGCGAGAAGTGTCAATGCATCTTGATGCCGTCTTTGCACGTAAGGAACATACGTGGTCGTACCGCCTATCGGATCCGTCTTGATCCAAGGCTACTGTTACACTTGCGCCAGGTGAGAATGCCAGTAGTGCATTATCAACGTCCCCGTCCTTGACACGAACGTAATGGACTGCGTGACCACCGTGCCGCTTAGCCTGGAGGATTTCCCAGACGGTACCGTCCGCGGTTGTAGTAATGATTCCGGTATCGGTAGGCTGGCCTCCCCCTTCAGGAAAAATGACGGTGTCATGGAGTATGACCTCGAGCAATGGATCATTTGGGATCGCAGGCGCAATCACCGCCTTCTTTGCAGGCTTCTTCGCTGGAGGTGCCGCAGGCTGAGAGACAGATGTAGCAACGACGAAGGTGTCGAGAGATCGCAGGAGGGGGTCACCTAGATGTGACGAAGTTACCGCAGATATTTCATTGGGAGACAAGATGATATACGTTGACAAGCAAGTAATCCAACGGGGATCGCGACTTTGGGATCAGTGGATACTTGAAGAGTTGGAGATATAATTCTGTGGTAATGTGTAGGAGTGACTGGTGGTAGGAGGACAGCGGTCGCCATCGTGGTCAGGGTCTTTTATCCCTATCGTTGTTCGGATTTGGACGATATGCGACCCTGTTATGTATGACTCCGTGACACAAGTTCGGACACGGTATAATACAAGTATGATATGCGTAAAACTCGCACCAAGTAACCCGCCATCATCGCCTTGGTTAGGGACTCCATGTCCACTTATCCTCTGAGGTCTTCTCTCGAAGATGAGGACCGCCCTCTTCTCTCAGGTGGTCCGATAGGTTAGTCCAGATCCTCCCCTGACCCCTGTTCGTGTTCTTGTACTTCCTCATGTTTCTATTATGAAGTGCAGGAGGATGGATATAATACCCATACGGAGTCCAACTACCCAGAGAGCCTCCCGCCAGACCACGAGTTCGGTGGTGAAGAAGCCAGAGCTATCCTGGAACGCTCGCTATTACGCAAACTGGACCGACGCATGTCGATACTCATCCTTATTTACATGTTGAACTGTAAGCTTGCCTATCGTTGCAACGAGAAACCCTCTGACGGGCCCAGATATCGACAGGAACAATGCTGCGTCAGCCTTCCTGCACAGTACCCTTCTAGAGTGACACTCATGACCCTCCCCAGGGCGGCGAGACTTCGCGGATTCGAAGAAGACCTTCACCTTGAAGGGAATCAGTTCGCGTCCATCCTCTCAATCCTATATGTAGGCTATATCTTCATGCAGATACCTTCGTGAGTTCTGTCTTGTTTATCTCGACAACCTTTGACCTCGAGTCAAATAGTAATATGCTACTTGTATACATTGGAAAACCTTCAATATATTTGCCATGTTGTATGGTGATTTGGGGCTTTATTTCCATGCTTACAGGTTTGTTCCACAATTTTTAACATGGATCTATTCACTTACCAGCATCAGGCATAACAACCAAGTTCGAATTCCAGGCTCGTATGCCACACCCAACACTGACGTCTGAGGCACTAGTTTCTTCGGTGCGCTATGCACGCGGTTTTTCCTAGGTTTTGTCGAAGCTGCCTTCTTTCCGGGTGCCTTGGTGAGCAGGTTGCATTCTGATCGCAGCTCCTGGACTAACGATGCCAGTTCCTCATCTCTAAATGGTACAAACGGAACGAACTCTCCCAAAGAACCGCGCTTCTCTTTTGCGGTAACCTCATCAGCAATGCTTTTGGAAGCCTTATGGCCTCTGGTATCTTAGACCTCATGGATGGCGTTTTTGGATACGCGTCTTGGCGGTGAGATTTCCCGCAGGCTCTTCTAGGGCTGCAATGACTGTCTCGCTAGGTGGCTGTTTTTTATCGAAGGCTCTTTGACCATTCTCGTGGCCATCTGTTCCATATTTATTCTCCCTGACTTTCCGGAGAGCAACTCCAGCTGGCTTACCCCAGCCGAGAACGCCCTCGCACAGCGCAGAATGGTCGAAGATGCCGTCATTGACTCAGATTCACCAGCCACAACCGATGCAGATTCGGTGGGGAATTCGAAGTACGCACGGAGGCAAAGGGAGGAAGGTTTCTGGTTGGCTTTGACGGATTGGAAAGTGTGGTGGCTCGCTGTCACGCTCGGAATCATGGTCATCGCTGTCTCCTTCAATGCTTTCTTCCCGACGTTGAGTGCGACGATGGGCTACAGCGAGACGATAAGTTTGCTCCTGTGTGCGCCTCCTTGGATATTCTCTACCATTGTGACTGTGATTGTGTCGAGGCGTGTCAATTCCTATTCCTTTTCTCTTTCGTTGCTCACCATCATATAGACATTCTGATCACACTGAAGAACGGTACTGGCACATCGTTCTGCCATTGGCCGTTGGTGTGTTAGGCTTCCTTCTTGCTATATCAACAATGAACACTGCCCTTCGGTATCTGTCTCTGTAAGACTTGATATCATCATCATACCCTTTGGCATATTCTAAGAGCATCATGATCTCGTAGGTTCTTGATGGCTCAGGCTTACGCTGGGTACGTATGCTTCTTGGCTTGGGCGAGCGGAACCATTTCCCGACCGTCGTCCAAGCGAGCCGTCGCGCTTGCAGTCATCAATAGTGGGTCAACCATCGGCAACATCGCCGGCTCGTGAGTCCCTTTTGCCTTGAATGTGGTGACCCATATAAGACTATCCCCTAGCTATGTATGGCCGTCTTCGTGGGGCCCAACATATTCGAACTCGTACGCAATTTGCATCTTGGCAACGATGGTCACCGGCGGCATGTGCTTTGCATTCCGGCGGCATCTAGCATTATTAAACCTCGAGGGCGAGAGAAGGGGAGACCGCCACAAGTACCTACTATGATATCGTAGACCTACACCTTATAGAAATAATATCGGCTTCTAGACCATGGGGTGACACGAGTGACATGGCCGATAGTTTTGGGGTACGGCAAAATGGTACGATTGGGTCAGAAGGAGTAGCTTCCCGAGGGCGCAGAGTGGCTGGCTGTTCAAGCGAGGACAGAGAGTACAAGGATGGGTCTGGATGAATATCATTATTGCTATCACGGGGGCTTCGGTCAGGTCAGGCCACAGGGCCACTCATGTGGTGGTCGCTGGAAGCGTTGTTGTCGGAATGGAGACGAGGAACGATTTTGGGTGATGGGAATGCCACTAAGAAAACGGATCTTGGGTGTGAGCAGTCCGTTGGGGAGAGTGTTTGCGTTATATTTATTGATCTCCGTTCCTCGTCCCACGCGTCGACGCAGCACACCCCGGCGGGCATTCCACATTCTCACATCTTTCTTGATCGACTACTACCACCCACCTGCCGCCCTCCCTACCTCCCTGGACAGCGCCCCGAGCCAGTCCAGATGAATTCTCTGGCTTACCTATCGCGTCAGTTCGATGTGTTGGCCTCGGCAAAGACGCCACCCTCGACCCCAACATCTGACCGACCCTCATTCATCGGCGACCGACGCGGGAAGGATAAGGCCTTGGATTCATCTTTGCAACGAGTGAGCACCTGGTCGACAAAGTCGTTTCTCTTCCCTCCACCATCCAGCTCGACAGCGACGGGCCCCAAACGCTCCTTCTCATCACCAACATTTGCCTCTCTGAAGAAGCTGGGCATACCGACACCCAGCTCGTCTGCTGTTTATCCTGATGTTGAGACGCAACCCAGGTCGAAACCACAGGTCGAACATATCATTCGACGAATATTCTTCATTCGGGTGTTTGTGCTGGTATGGGACAATCTGCGTGTCGTTTGGTTGTCACTCTGGAGACGAAGGAGTCTCGAGGATCAACCAATCTCTATATCTAGCGAGGCAGAAGACTCTGATGCGGAAGAACGCGCCACGCAGGATAGCCTACATGGACCAACAACCATTGACGAGATTCCAACACCATCCGTCCCATCAATCCCGCCTACTGGTGTCAGTCGTGCTAACACAGATTCAATCCTACCTCCCGAACCATCACCTGAACCCCAGCTGTCATCACTGAGCCAATTAGTACCTCTTCAACCCGCCGCCCTTGTACGTGCTTCCGAAACGCCCGTGAATGCCTCTCGATCATCCACACCACTCTCTGCCACACGGAAAACCCCCTTTCATCTACCCAAGACCCTCGTCCTTGACCTCGACGAGACTCTGATTCATTCGACGTCGCGGCCTTTACATTCGACAGGGAGTGGAGGATCTGGGCTGCTTGGTTTGGGGTCGTTTAACAGCAGGAACAAGGGGGCCAGCCATATGGTCGAGGTGGTGCTGGGAGGTCGATCTACTCTCTACCATGTTTACAAGCGACCATTCGTGGATTTCTTCCTCCGAACAGTGCGTCTTACTTTCATTATCCCTCAACACGCTAAAGTTGCTTCGGATAGGTGTCGGGATGGTACACCCTTGTCATATTTACGGCTTCTATGCAGGAATATGCCGATCCAGTCATCGACTGGCTGGACGCTGGAAGCGGCATCCTCGCGCATCGACTATTCCGGGATGTGAGTAAGAGGGTTCCCAACGTCAGGCTAACGCTGACCTCTTGCAAGTCATGCACCCAACTACCCAACGGGTCGTTTACAAAGGATCTATCTATTATAGAGGCAGACCTTTCGCGCGTTTGTCTGGTAGACAATTCTCCCGTCAGCTACCGTGTGAACGAAGGTTAGCCTCCTCCGCATTACCCCAAAACAAGCTAATATACCCTGGCCGATCAGCCAATGGAATTCCTATCGAAGGCTGGACGCACGATCCATTGGACGAAGCCCTTCTTGATCTCCTGCCTGTTCTTGATTCACTGCGGTTCACATCCGACGTTCGCCGTGTTCTTGGACTCCGTTCGGCGGGCGTTCTATCATAACCCCTCACATAATGCTTTTCTGACATAGACCTAAGATCTTATTTCGGGTTCTAGGTTATTCCGGTACCCAACTTCATTATGCATTGATACCACCGCAAAGACTCTACCTACATATCATCCCAATGCCTTAATTTAACATTGTACAATCCACTTCTTCTCGTGCTGTGTGCTTGCTCTCTTGAACGATCGCACTCGGTCATTAATATCAAAGGTACATGGATGCTGTGGTGCAGAATGGTATTAAAACAAGATGGTGGAGATGGAAGACATGCACAAGGACCTAATAATATATAATCGAAACCCAAGGTAAAGGGAGCGTCAACGCTACATAGCCAAGGCAGCTTGTAGCTCCCTGAGCTGTGCTTCCTCGTCGTCTTCTGCCACAGCGACGGGTTGTCGTTGTCCTGGAGGCATGTTAGCTCATCATTATAGAAATGACAACCACACAGAACACACCTTCAACCCTCATTCCTTCCGGCATATGTACCGGGGCGCGCTCCGCTCCGCTCAGTCGCTCGTTCAGCTCGTCTTGTTCCAACTCCTCTAGCTCCGCCTTCAGTTCATCCTGTGGACAGTTTATCAGTTCAAGTTGGCTTAAGATCAGCAGAGCAGTTACTTCGTCGAGGTCCACGCCGGAGGTCAATGGGTTCGCAAGGGCCTCCGCAATCTCATTTGCCAGTTCTCGCTGCTCGTTCACAGCCGCCATTGTCGCATCCACCTTATTCATATCCCTAATCGTAGTTATATAAGGATTTCCGCAGCAAGAGAATGACTGCGACTCACAGGTTACCGTGAATGACCTTCAATGCGTCTGACGCCTTCTTCATGGCGGTCATTGTCTCCGCATTCAGATTAGCGGACTCCAGGGTATTCACTTGCATCTCAAGCTGTAATCGTGTCCCAGCTAGACGGTCTAGTTCCGCTTCGCTCGCTTTCTTTCGTTTCAAAGCAGCTGTTGCAACTACAGTGCGCACGGTATAACCTTTCAGTACTAGCCACTCTATATTATTGAATGTCGCACCTGCTTTATTGGAAACGGCATTTGCTTTCGCCTTCTTCAGCTCGTCGTCAATCTTCTTCTGTAGGTAGTCTTCTTTCTTCTCGATCATCTGTAGCTGCTGCCGTAGTGAGACTATCGCATCCCGCGCTGATTGCTTGGGATCGCGCCGAGCTCCAAAGTAGTTCATGAAGCTGGCCATCATGGGGTGCGACTCGCAAGTACTAGAAAGGTAGAAGGGTTCGTGCAGATGGGTAGCAAAGGGAAGGAGAAGCGGCGCAGCAGAGGTATGTGAGTGGTACAGAGCCAGTGGACTAAGTCGATGATGCCAACCCGATAAGGCAAGTTCTGATCACATGATGGGCGCTAATGGAATTACAGCCTCAAGTGCAAACTAGTAGTAGTAGTCCTCAAAATTGGCTGTATATATGGTATGCTTTGGTTAAATAGTCTAAATCTACCTCCCAGGGATATGTAGAAGCTGTAAGTTCTATCTGGGGTTCAAAGTTCTCCTCTGTTTCGCGCTACTCCTCTTTCTCATCACTAAAGTAAACTTCGCGTCAAGGGCATGCTGCGGGAAGATATATGATCACTCTTACCCTTCATCGTCACTGCGATCATCAGAGGCTCCCTTGTCGGTGGTGAGCACCCGCCAAGCTATCCGACAAATCATGCCACACCAAATTATTTGGAGGACCTTGAGCATAGTTTTAGATAGAGACAACCCATTTGAAGTGACGGGACGAACCTGCAATGCAGATAGGGCCGACACAAAGAAGAGCCATGCAGTTTTGGTCAAATAGAGGCCCTCCTCAACCGACCACCTGAAGGGGACGAGCCTAGGAAGATCATAGTAGGTAGAGAAGATGACGAAAAGGAACAAGAAGTGTCGTGTGATGAGCCAGGAGATTAGGAAAAAGGCAAAGGTCAGGTCGCAAGCGAGCTGACTGATTTCGATGTAACGAATCATCTTCGCCAACTGAAAAGGGCGTCAACATCAGGATTGAATGACAGTGGGCGTAGGAAGACGTACAGGTAGAAATATATCACACGAATCCATGAGAACCATGATGAGGCAGCCTACGCGAGTGAAGTTGGAGAAGTAGCTGGTGGCCATTAAGAAGACGGTAATGACGTGGTGGGCCATCATCTGGATGTGGTCCTTGCGTCGCGCCTCAGCATTGAGAATTAGTACTTGATGGATATAGAACGCGTTCTGGGTCAGATAGTAGAATTTCAGAGGACCGGCAAGAGGTATATGTGGGTAATTTTGCCAAAGGTCCGTGGGGTCGAATATCCGGGTGGGTAAATTGCGATGAATATACTGCGGTGGGGGTCATTAAGAGATGAGAAGGTGGGATGGCACAACATACGACTCCAAAGGACCATTGTAGGGTGAAATATACAACTGACCAGCCTTGTTCGGCAAATCGCAGGACACTTCGGTGCATTTTTTGAAGTTCCTTCGAAGTTGGTTGCGCGACTCCGTTAGCAGCAGGACTCTTTCCGTTAGACGTGCCGTTGACGTGTCCATTCGCATGGCCGTTCGTATGGCCGATGGATTTCCCGTTCGCAGCCGCGTCAGAAGCTTTCAACTTTTTCCGGTTCCTCAAGTCTCTGGAGAGCTTCCAGCGTGCGAAAGGCTCGAAGACCCCCAACCTTAGGGCGTCGCGTAGAATGGCCATCACTGCGATGCAGGTAACGACGAGACATAAATCTAGGAGGCCCGTTGTGTAATACGCGGAATTGGGAAACGAGTCGGTATTTTTAGGCGTGGCGGTAGGATAGGACAGGGAGAAGAAGGGGACGAGATAGGAAGGAAGCCGTTCCGTCATAAAGAGGGTAGTCATCGAGGATGAAGATACAGCCAGCCGGGCGCGCAAGAAAGGGTGCGACAGCTACAGTTCAAAAATCTGTTGGACGGCGATGATCAGACCACATTTGAGTGGGATTAAAAAAGAAGGTAGGACAGACACGAGGCTAGAGAAAAGGCCGTCTTCCGACTTGAAGGAATGGCGGAGGGAAGCAGACGAACTCGAACTCGTTCTACTCGCGACGGTCCACAAAGATGCCAGCTGCAACTTTCGCGAACGCTGGAGAGGCGCAACCCTAAATGGTGTTTGTACTTGTTGTTATTTCTGCAGGAAATTGGGGAGCTAACAATTTGATTTCCCAAAACGCGTACATAATACGCACTAAAACGCGTCGTGCAATTTTGTTGTCTATGCCATTGCAACGTCCGGCCGATCCTGAAACTCACTCAGTATGTACTATACTCTAAACATGCTTTAACTATCCAAAAAAGATATAATGGGGCTCAGGAAGCAACCCTATGCCCCGCGACTATAATTAGAAGCCGGTCAGGACTCAGGAGGTCGGCAAAACAACCCTAGAAGGCGTTGGAGAGAGAGAAAGGGTTGAGAGGGCCGAGCGCAGGGATGACTTAAGTGACGCCTGATGATCTCTGATGATTCTGAAATGGCATCGCAAGGCAAGGATCCAGATGATATACAATATACGGTCTGATTATGAGGACGATATGGACTAAGGAAATCTATCTAAACGTACCGCGAAGCTCCTTGATTTTTTCCGTTGGTAGTATACATTGACAACTAGAATATGCCCGATTTCCTACTTGTATTTGACTCCAACGCGCTGTCCTCATGCCGACGAGGGGACAATGTCCGATGTGTGCTTATGTCATGCCTTTACACGAACAAGGCTGAGGATGGCGCGCTATCCCAATTGCCCGTGGGAATCCTGAAAAGTTCAGGACCTCGTCCCGCCACAATCATGGCCTCCTCGTCCAACCAGCCCAATACTACCCTCTACATCAACAATCTCAATGATAAGGTCAACAAGGAGGAACTCAAGCTGCAGCTATACGCCCTGTTCACTACCTATGGCAAAATCATTGACATCATCGCCTCAAAAAGCCAATCAATGAGGGGCCAAGCCTTCCTCGTGTTCACAGATCTTGCGGGCGCGACATCTGCGATGCGGGCTTGTGAGGGGATGATGTTCTACGAAAAGCCCCTTGTAAGACCACCGCTTTCTTTCTCTTCCGAGCTCTTGAATGACATGCCTGTCCCGTAGCACATTGATTACGCTAAAGGCAAGTCATACGCGACATTGCGGAGAGAGGATCCCTCGTTCGTACCGCCCACCGCTGCCAATGCCAGCGCGCTCGTGTCACAGAATGCGAAACGGCAACGAGAGGATGAGAAAGCAGATGGGGAGCGGACTACAAAACGGGAAAAGGCAGAGGAGGACGAAGAGGAGATGGAAATTGACGATGAGGACGATTCAGCACAGCAAACGAATAATAATGCTTGTACGTCGCGTCGTTCTTGTCACTCAGTATATTGGTGCTTCACAGTCTTTCTTCGGAAGCCACGACCGCTATACCACCTCCCTCGCAATATCCATCAGCGCGCCTGGTGTGCAACAACCTACCACAAGAGGTTACGGACGAAGTCCTTTCCGTTCTCTTCCAGCAGTGTGTACTCCAACGCTTTTGCCCTGCATGATGCTGACATCTTGCTCAGGTACCAAGGCTTCCAGACAACACATGTAACATGGTCTCCGACACCCAATGCCGCAGGTGCGAAAGTGAAGGTAGCCCAAGTTACCTTTGAGAGCCCAGACCTTGCCTCGGTTGCCAAAACAGCCTTGGATGGCTTTACATTGAAAAAAGGCTGGGTCATGTCTGTGGCGTTCGTTTGATAACACCGACATGGGTGTATTCCTTGTACAACAAAGGTGTAATGATTTTGAATTCTTTGGATTCGGTAGGGCGTCCTTCCTGGCGTCTGTTCACGAGTCAGCAACTTATGTTCTCCCAACGTTTTCCCTAAAATCCACGGCTGGGTCAAGACGTTAAGCACGAATGACATATCGAATAGTGCAATCACAAGTATTCTCCTACCCTTTTCTGGTAAAATATATTTGATACAGATTATTTCTTCAATGCTTTGAGAATCGCCTCACCAACCCCAGCAGCCGACGCTGGATTCTGTCCTGTGATGAGGTGCCCATCAACAACGACGTGGGGCTGAACACAATGTACATTGTAAGCGTCAGAAAGTCGGGACGAACATCAGAATGACTCACTGCCCATAGCTCGGGAGCCTTCTCATACTTGCCACCCAGTTCCTGGAGCTTGTCCTCAAGCAGGAAAGGAATCTCCTACATTACAGACTGAACGGCCGTTACCTCGGATAATCGCAGGTATGCTTACATTGACTTTATTGACGGCCTGTTCTTCGGCGTTGGAGAAGCCCGTGAAAGATTTGCCGGCGAAGATCGAGTGCCCTGACGGGTCTATCGCGCCAACGAGTGCCCTACAGAGGTCATGAGATGTCATCCGTCGACAGAAGTACGGGAGCACTGACGCCGGTCCATGGCACACCGCACTCGTGATTTTCCCTGCCTGATAAAACTGTCCTGGTTGTTAACAGCGGTCATGGGATAAGCCTGATCTATATATACCAGAGACGCGAGCTTCGCATTGGTATCATCAAATGCCAGATCAATGACTGGTCCATGACCTCCAACGTAAAATATCGCGTCGTAATCCTTTGGGTTCACATCGACAAGCTTCTTTGCGTTCGCAAACTTGTCTTTGACAGTGTCATCGTTGAGGAACTTTACGCTTTGTTCATCACTTTCAAACGCCTAGAGCACGTTCAAGAAGAATGTCTTGCAAAGTGGATCGAATGGATCTACCTTTACGCTGCCTTCATCGACAGGCGGGTTGGGCCCTTCGGGCGCGGCGAAGTCGATCTTGAAATGCGGTGCAAGCACATAGTATGGGTGTGCGGCTTCTGGCAAGTACCAGCCCTTTTGTCTTGGTTAGTGAAGGCTCTACGGAAAATCGGTAGGCCTCACCGTCTGGTTACCAGTGAGTGTCTTGTCGGCTGAGGTATATACAAAGAGAACGGAAGGCATGGTGAGACTGTGTGGATTCTAAGACGCGTCGGACTGCTCATTATATATTTTCCGGTCGTCTGTGGTTTGTCAGTTAAGCCGTCACGTCATCTATGATCTGGATGTTGAGAATACCCACTGCGATAAGATAAGATCTTGATGCGATTTGTAAGCAGGGCAGCAATCGATAGTCACACCACTGTCCAGTACGTCCAGTTCTCAATATCTGCTGCCATGTCGTCCTTCTTTGGCCTGTAAGCGTCCATGCAATACGAATGCTAAAAAAATGTAACATCCAGTGTAAAAACATATCAGGGGCAAGACCCGCACATTCAAGCCGCGCAAGGACGTGCCAGAGGGGACGAAACAATATCAGTTGAGAAAATACGCCGAGGCAACCTTGGTAAGAGCATTATGCATCCATGCAGACAATGATCTACACGATCCATGGTATTTATGACGCGTTCAGGGATCCGGAAACCTGAGATTAGCGGTCCAGCTCCCTGAGGGGGAGGACATGAACGAGTGGCTTGCGGTACATGGTATGTTGGCGAGATGTCAGCTCAGCGAACTCTCCCTAATCGATAGTCAGCCGTCGACTTCTTCAACCATTTGAACATGCTATACGGGACCGTCACAGAGTTCTGCACGTCACAGGAGGTATGGATGCTGATGCTATGCGCCAGTGGCTAGGGCTGACGGCACTAATTGTACAGTGTCCGATAATGTCCGCTGGCCCACGGTCTGTATGGGCGTTTGAGAAAGCGCGGACAGGATATTGATGTCTATTGCACAGCTATGAATACTTGTGGGAAGACGGTGTCAAGTACAAGAGGCCCACGAAGCTTCCGGCTCCTGAGTATGTCGATGCACTGATGAACTGGGCACAAGGTCTGCTGGACGATGAGAGCGTGTTCCCAAACAAGATCGGTGAGCATTATCAACATGCAATTCCTACTCGTTCATTCACCTACGTCGTTCTCTACATTCAAGGCGTACCGTTTCCACGCAACTTCCGTGATACTGTGCGCACCATTGTCCGCCGCTTGTTTCGGGTGTATGCACACATCTACAGCAACCACTTTGATCAAATATGCGCCCTTGGCATAGAAGGTATATTCATAAGGCGCAATGCAGCAGTTGTCATCTTCTGACGCGTCAAGCAGCCCACCTTAACACCAGCTACAAGCACTTTTTCCTGTTCATCAATGAGGTATGTTTTCGCCTCCAGCAAAAGACAGCAATACTGAATGACTACAATCAACCTGCAGTTTGATTTGGTTGACAAGAAAGAACTCGCACCGCTGGATGAGCTGAACGATGCAATTCTCGCAGAGGATAAAGCACGATAACACGATACCTTGTGACCATGTACTTTTATTCATAATGATTATACCTGTCTTGACTGGCATCTGAATGACACTGCGTGGATGACACGGGCGACGGCTCACAGCGCTCACTGATCTAGCCGCCAACCAAGCCGCCGGTACCATTCGGGCCCACACGTGCACAATTGTATTGGACGATCTGACTCCGGTCCTCAGGCACTTACTTACTGACGTCACCAACGCGTCATTCCTTTTTTTCTTTTTTCACAATCTTGGCCCTGAAAAGCAACTAGACATCGTTAATGGACGTGTATTGCGTAAAATAGGGTAAAAACTTATAAGTAAAGTATGAGTTCCCTGCGCGTGTATGACGGAGAACTGGGGTGGTGGTACAGAGATCAAGATGCGTGTATGGTTCGATCTGTGTCAAAGCGGGGATACAAATGCATGGGTCTGGGGCAAAAAAGTAAGGCCTTTGGGTATCGGGTCCATGCTGTCAGAGGCCTGGATATACGTGGGTGTGAATGTATGCTCGAGATATTGGTACAAGCGGTTTGCGATTGGCGAAGGCGGCGAATAAGATAACCCGTGGATGGAGGCATGGGCACACAGTTTTGGGTGCGCGATATGAAGAAGCGGCCAGTGAATGGATGCTACGTGTTTTACAGCAAAAGGGAGGGAAGCGGGTGTGACGCGTTTTTTGAGCACCATGAAAAAGGAAGGGCCGTCAGCGGGGTGCGGAACATGCAATCAGATCGTCCGCTGGATATTGGTGAGAGTGTCAAGTGTAGACATCAAACCCAAACGAAATCAGCGTACCTTAACGATGGACCACTGGACAACGAGGTTCTTTATGCGA
Source organism: Lyophyllum atratum (assembly GCA_014905825.1). Classification (NCBI taxonomy): domain Eukaryota; kingdom Fungi; phylum Basidiomycota; class Agaricomycetes; order Agaricales; family Lyophyllaceae; genus Lyophyllum; species Lyophyllum atratum. The sequence continues at coordinate 1,560,418 of JACGCN010000002.1, read as the reverse complement.
TCTCTGAGCGCTTGCTTGCAGTCGTCGCATCCAAGATGCTCTTCCAAAGGCCGCAGAGCTGACTCCATTGTGCTTGTCGAGAGATCTAGGCACGGTGTGTCAGGAACATATATACTGCGACACGGAAGAAACAGACCTGGTCTTGCATCCCAAGCGAGATAGGCCGAGGCGAGCGCCCAGGCCCTGGTCAATTTCTTTTGGTCTGAAAAGTCACACCAATGTGTTGGCGCATGTGGATGAGGAGGTGATAGCAGAACACGCTTCAATGCATCGGATCGACCAAAATGGAGGAAGAACAACCGTTTTAGGTAGACAGGACCAATGGCTTCTGCCATTTCGTCCGTCAACGTAGAGAGAGGGAAGGAAAGGAGATGTGATGAGGTCGACACTGCAAGTTCATAGAGATTGAAAGAGGCGGATAGGGTGTAGACTTCGAGGGGGTAAAGCGGAGCCTGCGATAGCAGGAGGGAGTAGAGAGGCGTGCCTGGCATGACACGTGATTTTGGATGTATTCCGTAGAACGGCAATCGTCTGACGGCGGTGCAAAGGTGAGAAAAGGAGGGTGAATAGTGGGCGCACGACATGTCGTATATGGTGTGCAGGATGATATTAAGCACCGTCGAGGTCTCTGGTGCGTCGACGATAGGGTCCTGGTCTTTCGAAGACGGAGGTGGGGGGAGCAAAGAGTGAAAGCCATTTTCGGAGGCGCCAACAAGTAAATGAGAATGAACGTAGAAGAAGACACTGTCTGAAGAAAGCAAGATAACGTCTGGGCCAAGGGATTGGTGTTGTGCACCAGGGTAAAAAGTGGTCGAAACAGAGACTAGGGTGTTCGCTTCAGAGGGATCGTCGTGTAATGGTGATCCATCGTGCGATGACTTGTCTGGGGTGAGCAAATGGATGAATAGAACGAGAGACAACGCGTACTGGAGGGGTCGGGACCTGGCCATTGAGGTTGGTACACTGGTTGAGGTCGGGTCGTTTGTCGGGGAAGGATATGTTGAGGTCGAGGGGGTCGGCGACGTATTGGAGGACGTTATCCCAATCAGCATGGTCCATGGTCAAGGTCTGTGTGACTGACTGCCTAGCAAAAGAAACAAGACTGGGGTCTCGCCCTGGCACGATCCCTTGCCATCTTATATAAGCTCTGACGTCATCGCCACAGTCACTGCCCCTTTTTGAAATTGGTCCTAATTTCCCTGTTCTACAACATTCTCCCTAATTCCGGACATAGCTACTGCCCCCGATCATGATCGCGCTTCGCTTGTTTGATGTTGTGGATTTCCTCCCGCTTTCCAAAGTCAGAGTCGTGAAGTTCCTGCAGCGATACCGTCAGCAGTAGTCCGTGCAAGAATAGTTGCAACCCACCATTTTCGCGAGCCGTTTGGCCGTCGACACCTTGTTCAGCTTCTCCAGCACTTTACCCTCTGGAAGAGTCATCTCAGCTAGCTTCGTGCCTAGCATTCCATTAGTTAGGTATTATCAGAACGCCAAGCACACTTACTGATGCGTTCTTCAATCTTCAGTACTCTTTCCTCGTCACGTTCCGTCACGAAGCTGACCGCCACGCCTCCTCGCCCTGCACGCGCCGTTCTACCTACCCGATGCGTGTACTCCTCGGGCTCATTGGGCATGTCCCAGTTGATGACCATGGCTACTTCCTCGATATCAAGTCCTCGCGCTCCTACATCCGTTGATATCAGCACCGGAACAACAGAAGCTCGGAAGAGCGACAGAGAAGAGAGCCGTTCCCGTTGCGTCAAGCGAGAATGCAACGCCGTGCTTCGTATTGATAACGACTTCAAGAAGTTCGTCAGATACGCGGCTGTACGAGGTTTTGTGCAGAAAATGATGGTAGGCGGCGGTTGCTCGGGTTCTTCGTCTTCGTCGTTGGCAGAGCGTCTCTTCTCCTTTTGTCGACCTTTTGGTTTCGGTTTCCGCGACCCTTTCACGGGCTCTGGGGGAGCGCGGCGCAAGTGTATGATGGAGTCGGGTGGGTTGCAAAGTAGATGATAGAGGTAAGTCTCCCGAACGTGTGATGGAACGAGGAGATAATATTGTTGGAGGGTGGACACCGTTTCGATGCTGCCAAATTGTCAACGTTAGTAGACTATATGAAATGCGGCGTCGCCCATACTTTTCGGTCATTCTATGGACAAATGGCTTCTGCTTGCCCGGTCGCGGTTGCGCGCTCGCTAATGCCTCGATCGAGGGTGTCAGCGTTGCTGTAAACAGGCATGTCTGCCGATCCTGAGGAAGGGCCCCAAACAAGTAGCCCAATTCTGAGGCAAACGTCTCCGTCAGAAGGCGATCAGCCTCATCTAGAACCTGCCGGTGTCATGAACACGGTGGTCACATCCCTAAATGCAAAGTTCCCAGACATACCAAGAATTTGACCCTTGAAAGGTCCCATTCACCAGGACTACTTCGCAGGTGGTCCACGATTCTGCCGGGTGTGGCAATGACGACATGTGGCCGATTCCTGAGTTCAAGCGCCTGAGCCATCATATCCATGCCTCCGACCACCACTGCGGTACGGATGTTGAGCGACGGCCCTAGGACCGCGAATTGTTCAGATATTTGGAATGCCAACTCCCTGTATACAAGGCACTGTTAGCAAATATTCATTTAAGTGCAGAAAAAGCCTCACGAGCCTCGTCGGCGTTAGCACCAGTGCGAAAATCCCATAGGGATCGACCGAGAGTTTCTGGAGAATCGGGAGTGCAAAAGCGATGGTTTTGCCTGAGCCCGTCTTCGCGTTACCGATACAGTCCCTGCCTGTGAATTTTGATATATGTAAGTGTAAGTTTCTTGAACAAAGCGGCTTGAATATTACCAGAAAGTAGTGGGGGTATACAAGCTGCTTGTACTCCAGTTGGATTCCAGATCGACATGGAGGAAAGGGCAGCCTGGAGTGGTGGGGATATACCTAAGGAGAAAAAGGACACTTCTTTTTGTTGTGTAGGTGGTGAGGAAGGTCTGGATGGATGCCGCTTCTTGCTCTCGAAGAGGGAACCAAAACGATCCTGAACCACCAAATCCTCCTGTGGTCGTGGTTCTGTTTCGTCGCTGTCATCTCCGTCTCCCTCCTCCTCTGCATCTTCACTATCTTCCTCATCTTCTTCACCCTCCTGCTCATCTTCTCTACTGGCTTCTTCATCGCTTGTGTCCACGTCCCCACTATCCGTACCGCTCCTTGACCCCCTGCCAGTCAGTACATCGTCGGAATCTGGATCCGTCGCTAAGGACAATCGCGCCTTTTTCCTGCGGGGTCCTTCTAGCTTTCTAGAAAGGTCGTCTGCGCCGAAAGATAGACGCTTGGTCCCAGCAGCCATAGATATAGCAGTCACACTAAGCGCTGCAATTTCAGAAAATTTGCGATCGCCGCCGGCGTCACTATGTGGGTTATGTCAGCGACAGTGGACATAGGCTTGCGGTGCAAGCATGCACAAATAGCGATGAAATCCGAATTTGCCCCGCGGCCCTGGCCCTAGTCGCTTGAAGTTCAAGTTGAAGCTAGTTGAAGGCGCTTGGGTCCTGCCGAATGACCAGCAATGCACTAGCCCCATCCTCGTAGCATGCTGTAAAATACTGAATGGTGGACTGCTTCAAAGTCTGCCCTGATATCGGACGTACCGCGGTCCGCGATCCCACTGATATGGCGCTAGTTCAAGTATCAGCCTAGATCCCAATATCATAACTCCTTCCGTTGTCGAGGGTGGTCTTACGCACTCCTTTCACCATGAAGAAAACAATCACCCCCTTCACAGCGCAACTTGTCACTTTCGAGACAACCCTGCCTTATAAAGAGGTCATCGCAAGGCTTGATGCTGAAGTGAACAAGGCGGGCTCGCTCCAGTTTCTATCAAACTTCAGAGCGGTCACGAGCAAAACCGAGCTCGTAGAGCTGATCACTGGTATCACGGGCAGCAATGACTTCCTGTATGTGCTCTCACTTTATGTAAGTAGGGATTTTCACTCACAGCTTCGTAGGTACTTTATGGAGATGAACCACCATAAGTGGATGAACATCTATCAGGAAGCCGACAGCTCATCCGCAGTGGTCTACGTGATAGGCAACCCGCTGACGGCCGAGACTTTCATGCGATATGACATTCGCAGTGGATACGGCATTCCTCCGCGTTTAATGGTCGTCGAGAGCGCCGATCGCTCTGGCACAACCGTGTTCTATCAGCTGCCATCCTCGCTCGTTGATGGCTTCCATAATGCTGAGCTCAAGGCGGCCATTTTGTTGGTGGATGAGAAGCTGGAGAGAATGATAACACGTGTCACGGCTGATTAGTTTCGCTCCAGTGTACTTTGCTTTGACGCAGCCAAGTCGGTGTAGAGACCGAAAGTAAAGGGCCATGAAATCGTGAAATTGAAGGTCTATGATACATCATACATACGAGGGAAAACGCAGATCTGTTCCACAGAGAAGAGCACCGTAGAAATACAGGTGGAAGACAGGTGGAAGACTATACTACAAAAGGTCATCGAGGCTTGCGCAGGGCTCTACAAAGTGTAGGACTTCGTAACATCTGGCAGGGACATATCAAGATCCCATCTTCCTTGAAAAGTGGAGAGATCGAAGTTGTTAAAGAGGTAGGCGTCACCCATGAGCGAATAGTCCTCCTGAGGGAGCAGGGGCGGGTCATTGAAGGTGAAGGGCTCGCAGGAGTACAGTGATCCCAGGAAAGAGTCGCTGTTGTGAGCCGAGCTTTCACGGTCATGTTCGATCGTAGGATAGGAAGTCATAGGATAGGAATCCAAGGTGGGGAAGGTGAAGTGAGTGTCGAGCTCGGGACTGGCATGGAACGCCTGCATCGATGACGCTGGTGAAGGGCATGAGGAAACGTAACCGAATGTAGGAGCTATTGGCGTCTGCAATGATACATCAGGTTTAGCCGTGAGTGCCATATCTGGGATGTTACTCACAATGTCTAGTCCTTTCAGGTAGCTAGTCAGGCCAGTCTCCGAGGCCGCGGATGAAGGGCGAACTACATTGTATCCTGTCCGCAGAGATGCATTCTCTTGCAGCGCGTTGGCAGTAGAGAACCCGAGAGAAGTCGAAGGGCGTCGTGGAGGAGTGGCATGAGGAAAAGAATATTGGGGAAAAAATGGTGGTAAAGATGCCTCTACCCTTGGCTCAGGCCTAGGAGAAGGCAATGACGGCGATGGCGACGGAGGAACAGAGGAGGGGAGCGAGTTTCCGTCGTTATCAGGAGGAAGACTGGCTTGGGACGGTTCCTTGTCCAGATCGCGGCTCCGGTTTTGAGCTCTTGGGCGCCTGCGTCGTGCTGGACTTGCGGTAGGCCCGGCAATGCGTGTGTACTCTTCCCGAATCTGCCTGATCCTCTCCTCGCCATCGACTGCATCAACATCTCCGTCTGAGCGACCCTTGGCCTTGGGACGACGAGAACCTCGTGGTGCCGGAGTAAATTTATAGTCAGGGTTACGCTTTTGGTGCTCAGCCAAAACTTGGGCCGCGCGATCTTGCCATTGCGCTTTCTCTTCCGGCGGTAAGAGATTCCAGCACTGGCCAGCAATGCGGCTGAGATTTTGTTGGCGGCGTTCGACATGAGATGGTATGACCCCTCGCTTGAGAAAGTCAGAGCGGTAGAGCATGAACGCATTTGGAGGGCGGGGAACATGAGAGTTCGGCGATTTTTGGGGTGAAGAGGTAAACATAGAAATAGTCGAAGAATGGGAAGGTTGGTCCAGGCGCATCGTAGATAGGTCGATATTTGGCTGGTAAAGCACAGGAGTAGGCACAGAATCATCCTGCCCATTACCTGTTGCGTATGACAAGGAATGAAAATCGAAGCGTGGAGGGAAGGGGCCAGAAGCAGCCTTTGAAAATGGCGAATCTCTGAAAGAGAAGTCTTCGAGCTTCGAGGGGCAGGGTGATGTAGGCATTGTATAGAGTCGGGAATACGGGGACGGGTCGCATTCCTCTTGCTTCATTGGGCCTTGGAGGGTAGGTTAAGACTTTGTTTATGTCAAATGTTCTAAGACTTACGGTTCATTTGCATATTACGGCCACCAAAGCGTCGAGTGTATGAAGGTCTGAGCCGTCAGATGATAATGGAAATTTGAAAAACATCTTTCTTTGCTTTATATACGAACGGGTGCCCGACGCTGTTGGCGACAAACAGCTAGAACTGCTACACCCAGCGATCAACATGAGGATCTTCGTGAAAGGGATTGAACCTGTGAAGCGGGAACGAGGCTAGGGCCGCTAGCTCGTCTGAAAGGGAGGAACAACGTGACGGGTGGATGCTGCGCCGCCGCGGTAATGCTCACGTGATCGAGACATAGCAACTTTCGCGTCTGCGGCACATTCCGCCAACACGTTTCCGAACAAATCTGATCCTGAGATGAGGGAAAGGATGGACGTGTGAATGACATGGGATCTACGCACTAGGATGAGGAGTTCGTAGTCGAAGGGTTAGAGGGAGTACACGGCACCAAGCTGATACCTGTGCTGATAGTTGAAGACGCTGTACCTACCCCACCGAGAACTTCGAGTTTCTTCACATAGTCACACGGGCGCGATGAGAAAGAGCCTCGTGGCAGAGCCACTCATCCAGGAGGGCCAACACGAGGCGGGCATGAGGTCTTGCACATGCGTTCAGGTCTAAGTATTCTCCACTTCTTGAGGAGGCAAAACAACCGAGCTCTATAATGTCCGACAGGGTGCGTTTAGGAAGTCTGGCTACCATCAAAGGTGAGAAATTCCTCAGCATAATCTGGACATGAGCGACTTACGAGATACATTTTGATGTGTGAGGCTCTATAATCTATTTAAAAGTGATCCATTGAACATCCCCAGCTGCCTTTTTTACACGGTTCATCACAGCTAAGCCTTCTCGGTCTTCCTTGATCTCCTCAATGAGCATGAGATCGACACCCTGCTGTTCGAGTGTGAGCAAACCATCGAAAAGGCGGTGGGCAAATACAGATGGTTCTGCTTTCGGCCCCAGCAGATAGCGGGACCATTGGAAGCCATCTACGGGCAATATATCCCACAAGGCAGAATCTGTGGGTGCCAAGACACCGACTTTCAGTGGTCGGTCCGCCCTGAGCGATTCCAAAAACGACGAGGCTGGGCTGGAAGCTTCACCAACAGGTGGGCGAGACGATGTCATTAGGAGAGTCAAGGGAACCGAGGGTGAATAATGCCTATATTTCATGCCAGGGGTCGTTGGGGCCTGTTCCATTGCTTCGTCCATGTAATCGCGGCGATGCACCAGGACATCCGGGATGTGGCTGCATCCATACATTTCCTCCCTCAACACGCGTTCGATATCCTCCACAGTGATCCCTCCTGGGCGCAAGACGCGAATCTTCCCGTCTTCGTGTAGCCCATCGACCACCGTGCTTTCTAGCCCAACTGCGCAAGCGCCGCCGTCGAGGATGATGTTGATCTTGCCGTTGAGATCTCGGGCGACATGATCTGCTCGAGTTGGGCTGGGCTTTCCGGACGTATTAGCGCTCGGGGCTGCCAATGGAGTGTTGGCCACAGCGATCAGGGCTCTGGCGACCGGATGTGAGGGCATCCTGATGGCCACCGTCGGCTGGCCCGCTGTAATGATCGTCGGGACGATCGCAGCGTCTCTCGGGAACAACAGAGTCAAAGCGCCAGGCCAAAAGTGCTTTATCAGGGCCTCATAAGCTCTTGACAAGACGTAACCCTCCGGAAGCAATGTGTTCAACATCTTGAACGACGAGACGTGAACGATCAAGGGGTTGTCTGCTGGTCGACCTTTGGTGGTGAATATCCGGTTCGAAGCAGGAGTGCTTAGCGCCATAGCACCCAGCCCATAGACCGTCTCTGTGGGAAAGGCGACAGGCTCCGCGAGATCGACGAGGTGGTGTGACGCGTTTTTCAAGGCAGCCAAGGTTTCTGGGCAAGTAATTTCTGGCTGGTCTGAGCCGGGATGAAAGTGGATGGAGGAAGGGTCACATTTGAGGACCTGTGTCGATACCGGAGTCATGAACTGTGAGTATGATCGGTGCACGATCCTCCACAAATTTGACAAGGACAGCATCCTTGTTGTGCTCTGTTTACAATACGCGTCGCGAAACCATTGTGTGCGGTCACCAGTGCCGCCCAAAGCCGTGGACGCTAACTAGCTACATAATCTACACACCATTCATGCAGCCTTCCCCATCCAATTTGCGCAATACGCGTCCGCGTCCCAATCACATGACGAAAGTAGAGCTGCAAGCACCACTCAAAAAATCCTCGCCCCGAAAACGGTAGAGTCTCAAAGACCATCAGCATGTCGTCGGGCTATGACGCGGACGGAGGATTCGACTTCTAGGTTAACGCGTTGCGCCAGCGGTTGGCGGAACGCATCAAATGTAGAAAACGTAGACATAAACCCAATCTGGATATTTGACGTTCAATGAAGTCATTGATAATCGAGATGGGCCAGCAAGGCATGGCCCAATGTGCAATGTTCTCTTGTTCTAGGGCCGAGCGGTCGAGCTGAGCTTCATTACCTCAGTCTTAGGTAGAAGGCGGGTAGATGATAACGATGGACAATGGACTTCCCGACGCAGGACATGATCAAGCCACACGTCAAATAGTATAGTTGAGCTGTAAAGGTAGGAAATCTGTGGAAACAAGAGAAGCATAGCGAGATATTAGAGTGAATAAATATGTATTGTGGATACTCAGCACGGGGAATCCTAGTTCCCTTTAGCCTGACTCTGGATTGGGAAGGATGGGCATATTAAGGCCAACTCTTCGTGCTGTCGCTGTTATCCGCTCCTTGGCCGTGAGGTCAAACAAGGGGTTATATCTCTCAATTAAGAGCTGACGGATTTATGACGTTTATTATCAGACGTCGGTCACAGCGCATGAATTGTGAACAGACCTTGTGCTCCCGCTGTGATCGTAGGAACAACAGAGCATTTTTCATGTCCTGAAGGATACGCAGATCTCCAGATTTTTGGTACTGGGCCGCTATAGAACGATAGTTGGTCACTATAGTTTGATTGGCTTTTCGTGGCGCAACAGCCTGGTTTATGAATGAGTAGCAGTGCAGAAAGTTTACCTATCCAGCACTCACCGACTTCCTCAATTCGCGGAGAATGCCACGATACGCATGAGCCAATTCCGACATTGCGACTTGGGAGCTCATCGAAGTTGTTGGCAGTGCCGAAGTTCGAGAAATTCAAATTGCGGTTTGTTATCGTCACGTGCAGGAGGGCCAACACCTTCGACCAGACCTCCACCAAGCCATTGTTCGCTCATCTTGATTCACGGTCGGCAGGCCATGACTACCGAGAAGATCTACCCATAATTGTCGTGCGGGCCAGCATGTGGCCAAAGAGGTGCTCTTCTTGAACGCTTTGACCGCCATTATGCAGCTATTTAAGTGGCATGCTCTTCGTAGCTGCACCATCGACTCCTCAAGATCCTTTCCGACCCTTCTCCCTCAAGCCTCTTCCGTGATGCGTGTTTCCTGGAATCAATCGCCTGACAAGATTAATGTTTGCTACCATGATCATCTAATCACCTCTGTACTAATTGTCAACAGGTTGCAGCTGGTCCTGCACAAGTTCCTCAAGGAGGCAGGCGAGGCTCTGATGTTCGGGCGAAAGTCAATGCCCCTGTTCAGCGTAAACGCGGTGCTATTCATCAGCATAAAAGAGAGGATAAACTTCACGCGGTTCAAGAGGCGAAGAAGAAGGTCGCGATGAAAACCAATGCAGACAAAGGCCGCCCCCAGGTCAAGGTCCAGCATACCTTGCCTTTTGTATATGTGGGCAATGTGAGTGCCTCATTCATGACAAGATAATCCATCGCTAACATGAGTAATAGCTGCAATCGTCTATCACGGAGGAGAGATTGCGAGCTATGTTCGCCCCCTGCGGCAGCATCTGCCGCATCGGAATTCGTTGTAGCCGTGGCCAGGCTGTGACCATTGGTGTACCTGTCCCTGCGAGTTTATTGACTTCTCGTGACCGACAGTATGCCAGCATTGAGTTTCATAATCTGGAAGCTGCCAAGCTTGCACTTCGCCTCAATGGGGCGAGGGTTGATGGTCTTGAGATCGTGGTACGTATGGGCTGGTGGCGCGGCGATCAGTGTGCTTTCATCAGTTGTTAACCTTGGCTTTTCCTTAGGTAACCAGCACACCTGCAAACCTTCCTGAGGTTCAGGACATCGTTCGGAGTAAGTCCTCCATAATTCTCTTCCGTTTTGTCGTGTCTGATCCTCTCCAAGCTAGGATCAAACAAAAGAAAGGAAACCTAAAGAAAGGGCTACTCAACCAGTTCAAACTCAAGTTGGGATTCAAGTGTGTAAATTCCATGACCTTCAATTTCCCATCCTCAAACATTCTCGCAGCCCGATCCGTGTTGAACCCACAGAGGAGTTTCCTCCGCAAGATCGTCATAGAGCTTTAGGTATATCTTTCGCGAAATGTCTGGCTTAGAGGGCTGTTGGAGGCTTGTATTTATGTACTCTTTACGATTCGGACCTGTTATATACCTTATGGATATCCTGTTACATTCCTTATTTATGCCGTCGCACAAACACAGGTTCCCCTGTTTGATCGGCGCTAGTAGTCCGCCAACATATCATCACACAGCCGCTATCATTCCACGGTTGTAAGCCCTCCACTCAGACCATTGACCTCCACCCGCTGCATGGAAGCTGCATAGTTACCTATCCACCACGACCGTCGGCGGTAAGTAAGATCAATATCCTCTCAGCTGTCAGAGATCACTAGCTTACCAACCGCTGCCAACCGTGTTTTGAATCCCTCTGTAGTTGATTGTTGCAGCTAGTTGCCATCTGCCTACTTAAACTATGGCAAGGAGTGCGGCCTTGAATCCTGCCTCCATGCCTTTCTTTCCTGGGGGATTACGTGGCGGAGAAGATGAAGGCGGCAGCAGTGGACTGGGATTGGGATTTCGCCATCACACATTCCGAGAGCAAGACCGGAGCTCGATGTCCTCGCTTTCCATCTCACCTTCTGAATATCGTTCTGCGAGATCTTCGCCTAGTCCACCAGCAGCCAACGATGATTCCCGGCCCAGGCCGTCGCAAGAGCCGAATGACTGGTCTCGACAATCACCTACCTTTCGCCAAGTCGACGCAGGCAGGCCGCATCCCGGGATAGAAAGCAGAGCAGTCAGGGAATCGAGCATGGTCGGGAGCTTGGATACGTTACCAGAAGGAGATGACAACGTAGAGACTCCAGGGCCAACGTCTGGAGCAACTGGGACGCAAACCCCAGGGTCCTCTTTCTTCACCTTGCAACAGAGAAGTCGAGAACCCATATCCACGCCCCCCATAGCCGTGAACCAAAATGGCACGCCCTCCTACGGTGGCCGTACATCTTTGTCCCCCGTATCCTCTCTGGATTCCGGTAGCCAGTTCAATCCCAGCATGGATCACCTAGCGCAAACTTTCGAAGCTCAATTGAAAGCCTCGCCTATTATCCACGACATTCTAAACCGCCTGGTACAATGCGAATACACTACGCGAGAGATACATCGTGACCTTGGTGATATGCATCACAAAGTCAACCTTCTCGTGGAGCGAACTTTGGGAAATAACTCGCAGCCTGAGTTCAAAGATCCCTTTGCTCCCGCAAACACCAATGGCCACAGCTTCTCATCTCCTCCGCTCAGTGGTCCCAGACAGAACGGTCCTAGACCCTCACTAGGTAACATCGCACCCAATCAACCAGCACCCTCTGATGACATATCCACGATCTCTCAACGTTTGAATACCTTAACATCGTCAGTCGGACAACTCCTCGCCATTCAGACGCAGCATATACAATCCACAAATAACGATACACGCAGCAACTCCATGGCAGGTTTAAATACACACAATGGCGACATCGCTCCTAATCAAACGATACCCCCTTCCACGATATCCAACCCAGCTATCCTTGGTCACGGATTACCGCTCAGGCCTGAGATGAGGTCTTCAGCTCGCCATTCAAACCCTCCCTTGCGTACCTGGTCTGCTGGAACACTCGATTTACCAATTCGCCCCTCTGATCCCAACATCGGCCGACAAGACAATAACCTCCGGGACAAACGTCGCTCAGTCACAGGTCTACTCCGTCGGGACTCATCCGGTGTATGTTTACATCTGGGTATCATTTTAGCCACGACTTAACACTATTTCAGGTGCTGGACGCACAGGGCGACAATTGGGCAAGTAGTTCGCCTCGAGATTCAGGCCCTATCATCTCCAAGTGGGAACAGCTATCACTGTCTCCTGAGCTTCTTCGGTCTCTGAATAAATTTGGGTGAGCATGCTGTCAATCAATGCTTCTCGTCATTTCATCAGCATCATTAGCGTTGGCCCTCCGAACAAGATCCAACAACGAGCGCTGCCATTCCTTCTGCGGGGCTCCGATATAATTGCTCAAGCACCGCCGACACAAGAACGTATCGCTGCATATGTCATACCGGCCATCCAGATTGCTGTCACCAACATCACAGTTCGTCCCCCAAATCGTGGCCCCATTGTTATCATGATCTCCACCACCGTAGACCAAGCAACTCAAGCACAGCGCATGATCCGGGACCTCGGGGGACCCATTGGGGTCAGATCCGCTCTGGGTGTAGGTGCTACCTCAGCTAATAACGATCTTACCCAAGAACTCCGGCTCTTACAACAAAACATGCCCCATATCATCTGCGGCACTCCTCAGAAGCTCCATGCCCTCTTTACCTCCCCCGGTGGACTTTCCGGTTCCGAAGTACGGTTCCTCGTCTTGGACGAAGTTGACCAACTCATCGCGCGCAACCTCCACGAATTTGTTTTCAATATCGTGAAGCTTCTTCCCCCACCCCGCTCCCGACCAATTGGCTCAGGGACACCGAACTCCAGCTCAACTCCTGGCCCGATACCTCAGATACCCTTTAACAATAGTTTGGAACCGAGCAACGGCATCGTCTCCCCATTTCAAAACCAGGGCCGTAGATTTTCTGCTCTGTCTTTATCTTCACCTGCCCCATTAGAGCCAAACACAACCGACTCCCAGGCAATTGAGCGGCAAACTGCCCTCTTCTCCAATACTGTTCCTCAGGACGTCCTTAACCTAGCTTCTGCGATTCAACTGCGAGAGCCTGTCCGTGTCCTGGTCCGACGTGATGGGAATGTTACACATGCAGATACCACCCAAGGCTCTCGAGGTCTTCGCCAGTTTTATTTATATTTGGCGTTCACAGCTGGTGGCAGAGCGGATCCTATGGCTACGGCACCAGGTGGTGGGCTTGGTATCATCGGCTCTGGAAGAGGTGCTGCCTCCAGTGCCGAAACAACTCAAGCCAGAGAATGGAAGCTGGATGCCCTTGCCGATCTTTTTGACGACGTTGAAGTCACTCACGCTATTGTACACGTCGGTGGGATGACTGCTTTGGATTCGGTTGTGTATAAATTAGCAAGTCGAGGTTTAGAAGCTGTGCCGCTGGTAAGAATTCACACATGTCTAGTAAGAACCTTTGCTCACCGTCTTTCATAGCATGGTGATATGAATGCGGGAACCAAGTTGGCTGCCCTGAACAAGTTTAGGAACCCCAACTCGCTCATCATGAGACCTGCCACGAAAGTCTTAGTAGTATACGATGTTCAAGTGAAGACTCCAGATGTATCGCACGTCCCTCTTATCATTAATTATGGTTAGTTCTTCTGGTACCGTATGATAAGATTATGGACTAACCTATCTGCAGACCTACCCAAAGCTGTTGAAGAATATGCCCACCGGTTAGCCTATTCATATTCGGTCTATGTCTACTCAGTAATAATGTTTTCAGAGTTGCGCCGGCGATTGCATCTAACTATGCACGTGCGGGTGTTGTTGTAAACTTCGTGACTGCTACCGGCGGAGACGTCGAAATGTTACGATCTATAGAATGTTTCTACAAGTTAGTTGTCCTTATTTTAGAACCGGATGTTTTCTGACAGGATACTTTCTTCAGGATCAAATGCGTGAGTCCTTTTTTTCGACACCGAACGTATGTGCTGATTGTCCTCTTTTGCAGCCTGAAGTCCCCATGACCCTTCGTGATATCGTTTGACCCTATGACCCCGAGATGACCTTGTATCCCTATCCATGTTTGCTGTTTTTCGCCTTCCCGCTATACTGCACAACACACCCCTGTTCGATACCCTTATATTGCACCCCATATCTACTGAAGTTGTTTCCTTACCAAGTATATTTTTGTCTCCTTATCAAGTACTCGTCTGGGTTGTCAACCCCTGTTCTCCCACATTGTATATCAGCTTTCCTTTCACTCGTAGTCATCGGAACCATTGTTACTCTTTAGCCATTTGAACAATCGTTATTTTCAGTGTACCATCCTCACTGCAGCTTGCAAGCCTGGTTGGAACGTCTAATTCAGTTGGCTGCCAGGAGAGCCTGTGTATTTGATTGATGTGAGCGCGGCTGTAATACAAGGTTAACATTTATAGAGTCGCTTCAAAGAGGCGCAAACCTCGAGGGTATTGTCATGTCATGACGCCATGGTGCCGCAGATGTTTGCGGGGCAGAGTAAATGAGGATTTCTCCATTTTCCAATCCAATGGCAAGTCTTCGCCTGTAAGCGTTACAATGTATCACGATTCTCGCAGACACGGTTTGGATAGCACTAACCGATGTGACGTAGTCCCTGGAGCGAAAGCAACGGCAGTCCCAGGGGCGTTAGTCTTGATTGTTTCCACAGCCTGCCACTTTTTCGCCTCTTGTTGCTGCCATATCTTGACCTGATAGTTACAGTGAATCATCCGACCCGGTTGTGGACGATGAATCTCGGCCTTACTGTTTTGTCTCGAGACGCAGTTGCAAAAACATCCCCCTCAACAGCCCAGGCACAATCCCATATAATTCGCCCATGAGATTTGTCTGCTGCAACCGGGATAAAACCTTTCAGTCGAGCATCTGGTCAGTGAAAAATGCAGCGAGGTAACTAGCGCAAAATACGGACCACCGCTTTCCTGAGCTTCAAACAACCTCCACGACCTATCTCTGGAGACGGATAGGACAAACTTCTCATCGGGGCTGAAAGCTATCCTTGTCACGGTCAATGAATGGCCTTCTAGAGGGTGCCCGACAAGCTGGTATGTTGCTGTGTCATATACCCGGACAACGGCATGTTCAGGCGTCGTCGCTTTGCAAGCGGTCGCGATGAGTCGCTTCTTCGGGGAAACTGCTAAAGTCATGGACTGTAAACGGAAATGAAATTAAATGCATTGTCAATAGTAGAGTTTTAAGATCTTGCCTCATATCCATGCCCGAAAACCTTCTCAATCTCTGGCCAAAGAGTGGTGGAAGCAAGCTCCCCTTCAAAATGCCGCCTTCTTTTGGTTTGCTTGACAGTTTCCTGAGATCGTGCTGAAAGAGAAAATCAGCCACAATCATAGATATAGGTTGTTAAATGCGGCCGACCATCTTCCATCGCTTTGTTTGACAGTCCAAGGGGCGGAACACTGGCACCCAGGGGTCGATTATGCTACAGAGACCCAATCAGTCAAAGCTACGCCGAGAACATCGAATAAGATACCTCGCTCTCGGCGAACTTGGCGACATCTAATCCCTCAGCAAGATCGACAAAACCTCCCGGAGCTTCGAAAACTCTGACAACTTTCTCATCAGCAATACTCACGAATCGCAGGGGATCGATGAATGCGGCATCGAGAAGGTCGTATCCATGCACCTGAGGACGGCTAAGTTCGTGCCACGTGTGTTTATCCTTCTCAGCAGCCGGTATTGCACCATGTATTCTGGTTGTCTGGTCAAGACTATATAGATGGTTAGTCACGCATGGGAACAATCGAGTGCTGGGCTTACCCTACGGAGAGCAGATAGGTTCCAGCTGGGCTCCAATCAAGGCCCTTCACTGGCCCATTGTGACCGCTGATCGCACCAGACTCAGACCAGACCTCTTCGTGGGCATGTTTGGGGGAAGTATCACATATCCATCGTCTCCAGCCTCCAGCCCACCCCCAAGCCAGGGCTTCACGTCCTTGCTTGGCCCACGCACCGCCAACAAAGCCTCCTAGCCGCTGGCCGCCAATGTCTCCGAATCGCTGACGGTTAATCCATATAGAGGTCGATCCATCCTGTGCGGGCGTTACAACGGTTGAGGGTGACCATAAGATCACAGAAGAATCTGTCGAAGTCGATAGCAGGGTTGGCACAAAACCAGGCGAAAGCGGCTGCCAAGCAAGGGATGTAACACCTGCCTCATGTCCGATGAGGAGAGCGTCAAAAGTTATTGAGTATTGCTGAGAGCTGCGATGAAGATAAGTTTCCTCAGTCGTGCACAGATAGAATATGCTCTACCTCCCCTGGTCAGCCTTGACTGTCAATATGTGTCGCTTTAACGAGATCTGCTTTCCTCCTTCCTCAGCTTCGCCGACGTCTCCTAGTGATGCCTCAAATGCATCTAGTAGTTCGTCATTCAGAGCATCTGCCCGAGGATTTTGGGGTAGGGCCCTCTCTCTGGCCCAGGGCTCTATAGACCATAATCTGATAGTCGCGTCCTGCGATCCTGAGGCTAAGACGAGAGGCTGGTCTCCAGTGCTTGGTGGCAGGAAGTCTAGTGCTTTGACCCAGTCTTCATGACCTGCAAGACTCGAAGCGTGTACGAACTATGAACACTTCAGCTACCTGAAAGAAGACGCGAGCTCAAAAAGGGCGTACGAGGTTGTCTGATCGAGCCCATATCTGTATATTGCTGTCGGTTCCGGCGATAGCAAGAACAATTACTGCGAGTTCAAGGGAATCAGTCGTCACGGAGGCACAGTTAAACGCGTTAACGGACCTTTCGATTGCGGAAGGTACGACAAGGAGAGAGCAAGCGGATATTTTCCTCGCAAGGAAATGAGCTGCTCCTCCACTAGATTATCTGTAACAAAAAAACGTCAATGAATACCAGTCCAGTATCGAAGTATTCCAACTCCTGCCTGATTCTTCAGCACCAGGCACAATGTTCCAAATTTTGACAGAGGCGTCAGACGAGCCAGTCGCGACCCAGCCATCGAGTATGCATAGAGAGGAGATTGCTTTTATATGAGCCTGAATCTTTCCAGTCGACTTCCACTGAAAGCCGGTGCACATTTATTAAGGTATCGAGGGTGAACAGTATCCAGAATGCGTGCCTGATCTCCAAGTCTCCTCCAGTGGATAAGCACTCCCCGGTCGTCTGCACTGACGAACGCCGCGTCTGAGACAAACCGAACACAAGTGACAAGGCCCTCGTGTCCTGGGAGAGTTTCCGACACGCCGCGACCCTTCTCGTCCTGCGCGCAAGTCCATAAGATGGATTCAACGGGTTCAGGATAAACACGCACAGCTATGTCCCATAACGCGACCAAGTTGGAGGAGCCAAAGGCCGCAAGTGAGGATGGAGAAATACTCGCAGCTTGAGGGTACCTGTTGGTGGCCGCAGCTATATAAGCCGTGGAAGAAGCCATGATTCCATAAAATGTTTGGTCGGTGTGTAAGAAGTTGGAAATCTAATCTCAAGAGTTATCTGGATCAAACTGATTTGATCTGAGCTCAAAATCAGGAGGGATTTTTCGTGACCGCCATGGCCATCCTGGGCGTTGGTGTGGATGTTGTTCATATCCCCCGCATCGCTGCTTTGTTGCAGCGAAGAGGCTCCCGACTTCCCTCTCGTATCCTCAGCCGGGAGGAATTTTCTCAATGGGAGTCGCTGTCGTCCTCTGATGTTTCTCGCCAAGTGCGTTTCCTCGCTGTCCGGTATGTCGTTCAGGCCACTTTCGCTGAAAGTTACCTTACGTGATTAGGTGGGGTATAAAAGAAGCGGCGTACAAGGCTATGTATCCGACGGTGCGGCCTACCTGGAAAGAACTCGCATATCGTGGATTGGGCGAAGGGTCCGTACGCGCCAAACCCGTATTGGTCTATCGCCCTATCCTTGTTGCAGACAAATTGAAAATCGGTCCCATTCACCTCTCAGTTAGCCACGATGGAGAATATGTTCTGGCGTCTGTTACAATTGAATCCCCCCTCTAATGCTGCCCGATCGCGCAAACGTCTTTCCTTCGTTTGCGAAGCGTCTTTGACCACTATAAGGGCATACTGGGTGGTTGACATATTATTTCCCAAAAGCCTCAGTATATTCTATACTTCCATCATTCCTCTGGCTGATGCGGCCACCAATCTGGCCACCAGTGCGACAGTGACCATGTGCCTACGCTCTCCCGAGCTGAGTCCTCACTCATAAATTCGAACCTGAGATCACCCCTCTCAGCAGCCTCAACCTGCTCAAGGCGCAAGAGCGCTAATGCCACGCCTTGATGGGTCGACAACAACTTCCCTACCCCCCGGGGACGAGGAATAATTCTGTTATCATCTTTGCGGATAACGGTCGGCATGATAGTCATACTGGCCGGAAACGAAGGGGCATCGGGTGTTGGTTTCACAACTTCTGGAGCCCTGGAAGACACAACATGGATGAGAATTGTCTGGGAGCTATCAGAACAAGCCCTGACCATTGATGTGGTTTGTGTATGACCACAGGGAGAATCCTTTTACGAATAACACCGGTATGGTATGTGCGGACAGTTAGCTCTTGACCTACATAGCAGCCCTTCCGAAAGTCCACTGAGTAAAAGATATATCAGCGAGGCACTCTCAGGCAAAAATGAAGTCTGTTACATCCACCCATAATGTCCAGGTTAGACTCCATAGGGAAGCATTGCATGGCAGGCATATCCACTTGTCCTTCTGGTACACCATGCAGAATGCGGTGGAGGGTATAGTCATCCGAAGAAGCCAGCTCGTGATCAGAGGTTTCCTGTGCTGCTCGGTATGAGTATGTTAGTTGAATATTATATCATACCGAAGATGAATAACACACGGAGAGTTCCTTTCCGGACCAGGAAGCGTCTACCCATTCCTACAGCCCTTCTGTCCAGAATTGATTCGTCCTTCAGTCCCCATGGCCATTCATGCGCATTCCACTTAGGTTCCACGACCCCACTCCGTGCCCATGTCCACTGTCTTTGTGGTTCTGGCGTCGAGTTTCCCCAGGCTGCCCAGACATCATATTGTTCTGAGACTTCCCTAATCTTGACCTTTGATCGCAGAACGTATCGTTTCAGCAGAGTCATCAACGGTGGGGCTTCGGACGGTCGGGGGTCGTAATCCAAGAGGTAACTGCGTTTCCCAGCAGCATCCGACGACGTGTACAAGAAGATATCGTAAAGCACTTTTCCCTGAAATGATGATAATTTCTCTGTCAATGTTGAACAGGGTTATTCAATACGACCGTGCGTGCCTGGGCATGTAACAAGGCAGTGTAAAGGGGGCCTTTTATTGGCTCATGCACAAGTGAGGAGGTGATTCCATTGAGAAACTCGGAGAGATGGGATCCAGACAAGGACAAGACAGCTCTGTTTGGGACTGGGGCCACAGTCGGGATGTTTCTGACGAGAGTTTGGAGGACTGCAGGACGCATTGTGCCGACTCGATGTTGGGCGTTCCAATTCAGGACGCGTCAAATCCCACGTGACGCCAGATTTTGCTCTCTGTCCCCACCGCGACAATTGGGAGGGCCCCAGTACCCGTCTCGGCTCACGAGCTGCTCATATGGCGTCGTCATGCCAGAATCTTATCGCTGCACTCAAGGACTGTTTAATGCACTCTGACTGTGTGCTGAAACAGGGGAACCTGCCATCCGACTGCTTGAAGCACCACGCCGATGAACTGCCCGAGGAATGCCAGTCACTTCGGAAGGCAACATTCGAATGCAAACGGGGCATGGTGAGCGCCTTTTCCACCTCTCATGTGTCTTTCATCTAACGTGGTTCCATAGCTTGACATGAGGAAACGCTTCCGCGGTAATATCATAGGCTCGCAGTTCGAGTACACGCCGGAGAAGAGCGCAACGAACGTACCAGGATCAGGGTTACCTAGCAACTAAAGGCTTTTACTCTACGTCCCCCCTTTCCATTCGTAATCCTACAGTGTGCGCTGATTCAGCGAAGATTTGTAACCTGAGTGAAATCCTTCGTTGGCATGATGTCACGCGTCTCCTCGCATATATAACCGCTCAGCAAATCATCACACCCCCATCTCCAACAATGTCCACCTCCTCCAAACCCTTCATCTTGTACACTTTCCCCACCCCCAACGGCTTCCAAACCTCAGTCTTCCTTGAAGAGCTCAAGGCCGCTTACCCCGGAATCGACTACGAGTGAGCGGGAGTGTTTGATCGTGGGCGAGCCATCGATTGATCGTGTTGTTCTGCAGTGTCGAGAAAATAGACATCAGCAAGAACGTGCAGAAGGTATGTATTTGCGATTAATTGCTTGTCCAGGTCTAGGATCAACATAGCATCTCAGGAACCCTGGTTCCTCAAACTCAATCCGAACGGAAGAATCCCCGTCCTGGTGGATCGACGTCGCGACAATTTCGCCGTCTTCGAGACCGCCGCGATCTTGTTGTATTTGGCTCACAACTATGATAAGGATTTGAAATTCTGGTATGATCCCGTCCAGAGCCCCAATGAGTACAGTGAACTACTTCAGTGGATGTTCTTTGCTGTAAGCCACAGACAAGCCGTACCTGTGATGGTACACTTTTCTAACTTGATTGTTTTCAGCACGGAGGTGTCGGCCCCATGCAAGGACAAGGTTAGAGCGCATCATTGGCCCATACATCTTGCCATCTAACGGATATATTCCTAAGCCAACCACTTCAACAAGTTTGCGCCTGAGGATATCCCCTATGCGAAGAAGCGTATGCAAATTCCTGTCGCGAGATATGGCGGTACCTCACTCCATTGATACAGGTTACATCGAAGAGACTAAACGCCTGTACGGTGTTCTTGAAATTCGTCTGACGGACCGTGACTGGCTCGTTGGACCCGGCAAGGGTAAATATACCATCACTGACATGAAGACTGTCCCTTGGTGAGTAGCCTACTGCCTTCTGCAAACTACCGGAAACTGAAGTTTATCTTACAGGGTCAGGATTCATGCCTTTAGCGGCATTGAAACTCTGGATGAGTGGCCTAATGTCAAGGTATTGCGGAACCCCGTGATGTTACAAGCGTTGCTGATTCTTTTGCACAGGCCTGGGTCGAGCGCACTGTGGCGAGGCCAGCAGTTGCGGCGGGTCTCGAGGTTGGAAAGTAATAAGCGCTGCATCATTCCAGTTGTCTATAGTCGCTCCCATATAAGTTTATGTATGACGGTGTGTTTCTATCCAACGTTTGGAAAACCTTTACAGCCCTGTAATGAAGACTCATATATCTGACTCTGAATCAATTGATCACAAACAGTCGAACGTCGACAAACTTCTGGAGCGGAGCCGCTCTATATCGGTCTAACGGGTACATGGGGCATGAATATTTGAATATTTGACTCGACCTTTGTCGACTTGAGGCTCCTGTACCTACGCCTGGGATAAATTCTGACTATTACAAACTCATCTGGGCTACATATGGCACAGTTGTGCTTTGGACAGATCGGAAGGCATCCCTCGACAATTATCTGGTGCGCGCAAAGTGTTTTGATGTTCAATGTTATCAATAACATACTTCATGGAACTCCTAATAAATATACTATGCATTTACACCATTACAAAGCCACCGAGCGAATGGCAGCTTTCACCCCCGGACGCTCAGAACTGCGCAAAAACCACGCCTGTATTTTTATTAGCCATGCGAAGAAGCAAATACACAAATACGAGAGACCACACGTACCTTGAGGTTCGGCCATTCATCGAGTGTTTGAATTCCAGCCCGGGTATGAAGACGAACCCTAGAAGAAGGTGTCACCGCCATGAGTTTCATTAGCGTCGTGGCGATGGTCAATATCTTACCAAGGGAGGGCGTTCGCGTCGGCTATAGTAAAGCGTCCACGGCCGGGACCCACGAGCCAGTCACGGTCGGCGAGCCCGATATCAAGGACACCGTACAGTCGTTTCGTCTCTTCGCGATACCCTAGAAGGTGGGTATGAGTATAGTTTTATATCAGAAAATCGATATATGGCACTGACTCGTTTTGCTGTATGGGACGTCCTCCGGGCAGTAATGAAGAAAGAAATGGGCTATCAAGCAGCCGAGAGTCAATGAAGTCGTTTCATGTCTCCGTCGGGATGTAGCTTACCTTGGCCTTGCATCGGACCGAGGCCTCCGTGCTAGATAAAAACCAGGCTAATGAGATCGGAGGACGTTAGTCGAAAAAAGTATTGCCTTACAGAGAAGAAAATCCACTGGAGCATCGAACTGTACTCCTTAGGGAACTTTTGGGCATCAAACGAGAATGCCTTCTTGGTGTCGAAGTTCTGCTCGAGGTACATCAAGATCGCCGCGCTTTCGAAAACCGGGAAGTCATCCCGAGTGTGATCGACAAGAAGCGGAATGCGTCCGTTAGGGTTTAGTTTGATGAACCAAGGTTCCTGACGCCCTCGCTCGTTACGACGTATCGAAGCAAGGATAAATGATCACACCTTGTGGGTTCCTTTCGATAGGTCGACTCTTTCATCCTGAGGAGCAATACTTTATCATAGGTGAAAAACTCGAAGGAAGCGAGATCGCGTACGTGTACTCGAAGTTGGGATCCTTGGCACGAAGTTCTTCGAGGTAGATCGAGACTTTGAGGCCATTCGGAGACAGGTGATTAGTGTAAAAGCTTAGTTTCGAGGTGGATTGCGACATGTTGATGGGGGACTAGTGGTTCGTCGGATTTCGCGGTGGCTTTGGAGATATAGATCTCGGTAACCCGGAGTAACATCGATCTTACAAAGATGGGCGCCTAAATCGATGCTGGGCATAGCCACCAGAGGCCTTGTACGACGAGAGATGAGTAAGTGCAGGCTGTTTCCAGAGGCTTATGCATATCATGCTCAGTCAGGCAGTCAACGAAGGTTCTTTGGGACATGATGATGGTAGAGATCTAAAGGGGGACACTGCTCAGCATGCTATCCAGTTCTAGATAATGATAAATCGCAGATGAGACTCGTATGCGTAGCGGAGGCTTTACTGGGAATGGTCTGTACACAAGCTGCGATTCACCAGTGACGGTGACCAGCAAGGCCATAGACGGTCAGCGTCAAGTTGAAAGGCCCTTCAGTAGATGCCGACAGCTCTGATACATAACAAATGTCAACATCCATCTTGCTTATTTCCGACACAACTTCGCTATAGCCTATAATCCCAATAATCGACCATTATGCTGCGCAATCTCCCCCGGGTCTACCGGTATATTCCACCTGATAAGCCTCCATCCTGGACCTCAATTCATCGAATGCAATACCGGGCCATACAAGTGGAGCATACCATCAAGGATCCTCCATCCTCCGGCAGCCATGCCAGCTCTGATTCCACGTCTGTCTCTTTATCCCACCCGAAAGATTCTTCGGGAAACTCCCAATCGTCGTCACAATCCTTCTCTACAGGAGATGGGTCTGAACCGTCTTCCGCTCCCGGTTCGAGCCGGTCTGGTTCGCACTTCTCCCAAGATCAGCCATTGTCAGCAATTTCACCCATATCCAGCGTGCCATCCACGGAAATCGCGCATTCACATGCCCCGACATACTCTAGCCCTCCGTTCCACACTCATGCTTTCTTCGCGGCCCTGGAGAAGACGTTTCCGACTCCGACTGCCCGAAGCCTAATGCGTGCTACACGCGCCTTGCTCGTAGATCGCGTGAATAAAGTCCGTCGAGAGGGTCTCACAGTGCAGGATGTCGATAATGTACGTGGACTACTTTTTTTTCTTTCGATATATGCCCGGTCTCATCGGTGTCCCTAGCAAGCCTACTTGTTTCGTGCCGCACTCTCTGAGCTCCGTGCAGAAATTACAATGATGACCAAAAACGACTCTGCCACCATACGAACTGCGACGGCTGCATTACGCCGCGAAGTTGACCGGTTAGATGTCAAAATGAAGGAAGACATTGGCACCTTGAAACATGAGTATGTCCAGACGCGTTATATATGAGTCTTTCTCTGAGTTCATTTTCGCGCAGAATTCAGATGGACGTTGAAAGTCGGAAAAATGAGGCCAAGGCCGACTTGAAGCAGCGAGACATTGTCATGGAGGTCAGTTAGCATCCGTCAAACATCATATATGATTCTGAGACGCGACCTCCATCAGGAGCTCCTCAGTAAAGCTATTGTGAGCGTCAGCGACCTCCGCACCGACGTGGAAGAGATAAAATGGGAGAATATGCGGAGAGCCGTTTGTAGGTGTTTCTTTCCCATGCCATCCTTACCGCTATTGAACCTTTCCGAAGTAACACTCTCGGCTTTCGTCGTCGTCATTATCATATCTATGGAGATTCGTCCGAGGCCCCAACCTCCGGCGCCAGCGCCCCCTCCTACAATAGGGAATGGTTCTAGTCAAACGCAGGCAGAAGGCGTCCTGGAGAAGGCGGAATGGACATAGGACCTTTGTGCGGGCGGGACCCACTGCTGTTAGCACTCCTAAAGCAAGGCATAGATGCAGGGTATGCTATCCACGCTATTACATCACACATATAATCTTATAACTGTAGCATTACATGTATACCAAACTATATCCCCAACACCCATATACTTACACACTTAATTAGTTGTTCTGGTTTTACAGACCCGTGAAAGATGATGGACATCTACCATGATAGAGCTATTTGACCCCAAGCTTCCCCAGTTTGGACGACAGTTCATCCACAGTAGAAGGCGCGTTCTCGGATCCGGAAGGAGAGGGGCGCTTGGACTCAGATTTAGTTGGCTCAGCCGCCGGGCTGCCCCCCTCGACCTTCTTCCCATCAACGCCCGCCGCCTGAGCGTCATCACCTTCCTCGTCCTCATCCTCCCAATTATCGGGCACATCCTGCTTCTTCTCGTCGCCTTTCTTCTCTCTTCGTTTCGCGTTCTTCTTCGCGCTTTTGCTCATAGGCTTCGCAGATGCAGATGTGGCAGTACTTTGTGTAGGTGGTGCCCAGCCGATTATGTGGCCCTTAGGAAGGGCAGTCGCATCCATCTGGGCCTGTCGAGTCCCTCTGAATTTGCGAACATCTTCCTGGGGCGTGAAACCCGGCCGTATTTTGATCTGCTTGCGGACACTTGGTATGATGGCTTCAGCACAAGGCAAATGTACGACTGAGATCGATCAGCTTACGATCCATCTGGCCGTTTAGATTCAGGAATCACGCGTTGGAGGGTTTGCGGGTCGAGGGCGATGCCAGCAACGGTCTTGTCAGGGTTAATAGGTGGTCTCGACATGGGACGGGGTGCAAGGTGTCTACCGTGGGAAAGCATCTCCTATCCCGCTAAGATGATCACGATCGGCGGGCCGGTCGACTAAAAAATTGGATTTCAGACTTGGACGGTGATCACTAACACCCTCCAATGCGCTATGCAGTCCTCGTCACAGGCCCAGCGGGCGCTGGAAAATCCACATTCAGCACATCGTTCCTTACCCATCTCCAGGCGTCGAAGCGGACTGGCCATTTGGTCAATCTCGATCCCGCCGCCAACTCAGCCAGCTTCGAGTATGCACCATCTATAGATATCAGGGACCTGGTGAGCTTGGAGGATGTGATGAATGAGCTTGGATATGGCCCGAACGGCGGTCTCGTTTACTGCTTCGAGTAAGTGGGTGAGTGCCTGGGACGAGGGTGGATAAGCCTAGACAGCTCAATTGTTGGTTTGCGTCATAGGTATCTGCTACAGAACATGGACTGGCTAGAGGAGGAGCTCGGAGGATTTGAAGACGACTACCTTATCATTGACTGTCCAGGTATGAAAATTATTCCGCGAAACGTCTTTTGTATATTGAAGATGAATAGGTCAAATCGAGTTGTACACACACCACCCATTTCTCCCGACACTTGTGCAAAACCTTTCGAGATTAGGGATCAGGACATGCGCAGTCTATCTCATAGAATCTCAATTCATGGAGGACAGATACAAATTCTTCGGGTGCGTTGCACTGCCATGCGTCCTGTCCTGGGTGGACTAACGTATTTGTCCAGCGGCGTCCTCTCCGCGATGTCCGCTATGGTCAACCTTGAGATTCCTTGGATCAATATTATGTCGAAGATGGATCTTGTGACATCGAATCCTGAAGATCCTTCCGGTGGGGCCAGAAACGGTATGCGAGGTCGTAAAAATATCGCTAGGTATGTCATGCTTCTCTATTGACTCCCATGCCTGGAATGACGCCCTAACCGCAATGCCCAGATATCTGGATCCAGATCCCATGTTGCTTGCAACAAGGCGCGGTCAAGAGGCCAACCCATCTAATCCACGATTTCATGCCCTCAATCAAGCTATTGTACAGCTAGTACGTTATATCATTTCAATTCATCAGTGGGGCGACTTCGACCTTCATGACTTCATCTCATAGATAGAAGACCACCCTCTCGTCTCCTTTTTGCCGCTCGATCTCACCAATTCCGATTCTTTGGAGACAGTGATAAGTCACATTGACTACACGATGCAATACGGAGAAGACGAGGAACCTAAAGAGGTAGGCTCACAACATCCATTTGGTTCCGTAATAATTAATCAACCCCACCAGCCCCATGACCTCGACGAAGGAGACTTCCCGGAAGCCTTGGAGTAACTACCCTAGATGGAGGCTGCGTTACTCTCGGCTACTATGATTCATGCGACCTCGTCAAGGCTCGAACAACGCGACAGTTCAGCGATCGCACTTAGCTCTGTCATGTCGCGTCAATGTTTAATCAGTACACTACATAGATCGTGTACCAGGACAAGGCTGCCCATTCATACTTACGAGTTACAGTGCTGCGCGCCGTGGCTGTGGTCAGCCACACCTTAAGCGCCAAAATTATCCCCGGATGAGAACATCAACCTGACCGATATAATATCTTGAGTTTCGAACAAGTATCACGCATCTCTCACAAACCCGCTATAAATGTCCTACTATCCCGCTCAAGGTTCTCAATACGGAGTGCAGCAGCCTGTTGTCTATACGACCAGCTCACATGGGCATGGGTATCAACCAACACAATATGCTTCAACCAGCGGATACTATGGCCAACCACAAGACGGAGGGGTGCTCGTCGTCCCGACGCACGGCAGCCACCACAGCCACCACAGTCATCATGGCCACAGGCGCCATTCCCCACATATGGTCGCCGCTGTCCCCGCTCCTATGATGATGGTATGGAGTTTACTTTCCCCGCCTACGCTTGATATTCATCGCCCTCCAGCAACCAAGTTATTCTGGTGGTTATAACGGCAGTGGACACCATTATCACCTCTCGTTCGGAGAGCGGATGCGTCGCTTTTTCGGATTGGCCCCTCGCGGGCCGTTCAAGTACAGGAACAACAAGGGGACGTGGGGATTCATGGGATATTCGCGCAGACAACGTTATTCTGATGCCCGCACAGGCGCAGAGGTGGATAGGAAGGGACGCCCTGTATACAGAGTCTGATTAACGATTCCCTCATTTGTTGGTGTACAATTTTCTTCTTATTATTCGCTTATGATCTCGCGACGACCATCCAGTAGATTTCTACCGACTGTATTTCAACATCTACTATCAATTTCATGACCATCATGACTTTCACTATCGATACCTTTCAAGTACATATGTTATATGCTTCAGAAATAGGCAACATCCGTAGATGCCATTGTCCAAGTACAGCGTAAAAGTTATTATACAGAAGTTGCAAGAAAGCGCGTGAAACTTATTAGACAGAAGTTGTGGCCTTGCATTAACAGGGAGTAGGATGATCAAGAAAGCGCGAAAAACAAATTAGGTATGTAGAATGTGGTAAAGTAGGACGATTTATGCAGGTTGACCTAGGTCTCCATCGCGTTAGCATCGTTGAGTAGGTGCCTGGACTGCTTCGCGTTAGTCCAGAATTCAATCTGTTCCAGGACTGCAGTGACGATGGTAATGATATCCTGGCGCGCCCTGGCTTGAGTGGGATCGTCATCAGTACCCTCCCAGAGGATTGACAGATTAACTTCGATCTGTCAACGGCGGGAGATTACGACAGGGTCCTAAGCATCACAACAGCTCTAACGCACCTTCTGAGCGAGCTGCTCCAATGCTGTATCAAGAGTGTGCCCAACGGCTTCTGCTGCCTTCGTCAAACGATCCATGAGGACATCGGCGCCGTCATCAAAGATTTCGTCCTTGGATTCATCGATGAACCCGCGGAAATATGCCTGAGTGGAAAGGATCATAAGGTTAGGTCTCTTGTAAGTCTCACAGAGCTGGGCTGATGTAGCTACCCTTTGACGCGCAACGCTTCCAGGTCCTCTCTCCTCCATCGCACGATCATACCCTTCAATCAACTGCATCTGAACGTGTGGTGCCATGCACCGTGAAACCTCCTTCTGCTCGTTAGTCATTGTCTCCTTTACAAGATCCATGGTCTTCTTTAAGGCAACATGTGCTTCCTCGAGGCATTGTTTGCCTTGCATCTTCGTGCGATCCTTGAGGCCCATTGCCGCCGACTCTTCAAATTCCTCGAGGAGTTTGTTGATAGAGGCGATGGAGGCAGCTTCGAAGGGGCCGAAGAGATCTGACTCAAAGACCTGGCTCCACGAATGGGCGATATTTCTCGTGAAGGGGTTGACAAGTTCAACGTTCAAGTCCCTGCGCCACGATCCATGACGGCGAAGTGCTTTGGTTAAAATGAGTAAGCATCTTCTTTGAGATGTCGGAAAGTGGACTTACTAGCTCGATATGTTGCCCAATGCATAGACGCTACGAACTCGTCACTGGTCGCAACAGCAGCGGCAGCAGCCTGTAAAGGGTATATCAGTCGGTGTACTGAAAAGATCATGAATTCACATACATTTGCTGCACCAACTTGACATTTGTCTTCTAAGCCTTCCTTGAAGTTGTCTTGTAAGTCCTTGACACATTTGTCAACTAATTTGCTGAACTCCTGAGATGTAAGTTGACTCGGTGAATTCATCAAGAAGTATAAATCACGGGGCGCTTACCAGCGCAAGTCGAGGAGTAATGCCGACAGGCTGGCCATATGCATCGACTTTGGGAGTCGGCTTGGCCTTGTGTACAGAATACAATTCGGCGCCAAGGCTGCCACCCAAGCCTCCAAGTATAGCGGCGAAAGGATCGTCATCGCTAGAGTTGGCCCAGGGTCCATATCTATCGTCCTCTGAATCGTCATCATCGTCATAACCTTTGTCCAGGTTATCCGACTCCCACTTCTCGCGCAGAGCATTGCGGTCCACCACGGTGACATCGCCGATCCCTCGAACGTAGGACTGCACGGACGTCGTGAAGGTTTTGAGGTGGGCCAGGAAGTTCCTCGCAGCGCGTTCACGCGAAGATACAGTCAGTTGGTGGCACCACTGTTGGAGCTCAGGGATCCCGGTGTCTTCGGCATTGGAGAAACAGGTAGGTTCACCATCTCCCTTTACTTGCCCTAGAACGGTGATTGTCAGTTAATCAGTCGCGCAAAATATAACGGGAAAACCAACTTTTGAGGCGGACATAATCACGACTTGAGCATGTAAAAACGGGCAGGTCGATGTCATCATAATCTGGGTAGCCGCCAAATAAGCAATTGTTGACGCATATACAATATAATCATACCACGGATATTTTGGTTGGGATCGAAGTTATCAGGATCACGCTCCTCAGCAGCAGCATCTGCGCAAGTAACCATTAGTGCATGGATACGGCCAGCGTGAACAAACCACTTACCGTCCAGGTCTTTCAAACCCACCCTGAAATCTTCTTTCAAAACATCGCGAGAGTACTGGACGAATGTGTCAGTGACTGCGCAAAGACGAGGGCATGCGCATCAAAGTACCTCAGATCGTTTCAAAGAACAGAAGGCATTTTTTGCTCGTTGAGCCTTGCCGATGTTCTTCTTCAGGGTTGCAAGAGCATCGGTAGCGTCCCTTTTCTGGTTTCGGGCCTCCAATGCGCGCTTGCCTGCTGACTTGATGCCATCCTCTGTTTCCTTGATCTGGTCCTCAAGAGATTCTTCGGCCACCTCATCCTCTTCGTCTTCATCGTCCTCATCATCGCTGTTCTCGACATCGGAGCTGGATTCAGCCTCATCGGAGTCTTCATCTGAGTCTCGCTCATCTTCTGAATCTGTTAAACTATTGTCGGAGTCGCTGTCAAGGTCAGAATCTATCGCAGAATCGGAGTTGTCGTCGTCATCCGCTACGCTGCTTCGGCGCCGTTTCGTTGCTCCTTTTTTGCCAGCGCTCGCATTCTTTCGCTTTTTGGAACTTGACAATGTCATCTTCGTGGCTTTCATCTTCGCCATGAGACGAGGGGCGATTGTTTTCCCGGCCTGCAAGTCTTCGAGGTGTGCCTTGTACTTGCGAAGCCCTTCGACTTCCTTCTTGATTGCTAAAGAGCGTGTCAATAGGATGATCAGAACAGAGAGTGAGGATAGGTTTCACCTTTTGCCTGGGTCTCCGATGATTTCTTCATCTTCTTCCACTGCGACTGTTCAACTTCATATTGGTCTAGTTGTTCTTGGATGGTTTCAAGTTCTGGGTCATCTTCAAGTCGCAGGGCGCGAATCACTTCTGAACAGGAAACGTCGTCACATTTGCTCGCTGCGAATAGATGGTTTAGACTAGTGATAAACGATTAGAGACAGACGCATACCAATGAAAGTAATAGCATGGTCATCGTAGCTGTGGAATTGAAGAGCCATTAAGCAAATGAAAAGGTAGTCTGTAAGTCCACTTACTTTCCGTCTGCATAGACGACAGCAATGGGATTAATTCGGTTTTTTACGCAGAATAACACTCACCCACTAATAAAAAAGGTTAGCTGACAATTCCACAGCTTCCGAGATTGGAAATGGAACACATACTCATTAGTTGCATTTTGAATGCGTCGCCAAGAAGGTCTAGTCATGAAGAAAGAGTCAATTCATATCAGGGGCCACAAAAAATCATCAAGTTCAAATACCTCTCGCTGTCTTGTCATCTACAGCCCGAGTAATGGGAGCCAGGATCCAAATGCAGTCACACTTCTTCATGTAGTCCTTGGCGATGCTGTTCCTCGCAGCGTTTGCATCAGCGACCCCTATAAGGCGGGAAAAGAGAAACGGATATCGTTTAGGGGGGTAGGAATCAATGAAGGGTTACTCAACATACCAGGAAGATCAACCAAGATCGCACCGGTGGATAGTGCGGCAGAGTTGCAACGAACATTCACTTGCCGAATGAGAGGCCACAAGGCGGGCGCGTCCGCATCAGCCTTGGTATTGGCCTTTGTCCTCGAATTTCCACTCGCCTCTCGGACTTTGTCCATGAGACTCTTTTCTTTCGATTTCTTTTTTCCCTTGTCCTTCTTGTCCCCACGCTTTTGGTCTTTGGAATCAATGTATTTACCAATTTCCCTGGCAAAGGCCTTTGAATCCTTTGCTGAGATGTTCTTGACGACTCCAAGTATCTTCGCTATGTCTGTTATTGGTCATACGGTTAGACAGTTCCACCGCCTATAGATTCATACAGACTGTGATCACTGGCGATTATTTGGTCGGCGGTCATGGTAACTAGTCGCTCTTGTTTGATGGTGGGGTACACTGCATGGACCTGGAGATGCGTCAATGGTTGTAAGTCGAATGAAGGGTCAAAATAGACTGCACCTTCTGCCACGCGATACCGGCGTCACTTTTGAGGTCAGTGCTGCGCTTGACGTTGCCATCTTCATCGACCAGATCTTTGAGGAGGATGGCTAATTCTTCTCTCCACTCCGTCTCTGAGAGGAACGAGACATCTGCATCGATAGTGGGCTTGTTATGATATGCCAACTCCGTGACGACGGCTGTACAAGCTATGGTGAAAAGTTTTAAAAAAATGCGGCATAAATAACGATGGAAAGGGGCTTACCGCGCATGCCGCTAGTGGGAACAATATTGTCTGTATACGCAAGATGGTCAGATAAGTCAAGGCCGTGATTTAATTTCAATTACCGTCCAAAATGGCATTAAGAATTGAAGATTTGCCGGCTCCGGTCGCTTTATAAAAGCAATTCGTTAAGGACCACACCCAAAGTTGCTATAACTTACCACCGCATACGGCGATCAAAGTAGTGGGGGAACCTTGGCTTGTGAGGCTATAGATGGTATGAGATTTGGTTCTGTGTTCAAACCGAAGAATGATCATGGTACCTCTCTAATTCCCGCAGCCATACGTCTTGACGGAGCTTGCTTCCCAGCTGCAAATGCTTCAAGCTAGACTTGATAGACTTCACCATGCACAGCCCCTCTTGCAATGCGTCTTCAGGCGCGTATTCAATTTCATCCGCAGAGTTATACACTGTAAAAATGAGGTGGTCGGTGACTGGCGGCGCGAGCAGATTGGTCGCGTCATCCATAACAACATCTTCATCTTTCTTGAGCACGGTGCTATTTCGAGCAGGTACGCTTTGGGGAGCGAGAGCACCTGAGGCACTGTCCTGCTGTACATATGAGGGGACGGGAAGACCCCTTTCGAGGAACTGCCGATGGTGTTAGAAGAAGGACGCGTCGTAGCTTTTGCAGAACGCGCACCACTCTAGCCGCATCGCTAGGCTCCGGCTTCACCTTCGCATTTCTCGACAGGTTGGCTTCAAAGTTGTTGTTCAAGGAATCGGAACGCGTCAAAGGCGCTATAAAGGTTTCTCGTGGCTCGTGTTTTACTGAGACAGACTGATATGATGATGTCTATCAACTTTTGATGGATGGGATGATAAACAGAAGCGACTTACAGACGAGTTGCCCATCCCTTTGTTGTTCTCTTTGTAGCTCATTGCTACACGAGATCAACGTTCTACTCGGTATTTGTCGGGGTGGGAGAGAACTTTTCAGGGGGGTTGATGGAAGGGCCAGTTCAACACAGACCTGAGCCAAACAACGACAAGCGATTAAATTAGTGTGGTGATGTGACGCGACGCGATTGTGTTGGCAACATGGACTCGGAGCGGCTCCTCGGTCAGTAAGTAGATGAAAGCGCAACATTCCACGGAGTCTCGTGAATGATATTTTGCACAGGGAATAGCTACCACAACGATCTTGGTGATATTTGAGGCCTCAACGTTTTGCTACTTATGTCAATGTTAGATTCATTGCAAGGTCACGCGTGACTAGGCTGGCGGCTCGCACTTGGTATATTAGAGTCTTTGGGGAAGCCAATGGTTCCTCAAGCCCTTCGCAACATCAACCTCTACCAGCGATACTTCTGGTCGACAAGACGGTTTAACGAGACACGGACGACCACCCTGCTCCGAATACCCAAGAAGCAGCGCCCGACCCTGTGCAAACCTTCCAGCAGTGACGTCAACGGACCCTTCCTCCTCCTCGGTACCTAACTCGAGGTCTCCTGAAGTTGATAGGCTATGAGATACATCTCCTGAATCACCCTCGACACTCTCGTCCCCACACATACTGTTGCCACCCTCGCCTGCATCCGAGACAGCCGAGAAGTGATGGTCCCGGAGGAACACTTCCTCACAATCGTCGCCGTCTAGTTCATTGGCATGAAAGGCGTAGCCATCGCCGTATCCGTGGAAATAGTAACCGTTGTCGGCCTCGTAAACAAGCGAGCCGTCTTCATCACCTGCCCAAATGCCATTTATGGGGACTTCCTCCTCTTCGTATGCCATGGCTTCAGTATAGATATGGTGGTGTGAAGAGCCTTCCAACTCGTGCCATTGGTGGAAAGAAACACTGTTCTTGTTGTTCTTGCAGATACCGTAAGAAAGTTCGTCATCCGTGTAGATAGCCCCAAGCTTATCGGTCATAGCTGAAAACAGTTCCTCAGACGGACCGATATCCTCGAGCGGCCACAACTGGTGATCGCCCTCGGAGTACTCATAATCTTGTGGGTCTACTTCGGGCAAGTGTTCAGTGCTATCGTTGTCTGAGTCGATTTTCTCATAGTCCCCAGCTTCGACAGCGTCATAAACAGAAAGGACCGAAGGGAACAGAGCAGAGAGAGGAGAGAGAGGCGTGTGTATCGTGATATGTGTTGGATCGTGGATGATGTCATTTGATAGGGCCTTACTGCAAGTGGCCGTCCGAGTCGCAGGTCGTCCTAGTGTATCATTAGAAGAACTGATAGTGAGCCCAGCCCCAGCCAGAGGCACAGCGAAATACTTTGAGGATGCTTCTTCAAGTGGTATATCTCGACGATCAATGGGCTGGCCGCATCGCGAAGCGGATTCTGAAGTAACATCGTCCAATTCTAGGTCAGAAGGTCCTTCTCGCAGCGACTGGTGTGCAGTGGCAGAAATTTCGATTTGTGGGGGTTGTTGAGTGGGGAAGGCACCCCATGTAGCATGACGAGTACTGAGCATCGCGCTCCGCTTTCCGGATTCTGAGACCGCTAGTTGCGAGGGAAGACTAGCATCTTCAAGCTCAATATCCCAGACTATAGAGTTGGTGCGAGCCTCAGTAGTAGGAGCATTTATTTCATGGCCATTGATGGTATCTGCCTGCTTCGTCGACGGATGCTCAGGGCGCTTTTCGTTGGCAATGCGAGATGGACAAGTGTTCGAGTCCTGAAGCTTCCGGGATTTCCTGATCTCCTTTCGAGGCTTGATCCGTTCTTGGGTATCTACATCTTCCTCCGAGTTCGCGGTGGAAGCATCGCTTCCTGATGAAGATAACGATACACGCTTCCGCTTTACTTTATTATGTTCGGGTCCTTTGCCAGTCTTGTCGAGAAAGTCCTTCTCTGTAAATCCGAATTGTAAGCGACCTGCGGACAGATGGTAAGTTGGTCGCAACGCGGAAATGTATGCACTTGACTCGCTTTCCTTGGCCGGCTTTTTGCTGATTTTGGCAGATGCCTTACCCTTGTTGAACACACCAACATTCAGGGACGGCCTTACCTAGGAAAACATGAAATGGTTGAGCAGGGAGAGTAGGACATATGAAAGAGCATACTGTCAGTCGGCCAGAGCCCACGTTTGTAGCTGAAAAACCGTGCATCAAGGCGAGTCCAGCAGGTATTCTGGCCTTGGCGTTTGATTTCTTCGTTTCCCCCTTTTTAGCGATATTCCTTTCCGACAACGTCTCGCTCTCTGTATCAGCGTCGGTCGTTGGTTTAATGATGGCTCGCTTAGAGCGCTTTCTATCTCGACGTTCCTTTAAACCTATGAGCAAATGTTAGAATGCGAGAGATGGTGTATTATAGTTAACGCACGTGTTGCATGTTCACCCTCCTGACCAGAGGTAGACTCCGGTTTCAGTCCTTTACGAACCTTGCGGGGCAGAGACTTGGGCTCGATTACTTTCGCAGGTGACTTCAACTGTGTACGCTTGCGCTTCACTTGTCGATCTAGATTGGGTGCCACTACCTGTCTGCGAGTCGTCGATCCTCCCGGTGTCGTCGTAGCCTCGTTCTTCTTCGCGACGGACGGTTTGGTATCTTCTACGGTTCGCATTATAACTCGCGGCTTCAAGACCGGTGTCCCAAAGCCATAATCGACGACCAGAAGCTGTGATGGGAGGCACGCTTTCGTGGGCTCTTCGACGGACTCTGACAGGACAACTCCAGGTAGATCTTCGTGTTCCCAAGATGATAGAAGCGCTCGGCCTTGAGATGCGTAGTATTTCACATGCGCAGATTGTTCATGTAGATATGTTGAGATGAACTTCGCTTTGTCGAGCTTCGGAATGGCAAGAATGAGGGTAGACAGAAAAGTGGACTCAAGGGCAGCCGAAGTCATCGAGAGTCCTCCAAAGAATTTTCCGGTAGCCAATTCTGGTCTGGTAGATACTAGTATGGTGTAAGATCGCTAAGCGCCTAGTACGGATGCGGCGGGAGATGCCTGCCTGGTACGCGATTTGGCGGTTTGAGGGAAAACATGAACGATGATGATGAAGTCAAATTTAACCGCCGGCAAGCTACACTACAGAGCTAAGAAGCGGGGATAGCTAAGTATCCGAAAATAAAGTATAGTAAATAACTGGACTTTTTGTAAGTAGGCGATAGGATTAAAAGTCTCTTCCTGTCCGGCAGATTGTTCGTCGTGGTGTAGCGGGTTGATGCGGTAACACGGACGGTTCAACAAGTCGAAGTGGCTGTGATGTCATCGATTTGAACCCCGCGATTGTGCAACATCTACACAGTACGAATTACCCAATTCCGCATAATTGCCCATATGAATTGGTGGGTACCGTAATCCGGACAGCGGGTGGGTCAGCGAGTACCTCGAAACTCATAATTCGTAATAATTCAAGCCGTATATACGAAGAACATATTCCTTTGTTGCGTGAGCCTAGGGGGTTAATCCAAAAAACAATTTGATCTTACTCTTTGTCTGTCAAATCGGCGAAAGCATGTCTGTCCCTCTCCCGCTGAACGTCTGCATCTGTCCACCCCCTACGAGCCTTCTCTTCAGCAATATATGTCCTTTTCTTGACATTCAATCGCAAATTGATCCATCGAAGTAAAAAGCACACTCCGAGCTGAACGGTCAGTAGGACCATGATCGCGATCTTACCAGGGATATAACCAGGTGCGTCCTTGGGTTGAAAGATCTCGGTGCCAATGATGTTCCCAGCACTAAAGGACACCAAAGTCATTGCGTTGATTGTGCTCTTCTTGGTATGCCCGG
The DNA here is from genome assembly GCA_014905825.1 of Lyophyllum atratum. Taxonomy (NCBI): domain Eukaryota; kingdom Fungi; phylum Basidiomycota; class Agaricomycetes; order Agaricales; family Lyophyllaceae; genus Lyophyllum; species Lyophyllum atratum. The sequence goes on along the minus strand of JACGCN010000002.1, from coordinate 1,523,870 downwards.
CGGTATTGCTGGCATTGTAGGCGTATACAGTGGACAGCGCGCTCCCAAATGTTCCGATCAGGTATACCCCTACAGCAGTTGATAGTCCCTCCACTATTTTTCAGGTTCAAGTCTTACCAAATAGCAGAACACCTTTGTTGTCGGAGCCATTGAGACCGATGAGCAATGCTGCAGTATCTTTTCAGTAATCACTCACAATACCCAAGCACAAAACTCACCAGACCCAATGATGGTCGGTACCAAGGCAAAAACAATCGGTGTCATACGCGCATTCTATACAAGTTAACACCACAACAAAAATCATACACAATGAATCAGTGCACCTTTTTGCCAGAGTACCAGCCAGCAGAAGACGACAGTAACAGCACCCACCGCTCCCCCAGGTGTGGATAGAATGAGTGTTTGTCTTGATCTAGTGTAATTCGTAAAGGCCGATCCCCGACTTAATAAAAATTGGCTGGACGTACGTATAACCGAAGCTCTTGATAATGATATTGCTGACTGGAGGAGGTCGGTAAGGACGGATCATTGCTGATCGTCAAATGATGAACATACAATTGCTGAGGGCACCATTCGGGATGCTAGCTGATGCGGGACGCTGGGTATTCGGTATATTTCAAGATAGTAGCAGTGTGCTTACTGAGCATCGTGGTGAGGACAATGAGCCACGACCTGATGTCTGTCAATGCTTCTACCGCTTGAGCCCGTTTTAGAGTCTTGTTCTCTGTTCCTCCTTGGTCATCGCGCACTCGTTCAAGTGCGGCGATTCGTTCTTCCTTAGTCAGAAACTTGGCATGCACCGGTGAATCTGGAAGCCATATCAGGACGCATACGCCGACCACTATGGCAAGGCCGCCGAGGAGAATGTATATAATCTTGTATGGGGCCAAGGCCGTTCCAGTATAAAACGATATCCCCTACGAACCAGCGTGAGCCTAGAACATCCCCAGACATGTGCTGCATCCATACGTATGCAACAAAACCACCGAATATTTGCGTGAGGCCATTCTAATATGCCTCGTCAGACGGATCTCGTTCAGACAAAGCTTCGTATTACCATCAGATAAAACCAAGAGATGCGTTGCGCCTTGTCGTCTGGTATGAATAACAGGAGTAAGTCGAAGGTAGAGCGCATACCTGCTCGTCCTTTTTATAAAACATGGAGATAATCAGGATCAGAGTAGGCGCAACACAACTCTCGAGCATCCCTATAACGTTATTAGCTACAGTACGAAGTTCAATATCGAGAGGCGTCTACCTACCGAGCAGAAACCGGAGAGCGAAGAAGGCTCCAAAGGAGGTGCCAACCGCATGAAGCATTAGCACCGCGCCCCATAAAACGATGTTCACCCCTGGACATCGGTGAGCGACTGCCGCATGTATTCAGAGGATGAAAGACACACCGAGATATTTAGCTACTCTTAGCTTCTGTGAGATGTAGACAGTCGGGAATTCCCAAACAAGAAAGCCTAAAGCGAGGGTGTTAGAGACACCCTAGCAACAGTAAGAGTAACCGTGCCCTTACCGAGATAGAAGGCCAAGGAGACGAGGTTGTAATGCTTGACAGGAAGGTGAGTGACCTTCGCACGAATACGCAACGATGATTAAGAATTACCTGCCCGACAATCGGGAGCCCCATGATGCTTTAAGTGGTCAGTATCCTGCAAGTGTATCCTGCAAATCTTGCCCGACGAGATGATAATCATTTACCTCGCATAGTTCAAAGAAGTCTTATCCCTAAAGTCGAGCGGTTAGCCTGTATGGGGCGCTAGCAAGTCGCGCTCACAAGAATTGGGTGAAGTACACCGCGGCACAAAGTGGCGGTATAAGCAAATCCTACGAATGAAGTATGGTCAAGCGAACCACTGATAAACTCAAAAAAAAAAGGACAAACCAATTTCCGGCGTAGCTTGCGGTTGTACTCTTCACTGAACTGGACCGTCCTCTCAGCGCCGATAAGGCGAAGTGCTTCATCCCCCTCCCGTATATCAATCAGGGATTCACGGGTCTTCTCAGCAACACAATCATCGTCCCCATACTGTTCATTCTTCTCAGAAGTGGGTGACTCTCCAGTGTGCTTGTCCATGGGAGTGGCGTGAAGCTTGATTCAATTCGCGTACTCGAAGTTATAATCATCTCCTTATCTGACCTCGCGAGAGCAGCTGTTTCCGGTGAAGGGATCGGTATCGGATTCCACAGACTGTGAGTAAAAAAGCATCTTATCAGTGCGGTCGTATGGAGCTTGAGTGGAATACTCAGGCGGTCAGATCATGGTGCGGAGCCACGAACCATCCCATTGAGCCAATGGGAACCAACCTTCTCACGATTGCTTGACAAGCATATGGATTCTGAGATTTGAGGCCTGAGGACCCGGAGGCCCGAATTCCAGATTAAAAATTACAATTGATTCCACTAGATATGTGTGTGTCCGGATATATGTTTTACAACTTTTGGATAACAAGAGCAGACGCAGCACCACCCTATCAAGAAAGTACACCATATCAGCTAATTTGTTATCGAGTGCTTTAAGCAATTTACGCACCCCATTGCAGATACCAGCTGCGCCGTACTGTCCGGACTTGAGTGCATGAACGAGGGAAACGATGATGCGGGAACCCGAGTTTCCGATGGCATGGCCAAGAGCGACGGCACCTCTGTTATTTTTTGGGTTTTAGCGAAAATCAGAAGAATGGCTGGTGATAACCAACGTACCCGTTGACGTTGATCTTTTCGGGATCGATCTGCAAAACCTTCTCGGCAATTCGGACGACTGCCGAGAATGCCTCGTTGATCTCGAACAGTGAAATGTCGTCGAGGGTGAGGTTTGCCTTCTTCAGGGCTTGGGGAAGTGCGATTGTCGGAGCTTCGGGGAAGTCGACGGGGTCAACACCAGCATCAGCCCAGGCTGTTAAATGGAGTTGAATTTGTGCGGCCAATGCATATGGAAGAAAAAGACAACATACAGATAACTTTAGCCAGAGGCTGCAGTCCAAGCTCTTTGGCCTTCTCAGCGGACATCAGGATAAGTGCTGATGCACCATCGCTTAGGGGCGAAGAGTTGGCAGCAGTGATGCTACCACCCTGCTTGAAAGCAGATCGGAGAGAGGGGACCTTGTCGAAGATGATCCTCTTATATTCCTCGTCCTCCTTGACGATGGTGTCTCCCTTCTTGCCTTTTACAGTAACTGGCACCACCTCGGCATCGTAAACACCCGCCTTCCATGCCCTGTCCGCGCGTTTATACGACTCGACAGCATGGGCATCCTGGGATTCTCTGCTGATGCCGTGTTTCGTAGCGGCCGACTCACCACAGTTGCCCATGGCGAAGTTGTTGTAGACATCCCAGAGACCGTCATTCTCAAGGGAGTCGATGGCCTGGAATTTACCGAAGAGAGGGTTTTGGCGAGGAAGGAGGAAGCTGTAAGCATTGGCGTGAGCAAGACGTGGCGGAAGTAAGGATGGAGTTAACTAACGGCGCGTTGCTCATACTCTCCATACCACCCGCGGCGACAACCTGGCGGTCTCCAAGCTGGATGGCCTGGGCTGCGAGGATGATCGTCTTGAGCCCAGAGGCGCACACTTTGTTGATGGTGGTGGCATCGGAGCTCGTCCTCAAACCTGCGTTGAGGGCTACCTGACGGGCAGGCGATTGGCCGACACCGGCTTGCACGACATTGCCAAAGTAGACTTCTTCAACGAGTGCAGGGGTCGATCTGCTTGGATTCGAGTGCGTGCTTAAGCGCGATGGCACCAAGCTGGGGCGCGGTGAAGGACTTCAGAGCTCCATTCAAGGATCCGACAGGGGTGCGAGCAGCAGCTACGATGACAGCTTCGTGGGCCTGGCGAGAGATGGTCGGTGAACCTCCGGAATTATGAACAGAAGCGACTCACCATTGAACGGGATAAGAATGGGGTGGTGGTATGAGGGGCAAGGCGAGAAGTTAGGGCAAAACGCGAGAGGAGCATGGCGCTTTTATATAACAAACAAGATCGGAGAATGCGCAATCTGATTGCAATCTACCCTGATCGTACGATAATACCCTGGTACGGATATGATTCTCGTCAGAGTTGAACGATGTTGGTGAAGGAGCTGCGTAAGCTGGGGAATGGGTCCTCGGAGAAGTCTCATTTTATAGCGTAACACTCGCGTGGGTGGGTAAGCTCCGGCTACTTTCATATGTTTGATTGTTCGGCAACGTCTCAACAGCATACTCTGCTACGACCTCGCGTTTACAGCAGTCCCGAGTACCACAAACCACACATCCAACCACCGTGCTAAGCGCACGCATTCCGCGTATCCCGCCAAATCCAATTCCGACATCAGCTCGTCAACAGCATTCGCGGTTTCGCACGGGTGGAGGTACCAACATGGTGTTCCAAGCGTGGGATGATCGCCCTGAGATAGGAGAGGAAACGAAGAAGCGGGGCGACTGAGCCCGAAGGACGTGATCTCGGTCTGTTCAAAGGCAAAAGGGTGGAACAACGACGTCTGGACGAGGTCCGCAAGTGCCAAAGGAGTTCCCTCTACACTGGTATCAGGCGTGTCTTATGAGCAATTGAGGTGTTACAAACTCGAATCATGAATGGTGAAATAAAATGCGGGGACTTGAAAGGTCGCAGAGTAGACGATATACTGGCGAGACACCAAACTCTCCGGAACAATAGGCCATGGCTGCGTCGTCCTCTTCCGTCAAAGGTTCTTCTAGATCAATATCGGTAGGCAAGGGGTCGGTGCTAGTCGATTGCGACCTGCGAAAGTGAAGCACCGTTCGCGACATGAAGCCCAACTTGGGCACGGACTTGAAGTTGGTGTGAGATCGTCGTAGCGCACATGCAAAGAGGGTTTTGGCGCACAGGGTGTTCATTCCATGTCCATCCTTTGAGAGCATCGGCAGCTGAGGAGTCTGGGCGCTCCGCTACGATGAACGCCTTGCATGCGACCTCAAACTGGATGCGGCTCAACATTATCTTGTGTGACGTGAGCGTGACGAGTGCGTGGGAACGGCTTTACAGCTGGTGAAAATAAGGTTTGAAGCCACTGAGGAGGAAATTGTGCGACAACACGGCCAAACCGTCCGCTCGCCCACCTCAAAACTAAGCCCGTCCCAAGTGCCGGCTCGTCCTCCTCTGCGGTTCCATCCCCACCGCAAGCCCATCTAATCCACGAACATGGCTGTCGGCAAGGTCTGCTCAATTGGAATCACATTATAGAAAACACGTTTGACCGCTGTTCGCCAGAATAAACGTCTATCTAAGGGCAAGAAGGGTATCAAGAAGAAGGTCGTCGACCCTTTCTCTCGCAAGGGTGCGTATCCACCCTATCTGGACGAAACACTCGCTCATCTATTTCTCCAGATTGGTACGACATCAAAGCACCCTCAATCTTCGAGGTCCGAAACGTTGGCAAGACACTCGCCAACCGGTCACAGGGCCTCAGTATGTCCAATGCTTGGATACACCCTGACACTAGCTTAACCCTCCACAGAAAATGCAAACGACTCGCTGAAGGGTCGTATCGTCGAAGTGTCGCTGGCGGACCTCAACAAGGATGAGGAGCAGTCTTTCCGCAAGATCAAGCTACGAATCGACGAGGTCCAGGGCAAGAACTGCCTGACCAACTTCCACGGCATGGACTTCACCTCCGACAAGCTTCGTTCTCTTGTTCGCAAATGGCAAACACTCATCGAAGCACATGTCGATGTCAAAACCACCGACGGCTACCTCCTCCGTCTCTTCGCTATCGGCTTCACGAAACGACGCCCATCACAGGTGAAGAAGACCACCTACGCGCAGACGAGTCAGATCCGGGAGATCAGGAAGAAGATGTTCGAGATCATGACTCGGGAGGCGACGAGCTGTGACTTGAAGGAGCTGGTCCAAAAGTTCGTGCCTGAGGCCATCGGACGGGAGATTGAGAAGGCGGCGAGAGGCATCTACCCTTTGCAGAACGTCTATGTTCGCAAGGCGAAAATCCTGAAGGCACCGAAGTTCGATGTTTCGAAACTGTTGGAACTCCACGGAGAGTCTACAGACGTACGTTGACCTCTCCTTGATGTATCCTCATTAGTAAACTAATAATTCTTTTTTACAGGAGACTGGGACACGGGTGGCGAAGGACTTCAAGGAGCCGGAAGTTCTCGAGTCAGTTTGATCTTCCCTGTAGATCGTCCTCGTATTACCATATGTTGTCCTATGCTGCAAGGGTTATCTATGAGTTATGCAAGCATGAATCCTGAACTTGAGTTTGATGAGCACTGTCAGTATAAACGTCTAGCTATACTTAGATCTGCAATCGGAAGCACGGCAAACCCGATCTTTCGTCGATCTTTCCTCTTTTTTAACCCTCTCTCGCAATGGACGTCGAGTACATCAAGAGCCATCTCAAGGCCCATCCTGACTTTCCCAAGAAGGTGTGTATCGTTTGAAGGAGCGTACAAATTTTCTTATCAACCAAACCTAGGGCATTGTGTTCTTGGATATTTTTCCACTCCTTCGGAATCCAATCGCTTTCGAAACCCTCATAACCCACTTTTTGCATCGTCTAACATCGCATACTATCCCTACCTCCTCATCCAAGAAGATCGATGTCATTGTTGGCCTGGATGCTCGAGGATTCCTTCTGGGTCCCTTGATCGCGCTTCGGTTGGGTGCTGCCTTCGTCCCGGTACGGAAACAAGGAAAACTTCCCGGACAATGCGTGTCTGCTTCATATGATAAGGAATACGGCACGGTAAGCACCTAGCGGGACAGCTGAACATCTCCGTGCGCAGTCTCATAGAAAGGAACAGGATATTTTTGAGATGCAAGCAGATGCTATCCAACCAGGCCAAACCGTAGTAGTGGTCGATGACCTCATTGCCACAGGTACGCAGACTAGTTTTCTTTTACATCTCGCCGATTCCTGACTTCCATGTGTAGGAGGATCTGCAAAAGCTGCAGGCGAGCTTATTGCAAAGCAGGGCGGAACAACACTAGAATACCTTTTTATCATCGAATTGACGTTCCTCAAGGGAGGTGCCAACCTAGACGCACCACTTTACTCTATCATCCAGGCAGACGACTAAACCCAGTGTCTATACCAACAACCTTGTATTTAGGAGTGGGTGGCCATTAATATACAGTATCCTGTTCGGGTCTTTTGTCGGTGGTATATGCCCTGCACTAGAAGCCTCTGAGTCGTCCTCCAACACCATCCTCACTTGGCCATTCAGCCGTTGTTCTGCATGATCCATCATATCCATAAGCACCTCGCCACCTTTCTGCGGCATAAGGACCAGCGCGACATCACTCAGGTCTCCGGCCGCTTCCACTTCATCGAAGTTTGCAGTTGGATTAATGACGAGGTTGTCATCGCTGATGACAAGCACCCCAGCTGCAGATGCTGCCTGTGCGTTGATGAGTTTTTCTAAGAATGTGCAGTCGCCCCGGCGGACCACGAGGACGCTGTTCGGATATGAGTGCTTGTATGGGTTGCAACCTTGTTCGTTGTTGAAGTCCCTATGGACTGCTATCCCATCCCGGTGAGCAAATCGCAGGGCGCTCGTATCCGAATGCGGTACAGTGATGTCTCCTCCGAAATGTGCAGTGTACCCGACCAGGAGTGATTGCAAATCGTTTGAAGTGTTGACTTGCGTCCCAGTCTGGACCTGCAACATGGGGTCGACGTCATCTGCGTAGAACCGAAGCAGAACGTCTTGACGTTTGATGGTGTCTTGGGCAACATCGAGATGGGAGAACAGTGAGGAGTCGTTTATGTAGACGAGATGTCCCGTCCTGACGGTGTAATGACCCACTTAAACCATTACATATCAGTTGGTTTTCTGACAACAAATTTAGAGTGGGCAGTGACCGCACATTTTCTGATATCGTAGCCTTTCCCGTCTAGCCGTCGAACAATGTGGGTTCGGATGCCGGTAACGTTCTGGATAATGAACCCATCCGAAAGGACGCCCAGTTTTAATAAACTTGGACTAAGATCTTCTGGCACTGCTTTGCCATCCGACGACAATAATACATCGTAGGACTGTAAAGAGGAATATGAACGAAGCCCAGAACCGGAAAGTGCCAGGTTCACTCACAAAGAGGTCAACACGCGGTTTTTCACACCAACCATAAGGAGACCAGGTGTTAATGTCACTTTGCGTCGGTACCAGCCCAACCAACAATCGTGCATACTCGACATCACCGCGATACTGCACGCCCTGCACCAGACCAGTTTGTTCCCCGTGATTATCATGTACATGGATGAAAGGCTGGTACATTGGGCATTGATGGTTGTCAATATGGCGTATTTTCCTACGGGCAGCAGACATTGGCTTGAGGTGTTCCTGGCCGAGGGAAAGGATGTGACCCTCAGTGGTGAAAACATAGTTGGAGTCATCGCTATGCAAAACATTCTCTTCATCGAAGAGCAGGTAGAGGTACTATGATGTAATAGAGGATGGGCCTCGGTGAGCGACTAATCGCGGTCCAACATCTATGTATGGAACACGAACTTTGAGTGTTTCCGAAAGTGCGAAAGATTCCATTCGATCATCGCGCCTATTGGTCCTCAGATCTTGGATGCCAACGAGTCCGCAGTCCACTTTTGCTCGGGTGATCAAATCAAACAGAACGCGTTCCCCAACATCGAGATAGAAAGAATCTCGTGTGGCCTGTATATACGTTAATCCATGGGCGATACTGGACAAACAATATCAACTCACCCGATATAGATACCATGTCGACTCTATGAACTCTGAGAGAAGACATGCATAATCAGTTTGCTGAATTTTGTGCAGTCAACGAAGCTCACCAGGTCGTAGAGGGTATTGATGTGAGGTAGCTTTCTTGTAATTTGTGTCAAAAACTTCCGGTAGTCCTGAATGCTCCCGCCATAGATTGTAATCTACGAGGATTAGTTCGACTGTAGATTGACGCCAAATCCAAGGACTGACATATCAAATGTAATCTGATTGCGCTTTGGACGTCCCCTGCTAGCACCTGCAGTCCTGGCCAAAAAGCAGATAAGGAATCGACCGTAAAATAAGCCACATCGCCGCTCTTCATGTTCACTGTCCGATACTGTTACAGTTACGACTTCATCAAATGCACTGCCACCGACAACATATATACTCACCCAAAACCCATCCGTAGCCCTCGAATAACGCATGATGGCGGCATAGGCCTCTTCCCAGACATCAAGATATTCAACATCACCTGAGGCGACTTAGAGTTATTAAGAGACTATAGGCAACCACATCACGTACCACTCAAGATATACCACTTAAGTGCATATTCATAGAAGGAGTCAACACCTGCCCCAATACCAGTGATTTCAGGGGAAGTCCAAGCCTTGAAAAGTGTTGGATCAAAAAGAGGACTTGAGATCATGAATATCTCGTTACGAACCCCTGTCCGGGTATTGATAGTGTTTCCAACAAGGCCAATGTCAGATTTACGGTTCCAGATCCCAAAGAACGCCTGAAAATTCGACTGTTTGAGCTTCCAAGGACATGGGTAACCAACAGTCTATTGACCTTGTGTGCAGCCTTCTCAAAACGATCATCTCCTGTAAGGCGACTAAGAGTCGCGAACTCCAATATCAGTGAGCCCGCTCCGGCTGTGCCTGCCCAACATAATCAGTGCAATTCAATCGATGATTTGAACAACCGACATGTCTCTAGCGTTTCTCCTTTCATCACACCATGGCGGAGATTTATCTTCAAAAACCATCTTAGCGGCAAGACAATACGATATCACTGAGTATACATTACCCTGGCGTAAGGCAGTCCCGTAGGCGTATCGAACGCAGGAAGAAGCCTCTTACCGAGGTCGTGGGCCATGCTCAGAAGTTCTCCGCGATACCACGGTAAATGGAATGGCTGTCCTGTCTGATTGGCGAATATGTGGCCAGATAGCAGCCCGCCGAGAACACGGATAGTCGTCTCAAAAACTTGTGGTTTGGTATTCACGTCGAATGAGACCCAGCCAATGACATTCTTGACCGCCTGCTCGAAGCCCTCTCGATCGTCAAGGACAACAAGCGTGTCAAGGACGTCTATAAGTGTCAAAGAGAAGTTGCCTGCAACGTCATTTGCAGCAATATTCTTCCTGGAAAGATATTCCAATCAGAAAAGGTTCCGATGATGCTAGGGCAGCAGCTCACGTACGGATTTCCCCAATCCGGTCCTTGACCGGTGCACGAAAGTGGAGTTAACTGTATACGCCATGAGCCTGCTGAGTAGTTTATTAGATAGAAACACACCTCATCCATGGGAAAAGCTAGGGGTTCCATCAATGACAAAACTGGCGGTATATCTAAACACTCACCGTAAGTCATGTAATTGTCGAATCCATGGTACCATAACTCGCGAGTTCTCTCACTGCAAATATCATTACAAGGCGCAACAAAAACTAGGTTTGTGTACACACCGCGCGGCCAGTTTCCGTTGTGCAGTCCATCCAGCTCCCTTCACCGGAGTCGACGCATTCGTCGTATTCGTGGGCCATAACCATCTGGGACCGTTGACCGCGACCACTGACACAACAAGGATATATTCCGGCCAAAGCTTTCCCCACCTCATGGGGAGTGATTAGACTGGGGGATCCAGTGGGTTGTATACTGGTCCGGAGGTGTCCAATGTCGTGGCAGTCGCCCAGGTTGGCTGCAATGATTAACTCTATTGATCATGTGATTTGCTACAATTACTTACCTTCTTACGTAATTGACGATCAAGATTGGCGAAAATCTAATGGCAAGTCCACGGTCTACTTGTACTCATCATCATGGCCATGGGATCTGTTGCCGATGTTTCTGGCAGGCTCGGCGAATATATGTTGAAAGGATGGGTGCGTTCCAAGTCAGCGCCGTATTCTGCTCTTAGGATCTTAATCTGCCACAAGGTATTAACCGACCAGTCCTGCACCTCACTGGGTTGCAGTGTTCCTTTGATGCGCTCACCTAGCGGGAGGACACCAGTTGTACTCTTTTGTGCCAACTGCGATGATACTCCTGGTGGTGCGTGTCCGAACTCCATCTTTCCGATTGTTAACTAATGCAGGCGTCCGTAGCTCCTCGTCCAATGCCAACCGTAAACACATCTGATTCAGCAGCATCGAGCGTGACTTCAGAATCTAACGTCTCGCGTTCCTCTACTCCACCCACCGAACTCTCTAGTGCTCTCAGTTCGCCTGTGTTTGCCCCCCCTGCTGAAACAGAGGAGTCCAGGCGTCGCCGCCAACAATCAGACATAGCTTCGGCTGAGATTGGGAAGCGCCTTCTCAAAGGCTGGGCAATGTTGGGCGACGAATGTCCAAATACGCGATGCTATGGAGTCCCTTTGGTTCGTCCTCCAATGGCAGGAGGCGAAAAGAGTCCTAGAAAGGCATGCCGTTTGTCATATGCAAGTGCTACCGCTGCTTATTTGTGTCTAAAGGACTGTGTAATTTGTGGAGGGGCCTATGTCACTGAGGCTGACTGGGCTGGACGGGAGCGTTTGGTTCCCGCAATCTCGAATGCGCTGCCGCCCCAGACCGCAAGCGCCCCGAGTGTCTCCACAGCTCCTGAGAAGAGCCAGGCGCCATATGAAGCACCCAATGTACGTGGCAAACGTATTTGATACACCTCAAATCGTGTGACAATGATGGATCACTATCCTCTAGGACATCATCCCTCCGCAAGAGCCCATTTCATCTATTCCTACGACGGTGAGTTGTCGCGTGCTATTTGTTAAGGTCGCGGCTTCTCATGATATCTACAGGCGTCGATATCCGCTTTATCCGCACACCCTGATAAGCCATTGGTATTTGTGTCGTTCCGTCAGGTTTCGCCAGCACTGACCGATATATTCCACAGACGGGAGGCTGTCGCCCTGATCAAGTCCTTGAGGAATCATCTTTAGCGCTTCAGGCGAGCCTACACGCCTTGTCCGCAAGGCTAAGGACTCTTTCCGCTTCACAGGCTGCAACAGATCTCTCGTCAATTGGATTAACTGCAGATGCCATCAGCAAAGTCACGCAGGCTTTGACCCACGTCCGCCAGTTGCAGTGGAGTGAAAACCAGACGCAGAGACTGTGATGTTGTCTCCCCGATTTGTTACACTGGTGAACGTGTACTCGTGGAACCGTTAGAAAACATGGCCAGTTTATGATACATTCACCCCGTAATTCGTCTATGATGCCCTGAAATAACCAGGAGACGGTTTCATCGGCGTAGGCACAACGACACATGCATGGGCAAGTGTGGGTCTACATGCACTCTAGTTGCCTTGCATCATACATGTGGGCCACGAAGACTCGTGTTTACCTCATGTCCCTGTGTATAAAGACCCTTCTTCATGATATGCAACAGTATGAACTATGGCGCGTCTTAACGATCTATTTAGGCCTCTCTTCCAGCTCGGGGCAACATCGACGAAACAGCGGCAGGAGTCACTACGGGATACGGAGCCCGAATACCAAGAGGTCCGTGATGCTCGAGGTGAAGATGTCCACGGGCACCGGAAGGTCGGTCAACTTGCTGTGGTGTGAATTCAGCCGCCATTAACGATAAACATAGCAATTCTCAGGAGCAGTAAAGAAGAGCGAAACGGTCACTAATATTCCTGAGATTAGAGAGTCATCTGCATCGTACATAGAGTCGGTGGAGTCCTCCAGGTCGTGGAGCACCACTATCCCCTCAGTTTACAGGGAGTCCGTAGAACAGGACGATTCATGGGCCAATTCCTCCGATTTATCGCTCGGCGCTGGTCGTAAGAATCCCTTATACATACCCGATAGACGACGGCCGGAGCAGCTGCGAGATGCTTCATCCTCGAGTTCTAGCGGGGAACAGCTCGAAACGCTTTCGTCTGATGGTAGGGCAAGAGCTCTCGCCAGACAGGAAAGATCTAGTCTGTCGCGTGCCCGTCAGTTCAGGTATGTAGCTGACACCAGTCCTGTCTGTCGTGCCGGACAGCGAGACGAAACATCCTCCAGCGAGGGGAGAAGTTACCAACATTCTGAAGGAGAACCTGAGGTTATTGAGGTAAAAGCCGGCACTGTTTTTCAAGGGGAGGTCTCAATAACTTATCTTGAATGCAGCCTATTATCTATGAACATGAAGTCTGGAATCTCGACCATGACGCACCAGAGGTGTACTACTATATTGTCCCTGGAGGACTGAACGTCATTTTCCGGGATGAGGAGGGAAACGTGTCAAGGAGGTGTGTAAATCCTTCGTCCAGCATGAAAGGACTGAGACGAAAGCGCAGAGTGGGAGAGTTTGGCGATACGATCCATAAGCCGCGTAGAGTGTCTCCGACTGTCATACAAGACGAGTTTGGCAACGAACTATATCGGTAAACCTAAGTAGCCAAGTGTAACTGCGATTCTTTGACTCACAATTACTCTTATTAGGACGGGGGACTTTGGGCATGCTCTTACGCCTGGCTCAATGTCTGATGAGGATCAGGAGGAGCAGTTGCAGCCCCATTCACGGTATGATGTTAGTGTAAGTCTGGGTGAAGAGAGCACTTACATGTAGTCCTCCTGGCAGGTCGAGGGACCGACGTATGCACCGCTCTCGTGGGCATTCCGGACATGACGAAAGCCAACATAATGCTTCACCCTATGGGGCCGAAAGGTTAGTGGAAAATCTACACTAGTAGGTATATTTCTGAGCATTCATAGCCTAGGAGTGTATCGTCAAAGGCATACTCAGCTATAAGTTACGCGTCGGTTCCGAGCAATGCGGCAAATATTATCTTGATAGATGATAGGGGACAGCAAATCCCAATGTGGTTTGCCCTTCTTTCATTATCACGCCGTCATTATTGACAAGTATGATACAGAAGAACATCAGGGGGCAAATCACCTTCTTTCGGCGCAAATGTCCGCCATGCAGGACAGTACAGCCATTAGCGCTGGGCATGGCTGTCAATCCAAAGACACCAAGATTGTGCTAGATTAGAAATTACAATTAGTATAGTGTCTATCAGATAGGTCAAAGATAAACTGCCTCAGGTCTCTTACTGGTTAAATGTGTTATCTTCCTCGCCCTCTTCCTCGACTTCGTCCACCAGTCCCCCTAGAACCATGTGAGCCACCTCGACCTCGACCTCGACCTCGACCCTGCCCTACACCTTCTACCATGCTAACATCATCACGGCTGAGCGTCAGATATCCACCACGGAAGGTTCCTACTCCCATTTTTAGACCTCGTTCTCTTTTCTTGCTGGAAGGCGCATCTGAAGCATCGAACAGTTTCTTGAGTGTTGGATGGTAGTTGCCCAAATCCTTCGCCTATTGACAATAGGTCAGATAACTTGCGTCAAGCGTAGAAACTTTCTGAACGAACCTCTTCAAGTTCTTGTCTTGCCCTTTCCTTCTGTTTTTCGAGCAATCCTTCCCTCACGCGTTTTGAAGCTTTATTTCTTTCTTTTTCCCGTACTGACTTTTCTCCTTTACCAAGCTTTGCCACGCCTGAGAGCTCAAGCACACGCCCTGCTAAAGCTTTGCGACGTTGGGCGGGAGTCATATCAAGGTCTGGATTTAGAGATCCGGACAGTAGCTTAGTATGCACCAGACGATGGAGGATGGCATCGTTTTGAGCATTTGTACTACATCACAAATCAGACCAGAAGGCTGGAGGACAAGGGATTATACACACCGCTCATCTTCCTTTTCTTCTTCGGTCTGCTCGTTTGCTGGAGCCCCTGGAATATCCTGACGAAGCTTCGAGATTTTGGAAGACTTGTACTGCTCATGAGATCGTCGTGACGATATATCGAATGTGATGTGAGCTCACCATAAACGCCTTCATTTGCGCCTTCGATGCCGCATCGGCTTGTTTCGAATGGCCAGATGTGTCTCGGAATACCACCACTTTCGAGTTAATGGCCGAGCTTGAAGCAGTGAAATCATCATCCTCCTGCTCAAAACCTGGATCACACGTTCAGGTAAACCGCTCCGTGTCAAGTAATATGCACATACCTTCAGAGTCTTCGGATTCTGAATCTGTCCCTCCGTTATTCAACCACGGTTGGATCTCCTCGGGGATGCCCCCCCATTCTTCTTCTGAGTTGCTAGCGAGATCAATTTTGGGTGACTTCCGGGAGCTAGGCGCATCTTCCACCCTTTTCCGTTTTTTCAGTCCGACACTGGAGTCAGGAAGGGTAAATGAGTCCAAGAACTGCTGGCCGTGGGCTTGCAGAACGTCGAGCAGGTTTTGGTTCTCTGCCATCATGAAGTCACCCAGTGTGACCCGGTGTGACTTCATTCTCTTCCGTTCGACGTCCGAGTCGCGTCCGAATGGCACACAACCGCAAGACTAAGAACCCGAAGGCTGAATATCCCGAAGGCTCCACCGGGACGACGACTGAAATTCCGCAAGATGAACAATGGCGCTTGATCAACGAGTCCGGTATTCTGAACAAGGTCGACAGTGTTACGCAATTCGGTGACGAGGAAGAGTCTATGCCTCTGGCAGAGGAGATATTTAACGCCGTTACCATAATTATACCCATATCTTTCATGTTGCTCCTCATGGAAATGTGCGTATTGCTTGTGTCTTGGCTTCTATCAGTAACAAGAATCCCTCTAGCTTAATTCATTTCCAATACGGAAAGCATCCAACTCTGAACGCTCTGGTAGACAGGATGCTTACAGGCGTACCAAGTGTGTAACCTCCTTACATAAATCGATAATATCCTCGTCTCATTTATTGTCGTTCAAGTCCTTTCTATCATTATATTTTACAGTGAGCTAAACCTTTCCGCGACGAAGGAACATCATAGTGACAACATGCAGCGTCGCGTTACAAATCCTATCGGCCGATGCAACTGTTCCTCTTTGTCCTGGGCGTCTTAAGTGGAAGCAGGATGCTATATCTGCTGGACCGCGGCTCGTGGTTGGTCAACATGCGTCAGGTATGTTCTGATCGTACACAATCCTGCCGTTGGAATTCATCGCTTGCACCCAGTGCCCTCCTTTGGCGACGGTTTGGGTGTACACCATAGTACAGCTTGACCTGTTGCCCGCAGTATTTAGCTTGGGCGTAATTAGCATGTATGTTTGGTGGCAAGGACTTAGCTTACGACGGTGAAACCGAAAATTGGGAGACTAGCCTAGTCTAACTGGACCACTGAAACTTCGTTATTATAATGTTCTGTAGGTCTACCGAGGCGGATCTTACGATCGTCCTCAGTTACAAATGTAGCAGAGGTAGATATCATCTTAGTAAACATAGTAAGCATAATATCCTCCGTCGCGTAATACACTAATTTCCTAGATGTAAGATAATGTAGCCGACTGGCTTGGATCCCATCTCTCAACGCCCCCAATCGTCGAAAACTCTTGACACCAAGGAGGGCAAAAGCTTCGATTGGGGACAGCTAATGAGGTCTCCTTTGTGGTTTGATATATGCTCGATGATACGCCAACAACCAGGAGTGATTTTAACCTGGCTGGGCACCTTTTACGAGCAAAGAATGGAAGAAGATGACGGGATTGGCGAGCAGAACAGCACGTTATCCGATGTAAATGATCATTCCCTGGAAGGTCAGTAGCATAGAACTACAAGGAGATTTCAAGAAAGGACCGGTAGACCTGTCACACTCCTTCACCTTCATCTAGTTCGCCTGCTAGTAGCTCAATTTTCCGCTGTTATGAAGTGAGTTACGATGAGGGCCTCAGCCAAGTTTCACTCACATGATGTGTTGTCGTTCTACCTTGTAGCA
Source organism: Lyophyllum atratum (assembly GCA_014905825.1). Taxonomy (NCBI): domain Eukaryota; kingdom Fungi; phylum Basidiomycota; class Agaricomycetes; order Agaricales; family Lyophyllaceae; genus Lyophyllum; species Lyophyllum atratum. The sequence goes on along the minus strand of JACGCN010000002.1, from coordinate 1,507,173 downwards.
CAGTCCTTAGGACCCTGAGTTGCCATTTAAGGCGTCGACTCAAAGAGTGCTGGATAGCGACTTTGTGTTGATCTAGTCTGTCCACGAAAGCCTTGTAGACGCGATCGTCACGAGCAAAGTAGTAGGCCTATTCATAAACATCAGCGTAGGCTTGCATTACAGTAATCAAGCATACCGGTATCATTTCGCCCTGAATCGTCGCTAAGGCATTATTCCATGCACCGAGCATCAATAAATCCCTATAGGCAATGATTAAAAAAGCTTCAATACCAAAAACCAAAGTACCAAACCCGGTGGCATTAGCTACACTGCCAAGATAACGGGATAATTAATGTTCATTTACGACGGGAATGGCTTGAACATACTAATCCTCGAGGGTAGCTATTAGATGAGCCTTTCCCAGTTCCCTCGTTGTCAAGCGGCGTACAGCAGAATCGGCAGCTTTAACAGGTTGTCCAGCTGTACCAGCGTTTAAAGCGCTCGAGATGGTTGAAACTTGCGCCCAGACCCACTTATCACCTTCACTCATAATCAAAGTCTGGAGGAAAGAGGCTGTCAGATCGCTTTGGGACTTCGCAAGACCGTAGTCTATAGCAAGTTTGAGGTTAGTCCCTTTGCAGAGTGTCAATCAAGACGCTTTGATGAAGAAGTGAAAACATGTACGCAACGCCTTTAGGATTATCTTCGTACGTGGTTTGGGCACATCTTCATCACTCAGGTGGTTGATCCAGCGCGAAAAGGCGCCCAAGAGGAGGATTGCAACGTCTCGATGTGACTGCCCTATCCGCATTGCATGAAGCAGAGGGGTGGCATCACCCGTTTTTCGAAGCAATAGCTGAAATGACGATCAGCGGAAGGACAGATTCAAGCCTTTGCACTCACAGGAAAGCCCCGATCACGAATTTCCATAAGAAATATGATGTCTTTGCGTTCGATAGCCCTAAACACTTCGAATGGCTAGAACGACATGAGATAGCTATACAAAAATATCATGAAGTGAGCTGACCTGCGGCTCAGTCCAAGATGAGGTTTTGCTATCAACTTTCGGAGATTTCGGAGCAGTCGTCGACGAGGACGACGCCACAGATGATACGCTAGCTCTTCGACCACGCTGTGAGGCATCTGAATGGGTTTCCAATCCTGGAGTTGGTGGTGAGGGACTACGGCGCAGCTGTCGAAGGATGGCTTTGGGTGCCAGGTCCTCCGCCTCTCGCTGTATAAAGCCTGTCAAAGATGTCAAGCTTGCTCAAAATTGATTTTAACTCGACATACCGCTCGAAGGGAGGCGCTCGGGAAGGCATGGATCCGAGAGTACCCTTCTCCTCGTAGATGGAACAGTGAGACTATTGGCTTGGTTGTCTAGACCTTTTCCAAGCTCTTGAACGATTGCAGCGTTGTTGACATTCATCAGGATCGGGTGACGAAATGGTGATTAGCCTGCCTCTTATTTATACATGAGCTTTGTATTGTTCGCTGAACTCGACTGGAGTAAGAATAGACAAAAAATTAGGACAAGAAATGAGAGAAAACAGGCAGTGACAGTCGTAGTGGTGAGGAGTAAGTCTCAAGAACAATTAAAGCACAACAAAACTTTGCCACCCGTCTTACCATCAACTCACTGTGCTTTAGGCTCGATCTCCCTTCATCGCCCTCGTACGGACAGTATCACAATAGCTGGACTCTTACCGAGGCACGAAAGCATGCTGAGTGTGTGGAAGCGGACATGGAAGCAAAAAGATCTTCCAGTCAATTCCCAGCAGGACAGGTTGGATGAACCTAGCAGCAGCGCGTCCATTCTGGACTTCACTGCAGCGGCTCATCCATCTGACACCGCATCCTCTGCTTTTTTGCCCTCTGGAGATTCTGGCAAGCGTCATCTCCCAGACGTGGAGGCGTTTTCCGGAATGGCTAGGAAGAGACTCAAAATTGATGCTGAAACCCCTCTTTCAGAAGTTGATAAAAACAAGGTCTTGGAAGGAGCCAAGCGGCGAAACAGTGAGTCACTCCTCATCACTATCGTCTATTTTTCTCTTATGTCCTTGGTGTCTCACCAGCAATCATTATCACACCGCCGGGCAAATGTATGTACTCTCGTCTGTTGCAGAAATATCAGATTTGACGTACTCTCTCCAAACAGCGACTGTGACTACAATTGTTCAATTTCTGGAGTGGACTCTTGCAGATGAGCGGCTGCGCCCCAATCCCGCGACGAAACGACGTCGAACTACGTTATGGGTGGTGAAGTTCGTACATTGTGGGTGATGATTCGTCATGTTCCGTTCTTGTTGACGCTTGATATTTCGCAGTAACGATGTTTCGCTCGATGCACACGCTACCAGCCTCCACTCAGTAGCCCCCGACCTTTCCGTTGGAAGGTATGATGTTATAGACGGCAGCGATGAAGCCGAGCCTTGGGCGGGTTTCCTACGACTAGATGTCGTGATTGTAAACCCGGCCGTGAGTAGAACCGGTCCCTCTCAAAAGACTCCGCTGAATCTCTTTTTATTACAGGTCCTACTCAAGTCGCTTATTCGCGGAACACTGGCCATGACCCAATTTCAGGCTCTCATCTTCAGCAACATATTTAACGACCGCGGTCAGATGGGAACTTCTACACTGCAGATCATGCATAATTTCTACCTGGTTACCGATTATCTCTCCCGCCCCCGCATTCTTGGGTTTGCGCCGCTCCCTGCTTCCATGCATATGGGTCATGTCATACATGAAACCGGGGTCATGATGGACGCCAAAGTCATTGATCTTACTGGTCAACGAATCACGGACGATTCTTCGGCGGTCTGCTCAAATGAGGTCGTTCTCCTCTATGACCGAACGAAGCAACTGGCTGTATCTACTCTCCTTAATGAGTTACTGCGTCTGGATCCGACGGGGACAGTTTTTCGCAAACACTTCGGAGATTCACGGCATGCACTTAATGAAGTAGGGCCTTGTGCTTCCGATCTTGTTTGGCGACGTGCCTTGAAGGAAATCGATGCTCAGTTGCGTGCTGGCAGTCGCATAGAAGGAGAGCCTATATCGGTTGTTCAGACTCGAATGCGCGACCTCATCAAGAACTATACTTTCGTCATGCCCAATCTAGATCCTAGTTCACAGGGCTTCAACGTCAGCCATAAATTCCTAATGCTGATCAGGACTCTGGAATCATGCGAGCCGTATGGGGAGTCATTTCATGGGATCGTTGTCGGTACGTGGAACTTCACCTCAAAATGTAACTTCTACTCATACTTCCCTCCAGTTAAACAGCAAATCATCGCACTTTCTATCGCGGACCTGCTGCGGAAACTAGACAACCAATTAGGTTTCTTGCGACCAGTTGCGTTACTTGGGGAGGGCTCCCAGCGCCAGGTATGAGCTTAAGCCACTGCCCTGATTTATCTATTGACATTTCTGTACAACAACGGCAGGAAATTTTACATAGCTTTACTGCAGGAGTTTATAATCTTTTGATCATCCCGCAGCGGGACAAGGATATCGACATGCCAAAAGTGCCGATCATGATATAGTATGCAGATCCACCACTTATAATGTGAGATAATGCTTGACCCTTCTTCCATAGTTTCAATCACTTTGAAAGTCTGGCTGATAGTGGAGCTTTCGCCGTTAGACCTGGAACACACCTGGTACACTTGGTCGAGAGAGATCAAAGAACGTCAGACCCAAATTTCAACCATGATAGGAATGATGACAAATCAGTGGCTATATCCACCTACCGCGAAGCTTTGGCCCCTCTGGCTATCTCCCAGCCCGCCGATACATATGGCGTAGATATCGAGGACAATTATGATCGACATATGTTTATCCAAGACCCCACTACCAGCAGCCGTATCTACCCTCGGGATTCTGTGGGGGTGGTTGGTCGCATTGCGTCTTCAGGTCTGGGGGACTTTCTGAAACCGGGCCAAATGCTCGTTCAATTCGAAGAGCAACGTGAAGGGCCTCGTTCGCCTTGCACTTTCATTTGTACTGTCACCTTCCCCGGCCTCGAACAGGCTAGAAGTCCCGCTTGCACCTCTAAAGATGACGCCAAGTGTGCCGCTTGCTATAGACTATGTGAGAGCCTTGCTTCCGCAGGAGTCCTTGACTATCGTTTCTTCCCGCCATCTTCGAGTCTAAGGATCAATCCCACATTTGATTCCGGCAAGATTTCCACCGACCTGAAACCGGCTGGTACACGGAACTACATCATGAAGGACCCAGATTTCTGGACAAACACGAAGAATCTATCTACGCTATCACTCTACCCTATGATTATATCCACTACCCATACAGACGAAGATATGCAACCTTATGCTCCTTTGGTGCTCCTTACTCGAAAACCTCTACCTGATCTTCCGAGTCTCAGAATGTTCTATTCTGGCGTTCCCGCAGTCATTGACATCAATCGCGGTGCAGCACTACGACTCGAGGAGACTCAGCTACATGATCTCTATCTTTACACTCTCCGAGTGTGCCGCATCATTTCCAATAAACCCTTTGACTGTTCTCTGGCCGACATGGTATACTTCATTGCACCCCTGACACCCAGATGGACAACTTCCAAGAATTCAGCTCCTCATAATCCACTCAGACTTCCCTCGATCGCCGAATGCATTCCTTGGGATCTTGTCAACCTCGCCGCCAATAGTTATATCACCCCGCTTAAATCAGCGACGTTTACAGAAGCTCAAAAGGATATCCAAGACGCGGTCATCCAAGATCGCGCAGTAGAATTTACCAGGAGATATACTGCTATCAAGATGAGACCTGATTTGTCTCCCTTAAGCAAATTGATGGATAGTCCGGTAGGTTGACTTAACATCATGTTGATAGATCTTTTTCTAATTCAAATGCAGCGTGAAGCAGGTTATGACAATCTCCTCGCCTTTTGCAAGGCTCGAAAAGGGTTTGAGGGCTTGCGAGATGAACATCAGCCTTTGATTGAAATCTCGACTGTCCCGGCTATCTTGAACCAGTTAAACCCTACTTCTCGTCCTTTGTCGTCTTCGACAAAGCTCCACGCTAAATGTGAGTCTAGTTATAGTACCTGACAATCAACCTTAGCCTCTGTCTTTAGATTTGATACCCGAGCTATGCTTCAAATGCACGATACCTGCGAGGTGATCCCGTCCCTTTATCTTAGTATGTCACTCGAGCTGAATCCTTCAGTACTTTGCGCACCGCACGTCTTCTACCTTCAGTAACCCGGCGCATCGACGACCTTCTTCTTGTAAAGGAATTGAATGCACAGTTTTTTGATCACGCGATATCTGACAAGCTCCTGCACATGGCTTTATGCACGCCCTCTTGTGGCGTCGAATATGACTACGAACGCCTGGAATTACTTGGTGAGATCTCACCGTCTTGTGTGCTTCGTGCTTGTTGATAGAACTATCGCAGGTGATGCGTTCCTGAAACACTTCTCCTCCATCTATGTCTTCGTAGCCCATCCAGCTGGCACAGAAGGAGTCTTACATACTGCACGGAAAGAGCTCATCAGCAACAAATATTTGTTCCAGCAAGCGTCCCGCATTGGATTGCCTACCTACATCCAGTCAAAATTATTCACTCCGAAATTCTGGTACCCGCCAGGTTTTACAGTTCCTGGTCCGACGAACCGAGCAGGGGAAGACTTGTTTTCCGAATCCAAGGAAAAATTGGGCGACCTAGCAGAGGTCGAGCCATCCACTGAAGTTGTCCCGACCTCTTGTCATCAGTCCAGTGGCATCGGAATAGACGTGCTGGCATCTGCAAACAACCAAACAAAACTCAAACACAAGAGGAAGAAGAAGAAGAGAAAGCGAGGGCCGGTAGACAAGACACAGTGGTTGGGAGATAAGGTCAGCTTGACTGCTCATGTATACGCTAGCGATGTTCATCTTCTGTTACACATAGGCGGTAGCTGATGTCGCTGAAGCCATCATGGGGGCTGGGTACCTCACAGGCGGGGAAGATTTGGGACTCAAGATCGCTAAAGCGCTTGGAATTCCCATTTCCGATATCAATATGTGGACAGACTTTGGGAAAAGATTCAAGGCAGCCCCTCCCAAATTGAGGACAAAACTGAAACCTGAGTCAATCGCAGCGGTCCAGGGCATGATCGGATACAAGTTCGATCAACCGCACCTCCTATCACAGGCATTGGTACATTATTTCCTTTGTCATGTTCAATCCGTTCTTTTATGTTTTGGACTAGACGCATTCTTCCGTACCAGACCATGAATTTGTCATATCTGAACGATTGGAGTTCATCGGCGATGCAATCCTCGACTTCAGTTCGTAACGATCTTTCTCCTTGAACTGGTCGATCTCACCCTAGGTGCCAGTGGTCATCCGGCACCTCTACGACCGAGAACAGCACCTAACGCCAGGCGGACTCACCTTACTCAAGGTAAGTTATATTCCCTGGATTACTCGGTGTATTCATTGCATCAATAACAGGGTGCGATGGTATCTAACTCGACACTTGCGGCTATTTGTGTGCTCTCTGGTCTTTATGAACATTTCCTCTACAAATCGCACGTCCTGCAAATAAGCATTCAGGATTATATCACAAGACTCAAAGCCAGTCAAGCCAAGGAGTATAAAAATGCCGACAAAGAAGGTCGCCCACCAGGCCAATTCTGGTTGGAGCTTTCTGCGCCGAAGGTCTGTGTAGTCATTCAACTTCGAGGCACTTCTTGATCAAATCTTTCTCACCTTAGACACTCTCGGACATCGTGGAGTCCGTACTGGGAGCTGTGCATGTTGCAGACGATTTTTCATCAAAAGGCGTTGATATAGTTTTCGACAAGTTTCTACGGCCCTTCTACGAGAAACATATCACGCTGAAGACTCTTTCGCATCACCCGACTAAGCTTCTGTTCGAATTATTCCAAAGGAGGAGGTGTCGACAATTCAAGACATCAAACGAGACGAAGGAGAGGAAAATGAACGTTGCCCATAGTAAGTTTCCTTGCATTTCACCCTCAGATAAGAAACTTAACGCGATCAAACAGTCGTCGTGCACGATGTTGTCTTGGCAAGTGCTGAGGATCCTGATCCAAACATCGCTGCACGACGCGCTTCTTTCTTCGCCCTTGACGCACTGGAAGGTGACCCGGGGTTTTTTGCCAGAACTTGTGATTGTCGAATACCTACGTCAGGGGAAGAAAACGCGACGAATAAGAAAGCAAATCGGGCGTTAGAAGCCCCGGAGGGGGATAGCCAGGTCATCGGAGATACGCCGTATGTGTACCTGAAAAGCGAGGCAGAGGAGGGTATTGCTGGAGATGCATCCCCCCAGAAAAGCGATCCGGAAGAGGGTATGATAGAAGACGAGACCGCCTCGCCCAAAGAAAGCGAGCCCGAGGAGGGTATGATACTCGAATAACTTCGACCTCAAACGATGTATAAATTTGATGCCGATAGACAACGATATCTAGTGTTGGCCTCCTTCCACGTTTATCTATCTCATGCTCCACTTTGGGACTTGTGCCTAGAACGAAGTATAAGTATCAGATGCAAAATTACGAGAAACGCCGTACAGTTGCCATTTCGCGGCGGCGAAAGGGATGGCGAACCCTGTGCCAAGGAAAGCGATGATTTTCACTGCAAAAATTCCCTTCTTTTCGCCAGGCAAGTTGAAAGGTAGATGCTACAAACAGGACATGGTCAGTCAGCTTAGTAAAACCAGGCGTTAGAGAATGGAACATTACGTGGTAATGGCCATGGGCAGAGCGAGCTGATGAAGAGGTGTGGAATGAACGGGCACGGGCCGAGGCCTGTTGGCGAAGGACAGGAGAGCGGGCGAGAATGGATAGCGACATGGTGGTTTGTTGGTCTACTATCTCGACTTGTTCAACAACTGTCCAGTGTCCTCGGCGTCGGAATGCTTCGGAAAGAGCCGACTATTGCTTCACGGATCACATGATCATGATACTACCTACTTCACGCCGGGATTTGGGAAAATTATACTCGTTAGGGTGCAGATTTGCATCAGGTTATGCTTAGATAGTGAGCCCAATTTCAGTAGAACAAAACGCGAGGCAGCTAATACTACGGGTGTCTCAACATGCATTTTGAGGTTCACCAGATAGGTTTCCGTACATGATATGAAACTACATGTACTTCGGAAGACCGCGCGAGCCTGAGGCGGACACGGACTTGAACTGGGGCCAGAGTACGCCGTTCGCAGCGATGGTCACAATGATTAAGGTCCACTGCTGGCACGAAAACCTGGCGCTGTCACACGCCGTCAGCTGATCCATTGGAGCTAATGAGATGCTACTTCGCAGGATCCCAGCAGTTATCCTCAAATCTACACGCAGTTATAACATGGCCCAGCCAGTCACCATCAACATCTCAGCGATTAACAAACAGATAACTGTACCTACGGGTCTATTCATCAACAACGAGTTCGTGCCATCGGTTGATTCCAAGGAGTTGATACAGTATGTCTCGTCCCGTCTCGATAGGGGTCGATTAACACAGTATTCAGTGCCGTGAACCCTGCCACAGAAGAAATTATCTGCTCTGTTGTTGCCGGTACGGTCCTTGCCTATTTTGCCTTGTTTCACGACTGACAAATCAAAAGCATCGGCTAAGGACATCGACGCTGCTGTCGTAGCTGCTAGAAATGCCTTCAAAACCACCTGGGGAAAGAATGTTACGGGTTTTGAAAGGTCTAGGCTGATCAACAAACTTGCTGATCTGATCGAGAGAGATGCCCAAGAACTCGCTGAGCTCGAGTCCTTGAATAATGGGAAACCTCTCAGGATCGCGAGGTGATTCGCAGATTGTGATTTACCGATTGCAACATCTCACACAAAGTATTAGGGACTTCGATATCGGAGACAGTGTACAATGCCTCAGATACTACGCCGGATGGGCTGACAAGATAATTGGCCAGGTGTGCCTCCTCTTCCCAGGATATGTCCATAACTCAAGTGCCTTTTTCTCCTTTCATCACAGACTCTTGAAGTCGATAACAAGTCAAAGCTTGCTTTCACCCGTCACGAGCCCATTGGCGTCTGCGGTCAGATGTATGGTCCATGTCCTGCTATGATTCGATTCTACTGACTGGCCTGCGTGGTAGCATACCCTGGAACTATCCCATCAACATGTGGTTGGTTTCTCATATACTTTGTGTGTTCGAGCAGAGGTCTGAGCCCGAATAGGGCATGGAAAGTTGCACCCGCGTTGGCGGTGGGCTGCACAATTGTCATGAAACCGTCTGAACTCTGCCCTCTCACAGCGCTTGTACGTACATCATGAAACATGTCAGCACGCTAGGATCTGAGGCGCTATTCTCAGAAACTTTCAGAGCTTGTCAAGGAGGCAGGGTAATTTCGCTCGCTCTATCCTTTTTGGTTAGTATCACGCATTTTCATAGTTTTCCACCTGGTGTGGTCAACACAGTGTCGTCCTTCGGCCCCGTGGGTGGTGCCGCATTGGCAGCACACCCCGATGTTGATAAAGTGGCTTTTACGGGCTCCACGATCACTGGCCGCAAGGTGATGGAAGCTGCTGCGAAGAGTAATCTGAAGAAGGTCCTTGTCCAATCGTTGCCTTATGACTGCGATATCTAATGGATAACCGATTCCAGGTTTCACTTGAGCTCGGGGGCAAGTCTCCTCATCTCGTTTTCGAATCTGCAGACTTGGATCAAGGTTAGCCGATCATTGACCACCCATTGTGTCTGTCGTCGTGCCCATACGGATCACCTTACGTGCTTTGCCGGTATTGCTTGCATTTCGCATTGTCGAAGATGTCATTCCTGGGTTTCCGGGGTTGTCTGAGCAATGTCAGTTTCGACGTATCAGGGTCATCAGTACTCTGCTCTCCACGAGGTTCTCTTTTTGCCTGCAGGCCTTCCATGCGGCAGGAGGCCGGGCCTGAGAAGTCCCCGCTCTATGTGCGAGGAGGCTGGCAGCGTTAGGCTGGACCCACACTTCATTTTTTTTACTGTTATTCTTGTTGATTTGTGGAATCTACAATGCTTATCGGCGGCTCTTCATCCAGCTGCTAATTGGGCCGCCCTGGGAATATGCTATAACTCTGGTCAAGATTGTACTGCGGGATCACGAGTTTATGTTCAAGACAGTGTATATGATGAATTCCTCAGCTTGCTTGTATCCAAAGTGAAAGACCAAGTTATCGGTGATGGCCTCGACGATAAAAGTGGGGGCGGCCCAGTGGTATGTTTAAAAATATTTTCGTTCATACTTATTGGAGCTCAACGAGTCCTTAGGTTTCTAAAGGTCAATACGATAAGGTCTGGGGATACATTGAGGCGGGAAAACAGGAAGGTGCTAAAGCGATCCTCGGTGGTGCCAAAAGACCAGGCAAAGGATTTTTTGTCGATCCTACGAGTGAGTCCTACGGCTAGTGGAGTATACATCGCGTTTCAACAACTCTTCCTTCTTCAGTTTTTACTGAGATCCAGCCACAGATGAAAATTGTCAGGACAGTTGATGATAAACAACTATGTATTCCTACTAATCCGTGTGGCCATGCAACAGGTAAAAGAAGAGGTGAGCAATTGAGGCTCTTCCAGCGCCTGTCTCCATGCTGAAGTCATGTTTGCAAGATCTTTGGTCCGGTCCTGTCGGTCGGTCGATTCAAGACCGAAGAGGAAGCCATTTCTCTGGCCAATGACACGAGTTATGGATTGGGTGCCGGTCTCCATTCGTGTACGTCTTATCTTTTTCTTCTTTTCTTGTTCAAGCACGAGGATACTGCTCATCGTTGCTTTTTGATAGCTGACGCAAACCAATGCATGCGTGTTTCATCAGCATTCGAGGCAGGAACGGTCAGTCATCAAACCCTGTACCCCACCCCCGCGTTTCCACCGAACAACATCATCTCAGATTTTTCACGTTAACATGGTTTCTGTTGCAGGTCTGGGTCAACCAATACAATATTTTGAACAACAATGTTCCCTTTGGAGGGAAGAAGCAGTCGGGTATAGGTTCGTTCGTGACTAACACGTGTCGACTTTTGTATCTAATCAACAATCGTTTACAGGCCGTGAACTTGGAAGTTACGCTCTCGAAGAGTACACCTCCGTCAAGGCCGTGCACTGGAACTTCGGAGAGAAACTCGATTGGCCCTTGTAGCGCTGCGATCCAGGTAAGAATCGGACAAATGTACATATAATCAAGGACGCATGCTCTCCATTTTATTTTCGACGTGTAAAGCAGAACTCATCAGCCATGTATGTCATTGCACACTCATTTTATCGGACATGAAATTTCCGAGTCGGCACGATCACGATCGGGCTGTGGACCTTCGTAAGAACGTGGCGACGTTAGTCGTAGCCGCAGGCAACACGGGATCAGATTGAGTAGCCTCAAAGGGGATTATTGTCACATTGGCACGGCCACGACGTTGTGGCGCCCAAAACAATGATCTCTGTCGAAATATTTATCTAACACGGTAGAAATATCAAATGCGGAAACTACAGACTAAGTCGCTGGTAAGCCATGAAGGCCAGATTAAACGGGTAGTAATATTATATCGATATCCAAACTGAATCCCTGAGATTTCGAATGGCATCGCTGCTGCTAAAGGCGTTGTTGACCTTCTTGTGTAAAGATGGTGTAATAGTTGGGAAAGACGCAAACATCAGTAGCGCTGTGATTCGTTGACGAAAAGCTTGATGGGTGTGAGTATATGCAGGATCTGTGGGTGTGAGCGACTTGCCTCGTCTCTGAGGACATAGGGGCGATTGCGTCATCACTATGCCCCAAGAAATAATCCATGTTACTCGAACTAGGGTACTGTAGATGATGGTGGAAATCGGGTTGTCCGTAGCGTGACCCCTCATGCACTTGACCAGGCCACCGGTTAACAGCATGAGAATCGGAGACTGACTGGCTTCCATCGTGGGTGTCCTCCATCCGTTGTTGGTAATCCTGTTCATAGACTGAAGAGGTTCCGTAGGCTATGTCGCTGTGGCTAACAGGTGTAGTGTCATGCGCCGAGACGGATATATCAATCCTCTGCCGGGGTGCCGCATCGTAGAGAGAATTATTCTGTAGTGCGTGCGACCATTGATAGGTCGTGCCAGGGATCCCCTGAGTCGCTCCATCTGGGGACAGAGTCCCGGCAATACCGGCGTCGAAACTCCCCTGGTTTAAGGAGAGTGCCTGATCTCGGTATTGAGGCATATGTTCTGCAACCGGGACATAGTGGCATTCAAGATCTTCTTTTATGCATCGCTCGCAACGACGTCCGTGCTGATCTTCTCTCGAGTGGCACTGTCGAGGTAAGTTTAGAGTGTGTCTAAAGATGATTGGAATCGTCCAACCTTGACTTTACGCTCACGGCAAGATTTACACGCCATAGGGTTCCGTCGTGGCTTAGTGGTTTGGGAAGGGCGTCGGGTAGATGTTTTCTGTGCAGGCATTGGGTGGGGTTGGAAAAAGGATGGACAACTGACTGTAAAGCATCATGATGTCGGATTATATAGCTAGATGGGTGGGAGAACACCGGAGAAGATTTAATACATAGGATAAGCCATGAAAAAATGTAATGATAAAAGAGAGCCAAGATATGTGCTCAATGGAGTAGATGCCGCAATGCGCTGGTGCATCCTGAGGGGAAGGCGAAGTGGACCCTAAAGATCATCAGGCGCTTCACAGAGCGCCAGGCCAGACTGGAAAGAAGAGCCGAATCGGTCTTGCTCTATCGTTGGCGAACTGGAGATTGAATTTCTCTGTACCTTTCTTAATCGTTACCCTGACAGAAATTATGCCTCCAGTCGGCATGTGTTTCAGGCGACCACGATAGAAGCTACAGCTCGAAGTCTCGATCCGAGCGAATCAAAAGACCCTGACTGCGTCAGCATTGCGGCAAGAGAATATATAAGGGAAATAAGGATGTCAAGTCTAGTCGTGCACGGCCCCGTGCCGCAAGGCTGCGAAGAATCGCTATGAGACGACATAATCACTCAAGGTCATATTAAACTCACTAGAGGGCACGAGGCGTGCCTTGAGATGAAATTGAAAAAACGCGATAACACGATATGCATGAGATCAATTTACCAACAAATAGAGTCTGCAGAGTCGCGCATGTTCACTGTTCAATCCGAAACCTTCGGTAACAAGCAGGTGCCATGGCAAAGACGACGTTTAAGCGGATCAGATTTGCAGGCACGAGGCAGGTAGGAGTATTCTGATACTGTATTAACCACAATTAAATAGTCCATGGAAAGGATGAACGTACAACATACTATCGACTAGCGGAAAGCTTTGTTACAGCGATAGGTAATCTCTAACTTCTTCCTCAGTCAATTTTCTGAATGTCGGCTTGGGACGACCAGTCTCTCCTCCAATCTTCCCCTCTTCCAGGTCCGCTATACTGGGGACAGTGACGACGCCAATCTCGATCGTTTTTTCCGTCATCTGGCCCTCGAACCCTTCCTTCAGGGTGAGAAGGGCTGTATGTATCGCGTCTTCTAGGCTGATATCATCGCTATACCTAAAAAGCGAGGATCAGTGTCAGCACTGAAACGGAAGATTAGGTACAGACCGCTTCTCTAGGAAGGTCTTCGCATTAACCATGTTCTTCCCTATCGCACTAGCCTTCCACGCCCAGAAAGACCCTGATGGATCGACCTGATACAATGTTGGACCGCGATTGATGTCCCATCCAGCAACAAGTAATGACACGCCGTATGGTCGTACACCTCTATTAACACATGAACAGATCCAAATAATCGTGAGAGAGGTGGGAACGTACCCTGATTGTGTAGCCTGTTGCATAACAGTTGCGATTTCCTGCGTCAAGACACGTGTTGGCGGGTATTCACCGTATATCTTCCAGTAGGCTTGGGCGCTCTTTCGTGCTTTGGCGATCAAGACCCGAAAGTCAGGACCCATTCCAGAGTAGACGATTCCGATGTTTGGACATATGACTGCGACCTTGTCTAGCATGGAGTCGTCGATCAAGATAGACGATGTCTTCTTCTCAGTGGCAATGACAATGCCATTCGAGGCTGCGAGCGATATATGAAATCAGAGAGCGAGGTCATCGGGCAAGCCTACCTTTGATCCCGAGGCTCGTGGTTCCTTGAGAGACTGCAGCTAAGGCGTGTTCGATCTGGACCAACTTTCCGCTAGGAGAGAAAACTGTGAGAGAGTAGCTGGAGTTTATGTCAGAACTAGAGGATAGAATGGGTCCATAATAACGCGCCTGTATGCACCGCCGTCTGCGCTAGCCATTGTAGAAGTCTGAAGGAGAACGAGGGAGGTTAATGGGGAAGTTAATTGTCGTGCAGTTGAGGGGGTTGACGCGCGTTCTATGATGTTTGTAGTTGTTGCCCAAATTGCGGCATCTAATCTTATCACCGCTAACAGGTATATGATCGAAAACTAGTCAAGAAATCTCCTTATTCCATTCCATATACTTGCTAACAACTATTTTACAGGTGTGACGGATATATTTCGCAGCTTCCGATGCAATCACTCCACATTCAAGGGCGTGGTCCTCAGATATGGCTACCAAGCGGTCAATATACGAATATGGGTATGAGATGGGTTCTAGGCACCTTGTGGATCGTAAAATCGGGGAACAGGGTCTTGGCTTCCTCGTTGGTCACTGAGGGGTGGACGATCACATCCTCGCCCTTCTTCCAGTTGACGGGAGTGGTCACACGGTGCTTGTCTCCGATCTGAAGGGCTGAAAACAGTTATAGGACCAGCAACGATCACAGCATTTGATAAACCTACAGTCGACGACGCTGGTGGCATCATTAATGTCTGGACTTGACACCATCAAAGGTCACTATAGCTACTCACCGAAGGATTTCATCAAAGTTGCGCCCAGTCGAAGCTGGGTAGGCGAGGGTCAGGCGAATGACCTTTTTGGGATCGATAACAAAGACCGTGCGGATCTACGACAATAGGGGTCACTAAAAATTCGCTCGGCGAGGACCTTAACTCACAGTGAATGGAAGGCCTTTCGCGTCGCGGTTGGTGGCGTCTTGGGCGTCCAACATGTCGTACAAGGTAGAGATTTTCCTGTCTTCATCGGCAATCTAGAGAAGCCTTCAGGTGTCATCCAAGCCGAGTCTAGCAAGGGGATCACGTACAATAGGGAACTGGACGTCTGTAGGCCCGACCTTTCCTCCGAATTCGTTGATGTCCTGGACCCATCTGTGGTGCTCCTCAAGGCCGTTGGCAGAAATGCCAATCACCTTGACGCCCCGCTTTGCGAAGTCCGGAGCCCGACGCGCGACCTCGCCCAGTTCAGTGGTGCAGACGGGGGTGAAATCACCAGGGTGGGAGAACAGAATGGCCTGAGGCAAGTCAGCTGGAAGGAAAACTAGGAACATGAGGGCGAATTACCCATGAGTCGCCAATCCACTCGTGAAATTTAATAGGGCCGGCGGTGGTTTCGGCCTCGAAGTCGGGAGCGATGCTTCCAAGTCGGAGAGACATTTCAGTGGATGAACTTGGGGTGGTTGAGGTAGGGTGGGGGAAGAGATGGCAAAGGATAGTGAGATTAGATGTGCATAAATAGGCGGAATCGCGTCTTCGGTTCTCACGCAGTCAGGCAGAAGCTGACATGCTCTGGGCTTCTCGCCAAAGCTTGCAAAGTCTTGCGTTCACATTGCGTGCTTACAGTCTAGCCTGTTTAGGGGGTTATGAATGTGACGGCAAAGAATCAGATGTACGCCAGTGGCATGTAACTATAAGTCAATGAAGGCACGACGACCTCCAATTGACTGTTCTGCCAAAAAGGCGTACATTGGGAACTCCTATCAAAGCACACAAGACGTCGAAGCACTGAGTCGACCCTGAAGCCATTGAATTAAAACACAAACTCTTACAGAAGTACTGGTTATACAGATCAGCAAACGAGTAGATCGCCGCTGAAGCCCCTACCTGTATGGCTCGTGCGTCGAGTCAAACCAAGGCGTCCCTTGTAGTAGTTATGCGAAAGAGCTGAGGAGGAACAGCAGTCGTGGAACCAAAGCCATCTAACGAGAACTCCTAATAAAAAGCCACAGCATGGAGGATACTGTGCGGGTGTTTTTCTTGTTGCACCTGTAAGATCTCGTCTATCCGTTCGTCGATATCGTCGGCCGCTTCAATCTAAGAGTGTGTCAGAGTGTTGCCAAACTTTTTAAAATTCATTAACGTGCCGCGGCAGCTAAATCAAGCATAGCCTTCCCCGCAATCAGCGCCTCCTCGTGGTTATCTCTAATCTCCAGGTTAATGATATGCACAGGTCTGTTGAATTCACCGCCCCGCGAAAGCAAATCTAGAAGAACCTTCACATATTGTATCGGATATGCATTGCGTCACATACCATCACAAACAGCGTCAAAACAACGTTCTTCACAGGTGATAACAACGTCCGCCACCGTTTTGCTTTCCTGCCAGCGTTCTGGAGCAAGCTTTATACGCCGATTTCGATCGAGCATTTGTAGGAGGCCATTAGCCGAGTATCTAAGCGAATGCATTGAGTGTTTTATACAGGTAAAAACTGACAGCACCAACAGACGAGGGTCCTTTGAATTGAGTTCTTCAAAAATAGCGTTGTATGGGGTCCCGAATGCATAGATATTGGGTTTATCAATCGAAGGACCTGGGAGACGAACGGCTGACCCTGTACCAGACGAGATTACTAGGAAGCCAGCCTTTCTTCAAAGAAGTTCTATTCCTATCCTTCATGCGTTACAGGTAAGGATGACTCACGAAAGAACAGAATGTCCCTCCATAGACCGATTCTACTTGATGTTAGATGAAAGTTGCCCGAAGCTGGATATGACATGCCTGATTACTCGCGCAGACAACACAAAAGAGAGGTCGCGCCTTGTACTCTAGTTGCGACGATCCCTCAGCAGCGACAACCTGATCGGTTGTTGTCTGCATATCGTCGTGAGATTGAAAAGGTTGTGAAGGTAGAAGTGGTGGGTTTATGGTTCCATTTTCCGCCCACTGCGCTGCTGGCTGAGTAGTACTGTTCTGGGGTGGAGGCGTCGGCGGCGAGCCTGCTTGTAGACGTTGTAGACGAGGGTCGGGGCGAGAAAGGCGAGGGTCGCGCGCTCGACGAGGATCCATGGTAGCTGAGAGATGAAAGAAAGTCTGTGCAGGATGGGTAAGTACAAGAGGTCTACCGACTGGTTCACAAGTTAGCCTCAGCAGTATCTCGAACACTTCTGGTCTACATCTCGACCCAGAACATCTTAGGAACGGGTCGTGCAGCTTCCACTCTGAATCATCATAGGCCTCTCTCAACGGAATACGTGCTTACCTGGTTGAAAATGACTGGCGGGCAAATAAGATTGAGGAGACAACGTCGACTGCGAAGTTATTGAACATTCGATGCCGCTGGATAACTTATACAAACAAGTGACAACATAACTTTTTGAGCTTGCCCCCAACCAGTACGTATGCAACCTCGTCGCCTTCCTGCCGTTCTCCAACTTTCAGAGAGCTAATATACCATTTCCCTGAGCATCAGGTCTTTATGCGACATTCTGAAGACCCTGAGCTGGACGTCATGGAAGTAGAGGCTCATGAAAGAGCGGTGACCTTGATTGATGACGAGATTGAAGCGCTTATGCGCACTGTTCGCCAATTGCAATTTCGCAAATCGCAATACCAGGACAAAATCAAGCACGTCAAAGGACTAACAACCTTGGCAAGGCGCCTGCCAATCGAGCTCCTTGCATGCATAATCGAGGAATGCGTACGTGACGGTTGGACGCGTACGCCTCTGTCGGCCTCTCATGTTTGTTCGGAATGGCGGAAAGCGGCCGAGATCCCTACAGTCTGGTCCCATGTATATGTGAACTGCGATGGGAGGGATCCTTGTGGGCGAACACGCTTTTGGCTCGAGAAGGCTCATAGCAGCCCACTTCGCATCACAGTGGATGTAACAAATGATCCATCTCGTATTTCAGGCGTTATGGATATCTTGTTGGCACGAGTTACACAATGGAAAAGTTTTACCGTCAATTCTACTCGTCTTTTCCACGCAAATTCCGTTCTAACGCTCTGCAATCGGCCCACTCCGGAACTTCGAACGCTCAGCGTCTCTGTCGCCGAGGAATTCGACGAAAACATCGATACACCAGTCGGCGATGTAGGCGACCTTAATTTGACGGATCATCTCTTCCATGCGGCTCATTTCCGCACATTTCGCATTATCCGCAACATATTACCGTCTCCCGGAACCGTTCCTTCTCTCATCACCATTCTGTCGATCACTTTATCTTCTTGCTATGCATCAGCGAAGTCGTCGATCGACAAGGCTCTGAGGCTCCTAGAAGGACTCCCGGCGCTCCAAGACCTTTCCATTCTGCTCCCATATCGACAAACACGGGAGTTCGAGCGAGCGTCAGACGAGAATCACCTGGTGCACCTCCCTGATTTACAAACCCTGGTGCTTGTTGGCTCTCCTGAAATGTTTAGACTCCTACCCCATCTTTCGACCCCTTCCTTATCTCGCCTCTATCTCCGATCTTCTTTGGACCCTCTAGGCTACCCTGAAGAAGAAACCGGTACAAACATTACAAAGTTTATTCAACAAGATCCGCCTCTAGAACTGCTTGAGCTACATGACATCGATCTCTCGCCATGTAATTTCGTAGCGTGTTTCGCCAGGTTACCCCGTCTGCAAGAACTGCACCTACACGAAAGCGATATTTCGGATTCAGTTATCGAACGATTCATGGCCCCAACTGGATTTTGTCCTTTGCTTAATCGACTAGATCTTCGATGGTGTGGGCAAGTGACTGGACGGGCATTGGTCGAGCTTGTTCGCGCGCGCCACCTCAGTACAGGTATCGAGAATTACCACGACACGCTAAGGACAGCCCCCATCAGCACGGTCACTGTGATAAACTGTTCATTCGTCAAAGAAGAGGAGATTCTCGAGCTTTCTCGGACAATTGTTTGTCGGATTATTATGCAACCCGGGGACTACTGCCGTATGTCTTTTTTCATATATTCCGTCTCGGTGTAATTTGATTGTTAAATGAACTTCGGATCCTGTATAGGACCGTTCGGATGCTGTCAGAATGAGAGGTATCGAAAGAGATTAAAACAGCATGCCATGTTGCAGGGGAAGGGCACGTTGTGGAAGCCACGTTCTGGAACTCTTATCACATAATTTAGAAATCAGAGGCCCAACATAGAGATGTAGAGATTAGAATAGAACTTCTAGACCATCCACTCGCTGCTCGGACCGTTCATGCTAAGGGTGACCATTTTCATTGATAATATGAACGAGGATGCAGACAACAGTGAGTGAGTAATTACTATTAACAATCTGAGAGCCAGCAGAGAGCGTTGAAGGCGGAGATCTACTTGAGGATGAAATGTGCATCACAAACTATGGCAAACGGGGGTGAAAAAGGACACCATCCGCCTCAAACAAGGATGCTGAGTTGGTTCTACCACGACAAGTCAAAGCCAACACTGGAGTCGAGCCAGAGGTTGGGCAAAGTAGGAGGTCGACGCGGGATGTTGAGAGCTCCGGTGGAAAAAAAATCAGTTTTTATAGACGCTGCACGTGACCATTGCCTGATTGGGATGAATGACACGATCACCAAGCTCACCTCACCCCAACAGTACTACTTCCTGACTTCACAAACTTGCTTCCAAACTATTTTCCTAGACCTAGAGCATAGATGCCTTCTAGCGACCTCACTCATGACTTCCGTAAAATTATCCATGAAAAAGAACGCGAAATACCAGACGCCGCACGCCGAAAGCTCTCCGCGAAGTCATCTCGAACGGACTCTGGACGTGAGGGTCAAACCCGACTCGGCAAGAAATATATTGGTGAAGCTTATACTATCGTAAGTAAGAATTTCCAACCATTATAAATATCCTAAGGAGGGTCTTGGGAACAGTTGAATCACATCAACACCTTGACAAGGATGCTGGCGAATATTCGAAAGCCATACCTCAATGTCGACTCGCGAAGTACTCAGCTAGGAAGGCAGGCCTCCCGGAATATTGATTTCAATAACGGAGGACCGTCATGGGCTGGAATAAAGCACCTAACGAATGAGGAGCGGGACCAGATAGACATCCAGGCACGTGTCATTTTAACCCGTTGCGCGGACAGGGTGAAAGAAATGGAGGCGATAGAAAAGCGTAAGAATATCCAGTGAATGATTAGAAGCTTGACGCCGACTAAGATTTGCCTTTGGTTTATCCAGGACGTACAGAACTCGTTGCGAGCCAAACGAATCCACTGGCTCGGCTGCTTCCCGCCCGACTTCGACAGGACGCTTCCACTGTATCTTCGGACTTCCTAGCTGCACACCACTCTGGCGTCACTTGGTACTTAAGCCGACGTCTGGCGGAAGCGAGTCAGTCACAAAAAGAGATGCAAGAAGAGCGAGTGAAGCGCCAGTTGGAGAGAACGCGGACTCTGGGTTCTGGAGCTGCCAGAGAGGTGCTGCATATGGCCGGAAGAGACTCAATACCGATTTATGATCAATCTCATAACAAGAGAGTGGGAAGTTGGCTTGGAGACGCGTCGTCGACTTTACTTGCTGCCACAATCGGCGCCCCTTCTTCAAACGACTCTCGGTCTAGCCCCCATGCCCCGATCGACATCCCTTCGGCCTCGGACGACGAAGATGAAGAGCTGGAACTTTCCGCCTCCCAAATCCTCCAATTCGAAACGGAGAACGCCAATATACTGCAGTCTGTTCAGGACACACTGGAATCCGTCCAACAGGCAGAGTCGCGACTGATGGATATCAGCGCATTGCAGATGGAGTTGGTCAACCACTTGACGAGACAGACAGAGCTCACAGATCAGTTATACGAGGACGCTATAGCCACGACATCGACGGTAGAAAAGGGGAACGCTCAACTCAAGGAGGCAAAGAGAAGAGCGAAGGATAGCCGACTTTTCATTCTAGTATTTCTAATCGGTGCCAGTCTGAGTTTGCTATTCCTCCACTATTACTAGTACTCTAGCGCCGGTATAACTTACAATGTCCATATACCCATCCCATCCGATATTACGTTGATACATACGTTAAAAGCTGAGTGAGCATGCATTCCCAGCTCATAAGTCTTGCTAGACACGGTCAGAAGAGCTTGGCGACGTTGATCTCAATAATGGATCTTCCTCTCCATATTCTTCAATTGCTTCCGCAGCGAGCTCGTCGACCTCGGGTGGCATGCCCTCCAGATGTCGTATATGTTTTTGCACCATATTGTAGACCAGCCTAGAAGACTGTGTGAGAGGATTGAATAGGGCCCGGGTAATAGCTACAGACCAGCTTGTAAAAGCCGCAACGACGATTCCTCCCGCTATCAATAGGCCGTTGATGACTTTGGTTTCTGTAGCCTTGGTTAACTATAGATTGACTAACAAGGGATAAACACGAGTACGGGTATCCATGTGGCCGCGTTGATCACCGTCGGAAAGTGCAGCAATTCGAGAGCCTATGAACACATGGAGAACAAGCTTTGGGAAGACAAAGAGCGTTGCTATCACAAACTGCCAGAGTGACACAGCCTTGATGGACTTCGACGACATTAGTGAGATCAGAAGTTCGTAAAGAGGACCACTTACTGCGAATAGAGAGTTTGAGTATACCCACGGAGGGAATGGGGATATGCGAATCAAAATAATCAGAGGGAGGCCTTTCGCCCTCTTCCAAAACGTGAGTAGGATGGACTCGAAACCTGATGTGAGACTCACAATGACAGATTCCAGGGCTTGCCATTTTTCATTGTGATCCGACCATTGACGGAGACGTTGACTGAAGAAAAACCGCAAGACGACAAATGCGAAAGCGGCCCCCACGACAGAAGCAGATGCGGCGATGAAGAACCCCTTCATGCCGTACGCGAAGCCGCAAAGCGTGACAAGGGTGGTATGGCCAATGAGAGGTGGAAACGATATGAGAACTGTAAACCAGTGTTATCTTTCATATGGCACATGAGGAGAAAGGGGTCACGCACCAATTGCACCAGCGAGTCCAAGCCATCCAAAAGGTGTTGCTGCCAGCTTCCGAGCATTGTCATAGAGGAATTGCGCGATACGTGCAGGGGTAACGACGACCACGAAGGAACCTGCAAGAAATTTCTATAGAGAGAATCCCCGATAACGCAGAGACCAACCTATGCATATGTAGAACAGTAACACAAGCCAAATGAAGACCTGAACAATATTAGCGCCGCCATCAGTGGTGTCCAGAAGCTGAGACCCAGACCTTGCCGAAGATGTGCAAGTCCATGTATCGTCTGCCTGCGATGCGCCCATAGTGCTTGATTATTGGGAACGGACTGCGTAGTGTCTTCGCAGCCATGGTGGTTGGAATGAGAGGCCTACGTCAATTGAAGTTGTCAGTCGAGTTGCCGACATCACGTGTCGCCACTTGTTCTTTGACGCGTCCTTCGATGGAGAAATTCAGTGCCTATCGAGTTGCGTATATTCACCAGCTTCCTCCCCTTCCCATCACTTAATTTCAGTATAATAGGATCCAGGAACTGGCATTCAGGTCAGTTGAACCACGCCGACTAGAGCGCGACTGACGCGATGACCATCCAGCCATTCCTCACACCGGTGCCTCCTTTGGGATCTGACCTCCTGGCCAAAATCACATTGCCTTTGAGATATGTCGTTGGTGTTGTAAGAACCATTCTGGTACTTCTACTTCTCGCTATCTACACGATACTCGTCTCGGGGTTCTGTATCATCCTTGTGAGCCTCTCCTCATACATTCCAATACATTTAGCTCATGCCAAGTAGGCACCGATTCCACCATTATACCTTACTATCTCTTACTTTCTCACAGCTTTTATTGCTCGCACCGTTCTTTTGGTTCTGGGTTTCTTCTGGATTCCAGCGGAGCAAGTAAGGAGGAAAAGAGGGTATGGCGAATCTTCATTTGACATCCCACTAAGAAGTCCTTATTTATATATCTTAGGAGAGGCCAAAATCAAACGGAATCATGGAACCCACGCGCCGGCGATGTTATTGTGTCCAATTGGGTTTCCTGGGTTGAACTTCTGTGGCTTGCTTTCCGGTACGTGGCCCCCAGGCCTTCTGGGATCTCAGCGCTGAAAATCCACTTCCAGTTTCAATCCCATATTTATTCTTCCGGTCTCAGACGTTGTGCCTATACCCACCGCATCCTCCCAGAGTTCGACCCCGATCTCCCACACTCCAGGTCGACGCACCGGAACTGGTTCTGCAAATATACAAACTCCTCGGAAGGCTACAAATCTCCCGATCCCTATCATCGGTTTTCGACGTGTTTCCCTTCTCTCGATGATCCGATTCACAGGCCAAGTCCCCCCATTCGGGCACTCTACTTCTGAACCGCGTCCCAGCACCCTTGAAGAGCTGCGAAAAAGTGCGGACAGACCTATCGTCGTGTTCCCAGAATGCACCACCAGCAACGGCAGGGGCCTCCTTAGATTTGCCAAAGTTTTTCGTCAGGAAGTACCTGTCAAAAGGTACAAGGTGTTCGTCATGTGTGTTAGGTGAGTGCTCAACCTTCAGCCCTTATTCATTTTCTAAATCCGTTCATGCTCTAGATGTGATCCCCCGACGACAATGGCACCCACGTTGACTTTACCCATCCCATCTACGTCACTTAATCCCCTTCCTCACTTATTTTCACTCGCGGCATCTCTCTCCCTCCCGACAATCTCCATCCGTCTGCTTGCACCCTCTGAATCTCCCAGCTCCCAACTTTTCATTGTCAGCGAGATCATCACAGACTTTGCTGATAACGATGATCAGCTGGCAGAGATGTGTGCGACGTTAATCGCTCAAATTGGAAAAATGAAAAGAACTGGCATGGGATGGGAGGACAAGACGGCCTTCCTGGAGTTCTACAGGGGCAAACAGAAGTAAATGCATTGCTGATATGTGGCTCGGGGAAATGCATCTATTGTACTGGGGAATATGCTATCGTGGATAGGGTAAACATATGTCAGGTGAATTATAATTAATTGGAGTATCGCTAATGTATCAATGCGAGGCATGGTGAGGTTATCTAGAGTGATTGGAGGTACAAGAAAGAAAGGCGCTCTCCAAGCAGAAAATGGTTTCAGCAATGCTTAAGGAGATTACACTACGTTGATTTGAAATTGAGGACTTTGAGGTGCATGCTAGGCAGTAAGGTGTAGTAATACCGAGGAAGTGTTTTGCTCGAGTCCGAAAAACTACAAGTTTAGAAGCATTAGTTTTATCGCGGGCAAGTCCATGATACGTACAAGTAATATGCCCTTTTAAGTCATGCTTGCTTGAACTAATGAACAATGACATCGCGAGGCTGCTCCCGGGTCGCTACTCGCGAGAAATATTGTGATGATCCGCGCCGTATCCAGCACCATATTCATAATCATACTTCCACGCATCTAGAGTCAAACTATGGCTTGCATAGTCATACTGCTCCTCGTATTTCTCGTGACCGAACCCCGTAGCAGGGTAGGACGTCTGGAAGTCGGAAACGCCTCTATCGTCAGAGAAACGGGGAACAATCTGGTGTCCTGGAGAGTGGATGGAGGGGTGATAGCGCGGGGCAGGAGGCTCGGGACGATAGGCAGGTGGGGGTGAGCGGCGGCGGTAATAGTCGTAGGCATCTGATCTGGCGGAACCGCCGCTATGGCGTGGTTTTCTGCCGTCGCTGCATGTCAATAGACGAGGGCTATAAGCTCTACGCACAGGGGACCGGGAGCGAGCGCGATGTTGTGAAAAAGCCTAGCCGTCACAAAAATAAAATTGATGAGGCATGCAGTGGGAAAAGGGACAGCAAACAAACCTCTGGCCTTCCACTGACTCTGACACGCTTTCCACCTAGGTATGCGTTATCAAGCTCTGTAACGGCATGATCCGCGTCCTCTTGTGAGAAATATTCTATGAAGCTAATGACACAGGATAAGTACTCCATGTCGGGAAGATTGTAGAGCAGACGATTACCCTCGTCCTTGGTATCTCTGGTCGATGTCGCAATAAGCGACAAGGCAGCCTGGGATCCTTCCAAAATCTTTCAGATCCTGTAGCAAAATCAAGACAAGAGCATCAATAAGAATGATATTCCGACCTGCCAACGGATCCTTGGGGGGATACCGTGAATGACGATGGGGTATCGGCATTGGAAACTCGTCGGCACAAGTCTATCAGTCAAAATAATAAATAGATGTGAGGTTCAGTATATTTTGAGAAATGACCTTGGCTTTGGAAGGAAGTTAGGCACTGTTTCTGGGCTGTTATTGCTCCTCGTGGACGGGGTATCCTTACGCAGAGGGTGCGCAAACTCGACGATGATATCTGTTAAAGATCATGAAAAGAGGATCTCGATGCGAGTGACAAAAAAATTCACCGTGACCCAGGAAAGGTTGTTTTCGAAATGTATCGACAACGTCCTGAGCATCCTGAGGATATTTCCAAGACGTGTGTATACTTACGATCGATACAAAAGAAGCGCCCAGGTTTATAGCTTTACCTTTTGCGAATCAAACTGTACAAACGCGTAGTCTGCACGAGACGACAGCTGAGCTAAGGCACATGATGCTCCAAGGCAAAGGCCACCATACCGTGCACCATCTTGACCTCTACGATTTTCCCGTAGCTAGAGAGATGCTAAGATCGTGCAAATCAGAGGTATGTCAGCAAAAAACACGTCGAAGAATCCCCCCTGGTTCATACCTTTGAGAGCACCTTATGCGTTACATATCTCGGAAGATCTAGACGTCCCAACATCAGCGAATGGAGCATTGCTTACAGCGGTAAGAACCGCACTTCGTAGATAGAGGCGCTTGGATGGCGGGGGTGGCGACATGGTGGTAAGGTATATGAGTTATCGCTGGTGAAAATGTAGTGCATAAGAATCCGATGTTGAAGTTCAGGCTCCGCGACAGTTTCGATTTACATCCGCTCCATGGAAGCATTTCCCATATTCCACTGGTATATTACATCTAGTCGACGTAGATAGACTGCACGTGTGCTCGCTAGTATGTGCATATTACAACTTGGCCTGGAACTGTCGGGGGAATCGGGTGTCAATCTATCAACATGAAGGATTACACCGTTCAGCTTACCTTTGTCACTTTCTGCAGAGCCTGGCGTAAGTCATCTTTAAGGTCCTGAAAGATATAAACATCAGAACTAGAATTCGAAAGCAGGAAATCAAGACCAACTTCGATGTCCTCAACACCGATGCTTAGCCTGAGGAGCCGTGGATCTGAACCCGGGTCACTCTGTACCCGATGTTCTACCAATGACTCCACGCCACCTAGGCTTGTCGCGGGCTATGCCAAACTCAGCGCAATGATGTATTCATAAAAACTCAGAACGTACGACGAAGTATCTCAAAAGGTGAGGGAAGTGAGTCGCGTATTCCCTGTTGTCAAGCTGAAGAGGAAATATAATTAGCTCAGGCTGCAGAGATAAGTGAGAAGGTTCATACGAGAATTGCAAAGGTGGCATTCCATCCTCCTTCCATCTGCTTGCTGGGATCGAAGCCTCTGGAATCCTTTCCTTGTAGAGATGAATGCCAAACTTTGGTGAGGACACCGCCCGGGACGCCATCGTAGGATTGGCCTTTCGGAGTAGACGCGATCGATTTGAGCCACTGAGCAAGCGTCGTTGCTGTTGCCGACTGTCTCGGAACTCTGAGATGTAGAGTGCGCAAAGAGCGCAAGAGCAACCATGCTTCAAGTGATCCCATCATACTCCCTAAAAAGGTGCGATCGTGGTGTAACTATTCACCAAGTTAGAAATATGTGCTAAGTGGGTCATAGGATGAGATGGGGCTGACCACATTCCATTCTTCCAACGTCTTAACGACCAGAACACCACAAAGAAGATCAGAATGACCACCAAAATACTTTGTACCTGATTCCTTTAGCCAACAACACTTCAGAGCGACGTACACAACTCACCAGAATGTAAAACGCTGCATAGACGAAGTCAGGTTTGTCTCGGTCAAGGTGAACAGTGACCATACCAGTCTGCTCCAAATTTGAATGGGTATTGCAAGGGAGGAGGGCCAAAAGTAGAATCAATCAGGATCTTTCCTCCGACTTTGTGGACCTTTGATACGTTTATGTGAGCGTCATACGACGTACTGATAGCGACCACATACCTTGTCAGCGTAGTACTGTATGTCCCTAGATTTCGTGTGAAACCATAATAAAACCTATACCGACAGAACGCAGTGACCCTTACCTGGATTCTCCAGTGGGATTCAAAGGAGTCTCCAACCAACAAAGATCCCCGGACTGATACTCCTCGTCTATTCCAATCACTTGCAAATCCACGCCCTTGGTCTTCTTATACACCTCAATAGTCGCGTGGCAGCCATGATATCCCTCACTAATTGCGATCCGCTTGGGCTGATAGAACACGAGTGCCTACACGCGATGAGATGAGATTGAACATGTCGATACTGAGTGTCAAACACTATTTACCGCGTAGGAAGCGGACAACCCAGACGAATACGTCAAAGCAAAGCCATCCTGCGCAAAATGTTAGCGGGCGCGTCGGGTTGAAGAGAGTAGAAAGATGAGCCTTACGTTGATACGGCTGAGGATATGCTCTGCGCGTGTGCTCACTTGCTGCGTGTACCGAGAGTATATATGTTTCGTCGGGTTCCGAAGGTCAATATCAGACAATGGGGTACTTTCCTCAACGAGGGGGTTGGCTGCACGAAAAGCTAGGAGTCGATGAGCACAAAGGGAGACTTAATGCCGAGAGCGGTGAACTGACTGGTGGTAACGGAGATTGAAGGGGCAACCTCCGGTCCGAAATTTCTGACAACGGTATCACCGTGGATAAGATCAGTGCCCTTCAAAGTCTTGCCTGGTGCCATGGTTAGTGTGAAGGTTAAAGCAGGATCGAGCAACTCAGGGGAGTGCAGCTTTTGTATGACTCATAAGTACCTTGCTGCATCGGGTCATGATGGCGCCATGTCACGGCAAGCTTCCGACTTCAAAGCTTCACGCCCGGCTCCGAGAAGAGATTAATTTGCCACTCGATATGTCAGAGATTAAGAATTAGTTCCGTCCGGATCGTGAGCTACGGTGAGTGAGCACAGTACATAGTCTAGTGATACGTAGGGTTCCTCGAGAATGTATGGTACATAGGCATTACAGGTACATAAATGGGACGATATATAGATAAAAACCGAACCAACAACCCAAAGAAATTTTAGGAAAACCCGTAGGAAGGACCCAAGTTATTCATGTTACCCTCCAAGAGCCCTGAGTCTCGCATGAAAGACATCCACTGCTGATCCATTCCGGAGTCTCCAGTCATCATCATGCCAAGATCGACTAGATTTTCGGGAGAGTCACTTTTCATGGCGAGGTTGCCGTACGGAGCGAAAGGTATATCAGGAGGGATGGAAGAGGAACTATCCGAGTAGTTCGGCCGTGAGATGGGAGTCGTTGCGAACGAGGCGGACGGTTGCCAGAGAGATGGGACCTCTTGGACTGGAACATATTGACCATGTTGCTGGAAGGTCCCATAGTCTACAGTCGGCGACAGTGGCATCTGTTCAGGACTCGGAGTGTTTGTGAAACCGAGTGGTATGTTGGATAAATATTCCACGAGCGAAGGGTGGACGTCCGGGGTAGTTTCTGTACGCTCGCTGTCCCCACCATGCACTGAGGTGCCCGGAGACGCCGGACGCTTCCTGGCTGCAGACTTATTATTGAGCAACTTGCTCACGAGTACTCTTGTCTGCCCTCCGAAGAGTGCAAGCTCATCATCTCCGTAGTCGGGTTTCCCTACCGAGAGAACTGTGTTTGGGGTCGAAGTACCACTTCGGAATTGCGAGTAAACATGGAAAGCTTTCTCCCGCAGTTTGCCAAGAATAGCCTTCGTGAAGAATGAACGTGAGCTGCTTGAGCACTCGACCGGAAAGGCAGACACTTACCAGGCCACTCCGAGCACGACGGGAGTGCCTTGCGCCCTTTTCAAACAAATCGCAAGCAAGACCTAGTTCAATGAATGCACTAGGCGCCATACTCGACGATGGTGAACGAGTTACAATGCAACCGACAATGATCTGATGCTATTGTCAACAACAGGAAAGAGCCGAATCAAAAGTGATACTCACAGCCGCTGAGAACACTGGGAGGGTGGTTAACAATAATAAGAAACCTAATCTGACAAAGCATACGCACGATGTGTCCAAATAGCCCACCATCTGCAGCAGAGGTCGGGGAATCGGTCGAAAAAATTCAAATTGGACTTGATCACCCCGGAGGCGCAACGATATGCTGCTAGGAATGACGGTGCGTAAGGGCTCCGCAAGGGGTTGGTAGGGTGATCGAGCATAGCTTGTGCGAAGAAGCTTCGATGGATGTATAACAACACTAGAGGTAGAGAAACATCAGGCTACAGCCCCGGCACGGAGGTGTGGCCGATACCCACCGACTGTGCGATATTGCCCAAGCAGACATCCTCGCATGTATTCAGACGGAGTACAGTGCTCGTCCTCAGAATTCATAAATACGTTGAGGTGTGGGGGTAGTGCTTTTTCGCGGACTTTGCGATCAAGTTCAAGGACCGTCTCGTAATTCGGTGCCTCGGCTGTCAATGTTAGCTCTGTCACAGTAGAAAATACTTCCTTAGTGAACTCATATTTCCATCGATAATCTGAACACAACGGATGTCAAAGGATGTGGCGTTGGCTGACGGTACGATGCTTACACCCCTTCAAAACTTTCCCTTCTTTGTCAATTGTGGCCTCGTCGTCCTCAGGAAATTCACAATCGACGTAAGAAAGGCGGATTGACGGTGGACGACCAGTCGCAAGGCTCTACATCCGTGGCTTAGAGTTCGAAGCACCAGCGGAGTGAGATTCACGCACGTAGAATAGTTCAGCTGAGAACAACTCCCAGAACAGGGCCCTTCTTCGCTGTACTGTCTTAGCATCCATGGCGAATCTCGCGCTGTCACGATCTACGGACTCCTGAGCACACGAGGGAAGTGCCAAAAAGTATCAACCTACGAAGACCGATCTGGGGAAGAAGGTATTAGAGTAGGCGACATTGCAACACGTAGCGATTCGGCTTACACTTTGAGCTAGCTTGCACCCCAGAGAGGTTAAAGCCCAACAACTATCCAGCGTGTATCTCTTTCCCAGAGCATGATACGCTCCCATAAGTACCACCGCTTGCACAGTAGATATTTCCGGGGATTCAAATACAGAGCGCAGAGACAGACATGCCCGGCTTAGATGATAATAGGTTTCAGATTCCGTGTTATCTTGACGCAGAGCCTGTGAGATTAGGGTCTGCATACAGTAAAAACTGAATACTTACAAGGCTCAAGCGTAAGATCTACTAGTGCTCCAAGAGAAAAGACAAGGAACAGAACAGCGAGTTTATGAGGGAAAATGATGTGAGGACCAGGAGACTCGGTTGCATGTCTTTCCCTCAGAGACTTGTAGATAGGAGTAAGAATTTCGTCAATGAGTTCATCCCTCTTGATCGGTCGGAAAATCCAAGCGGCATGCTCCATATAGGTCTCGCACAAAGACCATGCACGGGGTTGGGCTGGAAGGGAGTCAAACAGGAGGTCAAGGGCCTGCTCGGAATTCCCCTCAGCGCCGAACGGGAATGCGCTTGAGAGGCGAGAAATTTCAAAAGGAACTTGAGGGACCCGGTCACTTTCGACACTCGAGGCCACATCATCCATTTCTGCGCCCGCCTGCTGGATCCTGTCAGTGGGAGTCAAGGATTACACGACGGACAGGCCGACCAAAAACAACGCCTGTCAAGATGAGGCATCATGAACTATAGTCCTTTGAGAGGGTATGGCGCAGACGAACCTCCGATCCCGCAGAACGCCCGAAGTACCTGACTTGTCCATGATCACCGATCGTCAACGTTCCAAGAGCATCAATGGAGTCCATAGAGCTGGTTCTAGCTGGTTCGTCTCTGTCTATTGCTTGACCTGTGTCTGGACCGAATTTGATCGACAGTAATTCATCTCGCAGTAAAGGATGGGTTTCTCTGGAGATACCAGATTGAAAGATGGCGAGTGCATCTTCCAGCTGGCGAATGCGTTGTCCCATCTCTGCGATCTTAATGTGCAGCTGCGTAGTGTCCGCCAGAACAAACCTAGAAGAAGCAACGTCGATTGCAGACCAAGTGAACATAGAAAAAAGCACTCACCGCGTGCCTTGACCAGTGGAAAGACTACCGTTGGGGCATATTGAAGGGCATCCTCGACGAGCTATAGAAAGACTGGGTTGAGAAGTGCCTTAAACTTTCTGCTCACGACTTACTGCAAGAGCCACATGGCAACTTCTTGTCACATTTGAGTTTAAGTCTTCAGTCGCATTCCGCGTTAATAGAGGACTTGGATGAAAGGAAGCATAGATACCTTCGACACTCTGCGCAAGAGATCTTGTATATGTTGATCAAGATGAGTGAATCAACAGGAAATTAGGACGGACTCGGACTAACCTCTCCTCTGGACCGCCTGATATCAATCTCATCGTCGCTTGTCACTTTGCGTGATACGCGATGCGTTGAGCCATGAGAGAAATATGAGGGCTCGACAGGCATTTTGGATGCAAGAGAGTTCGCAGCAGGCAGACTGCTTGCCTGAGGGCTGAGCTAAAGCCTACAACAGATAATGGAGCTGAACAAGTTGTCAAATTTCTAGACACCGTTCGACCGGCACGCGGCTTGTCTGAATCATCCGATCGAACGTTTATTTTTGGCTCGCTCATTGTCTTGGCACTTCAAACACGAAATACGTCACAGGAGACTTTGCTCTATTAGTATTATGCCTAGAGCTAGTGCTGCTATGCTTTATAGTACGATATCGTTAGTGGCGCAAGTGCCAGTCCGTAACTGAGTCGTGGACTACCGTCAAAGTCATGGCCATGTGCAGTGGAGTCGTAAGAATAGATGATCCTATCACTGTCAGAGTCTGAGACTGGAGTCGGATCTGTGCAGATTGCATCTGTTTGGCTGTGACCTTACAACGTGATTTTCAAGTGACCGTTGCCGGGACGCGTCTTGATCTGCAGACCAAGAAGTTGCATCGTGCCCGCCCGTCGATATACCGTCTTGTTCTCCTTTTTCACGCGTACAATGGTCAACGTATACTTTTACTCCGCCGCTTTCCTCGCCATTTTCTTTCTCGGCCCCATCCCCGCCCTTTCAGCCGCAAATACTGCTTCTACGGCACGCGCCATTTCCCAGAGCAAATATTCCAGGGCACATTCTCTCGGAGATGACTACAAATTCGATGCACGAGATGGTTGGGAGACGATCAACGCGACCGACCTTCAGTATAAGTATCGCCGTGACGAACAATCCCTCAACGACAATTCAACCGACAACCAGCAGCTTGAGAGGCGGGTGCCCGGTGGGGATTTGGGTCTGGGCAAGACGATCGGCGGCGTGATTTCTAATGTTTGGAAAGGGATGAAAGCTATTGGGAACCCAGAGACAGTGACGATCACTTGGTACATATTGCGCCGTTCGGTTGACCATGGGCACTGACTTCCGTTGTTCTAGGTACACCGGTCATGACCTCAAGAATCCTAGCTGCTGGGCCCAAGGCCATTGGGCTCCAACTGTCCGTGCTCATATACCATGACTGAGGCTCATTTCTAATGCCCGCCCAGGACAGATCATTTGCCTGCGCCACCACTCTCCGTGGCTGGCACGACCGGCCACAATGCTTCAAGTTCCTCGAGCGTAAAAAGGTTCCACCTGCACATAGTTTGTATCTTACTTACTTTATCCTTTGAAGTGTGCAACACGCCCAAGAAATGCGTGTTCGTTCGCGTGGTGGACAGTTGTGCAGGGTGCAAGGAGGGGTCTCGCCATATAGACCTCACGCGTGCAGCTTTTGGCCAGCTTGCTGCCTTTGATGACGGGGTTTTGAACGTGCAGCTCAGAGGTGCAACGGAACCCGAACAATGGTGAGACGCTCGGCTCACTAAGTCTGCCTGTAATACTAAATTTCCCTCAGGTACGAAGATCTTTGGGGACCAAAACACAAGCACTAAGACTCAGATTCAAATCGATTCCTATTCCTGTGGAATCAGTAAATATTGTAATTGTATCATGGCCTCAGCACATACCAGGTGTAGTCTATCCAAAGAATTGCCACGTATATCCACACCGCCTAGACCTTAATATCGACTCTCTTGCGCTTTTTCCCTTCCGCTATTCTTGCGCGAACCTTCTCTTCGTCCATGCCTTCCTCTTCATAGAACTGAGCAGTCAATTCAGCATCATTTCGTCTCCGAATGTATTGAAGGGCGGCAAGGTTGTATCCCAGAATATCCTTTTGCCGCTGAAGAGCATTACGGAGATGTTTCCGCAGCGGAACGAGAGCAGTTCGCATTACGCGGTTGGCAACAATCTGATGGTGATGCGTTTTGAGGAGGAAAAAAATGATGCGCGAGACCAGGGGGATGTTCAACTCCTGCAGAAAAGTTAGGAACTCAAGATATTCGTAGATGAGCAGAAATACAGCATACCTTCTGTGCCCACAAATTCAAGTAGAACATCAATGACACGACCTTGCCAAAGGGAAGAACCAGTAGGGCATCATGTAGAGCAGTACTCTGAACCTTCTCAACTACCCATAGAACATATTCATCAGGTTCCTTTTGAAGCTGCAGGAGCAGCTGGTTCTTCGGTGGGGGCTGCAATCTCATAGGGCTGTCCTCCAACAACCGTGCCATATCATCATCATACGCCTGGAATGTAGCCCGTTCTTTATCGGCCAGTTCGATTGCCTCCATTATGCGCTCTCCGGCCATTAGGGTTTCCGTAGTTTGCTTGGCCACCCCAGTGACCTCAGCTTGCGCTGCAATGTCGCCTGTGGCACCCTCTACGCCGCTCCCGATGGCTGCTTCAGTGCGGTTTAGCGAGTCAGCAATTCCACTCTCATAGAGGATTTCAAGCTCCCGTTCTCGCTCTTCTTCAAGGAAGATCTAGCATGACGTTTAATTTGTGAACAAGTTTATCTTGTTCAATGTATCGTACCTGATCTTCCTCGTCTTTGTCCCAAACACGAATGGACTTGTCGTGCGAGCCTGTGACGACGAATTTGCCCTGATGACTGAGCACCAAAGCCCAGATCTCGCCATGGTGGCCCCTCAAGTTCTGAATGTGCTCGAACTAAAGAGCTCAGAGTTTCAGT
The DNA here is from genome assembly GCA_014905825.1 of Lyophyllum atratum. Taxonomy (NCBI): domain Eukaryota; kingdom Fungi; phylum Basidiomycota; class Agaricomycetes; order Agaricales; family Lyophyllaceae; genus Lyophyllum; species Lyophyllum atratum. The sequence goes on along the minus strand of JACGCN010000002.1, from coordinate 1,473,060 downwards.
TTTTGTTTGAAATTTATGCATGACACCAGCCTACCTTGTCACCATCCCAGTATTTCAACATTTTATCTTTCCCCACAGTCCAGAAGTAATGCGAGTCCTTTTCAAACGCGACCTGCATGACACTTTCATCGTGGGCGAATATTGATTTGTGACAGTCTCCGAAATCAAGGCCCCAGATTTTCACATTCTTGTCGGCGGAGCAGGTAACGATCAGTTTTGAGTCGTCCGAGATGTCCATGGAGAGAACCGGTAGCTGAAGCAGATACATTTAAATTCCAGAAGCTGTGTTGACGCGGGTTCCACATACCTTGTGCCCGTATAGCGAGAGGAAGAACTTGAGAGTATCCTGATAGAACACTTTGACTGTTGAATCGAGGAGCGAAACGGCCAAGAATTTTCCGTTGGGGCTATATTTAACAGCGAGCACGTCGTCAGTCATTTTGAGCGTCCGTGTATGTACCAAGGAGAGTAATTTTCCGCTTTGCACCTATATGAAAACAAAGGTCAGGTGGAAAGGATGGAAGGTAAAGTTGGCGACATACACTTTCGCCAGTCGCATCTTTACGTTCGAACTCCCAGAATTTTACATCCTTGTCGGCGCTACCACTAACTAGCGCCTGTTGATCAGCTCGAACATGCAATGACCAGACTGTAGCGGTATGAGCTTGGATAGTTTCGATTAATGATGATGACGCGATGTCATAGATAAGAATTTCTCCAGTTTTGGTGCCGATGGCGAGCTGTCACTATATTATTAGAGCGTATTTGTGTGCGTGTGCAGAGGCAACTGACATGTCGATCGCCAGGCAAGAATGTGCTACTGATAGCATAACCGCAATCCATGGTCCTGATGCATGCGTTGGTCTTCATGTTCCAAATTTTTAGAGAGCCTAAACGAAGATTGAGTCAATGTTGAAGGGTACCACTCAACGAACACTACCATTGGAAGCAGATGCCAGGATCTCGTCATCGGAGCTGAGTGACAGAGTCCTTACATCAGTTCTGTGTCCAGGAAGATCTACAGAGAAGGCACGGGTGGCTTCGGGGATGTCCTTGGACTTGGTAGGTTCGGGAATACTGTAGACTTCAATCGAATTTGAGGCAAGAGCCGTCATGATCTGTGATTGATACCATTCAGCGACGATCATGACATGAGGGATTGTACATACCTGCAGGGCCCCTTTCGAAGTGACCTCTCCTTCAAAGTCAAATGACCTGATTTTTCCACTGGCACGGACCACGAGGTACGGGGTGAACAAATCGAGAAGTTTAATGCCCTCGTCGTCATCTTGTTCGTCTTGCTCGACTTCCACCTCGCCCTTCGCCTTCCCACCGTTCCCCTTCTTGTTCGCCTTCATCTCCTTTGCTCGCTTCCTCCGCCTTAGCTGCTTTTTCCGGACCTCTTCCTCTGATCGTATCCTGAATATCTCAACTGAGCGATCGTGCGACTGTACGGCCAAGAATGGCTGCGACGGATGGAAGACTATCTGCGACACTCGATGACGGGATGCAAGGGGTAGTGATGAAACGGGATGAATCATTTTCGCAACCTGTTCGAGTGGCAAAAGTCAGCGTCTCAGTCATGAACCCTGTTCAAATCAAAACAAACTTCGCCTGTCTCTGTTTCCCGGAGTCCCTCTGCCAATGCTTCATGATCAATTCGCCATGCTTTCAACTCTCCTTCTCCACTCCCGGTAAATACTAGATCCTGTTCTGCATTGATGTCCATGGTCCATATCTCGGAGCGGTGAGCAACTATTGTCTGTATGCAATGTTGTGTCGAGAGATCCCAGAGCTTTAAGAACGTGTCTTTAGAGGACGTAAGCAAAAGACCTGACGCAGAAGCTGTTGAGGTGGAGGGCAGATCTGCAGGGGTGATGAATCGAATGGCTGTTATTTGATCTCGATGTCCACGGAGACTGGTTAATAGCAGATGAGTGTCGCACTCGAGGATAATCGATCATCACAAACCGGAACAGGCCAGCTTCTGCGACGACATCCCATACAATCAGGTCTGTGTCTTGAGAACCTGATGCTAGTCGCGTTCCTTGTTCATCGAATGCAAGAGCAGTGACAGATTTTTTGTGGCCGTTAAAGGTAGTGATAACGGTATTGCTAGAAGCATTCCACAGGCGAATGGATCCGTCCGTATAACCAACAGCGAAGGTGTTTTTCTTGGGAGACTGCAGAATAGATGTAACTTCTGCTACATGACTTATCTCATGCCACATGGCAACCTGTGGTATATTCGATAAGAAGGCAACAAATGTAACGCATCGGCGTACCATTTTCCCTTTTTTTACATCCCAAACTAGCACGTCCTCTAACGCTGGAACGTAGGCCAGTTTGCCATCATACTGCGAGTTGGAAGACGAGCTGCATACCAGGCCAAAAGCCTATCAAAATCATGTCAGAAGTCTCTTAAAGATGCGGTAAACGATAAACCTACGGCGGCTGGGACGTGCTTGCTGTAGGTCTTCACCATTGCTGAGTGTGTCCCTGAGGAGGAGATTCTCTGGAGAAGGAGCAAGAAAATATCGAGTGCACACGTGATCACCGATCATATGCACCTCCATCCGATTCCGTGCCGATTGGCCGTTGGGTACAGAAGAAGTGGAGGTCTGAGAAGACCTCTCTCAACCATGATGCTTTATCCAAACAGCCCAGAAGCTGCACTCAAGTTCCTCAAGTTCGTCAACGCTTCCCCGACCCCGTATCATGCTGTAGACAACGCAGCAGTTCGTCTCGAGAAGGCTGGTTTCCAAAAGGTGGTCTATCTCTGCTATTTCTGTGGCATATCATATACTCAGACTTCTTCACAGCTTCGAGAGACAGATGAATGGGAAAAGGACGTTAAGCCGGGCGGTAAATACTACTTTACAAGGTGAACTCACCCTCAGCAGTCTGGATCGCGCTGCTGATCGCGATTTAGAAATCAGGCGGCACTTGTAGCTTTCACCCTTCCTGCCAAGTGGAAGCAAGGAGCAGGCCTGAGCATCGTCGCTACCCACGTTGATAGTCCTAATCTCAAAGTGAGGCATACCACATGCAGTCAGGAATCCTTGCTTATATGGTGTCAAGGTTCGTCCGATCTCCAAGCGCACAAAACAAGGATATCTGCAGGTCGCAGTCGAGACTTACGGCGGCGGAATATGGCATTCCTGGCTGGATCGCGATCTTTCTTTGGCTGGACGCGTAGTGATCGCGGAACAAGGAGGAAAGTTCAGGTCGAAGCTCGTAAAGATCGACCGTCCTCTCTTGCGCATCCCTACCCTCGCCATTCACTGTGAGTAGCACTTTCATCTGATACAGTTGCTTATACCAATACAACTATCAGTGGACCGAAATGTCAACGATAGTTTCAAGTTCAACCAGGAGACGGAGTTTGTTCCCATTCTTGGGTTACTGGAGACACAATTGAACGCGAGAAAGGACGCAAGCGATGATAACGAGGACAAGCCAGATAAATCAGAGCCTCCCCAGAAAGCCTCCAGTATTCAGGCGAACCATCACTCAGAGCTGTTGGCGCTGTTGGCTGGTGAACTCTCAATCGCAGAAGAACAAATTCACGATTTTGAACTGTGTGTTTCCCGTCCCATTTTTCATTGGCAGCCTCTAACTTTATGGAAGATCCTTGTATGACACGCAACCTGCTACTCTCGGAGGAATCAATAGCGAGTTCATATTTAGTCCTCGTATGGATAACCTCGTATCATCGTGAGACATCCTTTGAGTCGTTCTATATAACGGCTCACCGTTTTCCAAGGTTTTGTGCTGTAGAGGCCATTGCAGAAACTGCGTCTGCACAGAGTTTCCCCACCCTCGAAGGGAACGTCAATTGCATCGCTCTGTTCAACCACGAAGAAATTGGCAGCGTTTCGACATCTGGTGCTGAATCAAGTCTCATCCCATCGCTTCTTAACAGACTCTCCCCCACGCCTGCAGCTCTGGCCCAGTCTATCTCTCGGTCCTTCCTCATCTCAGCAGACATGGGACACGCAGTCCACCCCAACTACACGGCCAAGCATGAAGACAAGCACAAACCAGTCATGAATGGCGGGATCGTGATAAAAACCAATGCAAAACAGAGATACGCAACCGATGCTGTAACGACCTTTATCGTAAAGCAACTGGTTGAGCGTAAAGGCGGTAAAGTGCAGGAATTCGAAGTCAGGAACGACATGTAAGTCTATGCCCTTGTCTGCTGCACTATTTGTGGATCTCATGAACTGGAACAGGGCTTGTGGTTCAACTGTTGGACCGATGCTGTCCAAGATCGGTATTCGTACCGTCGATGTTGGAAATGCCATGTTGTCCATGCATTCTATCAGAGAAACGGCTGGTTCCCATGATGTCCAAAACGCGATTGATCTCTTCAGCGCATTGTTTGAGGGATTCGCGACGCTCGACAAAGGGCTGACGGTAGATTAGGTGATATATATGTTACAACATTCAGGGGAGAATCTTGAACTCTTTGTACCCATACTGTTCATCAAGAGCCCGGTGAAACCCTGCGTGTACGTGCCGCTGCTGAGAGCTCTGGTATGAAATATTCCAGGAAGGGTGGTCCACAAGTAGCGTTGGGACTGTGGGTGGTATCGCGCCGTTTAGGCGCAATACAGCGAAGTTCCAAGAGGAGATCGCCATGCAAGTGTCCAGACTTGATCATCGTCTTGATCTTTTCGCAGGTGGCTCCGATGGGGGGCCACCCAGCACAGTACGCTTTTTCGCCGTCCGTGCATAATGAGCGAGGACCCACTCTCGCTCTGCTTCCGTTTGTTCAATAGTACCTTGGCGAATTTCATATGCTGCGGAGAGGTAAGGCTAAGGAACCCCTGACCAAGGGAGAGGTACTTACGCTTCATTTCGAAACGAGGACCAACTTCTGCAAGTTGAACCTCTCGCGGAATCTTGACGAATACATGGTGTCTGGAAGAAAATTTAGCGAAGTGACTAGGTGTAGCGCAATAAAATATTACCGGAATGAAATGAAATCGTCTTCATTTGCGAAAGTCATGACACGTTTGCTATCCTCTTTGGGTACGGGAAATAGGTACTTGAGGACATCTTGGACGCGTTGACCCAACGGTGACGTGAAATTCTCGAAGATAAGGTGTGGGTATTGCTCAGAAACGGTAGAGTTTTTGTAGGATCCGATATCATGTCGAAGAGCAACGTTGTTTAGAGTGAAGTAGACGGTGGGGCCATGTGGGAAATGAGAAACAATCATCGCATCTGAAAATCATGAATTAAAGCCGAGATATAGAGATTTTTAGACTCACCAGGGACACCGCGGTGCTCATGCAACACTATCAGATCCGTTACGCTGTTCGCCCTACATGCTTCAGCGAGTTCTTTCACGACGTAGTTTCCTCGATTGATTCGATGAGAGTTAGGAAACACCAATCTCATTTCCTGGTACAAAAGCGTTCAAAAGTGGGTCTCACACCGCAAGTCGGTCAGACTCACCTTGGTGAACTGCAGCAATTTGGAGCTGGGATCTCGGGAGGTTGTGATCACTATCTTGGGATCATGTATACCAGCACGAGAGTATTCGTTGTCGATGTGTGTCGTAGGCTCTGGGATAATTTATTCAGATCATAATAGGTCGTTGAGAATAGCATCTGTGCTAACCTTCTTGCGCATCGTCAAATGCCAGATCCTTCCCCAAGTTCTTCGCATCCTTTTTCAACTCGGTTCGTAGTGGTTTCCCACTTGCCAAGGCATCCTTCAACTGCTGTTTCCTTTCATAGGTTTGCCGCTCCTGGGCCTCCTGGGATTTCGCGTAGACGTATTGGCGACGTTCCCTGATCTGACGGCGAAGCTGAAAGAAGGTGAGCATTAAGTCAATGGACAACACAAAGGTGCGTACCATGATTGAATTCTGCAGACTATTGGCAGACTATTAGTGAAGATCAAGCAACTTTTTGAGAACCCTAAATTTTTGTGACCAGAACGCCGGGTCACACGTCCCGGAGCGGCACCAAAATAACTTGCAGTCTCCAACTTCGGTTTATGGTCGGTTGATTGAGATTATGGCGAACAAACTTTACAGGTCTACAGTAACACTCCACTTTACTTCAAGTATAATCAGGACGAAATGGCCTTGAAATCAGAATGTCAGGACTACTTCTTTCCCAATATCCGCCCCCAAGCCATTCACACACGCCATTATCTCATTGCGAAAATCTTCATAATCCCAGTACGGTGTTGTCTGAGCGACCAGCTGAGTCGAGTTATACGCCAACTAAGCATCAGACGAACCGTGATAGGTCTAGTTGATATTTTGTTGTCCTTGACACCTGAAACGACTGATATCTGGTCCATGTAATCTTCGTCCAATTGTGGATCATCTGCTGGCTAGGTTCCTATGAGCACTCTGACAACTACTGGCAATCAGTTACCTTGTTCTTCATCAGGGAGCTCAACAAGCGAATGATCGGGGTGAGAGAAGGACGCGTATCTGTGCTGTTCGAGGAGCGGTACGCAACTTGTTAGTGGGTACCAGTCGTAGGTTTCCTTGAATCCACATCAAATGAGAGAGAGACGGAAGAGAAAATCTCTGATTACATACGGGGTCGGCCAGAAAAGACGGGGAGTATTCTCCTTTGTATCGCATTTTCTGACAAGAATGAATATAGAAACCTGCAAGTTGATATGAACAGCGATAAGCATAAGACCTAGGCATGTTTCTGACCCATATATAGAAAATTCATCTGAGGGGCACCAGCCTGGTGCATCTCGCGAACGAGGGAGATCTCCCGCATGGCACTCAGCTGTACAAGTTGCCGAGTAAATCAGAAGTCCTTCCAGTTATGGCTTCAGCGATCACCTTTCCGAGTGAAAACTCCTCCCAAGCAACATCATACATGAAGTAGACACTCGAGACACAATGAGGGAGGATGTCAATAACGCCCATGGCAATGAGTTGACCATCCAGCCTGTACAGCTGGTGGTATGCTCCGTACTTTCGAGGAAGGTGGGAAGGCGGTGATGTTGTTGTATATGGTATCTGTTCTTCCTGCTATACGCTCAAGGAGTGAATCAAAGCGTCGTGAAAGGATGCTCACTAGGAGTGGCGAGTCCACTAAGAACCTCTTGAAACCTAGATGGTGTCGACCGGTCCCCGTGTACATTTGTCTGATATTTCTCGAACAGAGCATATTTCTCTTCCGTGAACGAGGAAGGCTCTAAGGTCGTCTGAGCACGTTAAGACAGAATTATAACACATGATCATGCCAAAGCAGTGCTCACTTCAAATTTGTGGAATGGAGTTACTGATCCGTCAGTGAATCCTTCTTCCGAAGCATGAATGGAATCACAAAGGGAAAAAGGGGGCATTTTTGCAGGCTTCTTCTTAGCCCTGGTAAATAATCAGTTTAGAGCGCTCTTGCGCAGAGTGGACCACATACGTTTCGCCCTCAGTGTCCATATGTTCATTATCTTTGCCAACAATAACAAATCGATTCCACCTGATTTGTGTTAGTACGACGACACCACCAAGAAGTCGGCTGCACACAAACCGATTTACAAGCTTTCTTTGGCGTCTTGACTCCCCGAACGCAAGCGCGTCTAGTCTGCACCATGTTCGTCGGATCGGAGCACTGATGCATGATAGGAAGAACGCACTTGATAGTGTATTGTGGACAGCATGAGCGTTTCAAGTCCGGTTTATAGCAATATGTCCCTGTTCGGGTCAGGTCAAGAGTCAAACGCGCCCGAAGAGATGTTTGACTCACCCGAACGACGCCATCCGCGATCTATCATCCTTTGATACACCTATGTCACTCTAAGCGTCACTCTGGATCTCCTGCGCCGCATACGCACATCGCAGGACAGCCTTATAGCATCTAAACTGGCAGAATGACGACTTGATTTGTCTTCGCTTCTTTGGCCTGGTGGTGAGCAGTAACCACACGTTGACGACGAAGAGCCGGAGGGTATTATGATAGATTTCGGAGACATGGAAGCTCAAACTGCCCCAGGGCCTTATTCTATAAGAGATGAGTTGGATGTCGAACAAACCCAGCCACTCGTATGACACAGCAGTAAGTGATTCTGAACCCGATCAATCAACGGAATTTCATTGGACATGGCTAGGTTCTGGTTGGTTCTCCCTCGTCGCCTCCAAATTGTACTGCACATTCTTCCGATACTTCGTCGCCAAATCTGCTGCTGTCTTGACGTATGCATTGGCGCGTAGGATCTCCTTGATGCAGTTCAGAATACCTGTCTCAACGATGCTCTGATCACACACCTCCATACAATGGTTGAGCTCAAGCACCATCTCTGTACATTTCGACTATGAACCTGCTTAGCGTCTTGGGGGATATATCATAGTTCCAACGCTCACGGTATTCTTGAGAATCCGTTCGAGCAGAATAGCCTGTCGTTCGGCGTGTGGATTCTCCATGAAAGGAGGTTGATAAAGATGCTGTCACGCCTTGAAACGCGTATCGTCACAGAGGCGACGACGCGTCAAGGAGAACTGAAATTACTTATGAACGGATATACATTATGGTATATATGTACAGTGGGAGTATACAGACAAAGCAATGTGCGTGTAATATGGATGATGATGATGATGTATAGATGCAGGGAGAACGACGAAAAAATCCACAGAACTAGGGCAGGGGCCTAACCCCAGCCATCCCAACGCCCAAACCTCCGGAACTCCTTGAGCACGCATTCTCTACTCTCTTTCCCTTCCCTCTCTTGCTCTTTCTCTTTGCCTTTGTCGCGACCTAAAACGGACGATCCACTTGATGTACGGGGTCGTGACATCGATCCCAACCGAGGTGGCGAGCCTGATATTGGGATGGACGTCGAGGATGAAGAGGCAGAGTTCCCTTGGTTTGGCAACGACAGTCGATACCAGCCACCGGCATATGTTAAGGCAATAAGTTGATATTCTATCATGCTGCCCTGCCCCGAGTTGTTCACCGCTGTTGTCTCGATCCACCCGACAACACATCGCTCTTCATCCGGGACATCGGCAGTGGGAGAGCGGGAAGAGGGTGCAGAGAGAGTTATGTGGGATGATTGCACGGGTATTCGATATTGAGCATATGACCATTCAGAGTCAAAATACTTCGGAAGAGGAAGGAACGGAGTCAACGGCGAAAACGTAGATTGTCGGTTCCTAATCTTAGCGGTCAGAATCCACAAGACGCTCTTGTATAAAGAATGCCTCACGATGTTCCAGAAGCCACGAGGGTGAATATATGCACGGTGCCCTTATCGCTCCAGACACAAAGTTCCCTCTCATCAGGCCGAAAGGCCACGCCGTATATATCTGCCTTATCAGTGCCTCTCCGGAATTCCCGCATAAGCTTCCCAGACAAGGAATCCCAAACCCTCACCAGCGTTCCTCTCGAAGATGTTGTGGCAAGTAAGCGGCCCGAAGATGGGACAGATAACGTGGTCAGCGCAGTTGTGTGGGCAGCAATGATTGAGACGGGGTGCTTAGTTGGGGGCGGTGGAGGCTTTCGGGGGGAGAGGAGGGCGGTGGCCCGTTGGGGCCGGAGGTACGCAAGGTGGTAGATGTATCAATTGTACATGTCCAAGCTGCCGTCCAGCAATCGCTAATAGTGTCGCATCCGTAGCAGTCGCGATAGCAATTAAACCTGGAGGGGAGAACATCATTACTCTTTTATCATGCTTGAAAGAAGAACATAAAAGTCGATAGGGCGTGTCCTCACCCTTGGGGTTATCGCAGGTGTCCCACTCGCCATATCTAGCCACCTGCTCGCCGATCTGAAATACGACAACCCGACGTCGAAGTGCAACGGCAAGCCAACCGCGTCGGCAGACCAGGCCCCGGACCCGCTCTCGAAACTCTAGCTCCGCAACTTCAGCGCCGAGGGCATCGTCCCAGAAGACTACTTTGTTTGGAGGATAGAGGGGGCTGCGGCCGCCACCAACGAGGAAGAGAAGGTTGGATGTGTGGAACGGAACGACTGCAGTGAGGGTCCCTCCGGAGAGTTCTAAAGCATACAGTTCAGGAATCTTTATGAGTATATGCATTGCAGGCCATAATACCACGTTTCCGGAGTAGCTTCAATGGTGAGGTCTGATAGACTGCGAACCCAGCTGGAGTCGAGGTGGTGAAGATCTGGCAGTCGGGATCAAACCGGGCGTCAAAGATGTGAACAGGGCTTGTCGCAGAGATGGAATGGCGTCCGAGATTCATGAGCAAGAAGAAGGAGAGGAGGAGGGGACGATGGTGGAGGGCATGGCTGTTTGTCCTAATTAGGCGACTTCGACTACTGACGCAACAGGACGCAACGTGTTGAAGCAGCCGACCTAATCTAAAAGACGCTTAGAACAACTCATGCACAGGTAAGATATACAATTGGTCAACTACTCGGGACCTGTTCGATACAAGGGCGCAGAAAACTATATGGCTATCGATATAGGAACGAAGATATACAGAGATCAGCATGCAGATCCGAGTCAGAACTAGCGCTAAATACAAGTCCATCCGATTAACCTCCTTCAGATCCGTGTATGAGTGTACGTAGCCCTGAGTTACACCGGTCGGCGTGGCGCCGTGTTGTTAGTAATGTTCGTAGGATTCCAAGTCTTTGGTGGTCGCAGGTCGATGTGAGCAAGCTGTTGTCGAGCAGCCTTGAATTCTAATTCCTCAGCTTGGTTCTGAGCGACTAGCGCCGCGCGCGCCTCCGCCTGCCTTTGAAGCTCTGCCTCTGACTCGTCGGAAAGGTAATCCGTAAACCCTCCATCAGAAGTAACAGTGCTATCAGTCATAGAACCTGTCCCATCGCTGCTTCCACTACTGCTCGAGGCGCTGGAAAGTTCATCCTTCTTCGTCGAACGAGGGACAACGAAGGAGGCCGGACGCTCAGCGGAACGAGTGGAGGGAGGGGGAGGGGACCCCTTGACGGGAGTTGCGTTGGAGTTTGCGATAGAAGAACGACGGTGGACCGATGCCTGGTTCAGAGGAGATCGGCCATCAGCAACCACTTTTGACAGTGAGACAGAGGTCGAAGCGGGGGTAACTGAAGGGCCCTTCGAAGTAGAGCTATTGCGTCGCGGGGAGATGGAGGCCTCCAGGTCGACATTCTTACGCTTTGGCGAAGAGTGTAAAGAATGAGGACCTTCAGCGCGTCTCTCCGCACTCTGGCGGCGCTGGTTCTGGAGTTGTTCCATGGTGGACGCTGTTGGAACAGACGTGGACACAGCCGCTGTGCTGGAACTGCGGGAGAGATTGCTTCCAAGCGACGGATGTATTTGCTTTGGACTGCCAGTCCGTGGCTTGCCGGTCACAGAGGATGCTGTTCTCCCGGATAGTGAGCTTGACCTGGAGGGACTGGAATTATTGGTTGACTTGCGGTCATTCGATGGAATGGTGGCCTTCAGATTACTGTTCCGCCCAACGCCGCCAGAGGCGGGGATAGGGCTTCCCCTCGTTCCAAGGCTCTCCAAGGCCGCCTTTATTTCCGGGGGTATTGGGACCTGGTGCACAATGCTAACAGATCTCCAATCTGCGGCCTGAATGAGTTTGTATTCGGCGGACGTAGGTGGTCTGCAGCAACCAGGCCAGCCAGGGTTGAAGAATCCGGCCTGTTTGGGTGGGGGACCAGTACGAGCCCACTGCGAAAGGCTACGAGTTGGAATGGAAGAGATCGGAGTATAGGCTGTCAGAGACTAACCTTGCAGTACCCGCAACTGTTAAAGGAGTCCACTAGCTCGAGAAATTAAGCATGCCCTTGAAACGAACGAATGGCTTCTGGTTACCTTCCGCATTCTTGAGATAGGAGACGTCTATTCGTGGATGGAGGGTACGGTTACGACAAACGTCTCGCAGATGGGGACACCTGAATGGGGAGTGAACGGGCGCTTATGTTAGTGTGTGGCGGTTGGAGACCCACCTTGCGTGTGGAAAGACTTTGCACATCGGACAGACATTGACTGCCTGATCGATAGAGCCATGGGCGTAGCACATCTGTAGAATGAGGAGAGGGCGGCGGCTACGGGAGGAACGGAAGGAGAAAGCAGTATCGATGTGTTTGTACTTGAGAAAGGACTTTTAGAGAATCAGCATGTGGTTCCCTGCGTGCGTTGGTGATCGGTTGGTCGTGATGAGCCATGACTCTAACAGACGAAGATGGGGGCTGGGGGATTGTGTCTACTGGACCGCAGCTGATATGCAAGTTCTTATATGCTCACCAGGGCCACGAGTTGGCTAACGCAAACTACTTTAGTCGCTCCTCATGCCCGACAACGACCACGCTGCATGACCCAAGTCACCTAAGATGGCAACAGATGCCCAATTGATAGATGTCCGCAAGGGTTCTCTTCCAGATTGCGGAGATGCCCAGATTATCTGGGCAAGCAGATTGTGAGGAGCGTCCTAATGTAATCTATGATCGCTGTACAGCCTTCGGGATCTTGCACATGTCCTCCCCGATGAGGTGATTGTCTTCTCTGCTCTCTTTCCTCCAGCATGGGCAAATCGCAAAGCAAACTCTCGCCAGAACAGCTCGCTGACCTCCAGAAGAACACTTATTGTGCGTGACCTCACCTCCCTCTGCCCGCCGATTTACCAACAGCACTCTTTCAGTCGATAAGAAGGAGCTACAACAATGGTTCATCTCTTATTGTACTCTACAAATCACAGCGCTGAACTCGAATTGTAGGTACAAGGGCTTCCGTAAGGACTGTCCATCTGGCCATCTCGACAAGGAGGAGTTTAGCAGGATATACAAGCAGTTCTTCCCCTTCGGCGACCCTGCTGACTTCGCCGATTATGTCTTCAACGTCTTCGACGAGAACAAGAATGGAACCATCGACTTCAAAGAGTTCATATGTGCCCTCAGCGTCACCAGTCGCGGCCGGTTAGAGGAAAAGCTCAAGTGTACGTCCTTCTCATTCTAAGCGCTTTCGCCTCCGCTTACCCTTCGATCATGTACTCAGGGGCGTTCCAGCTATACGATATTGACAAGGACGGAACGATCACATATGACGAAATGCTGCAGATAGTGCAGTCGATATACAAGATGACGGGCGAGATGGTCAAACTACCCTCAGATGAGGACACTCCTGAAAAGGTCGGTCCAAAGGCTGGGCGCTAATATCTACTCCACTCATCACGTTGCGTATCCAGCGCGTCGACAAGATCTTCAGTAATATGGACAAGGATAAGGATGCAAAGTTGACATACGAAGAGTTTGTCGAGGGTAGCAAGCAAGATCCGACGATCGTTCAGGTGGGTAGGTTGGTGATACGAGTCAACCTCACGCTTATTCTATGACAGGCACTATCTCTGTACGACGGCCTAGTATAATCACGAATACTCTGCGTTCTGCAATCTGCTGGTCACCTGTTCACTGGGAGGCTTAAACTTGCCCGGCCATCGTTCACACCTTACCAGTTATACCTTTTCGTCTCTTTCCACCAGTCTCCCTCGTCTGAACTCGCACGAAAAGCAATGCTGGTGGTATCTGGTTGACCTACCTGTAAACGACCCACCAGCACATTAATTTGTATGTATTTAGTGTACCTATGTCGAATGTGTGCAACCATTGAATGGCAGCGAAGGTTGAACTAAATATCATCTATTAAGTAGGTGGTAATTTTCCATACTTGCGTAGTACTCTTTCCTCGACATCCGCACCTACCCAGGAGTATAGGCCTTCCGAAAATTCAAGATTATCCCTCTCTGCCTTGAATAACTTGTTAAAGTCCTGGGGCCCAGCCGGAGCAGCGCCAGCACCGGCAAACGGAGACGCGGTCATATCACGCGAAGAATCGGCGGCTACGTTGTAGTATGTTTAGAGCCATAGGAGCATAACAAAATCTGAATGCTCACAGTTATCTCCACCAAGAATGAGACGGTAAAGACCATTCAGACCAAAGAAGTTGAGGAAATACCATGACAAGGAGGATACCCATCGCACGTCCATGTCAGGAGTTTCGATGCCACGCTGTAGCATAGATTTGAATCCGAGGGTCAGAGGGAATGGCAGCTTGACTGCGCAGATATGCGTGGGTCAGTAATGACTGGATATCGGACGAAGAATACGCACTAAGAACAAAGCCTTGAAAGAAAAAATTGATCCAGCCCATTATCACCATCTGCGGCACCATCATCACCATCTGGGTCTTCATACCAGCCATCATACCGTCCATGGCGGCAGGGTCCATCGGGTTCGGTGGGGGGGCGGGGGCATCACCCTTTGGTGGGCCGTCTTTAAGATAGGTTCCTACTGCAAATGCCTGGGAGAGATGTCGTGAGATAGACGTGTAGAACTTTGGCGGGGCAGGCGAGTTCGAAGCCGTAGCGCGAAGTATTTGTGACCGCACAAGGGCTCGTCTAGGTGTTCAGGTCGGTCAAAAACGTCTGGCAGGTGTAGAATACCCACTGTTCGCGGATTGCCTCTCGAGTTTGTTTTTTGGGGGAACTCTGGAGGAGGAGAACTACATAATGTCGTAGAATCCCTACTAGGATCTAGCATGGGCATTAGCTGACCTGAACGTTGCGCTTATTGTAGAGTGAACACGTACCATCACCAGAGTGATTGGGAAAAGGACCCAGTCACGAATCTGGGGGTCCAGATACAACGAGACCCTTTTAACGTAAGTCAGACTGATATGCAGAGTATTGAACGAGAGAGCTAGACGAACGTAGAACTTGACATGGCGGTGAGTGAATGGGACGGACTGTCCAAATTGGGACGAGACGCGACAACCTGCGCTGGCCTTGCACAGGTCTGCGTCACTTGTCTCCTGTTCAACACATTATCTCCCTGGTGGAACGCAATTTCTTCATCTACAACTCCATAATGAACAGTGCACCGACAGCACTTTTTGAATCTTATGAGCAAGACTTTCAGCAGTTCATTGGCACAATCGGGAAGAAGCTGGAAGGAGAGGACAGCGGTAATGAGCGCGGTGGTGAGTAGGTGGACTCGTCGAAGCGAGGATCTTGACCTACTCCATCGCAGAAGAACGAAAGGCCACCCTAAGACGGGTAGACATGGAGCTGGACGAAGCGGATGAAATGGTACCGCACATTCCCTACGCCTAATATGTTGCTGACGGAACCTCCTCGCCAAGGTCTCGCAAATGGAAATAGAAATTCAAGGGATACCCCAGTCTATCCGTGCAGGATATCACACGCGCCTACGCACAGCAAAGGCAGACTTAGCACGATACAAGAAACTTCTCAAGGAGCAGCGTGCTCAGGCCGCTCGCTCGGACCTGCTCTCATCATCAACACAGCCATTTACAACGTCTGACGACCCCTACGGAACGAATAACGATCGCGCACGGCTGTTAGCAGGGACATCTCGCCTTGAAGATGGCTCTAGACGACTGCAAGAATCTCAACGACTTGCATTGGAGACTGAAAACCAAGGCGCGGACATCTTGATGAACCTCCAGACGCAACGGGAACAGATACAGAACGCACGCAACACAGTACGCACCTGTAGTTACCATGCATATAGCCGTGCTAGCTCTAACACCGTCCAGTTACACACCGCGGATTCTTCGATAGACCGCGCTTCAAATACACTGAAGAAGATGATAAGACAGTTCGTGATATTCCCTAATTTTCGGGACATCAGTAATCCCACCTCGATAGGTTTTTCTGACTCTGTGTTGTCTAGGATGTACAAGCAACGAGTCGTCACGGCCGCCATCATATTCATCCTTGTCCTACTCATCGGTCTAATAGTGTGGAGCAAAGTCACCTGAATTTAGCCCCGGGCCTCATACATGGACAGCGTGTATCTATGGAGTTCCCAAACGGTTGGGATTATGGGGTTGGTCAAGTTATATTTATGTTGTACCTTATGATCGATGAATTGCTTTCACAGAAGGAGAATAGATGTTGTTTTGCTCTGAACTGCAGTCTATAGCCAAATAATACTGTATCTGTTGTACATGTGGCACCCGTAGGGTAACCAGTCAAATGACTTTGAGAAGGAAGATATAAATGAAATAGTTCCGGGCGAACAAAAACAAAGAAAAAGTGAAAGAGAGCGAAAAGACCCAGTCTACATGGCGTGCGAGTACCCGCCACCGCCGCCGCCGCCACCACCCTCCTCGTCATACCCGCGCCCTCTCTGAGGCTGCTGATGCAGATTCCCGCCTTGAGGTGTAGCGGGATTACTTGAATAGCCTGCGTAGGGGTTCTCGGAGGAGTGCGAGTTGTACCCAGGGTACCCAGGTAGGGAGCCCCTAGAATATTCGGATGCATCATCGTACGCCAGCCCATTCGCCGGTGAACGTGTTGGATTAGGGGCAGCCCGGCCCTCGTAAACGTCATGCGGGCTGTACATGTTACCACCACCACCACCGCCTGGTCCAGGATGGCCGTACGGAATGCCAGCAGATCTTGACCGCTCAACAGGAGATTGCTGGAAATATGGAGCAGCTGCAGCAGTAAGATGGGCAGTGCTATCGTTATCGTCTTCGTACATTTGGTGGTTCTGATATGGAGAGTCTTCTTGAGTGAAAGAAGCTGATGATGATTGGAAATGTGCGTAGGAACCGGTGGGTTGATGCATGGAGTATGGGTTATAGGCAGGCATTGGTGGAGGGTAGTCTCCGGTCATGATCGAGTTC
Organism: Lyophyllum atratum; assembly: GCA_014905825.1. Classification (NCBI taxonomy): domain Eukaryota; kingdom Fungi; phylum Basidiomycota; class Agaricomycetes; order Agaricales; family Lyophyllaceae; genus Lyophyllum; species Lyophyllum atratum. The sequence continues at coordinate 1,456,467 of JACGCN010000002.1, read as the reverse complement.
TTGTCAGAATTGTAATGATAGTAGTCTTGGGTATAGGTGCTCGGCGCCGGGGCACGAGTATTGATCGACACATTGTCGTCGAAATCATCGTCGACGGAAAGGTTCGGTAGGGTCGGTTGCGGGAGCGGTTTGGCAATCATTTGTCCTTTCTTATTCTTCAAGTGAGAGAAATCACCCTGTGCCTCTTTCTGAGCAAGCTTGGCTGCGTCTGCGAGGCGTTGCTTTTGTCTGCGCTTGATAACAGCGTCGATGCGCTGGAGAGGCAAATAAAAATCAGTGGGCTATCAACACTATGCAGCAAAACATCAGTTTACCTTGTCCACTTTGTGACAGCAGTATTCCTATTGTCGACAACTAGTTAGCGACGAGTCTCTCCCGTAACAGCATTTCAAACCTTCAGGTTGCCTTGAATCCGACATAGCAGAGGAATGTAGCAGATGCCAGCGGCAATCAGAAGGAGCAGGGAACCGGCAAAGACCAGGACAGTAAGGAATGTCGTCACAGTCAAAAGCGACGTCGACAAGCTCTTGTTATTCGCAAACCATTTCCCAATTTCGTACCACTTTCCTGGGTTTTTACGCTTAACAAGATAGATGGCATAAAGAGTCAGGGCATTGATGCTCTGGCGTGGTGCGTCCGCCAACAAAACTTGCTTCCAACCTAGTATTGTTGAGTACGTCGCAAATATGGAGGATTGATTGGCAACAAACTTTTGAAAGTGAAGAAGACGAAGAACGCAAAGTCATCGCTAGTCTTTGTAGAGTTGCTGATATGATCAAAAAAGCAAAAATGATCATAGGAACCTATGAATGCATGAGCCAGTGATACTCTACAACAGGAACAAAGATTGACTCACGAAGGGAGTAATAGTGATTGGCCATGACGTTGGTAAAAGCGTATGATATGTCCCTGCTGGCGATGATCTTCTTCGTTTTCCGAGCCTCGTATGCCAGCTGTAATACCATGAGTTGCTAGAAGTACAGCCAGATAGTGATTACGTACCAGAAGGAAAGAAAAGATGATGCAGCCAACGAACAACCACCTACCAGTCATGAAGGGAATAAAGATGCATCCATCCAAGTCTTTGCACTGATTGAAGATTTCGTTCGACCAAGCTTCCGTGGACAACATGGTTACCGCTGAGAAAATATCGAGGATGTAGACTAGGAAGGACTTGAGGACGATGATATATAGCCAAAGGTATCTGGCAGCCAATTAAGATGGATAGTCCGTTGAGGTATAGAGAACATACTTCATTCGCATGGCGAAGCCGTTGTCAGTGAACTCTCGCGTGTCGACAAAGTCGAACTATAGCACAGCAATATTGTCAGCCATGAGTATGTGCGTGCCAGCATGAATGATTACCTTGTGATCGGCGACGACCTCACGCTTCCACTTAGTACCACCGCACATGTTGGTAAATCGGCTTGGAGAGTAAAAGATGGATGTCGGGGACGAGGTTAAGGACCAGAACCAGCCAGTCGCATAGATTGTCGAAGGATGGTTTGCTGAAAGAGCGGGCAGCTATTGAGCTAGCTAACGTAGTTGATGGCGAGAACGGCGTGAGGGACTTGAAGGAAGGAGAGGCGGGAAGGTCGACGGTGAGGGAAGTCGGAGTGCAACAAAGTGGAAGCATCGCCAAGCTGCCAGACAACAGCATTGATCGCCTTCGGCAAACCCCGATAATCTATTTCCACTACAGCAACAATGACCACCATCCAGAAAATAAAGGTAGGTTCAATCTTTCCATTGTCTGCCTCTTGATGCTTAATGAAGTTTAGGAAATCGAAGATGAGATGGTGCGACCCTTCATTGTCTCGTACTTCTAACCTTCTAACTCTTCCTTAGGCCAAAAGTACTGTTTTCCTCAGACTGATATTACCTGGAGCTTGCACCTCACCTCTTGCTTCTAGCCCAAAAAAATAAGGCCACGAGCTACCATCTTGGTCAGCTCAAAGCTAAAATCGCCAAGCTCAGGCGAGAGCTCATTTCGCCGTCGACTGGGAGCGGTGGCGGAGGTGGCGGCCTGGGTTTCGATGTCGCGAGGTAAGTACGCTACCACTCGCATCGCAAAAGTGCCTAACCAAAAATTTACAGAACCGGTATAGCATCGGTCGGATTTGTTGGCTTCCCTTCAGTGGGAAAGGTCTGTATCATGGCCGTGATACCTTGTCCCGGTCTCATCAATCACCCAGTCCACGCTCATGTCCAAACTCACGGGAACACATTCGGAAACATCTGAGATCGATTTCACCACTCTAACGACAGTGCCAGGGACCGTCAAAGTACATGGCGCGCCCATCCAGATCCTGGATCTTCGTATGTCACCTTCGGCGACTCACTTTGAAGTTTTCTGAATGACACATCCCAGCTGGTATCATTGAGGGTGCTAATGATGGTAGGGGTAGAGGTCGCCAAGGTATGTCCCGTACTCCCCGGCCGAAAAAATGTCACGAGTTTTGAACCTTGCTTGTAGTTATTGCTGGTATGGACGCCCGTCACCTTTGGTCGGAACCACGAGACTCAACTAACAATTAACCCTAGTCGCTCGTACATGCAACCTTATTTTCATCGTCCTCGATGTTCTCAAGCCACTCGGAGACAAGAAGGTTATCGAATCTGAGCTTGAAGGATTTGGCATCAGGTTGAACAAAAAGCCGCCAGCCATTCTCGTACGAAAAAAAGAAAAGGGTGGAATTGCGATCACCAACACAGTACCCCTAACCAACATCGACCACGATGAAATCAAGGCTGTTCTAAGCGAGTACAAAATCAGTAACGCAGATGTTGCTATTCGGGAACCTGGCGCCACAGCTGATGATCTAGTGGATGTGGTGGAAGGGAACAGGTTAGCAGCGATCGTCCTCCAGAGAGAATTTCTCCTGAACATCCCATTCCAGAGTTTATATTCCAGCACTATATGTGAGTATCATCCCAATAACTCTCTTTGATATGTAATAATCGGGTGGTCTGTCGATAAAGGTTCTGAATAAGGTACAATAGTTGTCCAATGGACAATTCAATATACTGAACATTACTTACAGATCGATGCGATTTCAATAGAGGAACTCGATCTCCTGTAAGTCCTCTTTCGACAATCATAGTTCTACGACCATGACCTTCATACAGGTACAAAATCCCTATGTCTGTTCCGATATCGTCCCGTGAATGGCTCAATATCGACGAACTGATCGACAAAATGTGGCAAACACTGGACCTTGTACGCGTTTATACAAAACCTCGGGGTCTGGCTCCAGATTACTCGCAACCCGTTGTGCTTCGGCGGGGTAAATGTACCATCGAAGATTTCTGTAATAACATTCACAAGGAAATTGCAAAACAGATGAAATAGTAAGTCCGCGAATGTCGGCTCACTGGAACTCATACTTAGCTTGTCGCTTCCTCAGTTCTGTCGTGTGGGGGGCTAGTGCCAAACACTCACGTGGACAAAAAGTTGGCCTGGATCATGTCTTGGATGATGAGGATGGTACGCCAAACGTCTTCTTCTGTCTATTACATCCTGATTGATTGATTCCCCTGTGCAGTCGTTCACATCGCCAAGAAATAACTTGTCGACTCAACAACGATAACATGTAATACTATATTCGCCAATACCATCATGCATTCATGTCAAATTTGTAGCTACCCAAGCCCATTCAGTTGGCCTTGATATGTTGTCTCGTGCAGGTAAATAAACATCAATCTCAGGAAACCCCATACCAGTCCGACAGCACAATACACACTGGTCAACATAAGAGGCAAGAACTCCATTGCCGCCAAACGGGATCCTTCCGTCCCTTGTATGACATCGGGATTGGGACATGAGAACTCGCCAGATGGTATACATATGTTCGCCGTGATCCGTTGGCGATCTACCAGTGCGGGGAAAAGGCTGACGAAGGCGAGGAGCAAGGGGAAACCTGCCAAGTAAATTTTCTCGAAGCCATCTAGGATCACATATGGCAGCGACTTGGGAAATCTATGCGCATTCGATGAGCATGTGGACATAGAAGCGATTCCGATAAAACAAGCTGGACTTACTCATAGACACGGCGGGACAATAATGCGTTGACAAGTAGGATCCAAAGAACAGAATACACGACTTTGACAATCGACTCTATGTGGATCGAGGACTGTCAGAGAAAAAGCGTATCTTGCGAGAACGGGAGAGCACACCTCCTGGCGTGAAGATAAGCGGGAAAAGAGAAAAGATGCCAGCAACACTGATAATTATGAATGTCCTAAAGTAAGCTTGTCTTTCAGCAGCGAGCAGACTAGTGGCAGATCTCATTAGGAAACGCATTGGGGGCTTAAGAAAGCTTATTCACCTCAGGGGCACCAGGACCAGCAAAACAGCCTTCTCATGCACATGCCAACCAAACAAAAATGAGGTATATCCGCAAAGCGTTAGAGCGGTCAGGAAGGATTTATATGTTGGATTGCGCCAAAGTTTGAAGAGCCATATCTGTGAAAATTGTGAGCATAGGTCTGTGCCATCTCGCTGGAAGTACTCACAGACTGGAATAAAATTGTGATAACGAATGTATGGATAGGTTTGATGTTCGGTAGGACAGCAAAGACTGTGTCGCCCACAAGTCCTCGAGACGTCGAAGCCACGCCAGACGGGTTGATGACGACATCCGCACCTGTGTGCTTTGCATCTGCGAAGGGTCCGTCAAACTGTCTCGGGCATATTTAGAATACCTACATCGAAGCAGCACTCGATCGGCAGCGGTGACTAATGCCCATGCGTTTGGAGCCCAGTATGCGTGATTGAGGCCTCTCGTAAAGGGGAAGAGACGGGAAAGGAGCTGTGGAATCTGCCCCATAACAATGAATGGTCCTAGAGACACCACAAATACCGCTATGACCGCGTTGGCTAGAGATAGGAAATGTTTAATGTGCAAGTGCCCTGATGGCGACAAGCAGAAAGACCGAAGGAGGTAAATGAAATATGCAGGCTGGAGATAAGATGTCAGCGCGTGGTAGTAATTGGGAATAACATATAGCAGTACCGCTAGATACATATAAATATGCTTCAAGTTCAATAACACAGCAAATAGTATGCCGCAAGCAAGTTTGTTTCCCTGAGAACAGGTTAAACCTTTTTTGCGTTATATTGCAGCAAGCAAACTTACATTACGAGCCATCAGGATCGACCACAGAAGAATCCCGAACATGAATCCATTATATTGGAAGTGAATGTGGTCAATAATAAGAAATCCGGGATGGAGGAAGAGGGAGGCCGATATTATGCGTTGGGTGGGAGGATCTACGGCGCCACGAATGAATCTAGATGAAAGGCCATCAATTTCAACATAAGCAAGCAGAATGGATCCTATGAGAATGTACCTGAGCAGAACAGCTCCAAGGACCAACTCTGTCACAATGACAGTCGTCCTCTGGTAGGCAATGACAGACCAGCTGTCGTAATTGAGATTATTGAGGTCCACAATTTTTGGGTCGATCAAGGCGGCTGGGATTGACAGGAGCTTTTCAAAATAGGCGAAAAACGGCGGATAGTCAAGGGCTGTCAAGGGGCATAACTCAAACTCAGAAGGGTACGCAAAAATTAACAATCCTCACTCCATTCTGACGTAGTCTGAGGATACCGCGGGATAATATATAAAGAGTTCTATACGGGAGGTTGTGGGCTCACTCACGTCGTAATACCACTTAGATATTGGAAGGGAATAGGTGATGGCAAGCCAATTTCTATGAACCTCAAAATCCGTTGATCGACTGGCACAGGGTCAACAACTTCGCGCCTTTATCCCAACAGACTTACTAGGACGGGTATAGCAGAAGTTTTAGACACGTAGAGAGCACCAGGATGTCCCATTCGGAGGTCTCCACATCCCACTGAAACCAAGCCCGCTGTTTGGAGGTGGCTTCCTCTTCCGAGTGTTCTGGTAGAGCATTCGATGATTTGGGAACCGAGGTTTGTCGAGCTTGAAGTACGTGAGGGTCATCTCCGTCCATGATATTCAACCCGTAGTCTAGTCGGACAGGTAGTGGGGGTAAGGAAGCAGGGAGGACACCACCCACTGCACGTGACGTAGGTACATCTCAGTTCGGAATTCCGTCAACCTGAACTTGCACTTTGAGTACATTTCTTGGCTCCACTCATGATGACTGAACAGGTCGCTATTGGAAAAGCGACAGAGCTCACTGCAGCAAGGTAAAAAGTGGCTTGCCTCGTTCTTCTAATGCATCTCAAGCCCTCGTATATTCAGGAGCGTGCTCATCAAACTCGTGCTGTTCAGCATCTCCCTTGGTCTGGTCCCCATCTCCGGTTACTTTGCTTCACAGAAATATCTTTGGAATGGTGGGACTCCTAACTTGCGTTCATACTGGTGACGTGACCGTCGTATATCAGGGAATTCCACCTACGCAGCTATCACAGCGGTGGTTTCAGCCAACCTCGTCCTTGTCGCATATATCATATCTTCCGTGTTAGAGGACAAAACAAGTGCTCCCGACACGTCGACGAAACTTCCTCTGGACACTAAGAAGCATCAATGAAGTTTTATATGCAAGGCATGCTTATGCTCCTATCAGCGTCAGGTATGTTTGCGTATCTCATGATTGGTGCACATCCTTAATTTGTGACAAGATCATCCTCGTGAGGGGCAGTTCATGGATGTGGTCACCGTCGCCTTTGCTTCTAGATCGCGAGGAGAGTGGTGCATTCCAGCTGTCTGCCCTTGACACTTGATAACACCGAGTCAGACACCGAACTTTGGTCCTCAACTCGCACTGCAAATAGTCATGGGCATAAGACCCAATGAACGATGCTATTATTGCCCTACTAGTATTCCCTACATATGACTATACATGATTTGTTTGATTGATTTCAATGCGATAAGTTGTGAATTCCAATGAACGAGCGTGATGATGACCTTCAACCAGGAAGGTTCCTGACTGAGAAAAGCGAGGCTTAGACTGCATATTCCCAGTGTACTGAATGCTGGTGCGGAGTTGACAACCCATGGGGCTCCTATTTTCCAATGAACTAAGGACATGATCACCCGACGCAATGTCAAGAGAACTTACAACAGTCTGTGAGTCCGATCCCGGATGACTGGTGAGAAGTGGATGCACAACTTTTTTTGTTGCTTCCCTCGTCGTGAACAGATCAGAGGCGGGTGCACTTGATGTAGCTCTATGGCTAGGATAAAGGTTTCCGAATCGATGGGCACGGAGTTCGGACGTCGATTGCGCAGTCCGCAGAGCCCTGCCACTGTGCTTCTCACGATCAAAGGGCATTACGAATCCGGAAGATGTTGGAGGGGCTGGCAACGGACTGTTTGGAGGACTATATGCCGGCGGAGAGATGGTATGAAGAGGCCTGCCTGGGTACTTTGGAGACTTCGGAGATGAGAGTGCGTTTAGAGGGCGGGAAGTGGTTGGAGTTGCCACGGGAGTAGAATCATTCGAACCGAAGAGGGGCGACGGCGGTAGCTGGGCCAATGTTGGCGTAGGCAGTAAAACGAGGGGTCGAGGCCGTTTACGCACGCGTAGAGGAGGTGGTTGTGGAAATGATGCGAGTGTGTCCCGAGATGAACGCAGGCTGTCTCGTGGTTCGGTATTAGGTCGGCGAGACCTTTGCTGGGGCAGCGGGAGATGCGGTGCAGAACTAGACGCGTGATAAAGGCTCTTCGAAACCGGCGCATCTGAAAGGTCAAGAACGGCGGGCGCCATGTTGGGCGTGTCTGAAAAGGGAGAAGGCGCGAGTCCGGTGGGTTTGGCGGGGCTATTGCCGGAGTAATCTGAGAGTTTTTCGTCAACGTCAGGCGCCGCTACCTCCTGAACCTGGCAGTCCTGAATAGTATCAGAGTCTTTAGATGAGTCAGGAACAGACGAGCTCCGGTTTGTCCGCCCGACACGGGGGAAGGCTTGTCGTAGAGGTGAGGTAGGGTGCGAAGGTCTGACCGGTGGATCTGGAGCAAACTTTACGCGGGTTGGAGATCGAGGTATCACTGAGGGGGGCTGGGAAGAAAGATTCAAAGAAGGTGGTCGAGGTGGACGATGGGGAGAGGTACCGCTACGGAGAGCCTGAGTCCCGATGTTTAAACTCCGTGGGCCATGGGAAGGGTTGTGAGGTGGACCATGAGAAGAATGGAACAAAGAGCCATGTTTGCCGCGCAGCCTTGGAACTATCTGAGCATGGATTGATTCCCAGTTTTCGGAGCCATTTACAAGCACCCTGCCTGTTATATTGCTCTGAGGGTCCTGCGACAGTGGTAAATAACCAGGCGCGAGAGCTGTGCCGAAGACGTGACGAACCTGGAAAGTGGAATCGAACTCGAGAGAAAATACTGAGGCTGCTTCACCAAAGGCAGGTTTTAAGAGAGGAGAGGGCGATTGAACCTCCAACAGAGCGGGTTCTACGCGATGCGCTGATTGGGTTTTAGTGGATGACTTGTTGTCTCTTTTCCTCCACGTATTACGCAAGAATGACACAGGCTTCATGCTGGACGAGAGATATTGTCAAATCGTCCTAGGCTCAAGTTACGGAGAACGATGGAATCTGGGTTTGGGTCCATCGCACCTGATTAGACGCAAGAGAATTATATAGCGCAGGATATAATAGGATATCCACTTTCTCCGCACTATCGCAAGGTTCATGCTTCGGCGACATGAAAGTCAATCAAGAAATCTGTTCCTGTGTCAATGTGAGCAATCGAGCTCATGGCACTGCGGCGGCCACTGCCTGACTCTGCCTGATACTTGGCTTTCGGTGACAGGTGGTGGAAGCACGGGCGGAAGGAACTGATTCCGCAAGCCGATCACGATCATGCAAGTTCGATCATTCACTGAGACTCAGGTTTGCTCCCTTCCGCCAAACGCAAATTCTCTCCACAAGAGCTCATGACGAAACGCTTCTCTGTATAGGCTCAAACGTCGTTGCTAACAGCGATGGACCGGAAGTCTTGAACCTCTCCTAGTGTTCCTGCTTGCCTACCATTCCCAGCATAGCTGCCCAAGTCCTCGAAACATACACATCAAGAGTACTGGGAGGCAGATCTAGGAGACTTCTAACGGTGACATGTCATCGAAAATCATGGTTATATCCGGACGATGTTTGACACGACTGCCACCTAAAGTTTCGAAGATACGATCTCCTCAGCTCCGTGCTTGTCGAAACTACCACTCAGTCAGCATTCTCTCTGACAGATCTCCTGAACTTCGCCATAGCCTCTGGCACTTGCGCACCAAGTCTCGGCAGGCTCAGGGCGAGAATATGTCAGTCCCGTTGATCATTTAAGAAATGATCCTTCTTATCGTGCCTTTCAATATACTTGTTATCACCTCCATACGCCTATCGCGTCGCCCAGTTCACCAGGATCAAGGCATGTAATCATGCGCGGGTGGACCGTGTGTGCTTTGTTTTTTCTTTGGTCTGGTGGATGGTTAGAACATGTTCGACGGGTAACGAACCAAAGTCTATCGGTGCTGGAACTCAGTGAGCGCATGCTAATGCGTCAAGGGATCAAACATGTCGCAGCTTTGCGGGTCTGGATCTTGTCAGGGAAAAATCGACGTACCGTCGCGACATTTGGACATACAGGGTGACAAAAGCCTATCTCGACCAGCGCATTCGTCAGCGACCGAAAGGCTCTCACACATACCTGGTGTGCCTATCGTACTATGATACACCCGGCTTCCACTATTGTACATACAGAAGGTCGGTGCTCTGACTCTCATGGGAGACAGGCGTCAAACATCAGGAACGACCACGACATGGAGTACTCCTCTGTTGGATCCTGTATCGTCGGCGCCGTGAACGGGGTCCATTTTTGCAGCCATGTGATCCCACTTGACTTCAACCGCTTCCGTCCCCAAGGACCCGGTCCTTAAGTCCACTTTAACAAGGGTCTCATGATCATCAAACCTCTCCATCGGACGAGTTGAAGAAGTCCTCGCGAGGGAACGTGATTAGCACAGAGCCGGACACGGGCTCCGGTTGACATTGACACGATCGGTCAGGTTCATGTTCAAATTCTCCAGTCAATTATGGATCATTCTACAGCATTACGGCTGTCCTGGTTATATACTTCTTTGATGCACGATAGACTGAGAGGATGCTTGTACTTTAAAACCTGTAGATGTAGGTGTAGTAAATTTCCTTGCCTACAGTGGCGTGAGAAAAGTTTGCAGAGTCGCGTTTCGGTCAGATGCAAGTTAGACGCGTCGAACACACAACAAATGGTAACACTTACAGACTAACTTCTAGGGAGTGAAAAGTAGCTAATCATATGTAGTTTTGCCATGTATGATGATATGTTACATTAAGGTAATATGGTGGAATTCTGAGCCTTGTAACTTGGTAAGCAAGGTCTGAATATGGCATATGAACAGCGTGTGTTGATAACATCACGAAAGCACAACGACAGCGGATAATACAATGTGAAGAGGTTCATAGCACGTATGTTTACCCTTGGCAGCCTTCAATGCTTCGACACGAGCTGGTTATCGAGTTGCACAGGTGGCAGAAATAGTGCAGGCATGTTGGTAATAATCGCAGAATTTCTTGCCTCAGTGTCGATTATCATACTGGTCTGAGTACATACATAAACTACACATTAGTAGCTCTCTATCCCTCCCTGAAAGTCAGTCCTTATGTGTTACCGTTGTTGTACTGGAGGCGACGTGTCTGACCGGATGCGTCGACTCTGCAAACTTTTCTCACGCCACTGTAGCTCTTACAACACTACTATAAACAGACCTAACCATCCAGAGTACGGATTACCATCTGCACAAGACTAGTGAAACCAGACGATTGAAACGAGAATGAGAACATGATTTTATTACAGATATACTGGCACATGCGATGGATGGGATGGAGACTGTTCCTCCGGGTACTACTAATGGCAAAATACAGGGTAAATAATGATAACTTGGATAGTCTAGACACCAAACGATGACGGAAGAGTGCGGGTAATGATGGCACGGATATGGATGAGATGGGCAGGGTCGACGGATACATGAAAGGTCTTAAAAATCTTCATCAAGGAGGCTGTTAAAGGCAGAATCAGTATTGACCAAGGATATTTTTTTTTTAAAAAAAACGCACAAGGTAGATGACGACGTTGAAGCCTCCGATGTCCCCGAATGGTTGATACCGGCTTTGGAGTAATCCGACACCCGCTTCTCGAAGAAGTTCGTCTTGCCCTGGAGAGAAATCATGTCCATGAAGTCGAAGGGGTTTGTCTTGTTGTACACCTTGTCGTTCCCGAGGGCGACGAGGAGACGATCGGCCACGAACTCGATGTACTGGCACATCAGGTCGGCGTTCATCCCAATGAGCTTGACGGGCAGGGCATCTAAGGAAAAGGTCAATTTAATCCGTAAACTATGGGATGTCGGCCGCATCGAACATACCTGTGAGGAACGCTTGCTCGATGGCAACAGCCTGCGTGATAATAGCCTTGATAGTATCAGGGTGAGGGCGACGCTTGAGATGGCTGAAGAGGAGGCAGGCGAAGTCGGTATGCATTCCCTCGTCACGACTGATGAGCTCGTTAGAGAATGTCAAGCCGGGCATCAGGCCGCGTTTCTTCATCCAGAATATCGAGGCGAACGATCCCGAGAAGAAAATACCCTCAACCGCGGCGAAGGCAACAAGCCGTTCGCCAAAGGTCGAACGCTGGTCGGAGATCCACTTGAGGGCCCAATCCGCCTTCTTCTTGATGCAAGGGATGGTCTCGATAGCGTCGAACAGGTATTCGCGTTCCGCAATATCCTTAATGTAAGTGTCGATGAGGAGGGAGTAAGTCTCGGAGTGAATGTTTTCCATCATAATCTGGAAACCATAGAAGCAGCGAGCCTCGGCAACCTGCACTTCGTTCGAAAAACGTTCGATGAGGTTCTCGTTGACAATGCCGTCCGATGCTGCGAAGAATGCGAGTACGTGCGAGATAAAGTGGCGCTCCTTGTCGTTGAGCCGGTTGTTCCAGTCGTGGAGATCCTTAGAAAGGTCCATCTCCTCTGCGGTCCAGAACGAGGCCTCGGCCTTTTTATACATCTGCCAGATCTACACGATACGTGAGGATAGAGGAATCGACAATGGCAAATGAAACTAACCTCAGGGTATTGAATTGGGAACAGAACGAATCGGCGTCTGCTCTCCTTCAACAGAGGTTCCTCGCCTGTAAGAAATGCATTGACAAAACGTGATATCAGTCAAGACATAACGACGTACTCTCAGGCAAGTCTATATCTCCTACAAACTTCTTCCTCAGCTCGTCGAGCTCGTGTTCAGCGTTGAGGGAGTCTTCATCATCATCCAGAAGTGACTTTGGAGAGGTGGATAGCCGCGCGTCATCAATGATGTCCTTGGTGGCAGACTTCGTCGCGAGTTTGGCAGGACTATCGAAGCTGAAGGCAGCTAGTGATTCAGCGGCCTAAAGAAAAGGAAAGGAAAAAAAGACGTGTTAGCTACAACATGCAATGAAGTGGCGAACAGATAATGTATACCTTTTTACTGGGAGTAGGTTCGGGTGTAAAGGCACGTCGGACGATAGTGGAAGCCATCAAGTAAAGATGAAAATTTGCAGAGAGATAGTGGCAGCGGAAATGGAGGTGGAACGGAGGGAGTGGGTATGCACGGAGCCGTGGTTTTTGTAACAAACACACACGTATGGTTGTGTTTGGCTGCTTCAACAATCAATTAACGACGTGACCGTGATGTTTGTATTTATTGGCGCGTTTAATATTATACACTCGATTACACGTGATTGTTACACATCCTAAATTTTTGGCCCCTTGGGCCCTCCTGAGTCCTCAGTTCCTGTCATCCCTCCTGCGTAGCCGTGATTGCATTTTCACCCTCCTCTCATCTGCTGAGATATTTGATGAGACCGGGAGTTGAAGAGGTCCTAATCTTGTGTGCACTCTTTGCGGCCTGTCTGATTTTTGCGTTGACTATAGGTAACTCGATGTCTTGACAACATGTCCGTCCAGTCGACTTCCGGGAAGCAGATAGAACGACAAACACCGCCGCTCGACGAACTGCAGAGGCGCTTTGTCGGGGATGTCGATCTGCCAGAGCGTATGTTCTGTCTTTCTATTGAGTCAGGCCGAAATGACACTCTTATTAGACGACGAACCTCTACTCAAAGAGTCCACGCGCCGATTTGTCTTGTTCCCGATACAATACCCCGAAGTATGAGTTTGATCCTCCAAGTTCTTCTGCAGTGCAGCTGACTTTCTGCTCAGATATGGCAGCTTTACAAGCAAGCACAAGCATCTTTTTGGACTGCAGAGGAAATGGATCTTTCGCATGACGTTATGGACTGGAACAACAAACTCAACGCAAACGAACGACATTTCATTTCCCATGTCCTTGCCTTTTTCGCGGCCTCTGACGGTATCGTAAATGAAAACTTGGTGGAACGGTTTTCCAACGAGGTTCAAGTAGCCGAAGCGCGGTGCTTCTATGGTTTTCAAGTCATGATGGAAAACGTGCATTCAGAGACCTACTCCTTGCTCATCGACACCTATATTAGAGACCCGGATGAGCGTACTCGCCTTTTTGATGCTATTGAGACTATCCCATGTATCAAGCGCAAGGCCGACTGGGCTCTCAGGTGGATATCCGACAAGCAATCGAGCTTTGCAGAACGGCTCGTCGCCTTTGCCGCTGTGGAAGGGATATTTTTCTCGGGATCCTTTGCTTCAATATTCTGGATGAAGAAACGCGGCTTTATGCCTGGCCTCACATTTTCGAACGAACTCATCAGCCGGGATGAAGGTCTTCACACGGACTTCGCATGCCTTCTGTTCACGCATCTTCGACGCAGGCCGCATCCAGACACCATACGGCGGATCATCGTGGAGGCCGTCGGAATTGAGCAAGAATTCTTGACAGGTATGACCATCCCACAGTCCACGCGTGATAGCTACTCACATGTGCAATGTCTGCAGATGCACTCCCAGTCGCGCTCATTGGTATGAATGCGAAACTTATGTGCCAGTATATCGAATTCGTTGCTGACCGACTTCTGGTGTCTCTCGGCAACGAAAAATACTACGGCTCGCAAAATCCCTTCGACTTCATGGACATGATCTCGATGCAAGGAAAGACCAACTTCTTTGAGAAGAGGGTCTCAGAATATTCCAAGGCTAATTTTAATATTCCTCATGAAGGCTTAACGACCCATAGAACATTGTGAGTTTATTGGGTGTCCTGGTTAGTCGCGTTGCTGATCCGGAAACAGTACCCTCGAGGAAGACTTTTAATTATCTATTGAAATGTAGCATATAATCTTTTTGTATCGATATCTACAAATTACCCTAGACACATATCTACTCACCTTGTATTAGTAGTTCCGGTACACGCCCACTCATGATATAAACCTTGAAAAGCATAAGTCGACTATGCCGACACACATAGTAGGCCGAGTTGTAAGATATGACAGGGTGAATGTTGTTTACCCCACGAGGGTCACACTGCCGCACGTCTGATCAACATTCAACTTGTCACCTTCATCTTTCCATGTACCACAAAGGCAAACGGCTCAGCATTATCATACGCCCACAGCCATGTTTCGCCAGACATGGCGACGTATCTCGCCTTTCTTCCAGCCTCTAGGATCGCTACTCTACTGGTCTCCGGCAGTGGTGTTTCTCACCACCGCACTGTACGTGCCGATACACATAACAGGACGCAGCATGCAGGTATGTCACTCCTGCGTTTGCTGCATCGCTCTTCTAAAGAATCCCAGTTAGCCTGCTCTCAACCCACATTCGTCGCCATGGAGAGATATTGGCATCTTTGACCGCCTTTCCGTACGAGTTTCACACAATTATCGAAAGGGTGACATCGTAGCCATACGGTGTGCCTCAGTTATCTCTCTCTGCAAGGTCACTGATAGAATACCTTCACACTTAGCTCCCCGGATGACCCAAAGCACATGCTTGTCAAAAGGATCGTCGGTACGGAAGGAGACGTAATAAGGACCCTCCCTCCCTATCCAGATCTCATAGTCCATGTTCCGCCAGGACATGTCTGGGTTGAAGGTTTTTTTCTCTCTTTTTTTTCCCCACTTGCATCGGTATGGACGTTATTCTACAGGCGATGAACCCTTCTTTAGCGACGACAGCAACTTGTTTGGGCCGGTATGTCGCCTCATCTTCACTGATCACATCATGTTCAACCTCCACAGATCCCAGCGGCGCTGATCGACTCTAAGTTGATAGGGATCCTTTGGCCCCTTCCTCGCTTTGGTCGTCTTCCCATGATGAATATTCCCCGCCGAAATGAGGCAGCTTATCGACACGCTATGGCCGGATTCGAGAAGGACAGGGACCGATCAGCACGAGTGACTTTCGATGGCATTGTAAAATATTAACATGATATGATAGGTATTCTGCACCATCTTGTCGTATATCATTTCCTCTCTTGCCCCTTCCTAGAGCTGGATTTATCTCCCCTCACATCTGGATTGAGAATCATTGCCGCTTCGGGCGAGCCGGACAGTGGTATGTCCTTGCGCAGAGAAACTTCGACTGGTGATATGCCTTCGTTATAAGCCAAAGCGAATATAACGTTCATGTCTTCGGTATATGGCACATTAACAACACAAGTATCATAATAGCGACAAGCTACCCACCTTCCAATGACCTTCCGGCTGTTTCTACGATAGGCCATTGTCCAGCCGATTTTATCCTAGATAATACAGGTATAGGGAGGCGTACCTGGGAAGAAAAAATAAACGCAGGGTACAATGAAGGCGTTGAGAGAAGCAAACACTTGTAGATTCAGTCTTTCAGTATAAAGACGATGGGAAAGCCGTAAGACGTACCGATGTAAGTTCGCCATTGTATATTCTGGAAGGAGGGTCCAGTGATCATGACGACCAGAAAATTCCATGTCCAGTTGCTTGCCTGGATAATAGATGCCTCGCATTGTAGCGAATACCATACGAATTGGCTGTGAATGACTTGCCGTCGAGAGTGCGTTTGCAGGACCTCTGGTTCGAAGCCCCACGATTTCCGCTGGCTAGAAGCACAACTGTTTAGCCCCATCAAGATTAGTGAACACATATAGCTCACATATAGCCATGTCATCCCCAACCAACCAACCGCGAAAAAAGAGTTGAACACGAACAAAAGCACAGCACTGATTACTCGAGCGGATGAATTATTGATCGACCCAAGAACTGCTAATAAGACCATAGTGATGCATTGGCCTGTGGCCCCGAAAAGCATTAGTTTGCGCCGTCCAATGCGGTCGATGATGAAGATGGCCACAAGGGAAGCAATGAAGTATTCTGTCGCATTACCAGCTGCGATGATCCGAGATTTGGTATCGCTTATGCCGAGGCGTTCGAAAAGAAGAGTCTGCAATGGATCGGGTCGGTGAGAATATCAAGTACTAGCTACCCACTCACAGCATAGTACGTTATGAGATTGATTCCAGTTATCTTCCAAAGAAAAGGGTCAGGCGCTCTTGCGATCCAAATAGTCAAAGTTGTCGAGGAAGAAGAACCTGTTGAAAACATTGAATAACAACGCCGAGAGCAACCCTTCTAAAGTTCTGGGAGCGGCCTCCAGTGAAAAGCTCCTTCAGGGGAACTCGGCCCGTGCTTCGAGGGGATGTTGCACCCGTTGCCTTCTCACTTATTCCAGGTGCTTCGACTTCCACCGCTTCCCGGATGGCACTGAATGTCCGTCTAACCTCAGGATCCGTCGTGGGTTTGTCATCTAACGCAGATATAACGGCCATTGCTTCAGCGGGACGGCCGGCTTTGATGAGCCTTCGAATTATTGTAAGCTTCCGTATCGGGAACCAGAATCAGAATATATGCACCATCTGGGCGATTCCGGCAACTAGGTGAACGAGTCATGTTAACACGATGATGGTAGAACATTCCAGTCAACGTACGAAGCCTATGCTGCAAATCATGACAAGTGCAAAAATGATTTGTAGGGCTATTGGGACTCTCCATTGCGCAGATGACCCGCTGACCCAAAACCTATCATATATCGATGAGGATGTGGTGGTTTAAAAAGACGAAGAAACTGACAAGGCAAAGTCAATCCACTGATTGGGGACACCAGCAGACGCACTGACATCAGCCTAACAGTCATGATTAACAACATGAAGATTGAACTAACGTATCTGTTGTAATTTTCTTAGTCGCCAACTTCGACGGGTTGAACGGCAGTGACTCACGAGATCATGATCCCGAAGGTGATCAGGCTGCCTTCAATCATGATTAAGCTACCGCGGTGAGCGGCGGGGGCGCACTCAGAATGGTAAGTAGGAACAGTTGACGTCTAGTCTTTTAAATCGAAAGAGAATACATAGAAAGAAAGAAAGACCTGCGCACATTGAGACCGTTTCCGAGTCCAGTGATAACACGAGCCACAAGTATCTGGACGTAGCTATATGACGCTGCTTGGAGAATCGCGCCTAGAACCATGATTACACCTCCCAGTATAATAGTTCGGCGTCGGCCTAACCAATCTCCGACCCGAAGGTTGGAAAGTGCGCCAACAAGACATCCGATCTCCTAAGAAATGGCTACATGTATAGTGATCGGAGATTTCCATTCGAGGACGCGACCTACATAGATGGCGACGAGTAGACTTTGCAGGGTGGCATGGTTCGGGTGAGCGTCACTGACAGCCACTTCAGGGAACATAATTAAGAACTAGAGTGCTCGGTATGTTAGTTATGGATTTTGACAGAGACTTGGAGTCCGCGACGACCTGTTTGGCGGTTAATAAGGATGACATGACGCCTTGGTCGTAGCTATAATTTGCAACTTAGTATTGTGCGATTTGGGGTGAAAGATCGGTTCTGCGTGCCCGAAGAGTGTGAACCCGGTTCCGGTCACAAATGCCAGTGCTGCGGTCAGCTTTCGACCTCGTAAGGAGAGAGCGTAAGATGCAACCTCTGCATGGAATTCGGGAGTGTCAAAATCTGTGTTTGACATGGCCAGTCGTCCAAGAATACGAGAGGGATACGTCTAAGCACTCCACGGGACCTTTATACTCAACCTCTGGGAGTAAGAATAGCATTGTAATGACCATGCGTAGGAACAGTGGTGTCGTGCTTCTGCGCTTCTGCGCTTCTGCGATCAAGCTATGGAGACGGCGTAGACGTAAGTATGGGCCGTCCCATGCTCCATGATGAGCCTTCTGTGCTGTGGATAGGGGAAATTGCAAAGATAGAGGGCAAAAGTTACATAACGTCCGTAGCAAGCTGCACATGTCAGTGAACGAAGAGAAGAGGTGGCTGTGCTGTAGTGAGTCGCTTTCAAACCAAGTCAATTTTGATTCGGTTCCTTGCTAGTCCCAGGCCACTTACCTTGACTCACTCTACGATAAGATAAAGGCCTGTTCTTCGACAGTTCTTTCTATCAAAATTCCTCTCTTGCCGCCAATAATGTCTCAAATCATTTCTCACCTCGAATTCCTTGTTGGCTCCTCCCAGGACGCGGCAGATAACGACAAACGCGTCCTCGAAGATTGGGAATCGTACGTCGAAACTCCCATATCCGACACAGGGCTTGATTGACCACTGAGTTGAAGCTTTCAAAATTCTATTGAAGGTATCTGGCTGCCTGAGTTCATGCCATTGTGTCTTATATCTCCGAAGATCAATCACTTGATCAGGATGCTTCAACCTTCGGGGACAAACTTGAAGACGTCGAGAGATGGCCCACCGTTCTCGACAAGTACCACTTTGCCTATTACGAGGAAGGATCAGCGCTAGCATCGAGCCAAGATACCTACAGTCCGAGTACTTGTGTCACCCGGTTGCTTCAGTGTGTATTGATCCACGTCAAAACTATTGACACCAACGCGTTTTCGCCTACGTTCATCCAGGAAGCCAAATGTTAAACCGCTCCTAGACTCTCTACATGCAACTCTATCGTCGGGTCGCGGGGACGATGTTATTTCTGAGGAGATAGCCGAAATCGTTGGCCTCGATGACATTGAACTTGTAATGGACATACTCAGGGAGCGAACTTCGGTAGCAGACGAGGTGTGCAAAGTCCTATACGTACCAACGGCGATTCTAACACAGCATAGCTTAAGCAACTCAGACTTCAGGAACAATCCAGGCCAGCGTCTGTAGATGGTGTGCATCATTTATCGCCAGAGGAGGCACGTCGGCGGATGGAGAAGAATTTTCGAGAAAACGCTGCACGGCCTTTGTTTTCGGGTACCGCAGTATGTACCTGCAGACCTTTTTGCCACTTCCCAACCTCTTACTGCTACGGTCACCGCGTTCCCTGTCTTCCAGCAACCAACTGCGGAAATCCTTCCTCATGTCTATTCATCAACACTTGTGACTCAGGGAAATGTTTTATCACAATTTGGTAGCAAGTACATGTTGCCACTGGGCACAGTGCGTAACATGCACGAGGTGAATCTTGGTATTTCTCGAACCACAGCATTTTCTTGCTTACGCATAGACTGGCAGGAATTTGAAGAAGTAATCATTCCGCCTGCGAAAACTGTACCGCCAAAAGCGTCAGAGCGACTTCTTCCGGTCAAAGAGCTGGACTCTCTGGCAAGGGAATGTTTTCCGGTAAAAGTTAATTTCTTTGGGTATATGCTTGCTTTTTAAATCTTGCTCTGATCTCCACAGGGATACATATCCCTCAACAGGATCCAGTCAGTTGTTTATCCGACAGCGTATGGCTCCAACGAGAATCTCCTCATCTGTGGTTTGTTCCTGTTTCTTCGTTGATTACGATTACCTTCTGAGGTGTTCATATGGTCATATGACAGCCCCAACTGGTGCTGTAAGTAGTTTCTGGCTCGAAATATTCTGCATCGCTTGACCATCGTACAGGGAAAAACAGATGTAGCCATGTTAACAATCCTCCGGGTGATTGACCAACATCGCTCAAACACGCCTACAATCAAGAACAGCGACATAAAAACTCACTTACGATCAACAATCAATCGTGACGCGTTCAAAATCATATACGTGTATGCCCTCGCTCCTTTTCCGCGTCTTCCCGGCAACTAGACGCAAATATGTCCCAGCGCTCCAATGAAGGCTCTTGCCTCGGAAATAGTACGCAAACTTGGAAAAAGGTTGAGTTGGTTATCTATTCAAGTCCGAGAGCTGACTGGTACGTTACAATATAAAACCCGACTAGTATGGGCACTGATTACACACTAAATTAGGTGATATGCAGCTAACGAAAGCCGAAATAGCACAGACGCAGATCATTGTAACGACTCCAGAGAAATGGGACGTTGTCACTAGGAAACCCACGGGTGAAGGGGAATTGGCTTCTGTGAGGCCTCCGTCATCTCTTTATCTTCTGCTGCGGGGGCCGTCTGACAATGCACTTTTTAGAGCTTGAAACTGCTTATCATAGACGAAGTTCATCTTCTCAACGAGGAGCGTGGAGCTGTGATTGAGACTATTGTAGCCAGGACCTTGCGGCAGGCGAGTGTCTTATCCGAATACTCTTCCACCACCGAATAACCATATGCTCACAGGTTGAATCCAGCCAATCGATGATCCGAATCGTTGGCCTAAGCGCTACACTTCCTAATTATATGGACGTTGCTGAATTTTTAAGGTGAGCCTCGCAACCAAAAACTGGATAACTATCGGCCTTTTTAACGCGCAAACAGTGTTTCGAAATACAAAGGTCTTTTCTACTTCGACTCCTCTTTCAGGCCAGTTCCCCTGGAGCAACACTTCCTCGGAATCAAAGGAAAACCTGGCAGCGCTCAATCCCGGAAAAATCTTGATCGTGTGACTTTCCTGAAGGTTTCTGAGCTTGTTGCGCAAGGGCACCAAGTGATGGTATTCGTCCATGCGCGGAAAGAGACCGTGAAGACCGCTCTGGCGCTGCAGGAGGCAGCAATGATGGAAGGAAATAGCGACGATTTTAGTTGCGAGGAGCACCCCCAGTGGAGTTTCTTCAGGAGATCCGTAGGAGAAAGTAGGAACAAGGAGATGAGGCAGCTTTTTGACGGTGGATTTGGTATTCATCACGCGGGCATGCTGAGGTCAGATAGGAACGTGATGGAGAAGATGTTTAGCGAACGAGCAATCAAGGTCGGTTTTATCATAAGTTCGCGTCGTTAACGTCGCTGAGACTTTAACGGCCCACTTAGGTGCTCTGCTGTACGGCGACTCTCGCTTGGGGTGTCAACCTCCCTGCCCATGCTGGTATGCTTTACTCGTTGTTATCTTTTCGTTTGATCCCTCGTTCATAGTGATGTAGTCATCATCAAGGGAACCCAGGTTTATGACAGTTCTAAAGGCGCCTTTGTCGACCTGTCGGTGCTGGATGTCCTTCAAGTCTTTGGAAGAGCTGGGCGTCCCGGTCTTGAGACTAGTGGTGAGGGCTACATTTGTACAACTGAAGACAAGCTTGCACATTACCTCGACGCTGTGACATCGCAGGTGCGGTTCAGTCGATAATTTCGATCCATAACCTGCTTACATGTTTGTTCTAAGATCCCTATTGAATCCCAGTGAGTACTTGCTGATAATCCGTCTTTCACTGAAGGAACGACCAACCCAACTCTACTCTACTAGGTTCCAGGGTGGTTTGATCGATTCTCTCAATGCTGAGATATCTCTGGGCACCGTTGCTAATACTCGAGATGCTGTACGGTGGTTGGGCTACACCTACCTTTTCGTCAGAATGCGGAAGAATCCTTTCATTTACGGTTAGTTGCAGTTTGTGCGTTTGAAGTTCGATTTCTTATAAGGATGACAGGAATTGCACGGGAGGCAACAGGCGATGATCCCCAGCTAGGCAGCAAAAGAAACGAGCTTGTGACAATTGCGGCACAAAAGCTCGCTGACGCGCGTATGACAACGTTCGATCGCGGATTGGGAACTTTCATGATCACAGATTTGGGTAGAATCGCTGCTAAATACTACATTCGCTATGCTTCGATCGAAATCTTCAACAAGGAATTCCGCCCAAAAATGTCGGAAGCGGACGTCCTCGGAATGCTAAGCATGAGTACAGAGGTAGGTTGTATGTTATCGCATTTCGTTGCGGCTCACGCTGTTCGCTGTCCAGTTCGACCAGATACAAGTTCGTGAAAGCGAAGGAAAAGAACTGGAACAGCTTATGGAGCGAATACCTTGTGATGTGAAGGTATGTTCACATGAGTTGCTTAGTATTACTAAGATATTCATGACATTCAGGGAGGCGCAGACACAAGTCAGGGTAAGGTCAACATTCTATTGCAAGCAGCCATTTCCAGAGAGATGGTTGAGGACTTTGCTTTGGTTTCTGATATGGCATACGCCATGCAAAACGGAGGGCGCATCGTTCGCGCCCTCCTCGAGATCGCCATTAGCAGGAAGTGGGCCAATGTTACAGCAGTCCTCATGGGAATTAGCAAAGCTATCGAAAAGCGATTATGGCCATTCGACCAGCCTTTGAAGCAATTTGATCTGAGGGCCGACATCTTCTATGGCTTACAAGAGTGGGCCGATGAATGGTCCGTTGCGCAACTGGCTACTCTCGACGCTGCAGCTTTGGGGAAACTTGTTCACTTGAATGAGCATCATGGACAGGCTATCCTCAATGCTGCCAAGCAGTTTCCCACTGTCGAAATCGGCTATGATCTGCGCCCCCTCGGTTCCGATGTCCTTAAGATTGGAGTTCGCGTGAAGCGGGCGTTTACTTGGAATACCAAAGTCCACGGTACCGCTGAGCCTTTCTGGCTTTGGGTCGAAGACCACGACGGCCTCATCATTCTTCAGCTCGCCCATCTCATCTTCCGCCAGACGACAGATATTGTGAACGTCGACTTCATAATTTCGATCCCAAATGGTATACCTCCACCTTCCGTCACAATACGATATGTTTCCGACCGGTGGATGGGCGCCGAGGATGAGGTTTTCATTTCTCTGGAATCGCTCTTCATGCCTGGGTCTTCAACTTCCAACACCCCTTTATTAGAGCTGCCTCTTCTATCGACATCAATAGTCAAGAACCCCATGGTGGAGAAGATGGTGTCCGGTCGAATAAACCATTTTAATGCTATCCAGACTCAAACATACTGGAGCCTTACTAACACTGCATGCAATGCGCTGCTCTCCGCTCCCGTCGGAAGTGGTAAATCGACCGTAGCACAGATATTAGTCTGGTGCGTTTTACGCTTGTTCTTCAAGTTATTTACCAACCGTTCCATTTATAGGATGTTCCTCTTGCAATCCCGTCAGGGCTGGGTGGTGATAATCGCACCTCGAAGGAGCGTGGCAGCCGAGATTACATCGGAACTCAGGGCCGCTCAGAGAAACACTGGCGTCTCTGTGGAGTACGCCACAGGGCCCGATATTTTATCTCGACCAAAGGGAAAGGTTATTCGGGTTGTCACTGCCGCTCATTTATTTCATGTCATATCGAAGAGAGACCCGACTACACCTCTCCTCGGTCTAGATATGGTCGTCTGTGAAAATCTGGAACTTTTGGATTCGACGTGTGAGCTGGCCATTTCACTCCTCCGACACGCCACACAGGCATCTTCAACGCGTTTCGTTGGGTTTTCCAATTCACTCAATGACGCTTCCGACCTCGCAGACTGGGTCGACGTCCATCCATATGCTTTACACAGTTTCCGTCCAAGGGACCGCGACCAATCGCTGCTGTTCTTCACTCAAACTTTCACAATACCGCCATCTGCTGCTCTGTTCAAAGTCATGGCAAAACCTGCACATGCGGCAATACAAATGGCACCTCCCGGAGAAACTGCCCTGA
Organism: Lyophyllum atratum; assembly: GCA_014905825.1. Taxonomy (NCBI): domain Eukaryota; kingdom Fungi; phylum Basidiomycota; class Agaricomycetes; order Agaricales; family Lyophyllaceae; genus Lyophyllum; species Lyophyllum atratum. The sequence goes on along the minus strand of JACGCN010000002.1, from coordinate 1,432,744 downwards.
TATTTGTTCCATCTCGCGGCCAGTGTAAGCCTGTCGCTCTTGATCTCCTTACGCAATGCGCGTTGGAGATGGAGACGGAGCGGGGCTACTTACCTACAGATACCCCTGCAGAGTACCTGGAGGACTACCTCGCCCGACTCCAGGACTCTACTCTCATCGACTTTGTTTCGAAAGGCGTTGGTTTCTTCCACGAAGGCATACCTAAACCTGATCGGAATCTGATGTTGGAACTGTACGCGGAGGGGATCATCCGCGTACTCGTTGTACCTCGAGATTCTTGCTGGACTCTCCCAGTGCGCTCGACGGTGGTAGTCGTTATGGGTACCCAATATGTGCATGTCGAAGCCGAGGGAGCCGATCGTCAGCTGCGTGACTACGGGTTGACCGAACTCGTCAGAATGCAGAGCCGAGCAGTGCGACATACTGGGTCAGGTTACTTCTACCTGTTCTGTCAGGCGGAGGCCAAGGATACGTTTACTCGCTTCTTGAACGAGGGTCTTCCTCTGGAATCCCAACTCCTGGAGACCGATGATCTAGCACGATGGTATAACGCTCAGAAGGAACGCGCTGGGGCGTTGGGTGAACAGGATCTTCTTGACGTATTGTCCTTTACCTTCCTTGCGCGGCGTATTGTTAGCAATCCGGCGTATTATGACAGCACTTCTACATCTCGAGATGAGAACCTGTCTCGCATTGTAGACAAAGTGATGGCCAGGGCCGACGAGTTGATGTCGACTGCGGCCTCAATGCCGCCCAAAGTCGTGTAAAACTCGCACCGCTTCTGTATTCTACGTTGTACAAGCTATAATCTCTACATGGAGCTTCTACGTTGGGGTTTGACTCATTCACTTTAAATATTTCTTCAATCCTTGTAGTCGCTCCGCCGCTTGTTTGAGAGTGTCCACATCTTTGCAGAACGCGAAACGGCCGTACGCTTCTCCGATGTTAGCGTGCTCCTCACAGTAGAACTGAAAGTGGTGTCAGGCTTGGTCAGGCACAGGGACGGAAGCGACATACTTCGCTGACAGGGATGGATGAAACGCCAACTTCCAGAGCGATAAACCAGCAAGCCCTACGAAATATGTAAGAATTTCGAGGAATTAAAGATTGCCAAAAACAACTGACCTGAAATCTCGCCCTCTCCCTTGAACACTCTGTGGGAAAGGGTAATCTTCTGGGAAGTCGACATTAGAAATGTCCTGCGTAGGATATTAGCGGTTCGCCTATGATGAGTTTTGTATACACGTACCAATAGTACGAAGTAGCTGCCTTCTGGTAAAGTGTACTTCAAGCCCAGGCGGTCGAAAGCGTCTGTGAGGATCGCGCGCCTTTCAGCATATTCTTCGCGTTGGGTTTCGAAGAATTTGCGCTGCTTTGCTTGCTCAAGTCCGGCAGCAGCAGCCTCTTGCAGAGGGGAGTTGGTGCAGAATACTATGCGTGTTGTCGCGGCAAGTGTGGGCTGGATAATCGATGGAGGACCGATGAGCCAACCGACGCGCCATCCAGTCGCCGCAAAGGCCTCTATAAAATTGGTACATCAGATACAACCTTAGCAGGAACTCTGCTTTACTTACTTCCAGCTGATCCAACTGTGACTGTTCGGTCCCACATGCCAGGAAGATTTGCTATACGGACGTGCTCCTTACCGTCGAAAACGAGACAGTCATACTTTTGGAGTGTGAGTAGTGTAACTCGATGCAGAAGGCGAAGTTCACCCACCACTTCGTCGGACATTACCAACAGGTTAAACTCTTCTGCCAGTGCAGCAATAGCCTCTAGCTCTGCTTTCCTAAAGACCTTCCCTACGGGATTGTGAGGTGTGTTGACAATTATCATTTTTGTGCGGGGTGTGACCGCGCGTCTTTGAGAGACAATTCGTTTGTTTAGTTATTGAACTGATGCACTGTCAATTTCACACATACCGAAGCTCCTCAAAATCAATGGTCCAATCGTCACTAGTCATTTTCTCTTGGACATTCGAGGGAGGGTGCAAAGGAACATAGACGGGCTTGCCACCGTTGAAAGTCACAGATGGGAGGTATTGATCAAAGAAGGGCTCAAACATGATGACTTCATCTCCTTGCTCCAGGAACGCTGTGAACACAGCGTATTGTCCTAGACAACGCGATAAGTGTTTGAATGAGCAACCTGGCATGGAGTGCGCCATACCCTCATTAGCTCCACTTGTAACAAGAATTTCGGATTCTACATCCAAGTTTCGATTGAAAAATGGGTCGTAAAAGCCTTTGATAGCCTCCCGCAGACGGATTCGGCCTTTGGGATGAGAATAATGATTGGGAGCGACTGTTCGCAGAGCTTCTTCCGCTGCTTCTGTGACCCATGGAGGAGGTGGAAAGTTCATATATCCTTGACCGAGATTGATGCAATCCGCGGGTAAATTGGCGACACTGGAATCGCAGTTAGATCAGACTCGAAGTTTCGGGGGAATGGGCAAGCAAATAACTTGAAGATGGACCAGACGTCCTGCGCTAGAGCTCGTCCTTCTTTCAATCGAGACGAGAAGGGTATCAGGTTGCTGCGATCCTGTGTGGACTTGCTACACTGGGCCATGGTGCGGGTAATGGTTGAGAATGGACGGTATGCTGAACGGGAAAACTGTAGATATGAGAAAACTGCCGGCAGCATTCCCTCCAAGCAAATGATGTTTATATGGCGTGAGTCAAACTCAAGTCCGAATCCGATATGCCTCCGATGGTCCGATGAAGACCTTCACCTTGCAGTGTGAAGTTGGGTAATGGTAGGACTGTAGACTCGAAGGACGTGCACACGATGGCTCTGCTTCAATTTAATTGTCCGTGGTTGCTGCCCATGCCAAGAGATCTTATTCTCAGGCCCCTCAAAGAGTCAGACGAATGGCTTGCTGCATGCCATCCAAGATAAGCCATGCGCACGTAGTCTCCCGTAGTCAGACCAAATTCTCACGTTGGATCCTCAAGCGCATGATAAACCCTCGGAGACTTGTCAAAGTCTTGTGCAGGCATGAGAAGTGTAGGTGAGCAGATCTCCATGTCCTTGATGCATTCGATTCATTAACAAAGGGCTGATGTACTATCTCAGTTCCTGACCATTCGACCACCTACTTCTTCTCATCGACTTCGGTCTGCAGCTGACCATCCAGAGTGAATTCAAGACAGTAGAACATCGGCGTGCGGCGTAACTAGCATCGCGCATATACGACACTGGCACTCTCTACTAGTCTCTATTTGATTGAGGCCACCCAGAAAATCCTCTGCGCTCCGTTTCCCTGACGGATTTACGCATCCTTGATGGTCGAAGTACGTCGTTTTCCTCCACTTGTGCTCCAAGTTGATACATTGTTTCTCAATACCAGACTACACTGCCATTCATCGACCCCATTTTGCAGGTGATTGTAGGTTTACGTGGCATTGATAATTACGATACAGGTCCTAAGGCAAGTTAAAGAGGACCAGCGTCTTCGGGTGTGCATCATGCCGTCCACACCAACGTCAATCCAAGCCAACGTCGCAGACCCACGTCGCTCATGTCGTGATAGACTGCTCCGGTGGAACGTTCTATGCTCAGTCTACGTGACCGATCAATACATCCTCGAAGTTGCTGGGATTTCCTCTATTCGTCGATAGATTGCCGGTAAGTGGTCTCAGTGGCTATAGATATCAGCGGCGGACCAGCATTTTAACGTCTTGCATGCCAGCATCGATGACGCTGCCCCGAATAGCGGGCCTGTAATCGTGGATGACTGGCATATAGGACGCCCACCCGCGATGAAGTTATACGCGCATGCCAACTCAAGAGTCAAACCAGTTTAATATCGATCGTTCCCAGGCTGCACTTCGTTTAGGTGACCGACTGCCCTTGTTTTCTTCTCAGTTTTCATAATGAAGAGCTGATGTACCATAACAATCTCAGGTGGTATCTCTTCGTCGATTCTATAGCTGAACATTGACTTATGTGGCTGGCATCTTCCACATACACCCCGGACCCGAGGACATAAATTTGTCCATTAGTATTGTTACGACACCTGCAAGTGAGTTGAAAATCAAGGAGGCCTATCGTGCAGCGCGCTATTCACGGTAACAATATGCACACACGGTCCACTCGTCAGATAACTGACTGCTTCGGAGGCAACTTCCGCGCTCAATTTCTGTGACGGGTCTTCACGTCCTTGATCCTTGTAATCTCCTCCAACGATTGTGAATAGCTGCGAATCTCCACCTACTCCAGTCTGCACCTGCCCAGGGTCCTATGTCGCCAAGTCGCGAATCTCCGCCGACTGCAGTCTGCAGCTGCTCAGAGTCCTATGTTGCAAATCTCTTCCGCGTGCCATCCCAAGGTCACAATCTGCTAAATGGTATTGTGATGATAGTTAGCGGAATCATAATCGAAGCGAGGCATGTGGTGCGCCTTCCGCCAATTAGATCACGCGGACGCGCTCGACTTCTACACCCCGCTGTGCATATCTAAAGAAAACCTATCTAATCACCCAAAAATGCAATGCCGATAATGGAAAAAGCTATCGAAATTTTAGCCATCCGAGCCTAACCCGGCAGGAACCGAGCCTTTTCCGTGATCAGGTAATTGAAACCCTATACGATAAGCCTCTTCGGTGGAAGTTACTCGAGGGTCAATCGTCAATCTCAACCAGAAGAACCGTTTACGACACATGTTCGCGCCTCTTTTATCCAGCTGTTAATACTCCGAGCTTTGAGAACTCAATGACCCGAGATGACCTCATGTGTTGCTTGGATGCGGTCTCTGGAACGTTGCTCCTAGATTCGATCGTCCTCAGTGCACACTTCATCTACTGAATGCGAGACGGAAACGCGCTCGTGCTCTATGTGATGACAAGGTTCCCTCGCTATGAGGATAAAAGGCTCGAGACTACATCCTCAGACTTTGGGATCCTTTGCATCGCTATCCTCTTCGCTTTTACTTGATCTTGGACATGTCCCGCAGTATCATTCCGCCTACTCAGCTTCTTGAAGCTCGAATCACGGCAGCTGATCGAGCCTATCGAAACGAGAGACAGGCTGAGTATGTCAAACAGATCTGGTATCTCATTGCATGCACGATCGCATGCCTTTCGTGCATACGTGCCTTGCGATTCTTATGTTCCCGTCTTACGACCCATGGAGCCGACACAGTGGTCAAGGAAAAAACAGACCCAGAAGCTGCTGCCATATCAGACAAAAAAACCATGTCGATTTCCCGCCTCCCGCTGGCTGTCGTCACTACATTCAGGATCGTCGCTTTCCGCTGGACAATCGTGATTGGCTCGTACGATCTCGCCTCTGTCTCTGAAGTCACCTTTATCCTTGGATATATGGCGGCAGTATTTATCTGGCTACTCGTTGACAGTAAGTCTGCATGGGTACCTATTTTACGCCGTCGATCGCTGATTTCGACTGCCCAATCTAGCACGCGATCTCCAGAGTTACATGTTCCAAGATCGTGCTGCACACTTTGCATCAGGTCAGCTCACCCTCGTCGTGGGTCTAGCGAGCAAGAACAATATTATTTCCTGTAAGTTGCAGAGAATTTCATGGGAGCGCCAACTTATCTTTTCTATGCAGTTTTAACTGGTGTCAGCCATGAGAAAGTAAGTCACATTATTATAGCAATATTCTTGTGCTCAAGGGTCCCGTAGCTAAACGTGCTGCATCGCGCTTCGGCGAGAACTTGTCTCATCCTCCTCTGGATGCACGCTATAACAAGAACAGTTGCGGGGTTCGTCTGATCCTATTGCACCTCATCCGACGCCTTTGACGCTATTGCAGTCTGTCACCGCAGTTTGATTTTAGCCACAACTGGGTTCGATCAGGTGCTACCGCCCTTGCCGCGTTCACGTTGGCTACAGTTCTGGCTCTTCGGCCTGTCCGGCATTATGCCTTTGAGTTTTTCCTTGTGTGCCATATCGTCCTTATAGCGTAAGTCTCAAGTTGTCTCCATCGTTCCTGCGCCGAGAACTAACCTTGTGAATCGAAGCATCTTTCTGATTTGTGGATATTTCCATGCCCGCGAACAGGAGTAAGTCTTTATTTGAGCCTTATCCGTCATTTTTAATCTTAACACGTACCAAAGTTGCGGCTTTTATATCTGGCCCGCACTGATGCTATGGGCGCTGGACCGGGTCCTTCGGCTTGCTCGTGTTCTCTACAATAACAGGGTATGGACGCGGGCCAATCCCGAGCATTCACTTGCCACTGTCGAACTACTGGCAGAGGATACAATCCGGCTCACCCTCCGCCGACGCTTCATGTGGACTCCGGGACAGCATGCATATGTCATCCTTCCTTCGATCAGCAATCTCCCTACGGAAGCACACCCCTTCTCGATCGCGAGCATCCCAGAACATTGTGAAGGAACTGACGAAATGGACGTGGTTTTCCTCATCCGAGGAAGAACCGGATTTACTGAACGCCTCAGGAAGCACGCGATTAAGAACGATAGATCCTCTGTGCCTGCGTTATTAGACGGCCCGTATGGCTATCCGCCTGACTTGCGGGGATTTTCAACTTGCATTCTGATTGCTGGTCAGTCCTCGAGCAAGAGCTATGATCAGCTATTAATGCACTCTGTTTGTATAGGTGGTTCGGGTGTTTCGTATACCCTGCCTCTTCTTCTGAATACTGTACGGTGAGTTGTGCCCGCCTTACGGATGAATTATGTAATAAACAGGTGTTTAGAGGAAACGCTCGAGGAGGAAACTCCAATGTGCGTCGAGTTGTCTTCGTGTGGGCAGTCAGAGACGGAGGTACGCCATTCTTTTTCCAATGTTTCCAGTCTTGTTAATGCCTTTCCCCGACCAGGTCATTTATCTTGGATATCCAAGACTCTAACCCAGGCCCTGTCCTCCTCGAAGTCGCCCTTGTCCATCGAGCCCCGTGTTTACATCACAGGGCCCAGCTACCCAATTCCTCATGTCCCTTTCGTATCCGAACCGCCAAGTCCTTCGTCGCCGGCGGAGTCCGAGAAAGACGCGAAGGATATGATCACTCTCCCATCATACACTTCGTTGAAGTTGATCCACGGTCGGCCTAGTATCCGAAAGCTTCTACATGAAGAAATCGCAGCGTCACTTGGTCCTGTTTCTGTCGACGGTCAGTGACTGTTTTAGACCTCTCTGCTGACCTACTTATTCCTCGTGATAATAGTTGCCGGACCTTTTGAGCTAACAGAATCAGTTCGGCGAGAGCTCCGTTCCAATGTTGCGAGCCCTCTGGCGGTTCTCCGAGGTTCACCACCAGTAACTTTGCACGTCGAGAGCTTTGGCACGTTCAAGTCATAGAGCCGCTTTATTTCTCGACGCAGGTGTGCTGGTACTTCTGTAACGTTTGGGTTTCAGCTAGGCATGTCTTGTATATCAGCAGTGTTATCAATGATTCCAGTCTCTCCATGTTAATGTTATCAAGAAGCCTCTCCGACTGCACATGTGCTACCACCATCTGCTGCAATCGCGAACATGATCAATGCGACGCAATCCAGCGCAATCCGCAGGTCCGTTACGCCAGAATCTAAAGAAACATGGCGACCTCGTGCACACGACACGCCACGCTGAAACCATCGGACGATTTCTCGAATAGAGCCCTCGATCAAAGCTTCTATGACCTGTGTCTTATCGGGCGATCTTCCAAGTCAAATTGGACAAACTATCACAGGCCTTCTGAGAGCCCAGCCTCGGCAACTTGCTTTCAAATAGATTCGGTGGAATGCACTCCATGAGCTGGGCCGCTGAAGTCGGAATGTCGCTGCAGTGGTTATCCTGATACTTGGCTTTGATTTTACTTAGCCTTTTGAAACAGGTATACAGAATATATCACTCGATAGTAACTCTAATGTAACCTGCGCCGATTTTACTTAGCCTCCTTGAAAGAAGCATACGGAATCTATCACTCGATATCAACTACTCGATCAATTGGTATTACATGTCATTGTCACGGTAGTAGTGACAATTTGGGTCGACGCGTGACAGACGTGTCAAACAGGCACGTGGCAACAGCGTCCCACGGTCGCAGTGTCACTTGTTGCAGATTCTGCACGCGCTTGTTTGAGTGATCAAATCGTCATGACTGGGAGTGCCGTGGAAGGAGAACGGCACCATCTTGGGACCATACAGGAGTGAGTAGGTCTACTAAATTATTTTTCTTCTTAACTCATCTCTTATAGGTCGGGCCAGTCAAATACATGTTTGGCAGACTTCACCGCGGGTGTCACAGCTGTCTTAGGAGATGGCCAAGCTAGTAGCCAACCAACCGACTCAGAAGAGGATGATGTCGATAACGATGAACAGTTTGTTTATCCTGGCGCACCGGCCTCTGACGTTGATGAGCCTGAAGACGTGCCACATCAACTTCAACCTCAACCTCAACCCCCCTCTCCCGCCCAACTAGAGTCTCTTTATGCAGCGGCGACTTCTGGGGACTTACCTCTCTTGAAAAGACTCTTTCGGAATGCATTAGAGACCGGGGAAGTGGAACCGTTCAGTCTTGCCAATCATGCGTCCTCACGTACCGGATTCACGGCTCTGCATGCAGCTGCCAGTCGTGGCTACCTAGATATCGTAGTGTGGTGTAAGTATTACGTTCTTCTATTGCGACGCAGACTCTGACATTGAGACAGTGGTGGAAGACTGTGGAGCAATGCCAGACCTGGAGGATAGAGAGGGCGAAGTAGGCATGTGTCACTGCTATCTATACGTCGACTAACGTATCAAACAGACGGCCCTTCACAAAGCTGCTCTCAACGGGCACATCACTATTGTGAAGTATCTTCTCCCGGAGAGAGCAGATGTTCATGCTCGCGATGCCGATGGATGGACCGCCCTCCACAATGCTTGTTCAAAGGTATGTCATGTCTTTGAGGTTTGGTTTAGGGTTCCTCACGTGCATTCCAGGGCTACCTAGATATTGTAAGATGGTTGTGTGAGGAAGGCGGTGCCACCTCTCTTTCACACGGCGTAAGGGGGGTTGACATTCACAGCAAAGACGGCTGGACGCCCTTGAGTAAGAAAGAAATTTGAGATACATAAGTTTCTGACAATCCATCACAGTGAACGCATCTTCCAAGGGTCATTTACCTGTGGTCTTATATCTTCTTTCAAAACAATCCGCAAATCCATTGGTGCGGAACAACTGGGGTGAGACTGCTTACGACGCTGCCGCTGCAGTCTTCGAGGTTTGGATCTGCGAGGTGTGTCTCCTTTCTTCAAGAGTCAATTAAGCTATCTCTAAGTCAACCTAGGTCCTGCAACAGGCAGAGTCTGAGCGATGGCGTGGAACGACGATTCCATACAATCCGCTGGCCGTGCATACCACGGTGCCACTCATCTTGTACGAAAACCAAAGGCTTGACACCCGCCTGAAAACCATTGCAGTCTCAGGAGGTCGACCCAAATTTTCTGCATCTGGACTGGGGAAACACGGTCGTCGCTCGCCCTTCGAACTCAAGTTACCGACGATGGACGTCGAAAGTGGAGCTCGGGAGGTGGGAGCTTGGCGGAGCGATGTCCAGTTACCATTGCGTGTTACTCCATGGGCTCTGCCCAACCCCGAACCACACGACAGAGCGCATGAGGGTGCAGAAAGAAGTCACTTCTGGTTGTATGTCCATCACTTCGTAATATGTAATATTTCTATGGCTCATCTGGGAACTAGGTCTGACTGGACCTTGGACGTTACACACCCAGGGGTGGATGCGCATGAAGGATGGCAATACGCTCATTTCTTTAGTGATCCAGAGGATCAATGGACAGCTGACAAGCCTCCGCAGTTGGAGCGTATGCTATCGGGTTCTAGTGTCGTCGCAGCTGGGTTTGGGGATTCCTCGGCACGTAGGAACTCTTCAGGAAGCTCTAGTCGCGCGCCTCAGACCTGGGTGCGTCGAAGGCGCTGGGTACGCATCATGCGGCGTCGTCTCGATATCCCGCCCCTCCCTTTTCTTGAACCGGATGGCTCGATGTATTATCTAGATGCTGATGGTTCTCTCATCCCCTACGTCGAGGAGAATGTTGACAATAGCGGAGATGGAGAAGGTCAGGAGCTTAGGTCGATGCCATCAGCTTTCTTAGCTTCTGCGCAAGACTATGTTGCGCGATCGAGGTACCTCGTTGGCACGCAATCTCAATATCCAGACAACGGTGCTCCCATATCCGCGGCTGACGCTCGCCGCGCTATCGCAAAGCTTGAGCGGGCCACGATGGAATTGAGGCAAGGCATTCTTGGTTTGTGATTTTTATCAGCTTTTGGTCGCCAGTTCTGAGCAGCTGCCATTACAGGCGACGATGATACCGACCGCAAAACCCAAGCTGAGGTTTTACTGAATGCTTATAGCAGAGAGCTGGAACGCCGTCGACTCGCTGTTGGTGCTCAGAGCTTGCTTTTGTCTGGAGATGGTAAACCCCCTCGCAAACAGCAGTCTTTCGACAAGCTAACTCGAGTGTACAGACGACGATGTTGAACAAGACGATGATGATGACGACGACGAAGAGTTCCACTACCCAGGGGGAAACCTCACGGAAACCCCACGGCCAGCTTCGAGATCGTCCAATTCCACGGACTACTTCAGCAGACCTGCAGTGTCTCGAGCACCTACCGATCTGACTCCTCAGCTGTCGCAGGCTCCAGATTTCCGTGTTCCTACCCATGAAGCACCTCAAAAGATCCTCACACCTCGATGGACATCCCCAACTCCGCACCAGGTCCATCCCCAGTGGGAGAGGGATGACACGGTAAATAAGTGTAGAGATTGTCAGAGACGGTTCAACTTCCTGAATCGTAGAGTACGTGGTTCTTTCTCAAGATTAATAATATTGGACGCTGACTATTCTTCCAGCATGTAGGTCCCCCACGTCGTTGTGTGTCATACTAAAATGCTGACAATTCTCTAGCACTGCCGTAAATGTGGACGCATCTTCTGCGATCGTTGCTCCTCGCATCGCTTGTTATTGGATCCATCTGACATAGTTCACGACCCTGTATCGCCAGAGATACAGGCGTCAGCGAGCTCACAACGGGTTTGCCAAACTTGCTTCGATGAAGTAAATGCTGGCGTCCCTGGCGGACTCTCTGGATCAAGGACTACATCCATGGAGCGGATAGTCGTTGACCAGGCGCGCCTCACCATACCTGGACACCTCACACGTAGGCAATCTAGTTCACAGTTGAGCGATCTCGCTGAGTGCGTCTCAATTGTCTCAATTCTCGGGACCAATCACGAATGACTCACTTCACGTCTGCAGATGTCCTGTATGCAACCGAAACCTCGATGAATTTGGTTCTGCCAATGCACAAGAGATGCATGTCAAAACATGTTTAGAGGGAGGTTCAGGGACGACTCCACAAGCAGCCAAATATCTTGTGTATCGTCTTCCAGCTGAGAGTGCATTGCTGGGTGTTGAGTGTATGTCAATCATTTCCTGAACTTTTCTTTTCCCCTAAATGAATCATTCCTTAGGCGTGATTTGTCTAGAAGAGTTCACCAAAGGTATTTCGATCTCCTCGTTCATTCAACCAATGGTCAACCATACTTTTAGGTTCCAATGTGGCCCGTTTAAGCTGCTTCTGCAGTTTCCACAATGGTGCGTCCGACACTGGTTCATAGGTCTCGTCCTAACCGCTCTACATGCAGCATGTCTTTCATCTTGGCTCCAACGTGGCAAGAACTGTCCAGTCCACGCCCGCTGATATAGACCTCTGTAATAGTTCGCGTGCTCGCTCGATCATATTGTTTGGATATCACAAAATTACATTTCTTTGGATGGACATTGAATATTAGTCGCCGGTGTAGCGAGGCTGGTAAAATGTACTAGAATGGATTCTACGCTCGTCGACACGAATAATATCAGACAGATCTTCGACGTCTGGCTCAATTATATCCTGGCCTTTCCGCCCGTCGTCCTGGTCGTCCTCAAACCACGAGGCTGGATCGTCATCGTCGCTTTCCTCGTCATCGTCATCTTCCATATCAGACTCGCTCGGCTTATGGTTCCTGCAAAAATTCTCAGTCCGCTGCCTACGCCGTTATCCAAAGGGAATACGCACATAAATGCCCATATCCGCGCTTCTCTCTCCTGCCTGGTGAGTACCTCTCCCTTGATCGGCATGCCAAGTCGCCGTTTCTTTTCAGCGATGCGCTCGATCCTCTCCTTCTCCCTCATGTGGGCTTGCTGCTCAAGGTTCATAGCGTCTTGCAGGCTGAGTGTCCCAGGAACTGATTCGCCATACGCTGGTGCCTGTACAACGTCAGTATCATGTTCCGGAATGTTCATATGATGCATACGTACGAATTTGTGTAGGGCTCTGCGCTTTGCCTCAATAGTCCGACTCACAGGTGGTTCCAGTGCTGAGTCGACATTCATATCTCCTTCTCCCTTGATCTTCGCGTTCTTGAGTGCGCTGTTGATCGTATCCATTCCCTCCAGTTCGATCAACCGAGCCTCAACTTGGGCTTGTTGGATTGAGACTCGATTGACATACGTAGAGGTAGATGCCCCCCTGCATACCAGAGGGCTCGTAATTCAATGCGTAGTAGAAGCTGAGATGATACATACGGTGATGAAAGAATTTTTGCATTCAGGGAATGCAAGTCCTGCAGCTCACGTAGAGTCATTTCTTCGACTTGCTGTTTCGGCTTGGGAGCAGGTCGAAAGCCGGGTAGTATCGGTTGCTTTCGACGAGACATTGGGGATGTCGGAGATGGTGGCAGAGAGCGATTGTGCATGGTGCTGTAGGCAGATAACATGTAGGGGTTGCTGTAAACTTGCGTGGACCAATTTATAGTCATCGAAACAGTTGCCTATTTTGGAAATGTGGCGGTTTCTTCTCCGACGAACAATGGGTAAGTTACAAGTCTAATGCTGGTTACTCGAGCTTTCATAGCGCTAGATAAATCGTCTCTTATATTATTTAACGCGTTCGAAGTCGATCATCTCCCCCTGAATAGGGCTATTCGTGTCCAATTGAGTATAGAAGCTTCCTTCGGCTCCGTTTTATCACTACGCAGCACAACCCTACATGAACATGTCACCCTAAAAGCAGCGAATAAGCGACGAAATATCGTGAGGTCGGTTTGACATACCATTCCAGGCGGCATGAATTCGTCGTTATCAGGCTCTCCGGATGCAGGACCTCTGGGACCCCCTCTGCCTCTACCAAGACCACTGAAGCCACCTCTGCCGTGGAGTGGCCCAGGACCTACAGGGTCAAACCTCGCTCCAGGTGGTGCACCCATTGGTGGAAGGTAACCATCTCCGCCCCATGGTCCCCGATCACCGAACGGACTGCGCCCTCTGCCAGCACCAAATATAGGATGATCTGGACCGACAAACATACCATCACCACCACTACCAGGGAACAGAGGAGGAGGGGCAAAGGGATTTGCTGGAAATGGGTCTAAATCCCGTCTTCCGATTTCAAGAGGATTGTCTGGAGGGATATGAGACGGTTGATAGGGTGCGTATGGGGGTACATGAGGCTGTGGTCTCGCCGGAGGTGGGTATCGAGACTGCGGAGGTTGGGATCCTCCCGCATTTGTAGAAGTATCTCCTGCTTCCTCTGTGTAGCCGTCTTTCTGGAGACCAGGAATCAATTTCTGTAGAATTTTGAGCTTGATCTGAGATGTCAAGTCGGCAACACGATTGGAGGAGATGAAGCCGTGAACAAGGGGTTGTTCGTTAGATTCAGATCCAAGATCGCGAGGGAAGAACGAAGGAGAGACGAAATCATTCGTAGGTATGTCAAGCGAGGCAACTTTGTCGCTCTGTGCTCGAAATTAGCACCATGCATCGATTCGGATGGGCGCATACGTATACATACTTCAACGGCAATTGCGTTCACAAGCGTACGACCACCCAGTTTGGAGACATTAATGACGAACTCAAGGCTGCTTTGATCATGTCTATATTTGAACGTGTAGTGGCCGGGGCCATCCTTGTTCCATCCCTCTGGGAGGATATTCGCTGATGTCAAGTTTGGGACCGATGTTTCATCCACGGCAACAAGACGAAACGCTACAGCAGTAAAGATAGTATGAAGTAGAGCTGCGATTGCATCCTGAGGCGATGCTAGAACCTTAGAAGTAGGAGGCAATAGAGTGGGAAGGAGCGAAAGGAGGGCTGAGGGGTCCAGGATGTTTGTCATCGTAACAGGCAAGGAGACTAAGGGAGTGCTCATGACTAATCACGAAGCTAAAGTCCAGAGAAGCAAACGCGGACAAACAAACATTCTCTCTTCCACCCGACTCATAACTCTCAAGGATATCAGAATGGCACGCAGGGATAGGTCGTATTCGCCAGAGACTTCCAATAAACGGGTAAGACCATCTCATCGTTCTTCACCCCGGTCTCCGTCGCCGACGAGGCGCAATACCCAAAGGCCCAGCACTAGACCACGGCACGACGACCGAGAAAGAGATAGAGACTGGGATAGGCCAAGGGACCGGGGAGATCGATACCACGACGACAAGTATCGTGATGAAAGACGAAGAGATTCTCACCGAGATGCGCGTGATGACAGAAGAGACGACAGAAGAGACGACCGCCGCCGCTCCAGGTCTAGGGAACGAAGACCTCCAACTCCTCCTCGAGCCCAGCCCTCAACAGATGCTGTTCGAACACTACCTCCGGAGGACGAAAAAATGAAAGAAAAGAGGGCGAAACTCGAGGCTTGGAAGAAGGAGCGCGAGGCAAAAAAGGCGCTGGACGAGGCAAAGGCGAAAGCCATGGCCTTGGCTGGAAAGTCTGTCGCAGGTGAGTTTACATCGGTTTACATACCAGACATGATTTCCCAACACTTGATCCATTGTTTTCATAGCTCCAGCAACCACTGCGCCGAAGCCAAGCGGCCAGCTAAATCGCGTCGCACTTGGTGGACTTGGATTGAAGGGCCTACCTCTGAAACCAGAGTTCTCCAATGCGGCGAAAGGTACTCTCGCCGCCTCCCTCGACGATGCAGTAGAAACGAAGCGCAAATTGGAGACTTTGGGGGATATGCCGGCTATCGATATGACGATGGCCGAGGGAGAAGCAGGTGTGGGTGACCTGGAACTGGACGACGACGACGAGGAAGCGAACAGAATGGATCAAGCGTTGAAAACGAAGGCTAAAGACGCCATGGATGTTGACGAGGACGAGGATGTTGATCCTTTGGACGCGTTCATGAGCGGTGTCAAGGAAGAAGTGACAAAGGTTAATTTAGAGGACCTGAAGAAGATTGATGGTGCTCCAGGTGGCCGTTCGCGCATACGGTTAGATGAGCGCATGGTGGAAGACGGGATGGAAAGCATTCCTGAGCCTGCAGTTGCCGACGAGCTGGATGCCACTGACCTCAACCCAGAGGATATCCTTGCACTAGCTGCCAAGAAGGCAAAGAAGAAGGAAATGGCGACTGTGGATCACTCTCGAGTCAAGTACGACTCGTTCCGCAAAGAATTCTACGTCCCACCTCCCGACATTGCTGCGATGACAGATGAGGAGGCTGATCTACTTCGACTCGAGTTGGACGGCATCAAAATTCGTGGTATTGATTGCCCAAGGCCAGTCACGAAATGGAGTCACTATGGGCTTCCTGCTAATTGGTACGTACTTTCTAGCCTAATTCCAAGGGTTCTCGCTGAACTAGCGTTTTCTGATGTAGTCTCGATGTCATCAAACGCCTTAATTACACTGCGCCAACTTCCATTCAAGCTCAGGCTATCCCGGCCATCATGTCGGGTCGTGACGTTATTGGTGTAGCCAAGACGGGCTCTGGAAAGACGATCGCATTTTTATTGCCCCTCTTCCGTCATATCAAGGACCAGCGTCCTTTGGATCAAATGGAAGGACCTATTGCCATCGTTATGACGCCGACTCGCGAACTGGCGGTTCAAATTCACAGAGAATGTAAACCATTCCTGAAAGTCATGAATCTGAGGGTGCGTCACCTTTTTCTCCAATACCTGAAATGTCCAGTTTCTCATTAATTTTTCCTGAACTAGGCTGTCTGTGCTTACGGAGGCTCTCCTATCAAGGACCAGATTGCAGAGTTGAAAAAAGGAGCAGAAATAATCGTTTGCACTCCAGGCCGAATGATCGACCTCCTGACTGCCAATTCCGGCCGCGTCACCAATCTCAAGCGTGTCACCTATGTTGTTCTGGATGAAGCGGACCGTATGTTTGACATGGGGTTCGAGCCTCAAGTCATGAAGATCATCAACAATATCCGGCCTGACAGACAGACAGTTCTCTTCTCTGCTACTTTCCCGAAGCAGATGGACTCGTTGGCTCGGAAAATTCTGCGGAAGCCCCTGGAAATTACTGTTGGTGGTCGTTCGGTGGTCGCAGCGGAGATCGAGCAAATCGTCGAGGTGCGCACAGAAGACACGAAATTCAACCGCCTGCTCGAGATTCTTGGCCAAATGTACAACGAAGATCCAGAGTGCAGAACATTGGTTTTTGTCGACAGGCAAGAAGCTGCCGACAACCTGCTCCGTGAACTCATGCGGAAGGGTTATTTGTGTATGTCCTTACATGGCGGCAAAGATCAAGTTGATCGGGATTCCACTATTGCGGATTTCAAATCTGGAGTCGTACCTATCGTCATTGCAACGTCCGTTGCCGCTCGTGGTTTGGACGTGAAGCAATTGAAGCTTGTCGTCAACTATGATGCTCCGAATCACATGGAGGACTACGTTCACCGCGCTGGGCGAACAGGACGAGCTGGGAACAAAGGAACTTGTGTCACGTTCATCACACCCGAGCAGGAGAGGTATTCCGTAGACATATACCGCGCTCTGACAGCCAGCAGCGCGGCTGTCTCGAAGGACCTCGAAGAATTAGCAAACGGTATGTCACATCGCTCATTTTGTTAAGAGAAAGTTCTAACATTTTTATTCGCAGGTTTCCTAGACAAAGTCAAGTCCGGGAAGGCTCAAGCCGCTGGCTCTGGATTTGGTGGCAAAGGTCTTGACCGACTTGATAAGGAGAGAGATGCAAAGGAGAAAGCAGAGCGCAAAGCATACGGAGAGCCCGGAGCTGGCGACGAAGAGAAAGCAACGGCCACGGAGGAGAATGTCGCGAAGGCTACAGCATCCAGCGCAGATGACATGACATTCGGAAATTTCAAGGTTGAAATTAAACGTGGCCCTGCACCTGACTCCTGCAAGGGACTTCTTGGTGTCGGAGGGGCTGTTGCTGCTGCTCGACGCCTTGCCCACGCCAAGGAGGAAGAAAAACTTCAAGCGCAGATGCGCGCTGCCGAGGAAGCTGCAGCTCGGGCAGGCAAGGATACGGCTGCCCACAAACAGGCTCTAAGCGTGGTGGCCAAGCTCAATGCTCAGATGAGAGCGACCAAGCTGGTGCTGCAATCTCAACTGCAGGCGGCGGAGGATACTTCTTCCGGGAGGAAGGCGAATCCAGACTCTACCGACTTCCACGCCATTATCCCGATCAATGACTACCCTCAAAAGGCTCGTTGGCGGGTTACCAACAAGGAGACCATGGTCCAGGTATGTGTCCTGTTATAAAATGCTCTCGATCGCACTAATGCATTCAACCATAGCTCATCGATATGACGGGCGCGTCAGTTACTAACAAAGGTGCGTTTTCTGTAGACACGGTGTCAGGGTTGGTGCTAACAGCCATCTTTCAGGTATCTATTATGAGCACGGCAAAGAGCCGCCGTTTGATGGACCACCGAAATTGCATCTGCTCGTCGAGTCCAATGAAGAGTTCCGCGTACGTCGTCATCCTTTCGCTTGTATGGACGTTACTCATGCAATGTTTCACAGGTGGAACAAGCTGTCCGAGAGATCAAGCGTCTCCTCATTGAAGCCTCTGCAGCCGCACTCCAAGCCGAAATGCGCAATCCAACAGCAACGTCTGGGAGATACAGCGTCCTCTGAGCCGCCCCATGTCTTCCCTCTCTGTATCAACTTATATTGTACTCACTATACCATTCACTTTATATCGACATATCATAAATGCAGCGTAAACCTCGTCATCCAGATGTACACTGAGAACGAAATCTTGATCGAGAAAGCCTGAAGTGGCGACATCGTAAGCTGAACTATCTTTCGGGCGTGCCCAGATAATATCAATCCAAGGTATGAGGCTATGAGCTCATTGGTCTTGGAGAATGCATGAATGTTGAGATTCAAAGCCACACCCTTAGCCTACGTCTTGTGAGCAGTTGTCATCACTTCAGGTTACATCACACTTGATGGCTACGCTATGCCACATCTTCATGTCACAGTATGCGGATCTCACCACGCTATGACCTCGGCCATGCGGGCTGTTGAAGATGCGAGGGTCATGATCATGAAGAGGACAGAAGCTGGATTGTATTGTACAAACTTACAAAGCCCAGCGCATACTGCGACTGAGAGGAGATATGAAGAAGAATGTTCTATCTGTTCAGCCCGAAGCCTCGACTCCTCTGACTCGTGGTAGGTAGGCCGTGACCAGAGTCGTTCACTCTCTTTTCCACATCGGCAACTTTAGATTCAACATCGCGCACAGCCCCATCGATCCATTGTAGGCTTTCCAGATGGCTGCTCAAGATCTGGGAAATCTGGGCCATGGGATCGTCCGCAGGACCGGAGTCATTAGAAGGCAGCGAAAGATTGTTCACGGCGTCGATCATCTGCGTTAGGGAATCTGAGAGATCGTCGAGGTGGGTATGCAGGTCGGTCGCGAGCATATAACTTGAGTAAAGCGGAAGATTAGAAGCATGCCGGTCGGGTATCGATCACTACTCACTTTTTGTCGCGCTCTGTATCAGCAGGACCAGTGTCAAGCGCCCGCAGGCCGCCTCCTTGGCTACCAAGTATCTCCTGGGTCATTTTCTCATAAGAATCCAAGGTTGATGCGAGCTCCTTCTGTTGTTGCTCTATATGGTCAAGCGATTGGTCGATGTCGTTTTGTTCCCGTTCCGCTGCTAAAACGTGGCTATAGAGGGAAGACAGCTGGCGAGTGAAGATCAAGATTATTGACCTGAACGTATGGATAATAGCGACATACATTATTTCCATTTTCTATAAGGGCACGATCCCACACGGCCACCTCCCCGGCAAACTTGTTGAATTCTCGGACATGGGTCTCTAATTCCGTGGACCATTTGTTCACAATCTCCTCGATTGTTTTACCTCTCAACATGGAGGGTGGAGCCACCGCGACAGTGGTGGTGGTCGCCGAGGTTCCTTGAGCGCCAGGTGCTAAGAAAGCATTGAGTCCTGACTTCGAGATTAGGTTCCTGATAAGAACCTACCTGCGGCCTCTGCGGGCTTTGAAGATGCCGTTTGACCGAGGGAAAATGTGCCCATACCTGAAGCTGCAGGAGCATCTTTCTTTTCGTCCGCTGGCTTCGCGCCGAATAACCCCAGTGTAGGAGTAGAAGTCGTGCCTGCGGAAAAAAGAATGCATCTCATTGAGAAATTATACGGATAACTACCACTCACCTGGGGAAACACCGCCTGTCTTCTCAGCTGGTTTGGTACCCAAGTTCCCAAAAAATCCCCCTGCAGGTGGGGTCGGGGTAGCTAGAGGACGAATATGTAGGTAAAATCGACGTGAAAGACAAATGAGACCTACATGTCGAGGTTGTCGATGTCGAAGTTGCAGGTTTGCCAAAGAGCCCGCCGCCAGAAAGGCCAACTGAAGGTGTAGGTGCAGCCGTAGCTCCTGGCGCCGGGACTATGGGTTTCTGAGGTTGGCCGAAAAGTCCTCCACTGGATGCTGCTGCAGGTGTGGTTCCTAGCTGCGATGAGATAGAGTACATGTTCAGAAGATATGGATAGCTACCCGTGGATGTGGTAGGTTGACCGAATACTGTGGTCAAATCGTCAGATATGGAAGATGGCTGTGAGTGATATGCGATGAACTTACAACCGGTTCCCGCAGGTTTTGCAGCATTCTGGTCCGCAGGTTTCGGCGGGAAAGCTCCCCCGAATAACGGATTGGTAGATGTTGCTCCGGCAGCGGGGGTGGTCGTGGTTGTGCTACCAAAAAGACCTGTACCAGGAGTCGTTGTGGTCGTAGAACCAAATATATTGCCTGGCGCGGCAGCAGGAGAGGTCGCAGGAGCAGCTGGATTCGTGTTACCAGTCGACGGCCCTCCGAATAGACCGAAGGAAGCAGGCGCAGTTCCACCAGTGTTGCTTCCAAAGAGCCCTCCAGTAGTCCCTGTTGTTGTACCCGCAGAACTACCTCCAAACAACCCTCCACCAGTCGCGGGTTTGTCTAGAGTAACGGTCGTGAATAAGATGGTTGTTACAGAAGA
The DNA here is from genome assembly GCA_014905825.1 of Lyophyllum atratum. Classification (NCBI taxonomy): domain Eukaryota; kingdom Fungi; phylum Basidiomycota; class Agaricomycetes; order Agaricales; family Lyophyllaceae; genus Lyophyllum; species Lyophyllum atratum. The sequence continues at coordinate 1,412,495 of JACGCN010000002.1, read as the reverse complement.
AGCTGCAGCTTACTCCCAAAGGGACTTGGTTGAGTGGTGTTGGAGTTGCCTGCTGCTGCATTGTTCCCGCCAAAAAAGCCTCCAGAGCCGCCAGTCGATGAGCCGAACATGCTTATAGCAGAGTATACAAGGAAAGCAGTATGAGGATGTGAGGCGCGTCGTTGGAAGGACGCGTTGGTGTTTGTGGCAAGATGTTTGCACTTCGACTTGGACCCTGACGGTGACGATTTCGTGATGGAAGGCGTCAACGGAAGTCAAGGAATGATACCTTCTCAACGCTCTTCCCACCGTCCACCATCCAGTGCTCCATGTCGCCAATGGAGCCCATTGAGAGGGGAAACCGGGCACGTAGCTCACTCCGTTTTTGCACAATGTTCACTAAGTAATGCTTCCTCTAGCCTATAGGTTTCAGCTCGCGATCCAGTACCCTCGTCCTGTACGGAGCTATGATATTTCGAAGACGTTGTCTAACAACGAGCTATAACGCTTCCATAGCCCAGAGGGATGTTTCGAGGAAAATACGTCCCCAGACATCTGGGCATTGTGTGTGCATCCACAGGTATGCTAGATTCACCTATAACTCGCTTTTGTTTCCTGACTCTTCATCTCAAAGGGGTGGATATACTTCTACAGCAGCTTTCTCAAAGTCGTGACTGACCAGGACGTCCGCGACCCAGATATTTCCGAACTTCTCATTAAGAACACATCAAACTATCCTCTGCCAGACCTTGATGATCAAATGGAGGTGCAGTTATTCGTTCAAACAAACATGGGGCCAGAAGGCATGGCCAATATCTTTCTCGTCATTAACCATAAACATTGCGTGGCTGCATACGACTTACACGAGGTCAGAGACCAAAATGTTCGCCTTCTCGATCCCCAAACCCGTAAGACCTAGATTCTTAATTTGTCTTATGGGTTTCATCAAGGCCTCGCAGTAAACCGTCGCCGGCGCCTTTATTTTAACTATCTCTGGAACCATCCTGCCCATGTACCCACTCCGAAGAGGGCCATTCCGGATGCTTCTGATGCATTGACTTGGTATTTTGTAAGATGCTTTCTCCACAACCCGCGTCACAAAGACTCAGTCGCCCTTACAGACTGATAATCTGATATCTGGTTCAAGATGTCTTGCCCCGTTCTCAAAAACTGAGTGTGAAGATCTATCCAAAGTTCTCCGGCAAATGTCTGGTTGGTAAATCTTGGTCCCCCGTATTTCGCTCATTTCTCATTTCTAGACAGAGCCTTGCAATGATGGGTCGGTTGCAAAAACAGTATTCCTGGCCTGGTTACTTCGTGAGGTTTGCAGCTTCCGAGATTCCGAATACTATGGACAATATACCCAGAAGACTTCCCAAGCGCTCCGGGACGCAAGAACGCTTCCGCCAGGCCACAGCACTCGTCGACCGCCGCCATCACTCTTGCCATTCGTTAACTTGATTATCAATTTATTCTTCTTCGGCATCCCTCACACATATTACGCGCATGTGAAGGTCAGTTAATGCATCACCGTATCTCAACTGCTTATAACATGTTCTTTGCAGGCCTCCAGCGAATATCGCGGTCGGTTATCAAATGTACAACAGAATTGGGAGAAGTACATTGAGAGGCTGGTTCGAGAGTACTCACACTTCCTCCTCATCGTAAGTCCTTGCTTTTGTGTATTGAACCATCAACTGAATTGTCAACTTTCATTACTTTGGGTGGGAAGTCTACTGTTTTGCTCTCGTGCGTTATATACCTCTACCACTGTCGGTCTAGCTCTTACTCCGTGCCAGAGCTACGGTCGGGTTGTTGGCAGTCCCTGAAATAGATGAACCTGCGAGGGTGAGCGCAGCTATTTCCGCCCTCACTTCACTTGGAAGTATAATTGTGGGTGTGTTCTCAATTTGGAGGCACCAAACCAATACCCGCACTGCTGATTCTGTGAGTCTTTCACTTCATTCCTGAGAACATCACGTTCATACCTACCCCACAGTTCACGTACATGCACAACGCACAGCACAATTGGCTGGGACTATACGGACATGCGATGCTTTTGAGCTTGCCACCTGTGCTCCTAGTGTGGGCCATCCTAACGTTCACAGTATCCATCGTTGCCTACGCGGTCCAAGGTATCACTGGGGTGAATACTTTACGTCTTAGCTCTGCTTGGGTCATCCTTGGCACATTCACCGTTCTTCTCGCAGTTGTTATGGCGGCACTTTACACCTTCTCTATCATCTGGAAATTCCAGCGCAGATCTTGGAGAATCGAGCATTGGAAGGCACTCTGGACTAGACGGCGCAACCGTAACATTATACCTGACGCCTAGAGACGTACGCCTTTAAAATATACCCAGTATTTATCCCAAATCGGACTGGCTTTTTTGTTGCGTGTAATCACCGGTGTCTTCTTGAGTCGGAGGCACCAAACCTAATCTCTCCGAGACGGACACAATCAGTCATTCCTCCGTTCTACCAAATCAACACATGCACTCACTTAGATCGTCATGTCTACAAGCTATAGTTATAATTTTTGCACATGCACATGCACAATGCACAACGCAGTTATTGGGAACTACGGGGGCATGCGATGCTCTTGCGCTTAACGCCAGTGCTCGTTGGGTGGGCCGTCCTTGCATTCACACTGTCCGTCGTTACCTACGTAGTTCAAGGCATTACCGCGGTTGGGGTTGACACTTCACACCCTCGCTCTGTCTAGATGATCTTTGGCACGTTCACCATTCTTCTTGCCGCTGTTGTTGCGACGCTTTATACCTTGTCGTTATCTGGAAGTCTCAACATAAACCTTGGAGAATTAAAACACTGAGAGACACTATAGACTAGGCGGCTTACCTTGGGCATTCCTGCAACATTTTACCACCCGAATCATATATAGCATATACGCTCCGAAGGTGTATCCAGTAGCTATTATTGTCAAGGACTTTCTTCGTAGCTCGCTGTAGCTCGTAATGTTTGGATGAGGAAAGGAGACGCCAATCGCGATCGCGTGACGGATAACCTCCAGTATGATGGATACGCATCGATCCCAGAATCGACTATTTTGCATCCTATCACCACCACGATGTCGAATACGCCGACCTACATATACAAGCTCGTTCCTTCGGATCTGATTATCCTTCCCCTCCCAAAACGACTCCCTCTGAGTGCTCTTGATACCAACGACAACTTTATTCACTTGTCAACCGCGATCCAGCTTCCGGGGACATTGGCACGGTATTTTGCGAACGAGACGAAGATGTATGTGTTAAGAATCGAGTACGAAAACGTCGAGAAGCACATTCGATGGGAGGATCCAAGAGGCAAGAGTGAGTTCGCACTAAATCCTCTCGGACATTACGACATAGTACTGATCATCTATAAACAGATCCTGGTGATATAGGAGCCGAGGGTGTTTATCCTCACTTGTATAATGGGGGGCAACTCGGAAATGGAGAAGTAGAGAATGTGTTCGTGTTGGAGAAAGGCAGTGACGACTGGGATGTAGAGAAGATTCGTGGAGAGGATTGGCTGGTTTATTCACGATGATACTGCACGATATATATAGGCTACGTAACGTCTGTTTTCGACAACTGGTTAGTAACACGACACAGGTTAACTGCCAAGGACAAGTACAGAGGCTCCTCCGTCCCTCGTGACTCTCTTTCTGGTCTGCATGACCAGATATCGACGCCCGAACTGAGACAGAGCCCTGCTGTTTATCCCTTCTGAGGAAGTAGTCGAGGCAAACACTCCAAGCGCCGAGGACGCAAGAACAATGGCTTGACCAGTCTGTTGGCATGTTGTTTAAGGAACAGTCTCACTAACGATACAGCAAAGAAGACTTGCTTGGAGCTTGACGACCTTGTCGAACGCGTCGCTTCCCGTAAAGTCGGCAGAAACATGCTTTATGAGATGCTCCCACCACGAGGGTGATGAGAAGCGGTGGAGGATGACCACGGTGCAAAGATCAAGAAACACCGGCGGTATCACTGTGGGCTCTAGAACAAAGAAAGGACGAGTCAGTCACCGTCAGAGCCTTGCATCTTGCACGCACCTTGAGTGCTGATGATGACCCGCATAGATAAGTGTCTTTGTTGCCGAGTTAAAGCCAGAAGGGCATTTGTTAACCCTGACGATCCTCGCGTCGATGATAGGTACTGATATTCAGGAAATGTTCTCAATATATGAAACCAATAGAACAACATTTCTCACCTTGTGGGCCTCATCAACGACTAATACTTTCCCGGTCCCAACATCCGCACGGACGAAGAGTCTAGTGATGATTTCAAAAAGTCCACAGGCAGACACAGGGTCAATGAAAGGATCAGAAAGATCTATGATAGTCAATCTTCCTGCAGCAAATCGAGATGGTTGACATGCGCGTCCCTTAGCGCGGCCCTTGGAAACATGATTCTTCTTGTCCATGAAGGATGTAAGTAACGACATCCGTTGTTCCAGACCAGAGATCTGGGCGGGGTTGAAACTCTTCTTCTGAACATCCAGGGCTTGCATAAATGCTTGGTACGTGTAATTCTCTCCAAGTTCTCGGAGGATTGTCTATAAAACATAAGACCAGATTAAAGGCGAATGAGAGCCGACTTACCAGGATCACCTGAACATACAAAGGTGCAGAGTCGGACGACCCAACAGCCATCATTGATAGGAAGGCTTGAGCGTCAAGCTCAGATTCGGAAAAGGTCAACGGTTCAACAACGACATGGCTGCCGAGGGGCTCATAAACTGCGCGCATCGTGTTCAAGGAAGATTGTGACACAAAAACGTGAATTGCAGGTGGCGTAATTCCCGCGCTGCTCGATGCTGCGAGCCATGCAACCTCGCTAGGAAGAGTGCTTGGGCCACCTTCTCCGAGGTAAAGAACAAGCCCAGAGAGCGGCTTCTCCAAGGAACCGATCGATGGACAACCAGCAACGAGCATATTCTCCAAAATTACCGAGACCGTGTGCGATTTTCCAGCCCCTACGAAAAACAATCACCAAAAGAAAGGCAAAGATCATGGGCGCGAACATGCCTTGAACGCCGCATACAACAGCGGAGAAAGGAGCGTTCTAAGATGGAGCAAACACGTAAGTCTATGGAATACAACTGGCGTTGCTAATCTTTACAGTGTTTAAGTAAAGTCGGGGGTCTTCAGGGATGTCGAGAGAAGACTTGGAGCTGTTGAACCCGATAAGCGCTAGCCATGCAACTGGGTATCCATGCTCACTGAATAGACATCAACCGTCCCATAACGCCGTACTGGTTTGCAGTTCCAGCGTATCCAGCCATTTCATATGCCTCCCTTGTTACCAAAGGGGCGGTCGATAGGTCATGCTGTTGTACGTGTACTTGACGATCGCACAAGTCATGATCCAGCAAGGAAAATTCGGCCTGAGTTGTGAGCTTAATCATAGGTACGGCACTGTATTGAGTCTACACTTACCGAGGTATCGAGGTCAGTGTTCATGTAGTGAGCCAACTGGAAAGGATAGTGGTGTGAACAAGTATATAATTCAGACACAAATGTGCTGACCTTTTATAACAAGGCGACAGGATGGCGGATGTCCGTCAGGCAGGGATCTTTACATACGCCTAGACGAGATATGGCATGTCTCTGAAAATAAGAGGTAATACGCGCTTTGTGACAGATTTTTCATTGGCTGTCCGATTCTTCCATTCACGTTTCTCGCGATCTTCTTGCCCATTCAGATCATGGTCAGAATGTACCGAGCGACATTGTTAAGTGCAGGCAAATAGCTGCGCAGAGGCGGGGCGCCCCGTCTCCCTCGATTTCTCGACGAGGGCCTAACTTCCCGTAGGTGCTTCTACCTGCAGCATCAGCGCGAATTTCCATGCGCAACATCGTATTAGGTATCTCGGACTGACCTTAGCGGGAATGTTGTAATAATGATAGGCTCAAAACGTATCGGTGTTCTTGGAAGTGGGTATCAGTGGTCGATGTGGGCGCTACTCGTAAGTGTACCGTTACGTAATCCCTACCATTCTGGCGTCCGAGTCCCAGCTACATGGTCTCTCCTACACAGACATATCAGCCTTCTGCGAAGCTCAGCACCCCGACTTCAATAACACCACTGTCCGTCATCCCAAATGCCTCTTTTCGATATCCCAGGATGGTCTGTGACCTCGCCTCCCATTACTGAATCTTCCTCCCAATCCAAGAAGCGTAAACGACCTGCAAGCGACACTCATAAATTACAATCAGCGGAAGTGAATCTCGAAAAGTTAGTTAAAAAGTTAAAAGGTGGTTCGTCGGTGGATGATCAAGGGAAACACGGGGAAAAGAAAAGAGGTCAAATGGGACTTCTTGGGGGAAAACAAAAGGCAGAGAAACAGAAGGCGAAATCAAAGGCAGATGCTGTGAAAGGGCAGAAGAAGATATCGCGACCCAGGCCACTAAAGGCTACCGAAACGGACTCTGCTTTACCTCTTAGACCCGCGAAAAGGGGGAAAACAGAGCACACAGTTGAATCGTCTTCGGCTGTCGCTTCCACGAGGAAGTCGCTGGATAGCTCTACAAGCGGTCTGACGGCTCTTCAGCAAGGCATGAAGCAAAGCCTCGACGGAGCGCGCTTCAGGTGAGTTCAAAGCTTCCGCTCACGCGTATGTCTTGAAATTGCCCTACATAGATTAATAAATGAAAGCTTGTACAAAACGGACAGCCATGAAGCACACCAGATGATGAAAGAGGATCCCCGTGTCTTTGAAGATGTATGCTTCCCACAAATCACTGCTCTGACACACATATTCAATTGAATCATAGTATCATGCCGGTTTCCGTCACCAGGTTCAAGTATGGCCTACGAATCCCGTCGAGTGTTATATCTCGGAGTTATCTGCGTATCCGCAGAAGACAGTCATCGCAGATCTCGGATGTGGGGATGCGGCCATCGCTCGTGCCCTCATTCCTAAAGGGATGACTGTTCTATCTTTTGACCTCGTCTCCGACGGAGAGTTCGTGGTGGAGGCCGACATCTGTAACAAGGTCCCGCTTCCCGGCTCGGAGGGTACGGAGGACGGCAAGTCAGACGGTGAGGGCCATGTGGTGGACGTAGTTGTATGTGCTCTCAGCTTAATGGGCACTAACTGGCCGAATTGTCTGCGTGAAGCATGGCGGATTCTCAAGCCCGGGTGTGTACTTATTGCACCTTTTCCTTTACAAACTTACTCACGCGTCATTATCTGTGCAGTGGAGAGCTAAAGGTAGCCGAAGTAGCGAGTCGTTTCACAGATGTTGAGGAATTCCAAGCTGTCATAGCATCGATTGGCTTCCGACTGAGGTCTAAGGTAAGGCTTTTTCTCTCCAAGCGTGCCACCGACTACGACTTAGAGTTCCGTAGGACGACAGTAATTCTCATTTCACATTATTTGAGTTCAAGAAGATGGCAAGGACGAGAAAAGGCGATAAAGAGTGGGCAAAGCTGTTATCTCGAGCTGATTTGCTCAAACCCTGTGAATATAAACGACGATAGATACTGTAGATAAGATAATACAGGACCGGATCTTATCTATGATCCTAAACCCCGCACAACAGGGGCATAACCTCCGCACATGGCACGCGTTTGCCTCGTTCTCGTCTTTAACACCCTGGACGTTTTCAGTATCTCCTCTTACACTTCCCCCTCATGAGTCCTGCAAGAATCAATGTTCTGTCCCACCCGATCGTCAACGCCGAATTGTCGAAGCTCCGACAGACTTCAACCGGTCCTAAAGAGTTCCGCGAGGTAAGGAAACAGTGGCGAACATTCGCATGTACTGAGCCCATTACAACAGGGTATCCACCAAATCAGTCTGATTTTGGGACTCGAAGCTACCCGGACGCTTGAAGAGTCGAGTTTTCAAGGAGTACGTGGATGGCCCACAGACCGATCTTACCCTGTTGATCAATCATTGGGAAACAGGAAACACCTGTGGGCCCCTTCACGGGGACCGTGATTAAGCCAAGGATCGGCTTAACGCCTATCTTGAGGGCTGGGCTGGGCATGACGGATGCCTTGGTAAGTCACCGTTATCAGATCAAGCGTCAAAACTCACCACGACGCAGTTAACTTTATTCCCGTGAGTACACCCCCATGACTCCACTACAAGTCTTATGTGCCGTATCTCCAGAGCTGCACCAGTATATCACTTAGGTCTATTCCGAGAGAAAGTGACTCTACAGCCAGTAGAATGTGAGTATCCTCCCCTTTACTTATGGTGTTTTCGCTCACCTATCTTGTCAGATTATTCGAAGCTCCCTCCTTCGCCGCCTGTGGATCAGGTTTTCCTCCTCGACCCTCTCATCGCAACGGGTGGGACGGCGTGTGCTGCACTTGCCATGATAGTGGATTGGGGCATCCCTGGTTTGTCGCTGTCCGATCTCTTTAGCCAAAGATTTCTAGAACTGTTTACTCCAGTGAAGGATGTCAAACTTCTCTGCGTTTTAGCCTCTCGAGAGGGTTTCGCCCACGTCCAAGCCGAATATCCGGATCTCGAGGTAAGTCGACGTTCGTACACAATCGTCCATTTATCAATCCAGATTAGATTTGGGTCGCTGGCGTAGACGAGGTATTGACTTCGGAGGGTATCATCAGCCCAGGGCTTGGAGATACAGTAAGCGCAATGTTTTAAACTGTGATTAGCAGGCTCATGAAAATGGCATAGGGTGATCGTCTCTTCAGCACAATCCGTACATAGATACCATGCGCGAATGCGCTGTGAAGATACTAACGCAAGGACTAAATAATACGAACGTAGCGCTCACCTTGTATGTATATCGTATGCTACATGTACCTTCAAGTATGTAGAGCCAAATTGAAATTTGTCCGGGCCGGATTTCTTTTCGCGTGATTGAATCGCAACACGTGAGGGCAGCTGAAGACGTGCTTCTGAGCACGAATTGCTTCATTCATTCACAACGGCCAGTCAGCGATGGCGAAAATACTTATAGAAAAGTGTGGTCTGCTCTACTTAGTCCAGTCTCTACCAAAATGACTTTCTCCAAGACTTCAGGCGCGTCGACACCCTTCTCGTCGACCACCACTCTCTCTTCACCCCCATCTCCTCTGCTCAAGGGTTCACCAGATACTCTCGAGCAGGATGTCTACTACAACCCCCGTCTTTCGGCATCTAGTCTCGTGGAGTTCATCGCTTCACGACGAAACTCCAGCTCTACCGTATACATATATGATCTTGCCGAGCAGGCAGGCTTTGGTACTTTAACAAAAGAATGGGCGAAATCTGGGTCAAGCACAGTTCCAGTCGTGGACCTACAAACAAGAGCAGGCGCAGGTCTGAGTCTGGTCGGGAGACTATCGGAAGGGACGAGTCAGGATACTGTCAAAGGCGCTGTATTGACAGCCTATACGACCCCTGGTGGACTTTCCATGATGGCGCCATCGCTCTCCCACCTACCGACAGCCACACCCACAAGCAGATTGGTCATTCAAGTGCCAACTTTGACCTTTATTGGCGAAACTTTCTCACTCTCTCCTTCATTGGCGTCACTTGCATCGACATGGTTTACGCTGCCGGAGAACATCGTGGTACTCCTTTCTGCTACCCCTCAGCAGACCGTCGACTTTGCTGCGATCTCTTACAAGCTCACACAATCCCATGTCATCCATCTATTCGACCAACATAGCAGTTCTCGGGAGACCGGACATTCGATAGCTCCGTTGTCCGGAAAAGACGACTTGGATACTAGTGTTGCAGAGGTCATCAGTAATGCGGGTTACAGGTTCTTCGACTTTTTCGGTGATGCTCAGGCGCACACTGCGATTGTTTTATTGAATGGGCCCCTCGCGTTGGCCGCCGCCGCCGCCGCACATCGAACTCCAGGCCTCGCTGTTATCGTCGTCAATGTTCTTCGTCCGTGGGACGAGGCCGCCCTCCAAAGCATCTTGCCCAAGGGTGTTGTCAGCGTGCACATCATTGACGACGTTCCCAACACCTCTACCCAAGGTGGTTTGTACGTCGCTGTTTTCGGTACCCTTTTAGAGAACAGGGCCGACATCTCAGTACATGCGCATCGAATCACGCCTTCTAAAACCCAGGAATACCTGAACAAGGAAGGGGCCTTCTTTAGGTTCATTGGCACCATCACCTCCTCTGGCGCCGGCAACATAGCATCTCTTCACTCACCGAATATGAAGAGGGCTGTCTTTTTCAGCAGCCCGCAATCCCCCCTGGCAGCCTTATCACGCCTCACAGAAAATCTTTTCGCCTCTAGCAAAGGAATCAGCGTGCGCTCACTGACCGACTACGACGCGTTATCCAAACCCGGAGGTATCGCTGTTAGCCGTCTGCTTCTGTCGTCGAAGGCCGAGTTGACTGACTTCCTCCCACTGACCATTCCCTTGTCACTCGACCCAACAAGCGAGGGCACAGTCGATTTCCTCGCCATTTTAGACCAGAACCTCTTGAAGACCCATTCCGTTCTGCAGTACGCAAAGCGAGGGTCCCCGTCCTCGTGGTCACATCATGGTCTCCAGAGGAGTTATCGTCGAATCTTTCGTCTGAAGTGGCATCCCTGATCGCGGATCAAGATTTGCGGATTTTCACTATCAATGTGAAGGAGATCGCTTCCAAGATTACAGGAGACGCTGGTCCAGCGACTGATGTCATTCAAGTCATCCTTGCTCATCTAGCATTTGTAAGGTTGTATCTTGGAGGGGCGGCGACGGAGTCAACTGTCCTCAATGTGGTTCAAGCGGAGTTGGGTGATATTGCCTGAGGGCATTGCTTTAGCGAAGATCAATGCACAGGCTTGGTCTGCTTTGGAGGAGATTGAACTTACACCGCCCTCCCAAGCCGGTTCACCTTTGAAGGCTTTTGAATCCAACGCTATCGCTGTCGAAACCGACGACGGAGATACCTTTGTCAATGGTGCCCGGCTCGCGTCCTGGCATGACGCCGCCAAACATCTCATCTTCCCCTCAGCATTCACACCCCCTTCAGAATCTTCGTTAGAAGAGTTCCCTTCTAACCCTGCTCTGCGACCAGAAGTCGCGGACCGTACTTATCTCGTTGCATGTGCCGTCAACCGCCGCCTCACCCCGCTCGAGTATGATCGCAATGTCTTTCATCTCGAATTCGACACCACCGGCACAGGCTTGAAATATGAAATCGGTGAAGCTCTTGGGGTGCACGGGTGGAATGACGAGAAAGAAGTGCTCGACTTCTGCAACTGGTACGGCGTGGATCCTGGCAGGCTTGTGACCATTCCCGTTATCGCGGGCGAGGGCAAGATGCACACCCGAACTGTCTTGCAAGCGCTACAACAGCAGATCGACCTCTTTGGGCATCCTCCCAAGTCCTTTTACACAGATCTTGCTGCATATGCTACCTCTTCTGTCGACCGCCATGCCCTGCTGTTCATTGGCTCTCCAGAAGGCTCGTCGACTTACAAGAAGCTCTCCGATAAAGATACCGTTAACTTCGTTGACGTTCTTATGAGATACTCAAGCGCGAAGCCGGGGATTGAGAAGCTTTGCGAATTGGTCGGGGACATCAAGCCCAGGCATTACAGCATTGCAAGCGCCCAAAGTGTCGTAGGGCAACCGAGTTGACTTATTGGTCGTCACTGTGGACTGGGTGACCCCAAGCGGTGAGCTATTAAATACCTCAAATCCTGAGAATGTCTTCTTACTCAGGGTAAAAATCCAGGCTCTCCTCGATATGGTCAATGCACGAGGTACCTCGTCGGTCTGCGGGTCGGCCAGAAGGTAACTGTATCGATCAAGCCCAGTGTAATGAAGGTATGCTGCCTGTATGTCTTCTCCGCAGTCGGGCGCTAATGCTTCCGCTATCTCTAGCTGCCGTCCAATCCCAAGCAGCCCATCATCATGGCTGGACTCGGTACGGGGGCGGCCCCATTCCGCGCATTCCTGCAACACTTCGCCTTCCTTGCCTCACAGGGCCAGGAGATTGGGCCAGTCTATTACTACTTCGGTTCTCGGCACCAAGCCTCGGAGTACCTCTACGGAGAAGAAATCGAGTCTTTTATTCTCGATGGGATCGTCACCCGTAGCTGGTCTAGCCTTCTCCCGAGATGGAGCCAAGAAGGTTTATATCCAACACAAGATGTTGGAAGACTCCGAGGCACTCGCGCAGATGTTGTATGATGATCAGGGCGTGTTCTACTTGTGTGGTCCTACATGGCCTGTCCCGGACGTGTACGAGGCGCTCGTCAACGCTCTTGTGAAATACAAGGGTGCCGACCCAGTTAAGGCTGGAGAATACCTGGAAGGCCTGAAAGAGGAGGAGCGATATGTTCTCGAGGTCTGTACTCCTGCCTTTTTCGTAGAGACCACACTAATTGACAAGGTGAAATATCTAGGTTTACTAAGGGAGGATTTACAACACGAGTCAAATTTATCACATAAGGGATTTCCTAGATGTAGCTTTTCATTATATGATCTTTATCGTCCAGCTATTATATCATGCGGACAGGAAATATCTATTTACATAATCGGATGTACTGTATGCACGGGAGGAACGGAATAAAAGGTCCGGGAGTGTCATTGGCTGCTAGGTGGCCTTGACGGCATTTGGTACCACCAACAGATATATGTACCAAGCCACAAGTGCGAAAACAGTGAGTCCAACGACGGTGACAGATACTGCCATAGCAATCTTTCCACCCTTGCTGAGCTGAGGCCCAGCACAGGCGTTGGGAAACACTGGATCGCAAGGTAGACCTTTCGGCCGGACGTTCTCGTACGCTCCTACTTCCAAGGAAGTGAAGAACGGATCGTTCGAATCATTCAGGCGTGCATCGCGGCTAACGTTAGCATTGGCGCGTTGTAATCAAGAGCAACCTGTTATTCGTCAGCAAGAGCACGAGGCATAACGCGCATAATGCAAGGCGCACACACCTCCGTTTCAGGCCAATCACTCCGGATATCGTAGTAGTTGTCGTGCTTATTAGGACCGCCAATGACAGCACCATAAAGTACATATGCCTCCTTCTCAGGAGAGGTATCAATGTTGCTTATGTCGTTTCCTCCGGCCGCCATCGCCGAATGTGGGTTCGACGGCGAGTTTGGATGAGAGCCCACAATGTATGGCACTGATATCATGCATTAGCCTTCAACTTGTGAAAGGTGAGTGCCGATACAGACCGTACATTGGGTTGTTACCCAGGACGTAATCAACCTGAGTTTGGGCAAATTTCTGAAGTCGGGGAGGTTATAAAATGAATGAAGAAGAAGCGGAGCCATTTACGAGATATGAAGCTTTCCTCTCCGGAGATGACTGCAATTGGGGCATATCGGGTCAACAACATAGCAGCGTTGAGGGCTGGGTTGAGACTCGCAGAATCAGAGTCACCGTCATAGTAGAGGAGGCCGTCTATGTATCGTGCGCGTTAGGAAGGCGTACAACTGTTGATGAAAAGAGGTAGTCACTCTTCGTCAGGTATCCTGGCCCTCGGGTATTGACAACACCATCGAAGTATCGCTCAGCCTCAGCTTGCCATGCAGTAAGGTTTCCGCCCAAGTTAGAAGACTGAATGATTTGGGCGAAGAGCACCGCTAGACCAGGAGTTTTTGAGTCCCAATTGAATACACCATTTTGTCCAGCTAAATTGAAATTTCGATAATGGTCCTCGGCTTGGTGGAAAAGAGAGCTTGAATTAGTTGCTCGAGAGAGAAGAAGCGCAGCTAGCGTCAGGTCATCGCCGTACGAAGATGATCCATAACTAGCGGCTATAGCTGATATTGAGGTCTGATAAGTCCTCTGGCCCCCGGTTGCATTAACGGCGAAGGAGTAAAGTTGCTGAGCGTGAGTTAGAAGTTTCTCTCCGTAGGATGAATTTTGAAGAGATGCTGGCGAAGAGAAGGGCCCGCCAAAGCCCCTGTTGGAATAAAGATTTGAGCACGCAGAAAATGCAGCAGATGCTCCTGCAGCTGCATCTGTTCCAGGGTTGGTGTTGTTGATTTGATAAGATGGTCGAAGGATGGGATGTTCTGGTCGCCACCCCAATAGGCATTGTCCAAATCCGCTGTTTGATACGATAGGTAAGGTAGATGAGAAGATTGGGGTGAAACTGACTGTTTCCAACAAGAACGTACAACGTATTTTCAGAAGGATGGGCCTGGAACTGACTTAGGCACGGAGCAAGAAGACAAAATGGTTTGGGGTCCCCTTACTTTCATAAGCCAATCGAGACCCCACCGTAACATGTCGTCGAGGTATGATGTTTGATTCGTCGCGTCATAAGCTTAACAAAGGGCAGATTCGTACGCGAGAATCCAGGACAAAGTGGATTATTCTGACCTTTTCCATAGTCTGTAGCTCCCCAGCATATGGACATGAGTGTGGCACTCTAATAACCAATGAGTTTCGTCTGGAGAACTGCGGGAAACCTGCTGACCAGTGGATATGTTGCCTTGATGTAGTCTGCCTCGCGTTAGCCTGGCAAATCTTTGCACAGAACCAGGCGCTAACCTCCTGCATCAAAATATCCGCCTAAGAAAGCGGTGAGTGTGATACCCGGTCGCATTAGGCCTCAGAGCATACCACTCAGATCCAGACCAGCATCCTTTCCATCACTCGTGGTACTTGAGTTTCGCCACGAGACGCGATTAGAAGAGGGGAGAGTCTCCACTCCGTTGGGCTTCATAAAAATACAATAGATTTCCTAATAAAGTAGACCACTGAGGGTTTGGTAGCCGTCCAGTTGTTTGTCGAGCTCCATCAGTAGCAACAGGTGGTATAAATGGTGGATTCGGAAGAGTCAATTGAGCAGAAACCGGGCATGAGGTAAAGAAGAATAGTAGGGCCAGGCCATAGAGGAGTGTATAGAGCATTGCACAGTCGATCCACGTCAGACAACACGTTGAACTTGAACGCGATGTTCAAGACATCCCTGCGCATGCGTCACGTGCACGGCTATCTCAAGCTTCGAATTAACTTCCGATCCCATCATGTTCTATAGCAAGACCCATTCGACAAGTTACGGCTCTATGTGAGAACTCCACCATTGCTACCCAGATATCCCGCTTTGAGTGCTTATCTCCTTATGATCCTTGGGCTACATCCTGCGCATGCATCAGCCATCCCGGGCCAATGGCCATCATCGAACATCGAGTCACACTTTCTGCTGGTCTTGGGCTGAAACGCTGTAATCTCGAAGTACATGAGCTACGGAGCTAAACCGATCTCAGGAGACGGATGTGCCGGTCACGCACCTTTTCCCTTTGATGTGCTGACTTGACGTTTGAGCCTGGCCACGCAGTGGTGTTCCTGGCGCAGGTTTTTGACTGATTCAGCTACGGTTTCAAACTGGCTTTTGGCTGTTGAAGAGTTGGGCCAAGTACTGTTGATATCTTCTATAGACCCTCCGCGTCAATGGGACAGTGCTCCAAATTCACATTGACCTTCGATTAATCTGCTGAAACTGACAATGCATGCATGTACAACGTGCCGTGTCCATCGTACTGTTACACGCCCCCATGTGTGGCTTAGAACCCTGGAATTGAACTTCTACAACCATCTCGATCCACGCGGTTTGTACACGTCCTTCGGGTTGCCTCAAGGCACACGACTTATATGCTCCCGCGATTCGAGAATTCTTTTCCATACTGCAAGAATTCCACTGTACCAACCCCACTGAACCAGATACTCTCTCATGTTCTACGATATGAATGAACCGACCAAGGATATACGTCCCGCTTCACCGCCCCAGCCTCAAGCCCATCGAGTGTATGTCAGAAACACCAATCACCTCAACGTGATTGACTGACCCTTTGGTCCCAACCCCTGCAGCGGATTTTGCTTCGAGCAGCTGAGAGGTATGTGTGTGTCTTGGCTTACTTTGAACGTCTTTTATAACTCTGTGGATACTCATAGGTGAAATACTGAACATGCTGGGAAATGAGACCTTCTACGGAGACAAAATCCAGAAACTCGAAGCGGAATTGAATGTCTACAAGAGGGCATACAATGACGTCGACTCGGAAAGGCGACAACTTGAGAAGTTAAAGCAAGATGCGGTAAAGGACAAGGAGGATCTGGAAAACCAAATTAAGGTGGGCATTCTAGTTATATGTTCAGTGCCACAAGTCAAAACTCATCGTACGAAAGGGTTTCCGCGTTGTGACTCTCCTTGATGGCGATGGCGCTATTTTCTCTAGTGAACTTATCGCTCAAGGCAGAGCAGGTGGACATACTGCGGCGCAGAAACTGTCTGACTCTATCCTGCAACACATGTCATCGACTTATGGAGCTAATCAGTATCAACTGTGGGTTTATGTGTTTTTAAACAAACGCGGGCTGGTCGACACCTTCGGACGCGTTGGTAATATGATGGCAAAACAAAAATTTGAAGACTTCATGATGGGGTTCAACCAGGCCGCTGAGCGGTTCTTAATGGTGGATGTCGGCGATGCGAAAGAGGCAGCAGACGCCAAAATAAAGGGTAAAGCCGCCAATCCTTGTCGTCATGGACAATATCTCAATCTTCCACAGCACGCCTGGAAGATGAGATTCGTCTGCCCCAAACATATAAGATTATCTTTGGCGGTGAGTCCGACGCCTCTTCGAGATACCGATATCTGACGTTTTTCTAGGCTGTCACGACAATGGTTATGTCACCAATCTCCGTTCGCAAATCACTGCCGGATTCAAACAGAAGTTAATCCTCCTCCGAAGCTATGCCGACATGGCTGCTGGAATTGCGGATCTCGAGCTCCCAGTTTTGACCATTCCTGAACTATTTTTGACGCAAAAACTTGTCATATCGCACCCCTCCCAAGTTACATTGACTGGTCAGACTGGCCACATCAATTCTTCTCCCCGGGTGGGTCCAGCTCCGTGTCCGCCGTCTGTACCCATGCCGCTGGGACTTCCGGAACTTGATCAAGGTCCTGGCACTACCCCGGAACCCACGATACAGGCCGAAGTATCTATCCTCCCGCGTCGCCCTTCCATTCCATCAAGTTATTCTTCTGCAGTTCAGCACGCCCAGAAACGCGTTCCAACTCCTGACTTGGACTCAAGCGGTAGCACCACAAGTGAGGCGAGCGATGATCTCCCAGAGCGCCCAGCGCCAACATTCGCGCGATCTAGACATGTTAACCCCAACATCGTAAGTTTGATGCTGTGACGAAGCATGCTGATATGGTTTAATTCTGGTCCTGACGAACGTGAATTATTATAGCCGTTATCGAAACGTATGTGACATCAAGCAAATATTCTGTCCGGACTGTTGCGCTGATCGGCGGTCTAGATAAACCTCCTCCGTGTACCTTGTTCTATCTGGCGAACTGCAAACACGGCGCTGAGTGCAAGTATGGACATGACTACCTCTTGGAAGCCGACCACTTTGCAGAGATCCGCGTGAACGCAAAGAAGGCACCCTGCCCTGCTATCAATAAAGGTGCGTGTGCCTAGATCCACGATCCTCTGTCATCCGTCGTGTCTCATTGCCTGAACGCACTGTAGGAGAAACTTGCTTGTGGGGCGATGAATGTTGTTACGGCCATTACTGCTCGCTGTCGACCAAGTGCCACTTTTTCAAACAGGGACGCTGCAAGTTTTTGGGAGGTGAGTATTCTGATGCTGTGTTTGACGAGTTGCCTGATCTTAGCCGCCGGTGCAGCTGACATGCACAAGGAGCCGAAGATCGCTGATGAGCAAGTTTGAATATGATTGAGATGAGCTGGAATGACTATGATCAACTATACTTACCTATGCTTTGTGTATACAACCTATGCCATATGAATGCCATGCGACGACCTGTGTTGCACTGGGGGAAGTTCAAAGTCAGCGAAGGCGGTCGAGGAGGTATTCTCCCGCGGGAATCCGAGTGTGACAAATCTCTTGTTCGTTCTCCCTCCATGGCAAAACATCAATGCAGATGGGCGTTTTCGTGATGCACCAAATCATGATGGGTCCAGTGCATAACGTAGGGGCACAGCAGCAGGGGATGTATGTGTTTTGGTTTATGGCACCCTTATAACGGGTTGCGTTGCCTGGCTAGATCCTGTTCGTGTGACTTTCGAAGCTTCTGAACCATCTTCCCCGTTCGATTGGTACCTTTCTGGCAATAGAACCCGGAGAAGCCGCTCTTTACCTTTCATTTGTATGGAAGACGTCGTCTTTAAAGCCACCCCACGTTGACTCACATCGTACGTCTTCATTCCCGCCTCCCCCTCAACTACTCCCTCAGCCAGCCTGTCATGGCTACTCAACCGCTGGCCGAGGCCAACCAGCAGCTCTGGTATGGTCTTTTTCGGTGTCTCCAGTTGGTAACTTACGTCAGAATTTTTTTCACGTCAGGGACGAAACCCTCACCCGGCTTCTGAGTAGCATTCTCCATTTCACCTTTGATTTTCGACATTGCTGACGCGTCAATCATGCAGCCCTCTCGACTACCACGGTCAAACGCAATGCTGAGCTTGAGAATCGAGTTTCAGAACTTGAAGTAGAGATTTCTGTTTGGAAACAGGCGCACTCGGTTGCACTCGAGGCTTCCGAACGCGAAACCAAAGCACATAATGTGCAGGTCGCCGCGCTGAATAGGCAAATATCAAATTTGGACTGTTTTAGAGTACTACTTTTTCTACCTCTCTCCTTGACCTTGTTTCCTAACCCGCGCCACAGAACCAGAATCCTCTTATCTTGTGCGTTATCAACGGCGACGAGAACATATTTATTCGGGAGCTTCTCGCGCAGGGGCAACAAGGTGGAAGGGCAGCGGCGCAGCAGCTCACCAAATCGATTGCGGAGTATCTCTCAAACGAAGATGTTCATATTTTTGGTCGCCTCTCCTTCTGGATCACGATTTATTATAACAAAATGGAGTGGGACGACATCCTTAGAGCTCATAAAATGTGCACTCCGGAACAATTCGAAGGTTTTCTTACAGTGAGTCAAACTATTCGCCCTTCCCACTGGAGGTATTGAGTTATGGGGTCAGGGATTCAGCCAGTCCTCGCCCCGCTTTTTAATGGTTGATGTTGGTTTCAACAAGGACACTGCCGATTCCAAGATAAAAGGTGGAATTTTCTATGTTTCTATGGTTGAAATTTTCATCAGCACTAAACACCGGATCTAGAGTATTTGCAGACATACACGCGTTTCCCTCAAACCTTACGCGTCTTCTTTGGCGGTAAGAAACCAACAACTGCGCATGGACCAAAATATTTACCGTGGGCGGCTTAGGTGGTCAATCGGACGTATCGGGCTATATGTCGATGTTCAGCACACTGGAAAAGGAGCAGCTTCTTGGGAAAATAGTCATGCTTCGATCTTCAAGTGAACTCGATGTCGACGCCAGGCTACCCTCCCTTCCTCGGTTAAATGTGGACAGGTTGTTCATGACGGACCGGCCGTCAGGAAGAGGTTTCACGAAACTTACACCATTGACTGTGGGCTCATTCAGCACCGTGACAACAAATGGTGGACTCATAAGTCCGCAGTCCCCGGCTCGAGCAGGTGGTCGCATGATTGATCCGTCTCTGGTATAAAACACCCCCTTGATAATCGTGGCAGGACTAATCTCATGATCACCGCTTTTATTTTAGCCTTTACATAGACGTATGTTGCACCTCCTCTTTTTCGCCGATAATTTGATCCAACAATCTCAGAAAATCCGCCACCCTGCAATGAACACTATTTGATGTCTTGTTCGAAAGGAGTGAGCATTTCTGTTTCTGCCCTCATACGACACATGAACATCCGATCAGGCTGCTGTATGCAAATACTCGCACGATTATATCTTGACCCCGGAGCAACTGGCCTCGCTCGCAAGCAATGCCAAGAAAGCTCCGTGCAATTGGTTGAAAAACAGTACGTCGAGGACTGAGGCTCGCTCAACCTTAGCTGAAGCATCTCCGTTTAGGCGTTCAGTGCCCATATGGAGAAAATTGCTGCTGGGGCCATATTTGTCCCAATGGACCGAAATGCTTCCATCTCAGCAAGGGAAAATGCTGGTTCAAAGGGGGTATGCGGAATATACTATAAAATATACAAATACTGACGAAATATACAGAAGCTATGCATCCTTCTACCGCCCCTAGCGAGCCGTCGACCTCGACATCTAATTAATCCAGTTGTGCTTCAAGACCCTACGGCTATTCGTCGCCCCTGTCGCTTCACACATACGTATATACCTGGCATGATCTTTCTATTCTTTCGGACATATGTAAATGATATTTGGATGGAGGTTAGTCACATTATATAGTTACGATTGTGGACATACTACTCGATTAGAACGCTGATGTTGATCTTGGCGTCGGAGAGAGATGGATTGTTTGTTGTTGGAAATGGCTGGAAATAGTCGTCAACTGAATCTCGGCAAAGGGCGCGTGTGAAATCGATATGTAGCCAACTTAGCGCAGCTGTGGGCAAGCCAATCCATCGCCAGTTTCATCTAGAATATAGCCATGTCCACTGTGGGTCGAGATCCATCATCTGTTGCCACATCCAGTTGACCTCCGTCTTGTGTTTAGAACGAAGACCAAGATGATCTTAAGCCTACCACTACCCCAGGTCCGCCAAGTGGCACGCTCGATCCAATCTGTTGTACTGATCATCGTTTATCCCTAGGCTACAAACCCAGTGCTGCTAAATCAACCGATGAATATGCTCAGCTTGATGCTAACGACGAGAGCTTGGCTCGATGGAAGGCATCTCTAGGCATCGTTCCTGGTGCAGCTGGTGGCGCTACAAGTGGACCCAAGGTCAGCAAGAGCAAGCTCTGACTAACTCTGTTATATCTGACATCCATCTAGGTCACTGTCCTTACTCTCGAGCTCGACTCCCCCACATTGCCTGCAGGGAGGAAGATCGTGTTTAATCTCAATGATACCGCCAGGCTTGCCGACACAAAGAAAAATCCGATCGTCATCAAGGAGGGTGTGGAGTACAAGTGAGTCTGGAAACCATCAAGTATGCCAGGAGTTGACGGCGAGTATCGCAGCGTACGCATCACTTTCAAGGTGAATCACTCCATCATTTCGGTATGTTCTATGAGTTGTTGGATCTTCGTCCAGTGTTGATTGAAACATTTGACACTCAGGGTGTGCGATACATCCAGCTGGTGAAGCGAGCTGGCGTCAAAGGTCTGCTTTCAGATTACCGATGATCGTTATCTGCTCACTCCCAGCCGTATAGTCGACAAACTTGAGCAAATGCTGGGGTCCTATGGCCCTTCGCCTAATGGAGAACCCTACACGAAGAACTTCGAGCCGGAGGAGTCGCCTTCTGGTATGCTGGCTCGCTCTGGTTCCTATTCAGTTCGAAGCCGAGTGATCGACGACGATGGAGAGGTCTATGCTGGTCTGTTTGCTTCAACCTATACTCTCTGGACCCCTATGCTAACCATGGAGCAGACTGGGACTGGTCCTTTAAGCTGGCCAAGGAATGGTGAAGGGACTGGTGATCGTGATTCATTCATTTATTTCGGGCCATGTATATTGTCACCACGCGTCATTTCATTGTATCAATTCATACCCTATACACGCAAGTATCGCATTGAGTCGGATAAGCGATGTCGGATACCTTGGTCCTGAAGAGCTGTACACTGTCAGTGTAACGTTGCCAGGATCGTGACAAATTACTGACGCGTGACTTGCAATTTCAAACGTCCATGACTAGTCTCGGATTGAGATGCCTGACGCGTCTTCAATCCAATCTACATCGAAGTACACGGTGCAATCCCCTCACCCGTAGGCTATGTCCCAAAGTCAACAACAAATACACGTTTCGCGTGACGCAGACGCGTTGTTCGACCTCGACCACACCCACGGTCGGGAAAACATGGGTGGATCGCTTGCCCCGAAAAATTCAACCATATCTCCATTTGACGCGCATTGACAAACCTATCGGGACTCTTTTACTCTTCTATCCTTGCGGTTCGTCCGATCCACCAAATCATATCATCATCACCCGCCGAATGACAATTGCCTCCAGCGTGGTCGATCACCATGGCATCATATGCCCTAGAAATCCCCTTCACCACACCTTTAACCTACCTCAGCCTATTCGGTCTCGGAGCGCTTGTTATGCGTGGCGCTGGCTGCACCATCAATGACATGTGGGATAAAAACCTCGACAAGGCTGTAGGTGAGAACTATCTCATGTATAGCCATTCACCGCTAAAAGCTGTCCAGCAAGGACGCGGGAACGACCTCTGGCAAAAGGCGATATCACTTATGGACAGGCAGTCGTGTTCCTCGGTGCACAGCTTACGGCAGGCCTTGGGGTCCTGACTCAACTAAACTGGTACAGGTCTGTGGTCCTCATCCTTCGTCCATGCATGCCTATAAGTGAGAATGTTCCGGCAGTATCCTGCTCGGCGCATCATCGCTGTCGGTCGTAACCATCTATCCGTTTATGAAAAGAGTGACTCATTGGCCCCAGGCTGTTCTTGGTGAGTCCTGGAGATTCTTGGAACTAAGGCACACTTCTGACTATTCCGGTGCTCTAGGTCTTGCTTTCAATTGGGGTGCTCTCCTTGGTTGGGCAGCCGTGGCTGGATCCGTTAACTGGGCAGTGTGTGCTCCTCTATATGCCGGCGGCATCTGTTGGACGCTAGTCTACGATAGTATATACGCCCACCAGGTAATTTTTCGCCATCATTGCTATTGCCATGCTTCTGACTAGGCAATTAGGATAAACTGGACGACGTACATGCCGGGATCCGATCAACCGCTCTTCTGTTTGGAAACCATTCGCGACCAATCCTTAGTGGCCTCTCGATATCGTCGATGTCGCTGATATCATATGCCGGATACCTAAATGGTCAGGGATCGCCATTCTACCTAGGCATTGGAATTGCTACTATGCAGCTTGCTCGCGTGCTCTACCGGACTGACTTTGACAGTCGTCCCAGCTGCTGGAAAGGGTTTGTTGGATGTGGTTGGGCCGGGTTCTGGATCTGGATGGGCGCTCTGGGTGATTACACACTTCTCATGTACAATTCTTAAGACATCAGGAATATGCATCTGCCATTGAGGGTCGTACATCATTTTAGGGCCATCGTTACGACATCGTGTTTAGTAATTAAGTACGGTAGTGGCCGCGGAGGGCCAAGGGGAAAATAGCACATAAATCTACCTAGATTGAGCGGGAAAATGCAGGGGAAGTATATAATACAGATGCAGGGGACCAGAACAGGATAGTGAAAGGGATCACGCAGAACTGCTATACGAGACAACAGGGCGAAGACGAGATTTTAGCCAGCCTTTGAAGCCAACGACAAAGAGCGTCCAACAGAAAGCAAAGCAAGTGACTGCAACGGCTACATTCAGGAACATCATGACATCTAAAATTCGGGCGTCATTCCAGTAATTACGGGCGAAGAAGACTATGGCAACATACCATCCTCGACCCCGTCGCATGGCAGCAATCATGACCTCCTCCGTCGAAAATATAAAGACCAGGCCCCCACAGGCCAGGAAAAAGCTACCAAGAGCTTCCGTCGGAGGACGTGAAGGGAGAACGGACTTTGGAGGGCTTAGCCACAGGAAGAAGTAGGTCAAGCAACGGAGCACTGAGAAAGCAAGAAGTAGGTTTCCCCAAAGCGCGTGGATTTGGACCTGGAGAAGGGTTTAATGATAAAAATTTCGTAATGATCTTAGTGGAGAGAACGCACCTGGAAAAGATAGGTCTGGGTGTGTGCAGCCATGGCGGCCCCGGTGACACCAATGACGAGGGCAGGGAAAGGGTTGAAGCTCGCCGAGTAACTAGGTGGCTCTACGACAGCGTCTTGAGGTAAATCGTCATGGCTTATTGAGGCAAATGCTGAAGCAGCTAGCCAGCTGCGAATTTTCTTCGATTCAATCCCCATGCCTATGAACCGCATTGAGAATGATCCGTTTGAAGAGATTTCCTCGAGGCTCACCAACAAGACCAGCGAAGCAGAACATGACCTTCGTGGTATAATCAGTGAAGCTGAAGTGTAGGAGAATCAAGTCATCCTTACTGCGATCCCGATGTGCTGGATTTGTTTTGTTGTAAACGGGTCCCCATATTTAGCGCCAAATCTCTCCATCCACATGTTTGTTACCCCGTACTGTGAAAATGACAAGAGATTCGGTGAACTCGGCGGAGACATAACCTCTCTTAGGGGCTTGGTTCCATGCCCAACCAAGTTCAGCAAAGGATCCAAGGAAGCGAGCGAAGGAAAGCAGGCCATACAACCAAAAGATGCCACCCTCTGAAATTAGAAATTAAACTGAATTAGATTTGAAAATACCAAGGATTAAGAACGGAAGCAAAAAACATACTGATCAGGTGGGCCAAGCAACCGTTGACGTAGCTCTCTCGGCATCCGCCTAAATTGATGTCATCATCGAGCAACGCATGACTGCTGTTAAGACGCACCGGTGTAGATGACGACTCCCAGCAACGTTTGCGCAAAACCCGCAATCACAAGGAATCTTTCCAACACCGCGAAACACCCCTTCCCGATTTGACGAACGAGTCCCACTTTCGAAGTTAACGTGCCTCTCACATCTTGTATCTTATCCACAGAACGCATTGGGGAAGCGGTCCCAAATATTGTCCCTTCCGACGCAGTGGATTGTTGTCGAGAATGTTCACGACGGTGGTGGTGTACGACATTGTTGGCCCATTCTGCGGTATCGCCACTGTATTCCTCAATAGGATCGAGATCTCCTGATTGCCGGACCGGAGACAGGCTGATCTTGTCCTGCTCGAATTCCTCTGGTTCTCGCACCACGAGCCTGCTGTATTCTGGTCCAGGACTGTTGCGGCCAAGATCCAGGCCGAGGATGGTGGACTTCCAGAATGTCTTGACCGAAAACTTCTCTCCACTTCTCCAGAATGCGACGATGCGACGCAATATAACGAGAATATCGATCGCTGACAGAGAAAGGGCGAGAAGCAGGATCATATACCCCTGCTTGCTGTGAACGGCGCCTGACAGGTGAAGTCAAATCGAGGAGCAGTGAGCTGGATATGGCTCTGACTAACCTTCGTACCTACAGGAATCATTGAAGAGTTCAGATTTCTCGGATGCCCAATGCAGCGAGCGCAGATCACTTACATATTAGGCGTGAGTTTCTTGTACAATCCACTTGAGGCGCAACCGAGTGCACAGAATGCATAGAATGTGACCATGGCAAAACCGTGGCCAGCATGGTTGACGGAACGCATTGCGATGCCTGATTATGATCATTAATCACCATGATAGCGAGCCATATACAACTTGTTCACCTATGGGAAGCGCGACAAAGAACGCGAGAGACATAAATACGATGTGCGCCATCATAAAACCAGGGTGGCGCGTGCCCTCTCCTGCACCCTCGAAGTCAATTGTGTAATACGACGGGGGAGTCGGTGTGTGGTACATCGTGACTTCGGTCTCATTCAGCTCGAGGAGAGGTGCGGAATGAGAATTATGGTGGTGCCCCCCATCCCTCGATACCAAGAGACTCTCGGACGCATGTACACTTGCAGCAAACAGCACGGAAAGGAGGGCCAGGACAAGAGGGCGAGCAGCAGGCCTCTGGGAACGCATGTCGACAAGACTGGGAAACGCGGTTCGACTTCTGCGTCTCGATTTTATACGGGCGTTTGTTGAAGACTGATGGGGACTGGATGATTTGTGATGATTACTTGGGCCAACAGTAAGCAGACTGCCGCTTCGCCGAGCGCCATATCTCTCAAATCAATGCCGAGGGTCATCTTGTTTCAAGAGGAAGTCTCGCAATGAATTCATGGTAATCGGTACATCTCCGATCTAGAAGTGACATTCTAGGTTGTTCCATATTTGGTTATAACTTCCGTAAATAATACGACCCCGATCCCATATTTCAGGACTCGATCCGCTCATGGCCAAGGTCGATCCGCCGCCATCCTCGACGACCGCTGCGCGGTATCTGGCGCCTCGAGAGCTTATGTTTTCACTCAATAGATCACCATTGGCCATGACCCACGGCTTCCACGTAATCATTACGTACACCATCGTTCGTAACACTCCGTCGGTCCTCGGATCCGGCAGAACCGTGAAAGAAGACACGATAGTTCTGTACCTCGTGTCTTGCATCCTGACCTGCACCTGGAATTACGAGTGACTCATTCTGCCTCATTCGGGTGCACACGCAGCCTTCACGTTTACGAGGCAGGCGCCATGGACGTTTGGGAAAAGGCTCGACACTTCGTGTGGGGCGCAAGGCCTCCTACGCAGGCGGAGAGAAGGTTGTTACTCAAGATAGATTGGTTTATCCTTTCCTACTGTTGTCTTATGGTATGTCCCTCATTATCTGAGATCAAGATGCGATTGATCTGTGCCGTGAAAAAGTATTTCACGAATTGTAAGCCCGAAGACACCTATATCATCAACCGCACGCCTCATGAATGCATGACCATGGACAGATCTAGACCGTTCGAACATCTCCAACGCCTATGTCTCTGGGATGAAGGAAGAGCTGAACATGGTAGGAACCGAGTTCAACGTCAGCACCAATTCAGACCACCAGTTGTGAACTTCAATTGAGATGCTCTCGCAGAAAATCAACACGATCTTTACCTGTGGTTACATCGTCGGAATGATACCCAGTGCGACGGGTTACACTCCTTCCCACATCATCGTCTGACAGGCACTATTCAGATAACCTTATGCTGCAAGTCGTATCCCCACGAATATGGTTCCCAAGTATGCAAATTGTGTGGGGAGTGCTGACTTTTGGGTAGATCACATCTCCTCGACACATTTCTCTTTCATCAATGACCTATTTCTATCTATAGCACGTCTGCTGTCCACTCCGTAGAGCAGGTAAGCAGACGAGCGCGGTCGTAAAATTCCCAGAACATGACCGAACTTGTGCACCAAGATCTATGTCATCCGTTTTTTCCAAGGAGTGGCGGAATCGTCCACTTTCGTTGGCGCTCACTATATTCTTGGGTCGTAAGATTTTTTACCTTCTCATTCAAATTCTGTCCTCATTACATCTCAAGGTGGTATAAGCCAGAGGAGCTCGGAAAGCGCTCTGGGATATTTACAAGTTCTGGGCTGATAGGAACATTGTATCCATTCCTTGCCACGATTACCTGATTGTGTCCTATCTGAACTGCTGGCAGGTTCTCCGGTATTCTGCAAGCTGCGGTATACAAGTATGTAGGCACACCTCTTTATGCGATGTCATCCTCACAGTTTACAGACATCTAAACGGACATGCGGGACGGAGCGGCTGGCGATGGTTGTAAGTTAACTGTCAAACCCTGACTTCCGAGGTCCAGCTTACCCCGTGTTGCGGGCCCCTAGATTCATCATTGACGGTGTCATCACCGTGCCAATTGCTCTCTATGGGTTCCTCGTGTTCCCGGACTTGCCCGCGACGACAAAGGCCTACTACCTCACGCCTGAGGTGTGTTGTCACCCAGCCTTATGCGACAAGCGGACATACCTACGGCCTTCCCTTGACCTGTCTGATCCTCTCCACTTTCTAGGAGCGTAGCTTGGCCTATAGTCGGGTCGAGAACGACCTTCAAGTGGCTCGTAAGCCGCTATCTTGGGACCTTGCTCGACGTGTTCTCACGCGTTGGAGATGGTACGGATGCAGCCTTCTTGTTCGTTTCCTCGGAGTTTCCCCTTGCGCCTGTTTTTCTGATGAATGTCCCACTGACTAGTTTGCTATCTCTGGCGAAACCGAGAGCTTTGGTTCTAATAATCTGATGGGTCAATGGTTAAAAGCCATAGGCGGTTACACCGTTGAACAGATTGGTTCGTTCCGACATGTTCATTGTAATCCTGCAGCCAACATTTTCTGAATATAGACTTTTACCCATCTGGCGCCACTGCCGTT
This sequence comes from Lyophyllum atratum, assembly GCA_014905825.1. Taxonomy (NCBI): domain Eukaryota; kingdom Fungi; phylum Basidiomycota; class Agaricomycetes; order Agaricales; family Lyophyllaceae; genus Lyophyllum; species Lyophyllum atratum. The sequence goes on along the minus strand of JACGCN010000002.1, from coordinate 1,384,735 downwards.
GCGATCGCTTCCACGCTCATATGTGCTACCTGGACTGACCACACCACTAAACGATGGCCCGTTCTTGTCTACATGTGTGTAGCAACTATCACGGCGTCTATCTGTATCCTCGTCTGGAGTAGTCCGACGGGTCTGAAGTTCTTCGCATACTGTCAGTCCTTCGACATTTCAAGTTCTTTCTGATTTCCACTTTCTGATTCCGGGAGTATATAGATATCGCAGGGGCTTCGTTCGCAGGCCAGGCTACGACGTTCGCGTATGTCAATGTTTGATTGATGCGATTTCAACCTTGAAATAACGATCAAACAAGGTGGGCAAACCAAATCTGCGCAGATGATAATCAAGAACGTGGGATTGTCTTGGCTTCGATGAAGTGCGCATCTTCAGTGGTCATTCCCTTCGACCTGGCTCATCGTTTGGTTTCTAGTATGTGGAATAATGTCGTAAACGCGTGGTGGCCGCTGCTCTTTTACCGTGCCACCGATGCGCCGCGGTTCCACAAGGGAATGATCACCATGATATGTGTGAGTGTCGCTACTCTGGGAGTAACATGGCTAGTGTGGTATCTGGAACGGCGGGAGTGGAAATCCAAACCTCGGGAATACATCGAGGATAAGGGGAAAGTGGACTCCGAGGATTAGCAAGGACTCCGAGGAATGATTGATCTGACTACAGTGAGAACTCACTCACACTGCAGCGGAGGACTAGCTTTCTTTCCAGCCTCAAGACAGGTATATATGTGTGTAGCATTTGGTCAATACCTACAGTTAAATGGAACTTCAAACTGTAAGTAAGACCGCCAAGTAGTCGGCGTGTCAGATCTGGGAGAAAGAACTGCTCTGCAGACGAAAGCACGCCAAGGTGTGAAAGGGTATACTTAAATTATACTACTGAGGATAAGCTCGCAGAGCAAGAGTTGAAGGAATCAGTCAGATTACTTGTTGGCAATCTATAGTACACGGATGAATAATCGAGCAACATGGATGGGACCGATGACGGACCTTCAGAATCCTGTTCTGTGACTGAGTGCGCTCGTCGACAGTGCTCTCGGTCTGGTTAGAGGCCCCGAAAGCGGGGGGAAGGGGAGCAGTGAAGGGCGTGAGGGTGGGGCCCCAGTTGATGCCTTCTGGGACACCGGGAGGAGGCAGGTTCTCCCCAGATCCACCACGAGCATAGCCCTGGGGACTGAGGACTCGCGCAGGTGGCTGTGGGAAGCTTATGTCCTGCTCCGGACGACGGCCTTGTGTGTGGTTGGCCCCGAAGGTATTGCCATAGCCAGTTGCTCCATGATTATTGTGATCATCGCTAGTCCTAGGGCTGCCGAAGCCCATGGAGAAGCGGCCTTTCTCCGAACCATAGTGGTGAGTGGAGTCCATAGTTGACGATGGATCAAAGGAGAGCGCCTCGTTCTGGAGTTTGTTGTTTCGCTTGCGCCTGAGAGCGAATGTAGCGATGGCGAGGATGATGACGAGGCCAATGAGACCGACGAGGGAAAATACCACTCCGGAGAGAACTTTGTTCTGAAGGAAGCCCTTGGGGGGTGGGACAGCACTCTGAGTACTGGAAGGGGCCGCATCCGTGAATGTTGTAATCGTGTGCACCTTGCCACCGGAAGTGGTTTCAAAAACCGACGGCGCAGGCGTGGGAGTGGGAGACTGGGTGGAAGTCGGGATGCTGGAGCTGCTCTGGACCGAGGACGAGGAAGACGAGGACGAAGACGTGCTAGTAGCAACAGAAGAGGAAGAAGAACTGGTAAACCTTCGTGAAAACGGGGAGAGTGTCAAGGGAAAGATCACGTACTCGCTCAACGATCCTGAAGCAGAAGTGGTACTGGATAGGGACCTATGGATTAGCAACGCCTTCACCCTTGGGTGAGAAGGAACAACTTACAGTGGGTGCAGTGGGATCAAACTTGTTAAATCAGGCAGACCTAGGCTAAGGGGAGTGGGCGTTGGAAGATCGCTGCCACTGCATCACGAAAGGTTCAATAACGCGTCGATTTTGAGAGAGAGATCTGCTTACAGGACATCCGTCAAGACTATCGCCCGGGAGGTGAGGGAGGCGTTTGTATATAATGTCGAAAGACTCACCATTGGGCAAGAGAGCTCGCCTCTCAGCGTGAGCCCGGACAGATCGGATCCGGTGCATAGCGTATACAGGGGGTAAGGTGTTAAAGGAGCGTGGCGTGCTATATGTAGCTCAAGTTTACAGGAGCCTGAGGGACAGTATCTGCCCGTCAAACAACAATGAGATAGATATGGGTATCGGGGAAGAGGCGGGGATGAAAGGGAAAACTCAAAAGGCAAGATGTGTGGCATGGTCGCTGTTTCGCATTGTTCTCACTCCACGCGAACAACGTGAATGGTGGGGCGTGTGGAGCGCATCAATATACCGAACGCGTGATCCTCTCGTTGGCATCGCGATATGGAGTCTAACATTTAACGGTTAACCTTCGGAAGCTATAAATAATAACAGCAGACTCCAGAGGTCATGATAGGTCATGATGCGAGAGTGCAGGCTGTGCTGAACATCAGGAGGTCAACCCCAGCCAGCGGCACAAAGGGCATTCTTGGTGACATCTGCAGCATGAAAGGACTTGCGATTATCTGTGTTATATGAAGCTTCCCATTAACCGTAGAGCGGTACAGACCAGTAATTGCAAAGATCAAGTGAAGATGGTGAACGCAGCGCTCAAGACAGACATAGTTGGAACTAAGTTGGAACGGTATTCGGTCAAAAGTTCCATGACAAAAAACACCAAGAATACAGATATAGAACATCAATACAGACAGTTAGGCATCCCGCTAGAAAATCCCATTAGGAACAGTACAGACTACATAGCCAGCATCAAAAGATAAACTCAATAAGTCTCCCCAGCCTTGCGCTCCATGATTTCGCGGAGCGGTCCGAGGAGCCGAGTGAACGCAGGCGCATCTAGAGCTGCGACCTTCAATCGAGGTTGCGCAACGGGTCTTTCTCGTTGCACCGCGCTGACGGTGGCGGCGCGCGGGGCGCGGCGTAACAGGGAGAGTTCTGTATGACATAGTCATAAGTAAGCGTGCTCGACGCCGATAAAAGGATGCAATAACTCACCGCCAAAGTAGTCCCCTTTTACAAGATGACCGACAGTAATTTCCTGAACATGCCCCTCCTCGCTTTGCTGCAACTTCGTCACCACTGCTTCACCCTCCTCGACGAAGAAGAACGTGTCACCCATCTCTCCCTGCCGCACAACAGCCTCACCATCATGGTATACTTTGCTAACCAGAGCATCCGCAATTTTACTCCTCTCAGGAGCGTCGAGGGAGGAGAGCAGCGTCACTGTAGACAAGAACTGTTCATACATAGTCCTTCGCCGATGAGCTGCCTTGAGGATGATGGTACGGAACGTTATCCGGTCCAACGACCAGAGCGTCGACGGTTCGATGGATAATACCGTCGCGGCGCGTGGGTGACCGTACATCAAAGCGAGTTCACCGAACGATCTTCCCGGCTTGCACTCTGCGACCTGCTTGCCAAACTCGGGGTGATATCCAGGCTGAATAAACATGTGTTCCGGGTTCAAAGCAGTCGACGACTGGCTATCGGTAAGCCATGTAGGGGGGAGTGGGTCGGGACGGATATAGCAGTGAAGGAGGCCAGACTCCACAACATAAAAGTACTCGCCGACGTCCCCCTGTCGAATGACGACCTCATTCCTTTCGACATTGAGTTCCCTCATGGCATTTAGGACGCCTGTCTCCTGCTCTTCGTCGAGATCGCGGAATATGAAGTTGTTTGCGATGGATGCCTTAATGCGGCGGATCTGGTCAGACGTCTTTGGATAGACGGGTAGAGGTTCATCGGTGCTGCTGTCTACGGCAATAGATTCCGCAGAAACGGACGTGCGGCGTGCAAATATCGCGGAAGTTGGGGGATGGAGGTAATCCCCAGGGTTATGGGACGTGGGCGTCGCAGGATCGAAATTGGCGAACGGATTTGCCGTGGTTAGGGGAGAAGTGGGAGGAAGCTCGTGGCGATCGTAGTTGTATGATGGGGAGACCTCGTCGTCGGAAAGCAGCGCGTTCCCCGGGACGTTCAGCATGCCGAATGGACTCTCTGCGATGCTCTGGCGCAGAGATGAACGCTGGCTGTGATTGGGAAAGAGATGGGATGAGGATGAGGATTCCGTCAAATTTAGTGGTGAATCAGTGTATATATGGCTGGGGAGATCGACGGCGAACGAGCGGCGCTGGTTAGCGTTCGCGAGAACATCACGCGTACGCGCTCGCTGCTCCTCCAGACGAGACTGGAACCAACTCGCGCAGAACTGAAGAGCATCCTTGGGCTGGACGCGATGGACATCGCGAGTGAGGTCCTTGACGAGGCTGTCAAAGGTCGACATGGCCGGCGTAGACGATCGTGGGTGGGGTAGGAAGTTGAAATTGACTGTCAACGGAACTATTTACAGGAAAGCGTAAGTACAATCAATATCCCACGTGCTCCCGCCCATTGTACTTTCCCCTGGGCCCTCGAGCTCAGACTCAAAGGCCGTTTCATCTTCAACAAAGCATCAATGGCGCCTGCGCAGTGCCTCCATGTCAAACAACGTGTCATTCAATCCAACATCATACACTCGTTCCAACCGTAACTTGTAGTACATCATTACCTACCAACCAATACATATCTAATCAGAATCGTCCACCCATTCAGCAGCGACTACGCGCTCCATGTATTCGCGGATCCATCGGGGGCGCCGATTGTACTGTTCGAGTAGCTGGTTGCGAAGCCGTGCTCTGGCGTCATTGGCGATATTCTCGCCATCCGTTTCAGCTGGAGGGTCGGCGTCGCGAACATTTGCTTCCGTCCTAATTCTGCCCTCCCTCCGTCTAAGAGCCACCCTCCGTCTGTTCCAAACCGCCGGGTGAATAGTAGTCACGAGCAAATTGAGTAAGGTCCCGAGTTTGTGCGAGAAAGTGGGCTCTGCTGTGCTGGTTCCGCGAGTTTCGTCGAGAATACGATCTTCTGCCGCGATATTTACATTGGCGAGGGCATCTAGAACAGCTCCGGCCTGCAGATCAATTTGAGCCGCCGCACCTCCCCCAGGTGCGTTTTGCTGAGGCCTTGCTACTTCGACTGGTGGGTTTTGGGCGTGCTGGGCATTCTGAGGAGGTTGCTGGGCAGCCGCCTGAGGATGCGGCCGATTCTGTTGGTTCTCAGCAGCGGCAGCACGCAAGCCACGGATAAGACCGTTCCGGATAGGCCGCCATATCTCGTATAGCATCCAAGCGAGGATGAGAACACCGAATATTGGCTTCCGTGCTGGCGCAACAAAGTAGAGCAAGAGCAGGGTCCGAAAGGCGAGCATCACAAGGGGCGCTAAGAGTGGTCGCAGGGGCATCTCGCGAAGTGCGGGTATGATCTGGTTTGGATTAGGGTTTTGGTTCTGATTCTGTGCCACGCGCATCTGGGGCAAGCCGAGCTGCTGGAGCAGCATGTTGACATTAGGCGGTATAGGTACGGTTTGGGACGGGACAGTGCGGGGGTTGATTGTATTGGAAATTGGTATCGCAAGTAAAGAGAATGTGTATGAGAGGACTTCCAGGGCGTGAAGCTGCAATAGTGTTGGTGATTCCGAGGGAGTAGTGAGTGATAGAAAGTTTTGGCCTCTGTAGGGGGTAGAATTAGCATGAAACAATCCTTACAGAGACTAGTAGTACTGACTCGATGGAGACACGTTCGTATTTCAGTCCTCCCTCGGAGGAGGGTGGAAACTCTGCATCTAGGATAGCTGGCCACATCCAACCGTGCCTTTCGACTGCCTGGACTGACAAGGTTCGCAATGCAGTTTGGTCACCATTGCTTGTCTGCACTGGTGTATCGCTCGAGAGGGCAGCCAAAGCAGCCTGGTGTTTGAATAAGACATATGCAAGAGGGTGTGGCGTGTTCGCCGCAGCGGCAGCGACAGTTGGCGTAGGATGCATTCGCGGTCGGGGCGGAGCCAAATTCTGGGGAGCCAGGAGGGGCATGCTGGGAGGGGGGGTGGGTGCTCGTGCGGGTGGCGGGATCTCCGGTGGAGATGATGACCAAGCGGAAGGATGGACGGCGAGATGAACGATTCGTGGCTCATCAGGAGACTATGAAGCAGGTAAGCCAAACTGTGATGAAGGTAAGCAGCATGTAAGGCAACGGACCTTCCAGAGCTCATCGACTTTCTCGTGGTCGACGAGATAACGGCCTCGCCAGATGATTCTCTGGCCATCGACCCGCGGGCTTCCTATGCATGAATTGAAGATCTCCTGCTTGACATCGCTGATTGTGGACGTCGAGGGAACCTTGACTAGAAATGAATGTGCGTAGGCTGGAAGCTCGACACGGAGTTCAACGAGCGACATGGAGGTTGTGCATGGAATGCTTCCACGTTGCGCTGGGTATTCCAGAGTGGTCATGTGACATTACGCATTACAACTTGGGTACACTAACAGTTACCCCTTCCCTTGAGCTCTTGTGGGCGAGCTCAATCATCTCAATAACAGCAGTTGCCTCCTCCCATTTCACCGCTTGTTCCGCCTCCTTTCGAATTGTGGCCCCCAGGTTCTTGAACAGCTCGATGTACTGACCTCGTTCCGTTGACGGCCAACTGGAAGATTCTCGGTGAATTTGAGCTACGTTTAAGGAATGAACGCGACATACGTGGACTTTCTGACGGTGACATTATCGGCTTCGATATTCTCCACTGTTCCCCAGATGGACTCGGGCTCTTTGCCATAGGTTTCCTCCAGAATGGCTTGCGGCGTGGGGATCACTTTGAGCTGGTCTTCTTGAATATCTAGGCCATACTTCGTGTAGGTTCCCTGAATGCCGCGGACGATATAACGAAGCTGTGGCGAGCGGACAGAGAGGATATGGGCTCTCAATATAGCGGTGAACGGGTAAGGACGGGCCGGACTCGCGGGGTAGTGGAAGTGAATAGTGAACTGATCAACAAGCGGCAAGGTCGGTGGACAGTCAATAGACTACACAGAGGGTGGAAGCTTACAGTATCATCGACTTCAGGGCTGCCCACTCCCCTAGTGTTCTGGATAAACGCTGTTAGTCTCTCCGGCCTCCCGAAGAGCGTCAATGCTTGGTCGATGAGATGGGCACCCAGGTCGTAAGTTTGACCTGCCGCCTGCCGCGGCTCATCCTTCCATGTCCCCTTCAAACCCTTGCGGTAACGGTCGAAACTGGAATTTTATCAGGCACCGATAGCTAAATCGTTGGAGTAGTGATTTCTCACTGCGATTCAAACTCCAGGAGGGTGCCTAGAGACTGTGGTGATGATTCAGGCAAGGCAAGGAGGCGTTTAAGTGCGAGAAAATCAGAATCCCATCGGCGGTTCTGGAAGGCGTACAGAACCAAGCCCCTTGAACGAGCAAGATCTCCCAGCTCCTTGGCTTGTCCGACAGTGGCAGTGATGGGTTTATCAACCAGTACTACGCAGCTTGAGAAAGAGTAGCTCGGAATAAATAATCTTGCGTTACCCACCATGCTTTCCTGCCTCCAAAGCTGCTTTGGCAAAGGAATAGTGGGTCTCATTGGGCGTGCCGACAATGACAAGCTCAACCTCTGGGTCATTAAGAACCCCCGCCAGTGTTCGGTGGATTTTCACTGCGACACCGAAGCGATCGTGCACTTTTCCGCCAGTCGATTGGGGATTCCGCTCGAGGACAGAATGCAAGGAGAAGACATGGGGAAGCGCGAGGATGAAAGGGACGTGGAATGTCAGTCCTGCGAGGCCAACGCCCAGGACGCACGTATTAATAGGTTTTGACATTGTGCAAGAGAATGAAAATTTGGCTTGGAGATGAGGATGGCGGAAGCGGAGAGATATGACCCCGGCCTGCCCCGGCCCGTCGAGCCACACGGTGGTCACGTTGTCGCGCCTGTATTGTTCGCGCCGCCGTCCAACTCTAAACTCACTCTTGCTCTTCACCCGCGACACCTTGCTTTTTATTTCTTCTCCTTCTCCTCCTCCATCTCACAGCGGGCCTGAATATAATGTCGGACATCTATGGATCTCTGGAGCTTTCTCCCCGGAAGAAACGCGGTCCTCCAGTTGACGATGACACAACTTTCACTCCCAAGAAGCTCCGTTTTGCGTATGTTTGATTTGCACATCTGTATTCTACTTTCTCACCAGGACCTCCTAAGGCCACCTACCCCACCTCCGACTTCTTCACGCCGCGCCAAAGGAAAGGCTGAAATTCCAGACCACCTTGCCCGCCTTTACCGTATTCAAACCGCCCTTCAGCACGCTCTGTCACACGCACTGGCAACGTGCGCCGTATCGCCCACATCAGATACAGGCATAGTCCGCAATGTGCTTAATCACCTGTCGCTAACGACTTATACTGGCCTGACGTCTCAATTCGACACCGACGACCTCAGCAGGCTTTGCTGGATATGGGAATGGGATGCCAAATCGCTCCCCACAGATAAAAAACAAGTGGCTTCTGCTATCGATGACGAGGAGAATCCCTTCCTAATTAGTCCACCCTCCCCAGGCGCAACCGCGTCGGGGGAATGGTCTCGCGGGGGCATGGGACTTGTTATCAGCCCGACAACCCATCATTCAAAACGCGACAGAAAACGCGTGCTCGCTTATGGGATTGGGATTGAAGTCGAGATGGACATTGACAAGGATATGGGAGGTGGTATGGCAGCTGTTGCGCGCTGGACCGCCGCTTCGGAAACTCGCCGTTCAGAATTCCACGACAAGTTGAAGCGGTGGGCGGAGGTACGCGTTTTCTTCCATTCCAAGCCATAGTCTTCCCGGTTGACGCGTCGTTTCGCCCCAGCTTCATTCTGACGCGTCTATCGTTCCTCAAATCCCCCTCGCAAGCCTGCCTGAGCTGGCTATGCCGGTCAAGATCTCCTCCCTCACTCGCACCCTGGCCTCTGCCTCTCCAAAAGGCGCGATTGCATCTTTTTCTTTGCCTGGACCTCCATCCTCCCCATCCAGATCGCCCACCAAGTCTCCCATCAAACGTGCTCTTCGGGAATTTGCTGTTCCCTTCCCTGTTACATCTGCTTCAAAATCACCCACCAAGAGTTCTATTTTATTCCCCCAAACTCCATCTCGCCGTGACAAAGTCACCGATCTATTCTCTCCCCGTACACCTAGTACATCTCTGACGTCCGAATCTGCTTTTGACCCTTCTACCCCTGTTCATCAGAAAGGCGACAACGCCGCTACTGTTCCGCAAACACCAACAAGCTCTCGCCGCCAGGCTCTCTATGAGCGTATTCGTCAACGATCCTTGACTGCATCTCCCACCAAAGCTCCTAGTAGTGAGGTAAAAGGTGGTAAGCTTACCCGGGACCAGATAATGAGGATGGGACAGGAGGAAATGAGACGACGTTGCCTACTGGGCCGCCTCGGTGGAGTGGCGGAGAGTGTCTGGATGTAAGTTTTTATCCATCTACATTGTCGAAAGTGTGTTCAACCTTCGACAGGCTCTTTTCTACCCCTGTCACAGGGTCCTCTACAACGCCCACTGCACGGAAACGTCGAGCATTACCGACGCCCGAAGTAGTTACGGCAGTCATCAAATCCTCGCCTGTACCCATATCAGCCGCGGAAGCGAACGAATCACTCTCGATGCTGTCCAATCTCTGTCCTTTCTTTGTCAAAGAGCTTAACATCGCTGGAGAGGAGTGGCTCGAAATGCCTGCTTCCAATGCTGCCATGACTGCAGCCAACGCGGAAGGCAGTCCCCGCAAGCAGCAGCTCAAGGCCCCCCCTAGTCCTGGTGCAATCAGGGGAAAACACGAAAGCGCCGAAGAACTCGTTACACGGAGCCCCAGGAGGGTTAAACGGGAAGCCGGCGGCCTTAGAGAGGTTAGGGAGATTATCCGGAGGGAGTTGGAATTGCAGGATTAGTTATGTCTATTGCTCTATTTACATGCAAATTACTTAGTCCGTGCTATGTGCTCGATTTATATCCTGTATCTGCTCGATTTGTACGAATGGAAATCCGATGTTTTTACCAAGCGACTTGCGCTTCTGTTCTAGTTGTCAAATAGTGATGATTCCATCCCGAAGACCTCGTTCCATATGTCGTCCAGGTGGAAGAAGGCAGAGAAATGGCTTCCCTGTATATTTTTGAGTCGCGCGGATTGGTAAGTGCTTGCGAGCCATTGTGCCATCGCCGCCGGGGCCGTGTAATCATTTTGAGAGGAGACGACAAGCACAGGACACCCACTTTCGATGTTTGGTGGGAAGAACTGTCCCCAGCCCGAGTGGTATATGGCCGGAATATCCAGAAAGCCACGCCAGCTGTGTGTTACGCTCCGAAACGCGTTTCGTCCCACCTCGTGCTCGAACTGACCTTCGCTCACCCCCTGCTCCTCCTTCCACTGCACAAACATATCGCGCTCCTCTTCGTCCATTGCCGCCACCATGCTTTTGCGCATGAAGGCTTCTGCGGTAAGCTCAGAGGAAAACTGGCCCGCAATGAGTACCCGCACGAGGTGCATGACGAGGTTGAAAGGCATGTAACGCGCGAGGGGGCCGGCCATGATGTATCCCGGCCACGTCATGGCGCGCCCGTACCCCGCGTGGCAGTGCGGAGGCGAATGCGGCGCGAGGAGCACGAGGGCCGCGAGCTGGCGGCCGAGCGGGAACGTGTGGTGGGGGAGGCCGTACAGCATCTGCGCGGGGACCGTGCCGAAGGAGTGCGCACAGAGGTACAGCCGTAGTTTGTGCGAGGTCTGGGGGTGGAGATGCGTAATTAGCGCCGTGATGTCTGAGGCGAGGGTGGTTGCGTAGGAGGAGCGTGAAGGGACGGGGCTGGACCGGCCCCAGCCTGGGAGGGAGGGTGCGACGAAGTGGACGTTCCGTTCGAGTAGGACACGCGGGGGACGTGATGCATCGCCTACGCTGAAGGCGCTATGGAGGAAGAGGACCAGGGATGAGCTGGACGTGTTCCCATTGTCAGCGTAGGCGAGGGTGCGGCCGTCTGGCAGCACGAGGGTTTTATCTTCGACATGCAACATGGGTGCAGGCAGCACCTCAGAAAGGGACCGACCAAAACAGCTGCAAGAAGGTTCTCGAGGGCCACACAAGCAAGTGGTTTATATGTGGGCGTCTGGGGAGAGCAGCAGTCACGCCACAGCAGGGCTTGCCTTACTTGGTTCCAGACCCGAAGGGCTTTCCCTGAGGACCCTCGAAACGGAAGTAGATCATGATGCATCGACGATTCCCCAAGATCGTGTACTTAGAGATCGGTTTGATATTGTACTGTACGTGACTCGACTCGCCCCAGAACGTTCTCAGTCTACTTTTGGGCTCTGAGGCGGCCATGGGAAGCAGCTGGACAGATGCCATTTCATAACTATAGGTATTGATCAGTTCCGCGAGCAGCTGTTACACATTCATCAGTGACTTAACAGGAGGGCTGGCCAAAGTACCGGGAGGCCAGTGGGGGGTGGGTAACCGGTAACTGGAACTGGCGGGTAAAATTGTAAGTAAGGGACGTTAGAGAAGACGCAGTAACGGAATTATATGGTATGTATATGGTAGTGATTCTCATGCCTGGACCCCGTCCAGAAACTCGTCAAAGATTTTATCCTGGTGATATAGAGAAGCGATGTGACCGCCGGAGATAGACTTGAGCTTCGCGTTCTTGTACGTCGCAGCCAGCCACTTGGCCATCGCATCGGGGGCTATGGTGTCGCCCGGTGAGGCAACAATGAGGATGGGTCTCTGGGCGTGGTCGGTATCCAAAGTGTCGGGACGGAAGCCCCAGTCGGAATGAACCACATCCGACATTTCCTTGAACCCCGCCCACGTCTTTGCAACGCTCCTCACCGCATTCCCTGCCATCGTCCTCATCACCTCCTCCTCAGTCCGGCCCTTACCCTCCCTCCATCGCTTGAACGTCATCCGCTCCTTCTCGTCCATGCTATCGAGCAATTGTCCCCGGATAAAATTCTCTGCGTTCGCCTGCGTCTTCACCTTACCCGAGATCGCCAGCACCGCAACGCGTTGTATGAGTTGAAATGGAATCCACCTTGAGGGCGGACCGATCGACATGTAGTTCGGCAGCGCCATAGTTTTGGTATAGTCTGTGTGGTGGCGGAACTGGGAGAGCGGTGCGAGGATGAGGCAGCCTGCAAGGTGCTGTCCGGGCGGAAAGATGTCGAAGGGTGCGCCATAGAGCATCTGTGCAGCTACCGTGCCGAAGGACCGGCCAGAAACGTAGAGCGTATAGCTCTTGTCGTCTGGGTAGAGGTGCTTGAGCAGTGCTGTGATATCCTCTGCTAGGCTAACGTGGTATGCCTTCCCGGCTGGGGTAGGTGATGAGTTGCCCCATCCTGGGAGGGTGGGCGCGAGGAAATGGATGTTCTTTGCGGTAAGTATAGGAGATGAATTCGAGGCATCACCGACGCCAAAGGCGCCGTGAAAGAAGATGAAGACGATTGAGCTGGAGGTATTGAGTCCGCTCTGGGCGTATGCTATTGTTCTCCCCCCGCCGAGCTCCAGGATTTGTTCTTCAGCCATTTTGTACATACAGCTAGATTCAATTAATGTGGCTCGCATCTTTAAGCCTTTTCCTAGAGAAACTGGCTGAGTCGCCCGCAGCCATGCACGGACTGTGCAACACTGCGCGCAGTCAATCCCTGACAGGACTGTCAAACAAGGTATCTCTCGCCCTGGTAATGGTATACTGAATTGACCGCAGTCACGTTTACAATGCTACGGAGATGCTACGGAGGCGTTCTTAACCCCATCTGCTTTCTTCCGCGCCTCCTGCTCAAACTCGACGCAATCCACGACTCTGCCCTCTTTCCGACTGGTTTCCGCTGCGAACACTGCCAGATGGCTCTTGAGCACCTCCCCCACATCCGTCCCAAGCAGCTCCTGCCTCCCCGTCGCAACTGCCTCTACAAACGTCCTGATAAGCCCCAGATCCCCTCCTCCATGGCCCCCGCCTTCGTTCTTTGGGTGATGCGTCGTAGTCTTGCGTGTCCGGAAGTCCGTGACGGTGAACGTATTCATATCACCCACGATCTCGCCGTGCGTAAAGTGCAACCGCGTCTGACGGTCGCAGATGAGGGATGTGTACGCGACCATCGTGAACGAGGCCGTTGTGCCGTCTGAGAACTCAAGGTTCACGACCTGTTGGTCGCACACGTCATTGTCGCTCTCGTAGACACACTTGCCATAGGGTCCTGTCTTGAGCGCGTCGGTGATGTTCTCGATGTCGGGGATGCCGTCTACTAGGGGCGAGGCGGGCCAGCCTGTATTGCCTTTCGATACGGGGTCGAGATAGACTGGAAACTGATAAGAAAAGAACACAATTAAGTGGGGAAAGCATGACTAACTCTTCTTGGCGCTGTATGGGCATTCCTTTTCCACGGGACAGTCGAGGCAGCGCGTTGCTGAACCTGCTGCAGCCGGTTTGGCGGACTTGCGGAAGTGTTGGAGGGATCCGAAAGACGACACGCGTGAGGGTGTCCGCGGTGAGAACCAATGGCAGAGAATGTCGATATCACTGTAGGTATGAGCCTAAACGTTTCACTGATTTGCAGCGTAAGTAGACGTACTGGCAACATTTGGTCATAAGGGCGAAAGAGCTCTTGGCTTCCGTAGACCAGTTGCCTCGCACGTAGGAATGGGCAAAATGATAGTAGCCTACTGGCTCAACCTGAACAACATTCACGAGGTCACCAAGAGCGCGCGAGCGAACGATCTCAGTGATCTCCTGACTGTATGGTGAGTATCTCATCACTACAGAACCGCAAATGAGAACCATTTCAAGGGTCATAGAGAATGGACCTACCATGCCCCATTCCAAAGATCGTTCCGGCCTTCTTGATCGCGTTCTCCATCTTGATGCAGTCCTCCAAGCTGGTCGCCATAGGCTTCTCGCAAAGGATATGGTAGCCCTGCTCTGCAAAGGCAAGCGCAACCTCGAGATGCATGCTATCCTGCACAGCAATGAGGACCGCGTCTGCGAGGCGTTTGCCGATAGTGCTGATAGTCTCTGCGGATGCAGCATGTAGATCTTGCCATGTCTCGAAGACAAGAGTCTTGTCGACATTGTGCAGTTTGGCGAAAGAGGCTTGAGTGTTGGGACGCGGTTCGGCGATGGCGACAACTTTGAGGTACGCGGGGCAATCGAGAGCATATTTGGTGTAGGACTTATACTATAGATGAGCAATGCTGCGCACGGAGGCGGAAGTATAAGAAACATACGCTTCCGCGCTGTCCACAGCCTACGACAGCGAGAGTTACTGCCTCTGAAGGAGGTGCAAAAGCGTTTTTCGTCATTGTAGCTGGGAGATCTTTGGATTTGGATGTCTTGCGCCAGATGGCTTTTGTACCAGAGAGAAGGGAGGCCATAGATCAGAATAGCGGTGTAATATAGGCCCGCAGCCATATGTAGTGATAGGGGTCATGGGGTTGTGAGGATAGGTTGTGCGCGGGTTTCGGGCCGCACTCATCGCATGCCGCGCATCCTGCCACGACTGCTCACAGCCATCGAGCGCTCCACTGAGCCGTCGTCGTGGACGCCGTTCGTGCTGCCGCGTAGAGGACGCGAGTCATTGCACAAGCCTGTCCCACCACGCCCGTCGTTCCACCCGGCACATCATACGAAGTCCATTCTTCTTGACCAGCACGAGACAAACCCGATCACCTCCTCGCGCGTCTATGTCCGCCATAAATCTCTCCCTCCCCGCCCCCGTCTATCCAGACGCGTCAAGCACAGAAAGGACAGTCATGATCGTCCGAGGGCCATGACCGAGCACGAACGGCAGTGGTGGTCGAGTCCATACCGTATGTCAACCTCGTTTGCACGACACACCCCTAACCACTATCCTAGTCCGTATGCTGGCGTCTCCCATACGACAATGCATGGCGACCGAACGCTACCTTCCCAGCGGTACACTCGTTCCTCTAGTCCAAACTCAATATTCTAACCCATTTCAGATTTTTTGATTCGCCTGGCTCCCATGCGCCTCCCTCCGTCTCTCTCTCCCTCAGGCTCGAAACGCGCCACCGCACCGCAGACCCTCATCCCAGACGGTCTCCAGCACTCCAAATACACCGTCCGCAAGTCAGACAAGGCGAACTATGTCCTTTGCAACAGAGCCTCCGTCTCCATTCTCGCCGAATACCAAGCCAAACGACTTGCCTCCAAAGGTATAAGTATCCACCCCTTCCTTGCCTCCCAAATCGCACATCTCCTCCGACTACGCGTTCTCCAAGAACTTGAACTCCTCGCCGATCAGATGCAGTTCCTCCTCGACCGCGGCATACAACCCAAGTTTAAATCACGGCTCATCCGCCGCCTCTCTCGTGACGAGTGGGCTGCCTTCCACACGGAGGGCACCATTCCCTACCCCAACGCCATCGCTGTTCTCGTCGTTCCCCCACTCCAAAAGGACCCCATAACCAAAAGGCGACCAGAGCCGTCCATGTCCGCCGCACCGCCAAAACCAGAAGATACTGCAGCCGCACCCAAGATGGTGTTGCCACTGTGTACCCTCCACCCCGTAGCCCCAGCTGAATGGGACCCCGCGTTGGGAGATGAGGTTTTGCCGGAGGAACAAATCCCGCTGTACAATGGTGTCGCGCTGTTTCCTGCGCGTTCCCAACGCGCGGCTCTTCATGCCCTTCTTACCCGGCTGCTTGGTATTGAGCGTCTATCGCGGCATTCTCCTGACGAAGGAGGTGGACCCGCGAGCCACGCGTTTCTGCTCTGTTCTGATGGGGAGTCCATTCTGCGAGGGGACGCAGCGGCAGTGGCGATCGCCCTATGGAGAGTGAGGATGTTTGAAGATGCTGGTGAGGACGTCGCGTCGCAGAAGACAGCGGATTGGGAACTGCCGCATCGATGAATCGACCTCCGCAATCCCATAATATAGGGTATGATAATATTTAATTCATTCTTACTGGGGCTCGCAGTGAGATTAATAAATGCATTGTCATCGATGGTCTTCCCTCTACTGTACATGCTGCTCATTATGACGCCTCGACAGCCATTGGCACAACACCCGCTTCTGCGGCCGGGATGCCCTTTGGTAACACTGCGCCAAGGACTTCGCGTCCTTGCCAGAACTTGGGTAGCTGGTCGCCGGGCACGAAGAGCCGCTCCACCTTCTCCTCTGTGATTACGCACATCCGGATGACACCTCCCGATGAACCGTCGCGCGACATGGCGAGCGATAGTGCTATTGTGAGATCCTCGATGAGCAGATTGTCCTGAACTTGACAAAAGACAGTAACATACTGTTCTTGACGAAGTTCACGGTCTCGTCCCGTCCCCATCCATCCTGGTAGGTAGCATCACAGTAGCCGTACACATATGTCGATCCGGATCCTACGAAGGGTTGTTAAGGACAGCTCATACAAGATGAAGGGATCAATTGCATACCGCCGATCGCCCAAGGCTGGCGGAAGAGGCCACCACCGAGCGGGATGTTGTAGACGCTGGGACCCGCATCCTTGTCCCATCCAGCCACAATGATTCCAGCACTCAGTTGGTCCTTGTTCTCGTAGCATAGTTTCTGGAAGACGGACGCTGCGTGGTGCACCGACGGGGGTTCGCCGGCCGTTTGGCTTTGGGTAGGAAACGTTAGCCGTGCCAGGGTAGATTTGATGCATGAAGGACCCACCTGTACATCTGGAGAGAGTAGTGCACGATATCCGCGACGGCTTGGGTGTCAGCTGCTGATCCAGAACGGCAGCAGTAGATGCGGTCGTGGACGTGCGTCAGTTTATCAGTCACTCGATTCGCCTAAAGATATGTTCATATACAATCTGGGGTACAAGGAGATGGAACACACGATATAGCTTCCTGTGGTTGTGCGACTGTCTGCACCGATTACCACACCACCGTCAAATTGGACGGCCATAATTGAGGTCTGCCATAGCAAAGTGAGCAGGTATCTTATGCGCACAGATAGTTATACGCACACCGAGGTTGACCTCGCCGGTCTTGAGCCTGTTGAAGTCGATGTGGTCCATGGTGGTTGGGGGAGAGTGATGAGGGAGATCGAAAAGTTGGCCAAGTTTGGACAGAGCTGACGCGTCAAAGACCACGCGTCGGACTGTCTCTCCCCTAATAATCCAATCTCTCCCATGGCCGCCCACCAACTCAAATCTCTCTACGACGACCTCCAACGCTCTTTCAATGCTCGTCCGTCAGATCTCAAACGATGCGGGACACTGCTCACCCAACTAAAGGTATGTTCTATCACTTCTCTGAGAGTACTAATCCAATACCACCTACAGATGGGACTTATTGAAACAGGGCTGCTGCTTCCCCAGGGAGAACTAAATCTCGAAGACCTCGTTGTCGCCCGTGGGTTCCCTCTTCTGCGAAAGAGGTCCAAGCTGACCCACTAACCCAGGCGACATCCTCGAAATCGGCGCGTTCTGGAGTATCCGGACACAAGACGTCCCCTCCTTCGATCGCTACTTCTCCCAGCTGCAAACCTTCTACACCGACTACAGGTCCGTCTTCCTACTTCCCCTCGCTCACGACACACCTACTTAAATCATTTCAACTTAGCAACATTCTTCCGCCCTCCAAGCGCGAGTACCCCATACGCGGGCTAAACCTTATCCGCCTGCTCACCCAGAACCGTATTGCGGACTTCCACACGACGCTCGAGAGCCTCCCACTCCCTGCGGACGCCATCGCAGACAACCCTTTCCTCGCGCACCCCGTTAACCTCGAGCGCTGGCTCATGGAGGGCAGTTACAGCAAGGTATGGAACGCGCGCGAAGAGGCACCCGCGGAAGAGTACAAGTTCTTCGTGGATAGCTTGATGGGCACGATCAGGTGCGTTTTCTACCTTTTTTGTAAATTGTTCTAGTTGCGGAGGTGCTAATGTGGTGTTTGTGTAGAAATGAGATCGCGAGCTGCGAGGAGGCGGCTTATGAGAGTCTGCCGCTGAAGGATGCTGCCACTTTGCTGTTCTTCACTACTCAGTCCGAGCTGCTGACCTTTGCGCAACAGGTAAATACCGCCGGAGCTATTTTTATATTTATATGGACTCACTCGTTTCTTGCAGCGGGGTTGGCAAGTCAATCTAACAGGGGGCACGATCACCTTTGCACGAAAAGGCGAGGAGCAGATGGAAATACCAAAGGAGAAGCTCATCGCCGCGAACTTAGCGTACGCCCGGGAACTCGAGCAGATTGTGTAATGTACATAGATAGATCTACTTTCCTTTTCACTTTCCGTTCACTGATTCAAACTCGGCAGTGGTGTGGATATTTCTCAT
The DNA here is from genome assembly GCA_014905825.1 of Lyophyllum atratum. Taxonomy (NCBI): domain Eukaryota; kingdom Fungi; phylum Basidiomycota; class Agaricomycetes; order Agaricales; family Lyophyllaceae; genus Lyophyllum; species Lyophyllum atratum. The sequence goes on along the minus strand of JACGCN010000002.1, from coordinate 1,366,471 downwards.
TTTGTAAATTATACAAGTCCCAAAAGACAGACGATGAAAGCAACAGGTGGTGATATCTACTCGAAGGTCTCTAGGGCGGCTTTGGCCGCTGCCTCGGCCTCTGCGTGCAGATCTTTCGGCACGGGGAGGTGGACGCCGTTAGTTTCATCGCCGATCCATGACATCTCGAGCTCAAACTCTTTCTCCTTTGCATCGTCGTGCACAAGGTAGATGCTGAGTATAATCACATGAGCGATGGTTAAGACAGGAAGCAGGGGGAACGCACATCCGGGCAGCCTCCATGACTGCTTCCCGTGTCGACAGTTCAGCAAGCTTGAGCTTTTCTAGCTCTGTCTTGGCAAGCTGACGACCTTTGCCGACGGCAGCGCCGTTATAACCCTGGGCGCTCAAGTTAGCAACAGGGTAATAATGAAACCAGCATCAGAAAACTTACGAAGAATACACCACTTGGTTCTACAACATACAGAGCAGGCCCGTCCTTGTCGACTGCACCCAGGATGGTGCTGATACCGAAAGGCCGTACGGACGAGTACAGGGTGTAGGCTTGGACGTAGAGGCCCAAGCGATCTGCAATAGTCTATGCATGGGTGTTAGACAGGATTCGTAGGATAAATAAGGTTAACGGTCGGAACCTTTAGTGGTGGAGGTTGGCGATATTGGTCACGGTAGTTGGAAGCTTCATCCCGCGCTCGGTTGGACAGGTGTCGGCCGTCTGCAAGGAGACCTGCTGTTGCCTAAAGACAGAGGTTCGCTAGTGATATATAGCAAAATTTGGGTGAAGCCTACCAGCCCTATATGTCTGTCTATCGTCTGGATTCTCCGATTTGCTCCTGGAACCAAGAGTTTCGAGTGTACTAGCTTTTCCACCGCCAGGACGATGCCATCCTTCACTCGCAGACCAATAGCCGTGCTATATATGAGGGTACAATTTCGTATCAGTGAATGAGGAAGCCGATCGTGGAAGCATACCCAGAGTTCTCGACTGCTTTATTAGCGTACTCAACCTGGCAGTAGATCAATTAGCTGGAAGCCAAGATAGAGAAGGAGACGAACCTGGAAGATACGGCCGTCAGGAGAGTAAGTGCTAGCAGAAAGATCGTATCCTGTTCCAATGGAGGTCATGGCGGGGAGTGTTTGCAAGTTGGAGGACGCGCAAGCAGCGGAAACGCGTCAGTCGATCGTGGGAATATCCTGATCAGTCGCGTCGCCCGAACCGTACATTCTCTCCACAACACAAATGGATCCCGACCACGACTGGAGCAATGCCCTCAACGGCCATCCCATATTCTCCCTTCCGAAGGCCTTCGGTGGTCCCTCGGGGCGTGTAGAGACATCGCTCGAGCTTTCGTCCAACACCCTGCCTAGTTTTACGCAGGTTGATCCAACTGAGGATGGCCCAACGCCATCCGGACGGCGGCAGGTCATGGTGCTGAAGGATGCTGACCTGATTGTCGCCGCTGGAAGGGAAATTAGGATGACTTCGCTGGGAGATGCAAAGCTCAACCGAAGCACACGACAGACATACAAGGTACGAGTTGTTCGTTCGGCCTCTTGTTCAATAAACTAAATTGGCGGACAGACTCTGCATACGCCTAACATACAGTTCGAGATACATCAGATATCTCTGAACCCGAGTGGTAAACTACTTGCTGTCGCTGGCGCATTTCAGGTCGCGGTGATTGTCTTACCACGGGCTGGCTTCGTAAGACTTGTCCCTGACACATTGGATTGCAAGTATGCGTTCCGATCGTCTCATGTATCCGTGATTCTTTCTTATTTTCCTTTGAACAGGTCTGTACAAGTCGGACAATTCTACCATGCGTCAAGTGCAGCAGCACCTATCGCCAAAATTGAATGGCACCCGTGGGGAGAGGCCGGTTCGACACTCATGGTGATGACTACGGATGGAAAACTAAGGTATGGCTCCATAATTGACTTCCCGTCGGTGATTCTCATCGAACCATAGAGAATATGACATCTCAGTGGACACAGAGGAGCCCCAGCAAGTCCTCACTTTCACACCAGAAAAGAAGGCAAATTCGTTCCTCGCAGCCGACTCCTCGGAAAGAGAGGTGGCCTCGTTTACTCTGGGAAAAGGGAGAGCGGACTGGGGTCCTCTTACCATATATGCAGTCACAAAATCCGGCGATGTCTATTCGATATGCCCTTATATGCCTCAAAACGCGTAAGCCATTATACTATTACCTCTTAACAGGACCATAAACTGAAAATCCGTATATTTAGTTCAGTCCCTTCATCATATGTATATTCTCTCGAATGCTTCATATCTGCAAAACAAGAATTCCTCGCACAAGGAACGTCGGCAGCGGCCAAAAATCTCTCCACACTTTATGACTACCAACACAAATATGTTTCCGCCCTCATCAAACAACTTCCTCCTGGCACAGTTTTCCCTGCTGCCTCACGATCTGTGCTTATTCACCCGCCCACAACAATAAAGGCCCCCGTAGCGAGGCAAGGGCCGTTCCTACTTCAACCATGTCCGAGAACGCTGGAAGGCAGTGAAGGAGGAGATGCGACAGATATCTCGTACCTTGCTTTTGATGCAGACGATGAAGGAGACGGTGATGGTGGAGAGACAGAGCACCTTGGTGTTGTGATGATTGCTTTCCAGGACGGGAAGGTCGACGTTTGTCTGGATGTCGAGAAAGTTGAGGCCAGGTGGGATAATAAGGTTAGTTTTCCCTTCATAATCTTTCGCTTAAAAAATAATGGAAGGAGAGAATAGGTTTCCAAACGTGATCTGCCGATGCTGGCCGTGTATGAGACCATTGATCTAGGCCTCATCTCAACTCTGAATGGAATAACAACCTCGAAAGGAGAGTCTTCTCCTCTGGAGCTGCTGCAAGGCAACCACCCAGTCTTCTTATCGGATCCAATACATGACGATGCGATATACGTGTATCACGCATTTGGCGTACATGCCCTCAACATCGGACCTGTACTTCAAAGTCTAGCCATAGCCCTGCGCACAGACGACGATTCCGGTGGAACGTCACTTGATTCGGCCTTGCAGCAGTCCGCGGGGACCACTGTCCAGCCTATATTGACCACATTCTCGGTGGAACGAAAGTTTGTCCAACGTTCGGATCCGCTATCTCGCCTTGAGGCTGACATCTTTGCTTTGATAGATGCTCTAATCCCGTTATCGGTGTGACGATTCCTAACGACGTTTATTTGACGTACAGCATCTTTATCCTTACTTCGGCCATGCGAATTACCTCCTTCCCGCTCAACCTTCGGTCAGAATCTCCTCGTTCATCGCCCCGCCTCGCCCTTCCCCCTACCAAGGATATCGAAGAGTTCAGTCAGAAAAGCTATTGGCTGACACCGCCCGAAGGCCCGCCAGCTTACGTCTCGCTACTCCAGACTACTCCATACACGCCGGCTCCAGCGTTAACCCGGACATCTGGCCTGCCGAAGAATGCCCAACTCTCCCTCCCTCAGTCGTTATCCAAGAGCTTCGACTTCATGCTGACGCCGGACACGCTGCGATACCTTGGGAACAAAGGGAAGGACATCGTCACTCAATGCACAGACATAAGAGTGGCTGTCAATGCTGTCGATGAGCGCGTGATGCTGCAGCAGGAAGAGTTGACACGCATGTCGAGAAAATGTCGAGAGATGCAGACGATTATTGAACGGCTGAAGGGCTCAGGACGGACGACGAGCGAGGCACGCTTCAAGAAGACCCAGACGGAACAGAAGGCTCTGCTTGGAAGGTTAGATCGATTGCTGCAGAGCCTGATGGAGCGTGCTTCGCCTGAGCTAAGTGAACATGAGACGAAATGGTTTGAAGAGCTCAAACGAATGAAGGGGGAAATCATGGGTGTTGGCAGGTACGATGAGGCGTCGTTGCTCGCGCGGACTCGTTTGGTATGCCGTCCCTTTTTCGCATTCTGGAGGTATAGCGTCTCTAATCCTGATTTGTTTACACAGCTGGAAAGAGAGTATGTGCGCCTGACACCTGCTCTCAAGGAGCTCCTGGAGAAAGAGAAGCGAAGAAAAGAGAAACGGGATGAGCGTTCTCAAGGACTAGGCTTTTCGCAAGTGTTCGAATTTGGGGAGCGATCCAATGTCGAGTGCGTTGCTATTTGACATAGTCTGTTCCGCGTGTCGCCTTGCTTACGTTCTTCAGGCGGCTCCGTATATCGGAAGTGGAGCAACAGATATCAGACCTTGCTGTGAAAATGGAGGTCGCTTTGGGACGGCCACCTTCCGCGCAACAGAACGCTTGATTACATCGTTCGTCACTCCTTTCGGCTTACACTTGCTCTCCTACGTCCTCCTTCATCAATGGCATTTCCTGCATGTGTGCGCCAGGAATTTGCCGACTAAAGAGCTGTAATCTCAGTGTCATGCGGTCTTCGTTTGTGGCACATGGGCTACTTGCAACGGTCAACCTTCGATCCTCTTCCCAACACCTGCTGTGCTGTATATAGCTATGCTGCAAGGTGCATCCACCAACGACAAATTCAGTCATATCAGGTATAGCTTGCAGTTTGGGCGAAAGCACCACCCGAGGCACTTATGTAAATACACGCTATGCTCAGAATCACAACGACATGACATTTATTCGTGGCAATAGTAATAATACATGGTGAAGTGTAATTGGAAACAAGGCGTACATACATCTGCCCAACGCCCACATCGCAGTGCTTGTGGTTTGTCGACAGCCGCCGTCGTTCCCGAAGCGTGCACAGGACGGGTCGTCACATGGCATTGAGTTAGTATAGATAACGGACTGCCCAAAGCGTTAGGCGCGAGAGCAGACATTGAAGAGTATCACGTACAATCAGGGTTTTCCTTGTCTGTAAGGTCATCAAAAGCATGCTTATGAGCCAGACCCTCGTCCTGGAGTACCCATTAGCATGCAATGTCATCACTTGAACTAAAGAGACGAACAGCTACTTCTCCGTTTGCCTTGGTAGCTGGCAAAGATTGTGCGCGACGTTTTAGGACATTTTGGCGCATGAGCCGAATGCGGAGGAACGCTATGGTTGCAAGTTGAATGCCATATACCACCATATGTGCCACAAATGCCTTGATGTATCGTGGCTTGTCATTGTCACGAAACACTAGATCAGATCATTAGTGTCGGGTATAGAGAACGCCAACCTCAGGCACAGACCTTGAGGACCAATCGCATTTCCGACTGCCCATGAACTAAATAAACCACGAAATCACCAATGAGCTTACAGCAAGTCCGAATTCAAGCAAACCATACGTACATGAATACAAGGCTTGATGCAATAACTTGTTTTGACCGCTGCAATGCCCCCATCCTCAGATTTGCAAATGTGTATGAAAAGATGCCACTCACTCCAGCGATATTGTTGCTCATTACTGCCAGATTCAGGACAGCGACAGCTCCGAAGCCCTGCATGCAGCTGGCAATACAACGTGAGGCTAGAAAAAAAGGGGCGGGGGGCTGGGATGATACTGACTAGAACGCCATCAAAAGGCCGACCTTCGTATGAGATGAAGTTTGCACGCCTGTAAACAAGGGAGCTGATAAAACACAGTACTCCAAGCCTTTGTCGACACCAACTTACAAAGAAAAACAACAGTGCCTGCAACATTAGGCAACGTATATATCTTGGTTCTACCGCATTAGAAACAACGCTCTCTCTGTCGTTATCTGTTACTCACGAATGCAAGAAGCAACTTTTGATTATATCGCTTGGAGAGATATGCGGCGCTGAACAAGAATATCATGATAATGGCGCCTCACCAATACCCTATCAGCAGGGGATCATTTCCTTTTCAGACTAGCACACACCTTGAGCGATCGCAAGCAGATAGGTCTGTAGCTGGCTGAAGCCCTGCAATGAATGAGTCACTGGAGAGAGGTTGTCTCAAGGTGGAAATGTTTACAAAGGCATTGAGGATGATATTCGAGAAAGCTCCCAGTCCACCAGTGGGTAGAGCATTCGTGAATGATATCAAAACGATAGCCCAGACGGTCGGATCCGTGAGCGCTTCGACTGTTGATATACTTTTAAGAACATCAGGCAATATTTCACGCTGTGCAATACACTTACTCGCTTGATACATCTTGGGCGCAGATCCGATTACTATCAGCCGAAGACGTACCGACATATATTCGACTTACCTTGAATTCTCGGTTCTGGATGCCAGTGTTATTCTTTCGAACTCGTTCTGCCAAGAGAATTCTATCTTCTTGCGAAAAACATTTGGCTCTGATAGGACTATCTGGTAGCCACCAAAGGACGAAAATTCCCCAGCCAAAGGTAGCACAGCCGAGCAGCTGTTGCAAAGAATTCTAAACATAACTTGCCAGTTGAGACTCTGAAGGAGCTTACCGTGAATAAGATTTGCCAGTTCTTCAGCTTTAGATGATCTAGCTGGGCGATTCCATAAGCTATCAGGCCGCCCACACATTGTTGGAACCCGTTCATGGAGTAGAATGCGCCGATTACGAGAGCTTGCTCATCACGCGTATACCACATTGTTGATCTATGCAGAATGTTTTAGGAGGTTCTATGGGCCTCAAGCTAGACTCACTTACAAATATACAAACGCCGGCTGACATACACATTCGAAAACGCCTAGCAAGGTTCGGACCACAATTAGACTTGCGAAGTTTTTACAAGCAGCTGTGCAGGCAAGCACGGCACCCCATGCCATAATGCTGTTGAAAGAGTATTAGGCTTAGCGGCCCTTGGAGCAACGCCACATACTTGAAAGCAAGGTATTTCGCAATTGGAAGCCGCTGAATAAGACGATTAGTTGGGAATTCCCATACAAGGCTACAGCATTCTTTAGTGCTTGGTTGTGGTACGCGGTGTCATCCGAGAGCTCACATCGCGATGTAGACTGCAATAATGCTCAGCATCTCGACACAAAAAATTGGTCGTGAAGGACATACCGCAAGTCGTCAGCCACGCGTATCCCTGGCCTTTGAGTTTCGTGTCTTCGCGAATACCCATGATGGATGCAAAGTTGACAGTTCTGAATGTGACACTTCGAATGAGGTTGAGTGTGATAGAGAGATGATAACTGACCCTTTATCTAGGGTCTGGGCAACTGTAGAGAACGATATCCGATGAACATAATATGCGGAAGATACATGCGCCGTCCTTACAATAGGTAATCACCATAACACTCTAAATAACGATTCTGTAAGCGTTCTCCTACCGAAGGATGTGATGCACCTACAAGTACACGTTTGTGAACCATCCAGCGCAGCCGGGTATTGGTTGCTTCGTCAATGACCACGGCGTTAGTTGTCGCGGAGCCGCTCTGGGCGAAAAAGCCCGCGACTTCGGCGTCGATGCCTAGAGGTGGCGCTTAAGAAACTTGTTAGAGATAGATGACTCGGAAAGGGTCCCTTAGGTCTTACCATTATCAGTTGACCCACTTCGAACAGAGTACAGATCCTTTGTGTCCTCGAAGTTGCCATTTGTTGCAACTTTTTGTTGAGCACCAACGGACATGATGTTTCTCCGAAAAATGGCCCCTCGAATTGATCAAGAGACCATAGCTTTTATGAGGAAGAAGAGAGGTTACTTCTAAATGATTCTGGACGGTCTTGTGACAGTTTTACAAATGGTCCATGGTGGTAGGACGGTACAACGGGAATTTCGGTGGTTGCCCGATTCGATCTTACCCCACCAACCATCATAACATGATCCAATATCATTATGTAGCCGGGCCGCGGCCCGGTAGGGAAATAAGATGGGCATGCTTAAGATAACTGCAAGCAGCTCAACAGTCCCGGCTCGACCCAACATTTCGCCATGTCTGCGAGGAATACAAACCCCCTCAAAGTAGCCCTTTTGGACCATATTTCGAAATTGATCGCCTGCCTGGTCAACATAAAAGATGAGACTGGTGAATTTCTGATGACACTTGAAGATGGACGTATAATCGATACGAAAGGCTGGAATGACTGGGAGGTACGGCAATATTTACACTCCCCAAGGCAAACCCAGAATTTATATTTTTCACCATCTTCAAGTGGACCCACGGGATAGGTGGTCTAGTTCGACTTCCTGCCCGAGTCATGCGCTCATTTTCGGCCTTAACATAGGTCTTTATGGTCTTCTGAAATTCCACGAGATCACCGGCGACGAGAACGCCCTGAATATTGCACTGGTTTGGTTCCGGGACCGGTTTGCAGTTGGTACTACTAAGGTAAGAAAAAGTGTCATATACCAGTCGCATGACAGTAAATATACTTACAGAATGTGAACACGATGTCGCCTTTGCTGACTGCGGCATACCTTCACGAAGCTGGGAAAGCCAACTTTCTGGTGCACCTAGACTCTTGGGCAGAATGGGCGATGTATGACATGCCAAGAACGGAAGAAGGTGGCCTTCAGCATATCACATACCTGGTCGACAATCATCAGCAGTTGTGGGATGACACCCTGATGATGACGGTACTCCCGCTCGCCAAAATCGGATTGGTCCTTGGACGGAAAGAATATATCGAAGAAGCGAAAAGACAATTCTTAGTCCAGTAAGTCATGTATTAATCGGAACGACAAGTCACTCACTTCGTTGCTCACAAAACTTGAAGTATCAAATACTTGCAGGACCAGCAGACTGGCTTGTGGTTCCATGGTCAGCAAGCCTATACGACTGTTCTATGATGTACCTGAATGGATGTTTGACAGGTTGGACCTTCGATGGCCGTCATCACTTTGCTAAAGCAAGATGGGGGCGGGGAAATTGTTGGGTGACCGTAGCCATCCCGGATTTCATCGAGATGCTGAACCTACCTGCCTCCGATGGTGTGCGCATGTTTTTGGTCTCGGCACTCATTGCGCAGGTCAATGCACTGGTGTCGTGCCAGGATCCTTCAACTGGCCTGTGGCGCACCATCCTAGACGACCCAACTTCATATCTTGAAGCATCAGCGAGCGCAGGCTTTGCATACGGTATTCTGAAAGCTTTGCGCTTAAGGTTGATACCCAAGGAGGAACGCTACACCAACGCGGCGAATAAGGCGATTCAGGGAGTTCTCGCCAACATATCGGAGAAGGGGGAGTTGAGGCAGGTATCGTTTGGTACCCCAGTCTTTGATGATATCGAAAGCTATCGAAAGATACCCCTCACAAGCATGCCTTATGGTCAAAGTTTAGGTCTGCTGGCGTGCACCGAGTATCTGAGAACATTGCTGTAGAATGATCGATATGTATTGCGGGGTTGTACGTAGATACGAAAAACGCACGTACTAATTACCTCGATTCCTCACACGGATGTTTTTCTGGAACGGCATACCTGATGGGTGTATCTTTTGTCTGGCTATGCGTCGCGGAGCTCTTCAAAAAGCACCTTCCGCAAGGCTGGGCTGTTGAGGACATAAAATGTTCCTACTGTACACAGGTTTCCAGCGCCTTCGGTCCCGGTTTGAAGCAGTGAAAATGCTTCCTCAATGACGTCTTGTCGAGAGCGCCTGCGGCTGCCGTTCGAAGCATTAGCGAGTGTTAGTAAACGTTCCGGCTGGCAGTTCAAGATCGTGGAAGGTAGCAACCACCTGCGGGAGACGCATGATCTACTTTCGGTCTTTCTCGAGTATGCTGGTGACCGTGTCGCACAACAACGAAGGAAGAGATAAATTTCGCGAAACCGGAGCTCGGACTCTTAGGGGCGAGTTGGTATCAGTTGATCATGAAGCAAAAGTGCTCCCTCTTGCGAATAGAACGAACGAGTCGATACTGAAGAACATACATGAAATATGTGCGACTTATCAGTAATGATAGACGGCCCATATTGTGGGGATCGCATTACTTCTTGGCATGATAGTCAACAACGTCTATTCCATTCCTCACTTCTCTGAGATGACGATGAATCGAATTATCCGGAACACTGAGGTGGCGTTCACTCACTTAGTCCCATCTTTAACCATTTTGGTATCTTCTTTTCTCCACTACTAGGCGCGGGACTAGATGAAGGGCCTGATCTTGACGCCTCACCGGAAGGAGCCGGAGTTGCCTCATAGTCTTGGGGTGCTGGAAGGTCTACAGCTTGAGAAAGAATGGCCGGCAGCAGTGGCGCGGGCATATCGGAACCTAGATGAATACATCAAGTATGACGCTACCAGAAGTTAAGTTAAACCTTACTGTTCAACGACTCATCCTCAAATCTTAATAGAAGGACGGAGGAAGGCGATAATTGCAGCTCGGCAAGGTTGAGGTCCCGGACTTGAGGGTCAGATACCTTCAGATCGCGTTTCGGGGGCGATTGATCTGACATAATCTGAGGGTTAGGTGGTATCCACCAGGAAAGAAGAGTTTCGCACAAAGGATAAACTTGATCGGCTTAACATCATCCCTCAGTGAATTACGCACGAAGGCATATACGGCCCGGATTTTGTCTGTCGATGGGAAGGTGCGTTCCAACTGCGTGCGATCGGTGAATCTAACGCGTATAGTTGTCTGCATTCCCGTGAGCCTCGTCAGGCCCTTGTCTCATTCAACCATCACTCACATTTGGCCACCTATCTCTCCTCGTCTGCTCTCTCGCATCTCGGACGGCACGCAGTTCAAGTGGGGCATTCACGAGCGCCTGGGTCCTCGCAGCCAGGGTCCGTTGAGCAGATTGGAGATCTGCTGCCGTAGGAGTGAAATAATCGTCGGATAGCGGTGCTGAGAGTGCGAAACGTTCGAAGGTCATTCCACTGAGGACATAGGTGCATGTTCAGAACGAACGCACGGGGAGGAGCCGCAGATGCTACACTCGATGGTTTGTAAACCTTGAAGGTTGGCTGTTCCTGCGTGATATTTGCATCCTCAGGCTTCAGCACTCTCGACACTCCGGGGTCCTCAGCAGGAGGGGCTGATGGTTCAAAGGGTTGGGCTAGCGCGTCCGACATTTGCCCAATTGTGTTCAGGTTAACAGGTAAAACTATGATTTCGAACTTAGGTAATACATTGTAGGCGAAACAAGACTTCGCCTTACGTTCAATCAATGGTCTGCAAATGATTCTAATATACAGATCTGTATAAAATTGGTCAGTACGGCGTCGAAAATCGAAGGTTGTGAATCAGACAGAAAGTAGTTGTCTCATACCACTCGCTCCAGGACCACTGGCGGGTGGTCCCTTTGGTATGAAGTGAATGGCAGTCGAACGCAAATTACAAGTAAAACATCATGAATAAGAAAATTGAACATTGAACTCACAGCAACAGGACACTGGTCAGAGATTTGGAGATTGGCGATGCTGTCGCTGTCACCGCAGGCTGAAGCTTTTTTATACATCCGAAAAGATTTGTGCTTGTTTGGTTGGAGTGGCGCTTAGAGGCTTCAATGCCGCGCTGCTTCGGGTCCACAAACCAAGGTCCATAATAACCACCGCTTGACCCCGTTACATTTCCTTTGAGAAATCTAATCCCTTCTCCTTCGAATCCATGAGCCACAACCATAGCAGCTGCGGCGATGAGAGCCATGATCACGATCACGACCATGACCATGATACTTCTGACCTTGGCCCACAAGATAATTTATATATCCACATCGATCGCTCAAACGTCGTTGCGCTAAATACAAACGGGCGTGGACCCGAGGTTATAAAACCGTGGCATCAGCGGTTGAACGAGTCTATCGTGCGTAACGCTTTGTTCGGTTATCCCATGGCTTCCTCACCCTCTCCATGTTCATAGTCACTCGAGTCGGACGCGGATGACCAGGTGTACGGCGCGTATTTGATCGGTCTACTTTTTTAATGCCCATAAAAATATACAGCATCGTACGAGTACCATTCACAGGGTCTGTAAGGCTCCGATCTGTGCTTCTTAAGACAGGACCAACAGACCAAACCCCTTCAAAAGTTGCACTGGTGCGCAAATGACTCTCTGCTAACCTCTTTGTATACAAATGAATCTAACGATGCATTCACTTTTCAGTATGCCAATGCGGCCAGTTTGGACTTCGACGATATCAGCGATCAGAAACCAACCCAAGAATTCGATATTCCTCAGGGACGCGAGGTTGGGGAGTATGCTGTGAAGTAATATCATCCTTCGAGCTGATAATATTTTGAAGAGTTGTTTATGGGTTTTTTTCCTTAGGACGTCTCAGTTTTCAAACATCTCCTCCCTTACTCTTTTCTTTCCGGCATCGCAAGGCGCAGAGACGACCCAAATTTATTACATTGGATTCTTGGGGCATTGGACAGAGGTGACACAGTCCATGAAGTCAGACGTGTCGATCCTAACAAGCGATTTCAGCGCAAAAATAATCCTGTCATTACGGTATACGAGGCCCAAGCCAACATCGCGGACCACCCCAGGATTCAGGGGACAGATGCGGCGTTCAGCAATCCTCAGGTATAGCTACAGTTGTTCGTGAGCTACTGGAAGGATTGAGTCCGTATCATCATGTGTATTATACCTTCGCAATTGTCCCGGAAAATGGGCAGCGCAGGCATGTGCAGCATATATGGGTATCAAGAGACGGGAGTCACCAAAGTCATCGATAGATGTTATGATCGAGACTTCCAACGCGGTTGCCAGCACCATGCCTGAGCCTTCCGACGAGACTGTTATCTCGGGACCCTGCTTGGCTTTCACCGTGATGTCTGCCATCGCCCAGCCAACTCATAGTCCTCCGCCTGTCCGGCCCGTTTTGCGTTTGAATATGAATAGGGACTTCGCGCGGTGGTGTATGCACCAACAGCAAGTGCTAGAAAGAAGCACCGAAAATTGAGTAAATGTTTTGTTATGCAGCATGGTAAAATCATATACCTGCGCCGGAGAAAGTCCAAGGAGGCTGACAGCACTGTGTTGGGACCTGAGGATCGGGGCGTCTCTTGCGCCGCTGGGAATAATAAGCGCTGCCCGCCTTCGCTTTCCGATTGTCCCGAATCCAGAGCGTGGTTCGTCGTTGGAAGCAGGCGAACGACCATCTGCCGGGTCTACTTCACTGGCATCTTCAGCATCGTCTTGATCAGTGGTAGACGCCCAGGAGAGGATGAAGACGCCCAAGAACGTTGCAGCGCAACCGTATAAAAAGGTTACAATCTGGTGAAATTTCGCCTTCTTGAAGTCTCCGTATAGAATCGCGGAACCGATGATAGCAGAGAGCGTAAAGAAGACAAATTGGACGGGAATGACAACCTAGATCAATGATATAGGCGATGAGGAAATCGGATTGGCGGAAGTGGAGCAACCCACTTTGCCGTCGAATCGCATGAGAGCCCGATTGAGGTATCTAATTTGTCCGATGCCGGTGATGATAAGAACCTGTAAGATGGCTAAATTGAGATGCACGAAAGCTATGTTATCGAGGAAACAACGAGAAGACATACAGCTAAAACTGGGTAGGTGATCCAACTGGAAAACATCACAACCCCCATAGTCAACAATGTTGAGATGGCCTTCGTGGATAATACAGTAAAGCCACCTAAACGTAAGCCATTTAGAAATATTTCAAGTCTCGACAGCGGCGGGAAGTTTCTGACCGAATAGACCACACAATCCGACATCTATAAAAACCCACCGTCGACCTATTTCATGCTGAGAAAGGGTTGCCAAGATAATGGCACCGACGAAGTATACACAGGAATAGACTATAAACGCTGGCTGCGAAATAGCGCGAAGCAGGCCATCGGAATCTAATCGGGTGTCTGATGCATTTGACGCAAGAACCACAGTCACAGCTCCAATGATTGCAATAAGAATACCCAGGAGGTCACGCTAAAATGAAAAACGTCAATAACATTGGTGGTGTCAAAGATGATTGCGACCTTGCGAAAGCGTTCGCCCAGTAAGAAGGGCGCAAATACACAGTTCGCCATGAGAGCAAACTAGGACGGGAATGTGTTAGCTTGCAGTTTGCAGGCTTGCTAAACATATCTTACAGTACCAAGAGGCGCGACAACGGACGCCGGAGCCCAAGCATACGATATGAAGTTGCCCATTTCGCCGATATTCATTAATAAAAAACCAAGCCACCTTACGCAATGCCCGTTAAGAACATATTATATTTCTGTAGTGACAGACATACCACAGCCTAGACTTGAGATATGCAGTTTCGTTTCCTTCCTCTATTATATTGTGCTTCTGGGTTGACTTCTGACCTTCGCGCTGGTTATGTAGGGTCGTATTTTCGGATACGACGTCAACAGGTACAAAGGAGGCTTGAAGGGGTGCGTGTCGTTCCTTCGTACGAAGCCAGCCTGGAACGAGGCGGAGAAAAGCTGATCTGCGAGGTCTAATCGGTTCCTCCGGAGGTCTGTCACTGGTGCTAGGTGACATGGTTCCGTAGTCCGTAGTCGGGGAGGGCGAGGGAGGAAAGGGGATGAGAGGTTCCGTCTCGACTGGTCTCGGACTTGTTTGAGTCGAGGCAGGTATAATTGGAGATGTATGTACGCGGTCTTCGTCAGTCTCATCCAGACTATGTTGGCCAGTGCGCCTGCCATGAGGGGTACCAGCAGACCCATTTCGATCGTTTGTCCTTTCCCCGTTCTGTCCAGTCTGCCTCGTCCGAATTCTGGCCTCGACCCGCTTGTGTGCAAGTTTCTGGAGATTCAAAGCAAGTGATATGAGAATATTTCCTGTGACAGCTATCATGATTCCGACAAAAGTCGCCGTCGTGAGTTTCGGAAGATCGTCTCTGGACCCGAAAAGTGCGAATGTTAATTGCCAGCCTCGAGAGGGAGGTGAGGCATCGCCAGCCGCGCCAGAAGCCAACATGATCTTGGGAATCCGGCCTAAAGTCCACCAGAGAGAGTTGGGTTAGGCCTAAGGGCCCGCGGCCGTGTACGATGGATGTTTGAGGAGTGAAGTCAAAAACGAAGACTCGGATGATGGTGATTCTGAAGGTAATCCATAGTGTCACGTGACAAAACAGACGCGTCTGTGATCGGGAGTCTGGAGTTCAGGGCTTCATTCGTACCTTGCTCTGTACCATAATCCCTATATAATGCGTACTCGCCATTCGCCACATTCTCTGCCCGCGTTTCCAGTATATTCTTCCTCATTCCTCTCTGAAACTGAGCTGGTTCTTGGCGGCGGAGGTGGAGCATCACGCAGCGGGATCAAAAACAAGCTGGTGAGTTGTAACCCCGTATTCCGAGAGATAACTAACCATGCACCCAGCGACTGTACAATGTTGGCTCTGAGAGGTCTCTCGAACTACTGGACGAGTTTGAGCTAGAGAAGGGCGAAGATGCACCGATGAGCATGGCTGCGCACCCAAAGGTAAGGCACACGTTCGCACCCTGTCCGACAAACTATTTAACGGACGTCTCAGACTAGCACCATCGTCTGTGGCGTGAACAGCGCATTGGAGAAATTGGAGAAGGATGAGAATGAAAACTGTCGCGTCTTCACCGCCAAGGACCATAAGTGCGTTGTCACTCAGGTTTGCTAGAGCCTTGGCCTAACGTGCATCCCCTCTTGCAGACTGGGACTCCTGAGTACGCAAGGAACGCTTCCGCCTGGGGATTTGGACGACTACCAGGCAAGTAATGCTACAATCTATAGCAGCCAATCATTCCTAATTATCGCATAGAAAGTCACGGTTCTGTCTCCAGACGGTACCCTGCTAGCAGTCGCGGGTAGTCACGATGTATGTATTTATGCAATTACTCTGGGTTTCTGAATTGAAGATGCCCTTAGCTCACGCTTTTATCGTATCCTTCTCTGTCGCCTGTCGCCGAACGCATCCACACCGAGAAAGAGATTTACGATGCAACTTTTTCGGATACCACCGTAATACCACTGTACTCTGCCTTGATTTCATCGGCTTACTTTTATCATAGCTTGTGATTGCTACCACCCACCACCTCTTGGTGTATGCACTTCCTACCTCCGCAGAGGTACCTCAAACGCCTTCCCCCACCAAGAGCAAAGGAAAAGGCAAGGCAAAGAAGACGAAGTCGACAAAACAATCTGGATTTTCGACGCTTGAACTACAGCATACAGTGGAAGTTCCTACGGCGATAGGAGACGCGGCCGTCGGTACATTCCGCTCCGCAAGGTAACACTAGCCTGATGCCGATTTGCCAATTCACTCATCCGCCGCCTAGATACCATCCAACCGATAGCGACGTCCTCTACAGCGTGATCAACACATCACCCCCGCGAACGCGGAAAACGAAGACACCTCCACGCCAGGCTTTCGTTTGCAAATGGAACACCCAGACCTGGGCAGTTGACAAAACCAGGAAAGTCGGTGATCGCGGATTAACCTGCTTTGACGTCAGGTAAGTGATCACTATTGCAGTTACTGCGAAGTAAGGGCTTATCACTCTATGCATCTAGCGCCGACGGGAAATTCCTAGGATTTGGGTCATCGGACTTGACAATAGGTCTTTTGGATGCCAACAACTTGAGTGTACGCATTCAGCTGCCCCTGTCTCATATTACGCTCATCTCACGTCCCTATGCCTGCAGCCCATTGTGACAATCCTCAAGGCCCACGAGTTTCCACCTACCACAATTACTTTCAATCCCACCTCTTCTTTACTCGTTTCAGGGAGTGCAGATAATTCCGTACGCGTCGTCAGTGTGCCGCAGTCTCTTGGAGGCGGTCCTTGTACGTCCATTCCCCTTCCCCTTTTTCATGTTATCCTATTAACGGTTTCGCTTCATAAGCTTGGGCAGTGATCTTGCTGATTATCATGACGTTGCTTGCCTTGTTGCTGGCAGTTCTGGCACAAAAGTATCTTGGCACCAACGGCGTCCACTGATTACTTGACATGTATTCGTATTCCGATGCAACGAATATACAGCAATGGGATCATACACAAGGAAGTCCGCCATTATCGTACACATCTGCAAAAATACAAAGTTCGACTGCAAACTAGTCGTAATCGTCTTCTTCGACCAACTTGCGTTTCACGCCGTTGGTTGCCTCCGTCTGAACCTCCTCCATACCATCGCTCTCCTCTTCATCATCATCCCCACCCCCAAACAGGTCTTCCTCCTCCGCAGCGTCACTACCTTCATCTATACCTTGACCAGCATTGCCCCCAGGCGTACCAAGCATATCAATATCCGACGGTGTCGCGATAGCGCTGATCGGAAAGGGCGCCTCCTCCCTCATAACATGGTCCAGTGCTATACGTGTGGCTGCTGGGCCACCACTTGCACCCAGGGGCCTAGGTATGGGGGCCAACTCCATTTCCTCATCTTCATCCTCTTCCTCTTCTTCAGATTCAGACTCTTCGATCTCTTCAATTTCTTCGTCATAAAGTTTGACGCCTGGAGGTGGTTTATTTGGTACAAGGTCAAAGTCGATGGATGTGAGGCAGTCTGTGGGCTGCGGTAGTCGAACGCCGAATACCTCAGGAACGGCGGGGAGGGGCGTTGCATTTACTTGCGTCGCTAGAGATAGTATATACTGTGTAACATCTCAGCCTTTAGGCGTGTTTGGTAGAACGAATCTGAAACGGACTTCTTTTGGGACGCGACCACCAAACTCCCATCCTACGCGCGCCTGGACAGCCAAGACCACATCATCGATTTCGACCTTTCCAGCTCTGCCTGCATGCTCGGCATACACGCTTGCATCGGTCAGGACTTGCGTCGTGTACTGATGCGAGAACTCAAGAAGTTGGTGCAAAACACCGGGTTGTGCATCCTGGACAGCGGGTGTAGATGATACCAGGAGCGCAATGGCGCGTGCAGTGGGAGGAAGGTTGTCGGCTTGACGTGACATGGCGGCAGCAGCGTGCAAGAGCCGCGCCAATATTGCGCAGGCTCAAACTAGGAACTTCAAGGCGGTTGTTGAACATTGTTTACTGTTTGGCGTCACCCAGAATACGCAACAACTGGAGCAATTCTACGGCATCCCTCCACCGAGTCTTGAAGTAAACTGTCAAGGATGACAACTTAGAGCAAGGCTATAGAGAATCATGTCTATCGGAGAGATTTCTATCATCCCAGGTCCCTAAGAGCACCGCGGAAGTGAATGTGGCTGTCGTCGTCGTCATGGTCACGTGCAATGGCCATCCAGCCCCTGACAAAGCATTTGGCGTCACTTTTCACTCGCCACAATTCTTTGCTCCCACCCTCACCACGAAAATGTTCCGTTCAGCAATTACAAAGACTGTCTTGAGCGCTGCTCGACCAACGGCTTTGCAGGCTACGCTACGGCCACTGGCTGCTCGTGCATACCATGAGAACGTCATTTCACATTATGAAAAGCCTAGAAATGTAGGTTCTACTGTCTAGACCCCCCTTATCTGATAATGACTTCGTCTGGATCTAGGTTGGTTCTATGCCCAAGGGCGACATTGATGTTGGTACAGGCCTTGTCGGGGCTCCTGCGTAAGTGATCTCCTCATGGTGCTCGTCGTTGCGGAACTAATCGGGAAGTACCGTCCGCAGTTGTGGAGATGTCATGAAACTGCAAATCCGTGTGAACGCGGATGGTATCATCTCCGACGTGAAGTTCAAGACCTTTGGGTGTGGTAGTGCTATCGCATCGAGCTCTTACATGACCGAGCGTGTCAAGGGTTTGTCTTTGGAGGAGGCGGGGAAGATCAAGAACACTGAGATTGCAAAGGAGCTATGTCTCCCACCCGTGAAGCTGCACTGTTCGAGTGAGTTGGTTGCATGTCGACGACTCGTGTGCTCAGTCACTAACAAGTATCCTCTTTCAATAGTGCTGGCAGAAGATGCCATCCGTTCGGCTATCCGGGACTACCAGTCAAAACGCAGCCGATTGTCGAATCCCAAGCAACCAGGATTCATTGACGTGGCACAAAGCGCAGCGACTGGCGAAACAACGGCAACTGCTCACCCCGGAGGAGTCTAGCTGACTTACCTGCACCTCATAAAATTTTTCATTGATCATTTCCATGTTATCATACCATTGCATATCGCACCCTTCCTAGTACTCGTACGTAGTGACTGTCCCTTGTCGCAGTTGTATTATTATTACCCATGCATCCTTTGGACGAATTACAGTATATATTACAGAAAGATATGTGAGAATTGAATGAGTGGTCGTGATCACATCCCTTTCTGACCAATGAAAGAGAAACTCCCCCCTGCGAACCACCTTTCATTCGCTTCCTTCACTCGCTGTGCAGCAGCGGCCCTATTTGTAAGTTCGAATCCTATGAAGAAACCAGTAAGCCTGACAAGTAAACCTCGGTGTGAACGCAGTGTCATACCTTGAGCTGGAGTAACGCTCAGTGACGTGGCCGTTCCTGATGTCTGCGTCCCATTGAGCTGGGCTGACCGCGTAATAGCGGCCGTCCGCAGCTTGTTCTGCTTGGACATTTTCGCTGCAGTGAAAAGTGAGCGGCTGCAAAAACAAGACAGTGTAGAGGTGTGACGAACCTCGGCTCTTCGCCTCTCCCATGCCAGCCCTGACCTTACCTGCACCACCAACCATGCCCAGCCCTTTCGTCTGGTCAAAGGCACCAACCTCCTCTTCTGCCTCACCGAATGTCATGCGGTTTTGGAGCTTGCGCAGTTCCGTCTGAGCATAGGCCTCCTTGGCTTTTCGGGCACTGAGAGAGAGTTTCATTACCAAGAACGCCACAAAAATATCAGAAGAATTGACTCACCGTTTACCACCACGACGCTTTTTCGGACCGTCACCGGGTATCGGCAAAGCTTTCACGACTTTTGACGGCGGCGGGGCGGCCAATCGGTCGATTTGCTTTTCGACTTTTTCTCGCAAATCCTCGCCGTACGTCCCTATGGTTACAAAGTTAAGCTTGAAATGCATAGAATGGCGTGAGTAAAGGAACTATACCATCTCTGCGTTGTCGCTCCAAATCCATCCGCGCAGTAAGCACAGCTTTCGCACCTATCGTGCGCTGTATCTTGAGTTGGTATTCCGGCGGCGTCTGTGTTACCAGCTCAGATTGAAACACAAAGCCCGTGTGCCGCTTTTGCGTGGCTGACGAGAATCCTGCCGCAATTTTCTTCTGTGCCCCGAGGAGCTACAACACGCTATGCGTCAATTACACAGCCGATAAATCTACGAGTGATAAAAGGCGCACATGGACATTACACGACGGCATCTTCGCAAGCCCAGCAAGGCCACCGGCGACTCCAAGAAGCTTGGCGGCTGTGGTGGTACCAACAATAGCTGACAGGTTGGGTGCGAGGACATTCATTCTCGAGCTGACGTACATGAAGATCTGGTTGGGAGTGGATGGTCAGTGAAAACCAAGATTGACGGTAAATATGCGTCCACGGACCTTTTTGCGAGCCTCCTCCAGCCGGTCAGCGAGGTCGCACGCGCGCTCGACGGCTGCCCAGTCGGAGTCCGTCAACGGCTTGCCACTCGTCGTGGTCGCTGTCACGAAGACACTCATGATCACCGCGGGTGGAAGAATTCCAGCTAGATCAACTTTCGTCGGATCCTGTCGAAATGTGAGATCAGTGCTAGTCTGGATATTGCAAGATGTAGACAGACCTCATGGTTTCCCAGCACGCGCACAGAGCGGATGAACATTGTCGGGTCCGTCACGAGCTGCTCGAGCTCTGGGAATTTCGGTGCATAGTGGTCGCGAATGAACTGCGAAAAAGGAATCAGTATCTAGGTTCCAAGAGGCCTGGGGCGCAATGGCGAATGTTATTCACCTTGTGCACAATGAGAATCTCGTTGTCTACATCGACAGACAAATTATTCGACTGTACAATGACATTGTACTCCGGGTTCATATGCGCCGGGAGCGCCATCGCCGCTGCCGTGCTCGGGTTCGCTTGGTATTTCTCGATTTCCTGGCACCATGCGATGTCGATTAGGTTCCCAAGTCCATTAGAGACACAATGACTACCACTCACACTGAGAATATCAGTCATCTTCTTGCTCCCCTCGAGCTTCGCGATCTTTGTCACGTCCGCAATGCCTCCCAGCTCCATCTGCTGCACATCCTCCGCGTCCAGTTCCTCCGCGGGCCTCACACCGCCCTCCAAAACTAGGCCCCCAATTTCTTGCTGGTCGTCGCCCTCTCCCTCACCACCTTCATCGTCCTCGTCCTCTGACATGCCCAAGTCGCCCTCCGGCGCTTTACGCTTCAAATTTGAGGACGTTATGGGTGCGGAGGATGTCTCGGCAGGCTCGTCCTGGTAATCTTCATTTTCTTCGTCAGAGAGACCCTCAAGATCCGCGAGAAGTTCATCTTCAAGGGCGCTCATGGTTGAGACGCAGGTGGTGGTGGGCTTGCTAATGAATGCACGGTCGGGATAACCACGAACGGCAGTTGACAAATGTGACCTGAAATGTGATCGGTTGCGTGTGAACTCCGATTGACTTCATCTTTTCAGAGCATAGTAATTACTTGGCCACCGCCCAGGAATCTACATAGGTACATACAGGATAACATATTCCGTCTTGTACTTACATATGCGATGGGTGAAGGGAGCATGCCTACGAGATGATACAACATAAAACATGAGCTATGAGTGCACAGAGGAAGTGAAGAGGAGGTGGAGGCGTGCGGAGGTGCGGAGTGCGTGAGGTATGACGAAAACTGTCCGCCTGGAAGTATCAATAAATAGGTATTGAACTGCTATTTCAGTGTTTGGGTGTGCAAGCCGTTTATGTATGATGTGCCGGGCCCGGGGATGTATGGTGGAAATATAGGAGACTGAAAGAAGCTGATACATCAGCCCCTCCGATTATGTATAGTGGTGTATGACAGGTCTGTCGTGTAGAGGAAAAGGGAGCGCCTGCTCGCAAGCGAGAGACATAGGAATTATCCAACACGCATAGGGCTGTTCACCGGCGAGTCATCCTCATCCCCCATCCGGAGGCCTTCCATCCTCAATGGGCTCCCTATGGCCTTGCCTGATAGCGGACTGCTGACATTAGGAACGGCTGCACCCTTTCGATGTCGCCTCCCGAGTAATGTAGAACCATCGAGATCAAGTTGGAAACCACCTTTATTGGCCTTCCTTGGAACGCCCGGCGCCCCCACATGAGTAGGCACATGTCTTCTCGCCCCCGCCCCTTGATCGCGCTGTCCAGCCCGGCCGTCAGCCCACTGGGCCCTATGGGCGCCAACACCCGCAACACCCGACTCGGGAACGCGCTTGGTATCCTCCTCTTCCTCATCCATGCCATAGTCAACCTCGTCGTCTTCCTCATTGAGCCCAGTAAGGTGCCCCCGGGGCCCCGCACTACCGGGGGTATACTTGCGCCGCCGCGCGCCCTCCTCCTCCATTCGATGCACAGCATACGTGATGTCAAAGGCTTCCTTGAGCGTGGCGAGCCCCGGGCTGCGACCCTCATGCCCACGCCCACCACGAGCAGCCGAGAGTAGGGGCGAGTCAAGGGGTATGGAGGGCGCGGCGGAGTGGGGCTGGTTGGCGTAAATAAATGGTGTTGGGGGTGGGGGCGGAGCAGGGGAGGCATTACACCACGGATGGGCGAGGAATTCGTCGATTGTGTAGCGCTGGGCGGGGTCGACGCAGAGGAGGTGCGTTATTAGATCCTTGGCTATTGAGAGCAATGAGCAATGTTGAACGATGTTGCTTCAAAATGGAAAGATTATGTACCAGAATGGCTGATATCGTCCCACCAGGGGCTGAGGAAGGTGTAATAGCCTCGGGCGACCTTCTCCGTAAGCACATTGATGCTTTCATCATAAAATGGCGGGAATCCACACAGTAGCGTGTACAGCACGCAGCCCATTGCCCACATGTCCACACTTTTGCTATACCGCTCATCCTTGACAATCTCGGGCGCAGTATAGCCAACAGTTCCGCATGGCGTCATCGTCTCCTCATTCCATACTACCTTACTCAGCCCAAAGTCCGCAATCTTGACCCGGCCGATACCACCACCACCGACACCAGGGGTGAACTCGCCTTCATCCTCCTTTTCTTCGTCGTAGGGCCGGCGTATGGGAGGAGGATTTGAGGGGATGATGGGAATACGCTCAAACAGCAAGTTCTCGGGCTTGATATCGCGATGGACGACGCCACGCTCCTCGTGAAGGTATCTGATGCCGTGGGCGACCTGGAGGATTACATGGCGGGCAAGATTTTCGCTAAAATAGGTCAATTTGACGATCTGGTGGAAAAGCTCTCCGCCTTCCATGACTGGGGAAAAGGTCAAGTTCAGACAATAACGGGCGCGATAAGACGAAACTTGCGTTCTAGCACTAGAAAATAGTGCTCCGGCGATTCGGAGAATGATAACAGCTTGACGATTGAGGGATGGTGGGTGCCGCGCATGATTTGTACCTCTGAAGGGGTTGTTTAGTTGAATTTCGTGTAAAAAATGAAAATAGAGTTGTCTTGCCTTTGAGGATATTAGAGCGCTAGATAGGGGCAGCGAGGGTCAGGACCAATAACGAGCAGAGGTGTAAGAGGAAAGGAGCAAAAACCTCAGTTACGCGCGGTTTCTTCTTGAATTGTGGATTCAAGTGTTTATCGCCAGCCTGATGCCGCGCGCAAGAGGAAAAAAGGAAAAGATGAAAGAGAGAGGATATCAAGTCAGTGTCCACTCATACGGCCACAGACAAGATCAAACAGGGACGAGCACTGACCTGTGAGGCATTGAGCTCGTACTTGCGCACGACTTTGACTATAGGCGCTGGTGTCAGCGGTTGAAAGCGAGGAGACGAGAATCATAGGTACCTGCGACTTTGGATCCAGTCTTGAGGTCAGTTCCTTTGTAAACATTAGAGAAGGCTCCGCTTGGAGGAGATGAGATAAGAACGAGGGATAAATGATGATCACGCACTCTCCCATTTTCTCCACGAGGTCGAAGTTCTCAAGCCCCTGATATTTGGGCATCTTTGAGCGGGCCAGACGCTCCTCATCTACGATTATCTGAGCAGCTTCGACGGGACCGGGGGAGACGACACGATGGTCTTGGTCAGGAGGCATTGAGGAGAGTGGAGAATCGTCGTGGAGTTGTTTTGGCTGGTTGTTGTTGTGGTGACTGTGATGCTTTCCATGTCTGATGAGGTCTGTGCAGAAGGTGGTCAGCGCTGGACGTGGGAGACAGCGAGGAGAGTACTTTTGAAAGCGTCGACTACACCAGAAGGCATTTCGTTGGATGGAGGTCGACTCCAACCCAAACATCCAATTCATAAGGAGGCCGCCCCGTGACGTCATCATGAATCGGTCCACAACACGTGTAGCCCACAAAATCGTCATCATAGTTGCCTAGCATTTCCGTGGTGGCAAGCTTCCCTCACAGAGGGTTGCATCAGTCTACCGAAGCGAATCTTATGATCGTCCTTAGTTAAACATGTAGCAGAGGTAAATATCATCTTGGTAAACATAGTGTAAGTAGTACACAATGCATCTGCAGGCCTTCAATCATTCAAAACCCTGCCAACGCAAGATACACTTCTCAAACCACATAGTGGGGGTGATAGACCCCTTCTCCAGGTCACAGCTCTTCTTCCGCATGCAATCATAGAGGACATGCGTGCGTGTCGACCTTCAAACCCATGATCGGTGATAGACACCCCGCTTGATGACTCGTCCGATAGACCAAGAATCAAAAAATTCTTGAATCAGCAGTCAGCCGGGGTCGCCTTCATTTCATGGAGGGGCCTGCGGTGATTGTCCCTACGCCGTCATCAGAAGAGCAAAGCCCTTTCCGAGGCGAGAGAGCGCTGATCAGTCTGCGGCGTTGGGCGTTCTCATATCCCCGTTGACGTTCCTAAGCGTGTGAGGCAGAATTCCTAAACAGGCTCCACCTAAGAAGCATCTCTGCGAGGTGGTGTAACGCAACATAACATAACCAACTGTGGAAAGTCTCGCACTAGAAGCTCAATGTTCACTGTCAAGAGCTTCGGACATGGCCAATGTTCACACATGAACAATGCTGCAGGTGATAAGTCAACGCAGGAACAACACGCTAGAATAACCGGTGTACTCACGACCGTCGATAGCCCATTTACACAAGGATGAACCCTTGTATGGCCAAAATTTCTCTGCCCTGCTGCGTTATCCGACGTTAAATCAGTACATCGTGGCCAACGTTGGGAGATATTAGTGCCGCCTCTACACAACCGTGGAAAGAGGGTTCCATACTGATCGTCGCCTAAGTGCTTGTTTGCTAAGTTGCTATTTCAGGCCTCCATGCAAGCGGGCAAACAGATCTATCAATAGGGTGGTCCAATCCCGTCAAACGGGAGATTTGCCTGTGCTTGTGAGTTTTGGTCCCAAGCGGAGCAAGCACCGCAGGCCCTGCCACCCGAGGCCAAGGTAAGATGCCGTGGCGTTTTGTGTCCTCGAAATGGGCCAATCATTATCAGGACGGGGTGGCATGGCGGGAGTCGCTCGCAAAACGTCGTCGGAGATGGACGTCAATCTCGGCTGAGATGGAGATGAGGGAGATATGCATCTTGTTGTCGCTCGCCCAAGTAGGGTTCAAAATCGCCGTCAGATGTCGACAAGCCATCAGTGATCGCGATACAGATATGCGAATACGCGCTGTAAGATAGTGGCGGTGTTATTACCGAGGCTGAGAAGTTGAAGGATGTTGAATGAGGTTGACTTAGGGGCTTGTATATTAGCTTGAACATTTGCGGCAATCGCCAATGATTATTTAGCGAGATACGTGCTCGAAGAAAGAAGGTGGAACTCCCCGTTTTCGCACTCCAAAGGACTATATAGAATGTGATATACGGTCACCACTACGCCCATACCCCATACTCGGCCAGTCCACATGGCTGCTGAACCATAGTCATCATCGCCACGTGTAGCGATCAGAATACGCGATCAGGGTGGGGGGCGCCTCCCGGCGGGATGTTCCAGTCGATAGCAATTCAGCGAGATCGGAATGCCATTGTCAAGGCCCTAGGACGCTTAACGGCGCACCCCTGCCCGACAAAAAACCGCCGATCGCATATACATGTTAACAGCGAGTCGCATGGAACCGAGTGTTATTTCCTTGCCGCCCAATGTAGAGAGAGCTACACCGCCGACTAAGGGGGCACATGTCGTCGTGAGAGGAACCAGAGGATCAATGGCATGCATGGACCTAGCAAGTGTCCAGGATAGATGTCGGTTTCTAGATTTCCTCGGCAGTTCCATGCAGCCATAGCAAATGTCTTGCAGGTCATCATGGACATTCTGTAATCCTGACCTTGGGATTTGGGGTGTTATGAGCGGCGCCCGCCGCCGGCAGCATTTCGCGTAGTATAAGCCATATGGCGCGCGAGTCCGCCGTCGAGAGCGCGCAAGAAGAAGAAGTCTGTTGTTGTGGGGCCCTGGAAGTGACGTCTCGGGATAACAAGCGCTGAGATACGCGTTCTTCGAAGACGATTTGAGGATAGAAGTTGAGAAGTTCAACCAAGTGCCTCAGCCACCATGACGGCATCCAAGCCCGCCAGATATGTTTCGATCAGCAAATGCCGCCAAACATGGTCCGTGCGCACACGGCGGGGATATATAAACGAGCGCTGGACAGATGAAGACCTCATACTTACCTTGATGGCACAGGCCCCTTCACCTACCCGGGTTTGTGGGCCGTGGAGATCCTCCATAGCACGGCGACCCTGTCCATACAGGGGGTGTCTGCGGCTTGTATGGGCTTCGGCTCATGCACCGTCTCAATATTTTCCTGTCCTGCTTCGGCCACTCTGGCTGGGCAGGCGCTTTCTTTTTGCTCTTTTGCCTGGCTAACCCTAACCCTATGTAACTGTCATTGCTTGTAAATATATTACTAAACCTTAACTTTTAAGAGCCGCGACGCGACGCTGATGATTATCACCATGCCTGCACCATGCTCCAGTGCGAAACTTGATCTCGACTCGCACCGAGTTGTGGCTCTAAACCTAAACCATTTATTAGACTTTATCATCACCATATGGCGCGTGATTTTCAACATGATAAAATAATCGAGTCAAGGAGATACATCAAGTGGGTCATATTTGAATTCAGGAGGCAATTTGCAAACCCCAGCTCTCGGTGTTCCCTCATTCGTACCCCCGGACCGAGGAGTACATCTCGACCAATTGCTTCCCACAGATACTCAGCCAGAGCATGTGAATGTTATACAGCTACTGAATGGCAAACATAGATATCGATGGATAAGCGCGGCGATTTGGGGCGTATGCATGGGTCCGTGAATGTGGCGGAAGCGTGACTGGTAACGGTCTGAGTTCCGGCACACGAGGGAAAATGGTATGAGGACACTGGGAATAACTGGGGTAAAGCCACTGTATTCGAGTATCGCTATTGTACATCGTGTTGGCTAGCTGTACTTATAGGTAATGGATATGAATGATAAGTAAGCTACTGGTGTTGAATGGAAAATAATCAGGGGAAGCCAAATGTAAGTAAGGGAAGATACGAGAAGAGAAGGTAGGAGTATGGATGAAAGCTAGAACACTTCTTAAGGGAAGACTGTACGTGTTCTATCATGTAGGGAGTAGTTGAATGTTACGAGGTACAATGCTTCAGTCCATTCGATGATCGGCACGTCGGGTGACGGTCACGGAACCGCGACATACGCCCTCCAGCGATTGCGCAGGAATCGCTTAGACGTTATTGCTAGCGTGGTCGTCGTCTGCGTCGGATGCGCTGACGGATTTGCCGTTAGGGGATGCCGCCCGGGACTTGTTTATCTTCGGGTACTGTGCGGCGGTAGCGACGCCGACGGGGGGAAAGGCTCCATTCCCCGATGTGGAGGGAGCGCCTGCCGCGGTGGCTTGCGTGCCTCCAGCGGCAGCGAAGGCTTCGGCGATGGATGCGGCGACGTCGGCGGAGAGGGTTGGTGGACCGCCATTACCGGGGACAGTGCCGAGGCCTGACTGGAGTGGAAGGGGCGGCTGCATGTACTGGTCCCTGTCCTGCCTGTTCTCGCGGTCGGCGTCGTCTAAATCGACGTCCATATCGCGGTCCTGGTATTGGGTGGGAGTGAGGGAGCGCGAGCGAGTACGGGAGCGAGTACGGGAGCGGGAGCGGTCGTAGGAGGGGTAACGACGACTGCGCGGGGTAGGCGAGGACATACGGGGTGGAGGTGAGTATGGGCGAGGTCTATGGCCGCGCGCTGACCGTACTGGGCTGACGTCCCTCGCGTGGAAGGGTTGACTACGGTGGTGGTCGTGGTTATCGTACTGGTTGTTGTCATGGTTGTTGGCACCTCGTGCACGGGGTGCCGCTGGGAGACCGAGCCTCTTGCGCGCTCTACGGTCGGTTATAGCCTCCTGCTGCCGTTGCTTGTTTCGGCCCTCGGCGCGCAGCTGGGCCTCGAGGACTGTGACCTTATCCTCGAGGTCAATGACGAGTTTCATCTGCGCTATGGCTTTTTCGTCATCGCGTTCGATGGGTATGGCGAGGTCGAGGTAGGAGGGGGCGGCCGTGGGTGGTACTTCCCAATTGCCGTTGGTCCAGCGGATGAAACGGGCCTTGACGATCGGCTCCCTTTCGAAGGCGTCTCGGAAGGAGCGGAACCCGACGGGGACCAGGGGTCGTTTGCCCACGCGAACCGCTGCGTCAAAGCGAAGGAAGGAGCGGAGCTGGGTGACTTCGAGGCTGCGGTGGGGGTTGCCTTCGTTGTCGAGGATGGTGTAACGACCGTTGGTCTCCTTACAGATGAAACGCAAGTCTTTGTTGATGGACATGTCTGATGGGATAGTAGGTGGGGTGCGCGGTCTGTAGCGGGGAGTAGATGGGTCGTCGTTATGACTGAGGCTGACAGCACCTAGTAGGGAGGGTAGATATACCGTTCGGTACCATTCATCCTGAGCCTCTTGCATGGAAAATTTCTCGAGATCCTCGATATCGATATGCATGGAACCGAGAAGGATCTGCGGGTCTTCTGGTGGCGCATCTTCTTTGCCTTCTAGTAGTTGTGCTATGTCTTCGACGCCTAGAAGCTCGAGGTATGCGGGCAGTGCGTCGAGATGCGCTATGGAACGGTACGGCAACCATGTGATGTCGCCGGATTTCCATTGCAGTTTGAAGATGGCGTTGGTGCCGCTGTTGATATGGCCAACGATGCCATGTACGGCCCATTCGCGAGTAGAGTCTTCAAATGTGGTGGAGATCTGGTTGTGCAGACGGCCCGGGAATAGGCGGTCGTCGTTTGGCACGTGCGGCTTGAGTAAGGAGGCGTGGAAAACATCGTGTATGCCTCGTTGTTTCAACGATGCAGGCAGGTCCAGCTTGAAGGAGTTATTGCCGAAGTTCTTGGTTATGAGGTATGGACCGATATATTTTGGGACGAGCTTGCGTGCTAAACCCTTATCGGCCAGGGATATGTTCTTTGTTGATAGGTATACAAGATCTTTCTCATCGAATGGCGCCAACTGGCGTTTTCGGTTTGCCGTGCGTGTTTGCTTCACCCGAGCGGCAATAACGCTATCGTGTGCTGCCATTATCGCAGATTTCAATTTCTGCGCGAAAACCCGCACTCCCGGATATTCCGACGGCTCAGAGTTATCCCATATGAAAGCTCGTGGCATTTGGCCATAATTGAGGAAGAACGGTGCGTAGCCAGTGCTCTCCGATCGAGCTAAGTTAATCGCAAATTCGATCGCGGGCAGTTTTGCGACCCAATCCTTCTGTGACGGGCCAATGCACTGGCGCAACATTTGACCGATGGTCCTATTTGCTCGTTCGGTAGCTCCGTCCGATTCTGGATGATAGGCACTGGACATCCGTAGTGATGTACCAATTAAGGTGTGCAGGTGGTTCCAAAACACACTGGTGAAGAGGGGGTCTCTATCGCTTATAATCGCTTTAGGTAACCCGTGGAGCTTGTATATCTCGGAGAACACTAATTCGGCCACTTGGCGTGCAGTGTAATTCGTGCGACTCGGGATCAGGTGTACCATGGCGGTGAGTAAGTCAATTACTACTGTTATTGAATCATATTCAGCATCTCGATCTTTAGAGGACGGTAGAGGTCCCACGAAATCGATGCCGATGGCTTCCCATGGTCGCGAGGGGACTGTGAGTGGGTTCAACAACCCATATGGCTTGTGATTGGATGGCTTGCTTCGTTTGCACGTCCTGCACGTGTCGCAGTATGCCTCGACATCTTGGACCATGTTTTTCCACCATACGTGGTCGCGAAGGTATGCAATGGTCTTTCTTGCTCCCAGATGTGCTAATAGTGAGTGTGCTTCAGATATAATTATTTCGCGGATGCTTCTTCCTTTGTCGGCAATCTTCGGAATGCAGAGTATCCGCCGCCCATGAAGACGAAGGAAGATTAGTCCGTCATCTGCTTCAAAGTTTCTAAAGTCCTTTGGTTTCTGGACGATCGGCTTGAAATCCGGATCCTCCAGGTACCTGTTCCGTATGAGTTCACTGACGTTGAGCCCAGGCTGGGTGTTGTTTACTATGTCAACCAATGTCGCTGGTGGGTGGTCATTGTCGTCGTTATTGACGTCGTTTCCGTGAGAAGGTTCAGGTGCAATCTGTGTTTGCCGTTCGCCAGCTGGTGTCGGTGCTTCTGGTGCTTCATTCACGAGCTGACGCGGCCCCCTGATGGTGATGTGCTCCCTCATTCTGGCAGCAAACTCCTTGCTCGTTTCAGGCCGACCCGTGTCCGGATTGGGTATGTCCTTTTTCCGGTGACGTGCTGGGCGGGCGTTAGCCATCTCGCCCTCCAGCGCAACTAGTAACGGCATGGAAATCAGGTGAGTACCTATGTTATCATTGTCGATCACATCGTGATATGTGTATTCACTTCTAGCGCGCACTGTTCCTGGTTTATCATTGGAGTACAACCTGGAGAGGGCGTCTGAAAGTATGTTTTCGGCCCCAGGTACGTAGATAACTTCAAAGTCGAAGTCTGCGATTTTCTCAATCCATCTAGCCTGCCTGCCAGAAAGGTTCTTCTGTTTTAATAGGTGAATTAACGCCTGATGGTCCGTATACCATCTGAAGTGAGCCCCTTGCAGAATATCTCTATGCCTTAACATGGTTTCGACGCCCGCGAGCATCTCAATTTCGTGTATCGGGTAGTTCTGTTGGGCTGCATTCAGTTTGGCTGAGAAGAACGCGGCGACTTTTGCTTGGTGCCAGTCGACGCCCTGACTAATCACTCCCGCAATCCCGGTTATGCATCCATCCGTGATCATGTTGATGGGAGGTTTGTCCTCGCCGTATTCGAGGGGGATTCGATGATGTCCCTTGCATCGTACTGCTAAATTCTTTACATCTTCGAATGCACGTTGTAGTGTATAATCCCATCTGAAGGGCACGGCGTCCCCTGTGACGGCGTGCAGGATTCCCATTGGAATTCGGACTCGATCAATATCATCCGCGAGGAAGCTCGCAACACCCAAGAATCCTCTGAGTAAGTCGCGATTGGTTGGAGTCTTCCAATTGGCTAGCGCGTCTACCTTATCAGGATCCATTCTAATCCCATCCTTGTCGATGACCCTCCCGAGAATGTTTAACTCGGGCACTAGGAATTGGAGCTTGGACCTATTAAGATAAAACTTCTGTTTTCGAAGGATGTCTATTACTAATGTAACATGTTTTACATGGTCGGCTAACGAGTCGGAATAGATGATAATGTCGTCTAAGTAAACGTCCAAGAAACGCCCTATGTATGGGGCGAAAATATGGTTCATTAGTGCCTGCGCGGTGGCGGGTGCGTTGCAGTCGCCCATCTGGACGACGTGACTCACCAGGTTTCCATCAGGTGAGTTGCTGCACGTCTTCCATGCTTCTTCCGGCCATATTCGTATGCAGTCGAACATATGGAGGAGATCGAGCGCGGATATATACGGGTGTGCAGCGGCACGTCGTAGAACGGCATCCATGACTGGGAGCGGGGAAGCTACCTTGTCAGTGTTGTCGTTCCTTTCACGAAGGTCGTAGACTGACCTCATTTTATCTGTACCCGGTTTGTAAAGGAACATCATAGGTGCGGAGCTTGATGCAGTCGACATCTCCCACCGACCAGTCTTCAGGTAGGCGTCCTTTTTCTCATGCCACTGCTTCCTTAACGCTTCTGGGCATTTAGATGGGCGCCAATGATACACCTTCGATTCATCCTTGAGCGGGATTCTGTGATTGATGGCCCTCAACGGTGGGAACTCCATGTCCGCAATGTTGTCACAACAGATAGCCTCTGCGTAGTCCATGAGCTGATGTCTTACGCTGTCTAGACTTTCGTTATAGACCTCCATCGCCCTTGAGGCCAATGTCACTGTTCCGTCCCCTCGCAATGGCACGGCCTGCGGAGCACCTATCACGACACGGGGAGGATTTATGCCATAGGTGATCTTGTGTTGGAATAGGAACGGGGTGCCTAGGATGATGTCGTAACTCGAGATGTTACAGATATCAAAGTATCTTTCTTCCTCGATTTCCTGGTAAGCAAATTTTACCCGCCCTCCAAAGTTGACCTTCGACCGTGACCCTTGGACAGCCAACTGTACCACCAACGGCTTTTCAAGTTGCACCTTCTCAACTCCCAGCTGTTGGGCTAGGTTTGTCGACATGAAATCACCGAGGGACCCGGAATCGATGAGAGCCCGGGCAGGGTGTCCGTTGACCGATACCACTATGACGATAGGTCTTGGGATCGTTCGACTCGCATCCCGCGTTATCACAGTATTTCGCTGAATAGCGGGTAGGGTACCTGGTCGGATCTGTTGGCCAAATAGCTCAATTATGTGGAATCCAAAATCATTTTCGGCAAGGGAGATCCGCAGTGGGGTTTCCACCTCGTCAATAACTCCGTTGATTAATTCCACCCATCCAAGCTCGTTCTCTTCCTCAGGAATTTCCTCGAGGCTGCGCACGCTGTAGGGTTCTGCGTATTCTGGCTCGAACGCGGCGTGTATGCGCAGGTAAGCGTGTTGTAACTGTTTCCAATACCATCCTACGATATTGAATCTTTCGTTTCTTAGGCAATCAGTAGGGATTGCTCGATGGAAATCGAGGGCTTTGTCATATACGCAATGCAAATCCGTGTTGGTGTGATCCTGCCACACCTCGAATCGCGTTGGACCCCACTCGCCGGCGTTGATCTCATCACCGGGGTAGGGCGCGCCGGACATGAGGACTTTCTCAGCCCTGACCTCCAAAGGATTTCGGACCGGCTCGTATTCACGATCGCGCGGGACTTTCCAGTAGGCATCATCTCCCAATCTGTTGTGAATTCGGGCTAACTGTTTAGAGTACCACAGGCCCACGTCGAATGCCCCGTTCTCCAGGAAACCACTTGGGATGAAGATGTCCTCGAAGTCCCAATCAGTGTCGCGCATGTGGTCCATGATAAGGTGACACCCGCCCTCCACTCGATAGACGAAGAATCGATCCTCCATTACAGGACCGTGATCTCCTGGATAGGGCTGATCGACGGTGAGTTCTTCCACCGCTCTACATGCTAGTGGGTCACCCATGCACCTCTGGTAGTGCTTCCCTTTGTAACGCTTCTCTGAATCATGGGACTCGATATCATCGTGCGGCCCCATCATTCCGAGTTCTAGGGAATCAATAGCTTGTGTGGTATTGGCGAGACTTCGAAGACGTTCCGTATCTTCGATCATCTCCATACTGAAGTTGGAGATCATACCGGGTGGTCCGTTAGTTTTCGATGTAACGTTCTGGTTCAGAGGACAATTTCTTGACACATGTCCGGTCTCTCCACAGTTGAAGCACTTATTCTGTGCTCGCAATTCGTCTTTCTGTTTCTGAGTGAGATTTGGACGTGATCGATTATCATTGTGTCTGGGTCCCGACACGTTTGGTTTCGTCCTCGAGTCATATTTCTGGCTGCCTGAGCTAGGCTTGTTAGCCCCTGTCTCGTTCGAACGCGAATGTTCACTCTTGGAAATGCCATCACGATCATCAGGTTTATTTGACTGATATCGACGTCCTGACTGATATTGATGGGCACCCTTTGAGCTCACACCGCCATTGCTGGCCGGGCCACTGTCAGACTTCTTCGCAGACCTTTGCGGACCGACTTCGACAGCCTCTGCTATCTCATTAATCTCAGCAGCTTTAACTACGGCTGCCCACTTCGAGGTCTCAGGGTTCAAACGATCCTTCCAAAGCGCTTTCTGGAGTGCCGGTCTCAAACCGTACCACAACTTGTTGACTCGCTCTCTCTTATCAGCGAAACCAATGGTGGTGAACAGTTCATTGAGGTCAGACACAAATTCCTTGACGCTACGCTCGTTCTGATAGCACCGTTTCAGCTTCTTGCGTTGTTGGGACCTAAAGTCTACGGGAAAACAATAGTCGAACAACTTCTCAAAGAAGGTGCGTAGTTTCCACTTCTCGGGGTTGTATGATACCTCACGCGTGTAGAAGGTATACGCCTTCTCCTCGAGGAAGTTCGCGATTATGGCTACGTGGCGTTTGGGAGCAACACGGCCGTCGGTAACATAGGCTGTGCTTTGGGTCAGGAATCTGTGAAACACTTGTGTGTCGGCCACACCCTTGTATTTCTCGGGTGGAGTTGGCCGAATCAAGGTTCGTTTGGAATTCTTATGCTTCCTTTTCGAAGACTTCTTCTTGCGTCTTCTAGCCGGCTCACTACTAATGGACGAGTCAGACGACGAGGATGAATCATCATCGTTGCTTGATGAATCAGAACCATCCGAAGGAGGGGAACCCGCTCCATCATCCGATTCTGAGCTCGAGGAGCTTGACGACGACTTATCCGAATTGGTATCTGCCTTGCGGCGTCTCTTTGTATTCTCGACGTTCTCGAAGGCCTTGCCCAGGAAGCTTTTAGCAGCTATCTGCGTGCTAGGACGCATTTCCTTTTCGTTATGCGCGCGTTCCTTAGTCTTAGACTCCTTTGCTTGTTTGCGCGAGTTCTGCTTCCTTAGCGTCTTTAATTCAGCTCGTAAACTTTCAAGTTCATTTCGTAACTCTGTTTCAATTATAGCAGATGACGTTACATTCACAGGTACTTGTTCCACCGGAGTGGCCTCTCTCGACACGTACTCGTCTAAGGCTGCCTGCTGTGCTGCGGAATCTAATTCCTCGGCGGGAATTCCGGCGGCACCCCAATTCTTGGGGTCTATATTCTTTCCCTTGGAGGGGCCCTCTCCTCGGGAGGTGGGACGCTCATTGGCCCGAGCGTTCCGTGTCGCTTGCTCGCGCTTTCGGAGCAAGTTGTTCTGGGCCGAGGTGAGATTCCCCTCGGCCCTTCTAACTGTGTCAGCTTGTGATTCTGATAGCTGACCGTTCTCACCCAGGCTCCTAGCCCGGGGTCGACGACGGGATACGGTGAACCATTCACCGCCATCGGCGTGGAGGGGCCGGCCTAAATTGGCAACGGCTTCGGCTTGGCGCCGTTCCTCTTCGCGCGTTTCGTCCCAGGACATCATGGCGCGTCTGGCGCGCTCGGCCAATATGTCGTTCAAGTTGGGAACGGCACGTTGGTTCTCCTCAGGACGAGGGCTACGCGGCGGTGAAGCGCCGGGACTCGAGGCAACCACGCTGCTGTAGGACCGAGCAGGGGCAACCTCGGAAACAGGTGCTTCAGAGAGCTCCGATGCGTCCATGATGGAGATGACGTCGTTCGCGTTGACCTCGGCAAAGGATTCGGCGATGGGTGAGACGCCCGTTTCCAACGTGTTACCTGTGGAGGCGACGGCAGACGGACGGAGACGAAGGTTATAACGGATAGAAGACATACTGATGAGAAAATTCGTCGTTGAGTCGGGTGTCCTTGTTGATCAGACGAGGAGGGTTCCGGGTAGGCAACGACGATAGAGATTCAAGAGTTTTTAGAGAATAGAGTGGTTTGTGTAGTTAAAAATATGTGGCGGAAGCGTGACTGGTAACGGTCTGAGTTCCGGCACACGAGGGAAAATGGTATGAGGACACTGGGAATAACTGGGGTAAAGCCACTGTATTCGAGTATCGCTATTGTACATCGTGTTGGCTAGCTGTACTTATAGGTAATGGATATGAATGATAAGTAAGCTACTGGTGTTGAATGGAAAATAATCAGGGGAAGCCAAATGTAAGTAAGGGAAGATACGAGAAGAGAAGGTAGGAGTATGGATGAAAGCTAGAACACTTCTTAAGGGAAGACTGTACGTGTTCTATCATGTAGGGAGTAGTTGAATGTTACGAGGTACAATGCTTCAGTCCATTCGATGATCGGCACGTCGGGTGACGGTCACGGAACCGCGACAGTGAATGATCCGTGACAAAGCCACTACGAAACACCACGGTCGGCTGTCAATATTCACAGCCTTGTGCATTTATGCCCGAGGGGTATCCCGAGGGTACGTAGGATTGAAATATTCTATGCCTGGCGAATTCGATGGTAGTGGGACAAGAGAACCCGCCGAAGATTATAGCAGAAGGATGCTCACCTAACGCCACAGGGCCGGTGGCTGTGCGCCGAAGACCACCCAGTAGTTTGGAGAGTATTGGGCTTTGGTCAAGAGGAACTGTGACCTCAGAAGACGCCCACCTAAAGGTGATGGGAGAATCGGCACCGGAGGAAGTTGCGCATTCGAAGATGACAAACCAGTGCCGGCGGCTTGGCGAAGATTTGCATATGGACTGCATCTGCTGCTCGTTGCCCGAGGGGGGTTCGAAGGACAAAGAGGCCTTATGGAGCCAGATATCCCAGGCAATGACATTGATGTCTCATGACAATTGGTCTTGAACGTTAAAGGCATCATCAGTATTTGATGTGCGGAAGTTGTGAACCCGTCTGTGTATAGACAGCATCGAGAAATGGGGTATGTTTACTATTAGAATCGGGCAGAAGCTTCTCATCAGACGTGAAGAAGCAATGAATTGAACAGTTGAAGTCTCACCTGTATTCTGTGACGGTGGGCATGTTGTCCGTCAGTACTTGTATGAAGGGAATGTTGCGCGAATGGCTCTGTGACTAGATGAACTGATATGCGGATGCATAGGCAGTCGATACTCATGCCTACATCCCTGCAATGCCCCCCAAAAAAGTAGACATCGAACGATGAGCGCTCATACGCATGATGGAGGACGCACATGGACGCATATAGTTCGCATCGATAAGTCAGGCAGATGCTCGTGTCGGACCGTTGGATTATCTCGGGGATATCGCAAGAGCTGGCTGTCGAGATCATGTTTCCTCGCCGGTGATTATAGCTCAACAGCCAACAGAAAGAAAGGTCTGCATCTCATCGGAAAAACCAAGAGACTTCTGATCTTCGAGAAGCACGCCGGACCTTGCTGGAATCAGGAGGGAACAATGAAACATATGCCGCAAGTTGAAAAAGACCCAGTGCAAAAAACATGTGAAGCTGGGCATTTGGGAAGCGGATCTTTCCAGAGGGTGGACATTAAAAGGGGTATATCCATAATACATTAGTGGTCGTGGGTATAGTCTGAACATCGGACGATCAGGAGATCGCGAACGCTATGCATGTACATATCAGTGTGTCCTGGACCAGTCGGAAGTTAACAGGTGACTGAGCATGGGAGAATGTACTGCGACATACATTTGAATACATCTCCTGGGCCATGATGTCTGTGTCCTCCCAATGGCCGACCATGCCTGCTCTATTAATGGGATAAGAAAGGTGGCACAAATTGGAAGAATAACTGCGCTACGCACCGGATGCCTTGCCCGAGGTTTTCATTTATCTGTGTCAAAACAACATATTTGCTGAATGATAGGATCTTCAGACTGTAGAACAGATGCAGCCGCAAGTGCATGACTGACAAACCCCGAGGCTGAATCTCGACCATTCTCTCCTTGACACGCTCTCCGATTTCTTTAATCCACGCCTTTACCTGCTCAACCTCCTTTTTCTCTGGCCAGGAGTTGTTTTGAAGGGTGGATGACAAGAGTTTCTTCATGTACGCCTTGAGCAGGTCAGCATCAAACTTTGGGCGTGGCGAGGCAGCATTAGAGCGAGGGGGAGGAGGGGAGCGTAATCCAGACGCATTGGCCATGAAATATACAAAAGTAAACCAAGAAAGGCGAGCGTGGAGTGGAATGAAGAGGAACGACGGGGAGATCGTCCGATACAGCGACGCGCCTCAGTTGTGCCTTGTTTGGGGAGGATTATTATTAGCCGACCACGTGTGGCCTGACCCTCTGCGCGTCTGAGTCGACGGGCGTTCATTCAAGGCTTCCAAGTGTCCTAGCTACCCAATGTCGTCTATATCCTTTCCAGCTGAACAACCGGGGTCCTCTTCTCATGAACAACACTTCTACTCCTCCGAATTCGACGCGAGCTCCTCGTTCCATATGAACCCGCTTTCCGCTCATCCGCCACGCACCCCCAGGCCCTCTATTATATCCACGAACTCGGCGGTACACGTTTATGACCAGGCTATCTATGAGCCGAACGATGATACAGAACCAGTAGTGGTGGATAAAGAGGACGTGTCAGAAATAGAAGAAGAAGAAGAGGAGCACTTATCGAAGGCGCGCACAGTTTCGAGTGAGAAAAGAGGAAGTCTGGAGAGACCTATTCCTTACCAGTAATGGCAGGGATAAAGCATTTGTACGTTCCTACTTTATAGCACTATGATTTCAATGCTCAACGACTTTGAACGACCCAGAAACTAATCCAATACTCTATTCGTCTATACCTCCTGTTCCATACCTCAATATCTGCAAGCCGTATACTTCGTCGATCGACACGACCAGCATTAGAGGTAGAACTCGTAAAACGTCTCCAGTCAACAGCTTCGGGCCTGTCCTTCACCAGGTAATCCTTAGTTTATCATTGGGTCGCCGAGTAACATCTGAACCGTACGCAGGAAGCTACTGTTGTTGTTCAACTGGCTAGGTCCTCTGACTGCGATAATGGCGCAACAATCAGTGCCATACTCGGCTGAGGTCTTTACAGAGACTTCCAAAAAGACCACCCGACCCTTCCTTCATACAGTGCTATACGCACCGCCGCCAGTCCTACTGGAATTGGTCCATTCTGCAGCCGATGATGTTGCGACCTTTTCAGCTTTGGGGATGCTCGGAAAGAAAATCGGCGAACGCGCCGGTCGTTTTTCGGACTGGTGCTGGCTTCTTGCCACACTGGTTGGGCTGGTGGAAAATGGAGTCGAGCGGCAGATGAATGGAAATCTCCAGCATCAAGGTGAGCCGCAGTTCGAGCGCTATCCTCATATATTGATCCATAATAGTTGAGTCTCGTCTGTATTCCGAGTCTATGAGTGGTGCGACAGCCAAGTCAAAACCTAAAGACACGAAGATCGACGAAAGGGAGCTTTCGCGGCTGCGAAAACAAGACAAGTGGCTTCAGATAACACGGGCCAAGTTTGTGATGGATCTGATCTTCGTTTGTATGTGTTCACCGAGGAGTTAGTGTTTCGCTGCTGACGTCCCTGCAGCGTATGACCTTTTTAGACTCAAACGCCTGAGAGAGCCAGTCAAGACAGTCGCCGGTCTTACTGCCGCTATCTTGAGGTATGCGTCCAGACCAACGTTTTTCAACGCCACTTGTGCTAATAGTCGTGCTTGGAGTTCGCTGAAACTTTATCACGGCCAAAGGAATATTATCCAAAAGAAGCTAATGTAGAACCCCCTCATCTCATTCCTTTGCGCATTTCATTTCATCTTTCTACGGTAAAACCGGCCTGTAGCCTCGATCCTTAGTTAATTCCTCTTCCTAGATAGATTCTAATATACCCTTCCGAGCCGTTCATCACCTGGGTCCTGGGTGTTCATATGCGAAGGACCTCATGGTCACCACCAACTAGTCTTTTTGGTAGTACTGACAGATGGTAAAGTAGTGTCCTGGGTCTGACTTGCTCGCTTTTCCTGTAGAGCATCTACCTCGGCCTCCAGATTTCTAACACGGACTGACGCTTCCTCCATAAATTTCTCGTGTGACAGTTTTTGTTGCGCGAGTTGCAGTCCCTGCACGGTTCGAAGGGGATGAGTAAGTAGAGCATAAATGAAGTCATGTCCAATGCTTACCAGGTAAACAGCAGAGCCCAAGAGAAATATAGGAATCATCGCTGGCGCGATATCGGAGTACCATTGCGCGTGACCCGATCGTGGCTTTTGGGTCGTACTTTCACTGTAGGAGCGCCATTGGAGCCTGGGACCTTGCAGAGTAGTGATAAGTCCCCGGCTATGAAGGGGGCGTATGATGAACATTAACGACGTAATGGCGCTACTTCGGGGTGTCCTAGTCAACATAGCAAGTCAGCTGGGCAGTTAGCGGAGAAATGTCGTTTGACAGCTAACAGTGGCACACATGGAATGCCTTGAACGAGAAGCTGTATGCATACCTTGTAGGAAAAAGGGGTGCCCACGTTGGCTCTGCGCTTGAGCTCCGCGACACGATGGAGGTGGCTAAAAGGAAGTCTGTCCGTTGATCAGCTGACCGCTGTGATCAGTATCAAACCTGAGCATTATCTTTACCAGGTCTCTGCTCCTCATCAACTTGTTGCTCACTGGATACTGTCTACGTTGACGACATATATCATCGCTCGAGATGCGCGTCACGGTCAACGCGCTGCAAGAAGTCTTCGCGAATGTCGAGTCGACATATGACTCGGACAGTCACCTGGTAAAAACTGGCTTGGACTACGGCCAGTCAACAACTTTCTTGCCCATGAACAGCTTGTACACATGAGTCGTTAGCATGCTGGTCAAGGGGAGGTTCTTCGTCGTCTTGTGACGTCAAAACATTCGGAAACTCATGTTGCAAGTGATGGCGTGGGACAGTTATTTGGAGGGACGGACAAATTGTGCCTTGGCTTGGTTTCCGTCGTCCATCTGCTGTCATTTCCTTCGCAGCTTACTCTCCTTCCTCTCTTCTCTCCTTTTCTCTCCTTTTCTCCCTCTCTCTCCTCTCTCTTTTATTGTTACCCTTGGACAGGAATCCAAATGGAGCCCAACCGTCGTCCACCATCCCTTAATCTCGCTTCGTCTTCTCCAGCCCGTCCTGTCTCCATCTCACCATCTCCTCTACATCGACAATCGCAGTCGCCCTTTCGATATATCCATCTCGAGCAGCATACCGAGTTTACTGATGAGAAGTCGACACCTCTCAGCGACCTCGTAGGACATAATACCCCACGGGGGCTATCCCCCGGACCCTCAGCGCGCCAACAGAGCAATTCTCCCTCCAGGCATGGATATCTGGGCCCCAGTTCGCAATCGCGAGCTGCGCGCGTTCATCCTGTCTCATCATCGACCCAGAAACATTCTCCTTTTTTCCGGCAACCGTCTCCACTTCTTGGTCCGAATAGGGCCAATTCACAGACATCATCAACCTACAGTCGGCCAAGGGGCCTGCGGATAACTAACCTAATACGACCATGGATTCCTTTAATACTGTACGCTACAACAAGTCTTGCATTTGTGGCCGCCATCGCGCTATACCGAGATGAGGTCTTTTCACGTGAGTTTTGACAGCGGCTCTCCTATGCCTTCGAATCTAACCGGGGTCTTCGCGTAGGACTCGACGAACTGTCTCATTGGCTGCAAAGTGACAAGCAGTTTGGCTATGCAACTCTCTTCTTGCTCATTTTTATGACCACCTTTCGTGAGTGCTATTGTTAGTATCGTATAAATATCACCCTAATCCAAAAACTTACAGCTCCTATCCCTCTGTACTCTACGCTCATTACATTATCCGGATATACTTTTGGTCCATGGACCGGCGCTATCATCTCTTATTTCGCAGCGCTTTCGGGTGCTCTCACAGTCTTCCTCATCTCTCGCACTTTCTTCCGAGACTGCATCTCGCGATGGCTCTCCTCAACGATCACTGTCAAGCGCGTGGTACGCGCCGTCGAAAGGCGGCCTAAACTTCTTTTCCTCATTCGGCTGGCACCCTACCCGTATAATGTCATGAACTGCCTTTTGGCCGCATCGCCTACGCTGACTCTGCGCACTTATACGCTTTGCACGGGGCTCTCGCTTTTCAAAGTCATAATTCACACAAGTATGGGCGCTTCGATAGCCTCGTTCAAAGATTACCATGTCGTCGACCCGACAAAGGCGAATGAACCTCATGAGCACACTGCTGCGGAGCTGTGGACCGCGTTCGGGATCGTATTATGCATTGCGATCCTCATCTATATCTCCATCGTTGCCCGCAAGGCGGTCAACAACGAGCTGGACGACGAACCCATTACATGTGACGCCGAAGAGACGATTGGTTTCCTCTCCTCGCAGGAGACACACGACATCGAATCAGGACGGGGACAAGAGCCCATGGCGGAATCCCCTTTCCGCTCTCCACAACACCTGATGCCATATCGGCCGTCAACGGAGCGGTGATGAGGAGGGCACGTTTGTTGGACCTTTTTGATTTATATCTACTTTCGTGCAATTTACTGACATCTATTACCGCCATCTTTTTACCATTTTCTCTCGCTCTCGGACTGACCTGACTTGGAACCAACCATTGTACGATTATTAACTAGGACTCTGAATACAAGACAGCATGGATGATGCATGAATCATTCTGATGAGGCTGCTACAGAGTCGGCTAGCAAAGTTACAGCGACGGGCGGCCGTGAATGTGATCGATCATGTGGACCCAGTAGACCGGTAATCATCACAGCGGTGACTCGGGGGTCCACCCCGATTACCTTGATTTTGCTTCCGATCAGAAGTTCTGTTGGGGAAATCTATTTTCGATCGGAAAGAAGCTTGCTTTATCAAATAAGGTTTGTCGGGCCACGCTCCCAATTGGCTGATCTCCATGGAACGTGGTGGAACGGCATGCATGCTGGGGGTGCCTAATCACCCTTTTTTATATTTGCCACACAGGGTGCATATGTGGCGGTCGAAACAGGATTGTATTGTCTAGGCAGGCGGGCAAGGGCTACATCAGGATCGGAGACATGGTATCAAATGGCAAGTAGATATCAATGGGTGTGGGTGGACGGAGGCAGCGAAGGTATACAGACAGGAGGCGAAGTACAAATTCAGAAACGACAGGTTCCAAGATGCGGATCGTCAATGGTGGAGAACGGGATCCCCTCCTCAAAGCAGCAAACAAATGAGGCAGCGAAATAGTGTCCAATAACGGCGAAGAAGACAACAAGCGGGTGGAGGATGTGGCAATCGGGCGACATTACATCTCACCCGTGGCTTTGTAGTGGTGAGGAATATGTTCGTTCATCGGGACAAAGCCGAAATCGGGCGAGACTGATTGTTCAAGACTGGTCAGTAAACGGGATCGTAAGTTATTGTGAATGCGAAAGGCACAAGAGGAAAAATAACGAGACAATGGTAAGGAGAATGGAAGAGATTGAGGAATGAAATCCAACAAGATAAAAAATGGAAGATCGAGACTTACATCGGTTGATATCTGTATCAGGATGGTAGTTGTCTGGCACAGGAGGGGTTGTCGCTTGCGTTGACGACGAGTGGGAGGCCGCTGATATTGACGAGGTCGATGTGGAGGGGCGGGCATTCCTGTGATTCCACCCATCGTTCATCGAATCCATAGATGATGTGTGCGTCACCGTACCCGGGACGGCACTATATGCAAAGTCAGCCTG
The DNA here is from genome assembly GCA_014905825.1 of Lyophyllum atratum. Taxonomy (NCBI): domain Eukaryota; kingdom Fungi; phylum Basidiomycota; class Agaricomycetes; order Agaricales; family Lyophyllaceae; genus Lyophyllum; species Lyophyllum atratum. The sequence continues at coordinate 1,323,155 of JACGCN010000002.1, read as the reverse complement.
GGATGGGTTGAATGGGTAACCGTCCACTGAAGGCAATTGGATCATGCTCCGGACGCGTGGAAGGCCGACTGACTGGTGATCATCCACGGGCTGTGGGGAGGTCGAAGGACGTTGTTGTTCATTATGATCGTATGGGCTCGGGTACGGACTCATAGCTTGGCTGTGGCGGCGGGCGCGTCGCACGCTCAAAGACGCTGAGGGATATCCTGACTTGGAAGAGTGGGGGCGCGCAGGAGAAATGGGACGATGGTGAGAGGAGTTAGGACGGGAATAGTCGTGCTGAAGGTGGTCGTCATGATAGGGAAGGGAAGAGACTGACGACATGGAATAGCCTGTAGTAGGACGGCTGTCAGGAGATAAAGACGATGCACTGTGTTCAGCTTGCATGGGCATGGACGAGAAAGGAGATGCGTAAGAAGTATTGATCGTCGGGGTCGGCCGGGAATATCCACCACCGCTGGGATTCAGCAGCGAGGAAAGACTGCCATTATGGCTCGAAGTGCTTCCATTGCTATTCTGGGAATATGACCAACTAGGTTGCTCCTGGTAGGGGTATTGAGGCGACGAAACCATCATGTCGCGATTTGACGTCGAGTAGGAACCCATGCCGTTGAAACCCCCCGACGTCGGGGATTCATCAGGAGGGGTTATCGGATGATGAAGGGTATGGGGAGAGCTGTAGAGATTACCATGCGAAATGTGAGGAGGGTCAGAGGGGACTGTGAGCGGCGGCAGTGCGGATCGCGGATAGCTGGTACCCCATGTGGCACCCCCACCCTGACTTAGGGGCGTAAATGATCCCGGAGCGGAGAATCCACGAGCACGACCCACTGTGCCAGGCCTATGGGACGACGGACCGACAGAGGATGGGACCATAAGAGGAACAGGGCCAATGCCTATCGCTGAGCGTGGTGGCGGGATCGCTGGGGGATCTTGCATGTCGCGTTTCCTAGGTTTAGGAAGACGGGGCGGCACGCGACGCTTAAAGTTAGAAACTACTTCCGGTGGAGAATGCCGGTTCAGAGTGGGATGGGCTGCAATGTGCGGGACTTGTCAACAAAAAAAGTGGATGATATCACGTGAGCCGGGACAACTTACACCATGTGCTGGCGTCGGGATCGTCAATGGCGGGGTCGACATTGCGGAGATTGACTTTGCGCATGAAGCCATAAATCTAACCATGAAAAAGGCACAATGAGTATCGGAAGAAAGGTTGGGAGAGAAGACACACATTTAGTTGCCGGGAGAAGCTGGCGAATCTCGATTGACGATAGATACTAGGCAGGACGTGCAAGGCAAGCTGCTCTGGCCGTTCTACGATGATGTGTTCGCCAGCGGGATCCCAACGAATCATATGATGATTTTCCGGACGCTCCAAGAGACTGATTGCGCAAAGACGCGTGAGATGACAAAACAAAGGAACGAGCGCCTGATACTTGCGCGTAGAGTTTTGTCAGGAAGGTAGCCTGTGGTTTTGTCTCTGTCTTTTGTGGCTGGTGATCGGAAGATTTTGTGGGACTCGGGGGCTGGTCATGATTTTCTTCGGAGCTGCCAGCACTGGAGCCGGAGTGCTGGGACGTGATGACCTGGGGAGGGTAGGGGACGGCATTGGAGGAGTACTGGGAGGAGGAGAGGGAGTCGGGGGAACGCTGGAAGGAGCGGGAGGGATAAGACGGCGGGTAGAGATCAGCCATGGGGAGGACTGGAGAACTGGACTCGCGAGGATGAATTGTCCTAAGTAGTGAAAAGCCCAACTGTTACGGTGGAGAAAGGGAGACTTCCGAGTACGTAACAACCCTGTCACATGTCACACTCCAGTAAATCGAGATCCACCTTTATCCAGCCCATCCCCGAGGGACCGAGGCTGCTCTATGCTCTGCTTTCTCGTATGGGAAGTGTTGCGGTCTACGTATGCTGCCCATATACCTTCCTGCGCCTCTTAGCACTGTGCCCCAGCTTGCTCTCTGCCCAATGCACCCCATTTTTTAAGCATACCCGATCGCTGCAGGGTTGAATGCAGGTTGCGTCACGCCAAATCGGGCATTCAGATCGTCGATTGGTGTGCCCGCTAGTCCCCATTCGGCCATCCGCCAAATTTGTTGCTACAGGGTCATGCTTGCAAAATTAGGATCCGCATTCGGCATCCTGCTCGATCCAGCCGCACGATCCATGTGTCACCTCCCACGTCGCGGAGAACAAAACCACCATCCATTCCGTCCATGTGCTTCCCGTCAAGTCAATTCAATATTTCTTGTCTTTGTATACCATAGTCTCGTCAATTATAAAGCAACATATTCAACCCTCTGACAGAGTCGTGAAAGCATGGACGGAAGTGCAAAGGAACCTAATCAAACCCTACTAACCATTCTTGTCGTCTATACCCAGTCGCAGTCACCTCCCCTGCCCAAGCCGAGATCCTGGAAATCAAAGCAGAACATCCCCCCTCGACAGATCTTCTGTCATCGACAATCATACCACCACGCTATCCATATGCCATGTCTCAACTGTCTCCGTCATAGTGCAGCGTCACGCTCGAGAATGCCCCAAACAAGTCCGTACCGTCGGCTTGTATTCCTTCGTCAGGCGTCCCCGGGTGATTTGACGGCGATCCGGCCACGCTAACAATCTGATCCTCCAGATGCAATGAATGCGACTCTTTTAGATTCCGGAAATTCACCGCGTCATGTCCGTTTGATGATGAGGGCACTATCTGCTCTCACACAAACACAATCCAAATCAAAAGTCAGCGCGCCGTCCATACATCGCCTGATCAGAAATGGACAGATAGACCATCACCTCTACACAAGGTCTCCTCGCCTTTGCGAGGCTGGTCATCCACACGCCCCGTCAACCGATGCTCGTCCGATGGACGGCTGGTTGATATGAAGGAAAACACAACAGATGTGGGTGGAGAGATTCGGGTATAAGACGTACCGGAGGTTGTTGATTTCGTAGCAAACCCCAGTTTATCTTTGAAAACCACTTGTGTTGCTTGACCTCGCTTGCCCCACTCTTGCTGCCCAGCCTCGTCCGCTCGTTCTTGTCCAATAGACGCGTGACGCAATCTTTACACGCACTGGCAGAGTGAACGAATCAGCCTATCGGAGTTCTCCAACGATCTCAACATCATGAGGACCCCATCAAAAAAGACTCCGCGCATCAATGAGCGCACCACACAGCTGCACACAGTGCCATCAAGACGGAAATGTACTGTACTGACCTCGAGACCTTTGGCGAGTCACGGAAGCTCACTGAGAGCAGGCGGATATTAGAGAATGTATCAGACCGTTCTGGCCCTTTGAAAGGAGTCGTGGCATACTGGATCAATAACACGAGACACGCGATATCCAGACCCGTCAGTCCATGCTGCAAGTCAGGTAAATAGGAGTAAGCACACGTACAATCATCTCATAAATAAGGATTCCTAGCGTCCACCAATCAACAGCTGCGGTATGGCCCTGAGCAGCGATGACTTCTGGAGCGATGTACTCTAAACACCATCACCGAAAACGTTTAAATTAGCGAGGTCCTCGATCATGACAGGGTCCCCCTTACCTTCCGTCCCGACAAACGAGTTTGTCCGAAAGTTGGCTGTACATGACATGGTATCGACCATCGGCGTCTGCACAGATTTGGTTTAGCCCGACCGGTTACTTATTTAAGGATCCCGACTCACCCCATTGTGCTCTGACTGAATCATAACAGGCATTCCGCCGGGCTCGCTTGATGCCTTTGCTAGATCAAAATCCGAGAGCATAATGTGGCCCGACTGATGCAGGAGAATGTCTAGACAAAATCCGTGTCAGCCTGTGTCTAGAGGTGACATGTCAAGGAGACGAAGCGCTTACTCTCTGGCTTCAAATCGCGATAAATGAAACCCATGAGATGCAAGTACTCCAAGGCAGCAACTACCTCCGCGGCGTAAAATCGCGATCCATCCTCGGGCAAGCATTTTCCGGGTCGCGTCTGTAGGGCACGGAAAAATTCGCCCCCCATGCAGTACTCCATGCAGAAGTAGAGATATCCCTCGGACTGGAATGAGTGATATAAAGTCACGATGAATGGGTGGTTCGCGGTGGCAAGGATTTCCTGCTCAGTAAGAGCCCGCTTGATCTTTTTCCGTTCAATCATTTCTTTTTTTGACAACACTGCGGATCAAATGTCAAGTAAGCATTGAGTGCGCCACGACAGAGATGGTGAAGTGGGGCGAGAGGGGGGAGCCCTGTGTTTCTAGAACAGAAGAAGGTGTTTACCTTTCATGGCAAAGAGCTTGTCTGTCTTCTTCTCGCGGACGAGATAGACTCTGCCTACGTCCCCTTTCCCCAGCATCTTCACCTTGACAAAACTAGCCTGGCCCAACTTCCACCTATACCGATAAGTATGATCAGTAACCATCGTATTACACCACTAACACGCCACCCACCTGTCGGACTTTGATAGAGTTGCTCGAGTACGTTCTCCGAAATGCGATCTTGCCTGGCCCTTCCGCTAGACCGCTGCTTATTCGGCCCTTCGTGGATGGGGAGCCACTGACGGGTGGCATTGGCCGAGACGTTCGTCCTCTTGACGACCCAGAAGACATGGTCTCCAGAGAATCTGTGCCATGTTCTAAAGAATTTGACACAAGGGATGGCAGAGGCGGCACGACCTCAGCCGGTGCTAACATTCCGTTCTTTGTCGTGGCGGTGGACCGCGAGCTCAAAGAGAACAGCCCCTTGGCATTGGGTGCAGATGCTACGCGTCGAATGAAACGCGATGCGGAGGCCCCCACTGATTTAGGGGAGAGGGCCGCGTTCGTTCGGGATTTGGAAGGGGTGGTGGGGCTGGTGAACGACGCTTGTGATGGGACGGCGGTTAGTGGCATTGCGCGGGGTGTGGTGGGGTTGCGTGATAAAGTTATCCGTTGTTTCTCCGACTTTGTATGTGTGCGGGGTCGTGAAGAGGGGCCCGCCGATAGCGCGTCGGTGGATTTGGGATGCTGTGGCTGCCGGTATGGCGGGATATGAGCGATTCTGTGGGCCTGCATTGAAGGGAGTCCTGGCAGCATTGGATTCGCTTGACTGGGTGTTGGAGGAATTATAGGAGGACCGCTGGTCTGAAAGGAAAGAGGAGGGCGTCAGGGACGGGGTTGCAGTGACAGGTGTAGTCGTGTGGTTGGTATTAAGAGCAATAGAGGTATCGACAGCAAGCTGGGGTGAATTAGCAGAAATCTTCTTAGAGGAGGCATTAGGAAAGCGAAAGACAGATTTCCAGGCATGAGAGGATCGTGGCGAGGGCTGGGGTGGATGTGTAAAGTGATGCTGTGCTGTAGCGTCGAACTGCGTCGTGTGAAGGGATGGCGACGGCATTGAATGGGCAGCGGCGGCGGTATTACAGCAGATCTCTCCACAGTCACAGCTTCCAGCAGACACCGTAGTTGTTGGCACAAAAAGTTTGGTAGACGGGTCAGTCAGGTCCGTACCTCCTAGAAAATCACTCTATTATGTAAACTTTGTTCCTTAGTCTAGTGCTTAGTTGGATCATCTCAATTAATTTCAATTTCCAATGCCCTTCTTTTGTGTTCCAAACCCACATATTGCGCGAACAACCACTCCCCGTTGCATACGATAACACAGTGGCCCAGCAAGAACCAAGTCCCTACCAGCCATTACGTTCCTAGCGTCCCGTCTGGACATCCATATGAGGAATAACTATCTCCAGCAATTCATCGAACAAAGCAGTGACGGCAGATAGAAACAAATCGCTTTAATGCCGTCCTTCATATACAGCGGGATAGACAGTATCCAGGGTTCTAAGAAATGAAATCATGATGTCAAGGAGTACTCTCGTTATCCAAACATGTATTTCAACGAATTAGATTGTTCAAGACAAGAGTAGGAAAGGTTTACCCATTTATCAACTCGCACGAAGTAGGCTTTTCGTAGACCGTTTTTGCAAGGTGTCTCTGGGATCCCGATAACATCAGAATACAGTGCGAGTTCTCCTATAAGTACTCGACCTTTCGTAACCGTGACCTGATACCACGGCTGTCCCACTGTTCTCGTGAGCTCCTCCGCCCATCTTAATGCCAACTGTGGCTTGACAAGTGACGTAGCCAGCGCTTTCGAAGGGATGTCGACCTGATAGGAACCCATCTTGTATCCGACAAGCATCGCATATATAGATGCGGCCACATCTGCCTAAGATTATAAATATGCTTCAGTATATATAACGCCCAAGAGGCTAAGTACTGTGAGCTATGGCCCCAACAAGGTCTCTTGCACGACACATGTGCGTGCCCTGGATAAGGAAAGACTCACGATTATGATCAAATCATGAACTTGCCAACGAATGGCAGCATCTTCGAATTCTCTTCTCTCACCTAAAGACTTGACAATCTGTCAAAAGACACATAAAAGCCTGGCGGGCGGACGGCGCCGGAATCGAAGGGGTCCCCGGCAGGCTAGATACGACATGCAAGCCGGCTCGCGAGTCCGAGAAGATCCTTCACCTCTTAACTCCAATCAAGTCTCTATATGATATCATCGATGCAAAGAGTCTCGTGTTCGCATCCAGCTTCTGTTTCCGAGCTTCCCTGGGTTCTCTGCGGTGCTCCAGAGATCTGACAGTTCTGAAAAAGAGCGCCCGAGCCCAAAACATACGCGGATCCGAGGTTGTAGGACCGTCTTATAGCGTTTTGTGGCAGATGCAGAATGGCGTCGGAAAGTGACCAGTGTAACAAATGACGATGTTCTCGGAATGTGGTGGCTGGGAGAATTTACTCCTCCTCCTCCTCCACATATAAATCACTGGGGATCCGGAAGATTCCTGGTTTCGAACATCCTAGCAGGTTCTCGATGGGTCTTCAAGAATAAATGACACGAAGGACGAGTAAAAGGCAATAGCGAGCGCCGAGAGGTATACTGGCAGGTGACGTACAAGTTGCGAAAGGTCGTAAACTCAGAACTGCCTCGAGTGCCGTTAGCGGCAAAAGTGCACATGACTTGCAAAGGCTCGAACTAAAAAAGCGGTAGCGCTCGTTGTTTGCGTACTTCATGGGCTCCTCAGCTCAATGGCGAAGTATTCGACACTAGAGACCAGACAGGATCCGTGAACCGAGGCGATCCAGGAGTAAGTCCGATACACATGCCTTTGACACTCCGGACTCGCCGCGACAAACCAAACTGATGGTTCATACAGACCTTGAAGGTCAGCAGCCGTGAAAAATGGCACGACTATCTGATATGACCTTGTCTTACACGCCACAGCCGCCAATAGTAGGTAAGCCGCACTTTTGAGTCTGGTACTGGGGAATATTCAACAAAGCATTTAATGCAGATTACCCGTAGGGTGGCGATACGCAATATAGGATGATGACAAGGCCTTGGAATCTTTGCAGCAAGCTACCTTCGCTTCACTGATATACCGAATCTGTCGGAGCCCGGCCGGTTGCAGACGGTGTTGCCGCCGATGAGGGCGGGAAATGACACCAAAATCAGACCAAAATCATCGACACATTGAGCAGCATGTGCGAAGGTCTTGAGATTCGGAAATCTAATTCCATAGCCCATGTTCCTGCCCTCTCCGCTCTCTATCGCTCACAGCAAGACTATAGGCGTTTCTATGATCTGATTTGTCACCGGCGGACACGAATTTTTTGACAACGCGATCGCGAAAGAAATATAAAGCTCATCGCTTGGTCCGCCATATTCCCCCTCCAGTCCCTCCTCATGCATTCAAATCGCAGGTCTTCGTCGGACGAAACAAGGCCGCTGCTTGAGGAGGCCACACCCTCGTACAGTGCTACCAATGACGTCGATGATGCTGCCTCCGAATCACCTCCCGACGACCAGCAGGTCATGTCGAAATTCACCAGAGGCGATGTTATTTGGATCCTAGCTGGCCTGTGGTCTGGAGTACTTTTGGGCGCGTTCGACGGTTCGTGTGAAACGGAGTCACGGGCAAGAAGCTTGGCTAAATACGAAATGCAGGAACGGTCGTTGCCACGCTCTTGACGCCCATCGGGAGTCAGTTTAAGGCGTCTAATCAGGCATCCTACATCGGCACTTCGTATCTCCTATCTGTCTGTTGCTTTACGCCGCTATACGGTCTGTTATACCCCTTTTATTCCCCCCTGTTGACGTGTTAAACGCCCAAATATCACTCAGGACGTTTAGCTGACATCCTAGGTCGGAAGGGCGCGATGCTGATCGCGTTATCGTTATTTGGTAAAACAGTTGTTCATCATGATCCAAAGTACCGCCCAATGACATCATCTAGGATCTGGTACTATCTTTTGTGGGCTGGCACCCTCAATGCGCGCGTTAATTGCGGCGCGTGCAGTTGCTGGAATGGGCGGAGGAGGGTCAGTCCAACCGTCATCAGTTCAGTAATCTCCGTGTTTTACTGAACTGTTTGATTCACGTGATGGACAGTGTCATGACAGGTTTTGCTTCTACGCTGCCAAGTTGTCGATAATGCTATTAACGCGAGAATTTTCCAGTGGCTAGTATCGCTGTCTCTGACTTTATACCCTTGTCAGTCCCTTAGGTGCACATGTGGACCTCACGCTGTTCTAATCCGTCTATTCTCGTAGAAAGCAACGTGGTCTTTATCAAGGGATGGCAAATATGTAAGGACCATTTCTATTCTTAAATATCGCCCTTTAACGCTTGTCAGACTGTACGGGTTAGGAGCCGGACTCGGTGGCCCACTGGGAGGATGGGTGAACGATATGTTTGGATGGTGAGTCTTCATAGCCAGATGCCGCGCCCAAAAAGAGTTCCAATTTATTGTAGGCGCGCCGCATTTTATATGCAGGTGGGTACTTAAAAGACAAGGATGCAACAATGCAAAGTCGTTAAGCTCACCGTGATCTCCAGGCACCACTCCTGATTTTTAGTTTCATTGTGGTTGCCACCAAAGTGAACATTCCACTGCCCTGTGCAGTTCGCCAGCAGAGTCTGACTGAAAAACTACGTCGCATCGATTTGCTTGGTTCTGTGACGCTTGCTGGCACTGTGGGCTGCTTGCTCTTGGGATTCAGTTTGAAGACCTCAGAGGAGCTTCCTTGGTCACATCCACTTATCTATGGCCTCTTTATTGCAAGCATCGTCACTGGAACTATCTTCATTCTTGTGGAAAAGCACTGGGCCCCGTATCCTGTGATGCCTCTGCGTTTGATAACCCAGAGAACACCGCTAGCAGTCTCAATATCCAATCTGCTGACAAGTATGTCAGCCTTTTCGACAGTGAGCCTTCCCTTTTCACTTACACACAATCCACCAACTTGTTTTAACCCATAGATGTATAATGTACCACTAGTGAGTATTTTCATCTGATGTCAACGTCTGCGGCCATCGAACAGATATCCCCAGTATTTCTCTGCTGTACGGCTTGATTCTGCCGCGATATCCGGTGCGTCTAATTTCGCAAGTGATGCTAGATCGTCGGAGGTGCTGACATGTTATCCTATGGTCAAGGTCTCCATCTTTTACCACACTCGGTAAATTGGGCCTTATCGATTGACATCATGTGAAGTGCTAACCTTTCCGCAGGTCGCCATCTCCACGGGGAGTGTCCTAGCTGGCTGGTTCGTCTCTCTTCGGCAACAAGATTTATGTCTTGCTGAAACCTGTACAGGATCATGCGCAGAACCGGAAAACTATATGGTCTTACCCTGGCATCCTCGTTTCTAACGATCCTTGCGAGTGTACTCATCACGTTCTGGAATAAGGACTCCTCTTCGTTCCATCTATGGCTAGACCTGGTCCCTCAAGGTTTTGGAATGGCGAGCTTCATCACAAGTACCTTAATTGTTGGTCCCCGTCGCCTTGTGACCTTTCCTGGATAGTCAACTGATCCATTTTCAGGCCATGATTGCCGGTGTTTACAAGGAGGACATGGCGGTCGCCACAGGCAGTAGGTCACAGCCAAACCCCTTCCAAAAATGCGAACGTTTCATAAGCCTTTGCCAGTCACATATTTGTTCAGGACGACCGGCCAGGTCCTGGGGGTAAGCCTTAGCGGCGCCATTTTGCAAGCTGTGTTACACCAAAAATTGCGAGAGCGGATACAGGGTCCTGGCTCATCGGAGGCAAGCCGGATCCTTTATGTCGCATACTTTCAATTTCTAACCTCCTTTTTCTCATACAGATCATTGACGCGATCCGGTACTGCCGGTATATCCTGTCAAAGTCATCCTGGCTTACCTTGTTTTGTAGGCGAAAGACAGAAATTATAGCCCAACTGGACCCTCTAACGCAACGCGCCGCCGTGGAGTCCTACGCTGATGCCCTACGCGTCGTATTCATATGTCAAGTCGCCATCAACATATTAGGCTTCATCGCTTGTATACCAATACAAGAAAACATGCTACCGTGAGCAGTGGCGGCTTTTTCTTCCCTTAACAGGAACTTGACGCGTCTTACACAGCGGGACTCAGGAGGAGCAAGACCAGCATTATCGGAACCGGGACATTTCTGCTCGTAGAGACAATCCAGATAGTTAATGTATAAGTAGCCCATGTATTTGTGCCGAATACCCAAAAGCATTTTGGTAACCACCTCCGTGCGGGTCGCTCTCCGCACATGCCCCAGTGTGGATAGGTACGCGTGGAGTTTCGGTTTCAGTTTAAGACGCATCTTGAAGCTAGTTATCAGAAGAAAATTTCATTCTAGATTCGGGTGTTTCTCCTCTATCCACCTCCTCGGTCGCTTGGCTATGATGACACGACCTCCCACTGCGGATTCCTCCTCTCGGCCACTATCTGCGAATCGGTTCTTTTGCGGACGAGCGGGGCAGGAAGAATGTTTGAAGCCGACACCGTCAAGACCGTCGCAAAGAATGTAAATCCGAAAGAGGAGGAGACGAGAGTGCGGCGCTGTTTTAATCGTAGAACTTTGTGGATGGACATTCTATAGCTGTCGGAGGTTTAAGATAACGGAGAGAAGTAGAAATGAGGGGGCGTACTGGGGTTATATCCATGTCCACCTTATCAAACCCACCGAGGAGAAGTGGTCGGTTCGACTTTGGATGACGGCTCAATTGCAGGTTGCAAATCGCAAATTTGGGTGGATCCGACTCACACCGGTGTATGGTTGTGCTTGGCAGCAGCCTCCGTTGGAATTCGAAGTGACACGACGTGACCAGCTTGTACATTCACCACCATGCCCAATATCCGCGTCCTACGCGACATCAAGGCGCGCCACGGTGTCCGTGCCAACTGAAATTGCTCGTAGGGCATATCTATATGTTGCACGCAACCAGGCGCTGCCTCCTCAAGTCCGCCATCAAGCCCAGCTACAGCTGAACACCTTTGGACGTTACACCCGACCTACCACCGTAAAAAACCGCTGCTCTGAAACCGGGAGGGGAAGGGGTATCATGAGCGAGTTTGCTCTATGTGCAGAGTGAGTTTACAAGCCTTCTGTTAGGGACACCAGTAACGAGGTTCTCCAGTTCCAATTCCGACTTAAGGCGCTCAAAGGTGAACTTAATGGCGTCCAAAAAGCTTCTTGGTAGTTTGGAGGTAAGTCAAGCATTGTTTACAAGGTTTGGAAGGGGAAACCAACACCCATTGCAACAGAACATAATATACAGTCTATCACAGCAATATGGCCCAATATGGGGAATAATCATAAGTCGTATGTCCACCACGGCTGCTTGACGAGGCAGCTATGCGGGTGGTGTGTTCTCAGAGCTACCAATGTCCGTCAAACGCAGCTCCAGCTCTCCTCGTTCTCTCCGCCATTTGTTTGCAATACCCAAGGTGGCCTTGTCAATTAAAAAGCTAGTGAAGGCATGAGCTGCAGGTGGCTTGAAAACTACCACTGAATTAACGAACCCAGTACTGCCGTAGGAACTTCTCGCCAATCTCCCAGTTACTGTGGGCAAGAACGTCGTCGCCGTGTATTGTCACGGAACGCCTATAATCAATTAAACATTCAACGAGGTCGTAGCGATCTAAGTAAATGGAATATCAGCTCAAACTCGGTAAGATCAAAGTGTATATACTTCGAAGAAGTATCATCCGGTCCCGAAGTTCAGCATGAAGAATACCGTCAATGACGCTTTCTAAAATGCAAGCGTGTTAGATTGGGCACATGTATGGAGTGCAAAAACGCCGACCATGTGGTATGGATCTGTAAAACCCACTCATTATGTGATGTCCTTTAAAAACTAGACATGACCTTACCTCTGGACTATTGATGGCCGCAAAGAAGAAGGAAGACAGTACTGGTTATTCCTTTTGTAGTTATCGAGATGATAACTACAAAGACCTATCAGTAAACGCACGTTGACGGGGAACGAAAATTTAGCTACTGGATAAGTTTATAGGCCTCGACTTTATTCGGGTCGTCGTCTTCATCCAAAAGCTCTAAGGAGTCTTGGCGCCGTTGTTGCTGCGCCGACAAGGCCCTGTTGTGCAGAGACATTTCCAGCACTTGGAGGAGTAAAGGGAATAGGTGCCAAAGAGGATTCCAAGTTGAGATTCACGCCAGACATATAAGGAGGCTGGTAATTGCCGACAGATCCACCCTGCGTACGTGCTGCCCGGAGGAGAGGCTTGTTGCATGTACATCGGAGAATCGCTGGAACCACGCATGAGGTCCGATAGCATACCGCCACTACCGTCGTGTGGCTTCGAGCCGCTAGCAAAGATACCAGTTGGTGGAAAGGGATGGCGCACCCATAGGCATGAGGAGATTGAAACCGTTTTGAGCCCTTTCTATGTCGCTCTCGCCGCCCCTGGCCTTTTTAGATCGTGAACTAGAAGGATCTTCCTCTGCAGATCTTTTCTGGCCTTGGGCAGCTTCTGCTGCTTTCTTTCGCCCTTGATAACCTTCCCAAGCGGTATCGGTTTCGGACCTGTTGATGAACTGGGTGAAGTCTGACATATCCCAACCAAGTTTTGGAAGAAGGCCTCCAGCACCATCACCAATAAAGCCACCAAGGCTCCGCAAAAGGCCACGCAGAGTCTGGTTTTCTGCCATCAGGTCTTCAAAAGTGCGAAGCGCATCAATCGTTTGGTTCCCAATAAATGTGCAGCAGACGTACCTTTCAACATATTCCTCATCTCTCCAAGTGCTTCATCCTTCCCTCCGGATAGAATTTCGACGCGTGCTTCGAGGTCTCGGATCTGTTCAAAACCAACGGTTGAGTGACCTGGTTCATGAATAAGTCCTGAACCCGCACCCTCTGCTGTTTCCTCAGACGGAACTCGCGTTGAGCAATACGGTTTTGATCTCGCCTCGCGGCTTGAGAGCTTTAGAGTTCATAGAAGCCGTGAGTATCAAGACGAGTTTATTGAGTAACATACTTTGGGTTCTTCTTGCGTCCAGGCTTGCCGGGAAGGCTCCCCTCACCATTGTGAGATTCGAAGTCAGAATCCTGATATTTTTAAAGGTTAGAGAATGCTGATAGTCATCTCAATACTGGTGCGCACGTCAAGATCTCCTGAAACACTGCGCTCCCTCGACTCTTTGCCTGCTCGCATTGGGGATTGATTGCTTGTGTGAGAGGGATTACGAAGAGGGTGTCCTCAGATTCAAATACTACACAACAAAGTTATTTTCAGTATCATCCATTTTTAGCTATCTTGCCGTAGACCCTTCACGAGTTCGGATCCTCAAGCAATTTCTACTCCACATATTCACCTGGGCTACATAGACGGCGGCAAAAAGACCCGTGTGTACCAGGTCTCAAAGAGTTCTCAATCTAATCTTGATGTTCGGTTCGGTATCTGTTCCCAATCGATAACAGTTAACACGCTGCCACGCTGGTGTCATATATGATTTTTGTCGTGGTCTTCCTCCCCCCTCTCCACCCCCATCAGCTCAACTCAGCAGATGCACCTTGTGTTATCTCGTGGTCCGCCGGAACTTCTCCATCGTTCGCATCGCACTAAGTATAAATTATGATCTGCCGCATGTTTTTCCGACAAGTTTCTAAGCTGACGCTCCCAAAGCGTTGTCGTTGGTCTCTCACTCGTCCACATCCTCCTTCCTCATTCAGACCCACGGAAAAATGGCGGCCGAGATCATCTTGCACTTTGTCTACTCGCCAGGACCCAATTCTGACATGCGAACATTTTCAGTGTTTATGGCTGGCGAAGCAGGAGACATAGAAATATACAAGGCGAGCCTGGTCTGAGCTCCAAGTGGACGTTCCCATTGACCATTCGACCAAGTTTCATCATCCTGTTACTGGCATGAATATTGGGATGACGAACTTCTACCGCCAAAATTTGCAAACGACTGTGTTCGAGCCAGCTGGTGCTATCGAATGGTTATCCAACGTGAATGCCACTGTCCATTTTGGCATTGAGGAGGTGAATATCCTGAAACCAGTGGGGGAGTTCATAAATTGACGTGCAAGTAGGTCTCCATCAGAGATCTGAGGAAGGCGAAGAAATCCAACAGCAAGTATGTCTGAGTTGTTGACTGATAGTTTCATGTTCAACACTGATATAGGCCCAAGATCACGCCGCTTCAAAGCCGGAGGATCGACTTACAAGTGGAAGCTCGCGGATAATGAGACCGATCTCTACGTGAGCCGCAGAAGCGTGTTAGGCAGTGTCACATTTCTTGATCTCCTTTGTGCAGTGCGTCGACTCTCGGGGTAGAACGATTGCGACGTGGATACAACAACAGCTTCAACTACGCCTCGTAGCCCGCGCCGAGCAGATCCTCGATCGACTTGTTGTAACTTGTATGCTGAACCTGTGGATTAGGCACCTTGGTCAATGGTGACCGCCATCCATCGCCCCCGGACAACGTACATATACATCTGATACATATGTCCTGAGCCCCCCTGGCTCGCTTATAATACCTGACAATAGTTGTATTAATGTCACGATATACCGAACATATTGACACAGAGCGCTACAGCGTTGTTGATTTATGTCCCACCACGTTAGCTTCGCGGTTTCCTGTCGAGCGGATGGATGGAAGGTCCAGATGTCGGTATTTCTCCATTAAATGATCTCTCTTGAAATCTCAGAGAGTGTAGATGTGAATGGGTAGGGGGTCGCATGTCGAAAGGTCACCGAGCCTCGAATTGCACCACTAGATGCGATTAATGATGTTCAACACGGGATACAATCAAGGAGGACAAACGTACTCCGTTTCGTTCTCTTCTTATACATGATGCGATGCCCACATTCTCTGCATCGAATAGGTTCTCGCGACTTGATCTCGTTTTTGGCACCGCAATCTTGACAAAGCATAAGTATAGGCGCTTAAAAGATGCTGTACTAGCGTTCGCACCGGCACAGATATACTCCATATCTTGTCTCGCTGGGGCGTATACGTTGGTTCCGCCCGGCGCACCCGCACTTGTGCCCTGTCCGCCTGGTTGCTGGTTCATGGCAATGGTGGGAGGTGAAAAAGTATTTGTGTTGCAGTGTTTGGCCGCGAGGAGACAGGTTCTGCGGTTGACGTACGTTGACTCTCGAGAAATCGGTCGACTTGCTTCTGCGAACTTATCTATCAAGCGCCTATACCGGCGTTCAACCTGACAGGATATCAAACGTGCACGACAGTCGTGATACGGCGGCGCAACCATACATCTGTCGGACCGGAGCAGTGATGGCTCGCACAGCCTTGGTAGACATCCATAACCCAGTTCGGAGGATCTTGGTGGTATGGTATTGGTGACAGCGGTGAGGTCTCTGTCCGACTGTGATGGTATCGATCTCCTCTGACACTCGATTTCGACGTCTGTCTGACTCAAGAGTTTCTAACTCTTGAGTGTAAACCTAAGCTTCACCTGAGTGTAACCTAGCTCACCTCAAGGTCATCCTTGTGTGGGGCTTTGGCGATAACGAAGCCTTAATGACGAGCTTTTCACCAAGACAGCCATGGCATCACGATCTCCCTCATATACACTAAGTATAGTTACAAGGAGAGGTTGCCAAAATCAGCAACACGATCACCTTGCCGACCATTATTGATTCATTCGGTTTTGAGTCCTCACGACCACCGGAGGCGTTTGTTGGACCGTTACCCAGCGATAATAGGATATCTTGACAACATGATCGTGGGCTGTTCCCAAGGCATCTGGACGCCAACTCCCTTACTTATAGATGGGCTCCAGCGTTTCTGGATTCAAGGTTGCTCGTTGCCTCCTTCGAGACTACTTATACCTCTTCATTTATTTTTTTCTTTCAACTTCCACTGGCAATGACTTCTCTCCCTTCCTTCGTCGAGCTCATGGCGTCCCTTGGTCTGGATCAGACCATTAATACCCCGGATCAAATGCCCAAATCCTCGCTTTCTTCACCTTCCGCTTCACCTCGTCTTATGGGTGCTGCGATGCCTTTGCATTCTAGATCAAAGTCAACCCAATCTCTGAGAGAGTCGACCCGCTCGAAAGTTGCTCGTTATTCTCCATATTCTCCATATTCTCCTGTCTTCGTATGTTCATAGCGTTATCTTCCCGGAAATCCCGCTGATAGCCAGCCACAGTCCGCCTCACGACGAGGAAGTTTATCCTCTGTTTCTTCATGTTCCTTGGAACGTGATTGTTCTCCCTTACGCGTGAGTGGCGTGTTCACTAGTATGCATTCTACGGTGCTCATCATGTCATTTCAGGCTATTTCGTCATCACCGAGAGCCGCATCAGCACCTCGCTTATCTAGACGGTCCGCGAATAAGCTCTCCGTCAATGTTTATGGCTCGGTCTCCGACCTCGCAGCCAACACCCCCATATCCTCTTACGTTCGTCGCAAAACACCTGGCACTTCGCCCACCTCGCCGACGTTTCCACAAGAATCTCGCGATTCTCCACCACCAATGCCTGTAACTGTACCTACCCTTCCCGCTTTCTGGCCAAATTCTGCCAACTCGGACTCATTCCCCATCACCCCCAACGACTCTGAGTCTATTTCCTTCGACAAGGACTACTCCTTTGGATATGCCACCAAAACCCACTCGCGCCGGCATCACCGCCATGTCGGGATACGAATTTCCACTCCTCCCCGGTCTGCCGACCTTACCGCGCATTATCCGCGACGTCGCTCGCTTGCTCATGTTGCCTGAGCCTTTCACCCCACCATTATTTTATTTTTATACCTCTTTCCTGCTTCATGGACTATTGTACAACAGAACTTTGAATTCACTTGGACATACGTCAAGGACTACGCATTGTAATAACATATACCACACCATTCTATGCTCCCTTGTTGAACTTCTCATGCTATTTTTGGCGGAACACTATCCACTCTCATTTCATCCCATGTGGATATTACGATCCTTGGACTGTTGCTGCTCCTTCGTTCGAATTCGTTGCGTTGCTTTCTGTTGGCTATTCTTGGTCCTTCCATAGGAAATATACGCGAATGGGGTATCCAGGTTTCAGAAACCACCATCATCACCCTTCTTGTACTTTCGTTGCAAGTGCTACCTTCAACCGGCGTTCGACGGTTTGCATCCAACTCAACGACCTGATGTGGCGATGGCTACTCCAAGGTGCCCGGACAACGATACTCGAGTAGTCACTGATGGAAGTCTCAATTGTAGGGTTGACATGTACCGATTGTGGTAATATTGCGACCGGGAAAAATGGTGTGATGTGTATCTCAGCGACGAGACTGAATCCGCCCCTCAAGAAAAAGCTGATGTAGGTCGTCTTTCTTTCTTCATGCAACTTCGACTGATTTGGAGGTAATCAATCGTGACATTCTTCGGTAACCCCGGGGCACTGATCTTCCATCGCTTCGTCGTCATCGTACTGCACTCCACACCAGAAACAGTACGCGTACTGGTCGCGTAAGTACGCAAGTACAAGGTGGAGGCGATCTTGTGCCTGAGAATTAAATGCGATGAGAAGGGGACTCGTTGAGCGCATGAAAGCATGGGAAATCGGTAAATCACTTCACCTGGAGACGCAGAAACTGAATAGCCTCCTCGATTATCTCCGGAGGGAACGTTTTCACGAGCGCAGCGTCCTTCACCGCGCTCTCCGAGGCATCCAGCGGTTGGAGCGCATCTGCTTGCATTTGTCTCCGGAGGCGCACTTGGACCGGCTCGCCTTGGTATGCGTGTGGAAGTCCGGGTGCGCCGTGTATTGTCAAAGCGTCCAACAGCCCAGGAGGAAATGAGTCGGCACGGTTGGGGTTAAGCCATAGAACTTGGAACTAGCATTCCATCGAACATAATAAAGCGGAGGGGACAAGATGAGTACGGGCATGAGCTCAATCTATCACCATAGCAAAGAAATATGTAGACCACTCAACTTGTTTTCCCGCCTGCTCGTCCAAGGTCGCGCAAGTACGCTGTGCAGGACCTACAGAGGGGACCTCGGGGTCAGCTCCTTATAACACAAGCAGTAACGATGCGACAAGATGGGCAACAGTACCGAGTCGCCCTTCAGCACGCTTCTCCTCATATTCTCTTCTAGCCCTGTCGCGATAGTCCTGGTGGCTGATCTCTTCCGCCTCTTCCGCCATTTTCGCCATCTTGGCAACTCGCTCAGCAGACGTCGATGGCGACCGTGCGCGCTTTCCCAACCCGATCCCTTTCTTTCCTAGATAACGTTGTTAGCCACCTGGACGCGACGACAGAGACGTAACAATGGATGACGGACCTCCCCATTCGCTCAGAGGAATCGGCTCAACTACATGGCCCGACTTCACAGCAGACGGTCTTGACGAGGGACCCGCTTCGGTTTCAGCATCCGACGGATCCTGAGGAACAGGAGATGCGGGCTTCACTGTCGGCTCCTCCACCTTTCCGAGCGCCTGCCCCGGTTTGAACCCCATCTTCATCATCATCGAGAGTGCCTTGTTGCCGGAGGATACGCCCGCATCCTCCTCCTCCCTTGCGCGCTCGAATAGACTCTTGCTGAGGCCCTCCTCGCGGGCCTCGAGCTCACGCTGCCGTCTGCTCTTTGTCCTATTCTGCTCATTCTTCAGTTTCGCCTTCTTGTCAGCTTCCTTACGAAGTTGTGCATATGTTTTGGGCGGAGGTGCAGTCGACGCAGCGCCAATTAGAAATTTGTCGGATAGATAGTCGTCATCTTCACCGCCAGACATTGTCGCACAAACACCAAACAACGGTGAGAGCGTCCACTGCGCCACGTGTCGCCATTCTCTTCCACTCACCGTTTCATTCATTGTAACTTATGAATCATAATCCGACGGGAGATAGGGATAAGGGTATGTTCGTCATCAAACAACCAGGCTATTCAGAACTATACGACAGACGACACCAGAGCGTAGACTAGTGAAAGGTGGTAATCGAAAGTACTTTGAAAAACACGGTTCACTATACAGCGATTTCGTAACATGAGCATAAGAGGGGCAAGGCGTAACAGGTCATGTATTAGGTAGCAGCGGCAACAGCAGGGGCGGCGTCCTCGACGGAAGCTTCCTCATCGTGAGGGGCATTGACAGCAACCTTGACGGCGATGGTCCTTCCACCAACGTCCTTGCCTTCAAGAGCAGCAATTGCCTTTTTCTGCTCTTCCTCGCCGCCAACGTCGACGAAGCCATAGCCCTTGCTCTTCCTGGGTTGACCCCAGCGCCTACGGACAATGCGAGCAGAGTTGACAGCGATGCCAGCTTCGGTGAACAGGGCAGAAAGGCCAGCATCGTCAATGTTGAAGCCGAGGTTGGCGACGAAGAGCATGGTCTTGGATGGCTCGCCGACGGGGTCTTCACCGGCCGGACGGGGAGTGCGAGGAGCCTTGGGCTTGCGAGCGCGGGGTGCCTTCTTAGCAGCACCTTCGGCACTGGCGGCAGCATCGGTCTCGCCTGTGGGAGCGGCGGCACCAGTGTCGGAAGTCTCGCCCTCGGCCTTGACTTTGGGCTTGCGCTGATCACAACAGAATTGGATGAGATGAGATCAGCGAGCTTATATGATTAAGGGACTTACAGCAGCCTTCTTCTTCTTCTTCTTGGGCTTGGCGGCTTCGTCAGTGCCAGGAGCAGCAGCAACAGCGTCATCTGCCTTTGCAGGCTCGCCGTTGGCCTCAGCCTCTGAGATCTCGCCGGGAACAGCCTTGCTGCCACGCCTGCCGGGTCTCCTCTTGGCCTTCTTCTCCTTCTTCTCCTTGTCTTTCTGCTCGGAGGGTTTGGCAACCTCGACGATTACCTGACGACCATCGAGCTCCTGCTTGTCAAGGGCCTCGACGGCCTTTTGAGCGGACTCTGCGGTGGCCAGAGCGACGAATCCATATCCAGCGGAGCGAGTGCCACGGAGGATAACCTGTGCCGAAAGGCTGGGGAAAGTAGAAGAAATGATATGAGTAAGTGATGGAAGGCTGTGCAAGGTTGCCACGTACATGTCGCTCTGAACGGGCGCAAAGAAAGCCTTCAGCCCTTCATCCGTGGTGGAGTACGCAAGATTGCCTGCAAAGACCTGGACAAAGACGTTGAGCGCTGTGGGGCAAGGGGAAGAGAAGAAAAAGATGTACCTTGAAGCCAGGAGCTTCTTCGGGCTTGTCTTGCGTAACTGGAGGCGCGCCGTTTTCGATGACAGGGGCGGCTGGGGCGTCAGACATTATGAGCGGGGGTGAGCTGGTGAGAGTTTTGTGGTTGATGAACGTGGGCTGAACTTGTTGAACCGGTTTCTTCGTGTCAAACTTGGAGGTCAAGAAAAACCAGATCTCCAATGCCAGCTCTTTCTTATGTATCCAAACATCACCAAACTATGCCCCTTTGGGCTGTCCGCATTAGGAAACTGTGTTCGACGTCGCCATGGCGCCCCAACAATAGTTCGCCACCACTTATTCTGCGTACGTGGCCCTGCAAATACCGTGCATGGCCTTTGCAAGGGGAGCAGCGCAGTGCAGACACGAGAAAACGCGTCGAGCACCGCTGAATACTGGGAAATACTGGTACTAGCGACGAGCAAGTGTCACTGTCAACAGGGTACATTGATGGCGCGCTACTGAGCTTGGCAGAACGGTCCGTGCGTTGATGCCGGCAAGAACCGCCCGTTAAAAGAAAGTCCGGCAAAATGTCAACATTCCAAAGTTTTCTCTTCCTCCACCATCCTCGACGTTGGGCCCCGGCCAACCTACATTCATTTACTGCCCGCTCATTCACGACATTATCATAAGATGGCCGTCACAAAACTCCTCAACCTCCTCGCTGTCTCCTCGCTCGCAATACTTGCCTGCTCCTATGGTGCCACCCCTGTGACTGCTCTCACTGTGGACACCCACCACGTCGGTCGTTCCCCCGCTCACGCACACGCTGGCCTTGCCAAGAAAAAGCGTGCGGCCAACCCCAAGCGCTGCAGGCCCCGTGTATCTTCGACCGTTGTCAAGCCTACCGTCGCCCCAACCACGGCTCCTGCCCCCGTTACCACCAAGCCTGCTACCACCAAGCCTGCTACCACCAAACCCCCGGCTCCTACCACTTCCTCCAACCCTCCACCCCCCACCAACGGCGGTGGCAACACTGGTTCCGACGGTGGTGTTGGTAAGGTTGGTCTCGCCTGGCCTCAAGATGATGACAAGGCTCTTGCCAATTTCAAGACTGGCAAAGTCTCTCCGTATGCATGTTCCTATCGACCAGCTAATCCTCTCTAATCATCGACGTTCGCAGTATCTACACTTGGAGTCCTTGGATTCCCTCTGCTGCCAAGAAGCTCGGTTTCGAACCTATTCCCATGTTCTGGGGTGAGAAGCAGGCTACAGACTTCAAGCGCTTGGTCGTGAAAGGATACGCCCACACCGTGTTCGGCTTCAACGAGTGAGTTCCTCAATCCCTGGATAACTCCACTTGACTGATGGCAAGTAAGGCCGAACCAACAGGGTCAGTCCGATATGACACCCCAGCGTGGCGCACAGCTGTGGCAACAGTACATCCAGCCCCTGAAGGCGCAGGGTTACAGTCTTATCTCCCCGGCTTGCACTAACGCTCCCTCTGGCAAGAAATGGCTCCAGGACTTCTTCGGCGCTTGCAAAGGCTGCACTGTACGTTGTTCTTCATGTTACTCTGGTTCTCAACTATAACATGTTCTCAGGCCGATGGCGTTGCTCTCCACTTCTACGGCACTGATCCCCAGGCTATGATTAACTACCTAATTGACATGCACAACACTTTCAACCTTCCCATCTGGCCCACTGAGTACGCCTGCCAGGTGTGTCAAGTTTCGAAACTCGTTTATCAGCAGTTCTAATGAGTCTCCTGTAGAACTTCGGTGGAGGAAAGCAATGCTCCAAAGATGACGTATTCAACTTCATGAGCAAGACGAAGAAGTTCATGGACGAGACTCCCTGGCTTAAGCACTACTTCGCCTTCGGTTCGTTCGCATTTTTCCTCACATTAATTTCATCTATCTAAACCTACTCCAGGTGCCATGTATGACATGGGCAACGTCAACCCCCTTAACCAGCTGTTGGGTAACGACGGCAGGCCCACTGACCTTGGCTACATGTACATTAACTAGGTGGAGGAGCTTCTCTTATCTGTGTACTGCCTAGGGTTCCCCGCTTCATCGCGCTGATTTATCGCGTCATTACTTGGATCTGTGCATTTTAACTCGATACCCGTCATCCACATTATCCTGGTTGTTTCTCATACTCTTCTAACCCGCAGCCCACTGAGCGGGCGTTTGGCGGCCGTTCGCTCTTGACCACTGCTTGGATACCATTGCTTGTACTGGCTACTAGAATTTAAATGTCCTTGATGTGTAGTGATGAGCAAATGCAAATAGTACAAATCTTCCTTCTCCCAAGTCCGCGAGGTGGCAACGGTTGATGTTGAAGGCAGTCTCAGAATAGGCAGGTATACACAACCTTCGCGGGTACGTTTTGGCCTTTTCTCGCGGACCGTGAATGTCGCTTGTTCCCGACACCCACAGCGAACTCGACAATGGTCAAGTCACTTCCCCCGTCGATCAAGCAGCTGCTGACGCTGCGCAATCCAAATGTGCTACCCGGCCCTCGTCTCTCTAAACTGCAGAATCTCTTTGCCCGTACATCTCGCGATGCAAAGCTTAAGAATGCGGAAACAGGTTGGCTGGTGCTGACGGTGTGAACTCTAATGCTTGCACATGCATACCTTCTCAACCTGATCCGATCCTCACAGACATGCACCCTTCTCAGTGCCAATCGACCAGCGTCCCTGGGTCATCTGTACCATTTCGTGACCAATCCCAATACAAATGAATCCGGTTCTCGCGCCAACGTGGCCAACGCCGTAAACAAAGCTGCTCTTATGCGGGAGTCAGCTCTAAAGAGCGCCATCTTCGTGGGCGTACCTCGAGTGAGCGATCACCTCCTTTCAGCGGGCTAGCCCCGTCCTTCCATGTTATCATGTCAACGTGTTGGGCTTAGACCGGGCCTTACAGGTCATTCTTTCCCTTGCGGCGCTGCACGAAGCGCTCGATGACGACGTAAAGAAGTCCCTGAGGCATCAATCTCGCAGGTGCGAATGAAATCTTTCATTTCCCAACCGAAGGCTTCCTCGGCGCCCCTTGCGTTCTATGAAAAATGATTTTATGGGCTTCTGACTTGCAAATGTTCCGAACCCCGTGTTGCAGGCTCGCCACACCCGGGAACATCGAATCGACAATTGTGCGGGGCCAGGCATTGTGGAACTCGATCTATGCGCCTCATGCAGATAAACTGCACGACAAACTTGGGGCTTATCACCCAGATTTCATATGTGCGTAACACGTTCCCCTCCCCTTGACACTTTTTCTCCAGTCCTGGCGTGGGGGGTGATGTGCTCAAAATGCCTGCCCCCATCGGCCGATCTGACTCGGCGACTCATCGTGCCACTTATCTGATGCACACGCTCTCTGATCTGGGTTCTGTATTTGCAAAGATCTCGTGCTCATGTAGTGTCCTCGTTGCATTGCAGCTTTCATTATCCAGAGCTATGGCTCGGTGCTTGCCCCGCTGCCTGGGGGAACGAAGGCGTTCGCTGATGACAGCAGCCTCGATGATCCCGATCAAGGCAACCTCAGCCGCGCACTAGGATCCGTGGTGGGCATCGCGACACTGCGCGCAGAAGGCAGAGTGGGGCCCCAGCTCGTGAGTCACACGTTTGGGCTGCTCAAGGCCCGGTACCAGGAGGGCATATCCGCAGAAGACGCGTGGCTTGCGAGCGATGAGGGGACCGAGTGGGTACTGCGTACCGTGGACGAGATTCTGGATGTTGTTTCATCAGAAGAACAGGAGGCTGAGGTTAAGATGAAATTGTAAACGGCAAAGCAAGGTGGTGGTGGGGTCCGGTGATCAGTACTTCCTGAGCGGTGTAGCCGTGTACCTGTATATCGATTGCATCGTGTTCGGGATTTCGACGCGATACCTTGCCTCGCGTTCCTTCCACGTGCGCTCCGGATTTATCTCAATGAACTTTTTTCCTATTATCGATCCGGTGAATCTTTGTATGGTTCTGTCCATTATCTGTCGGCTGCGTCATCCACAATGCATACCGACCGACTCTACGCATTCCCAAGGAGTTCGTTCAGCAAAATTAGGCAGACTTGATTCTGGTGATTAATGATGTTTTTATTCCCATGAAGAGTGCAGGTGATAATAAAAAATTGTATAGTACAAGAGACAACGACGACGGAGGCAGCTATATGTACATATGTGACATCGATCATATTCCAATCACCGTCCAGGACGCGCCATTACAGATTCCATTGCGCACAAAACCGATAAAGCATGGCGGTGACGGTGACAGTGTCCATTACCTGGCGGATGCATCTGCCAGTGCAGGGAAGAAGAAAACGTCAGCGGGGGTAGACGGGGCGATAAAGTGGAGGGGTACGTACCACTGTACCCGTGCCAGCCGCGCGGATGAAGTGCAGCTCACCAAACACGTCTCCGATTTGATAACGCGTTGGCCGGGTGGGGCGGAAAAACGCAATGACCGCGCCGCTGGTGTCCTGGAGCTGCAAAAAATGCGTCAGCCGGCGTGCGCGTTGAGAATATTCAAACAGCATACTAGGATGTCTTGGTTTGTCGAGCTCGGCCGCCACCGGTATTGCTGGCCATCGGGTCCGCTGAAGAACCTCACACCCTGGAAGGAAGCATCAATATAAGATCTCCGGTCAAGGAGCGGGGCTCACATTTTGTTGAGGGTCTGGAATGACCAGATCGGCCATCGGCAATGTATTCTGTGGGACGCGGGGTATTAAGCTTTGCTCAGGGGGACTGTAATGCAAGTACTTTGCCAATTATGACGCGTCCGAGGCCGCCGTTGGTAGACCATTCGAGCTTCGCCACCCGGTCCTCTTTATTGGGACGAATTGCCCGCCACAGAGTCGTAATACTCTGTCCGCTGGTGCTTACCGTTGTCTAACGGGGAACATTTGAGTTCATGAAGATGACCATGCGTATAGTCGAAGCGTACCTGGAAACGGTAAAGAACACCCCAGGAGTTGAAAAGCTGACTCTCTCGTGGATCTTGGTTGGTCCATGAAAGAACGTCATTAGAAGCGGTAGTCATGGTTGGGGGATTTGGAATCTGGGTGAAGGTGAACCGGTACTGTCACTCGAGACGCTTCTTGGTTTTTAAACCGTCCCGAGGCTTATAACGACCGATTTGGAGAAATATAAACTGGTTGTTACTTTTCTACGTGAATTGATGGTCCTAGAATCGATCGGAAACGTGGACATCATCTGGCAAAAAGATGAAGACCGAAAATGACAGAAACGTGTCGATGGAGAAGGAAGGGCTCATGCTGAGACTTGGTCAGTGGAGCAAATTTTTGGCAGTAAGGTCGAGGCTAAGATTCCCGAGAAGGGCCACGAGTTGAAACGCCGAAACGCGCGATGTTTTGTCAGACCTTTGTATCTGAGAAAACAATCGCCGAAATCCTTCTGTTAGTATCGGATTTTTCCTGTCATTTTTCCTTTCAAGAGATGCACCTTCGAAGGAATGACACGCACCGTACGGCCATGAGAAAGAAAATGTCACAGTATTGAATGGAAAGATCAAGATACTTCGTGATGTTTCTTGACATCCACGAGGCCACCCTATTAGGCAGTTAGGTCGCAAGGCAATGGTCCGTACGTATGTAGGGAGGCTTCCAACGTGTATTCTGAATCCGGGGATCGGGACAAGGTCCCACATCGTGTCGGGGCCACTCGTTTTTGGATGAAGCCTCTCCAAGATAAGGTAGCTTCAGTCACCAGTCGCGTTCGAAATCTCTTTGTAGCATGTCCCAAGCAAAAGCGAGGCAATCTTCGGACCCAAATGGCAATGTCGGTAGCTGTCAACGGCGCAGGGAGCTGAGAACTACGACAATGGCATTTTGCTTTGTGATCAGAGATCCAGTACGAGCGAGTTCAGCTCAACGGCGAAACCTTAAGCAATGCTTCCTGGCAAGAGTCGGTCCGTTGAAACAGCCGTTGGCACGCAGGTGCAAACCTTTGAGAAGGGGGTCAACATGCATCGCAGACAGGCCATTTTTCGATTCCTGAATTCGGAGTAGATAGTGAATAATTTGGCATTAGGGCAGAATACGACTAATTTTACACGGATAGAACCGATGAGGAAACGGCGATAACTCAACGTCAGATTTCGACCTACTACTAACCCGTTCAGAGCAGGAGGAGAAAAGAACATGTTATCACTCACGTGGCCCAGCTCATGGGATGACTTGTACACCTAAACTCCTAGCGCTACCAACGACCATTCTGGCAATGGATTCTAGCGGAAGGTGCTTCATATGCTCATCAGTCGATTTAATCTTTGCAATCTCATACACGTGTTTGAGGCTGAGTGTTCCTGTGATTTCGTGCCCTGGTTTTCCGGCCCCTTTGTCGATACCAGCTGCCTTCTTCAGGAAGTAGGAAGCCGGTGGGGTTTTGGTGATGAAGGTGAACGAGCGGTCAGGCTGGACGGTAATGAGGGTTGGGGTCGGCACACCCTGCTCTATGTGTGCGGTCTTGGCGTTGAACTCCTTGCAAAAGTCCATCGACTTGACACCACGAGCACCAAGTGCTGGGCCAACAGGTGGCGTTGGGGCAGCTTTCCCAGCTGGAATGAGCAAGCGCTGCGGAATACAACCATAACACGTTAGCAGCGAACGTAAAGAGAATTACGAGAGTAGGACACACCACAACCTGTGCCCTAGTCTTTAAGGCAGCCTTCGACATCGTAGATAGTTGGCACAAACAACTTGAAGAAATTTAGAATTAGGACGCCGATCACATGACTCGGACTAAGAACCGTGACACTGACAGCGTTGCGCGTTGTGTTCGCTTCAACCACAACTACTCATGAAGTCCTTTTCAATCCTCCTGGCCCTAGCATGCGTCGCAACCGCGAGTCCCTTGTTCGAAGCACAGGCTCCTTTCGGGGCTGGGCTCATGACAAGCTATCCCGGATTTACTTTGGATCTTAACGCTCAGAGGCTTGTCCAAATCGACGGTCAGGCCCCTGTATGGATGACCGAGCTAGACAAGGTCCTCATCACCGAATATCCTCTGTCTCGTGAATCCAGCGTGACATATTATTGCACAGATCCAAATGAAAGCACGCGGCGTCAAGTTTTTCGACATGTGAGTCTAGCTTACTCTTGCATCCGGGTATTTCTGACACACGCCACTGTACCTACAGTACAGACACCCAAGACTTGGGAACATCAGCGCACTTGAGGCTACAGAATAAACGTATGTTCACCTTCGCTCCTCTTTTACGTCTAAGGTGCTACATGTGGACCCTCCAGCCTCGTTTCCATCACCGAACGCCACAGAGAAAGTCAAGCCTATTCTGAAGACCCTCTCCACCAAAGGTCCGAGAGAAAACCTTCAGAAGTTCTCGAGTTTCCGTACCAGACGTACTTTGATATTTATTTCCGTCTCTGTAGCCGCGCTGATGTGATTCCACCCCACAGATTATCGTAGTGACGTAAATGTTACTCTTCTTCAAAACGTGTTTTTCTCTGAAACCATTGACCCTAGACTGGCAAACAAAGTCAGCAATGGCTTCTTTCCCGCATCGAAGAGGTGGACTTTGAAAGCTCGGAATCCCGTGCATAATTTTAGTGACATGTTATGACAGATCACCAGAGAATCCGCCTCAAAGTCTCTTCAAGGATTGATCACGCTTTCTGAATTCCCCCACTCCTGGGGACAGAATACCATTGTAGGTCTACTATCCTCGATCCTTAAATCCGCTTACCTTCAAATACAGGTCGCCAGGATCAATGGCTCGTCTTCTAGCGACGACGGCATCGTCATCATTGGTGCCCACCAAGACAGGTAAAATGGATCTTTGACCTTGTGGTCTCCATTGTGATATTCACTTGTTTCTCGGCAGCACCAACATGTGGCCTTTCCTTCCTGCGCCTGGTATGTGATCTGCTTCTTCTGCCTTGATGCCGTCTGATTGTGGATGTACACAGGCGCGGATGGTGTGGCATAAACCATTTCCTTATTTCCGCCACGGTGCTAACGTAGGCCCTGCAGACGATGGTTCAGGAAGTGTTACGATCTTAGAATCCTATCGCGCTCTGCTTACAGCCGACTTCCACCCTGAGCGTGCCGTAGAATTCCATTGGTACTCTGCCGAGGCAATTATTCCTAATCAGCATGCGGAACGGAACCATACTAACTACGATTTAGGAAGGAGGTCTTCTGGGCTCGCAAGCTGTTGCCCTGGACTACGAGGCGCGTTCAATGAACGTGGTCGCCATGAGCCAGGTACAGTCGTTCTTACTCCTTGCAGCGTTTATTCACCGGAGAAACTAGTTTGATATGACAGCTTGGGTCAAGGTAATCAATTTCTCGTCCTAACACGCGCTATTCGGAGAAGCTAATCTTATCAGCGAGGAACTCCTGAAGAAGTAGGGATTATCACCGATTTCACAGATGCAGGGTAATTAGATCTGTTTTTGTCTTTTTGGATGTTTCCTGACCTGATGTCTAGCGTCACAAAATTCAACAAACAACTGGTGGACCTATACCTCGACATCCCTTACGTAGAGGTCAGTCCGATCGTCTGATCCAAGCTACGATGCTTTTAACACCCCGTTCTTCTGCTGCAGACCAAATGCGGTTATGCTTGCAGTGATCAGTTGAGACCTTTCTTATGTTCCAGCCGAACACATGTTCATGATCTTCATAAAAATTATAGCGCCTCATGGGCGAAAGCCGGTTATCCATCATCTTTTACTATCGGTGAGGATAATCCAACGCTTTCGCGGATAAATACTTATGCCTCATTTCGGAATTAGAGAGTTCGTTCGAAAACTCGAACAAGAATATCCACTCTGCCAACGAGTGAGTCATTTTATGACATGGCTGTCGCAAGCTCATCGTTTTGCAGCCGTATCGATATCTCTGAGGAATTCAGTTTTTCGCATATGCTGGAATTCTCTAAGCTCGCTGTGGCTTTTGCTGTGGAACTCGGAGGTTATTCCAAGTAGTCGTCGACGAATACCCATTGGGCATCACTATCACGGACTCATTAAATAGGCTTTATTCTCGACATTCAACATAGCAAAACATGGTTCCGTTACAGGTAATAGAGGCATTCGGAGACGGTTTGGTCATATCGTCTTCCCCTGAAAATCGAGGAATCTTGGGAAGCAGATGTTATCTGACCCGGCTATGGCGGTATGAGATATTGTACCTCACAGTGCACGCAGATGCCCGCCGGTCCTGGGTTGTAATAGGTTGTAATCCGTCGCTCCCATGTTTCTGTCGTCCCAGACGCGAGCACAATCACTGAATGACCTCTGGCGAAGAGCGACATACTTATGAGTGCTGCCCTGTAATACGAACTTCCTGCGCCTTTTTTGCTTCGACAACGAAGCTTGATATCGGCGCTTCTGCCGGACTCGTGCCTCTTGGGGTTCTCAAACACCAAGATCTGCTCATCTAGATGGTTGATCCCTTAGACGAGCAAGACTAAAGAAGTACTCTTTTTTTCAATAGCATCATAGATTCGCGGGAAGGTAGACGTCCAAGATCGTTACGTTTATCGGATGCGCGTGAATGACAAATCTTATTGCCAAAATCCACAAGTTTGGGTCTTGCAATGAGATGGCTGTGAGCCAGGATGGATAGTTTAGCTCCAGGCTTAGGCTATAGCACATTTCTGTGGTCATGGGAGCCCACAGCATGAGGTACACACGTTATTGTATTGCTCTTGGTCTCCCGACTACGGATCGTCCACTGTTCTATCGATTTGTCGTACGCGCCGGTTAAGAAATCTATGCCATCCTATGGCATGGTCACTAGATCGAGCGGGCGCAAGGCAGCTCAGCAAACTGCCGGCCCCATCGTGGATTTACCCATCTTATCCCCTTTTATATCCCTAGATAGACCATGAGGGCGATGGTCGTAAGTTTGTTCTCCTCGACACATCCACAGAGGGAGGATGCTGCGTACGCACCCATGATACAATTGAAGTTATCGGAGGCTGTTTTAGAGGATGACGTGTAGATGGAGGTGGAGATGAGGAGTGTTTGCCCTCACTCTCCCTCCCCCACTGGAGTCCTCGTGAACATGACTATTGAGGTCGCCATGGTGCTTTCTGGTCCATAGCCTTCATCAGAAGATATTACCATGTCAGAGGCCTCTGGAGGGTCGGTAGGAGAGGTCGAAGGTCCGGGAATGGCACTGCCTCCTAATTCCAGCTCCGGTTCCAGCAGTGGTTTCGTCCCAATAGGCCCTGTGTACGCGATCTTGAATTTTCGCTATTTGGGTAGAACCGTATTCCGCACAGCTGGATTTATAGCCTCGAGACCGGTGGGAGTCGATGTGAGGCAGTCTTCATCTTCAGATTCGATGACGAGTGGGTGCGTCTTTTGATGGCCGCTGCGTACGAATTCCAGTCCTTGTACTATGAAGGCTCTGATATCGAGCGCTGGGCGGAATTCGTTTTCTACGCTGTCGATAGTCCATCTAGGCAAACTGCTTGTCAGGTGAGATACGACGACACGAGCCATTGACAACAGAAGGTTGGCAGATCCTTTTGCCTGCCTTGGTAAAAGAGTAGATGAAGGGCTTGGGCGATTCAAAGACCCCCGAATTCTAAAGCACAGAAGGACCGGAGCTCAGCCCGAAGACGCTTTTTGAAGGTGTGCACGCTATATCTAAGCCGTCCAGTGCCGTCCATGCACCAGAAGCAGAGATCAAGAAGAGATGCAGAGTCTATATATAGAAACACGAACTCCAATTTGATCAGTCACCTCACTATCCGACTCTTTACTTTTTAACTTATTCCTCGTACACTCAACACGGATGCTATGACTGAAGATGTGCAGCCTAATGAACGGCCATTAAACAGGAAAGAAGCCACCATCCCAATCATACGCCCTATCCCAGCTTCCAGGGCACCATGCCAGCGCGGCGGATATGCGCATTCCGCGACACGCTATCATCATAAGCCACTAAATGGCCCTCAAAACGGAACCTACCCTTTTACAACATCCCATAATCATCAACAGTATGGAAACCAATCGAAACGCTCAT
This sequence comes from Lyophyllum atratum, assembly GCA_014905825.1. NCBI lineage: Eukaryota > Fungi > Basidiomycota > Agaricomycetes > Agaricales > Lyophyllaceae > Lyophyllum > Lyophyllum atratum. The sequence continues at coordinate 1,291,775 of JACGCN010000002.1, read as the reverse complement.
ATCACCACCCTCATGACGGCCCATACACCAAACGGAGACGGACGAACTACGAATCTAGCACGGAACCACGACATGAATCAGCAAAGGCATCATCCTTTCTCCTTCCCAAACCACCTAATAAATCGCGAAAGTCTACCAAACGAAAAGTTCACCCCGAACCCATAGAATTGCTTGTCGATCTTCCCCCACAGTGCAGAAAAGGGGCACCGGACTACCGACGCTTGAGAGGACAATGGGAAAGTGTTCAAACTCAAGAGCTTTCCACGAACACAGGTGTTCCACTTAAGCTTGGTGGCTACACTCAGGATTGTGCTCGCTTCATCTTTGATGACAATCCTGGTTCCCACTCTGAAGAGAGAAGTGGGAGACCTGAGCCAGTAGACAGAACGCCTGGTATGCCTTTCTCACTTTTGACCCTTGATCCAAGTCTCATGAACTGTTTCTGCTCCGCCACCAGCACAACCCGCTGCTCTTCCGAACCCTGACATCGTGTTGAATAAAGTGAACGATGAGATCATCATAGTCGAAAATATCGATGATCTGGATAACCTTGAGGGCTCTCTCCTTCCCACTTTCCCGATACGAAGCGTTAGTCAACATGTTTTATGACTCGTATCTTGCTAATTGCATCTCATCCACCCGCAGGACTTCGATTCCGACCTGCGATATCCAAGTCCTGTAGAACCTGCTCGATCGAAGACACCCGAACCTCTTGAGCCTTTGCGTGTCTTCACGTCTGGAGTACTATCTCTTTCCTTTATCGAAGCTCATGGAGGATCTATCGCCTTTCAAACTCTGCCTGCGTCTAGCGAGCAACCTTACGCATCTGGCTCGTCCGTACTAGGCGATACTTCCTCCCAGGTTCTTCAAATGCTGACTCTGCCAACGAATCGGTTACTGTGTTGTCGAATAACGGGATGGTTTCCGTGACGAACGGGATTCCATCAAATAGCACATCTAGTATTGAAGCTGCATACAATCATGAAGTCTTAACTTCAGAGAGCTCTACAAGCAACGAACCGCCATTTCAGCGCGAGTTGGTTCCCGAAGACGTGTCCATTCAGCTCCCCTTGCCCCAGTCCGACAAGATTCGTCGTATTCTGCATCCGGACACGACATCTATCTTAGCTGTGTCTATGCGGGGGTCGGTCGTCCTAAGTGACGTTGCGCCGGTCAGGTATGTTGGAAAATATCAACGCACTATCGTTGTCTCACGTTAGTCAGACACCGACGCACTCTGAAGATGTCGAAGCCCGGGGACTCGGTCGATGATGCATGTATTTTGCAGGCAGGCGATGAGCACATTACTGTCTTCGGTCATGCACGAGAAGAAGAGCAATTGTCATGGTGTCGCTCCCGTTTTAACATAGACCAGGTACGCTAGATTACTAACTGCATGCATTCATAACTAAAAATTGGTGCACACAGAACACGGCTGCGCCTCTATGCAGGCCGTGGAGCGGTGTCAAGAAGGGCGGTGTGAGCGCAGTTGCTTCTATGATGCAACCTCTTCAGTTCGCCACAGGAGGCTATGACCACATATGTTCATCTCTGGGAAGTCAAATCCGATCTTTCATCTGCATCGCCTCGGCCCTTGGCGATCAAACATACCTCTCAAGTCCAATCGCTACTGGCCATCTGCGATACAAGTCATAAGTTAATATCAGCAGGGGCAGACTGTAACGTGCATTTTTGGGACTTGTCGTCGGAGCGCGTTGTCAATACCCTGAGGCCATCAAACGCAACGTATCACCTTCATATCACGGCCTCTCCTTTCTGCACCTTGTTAGAGGTATGTTCTCTGAGCATTTTTCTCTCTTTCGTGAACGACATTTCTAAATACGCTGATCTAGGTTGCTCATCGTGAACTCCAATTTGAAGTTCGAGATCACCGGCTTGTCCCAGAATATCCGGTCTTGCGCTTTGGGTACAACACTGATAAAGTCCACGGAAGATTCATCAAAGGTCAGCTTATCCCAGAATTGGCATCTCACAATACTGACGGCTGTCTATAGGTGCCACATCGTCGACTTTGTTCGCATGTGGCTCACGAGATGGGAATGTCCGCCTGTGGGACTTACGCAATGTCACGTCGGTACCTGTGACGGTAAGTTGACTTTCCCCATCATCTAAGCCCTTGACTGAAGAGTAGCCAGGCCACGGCTCATCAGGGACACAAGATTGTCCAAGTAGTCTTCAACGAGTCCCATCTCATCGTTTGCTCTGAAGGTGGTCAGTTAAGCACCGTCAGATATGATAGTGGTTAATGGATGTTGTCTTTCTGGCGTAGCCTTGTATAACTAGCGAAACTCTAACCTACTCTTGTACTATTTCACCGACATCCCCTAATACTTGTATTTTTTCCATGGACAAGGTATTTGGTTGCGGCTTCCTAGACAAACAACCAGTAACTTGAGTCGTTCCTCGTCTGATCAGCGTCCAGTGCCTGGAGGCTCAGCGCTCAGATCTCAGATTTCACGGCCATGTCTACGCGTCTTCGCCATCGGGAAGACGTCGAAAAGGCTCACGCAGTGCAGAACAAGGCAGCCATTGAAGTCCGTTGGTCCTACTGACCTCTTTAACCAACATTTACCTCAACCAATCTACACTAGGGAGGTTTACGGGGCACCGGCGTCGGATTAGGATTGGCTATCATTGTCCACTATACCTGGCCTCTGTTTCGGTACGTGCACTTTCATGGAAGCTTTCATCCCTCCTGGGCTGAACCAGTCACAAGGCGACAGCCAGTCGCATTCAAAAGCTTCCTGGTATCCACTTGTATGTTGTTCGTCCTTATACAGATCATTGCGATTTGCTTATGTGCATCCGCACTAGTTACAATTTTCGGCATGATATTCGGCGCGGAGAATGCCCTACAAGCTCATGAGATTGAACAACGTCACCTGGAGAATGCCCTACGTAAAGAAGCGCGCTACGACCTCGCACGTCGCGGGGTTGTTCCGACGGAGACCGAAATCTCCAAGTGGAAAAAAGAGAAAGCAGATGCCACCAAGTCTCCTGAGCCCACATGAAGCTTACAACGCATGTCTTCGGAGGTACTTTGACATCTAAACGATTCATGTTGCATGCATTTCCAAACATAACATTTCTATCTACGTTGCGATGCCCACTTTAAAATAGTGCAGACCGTCAGCACGTTTGCAGAAGAGATATAATAACAAATACATGAATGTCCAAGAATAAGCCTGAAGAAAAGGTCGGGTGAACGTATTAGTAGTGGTTCCTGGTCTTCTCGTCTACGTGTATCCGTGTTGCGCATAACCAGGCTGAGCTGGCTGTGGAGTCCATTGTCCTTGAAAATCGACAGGTGCTGGAGGGTTTGGGGGAGGACCGGGATGATAAGAAGCGTTTTGCGGCGTGTGGGATGGTGGTGGTGGTGGTGGAGGCGGCAGTGATTGTGCGAAGTAATCGGAAGGGGGCGGTGGTGGCGGCGGCGGTTGATACGCAGGCTGCGGTGCTTGTTGGTAGAGAACAGGTGGCTGAGGTAGGCTGGACTGTCGCCGCGTGGGAGTATTCGACTGCGGTAGTGGGGGCGGGGGTGGTGGAGCGACGACAGAAGGTTGGATATCAGGTATATATGACTGTTGGGGCTGTCCCACAGTATATTGGATAGGTGGTGGTGGAGGTGGTTGTTGATATATGCCATTGGCGGGATATACAGCATTTCCAGATGGGGAAGGAGTGAATGTGTTGATGGGTTGTTGTGAGCTCCCGGGAGGGACAGAATACACCGTAGGGACTTGTGGCTGGGTATACATCACTTGTGGTTGTAGAGGGAGTGGTCTCCCACTAGCACCGAAACTAGAGGACAGTGATGTACTCTGAGGAAGTGCAGAGACATTTATGGCCTCATGAGATGGAGAAGGGGTTGGTGCGTATCCTTGATATGCTTGTGGGGGAGGCTGCGCCAAAGGAAGGTGACCTTGAATAGGCGGAGTTGTGTATGCCTGGGGAGCAGGGGTTGTCGAAGAAGGGTATGGGGAGTATTGGAAGGGCAGCGGTTGAGGGAAAGACTGTTGTGGAACAAAGGTACCAGAGGAAGATGGTATTAAATAAGTATCAGCATTCGGAGGTGCTGGCGTTTGCGATGTGTAGATTGGCTGGGGATTGAATTGAGAGGCGTTATAAGACACATTCGGTCCACCAAAGAGTGTCGGATCCGAAGCATGGGAGGACAGCGGAGTAAACCCTGAAGGATTTGGCAAAGGCATAAACCCCGAAGACGACGTAGGAATACTGTGTCGCGGTCCACGAGCTGGCGGGTGGTATGGAGCTGGCTGAGTTTCATAATGAGGTTGGTAAGGAGCTTGGTAATGGGTACCAGAGGGCCTCATTTGGTGAGGGGAATGGTCAGGAGAGGGGTCATAGGAGTAGGTAGAGCTTTCAGATATACTCGAATTATATCCATGTCCCTGATGAGAAGGAAGAGTCGAATAACCAGGAGATGATGGTCGAGGTGTATGTCCACCACGTGGGGGCTGGATGCAACGATGTAAGGATAAGCCAAGCTATTTCATATTGAACATACCGGAAAGCTTTCTCGTCGACGGTGATCGGATAAACCAAACTCACGGAACTCATCGGCGATTTTATCGACAGGTGAGATCTTGTTCCGTTCGTAAGGTGGGACATACAGATCAAGTTTGGCGAGAGAACTAGAGGCTCTAAGAGAGGATGGTATACTGTCCGAATTCTGTCGGGAATGATCATACACGCTGCCAGTAGAGACGATTCGTGATGGATGGAGAGTTCCATTAGGTGGACCAGAGGGCGATTCGCCCGACGGGACAAAAGAACCAGGGCCTCCGTATTGCTTGCTTTTCGTTGGCTTTGGTGTGACCTTCTTCTCTGGGGGAGGCTCCTGTTGTGTGATCGTTTAGCTGCTACGTACAGGAATATAAGAGGCTGTACTTGCATTGGACCAAAACGTTAGTTCAAGGTACACCTTCCCTGAAAACTTGTCCTTATTCATAAGCGTAAACCATTCTGCGCGTCATACATTCAGCAAGAAGCGTAACGCAAAGCAGAGCACGGGAACACACCATCGGTCTCTCCTTTAGTCAGAACCTCTGTCAGATCGACATCTGTCTCTCCAATAAGATCAGGTTCCCGTGGGTCATCAGCGAAACAGGCTAGCTTCATGATCTTGCCCCCCTTGATTTTCTTTGGTCCTTTCGGGTCTTTGGGCGGTAGGGGAGGAGGGGTTCCATTTACATGCGCGTCCTTGTTCGCGGTATCGCTGGTGTCTTCGTATAAAGTGAAACGTATCTCCTCGTCCCACTCTGGGTGTTGGCCTCCGCGCTTAATTGCCTTGGTTCGGCGCTTTTCACCATTGACGTTTACAACACAGTACGGGTCCTGCTTGCCTATGTGTCTTTTGTTTGGTAAGTGATTCTGGAGCGGTCGATCAGAGAAAGGATGAGGAATGGGTAAGATGCAGATGTTGCGTACCGCTTTGAGGACAACGACGATGAGGGTCCCGATCTCGCGGGGGGTAGCTGACATTGGTATTGGTACAGCTAGTTTTACTGGTTCCCCTGGGGTATAACTAGCATAGAGTCGTGAAAAAGAAGGCTGGTTGGAGATTGTCTGTGGCTCCGAGCTCAAGAATGCAGTGGCAAGCCTATTATGGTATGGTTGACGGTTGTTAGTCTTTGATGACAGTAGTTCGTGAAAATCAAACATGCAAATCACTCTCTCAGGTTGGGCCATTCTCGCCTTTAAGACTTCGGCAAATCGCTGCCATTCGCTATGTAACTACTTCCATGATAAACTGTTTCAACCTTTTGATTCCGCAGTCAATTGCGCAGCCGCAGTGCTCGCTCCAACCGTCCCCATGCTCACTGCCCTGGTTTATAGCTCTTGTTCACCTTGAGGATCAACCCCGGTTTGCGGTCAGCCAAGTCCAGGATCATTTCCGCGAAGTAACTGTTTGCCCAAGCAAACCATGGGCGTGTGTAGTCCGTTGATTTGTAGATGGACTGGGATTCATGGATGAGTCCAAGCCCATTCGTGTTCTATCCATAAGATCAATATCTGGGTCAGTTACAAGATGGAGGAGAAGTAACGAACGTTTGCAATTGCGTAAAGAGATTTCAAGATCTCCTGGTCATCATCCGTGCCGAAAATGGCTGAAATCTGGGACATAGGCCTGGAGAAAGGTCAATCTTGCCCGCCGTGGGGTATTGTATACTTACCAAGGATGCCAGGAATCAACATGTGGACCACTAAATAAAAGTAAATCAGCCATGAGTGCTGCGAAGCTTGAATTGCATACCCTGTGCCGCTGAAAGTCTTCCCTGCAGCGAAATATGGGTTCTTGGCCGACAGAAGCACTTTACGGGTCGCTTTGTACGCAGGATCTTTCCTGTCCAAAAATCCAAGGTAGGGGAGGGATAGAAGCGACTTTGAAAAAGTTTGACTGAGTAAATGAACATGTCTAAAACATGTTCGTACGCTTACCGGAACGTTGGCGTCGTCCATCACGTAGCGACCACCAAAGCCTTCGTGCCCAGTTCAGCTTCCCAGCTTTTAAACACAATGCAGCAGCCTACCGTTTACTTCGTATGCGAAGATGTTATCCACAACCTAGAGCAGGGTTAGGGACTACCATGTCAGACTTCGATTGTCAACTTACCGTGTGTTTCCAAACTGCATCACGGACCCTGGCACTCCACATCTTCGCGTCTTGACTGACGTCAGGGAGTTGCTTCGCGGCATCCAAAACATCTGCCAACTGTGTTAACTCAACACTTAGCATCGCGTTGGCCGGTGTAAGGAAAGCTTGAGGCATCCGATAAATATGCGACCTGAGTCTTGCAGATGAGTATCACGCACCGAAGACGCTCAGATCGTCTGAAGGCCGGTGGTGAGTGCCAACGAGACCTGTGTAGGCCTTGGGTTCACCGTTCCCGCGGTTGACGACTTGCGGAGAAAGCGCGCCATTTCCTCCGGTCCAGTTGTAATACGAGATGAAATTGAAGTCCGCGTCAAAAGTAGCTTGGGACTGTTCATTAATGACGCGGAAAACCTGTTTAATGGCGGCACGCCCTGCAAGGTAGAGTCAGGTTTAAAGAGGTCCTGGATGAACCAACCGTGGACTCACAGTTATCATTCATGAAAGAAGCATCTTTGGTCGCTTGATAATAGGACCTCGATAACTTCAAAAACCCGCATAGGGAATCAATCTCATACTGGCAATAACATTAGCTAGGCCCAATAAAAGTGGAGTTTTGGTGCTGACCTTGCATTCGAATACCTGTTTGATTGTTAACCGGGCTGGAAAAAGATAAGCCTGTCAGGGATACGTGCTATAACATAACATGAAGACTGACGGGTTGACTTTCACACCGTCCGCCCAGTCATTGTGAGTGGGACGGAGGCCGCTTTCTGGCGGCGGCTGGAATGCGCCACCTGGTCTAAAAGTGAGTTATAATACTTGTAAGGACCGAAGGCTTGCGACCTACAGTACGGGTATTCAGCTACATAACGAGCTTCGTTGTTGATGACACCCTTCACCAGGGTGGCAAGCTGAGGGTCGACAGCAAGAAGGGTGTGGTAGTGCGCAAACTAAGATGGACTGGTTGAGAAGTAGAAGTTTCAGCATATTAACTGGACTAACTTGATTTGCCGTGTCACGCAACCATTGTGCACTAAGTAACCTAGGTCAAAACATGAGCTCTAGAACCTCGGAGAGAACAAACGTGATATCCTTAATTGACTTGATAAGCACACAGATTGGAAAATATCAGATATAAACTTACCCCGGTTATGATGAATGCCAGATTCTCCGTCTTGTTGAAGTATTTCACAGTCGTATCTGCTTCTAGTTAATGCCCCGAAGCGCTATACACGTGGAAATACTCACCCAACGTATTGGGAAACGTATTCTCAAAGAGCCGTGCAAGGTCCGGATCCTTAAGCAGCGACTTCATGTCGCTAATGACTTTCTGTGTGCCATTCTAAGTTTCAACCACCTTCAAGTTCAGGATCATTACCTCCACAGCTGTGCTATTAAACGTGCGACAAGCGGGGTCGGGTCGCATGAAAGGCAAAGCCAGAGGTCCCGTCGACGGCGTTCCATGGGGGCTCTAGTCGATGCATAGTGAGCATGCTGCAGAGTCTATAAATACAAGGGCCGTGTGTCAACTAACCTGGGAGTACGTCGTATAATCCGGGCACTGCGCCAGGGAAGTCGACACCAACACAGCAGGTAACAACTAAGCTCCCAAGTCCAAGTTTCATCTTCGCAGTCTTCCAAAGGTATTCAGTGGTGAATGGTTCGGATTGATGGAAGTTGGAGACAGTCTGGAGAAGGCCTTCTTTTATGGAATTGGCCAATATACTTAGGAGCTCATATATAGATGGTAGCATATGCTACGGCTGGCCCAGGCGACCACGAGACCTGCGAAGAGGAGGGGGACGCGTGTGGTTCGAATGATTCGCGTAACCCTGAGCCTGTGACTGTTTGAGCTGCCAGTGCCAGTGCTTGACGTTTCTTAGAGGTTTAGTAAGTTGCGGTCAGCGATGAGCGCAGAATCCCAAGTCATTCGTGTGAAGAGGCAGCTGATGACTGGCGCGTTGCTGTGCGCCTGGGCGGTTCGGAGAATTGGGTATATGAGTCGTATTATAGCACCGATGGAGCTATGCCCGCCAAAAGTCATAACCAAGTGTAATGATATCGGCCCGTTTATGAGGGCTAGATCAGATCTGAAGTCGAAGTATCTTTAGACTTTTTGCCGTAAGGATCACAAGACAGATGCCATCATGGAGGAAACCCCTAAGTAAGTCTATAGTCAAACGCGTCATGTAAATCATAAATATTAAATGGAACACCACAAAGAGCAAGCATGTATAGAGTAACTCGGTAAGTAATATACGGCGGGGGGGATGGAATAAGTAAAAGAGAATAGGTGGGACGTCTCGCAAATCAAGTGCTCGCAGGAGAATATTCATACAAGAAAGTAACATCGTATGGCCAAAACGGCAACCACAATTTATCATGAGGCCACACTCTGCTCGCGTTGGACCTCCTGTACCGATGCAGCGGGTTCTTCCTTCTTCTCGCTGGCCTGAAGAAAAGAAATTTCTTCCGAAAACCTGACCTCCGGGACCAGTTCTCGGGCTACTTGAACCTGGTTAGGTGGCTCGACGGTCTCGGTCGACACCTTGCGGTCCGCTTCGGGCCTGGCCAATGCATTATCTTCATCAGTGCTGGTTCTGGGTTCTGGGTCCTGGGTCGATTCTGCACTTGGAGGAGCTTCGATAGAGGTGCCGGTGACAGGCGAGCGATCAAGCGGGGATGCTCCGTCTTTCTCATCCTCATTCTCGTCGTCTACATCATCCGAACGATCGTACGTCTCCGGGTTCTCCGTGCTGAAGGCACCTGTCTTGACGCTATTAGTTGTCCTTAGGCTCCTTTCTCTCGCCAAAGATGGTGTCCCAGCCCCAAGTTGCACCCGTGCACTCCATCGACTCGCCTCGCTTTCCCAACTCCCTCGCCTCGAGCTCCGGGGCCTCAGGGCCCGAACACTGGCATCTACATCCCGCTCTTCGAGCCTATCATCATCCCCGACAACGAACTGGCTTGTGCTCTCTGCATCCGCGTATGTTATGCTACCTCCGAAGTGCGATAAAGAGTCGCCGACGCCCCTGGCGGAAGGAGTGGTTGAGTGTCCCATATTCGCGCGTAGCCCCGGCATCGCGTACGCGGATGAAGCAAGGGTAAGAACAGAGGCGTTATCTAAGGGTGGAGAGGATGGGCGAGGGTTGTTTCGCGGATGGTGGGTTGTATGCAATGGGGCCTGAACAGTGCTGACCGCGTTTTGACCGTGTGGTGTAGCCACAAGTGTCGCAGGATTGCTCAGGGACGATGGACGCGACGAGGACTGGGGAAGAGAGGAAAAGGTGATGGAGGTGCCACTACCATGGAAACCTGGGTTGTTGGTGGAGGAAGAGTTGCGAATGTGCGGTGGGAAGCGGTTTATATATGTGGGAGGCGTTATGGGAGCCTGGGCAATGTGTGCCATACCGCCGCCATTTATGTCGATACTGAGCAGCGTAGTTGGTTTGGTACTAGCCGCAATGCTTCTGAACGTTCGAGGGTCCGAGAGATATGACGAAGATGACCGAGAAGGTGAAGGTGAGGGTGGGACGCTTGGGGGTATGGGTCGGACAGACGCGTCGTCGTCGGCCTCTAGGACACTTCCAGGGGACCATGTAGACTCCCGTGCAAGAGAGGACTGATCCAAGGAGTTATTATCCTCATCTTCCTCCGAAGAATTGTGGCCGATATCGTCCTCATTCAAAGAGATGGTTTTTCGCTGTATAGCAGAAAGTGACTCATGCCGGCTGTGTTGCCTGCCACCAGGAAATGACGGGGAAGGTACGGGTAGAGGATGCAACTCGTGGAGCCACCCGTGGCGACTGAGACCCTGGCCCTCCTCTGCTTTTGCTCAAAGCTATGGCCTCAGCGGCTGCCCGATGGTTCTCGGCTCTCTTCATCCTTCCTGTTCCAGCAAGCTTGCGCTGGAACCAATTGATGATGGGTTTGCTCGAGCGACTAGTAAGATTCTTTTGCTGCGGTTTGAGGGCAGGTACAACGGCTGGCAAGACAGCTTTAGCTTTGTTAAATGGTTGGATCTTGGACGGAGAGGATTTATCAGCCGAGTGCCCCTTCGATGCTTCCACCTGTGGCTTATCGACGGAAGAGGTAGGTGCGGGGGCCATTTGTTACGCAGAAGGATGGAGGGATGGACGTAGAGGTTGGGGAAAGTGGCTACGAGCGACCGCCACAAGTTGAAGTCTTGAATTCGAAACGAATGCGTGACACAAGACAGTTGAAGACTTCACACATGTGGGCATCATCTCAGATCTCAGATCTTGTCAATCCTTGAAACCCTCTTTTGTACAATTCCTTTGTTATACACAAAATCTTTACAACCTGAACTACTCTACCAATCCATCTTCTTTGACGCTTTCACCGCTGGTACTGGAATCTTCGCTCCCTGATATCCAAATCCGTCCAACCAAGGCCACTGCTGCGAACGCCTTGTCTCGAACTCCTCAATCGACGGACTCTTTTGCATCGTTAGTGCAATGTCATCGAGCCCGTTTAACAGACAGTGTCTCCTGAAAGGATCAGTGACGAAAGGTACCGGTGCCTTGTCATTTTGCCTTCTAACTTCTTGCTTCTCGAGATCAACCTCCAAGTGCAGGCCTGCTTCCGCATCCTCTGCCAATGCGCGGCAGTCTTCCTCGGGCAACGACACAGGAAGCATACCGTTTTGCATCGAGTTGTTGCGGAAGATGTCAGCGAAGCTGGGGGCAATAACACACCGAATACCAAAGTCGTTCCTACAATGGAGAATGAGCGACTTCTTCTTCTCAAGGCGTACAAAGCGACTTACAGACTCCAGGGGGCGTGTTCGCGAGAGCTCCCGCATCCGAAGTTCTTGCCTGTACACACGAGAATCTTCGCATTGTTGTATGGCGCACGGTTGAGAACGAAATCGGTATCTTCGCCGGTATGTGGGTTCTTGCGAAGGGTATAGAATAGTGCGTTCGCCAGACCAGTTCGCTTCAAAGTCTTCAGGAACTGTTTCGGGATGATCATATCGGTATCGACATTCTCGATGTGCAAAGGAGCAGTGATCCCCTTAACGATCGTGAATTTCTCGACGCTGCTGGGGGCTTCTGACGGGGGCAAGGGGATCTGTGTGTCCTGCTGTACGGCTTGCGGTGCAGGCGATGCTTCTGGCTCGTCAAGGAAATCGAAGGCGCTAGCCTGTTTCATTGGGGGAGCGGCCGCAATCTGAGCCTCGCCAGCGACACCTACGAATTTCCGTACATCTGTCAGCTTCCCAGTTATAGCGGCAGCCGCTGCCATCGCAGGGCTGAGCAAGTGGGTACGACCACCAGAACCTTGGCGGCCTTCGAAGTTACGGTTGCTGGTGCTGGCACACCGCTCGCCTGGAGCCAGCTGATCGGGGTTCATGCCGAGGCACATGGAACATCCTGCCTCACGCCAGTCGAAGCCTGCGCGCTTGAAGATGGTGTCGAGGCCCTCCGCTTCAGCATGTTGCTTGATCAATCCGGAGCCTGGAACGATCATTGCGTGAACGTTGGGGGCGACTTTCGCCTCTGGACCGGCCGCTAGGACAACCCTGGCGGCAGAACGGAGATCTTCAATGCGACCATTGGTGCAGGAACCAATGAAAACCTTGTCGATGGTAATTTCTTGCATCGGCGTGTTCGCTTTTAGGCCCATGTAAGCCAACGAACGTTCGGCGGAGGCACGCTTTACGGAGTCGGACATTGTAGAGGGATCAGGAACAGATCCTGTAATGGGCACGACATCTTGGGGAGAGGTACCCCATGTGACTGTGGGGATGATGTCGGACGCGGGGATGTTGACTTCAATATCGAACTTTGCGCCCTCGTCAGACCTGAGAGACTTCCAGTACAAGACTGCGCGATCCCAAGCCTCGCCCTTGGGTGCCAAAGGACGATTCTTCAAGTACTCGAATGTAACTTCATCAGGGGCTATCATTCCTGCGCGAGCACCAGCCTCGATGCTCATGTTACACACGCTCATGCGGGCCTCCATGCTGAATCCTCGGAACACGGATCCCGAGTACTCGATAATGCTCCCTGTGCCTCCTGCGGTGCCAATGACGCCAATGATGTGGAGGATCACATCTTTCGACGTTACGCCCTCGTGAAGATCGCCATCGACTGTGATACGCATGTTCTTTCCCTTTTTCTGCAACAGGGTCTGCGTCGCGAGGACATGCTCGACTTCGGAAGTGCCGATACCAAATGCCAGGGATCCAAAGGCCCCGTGGGCTGCGGGACACAGTTAATCTCTGTGCAGACTCCGACATCACATGGAACACTCACTGGAAGTATGGGAATCACCGCACACGCAAGTGATACCAGGGAGCTAAATTAACGGTTTCAATTTGATTGCAGATAACAGAGAAGGTGGACATACGGTGAAACCTTGCTCCGGTCCGATGATGTGGACGATACCTGTTATCATGATCGCGGTCAGAAATCGTTGGGAAAGTAATGGCTTAGCGTGCATACCTTGACGCCTATCCTTCATTCCAAAGTATGTCAAGCCGAACTCTTTCACGTTCTCCTCCAGAGCAGCGCATTGTGCACGCGAATCAGGCTCCGCGATGAAGGACGCGACGGTCGTGAAATTCTTGCGCGAGACAGTGCTATTTTGCGCAAGTCAGTTAGACACAGAGTGAGCGAGATGGGGTCAATACTTACGGAACGTTGTGGTCTACGGTTGCGAGGGTGCAATCTGGTCGGCGCACAGGCCTGCTTGCATTCCGGCTGTTGCAAGCATGTTAGAAGATGATCCGGATAGAAGCTCCATCTACTCACAGTCCTTCAAACGCTTGGGGGCTAGTAACTTCATGGACGAGATGGCTGGGCTAAATGAGCAGAGGAACACCATTGCAGAACGCCTTGGACATACCGATCTATGTATAAAAGCGCCAAACCATCGTCATTGACATCCCTGCAAGCGATCTGAGTTAACTTCTCAAAGTCCCGCAACCATGGTACTCACACGATGTGATCATCCCAGATCTTGTCGTACAGAGTTCGCGGGGGAGCAATAGGTGCTGGCATTGTACAGGGAACTATGATGGCTGTCAGAAAGAATGAATGATTTTTGCCCAACTCCAAATGAGCCTTTAAAGTAATCTTGAAAGGCGGCTCGGAACCTTCATCGGCCGAACGGCATAAGGAGGTCGACTCAGAGTGTAATCGGTTTTCGTCGGACGGTGATCCAGCCAATCGGCGCCGAGAAATTTTATACGGCGCGATTAGTCACGTAGATTAGATCTTCTAGATTAGATTTGGGTCAAAGTTTATGGTCGAACAACGGCTTGAGTAAAATCAAGCATCGCTCCTCCAACTTCCCCAGTCATCTCCTTCATAAAATTATTCCAGCCATGCCTCCCCAGGCTCCCATAGAATCTCACCACATTTGCACGTCTCGACATCAATTGTTCTTGTCAACCCTGCCCCATCTCGTCCCTTCTTTGCTTTCATTAATCTCGGTGAAAAGACCTTCGGCCAAGATATTCCCCCTCCCAATTCTACTTTCAAATCTAGCTGGGTCGAGAACGGTCCTTCATGTTCAACGACCACTGCAAGCTGGAAGTGAGAAGGGATCCCTCTGGCGCTACTCTGATTTTCCTCCACTGTCCAGACGCAGCGAGAACCAGCATTCCGTTTCGTGCCCACGATAGACATGGCGTGGGTGACTACCTTTTGACTTTCTACATTCCGTGATGTCCTGGAGACCAATTGAGCTGCCCATAAAACCAGCCTGGACAGGCACGGTAATCCCCCATAGGAGCTTCGTTTGCTCTTCAGTCCAGCCTCCCACACTAAGCTCCGGTGCCAGGTGCGTCACCCTCGTTTTATTGCCGCCTTTCATTTGCGCAGGCTCTGGGGCCCCGAATTTCCATGTTATCGTCGCGTTAGCAAATCGGCGTTTGATAGCTGGATGACAGCGAACAACGAGAATTAGAAGCGATCTGCGTGTGTCGAGTGGTTGAATTGTGGAAAATTCTGCAGAGAAATATGATTTCGATGTTTCCACCTCGCTAAGGACACGATCCTGAGGAGATACTGGCAGAGGAGCATCTTCAGAGCCGAGCTCCCCCGTTTTAACCTCGTCCTCTTCGAGGTCGATAACGAACTGCAGGTTCTTGGTCTCGATCGACATCGTTTCCTGGGCTAGGGATAGGTCGATGTGCGGGGAGGATACCTGCTATCCGATGTTAACGACTCGTATTCATTAAAGCACAGCACTAAGGTTCAACTTTTATGTAACTTTGATGACCATCATTTTGCCGCTAGCCAAGTGAGCTGCGCGGGTGTCCAGGGGTGTCCATACCATACACAGCTCAGCATGGTGCCTTCAGAGGAAAATCTCTCAGAACTTGCAATTAGCTGCCTTCACCGCGATAACTTTGGCCGCCTTCGCGAACTCTCTCAGTTAGCCTTGCTGAGCTCGGCACGGGATCACCCCTTCTATCGATTGGCGCTTGTTTTTGGGCGATGCCATGTCGACTTGACGCTGAAAGAGGCAGTGCAGGAATCTCAAGCAATATGGGACCTGTCGCTTAAAGCAAAACCTATCGACAAGTATGAGGTGCTCGACGTGAGTATCTCACTGAACGAGTCTTGTAGCTTGTCTGACAAAAGGAACAATAGGTCTACACAGCCTGCATGTATCATATGATCCAAGAGTTTGGCAGGAAGCTCCTCGAGGGAGACGAATGGCAGACGCAAGACTCGCCTGCCAGACTTCCACCTGAGACGAATCCGCCAACAACTCCTTGGACAGAGGCGTCTGGACGAGCTTATGTTTGTATTCCGTGCTGAAAAGTCTCTGTATTCCCCGCAAGAAATAGTTTGTAACCTTATGGAAGCCTTGGAAGTCGTCACCGAGGGGTGTGGCCCAGGGGACCTGGAATTGCATAACTTCAAAGCTGCCATCCACATCAGACTCGCGCGCGCGTTGGGTGACCAGGACTGCATCGAGAAATGTATAGAGCAGGTCGAACTCGCCACCCAGTCATGTACAATTACTGGGAATCAGAGCCAATGCTTGTGGATACAGTTTTTCTCCGTCCTCTACGGAGAAGACGTAGAACGTTCGAGGAAGATAGAGGCACTTGAGACCATTGCACTCCAATTCTCCAGGTGGAAGATTTCAGGGGCTTCCTGAGCTGCAAGATGGAAATAGCACAGCGCTATCAGAAGGAGCAGCATAGTATCAAATACCACTCAGCGGTGGCCTCGGCGTTTCGGGTCACCACTGGCATTGATCTGTTGGCAGTGTCGGGGTGAGTAATGATTGAATTCTGAATGAAGTCCGTCGACAGTGCAAGTTGACAGAATCGTGTCAGAGAGCATAGCAGTGCCATAGATCCACACCCATGCCAGATCGGATCGGCGTTGGCCTTCTGGCAGTCCTATATGGGCATGATGCCACACGACATGGCTACACTTTCCGTTTATCGGCACCGCCCTCAAGCTTGGGACGAAATTCTTTGAGATTCATCCAAAATGTTCGATTCCTGAACTGAAATTTGCTTTGTCAAGCGATCTCTCCACCCTCTATGGCGAAAAGTTGGGCGATACGAGCAATGAATTCAAATGGGCTGCCATTGCAGTAACTCACGCCAAGGAGACTAATGACCAGGAGATAATCGTAGAGGCTGAGAAACGATTCAGGGTGGTGCTGTCAGGAGCGAACGTCGTACCCGGAGATGACCGTTATGGATTTCATCTAGTAGGATGGAGGGAAGCGCAAAAGACGGACCTCGAAATCGAGTTCGAGGTCGCAGGACAGGAGGGACGCTGGGAAGACCAATTTACCTTCGCAAACCAACTTTTCACGCTGCAATTGCTTGAACAACTGAAGGGAGGCGCCCCAATTACCGGAGAACCTTGGTCAAGCCAGACAAAGCTGGTTCTCGAATGCTTGCCGGACACGGATTTGCGGAAGAGTCGATATACCGCTATCGACCTGAGCATCGCGGGTACGATATTTGAATCTGGGGACGCTGAACGAGCGGCTGGGCTTCTTGAGGAAATCATCAAAACAATGGTGTCCACCCATTCATTGCTGCGACAAAAAGTATATTTCCTACTTGGACGGGCACGACTCCAAATGTATCGTGACACAAGCAAGCATAGTTACTTGGAAGAGTCCCGCCGTTTGGTCGAGGTCGTCTTACAGGAGACGCTATTAGAGGAATGCCAGATATGGCTGCATGCTGCCACTGCATTTTGGCAGATTCGTGGATGAACACGGACTCGATTGACAAAGAATCGGCTTCCCGTGCTCTACACCACATTCAAGAGGCAGAAGCTCTTTGGAGCGCGGAAAGAGATGGGATTTGGAACTTGGAGGGGCTCGATGGATTGCTTGCCCGATTTTCCCTCCGAGCACGCAACGAAGGAGGTACCGATTGATGTCTTCGCCATTGCATATCGCGCATGCTTCGCAATCGGAGATCACGCTGCCGCATGGAAATGGGCGCAAAAGGCTAAAGCGCGTGGATTCAATCATGCTCTTGAGGCACACAAAGAAAAAGACGCCTCGACTGATAGGCTGCCTCTTGTTCGAAGCACGACGACGATGGTCGCCAACCAGTCAGAAGGGAATGTCGTCGACTGTGGCTGGTTAGCCATGAAAGGGGAAAACGTGGTTTTCATTGACTGGATCACGGCGGGAGACACGATATACATGCTGAGTTCTCGGCCTGGTGAAACAGTCTTGATGCACTTGCTAGAGATTGGCCTTTCGACGGTAGAGCAGTGGTATACAGACCTTGCGAAGTCGAAGGACGACCTCAGTGACGCCGAAGAAGCTCGTGAAACGCTCTTAGAACTTGCAGCTTTGTGCAAACCTCTGCAGAATCTAGAAGTTGCCCGGCCAGGAGACTTGCTGGTACTCTGTCCGACCAAAGTCCTATCAAAGATTCCACTTCATGCACTGGAAGTTGATGGAGACGTGTTGCTCGCCCGAAATCCCATTGTCTATACATACGCCTTGCCAGTCCTCATGCAATGTTTGGATATGTTCGACCAAAGACGCGAACAAGCAAAGGACTTAAAGCCTTCGTTGTTTGGAAACCCTACGGCGAATACGCCTGGTGGAGAGAGGTCAGTGCAGAGAATCGGAGCTCTGATGGGTGCGAATACCTTTCAACGGGGCGACGCCACGAAGGCGCGCTTTCTAGCCGCCTGCCAATCGTCCAAGCTCATCCACTACCACGGGCATGTTGCTCAACGGCCGCAGGGCCATGCCATGATATTCGCGGATTCAGCGTTAGACGTCGCGGAGGTCTTCAGGATGAATCTGCAGAATTTTTCACCCTTTATAAGCATTGTGGGCTGCGGTTCCGGTTCGGAGAAAGTTCGTTTGGGTGATGAGCCATTTGGGCTCGTATCTTCTTTAATTTACGCTGGAGCATCGACAGTGTTGGCGACGCTATGGCCAATCAACGATACTCTATCTGGAGAGCCGTTCTCTAGATATCTTTTCGATCAGTTCATTGCAAAGAAGAACTCGGGAGGTAGGCAACTCAACGTGGCCAAGGCTGTACAGAACGCAGCGTTAGGCCTCAGAGCCCAGAAACAGACGCGAGCACCCTATTACTGGGCTGGTTACATTCTTCATGGATACTGGATGTTTGAACCGTAGTTAGACGCTGTGCTAGTACTTGGTATGAGAATTTCCTTTTCGGCAACATGCTTCACCGCCACCGGGTTGATGTGATCACATGAATACATATCCACCTTTCCTTCCATAAACGTTCTTATTCTCCTCCTTCGCTCTTGTTCTGCTTTGCTCTGTATTATCGTTCGTCGTATCCATCTGTCGAAAACTCTGCCCTTATGTCTCCCTCCCCTGACGACGCTCGACTGCTATAGTCTTCTCAGTTACTTTGTTCTGTTGTGAACCTACATGCGTGTTCTCTAAACCTCGTGGTGAAGCTCCGGGTTTAGTCTGAACTTGATCTGCGCGCGCCCACAATGGATCGATAAGAGACGATCTAAGCCTGCACCCCTCTACCATTCACCCTCTCGCCCACCCCATCGTCTTCATGCCTACCCCCTACAGGTTTTGGGATCATTACCAGCCGCGAGGGATACCAATCCCTCGAAGAAGGCCGGGTGAGCCAAGAAACGTTAATACCCCTTTCGGTGAGTTGTCCGGTTCTATTTCGGAATACTTCGTTCGCGTGTTGATCATCTAGTTGTCCAGTCTCCACAGTGAGGCCTCCACTATACCCTGCGACTCCTTTATCACCAGCATTCGTACACC
This sequence comes from Lyophyllum atratum, assembly GCA_014905825.1. Taxonomy (NCBI): domain Eukaryota; kingdom Fungi; phylum Basidiomycota; class Agaricomycetes; order Agaricales; family Lyophyllaceae; genus Lyophyllum; species Lyophyllum atratum. The sequence goes on along the minus strand of JACGCN010000002.1, from coordinate 1,272,880 downwards.
CTGTTCAATTCGTACAACAGACTCCATGGACACAACCTCAATCTATGCCTGCATTTTTCGCGTGCACTCCCATATGGCCGTCCACGCCTGCCGTTCCTCTCGCCATGCCGCAAACGACTCCATGGACACAACCTCCATATATACCCCCACTGCCCCCGCGCCCTCCCGTGTGGCCGACCACGCCTGTCGTCCCTCTCGCCATGCCGCAAACGACGCCATGGACACAACCTCAATGTATACCTGTACTGCCCGCGTGCATGCCATGCACTCCTGTGTGGCCGGCCGCGCCTGTCGTCCCTCTCGCCATCCCGTGCGCCAACGCATGGCAATTTCGGTTTCCAGAAAATCTAGAGCCCGGTACCTTTCCAGCTGTGCCTTTCGGTACACCAGTGCCCATCCGTATCCATCCCGTGCTTGTATATAATCCAGTGAACCCTGCAATCGCGGCACTGGAATGGGATATCAGCCATCGTGCAGAGCAAGCAAGGAAGCTAACGGGGCGTCAAGTGCTGGTAACGCCGGATCTCTCAGGTCCAGCGACCGTCCCGGTTACATCCCAAATATGGATCTATTCCGATCATGCTCTTCTCGCATCGTGGATGGAGAGTTGGGGTCCCATCATCATTGAGAGGGCTGATATCTCGGCGCGTGACGTTCTCGACGCGATCTTCGAGTACATGCGTAAACCGTTGACCAACGAAGACGTCTTACGCGTACGAATGGGTGGTGGGATGACCAACCTTGAGCGTTCTGCGAGACTAAGAATCCGTGACGGGCATGAATTGAGAGCTGTCGCCCGGAGAAATGGTTATATGAGGGTAGATGTCCTCGGAGGTCATCGAAAGTTTCTGGGGCTCCGAGCGGAGGTATACCCAGATAGGACATGGAAGGTATTTATGGGACTAAGACCTGGGCCTGTCGCGTACTGATAGCATTCATTTTATACTTATGTACGATATATATTCTTCGATACTTCAGTCATAATTCAATTTATCTTACCAGCACTCTCAAGGTCGGACAACTGCTTGACCAAACTCGACCATGACTTCAGATACTTCCCCTGTGAGCCCCGCGACATATTTCTTCCACCCTTGTTCCCCAGGCTCCCACCGAACCTCCCCACATTTCCAACGCTCCACATCAATGACTCTCTTCAGCCCATTTCTGTTCCGCCCTTTCTTGGCCTGCACGAAAGTCGGCCAGAGGCCCCCACCTAACTCTGCCTTGACATCCATATCTGATAAGAAGGGCGCATTGTGTTCGACGACAATGGCTAGTTGGAAGTGGGACGGTATTCCCCTCTCACTGCTCTTGTTTTCCTCAACCGTCCAGTGAGCCCGAGTCCCACCGCTTCGTACGGTGCCGAGAATCGTCATCGCATGCATTACAGCCTTCTCTGTCTGTTTCTCCGCTGAAGGTTCAACGCTCACAGAGGCACCACCAAATCCAACGCCCACAGGGACCGACAGGCCCCATAGCAACCTCGTCTGTTCCTCAGTCCATCCACCGACACTATGTTGTGGCGCAAGAGTGATGATCTTCGGGGCAGGCAAGATCATTGTCGGCTTCGTCGAGTCAGGTGGTGGGGATGATATTTGCCATATGATGGTAGCATTCACGTACCGCCGTCCCGGTGCAGGATGGCAGGCGATGTTTAGAGTGAGAAGTGATTTACGATCACCTAGAGGTTGGATTGTGTCGAGTGTGGCTGAGAGATACGAATCGGATATCTCTGCCTCGGCGACGAGGTAATCAGGCTCCGCAGATACCGCCGGATCAGGGTGTGCCTCCTTTGCTGCATCTCGCGATCGGAATAGGGAGCGTGCACGGTATACTCCTTGGTTCTCGACAAGTTTGTAGAGGTCTTCTTCGAATGTGATGGTGAAAGTCCGCTCGTGAAGTTCAGGATCCATAGTAGCAGGGCATTTAATAGAGAAACGAATCGACGTTCAGCGCTAATTATATAGCAGCATCGTAGCGCGCAGTGCGGCAATACCATAATCACCAGACTCCATCAATAATCGATGACTCCATCGCTACCAGTGCTGTCACATTGCGTGTGGTGTTGATAGCAGTGCCAGGAGAAGGAGGAAATCAACCAGACACGGCGATTTGGGGCGTCGTAACGGGGAGACTGCGTGAAGAGAGCATTGCCATGCACCGCAATCCTTATTATGGGTCAAAGCTGGGTCAGAGCACTACAAACTCTCGGCAAATTCCGCACGGTGGTCAACGTGCTTACCGTAAATGGAAGGAGCTGCACAGTTCATCATCAGCCACAGTGGCTGTGTTGCCAGTCTCGAAATTCCCCAATCAGCACGCCCGCATAGTCCAGCAAGTTCAAGACCGTCCTTAACGTCGCCATGGCCAAATCTAAGAAGTGTGTCTGCCTCGGCTCTATGTGTGAATCTCTGCTTATCAGTTTCCAGCCACACCAACCACAACCAGAGCAAGAAGGCCCACAAGAATGGTATCAAAAGGCCTGCGTCTTTCCGTTCGCGTTCGTTGAGGGGTGTATGTGCTGTCCGTGTTTCTTTAGCAGCCTGGACTAATTTGAGTCGTTGTTCTAGGTTGACGCCAAGGTATTATGCGTCTGGACCGCAGATCTAGGAGTGGGAGCTGATATAGTTATCTTCGTTTTTAGTTCCGTCGCAACGCTAAGCACGCTCTTGCTGGAACGGTGCGTGGGCTTGAATGTGACACTTGACTCTGAACTGACGATTTCTCTAGATCAAAGCACGCCAAGAACAAAGAGAAGCTGCAACATCATGATCGCATTGTATTCTCGCCTCGACGTTTTTCTGTGTTGGGGGTGGCCAGGAGGACGGCGTATCATCGATATGTTATGCATATGCAACCACTATGCTTAGATCGCTTTACGAAACAACAAAAAAAAACCATTCGAAAGCACGCAGAGCCATGGCAAATTAAGTCGACTAACAAATCATCCTTAACTCAGGACAGGCTTCAAGAAACGCTAATTCATCTGTTACCGGAGGCTCTGCAATGTTTTCGCATTCCGATCTAGCGTAGCTCTCAAGCGCATCGCCTGCAACATCCTCAGACGAACCCTGGCATTGTATTGGGAGAAATGACGTACCGCAGCATCTTCTGGCCTCAGCGCACCCTTCGCCATGTTATGCTTGCCTGCTCTCAGCTTATGGCTCCTGGTGGCTACCGTCGCCTTCACCGATCCTTCATTGCTTGTTAACAGTGCCCGGCATTCTTCGTCCGTGGCTGGGTGTCCTTCCAGGAGTGAAAAAAACTTGTGGCGGAGCACCGTCTTTATCCTCTCGAATGCATGCGATGTATACCACCCGTCACGTTCCTGCCGGCTCTAAGTTCGGAGGGATATTTTGGGGTGTTGTGGCACGTACATTGCATTCTTCTCGCAGATCGTCGGGGTCGTCGATCATCTCCTTGAGCATTGGATCAGAGATATCGCACAACTGGAACGCGGCCGTCTCTTTCGTGACGGACTGTCCGTCGAATATGTGGGATCTCCTGCAGTGCAATGCGTCAGGATATCATGCGCCCATCACATATGCTGATACGACTTACTTTCTGTCTGCCTCTTTCTCAGTCCCTTCTTCCATCGCTCGGATTTGCACATTAGCAGCGGAGCGATCTTGCCGACGAGTAATAACAGATGGTCTTGCGATAGGGTGATTCGCGTTGCGGAAATAAAGACGTTGGTAACTGAGAAAAATGGGTATCCTGCGAGGGCAAGGAAGTTGCGACACACGTACAACCGAGCACTTCGATCTTTTCGAGGATCGTAACTGAACCGGACGAGCGTGTCGCGCCAGGGACCGTCTTGGAAGACATAACAGACGAGGGGAAGAAGGGCTTTGGAACTAGCGTGATAATGTTAATACTTATCGGGAGCCATTCAATGTCAGACTTACTTCAGGATCTCGCGGGTCTCACTCGGAGCAAGTTGGTTGAAGAGAGACATTCGCGTCCAGACCGGGCGTTCAACGAAGAGCTATTGGGAGTTGCTTAAGGCTCGCTTGGCTCAAGTGTGCGCAGGGACTTACAGCTTCAAGTTTCTTGAGGATTTTCAGGTCAATAAGGTTACGGCCCTCTTCCACTACCTGCGGAGGCTTATCTGGGACCTACAACAGGTATTTTCCAGTAATTCACACAACCAAAGGGTAGAACGCACGATTGCATCACTGAACATGATGCTGGCGGGGCCATATCCTTTCCAGCGCATTCTGTTGATCAGTCGCTTCTTCTCCTCGCCTGTCGCTTCGTCGACAGACGTCGATACCATTGACGCTGTGTTAGATTTAAAGCTGCATAGGAATAAATAATGAGATAGCCCGAGCCAGGAAAAAGGATAATATCTGACTTGTAGGCTTGTGGTATCGTCTGGCGACTGAACAAGGGAGGTGGAAAGAGCCGTAGGTTGCTTCTCATAGCCGATTTTGCTGGGGATTGGGTGTTTGATCGGGATGGAGGCAGAGGTACTCCAGTCAATTGTGGGTCAAGATTCACGTCGACGTCCATGTCTGTTTCGGATGTCATCCCTTCGACGGGAACCATATAGTCCGCCTTCTCTTCTGGAATGACGTAGGATTCTAACGTCTCGACTGCAGGGATCTGGAGTTGTAAATGTCAGTTTACCAACAAGAATAAAATCTCACCATCCATGCTATCCATTGCAACGCGGAGCTTTGACACAGGATCAGACATATCCGGCTGGTATTGATAGTCAACCATGCCTGACAGCCACATAAGAAAGGTTGAATGAAGACGATTCCGATGCACTCACTTCGGAATCGAGCAGTTTTGGGGATTATTCCAACTGCCTCCGCGGTATACTCACCAATGGCTCCATCGTCCATTCCTTCATCTGTTCTTTTTCTCCTCCGTTTCTTCACAACCTTGAGGAGGATATTGTTTGTGGCTACGACGTCTCCAGGAACAGGATGTGCAAATGGCTGGTCTGGTCTCAGCTTGAGTTCCATTAGAGTTTCTTGTTTAGATGCGGCGCGCTTGAAAGCATCGTCGAGCGTAGATTGGCCGCCTAGATTTGAGACTGCAAGTGGTACAGATGTTGGACGAACGTAGCCCGGATATTCGATGGAGTAGAAGGGAATCTGCGGCAAGGGGCGTTCTAGAGTTTCTTGGACAGTATATGGACGGATTTCAGGGGCATAAGGGGTAGCTAACATCGAAGAGGAGGCTTGCATTTTGAAACATGCAATGAGTTGAGGACGAAGCGATAACGCGCGAAGTCGCGTACAAAAAGTATCACGTGACGATGTCAGGAGCGCCGAGGATTCGGAGGAACGGGGTACTTCCGTACGCCTGCCCCGCCACATATTCCGAATTCAACTGCTGGAGGAGTTGTTTGCATAGAATGTATTATAATTACAACAGAGGTGGTTATTTTGGAGGTTCCGCCGCCTTTTTAAGAGCCAATATCTCGTCCTGGACCTCCTGAGCAGCGAGTCAGTTCGTCTTCCAAGCTGCTACATAGCCTCATGGGGAGCATTGAGCGCACCTTGGAATTGAAATCCACACCAGCCTTATTCATTTCTTCCGCCATCTTCTTCATCTGCTCTCGGAACCTTGAGTTCATAGCAAGTTTCGCCATCTTCAGTGTCGAAGGTTTCTTCCCAGAGGTCAAGTCGACGCCTTGATAAAGTGATTCAGTTTACCGTTGCCGGTCGGCATTCAGGTCATACCTGCTTCTTGTAGCATTCGTGTCAAGTCTTCAAGCGCCTTGATAGCCTCGGGATGGCTCGCCAACTTCTTAAATACCGCAGTCTTCTGGAAAGCTGCCGTAAAGGCTGCGAGGCTATCGTCCGACCGGGCTCGCGGAGTGCTTGAAAAGGAGCGCTGATAATGGGTACAGCGGAGACGGCATGGGATATAAAGAGCTGGGCGCGCTGTCCTGGCGAGAGAGGTTGCAAGCAGCCGTGGTATCATGATGCTCTATAGTAAATGACAATTGCTCGTGGGAACCCTCTGCGATTCTCCGAAACGCGTCGACGCGACTTGACCACTTCCATGACACAATCGCATGGATCAAGACTACTTCTCTATCGATTCCATTCTTGCGCAAAATCAGGTAGCTACCCGATACATGAAGCATAGTCCTGTGATCCTTACTCGCATTGCTCTAGAAGATCCAATGCGTCTTCAAGCAAGATCTCCCTAACCTTGGCCACTTGGGTGGAGGCTCCGACCGCGACGCAAGTCCTAGTTTCCTAAACTCTCCTTCAGTTCCTCACTCTATCATCCAGATTGCTGCCTTGTCTAAAATACAGCTTCCTCTCTGGCTCGCTGTTACTCTCATCTACTCGTTTGTTTGTTTCCGCGTCGAAAAGCCGTAGATTGACATAAGATCTATCAGCGACTGGGCCGACTTCAACATCCCAACTGCATTCGGGCCAAGGGTTCGGAACGCTTTGAAAGCCGAGCCACGGAGCGTGCGCCTAGCTGGCCTTGTAGGAGCGGGTGGATTGTGGTATGGGTTTGGTAAAGCTATCGTCGACATGTACGTGGAGCTTCTCGAGGGCATAACTGCATCCCTGATGTTTGGAAAGACTGGCCGAAGAGCAGGCCAATGAGATCGCCGAAGTACTCACCAAAGTAGGCACCATCCATCAAATCACACACATATCACCATAACATTCCTCCTCCTAAAGACATTTCGCGCGCGTCTTATAGAAGTGATCGACCAAGCCCAGCACTTTGCTGCCCTAGGTCCAGTCGGAGCAGGTGGCGCCTCCGGGGATACAGCACAATTGTTTCGAGAGGGCCTCGATTCGACGGAACGTGAACGTGAGTGGTGATTCATAGCAAGCTAATAAGTCAATCTCATGGGAATGCTAGTGTTTTCGCTGGCACAGGAAAGCGCGAAAAGGACGAAGAGGTGGTATGACGAAAGCGACCGGCCGAGGCGGTGACGTGCATCGCTATGAGTCCTTTTTCGATTCTTTCAGTTCTTCCCCTCTATCCTGCTCTTCCACCGGTATCGGAGTGTTCTTCAGCTCATTCACGAACCTGTTGTATGTTGTAAATCACTGCTTGCTCATCCACGATGTATCCAATATTACGCACCATTTTACGCTAGCCCAAAGAGCGAGTTCTATCACCATAAGCGCGAAAATATGTGGGTTTCCGGATGTCACGAACGCGAGCGCAATAAACACAAGGAATAGGAAGGCGAAAACAGCATCAAGGATAGCCAGGAAAGTAGGGTGGAGGGATGACCCAGGCTTCAGTATGTTTGCGAAGAATGAGGAGGCATCTTCACCCTGTGGGGCCGGCGCCGACATTTGGGTAGAGAGCAGGTTATAGTTGAGTCGCTGATGTAATTGTAAATATTGAAGTTACTGATGTCACTCAAGGTCAAGCATCTTACTTGCAGCTCAGCGCAAATTTACATAAGAATGAACGTATGGAAAGTTTTCAAACTCTATGACGTTCCCTCTCAAGAGATGAAGCAAGGTGATGTACAACTTCTTTAATCGTGGGTCTCTCTTCCCATTTCCTTGACCAGCACTTGGTCAAAAGCGTCCATATTTTATCATTGAGCCCTCGCCCCACAACCCGAGACTCTGTGGGTCGCCGTGGGAACTCGCCCGTCGAAGCCTTAATCACCACCTCCGTGGCATGCCTTATATGACTATAGGGTTGTTGGTGCGTCATCACCTAGATTACCTAGATCAGCAAACCGGAAGCAGACAGAGGGATGCCACCATTACCTCCAATACAGTCATGGCATATGCATAGATATCGGAACTAGGCGAAAGCAGACCTTCGCCCACGCATACCTCTGGTGCAAACCAACGATACGACTGGATAACACCGTGGCTCTGAGTGAATGGGATCCCACTAATATCTGTCACGATCTACACGATATTGCTCAGTCCAGAATAAAGTGAAGGATAGATTTTGACAAATGTACCTGCGAAACCCCGAAATCTGCAAGGAGAGGGTTGCCACTGTCGTTGATATAGATATTTTCCTGGGCGGGAGTCAATTGGAGGCTATTTTAGTTCAACCCGTACCTACCGCTCGGATCACGCCATGTACGATGGGTGGTTTCATGGTACAATGGAGAAAATGAACTCCGAGAGCAATACGAGTAATCTTCTCTCCCAAAGGATATTAGTGCTTCGCTCAGTTAACCTGCATCTAAGGCGTACAAGTCGGTGGTAGTCAACCTGAGGGTCATGTAGCTTGACATATTCCAGAACACTGCCGTTTTTCTGCCATGGACTAACCATGTATCTAGTAGTATGGCGTTGGAAATGGCATGAACATGATTTAGCTGAATATACTCACGGGAATGGCCCGTCGTTCTGCGCGAAGCCATAGAACGGTAGAATGAATTCGCCTCGATCACGACGCCATACCTCGGCCCATATCTTAATCTCCCGTCTTAAAACGCTAGCAACAAATCAGATTCCGAACAACAATAGGATGAGATTAATAACCCACTCGCAAACTGTCCTCGTTAGCGTCGACCACACGAAGCGCTTTGATATAGACTTTCTCACTTTCGAGGTATAGTCCTTCGTATATGTCGACGATATTTGTCCACTTTATTGGTTGCTCGCTGACTCGTTTGACTTCGCCAGACTTGAGGTGAAGTTCTGGCATGAGTTCCCCAGATTGACTTTGTAGCTGCCATAAATTCTTTGATATCCCTGTATGTGCGCGCTCCGCTAATCTTTTGTTTTCTGCCATGAGCTATTCGCCTAAACGATTGAGCAAGGTCATTGAGCCCATGCGTGTATATACGCACGTCTTGCATCATTTTCATCATCTGGCGGGTCATCTCCATGTTCTCTTCCAACTTATTATTCCCAATCTCCTGTGCGATTTTGATTTCGGAAAGCGTTTCTTTAAGTTCCATATGGTCGAGTTTTGCACTTGTCGCAAATTCGACCTGCCACCCGTGTACTTCCATTTGAGATACCAACTGTAATTCGCAACGTCAGTGCAGCCAGGCAACACGTCGAATGTAATTATGCACCTGGAACTTCATTAAGCAATCGCTTACCGCGGAGAGGCAACGCTCGATCTCTCCTTGAATAGATTTTTGCTTCGTGAAACTCTGGAGCTTTCCAATATGGACCCATCCATCCATTTTTGTCTGGATATCGATCAAGCAGCTGCCAAATGTTTTTGAGACGCGGCCACGGTAGATAACTTCAAGGAGAACGAACTGAACAGCGTCTTCCAAAGCAATATTCATTACACCGTCCAGTTTCTTGGTCTGGTATCCGCCCCGGAGCGCGATTACGACTTGGTGACATCGATCACGCAGACATCGAGCAGCGTTTCTGCCAGTGTAGGTCGTTTGTGAGCGAGTGATCAGTTTGCAGGCGCCATTCCTCTTGCCTGTTTTGCGTTACATTCTCGCAAAGATCAATGATCCCAACCAGGAGGTCGACAGCTGGAGGGAGTCCCGGCACGAGACTGAACTCGGCGACAATCTGGGCGGTAGTCTTGCCAAGAGATACCACAAGCTGTGTAGTAGGGCCCATTTACGAGTCAGGAGCTTCCAGATATCAGGAAACTGCGGCGAGTGAGGCTGTCGTAGTGCCTTGTCTGTACCTGACGTGGATACATGCTGTGCAGACACTCCGGCCCTCGGTTGAAGGCATCTCGGGAGTCGTGGTCGTGTGCCAAAAGTCGCGACCACGTGCCCACCTTCACCACAACGGTGACATCCATTGCCAAGAAAGTGCACCTGGTCCATGCCTTCTCTAGTCCCTCAGCCAGGCCCGTCCCTGCCGCCATTTAAGACGCTACTTGTCAAAGGAATATACCATCCTTCAGCGCCAGTACATCTATCCCTATCAGGCACATCTGAAGCCACCAAGTCCCATGCAATTATCATTTCACCATCCCGGCAAAAACTAACACTGGCACTGCAACAGTACAACGACGAATGGCTGAAGCTGAACTCAGGCACTGGAAGTGTCTCGTCCCTATCTTCCAGAGTGAAGCTTTTGTTGGTCACTGTTCATGGTGCTTAGTGCGTCATATCCTGATGCTCGGTTATCATAGCTACCCGCCCTCTCCAGCCCACTTGTGTCTTCTTCTCTCCATGCTTATTGTTCCTGATCCAGACTCTTTGGAAAAAGAAAATGTCGCGTGGTTAAACAACAAGACTACGCTTCCTATTTCGCCGTCTCTCATCGTTCTACACGAGCCATCGGCTTATTTCTTATCAAGGAGGGCCTTACATCGTGCGTCGTGATTATATACTTGAAGACATATGTTTACCATAGCGTTGCAGCGCCAAGTGGACCATAAACTCCTACCTATCTTTGATCACGCATGCCTTATCATCTTCGACGTTTCTTTCGGGGACGGGCCAAGGTCGAACACGGGTAACTTGACGCCAACACACATGGAGTACCTGTAATCTAACTATGAATTTCATTCTAGGGGTGTATCATTTGCTCTTTTTGATTCACAGCTTGATCAGCTAAGGCTACCAATGTTGGTACGGCCCACATCGCGTCATGATGATGATCAGAATAGTTCAGCTCCTCGCCACGAACCCGTTTATAACTTTGCGCAAAAGTACTTTGAGTGGGTTGTTGTGGCTGATGAAGGTGCGAGAATATATCCATCACAAGAGCGATCTTGGACCTTGGTTGACGTATTCATAGAGGATCCTTCTGTCCACAGCACCCGCAAGAAGAAGACAATGGTGTTGCATCGTAATGGCCAACACAGGGGCCCCGTGAAGTCGTGGGAGTGGTGGGAAGGTCATGATATGGAGAACCAAGACGAACGGCAGGCGACGCGATTATTCTGGCAGGATTTAATCTGAGCTAGGCTAATGTTTACCTGCATGGCTATGGAACTGCCGCATCAATCATGAATGGAGCATTAAGGTGTGTCAGGCTCGTTCTCATGGATAAGACACCAAGAGTAGCTCACGTATGACCCTAGCGCAGGGTGGGACAAGTCTCACCGGGGCTTCTTACACTCTGCTAGCTGCACACCTAGGCAAAAGACTCTGCGGACATCGGCAAACTGGAAGGCGATGTAGAAGTCGTGGAGGCGGGGAAGCTTGTGGCATGTGCTATATCCGAAATAGAGTTGGAGGACGCGGCTGCACCCTAAAGTTTGACTGCTCCAGAATCTGCACCGGGACAGCTTCAAGTGTTGACGAGTAAAGACCCGTCGAAAATCCTGGTTAGACGCGAGTTTATACTAGTAGTAGAAGTTGTGAATGAAGAGTCGCGTTGAGTGAACGTGACCCGAGTATGCGACTTCCACATTCAACCGCTCTAGTCTTAGTAATTAGAAGAGCCAGACACGGGGAGGAAGGACGCGCGCGACATTTGTTCTATTCAGTGAGAAGCTCAGGCTGGAGCCAGGCTGGAGCGCTAGCCTGGCAGGACGAAATCAAAATTGAACGTCCGCAATCACCGCACTAGACCTAACTCTCATTTGACTTCCTACAAAGTTACTGCATTCGCTGTGCATAGCGTATGCATCCTTTTGCTTCATATGTCCTTCGCAGCTACTATAAGGCAACGGGTTGGAACGAGGACAATCTTTACGCGAATTTGACGCGCTCCTCCAATGGTCAGTACCTCTGAGGCTTGAGAGTCCTGTATTACTGACAGTACCTAGCCATCCTCGATTTCACGGTTCCCAGAGGGCTTCACTTGTCGATATCAAAGTCGCCCAATGCCTTGTTCAAGACCACGTACTCGATGACCGCCATGCCATCGTTGAATGGCTCTGTGGGATACATATTCACGTCATGCGATCTGGACGTCAAAGGCTCAGGTAGCGTCCGCTTCAAGGACATGATTGAACGGTTTAAAGTCTATGATCAACCTCGAAGACCGGAAGGCAAAGATGAAGAATGGCACCGAGGAGAGAGAGCTGACACGCGTGGTGTGTACTCCAGGGTCCCTCAGATGTGGTCACTTGGCTTAACTAACTGTTGCAGATTATCTCTTGTACGGTCGCTACTACCTCCCGACGGGCAGGCTTGACGCTTTGTACTCAACGCGGCTGTCACCAACAGTACAAGCACTAGTTGCAGCAATATCTGATCCACCCTCGAACGTGCCGGCCGAAATGCGCGGCCGGGGCGGAAACGTGAGCAATATCATGCTGAACTTGCAGCATGATGTGGGGAAGTGGTGCACTGAATATACCTGGAGCGCAGAGGATGGAATGTGGGGTGTGCGAGTTCTTCACAATTTCGGAAGGTTGGGCATGGTGGTAGATCCAACGGATGACAATTCTTCAATATCTGGTCCCCGTGCAGGACTGAAACGCGTGGATGAAGAAGATGCAGTTGAAGGAGGATTGAAGGGTCGCGTCTCGGTAGGCGCTGAACTGTACTTCAGTGCGAAAGAGAAGAGTGCCGGTGGTCAGTCTATTCTTAGTCGATTGTCCGTCTTGAACTTTAGCCAACATCCTGTTCTGCAGTCTCGACTGGGATCCGGTTTACGACGCTACCAGACGCCACTCCGCCGTCGTTTCAGGTTCCATCATCATCATCATCACCGCTTTCTATGGCCTCGAAAGGGCAGCCCTCACAACCTCCCACTACGATAACAGCACTATTTAACCCCATGTTGGGCCACGTATCAGGAGCATACTCGGCACAGGTCTCCCGCGACCTGTGTTTATCGTCTCGATTTGATTTCAATGTTTATAGCTTCGAAAGCGAATGGACTATGGGCACGGAATGGTGGATGCGGCGTTCATGTCCCGTGGACCCAGACATAGACGTGGAATTTTTACCCCCCAGCAAGTCACCGCCCGAGCTCGAGCCCCGGGATGACGTGAATGGGGTCGTTAAAGCTCGTGCTTCCTCAAACAACGTGCGTGATTCTATTGCATTGGTTGTACAGCTCGACTCAAACAGATTATTGGGTTAGGACATTTCGCTCATGTGGGAGGGCCGATTACGAAACATGCTCGTCAGCTTGGGCGTCGTTTGTGACTTTTCGGGCCGGGCGAAACCTATAAAAGCCATCGGATTAGAGCTCTCGTATTTTAGTTCAGGCTAATTCTCACTAATGTACCAATTTTGTATTTTGACAATGTAATTACTACAGCAACACATATCGCATTCAACGCAGATTGCCATGGCGGTCGAGATACGAACGGTTGCCACAATTTCGTATAGTTCATTCATATACTGTACATCCGAATGTGAAAGATAGGTGATATACAAGTATGATAAGCTATATCCAAGGGCGGCGAGTAGGGAGAGCAGAACGAAATCGGGGTATATATATAGGCAATGTTAGCACGAGAAATCAGACTATATAAATATGAAACTAGATGAATAACAAGTTCAGTGTGTCCGGCCGTTTACGTGGGGGGTTCATCAATCGTGAGTCGCGGTGACAGTGGTAGCCCTCCCTGGAGAAAGAGCCGTATTCCCGATCGTCCTGGCAAGGCGAGAAATCGCGTCACCTGTGAGGACGGGACGATGTGCATTAGGAATGCGTTGGCCGTACATGCCTGCGGGAGGCGTGGAATGTGTACGTGAGTGATATGCTCCCCCTGCGGATAGGCCGCCTCGAGGTGTATTGTAGCCCGAACGGGACGGGCGACTGATCTGATCTGCACGAGGGAAAGAGGGTGGCCGGCCGACCGTGTGTGCACGAGTATGTGTGCGGTGCTCAGCAGCTGAGTATGAGGATATATTGCTCGGTGCAGATTGCGATTCTAAAATTACACTCGGTGCTGGCGCATGGATGGAAGCAGTTAGGCCGTCGCGGGGAAGAAGATTTGCAAGAGGCTCTTCTTTGTTTGCATCTGTCGACCGTGGAGAGTGAATGGACTCTGCAAGTCCCTGCTCACTAACAGGTCTTTCCACGATGACTGCAGGCTCCGGGTCGGACCTGAGCTTGTTCAGAAATGTGCGGGGCCGGAAGTGGTGTCGGTTTGTCTGAGACGGCGACGAGAGTTGGGTTGGGATGTGGGCGCATTGGGGTCGCACCCGGACCATGGCGAGAGTTTGGGAGGATGCTAGATACGTCAGCCGTGACGGCAGGTTTCGCAGGTAGGGATGGGTGTAAAGACACCTTGGCCGACGCTGGTGCGGAAATCAGAGGTTGTTGCGTTGTGATTATTGGAATGGCAACAAGCGGATCATCTTTCATAGAATTGATTGACAAACCAGCGGGACGTAAAAGTTTTAGACTTACCCATGTTTGGGATATCAGTCGCGGAAACCAAAGAGTGTATAGCCCGTTCGGGAGACTCGGTAGAACCCCCGCTCTCCAAAGGATCATCCGAAGTTTGCGCTTTCGATAGATCAGGCGTCTTCGGAGGTGGTGACATCTGCGACTCGAGGTTCACGTCTGGCAATGGGGTCAGGCCATCGACAACGATTGGAGAAATCATGTCAGGCTTTTCAGTTACTCCCGTGGCAGGGGTGACGCCCCAATCGTCGAGATCCGGTAGACTGTCGTCGTCGTCGCCAGCCCAATCGATATGACTTCCGGGTGTACTAGGTCTATTATCCGCCATCGCGACAGCACGCACACGTTCGACCAGGGCATCGATATTGTTTCGCATATCGAACGCGCTGCCGGGTAAATGAGGTGGTGCGTCCTTTATCGGGGCAGAGTGAGGCACCGGACCCATTCTCGCTCGCTGTGGCCGTAGAAGATTATCGTCATGGGATGGGACGTTTATTTTAGGTAAAATTGTTGAAACCGGTTTGCTAGATTGTGAACGACGCCTACGATTTTGTGGCCGAGATGAGCTTGCGCTATTTGGAACATCTGCAACCACATTCAATTGTGGAACCGCCATCGGAGGTATTGTTCGAGAGGTGCGACGTGAGTTCCCCCCCGCCTTCCGGCTGGAAGATGATACACTAGGGCTGGCAGGGGGTTTGTCATTTGTGGGGGGAGGGAGCGTCACCAGTTTCGAAGATGGAGTTGAAGTGTTTTTCGACGTGGAGCTATTGGCCTTGTCACCGGAGGAATCTGCTCCTATTGGTTTACTTTCCCTTCCATTGCCACGCCCGCCACCGCGTCCACCGCGTCCCCTTCCATTGCCACGGCCTCTTCCCCTGCTTAAACCGTTGAAGGCTGAGCCTGGTTCGCCAGACCTAGACCAGGTTGCGGACGGGCCGGGTGCACTTGGGGGGCGTTGGCTAGAAGCAGGGGTGGCCATTGGGTGTCGGAAAAATTGGAAATCGGAGAACTACGCTCTTGGAATAGTATAGTCGAGCGCACGAGATTTTAGAGAGCTGGAGAGAGCAGGCAAAAGGAGGTGATGCTTTTGGTCGCAACAAACACTTGTTCAACCCTATGCCAAACACGGCAAAGCAGGCACGCTCCTTTTTCGAAACCTCCAATCTTCGTACTACAAAATCCGTCGCTATGTCGAAAGCATCCCAGCCTGAGCTGAAGAAGGTTCATTTATATCCTTATAATCATATATCCCTCTAACCTAGCCCTTCGTTTTTCAGTTCATGGACAAGAAACTCTTCGTCCATCTCCAGGGTGGGCGCAAAGTCAGCGGAGTCCTCCGTGGCTACGATCTTTTCTTGAACCTTGTACTCGATGATTCTATGGAAGAGACAGTTGCTGCTCAGAAGCACCCCATCGGTACAGTGGTGAGTAAAGAAATGCCTCTTCAAACTAGAATCGTACCAATTCTGCTTTGTACAGGTTATCCGCGGAAACAGTGTCACATCGATGGAAACGCTGGAGTCGACGCGATCATGATGATAATGTATCCTTAGGCTGCAGGGTGGGTGTAAGATGGTGTGCGTTGTGACTGTATTTGACCTATTGTTTCTCCGAATCACAAGTTCTTCCAATGACTGGACGCCATTGGCATCTACGCTAGACCCGTTGTTATAACTTGATGACGGCAATAGGTCAATCACATCGCGATCTCTTGTATAGCTGGCGGTCTTTTCGGAACCCGTTCAATAATAAACACTTTGAATAATTGTATGCGAATGTGCATGTACAGTGTCATGATGAATACAAAATCAAAGTTGTTCGGAACGAGTCAGTGCTGGGTGAGTGTACCTAGGGTTAGGGTTAGCTCAGCGCAAGGAGCGAAAAAAAAGCGCCTGCCCAGCCAGAGTGGCCGAAGCAGGACAGGAAAATATTGAGACGGTGCATGAGCCGAAGCCCATACAAGCCGCAGACACCCCCTGTATGGACAGGGTCGCCGTGCTATGGAGGATCTCCACGGCCCACAAACCCGGGTAGGTGAAGGGGCCTGTGCCATCAAGGTAAGTATGAGGTCTCACCCTGTCCAGCGCCCGTTTATATATCACCGCCGTGCGCGCACGGACCATTGATCAACTATTTGTCGCCTTGAGCAAGGACAAATAATGCGTAAGAGCGTATTATACGGGACATATATGCAAGGTAAGGCTCCAGGAAGCTTACGCACGGGCTTTACGCTATCATCGGTGGTTTCAAAGAATTTCTGAGAGGCAACCGGGGCGGCGCTGCTATTGCCCTTCTGGGCCTCGCGTTGTTTGGTTTTGTCCTTGAATGTAAACTTGCACGTGCGAATATTTTTTACCAGCAACTCAAGCGAAGGTTGTTGACGGGTGAATACGCCTTTACTGCTGAACGACGGACGGGGCTTGCCCCAGGGGTCATCTTTAAATGACCGTCCGCTCTCTTCCATACCATGCCCTTGCGCCCCTCCTGCACTCCGTGGCCCGCAAATCACCTCGAGCTATCCTCAGAACGTCTTCGCGCTTCTCCTCTACCCTCTCGCTTTCCCCCGACCTCGTGGATCCTTCACCAACCAAAGAATCATCTATACCCTCGCCACAAACTTATTTGCGAGAGAGGAAATTCCATGAACTTCAGGATTCTTTAACTCGAGGTGGTGGTCCGTCTCGCGTGTGGGCATATTACACCGACCTCCTCAACGTCCTGGGATACGAGAAGTTGCCACTAGAGGTGCACCAGGCGGTCCTGAGACGATGCACGCCGACAAGTGCCGAACTTCGCGTTTCCGCCTCCAAGCGTTTGTTAGCAGGGAACAAACCAGCGAACCCGCATATCCACGAGGGTCGTTTTCAGACCATCATCCGTAACATTCGCGCAATTGACAAAAAACCGGAATTGGATGATTATCACTTCATCTTGGAGCAGTTTGCTGCTGTTGGACACCACATCGGCGCTTTGGAAGTTTACAACGAGTTGACCTACACGGGTATAACTCCGAGGACTAAGACATACGGCCTGTGCTTGCAAGCCATCGCACATCGTTTAACTCTCCCGGTGCCGAAACAGTTCGAGTCCCATAGAATAGCGGAGACGCGCCGCATGATGGCCGACCTCATTGCCGACATGCAGAAACTCCAAATTCCCTTCACCTCCGCCAACCTCGATCTAACTATCCGAATATTGAAGGAAACGATGGACATGGAGACATTCGAGAATCTTATGAAGTGGGGGTATGGAATTGATTTATCGAATCCCGATCGCCCACCGCTGGAATTCCTTGGTTCTCCGACTATCAAATCGGACCTTGGTATGGCAGAAGCAGTTGTTTCCGGTCTACCATCACGCCAACCATTCTCGAAAGCCGCACTGAACACGACTATCGACGTTCTTGGGCGTTTCGGAGATATCTCGAAGCTCGTACAGACATTTGAGGTCCTCACGGCCCCCTTACCGCGCGCCAGTGAACATCTTTTCTCCTCCTTCGACGACGATGATGATTTTGGCGTGGCGGCCGCCCCACAGACGCCCGCTTTCACTCCACCACATGCGTATGCTAACATCACGTCATACAATACTCTGCTGAGGTATTTGTGCAGAGCTGGCCATGCAACGCTGGCTCGACATTATCTCCTGGAAGCGATGTTCTTCGACATTGAGACTGATCGGAAGCTACGGCGCATCGTCTATAAAAAACCTCTTGAACAGATCTTCGCCCCACATTTCGCAATCAATCGCGGTACCCTTCTCCCCGTCTTCGGCGAAAGCAATCGCGACAAAAACCACGGTCTGATGCGCTGGCTATCAACGAAAATACCAGGGATATTGAGACGTAAGAGAGAGAGTCTCCAATACTTCATGGAATTCAAGGAATGGGTAGAGCGAGAGGGGACCGAACAGGAGGCTGCAAAGCAACCTACTCTAGAACAACCTGCAGAAATCCAGCCGAATCCCACCAAGGTCTCCTCAGAAACCGCTTTCCACCCCTCCTCTTCGATACCATCCCATAAACCGTCCCCTTCATCACTCGAGCGAGGTCGTGGGCGGAAACCTCGGACCGATTCCGTCTTCGACGTTAATATCGACGCTCCTCCGGAACAGCCCACCCCACCGCCAGGTAAACGTTTCGACATCAATCTTCACCTCCGCCTCCTGGAACGTGACATACGGGAAATTGAGGCCTTCTCCGACCATCTGGAGCGGGTGCGTGGCCGAAATATACAGCGCCTCAAAGAACGTCTTGGTCGGCGCGTGTGGGCAGGAAAGGACGTCTGGCTGTCCATGGAGAACAGACGGCGGAAAGTCGCTCGGGAGGAGTGGCAGAAGGTCGTGGGATTCAAGCCTCGAAGGTTTACAGACCCTCCGACTACTTCGCGCTCTGCTCCCACTGCCCCAGCCAACCGCTCGGTCTCGACCTTCTTCCAGAGTAATTACAATGCCACGGGAAAGGAGAACAAGGATATATCCCAGCCTGTATCTTCGCCTGGAGATGTCCTCACCTCAAAGCCGTAGCATCGATAAGCTAGGCTAATGTGGACTGGGTGGAACTAACGTAAGTCTATGTGCGTATCACCTCCATTGAAATTTCGCTCAAAGCCGAATTTCAGAACCCATCCTGTGACATAGCTGCAACATGATACGCAGGAGATGATATGTATTATTCTGCACTGGGACAGGCGATGACGGTGCGCGTTGAGTCGACCTCCACGTCGACTTGGGGATTGCGTCGCTCTTCAAGAAAGCGCCTACGGCGGCGCTCTGGGGGCATGGGTATGGGACGTGCATGCGTTATGGTGGCAGGCAAAACCGGTCAGCGGTGGTCAGCTCTGTGATAGTCTAGTTGTCACCTACGGGTTCATAGCAGGTAGCATAAAGCGCATAATTCATCTTGACTGGATCATTGGATGAGGTTAATATGTTTGTATGAACGGTACACAGTTGGTTACATTTCTATATAGGCTTGTGGTCAAGAGGCCGTTGTACTGGATACAGGGGTGACTACGAGATACAAAGCAAACAATTGGTATGGAGGAAACAAGAATCACGATATTCAGAACTCTCGTTCAGTTCAATCTCTCGAGCTCTGTTGCCTGTTCCCTCACGACTTTCTCCATACCCTCCAACCATACACCTACGTCGGCACCTCCAGCCAGGCTGTGGCCAGGTTGACCATTCATGATGGTGGTAGTAGGGTTCACACCAGAAGTGTGGATGTTTCCAATGCCGATGTAACGTGCAAGTGCAAGGACAGGAAGGCGGCGAAGGGCACGTCCCGACAAACCTTGAGCCTACAGGCATTAGAGTCGGTAAGTCGATTATAACGAGTCATGCGTTTTAAGACAAGATACGCACCCTACACTGCGCCGCAAGTGCAAGCAGTCTCAATGCAACGTTTTTCGTCTTCATCTGGGGGTCATTTGTTGACGGAGAAATAGAGGTGGCAGCTGTTCTCAACGTGGCTTCATATATCTGGGCTTGCCTGAGAGTTGGTACATTCTAGGCAGTTGGAGTTAACAGCTCAGGCAGGCGACAAGCAGACGTACGATAGATGCAACTATTCCCTTGCCCACAATTTCGTTCAGGCATGTCCGCAGAATCTCGTAGACAGCTTCCCGGGACGGAAGATCCACGTATTGCACGATGTCCGCACGGTCCACAAATGCACTATCTACGCGTTTCACCGGAGTAAGCACTGGCGACCGAACCTGTGTGATAGACCAATTTCACCAATAGCCTTCACAAGATTGCTGGTTGACATGATCAGCACGTTCTTCCTGTGCTTTAATTTGTCAAGCTGGGTCAGTAGAGCATTGACAACCTGAGATGTGGGTCAGTCTACCGGACAAACTTATCGGACACTGAAGCATACCCGTAAACCATCCGATGGCTCCGTTCCAGCCATTGCGCCTGCTCTGGCGGCTGTCAAAGATTCAACCTCATCTGAAAAGGATTTAGACCGTTTACACGAAGAAAACGCATTTTATACCAATCAAAACCACGAGGAAGGCGTCATCTTCATCCACTAGCTCTGTGATGCTATTGAACAGTCGCTGCACCAGCTTTCCGGATTCAGAGAACCATTTCGAGAAGAGAGAATGGGAGTTGATTTCAAGTAATCGAGCATGGGTGTAATCTTGAACGTAAATTATCCTGTTTGCGGTTGATCAACACCAAAAGCAAAGGGACTCACCGGTGAGACAGGCGTATAGACAATTTTTGCGCGAGTGCACGGCATAGAGAAGTCTTTCCGGTACCTGGAGGACCATGAAGTAAAACTACACGGTTCCAAGAAACGAGGTTGACTGTAATATTGCCAGTGAGCATTCGCGATTATATCGAAAAAGAGGGAAATCACAGTCGACGTTGGCATCACTCAACACTAGAGTGGCATGGATGTAGTCCAGTAATTTCATCTTGATGTCATCTGCGTATATCAACGAGTCCCAAAGACCCTCCCAGCTTCTATTTGGCAATTCGCAAACGCTGGCCGCCATAGTGTCGTCGTCATCCTCTCTCACCCCGGCGCTATTCGAAAACTCTTCGAATGTATCAGAGTCTGAAGGCTGATAGACATGTATCTGAAGGGCCATCTCTTCCCGTGAAAGTGTGTGCGAAGGACATGCTGACTCTGATGCCACAATCTTCTCCACCGACGATGCTAGCTCTGGGATATCTTGCCAACCATCGAGAGTCGAAGGGAGACCGATACGATCATAAGAATTGATATAGGTATGCACGAGACTTCTGATCGTGTCAAATCGTGCAGCGGCTCTTGGTCGTAGGCGGACTTCAACTAAAGGAATCGAAGATCTAATCGTGTATTCGAGTCGTAAGAATCATGGCTAGCTTACTGTGTACAGTCCATTTTGAAACAGAGATCTCGTTCTGTGGAAGAGACTCGGATTCCTGGGAACCTTCCATGGTAACGTCGACAAAGACCATTCGAGGTGGTAAGGTGGTACAAGACGAAGGCTGACGAAGGACGCGGCGTTTGGCTTCAGGCCACAGTGGCAATTGAATAACGCGTCCACAAAGCAAAGCATGTCCGAGTCACATGGTCAACAAATCCCTCTTTTGCAAACATCATGGCAAACTTTGCCGATGCTAGCGCACCGCTCCTTGTCGGAGAACCCTTGGTGGCGCAGTCAACATCCATTGATGTCTCAACTTTTGTGTTCCCGGATCTGCTGACCATCCCAACCGTTACGATCGAGTTTTGCGACAGAGTGCGCAATCCGTCTGTTTGAACCATGCATTCTT
The DNA here is from genome assembly GCA_014905825.1 of Lyophyllum atratum. Taxonomy (NCBI): domain Eukaryota; kingdom Fungi; phylum Basidiomycota; class Agaricomycetes; order Agaricales; family Lyophyllaceae; genus Lyophyllum; species Lyophyllum atratum. Next base: position 1,251,428 of record JACGCN010000002.1, on the reverse strand, counting down.
TATTTGACTACATACGATATATTTTAGTGTCGTTGGTTAGTGAATTAGTTCTATCCAAGTTTTATGGTGGATGACCTACCACCATCCCTTTATCAGGCTCCACCGCGCAAGTTGGACGCAAACGGAACTCCTCCTGACTTTCCCACCTCCGACGTTGGGATGCGTGAATTTGATCCCTCGTAACACGGAGGAAACTGCAGGTCGCTTCCGTGTCTGGCTTTCCGTCGGTTCTCAGGCTCCTACGTTGCTGTGGGATCGCAAGCTGGAGGGTGGCTTTCCAGAGCTGAAAGTTTTGGTATGCCCTTATATTACTCAACGGAATTTCTGCGTAACTCAATATCGCGTCATCAAGAAACAACGCCTTCGTGATCAATTACAACCGGGAAAATCGCTGGGACACTCGGATAAGAAGGACTAATCAAAGCGTAAAAATCACATAGCCATATGGACACACGTCCTTACGAGTGACATCGCAATTTTTTGGTCAGAAGATCTCTTCCGCCCCACTCTGTGATATTTGGACCCGGTACTGTACCATGACTTAGAATGGCACAAGTTGCGCTTGAAGTCTAGGACAGTACTCCTCGTGATCCTCTTCTTCAAGACATTACCAAGATCGACTCCTTTTTTCTGAGGCTCCGTGCAACGAGAGGATTGCCACTGGATCTGATACAACTCTATCGAGAAGTGGTTAAGTCATCTACAGGACGACCGAAGGGGTTCAACGCCAGTGGACGGGACAGTAACTCGCACAGCGGTGTCTTTGTCAACGCCGGTGAGCACCACTGCTGCATCAGTACTGCTAGGGTTGTCAGGAGGGGCAGGCTGGTATTTGGAAAGATTTGGGCGTTGCGCATCCGCTCATGGTGAATGTCGTTCAAAGCAAAGGACAAAGCCCAAGACTTCAGATAGGCTCAGACCACAGTGACACAAAGGATATGACTTACATGGCCGTGACTTAATGATTTCGCTTAGCCATATCACTATAGATAAGGTTTGGTTTGAGTGCTCGAGGCATGTAAGTAGGTGTGAAGATAGCTGAATTCAATTAAATTACCGCATGAGGACATCCTCACGAGGAAACAGAAGCCTGGACATTCCTTCCCTTGGCCTAAACTTTGACGCCTATTTATGTATCCCTGGCCGTCGTCCGTGGTTGAATTTGCGGGTCCAACGTTAGTGACCACCACCCTTGAAATGGATTGAAAATAGCTCAGCGTCAAAGATGTGACCCGCAACTCAAGAATCTGATCGCACGAGCTTGAGTACGAGTGGTCACTCCTATGTAAGCGCCGAGCCTTCAGCAAGCGTCTCTCCTCTCCTAATCGGTTCAATGGGTCATCGACAGGGTAAAGAAAGAGAACATGAGAGTCAGAGCGGCGTCACCAACGTCCTTGATCAAGTGTTCATCGGCAAACAACATATCATCTCCCACGACGGTGTCAGTCAGTACCAGAAACGTCATGCATCCGGTGCTGGTCTATCTGCCTGCGGCCTTGCAGCATTGAACTGCGTCCGTCTGATATTTGGAAAAGAAGATGGAGGCCTCGCTGGCGAAGAGCTACTACAGTGGGTTATGTCACGCGAAGGCGCAAAGGTATGCCCCGAAATCTGCAGAGATTATTCAAGAATCGATGTATAATATGCCTTGGTCTAACGATCCCTCGCAGGAAATCACCTCGATATGTGACTATTGGACCAAACCCTCTCATTTGGATATGGAGGATATCCTCGATATTCCACTCTTCAGCAAGTCCCTGTCACTTGTGAGATCGCCCACGTACAGCAGCCGATGTGACTTGGCAGGCTTTACTACTTTATTACAGTAATTCATTTTCCTTCTGGGAATCATTCCGCTCCCTTACAGTTGACCTCTAATCGGCCTTTTAGAGACATGCAGAACGTATCTACGACCTTATCTTCGGCCGTGATGATAACGAAGCCTCCGGAGATCGTGGCGTGTGTGAAGATACCAACCGCGAGAGGAAACATTTTCCTCATTTTTGACTCGCATATTCGCTCCAACCATCCGCTCGGTGCAGGATTCATCCTCAATTCATCTCTCGAGGGTACGGCGAAATACCTTGCTAATCTGTTCAAAATGGAAACCATGTCATCATTTAACGCAACAAATCCCTTCCACTGGCAGCTGGACCTCATGAGGCAGTTTTGCGGCCATATTCTTGTTTCCAAGGGGTCGAGCTGCAATGATTCGATGGCCTTGGCGCAGACTGTGCTTGAATCCAGCATGAGGATCTTGACACTCGCGGCGGAGTTGGCCAGTTTGAAGAGCGAAAACGGATTGTTGACAGTCCAGCTGGAGAAAGCAAGTAAAAAACTTTCCGATAACCACATATCCGACACTAGGCGCATTGAGGTCCCGAAGACTGCAGACACAAATGAGTGGACCAGGTATAAATATAACGCATGCTGGTTGCGTCTCAAGCTGACGACCCTTACAAGGCGAGAACGCAAAAGTAAAACCCCTCTGAATACAGTGCTGCCAAGCTCCAGTCGCATGCTTAGCTACACTCGAAGACAGGACGAGATCGATCATGCGCTTGCTCTGCAGCTACAGGAAGATCAGCGCCTATCTTCGGAACGTGAAGTTCTATCCGTAACCCATCCGGCCGGGGCAGCTCCGTTCAAGTGTGGTATATGTCTACAGGAGCACTCGGAAGACTACGTCGCTCGGTTGCCCCGATGTCTCCATTCGTTCTGCAGGTACTGCATGAGAGGATATATTCGTTCGAAGTTAGGTGAACGTCGCTTCCCTATTCTGTGTCCAGTGTGTATCGCCGATAATTTGTGTTCTGACCCTGGCGGTATGCTTTCGCCGTCCCTGGCCTCGAACAAAGTTTTGATCTAGTCCAATTTTTCGCAGCCGTCGACAACTTCATCGTCATGCAAATCGGTATTGATGAGCAGGAATACCGCGTATTCGAAGAGTTGCAGATCTCAGCATATTCCGTCCTCCTATATTGTCGCAGGTTTGTGTAGTTACTTCGATCGTTAGGCACCGAGGGCTCATTTTGAGTTATACAGGTGCCAGGATTCCATATCTGTTGACCGGAAAGAATATCAGGAAGCAAGTATCTTGGTGTGCCCTTTGCCGCGTTGTCATTACGCATGGTGTAAAACATGCCAACAAGAGGTGAATGTATCTGGACCCCATCATTCATGTGATGGCTCCACAAGACCTGATGGTAAAGGGTGGGTGCAAGTTCTGTCCAGGTATGTAGTCTCTCGAAGTCGACTGCTGCTGCAACTAACCTACCATAGGCTGTCAGACTCCCGTTCAAAAAGAATCTGACACTAACTACATGACTGTAAGAGCTAGCTAATGCTGTACTCTTTACCTCGTTGACTTCCATCGTGACTTTCCAGTGCATGTCCCTGGGCTGCAATACGTATCTCGCTTACCCCATTCTCTCTACGATTATCACTGATCCATCCACAGCCATTTTTGCTAAAGTGTGGGGAAAGCATTGTCAGGTCTGCTTTGCGACGCGAAGTGCGATCCGCTACGTCTGCGCATTATCGACCATGTAACCGTCTCGAGGTTTAGCAAGTTTCTCAACATTAGCGTCAGAGTTTGAATGGATTGCCTCGCGGCAACGATATCATGCGGGAAGAAAATCATTCCTAATAGCAAGAACTATATATATATATCATTTCCAAATGCTGCCCATATCAATATTCGACTGCAGTAGCGATTCTGTAAGTTACGCTGGGATCGGGATCGGGATGCTGGCTTCGCGTGCTTAGTTGAGTCAAATCAGAGAGTGGGTGCTGATTGAATATTGATGCCTGGACTGGCCAACTACGGGACATGATAGTCTTGGGTGCGCTCATGGCATTTTTGTCCTTCTGAGATAGTATAACTCTGCACTCTATGCATGAGCTGTTATCAGGGACTCCCGGTGTATTGTTCGCAAACAAGAAGGTTGATGGAAGGATGATAGCTCGGGATTGATCAATCTTGTGGCACAACTTTGAAGTGGTACTTAGCTGGCCCGTGCCACCATCACGAACTTTCGGCTCGCTTCCTTTCGATTAATACGGCTGTAGTGTTGGTTTGGTCGACCGTTCGGTCTGCTCTCCCGCCATCCCCGCCATGGATTCGGACGACACAAGACTTGAAAGGCTCATAAATCAATGCAAAAGCAATGGTGCGTAACTCCTGAGATCCTCTGAGGTTCTCAAACCAACACGCTTACCCCCATTAGATGTCGATGTTAAGGTAGATGCGCTCACAAAACTTCAAGCCGAGTTCGAGTCTGGAATTGAAGTGAATGTTGTCAAACTCTATGGTACATACGATGCTGAACCTGAATGCAACAGATTAACGACCCGGACGGCCTCCTCAACGTCTTGAAGGCATGTCTACGAACTCCCAACCAACACCTAACGACTGCTACGCTGGCTTCCTTGCCTCCTCTGCTTCCCTTGCTCGTTTCACGATCAGTTGGTCAACCTCAGCCCTCTAGCAGCCAACCTCGATCTCCGTCATCCTCGACGTCGTCCATTAACCCAGCTGGCGTTGTAGATGCAGCGACGCTGCGTCAAGTGCTCAGTGCATTTCTCCCTACTGGTGGTGTGATCGAACGACTCGGGGACAAAGAGAAGGCGCAAATCAAGGCGCGCGAAACATTGGTGATCCTTGGTGGCCTCGCGTTTCGTACTGGGAGCGGTAGCGCGATGTCCGCGAAATCGAGAGACAAAGGTCCAGAGACGCCTCTGATGATTTTTGAACGATACATGCGGGAAGCAGGACTGGGTAGCAAAGTTTGGAAAGTCAAAGAACAGGTGCGCCGCGGGCAAGCATGGGAAACGCGAGGTTTTTACTGATATTATGACTACAGTCCATATTGACATTAGTGCATATTCGACGCGCTCATCACCAATTTCCCATGCGACCGTATCTCTCTCTGCTCGTCGACTGCCTCGAAGACACCGACGCGCACGTCCGAGATTGTGCACGACTGTCCGTCGTCGAGCTCTTCACAGGTCCTGGAGTCACGGATGGCGCACGCGCGGATCTCAAGAAGGAGATGACCAAGAAAGGCGTCCGCAAAACAATTGTCGACGGAGTACTATCCAAACTTCTTGGCGGTTCTATCAACAGCAATCCTCAAAGTCGTGATGGTTCGGAGAATGGAGATGCCACTAGCACGAAACCAAAGGATTACATACCTCCAAGCCTTGCACTCCAAGGTCGAAGGCCTACGGTTGGCAGTCAAGCTAGTGGGGTCTCCAGAACCGCCAGCCATGGGAGCGTAAGGGACATATCACGGCCCAATAGTCGTGCAGCTATGGCACCACCGTCTGTCGCCTCTTCTATCCCCCAAACACCTACAAGTGAATCTACTGAAATCCAGCCCGTCTATGTAAGCATCCAGTTGTTCTCCCCATCTCTTTCTTTATCTGGGGTTTAGATCGCATCCTGCGAAAGACTTGGAGAGTGAATTTGCTGCAATGCTGAAACCGTTTGAGGTATTTGATCTTTTTTACTATTCGTATGCTTGCATACGCTCAAAAGCCGATATAGGGCAAAGAAACAGAACATAATTGGGCTGCTCGAGAGCGAGCTGTTCTTCGAGTTCGTGGGATGCTGAAGGGAGACGTCCATCTCCGCTATTTGGACGTGTTCCTGATTTCGTTGAAAGACGGGTTTATACAATGGTCTCTTAAAACTGTACTGCGCCCATGCAGACCTTAGATCACTCGTGAACTCACCTACGTTTTAGCTGGCGAGCCTCCGGACGACTGTCTCGGCTAATACTTCCTTTCTATACTCTGAGCTAGCAATCGCGCTTGGGACTGCGATGGATCCTTTTTGTGACACTCTGCTCACGAACCTCTTGAAAATGGCGGGCTTTACGAAAAAGATCGCTGCACAGCAGTCTCAAGCATCTGTAACCGCAATCATCAATCACACGTCGCCACAACCTCGTATGATTCTCACTCTCTTGTGGAACACATTGCAAGAAAAAACTGTTCAAACTCGGGCTTTTGTGGTTGCTCATCTCAAGCAATATGTGGAGGTTCATGGCCATCGTGCCAAGAACACCATTGAAGGTTCAGGTGGTCTTGATATCCTGGAAAAATCGCTCAAGAAAGCTCTCGTTGATGCCAATCCTGCCGTACGAGAAAACGCGCGTATTTTATTTTGGGTTTTCGAGGAGGTTTGGGCGGACCGCGGTTTGGCTCTTCTGGATGGCCTAGATTCTATTGCTCGCAAACAGATCGAGAAGGTCTGTCCGAAACCAGAATTACTGGCAAATCTGCCACCGACGACGCCAAAGAATGTCAAGAAGACCAGTGTTGCTGCTGCCATCGCTGCCAGCCGAGCCAAGGCCAAAGCTATCGCTACTGCTCCTCCAACTCTCCGCCATCAAGCAACATCTGGGTCCCATGTACCCCCCGTGAGGCGTGCGGCTTCTCCTGCAACATCATCTAGAACATCCCCAGTAAGACCGGTATCTCCCCTCAGGATGTCTTCTTCTCCGCCTACGTCAGTCCCAATGGGAAGAGCTCGGCCTGCTTCGGGAACTATGGCTCGTTCTGTTAGCAGTACAGCCGCACCCACTTCGCACTCTCGTTCGCCATCCAGTGGATCTAGTGGATCTGGCCGAGCAGCCACTCCTCCCTCACCTTCCGAGCATTCAACCTTCCGCCGCCGAGCCTCTTCTCCGCTAGCAACAAGTGCCACATCTGTGAATAGACCTTCCACCATCCGCAAAGCCCTCCAAACACCGCTCCCTGCATCATCGCCTTCCTCAGTGGGCCATGCTTCCCCAACACCTCGTAACACCAATGGCTCTGCTCGTAACGCTGCTGTTCCCATTCCCATTAGGGATCCGAGGTTGTCCTTCCAAATGATGGATGGCGACGACGAGTCCCTGCTCATGGCACAGGCGGTGCCAATACCAGACGACGACAGTGATTCTGAAGGCGATCACTCTATCAATCTCATGTCGTTTTCCGCCCCTTACGAAATGTATCCCCCAGTAACGCCTAAAAGCAGAACCGTTAGGAATTCGATGTCCCCAAGGTCCATCGATTCCAAGCCAACTGTTTCTAATGCTCTGTCATCCGGCTCTGTTGCAGACATGGCCAGCGATCGTCCTGTTGTCGAGGATGCCCTAAGGGCTCGCGCCGAACAAGCTGAGAGTGCGGCGGAGAGGTTGTTGGAGCTTGTCGATCCAGAGGAGGATGGCTTACATCATTCCACGATTCCTCCTTCATTATTGGTGGGGAGCAGTAATGGGCATGCACTCGGAAAGCCCAAAATCAAACCCACGCCGCTTCCTATTACCCAGAACCACGTCATACCCCCAGTGACTCCTGTGAACAGGAATGCGGCCATCATGAGGCAGGCCGCGATGTTCAAAGATAGTCCAGCCCGTAATGGACAGTCTTCCACGTTCATTGACATTCTACATGGGAAGAAGCATGAAACTGGCTGGTGGTTGAAACGGAAAGCCTGTAAGTTGTGTTCACTCGACGATAATAACAGCTTTACTGATTACATGGAAGTGGTTGCCCAAGGGACACCTATACGAGCAATACACCCTGCGGACAAGATTACAGAACTGCAGGGCTATATTGCCGCACTCGTGGAAGGTGAAGCAGGGGTCCAAGTGCTTCAGAAACTGGCGTTGTTCTCGATGGAGAATCCCGTTTCTGAGTCCGGTTCGCCGCCTCAAAGTCCTGGAACGGGCCTCCCAAGCAGCCCCTCCCCGTTCCTCAACCCTTCACATTCTATACCATCGCTCCATGCCGATATATGGAACGCGAATAAAAACTTCGAACGATTGTTCAACGCTCTTCTTCAGTTCCTCGAGCCCACGAAGGTAAGTTTCCATCCTAATATGGATAGCCTGTGCAGCGTCTCATGAACTCGCAGAGTGAAGAAGAGATAGAATACGGCTTGATTCTCTTGTGGGAGATGCTGGAAAATCAAGGTCCTTACCTTGAAGGGAGGGAATCCGACCTGTTCTCGGTACTCTTGCGAGTACGATATTGCAACAAGCTCAACGTAAGGCCACACTTTTATTTTTGCATATTCGAAATTCTCAGATTTACACAGGTCCTGGAGGCAACTAACACCATTCGAGATGCCCTTACCGCAAACATCGAGCCCGTGTACGGTCTCACCACCATGCACGCTAGCTTGCGCACATTCCGCACCGAGCCGCATCCCGCTTCGTCCGACGAAGACGTCAAGTCCACAGCCTACGCATTTGGTCTCATTGCACTTGGCAAGTTCATATTGCGTCTCCCAGGGGAGATTGCGGAGGAGGAACTGCCCCGCCTGAAAGGCACACTCATTTCGGTGCGCTTTCAATCGTCTTCTGGATGCTCTTGTCGTTTACGTTTCTATAATAGTCTCTAAACGATAAAACGTCTCTCATCGTACGCGAATCCGCCGCCGCGTCCATCATCGCCGCACAACTCGTGTTGCGCGACGAAACCCATCTCTTTGCGCTTCTCGATGGGCTTGCGGACGAGAAGAAGAATCTCCTTACATACCTATTCGACAAGCACGGCGCACGCGGGTTGACCGCGGCCACCGGCTCCTCTGGAATGGACAAATTAGAGAAAGAGATCCGACGGCTGGATACGCGAACCAGCACGCCCTCACGGCCCACAGCAGCAGCCGCACCTGCACCAGCTCCCTCTCTCGTTGCTCGTCAGATGACATCAGTTCAATTCGAATTTCAATATGATGCTGACGGTAACATGCTATCCGATGAATCCGGACGTTCTCTTTCGTATGATGGTCACCTTCCTTTCGTTATGATCAATCAGTAACTCTTGCGACTGTAATCGATGCTCTGTTTCGTATGATGCTCCCCTTCCTTTCCTTATGATCAATCAGTAACTCTCCCGACTGTAATGCATCGATTTCTATGGCATGCATAATGGTGTTGTTTATCGGAAGCCGTGTTTTTACATTTGGTGCGTGGGGTGTTCTCATTATAATGAGCGCCGGTGTGCTCTCTACCTTCTGAATACCCTGCGACGGATAAGGAAGTATCCCATACCTGCCAGCATACCCGCGACGTGACCAGCTGTATCTGTGCCCCGTTGCTACAAGACAAAGCAGTAAGTCAGGTATCGCGACCGTGAATACCAGCCACAACATACCTTGTCGTTGATGGCAGAGTATGTATCATACGCAAAGACACCAGTGACGAGAAGCCAGGCGGGGACGGGGATGATACCATACAGTTGGAACGTCATCGTCGGTGCCGTGCAGGCGAGGAAAGACACGACAGAGTAGATTGCACCTGTGGCGAAGATGATTAGCTACCTACGCCTCGCGGAGTCAGGGAAGTGATTGACCACTTGCGCCGTAGGATGAGGCGTCCTTGCGTTTGACGAGGAGATTCCAGGCCATGCTAGCAGTGCTCGCAAAGAGTCCACCTGGGGAGGATTGATTGTAAAGGTGTGTACCCGCCTTAAAAAAAGCAGCGACATACCTCCGAGGTAGAGGAACAGGAACTGACGGCTCCCCAGCATGGACAATACCGGTCTGGCCATGAAAAAGAACGTGAATCCATTAAACAGAATGTGCGATACATTCTCGTGGGAGAATGACGAGGTAATGAGGGTCCACCTATGGTGATGTGAGTTCGAATGCAAGGTGGCGTATCACGTAGCGTACACTCGTCCTGAACGAAAGTTCCGCCAGCTCTGCGTGAAATTTTCCATCATCCATCTGTACGAGGTTGGGTCCCCTTCTTGCTTCTGTTTGGGTATCGATGAGCTAGGTGGGGTGGAAAACATTGGTGGACAGACCATGCGTTGCGCCGACAAGGTCCACATTACGAAGACTACACCATTGATAACTATGATTCCCCAGAAGACTGCTGTTCTCAGAGATACGATCTAGGAATCCGAGAAAAGGTCGTTTCTGATCGCGATTGGAGAACTGCCTGTGAGGGTACGGTCGAGGGTTGCGTGGCCGAGGCGTGGACGTGAAGAACCGCGTTTGCGTCCGAAGTGTAGGCCTGGCAAGCCGAATTATTGGGGAAGGTAGTTGACGAGTAATCAAGGGCAGAGGATACATGTCTGCATAGTAATGGACGCGTGTTGGAGAGTGCAAGTCCGAGTGGGCGGCGGAGGAGAGAAGCCATTTACTGCCACGTGACATGGTGCCGAGGATAATTGCGTGTGTTTGGCTAACGCGTCTTGATTTCGAGGCTCGCGGCTGAAGGACGTTCACCACCATGTCGCACCATCTATTCTTGCTGTCGCCGTCTGATACACCGCTGTACACGCTCACGCACTACTCGACGAAGCCAGCACCGAGCACCACGTCGCCGTTGTCTTCAAACTTGCCCAACTGGTCGACGTCGGCCTTTGCAGGCACGCTCACGGCCCTTTCAGGTGCAGTCGAGCGCGACACACCACTCGACTGGCGGTGCGGTGCGGATGGGGGGCGGACAGGACCGGCATGTAATTCAGATGATAGCGAATGCCAGCTTGGACATGATTGAGGATGTTATGCGGAAAGAGAATACGATGTACGTGGTCTGGTCCAGACGTTGGATCAGTCCCTGACAGAGAACATAGGTACTTGAAAGCGGTAGACAAATTCAATGAGTGGACGGTATCTGCGTTCATCACGCCAGGAAGTGAGAGATCATGTGAGAGACAGATTCAGGTTCTGACTTGTTCGCAGACATGAAGTTTGTATTGTTGCACTGAAGGGAAAAATGACGACGGGATCCGGCAGTTTTTTATGGAAGGTGTGGGAACTGTATGTGAAGGTGAGTGGTGTGGACGCTGGTGTGCGGACATTGCTGAGGTACGCAGACGATGCTGAACCCGTTCCACACGGCACACACGACGATCCGAAGCGGTATATTCGACGCGCGGGTGCGGGGGAGTGCCAAAAAGTATTTATAGGGCACGTGGAGCGGGGTGTGAAATGCATAGCCCTGATTTGATTCGAGTGTTCCTCTGCTGTGACCTGGCTTTTGGGTGGCTGCCCCTTCTTGCCTCTTTCTCTTATCTCTCCAGGTTCCATCTTCTCTTCATCGTCCTTATTATACACAGAATACACAAAATCTCAAAAAAATTCTATTCCTCTGTCTCTTCTTTTCAAGGGTTGTCCACCCAAATCCCGTCGAGTCGCCTCTCGCCTCTTTGCGATCCTAGCTGCCTTCAAGTGAGCCCCTTTCTGACTCAGTTCCACTATTAAATCTAACCGCCTTGCGCCCAAAAGCTGTACTCTTCACCTGTCCATTAATTAAGAGCATAATCGTATCTATCAATCCTCTCCAGCCATGACCACCGCACCCGCACCCACTCCCCGAGCTTCTCTTCTCTCCGGTCTTCGCACTGGCGGGGTCAGATCGACCTCCTCCAGCATCCCCCACACAGCCGCACCCGGCGCTACTTTCCACGTCCCTCGTTTCGCCTCTCATCACCACAGCTCCCCTTTCCCCGAAGACGAAGAGGACCAGCTTGCTGAAATGTCCCAGCAGAGCGTTTTCACTGGTCATCCCGGTGCTCGTGCAATGCCCATGACTGCAGCTGTCGATGGGCCCAACAATCGTTTTGCTTCTCAGATGGGCTCCCGCGGCATGAACCCGAACAGTGTCCCATTCAGCCCAGCCGGTTTCAGCCCCAACATGGTGTCTCAGTCGAATCAGATGCAGAACCAGGCCCAGGCCCAGGCCTTGCAGATGCAGATGCTGCAGCTCGAAATGATGCGGATTCAGGTCAGTACTTCACACTCATCCGTGTAGAAGCCTGCTAACGTATCTTGCAGACCATCCAAGCGCAGCAAATGCAAGCAGAGATGCTCGCCCAGGCACAGCGTCAGCAGCACCAGGCTCAAATCCAAAGCCAGAACAGGCGTGCCAGTTTCAACCCGCCCGCGACTGCAGGCCCTCTCACCAATTCGTTTGACCTCCGTTCTGCGACGCTGAGCGCCCAGATGCGCCGCGCCACTCAGGCGGAACAGATGAAGGCTCAGCTCGGTGTGGGAGGTGATGAACAAGTGCCCATGACAGCAGCTCTCGGTGGCAAATTCGGCAGCCGAACCATGAGCTTGAATGCAACTAGCACCATGTCCAGGTTTGCCCCAGAAGAGTACGACGACTTGCCCCCTCCCCCCACCCCTGGTTCCACCACAGTCATTAGCGGAGGAACGTCCCTCGGGAACCCAGCTTCGAACAACATCAATGCCAACAAAGTCGTCCCCAATCCTTCCTCCAAGTCGGATTCGGCCACTTCGTGGAGACGTGGTGGGAACAACAACTCCGTACTCAGCGGAAATAACCGTGCTGTGTCTTCCCCGATTGTCAGAGTGACACCTCCCAGCGAGCTACAGCGTGTATCCCCGCCACCCCTTCCCACTACCACTGCGCCCAATAGGTTCCGACCCCAGCCTTTGCGCTTCAGTGGGGCTGCCGCTCAGCCTATGCCCGCCGTCACTATCGATACCTCCGATATCAACGACAACGACGACGGCTCCTCCTCTAGCTCTACCGCCTCCAACTCCTCCCCTACGACTCCCAGGTCCTCTTCATCCAACGAAACGTCCCTCTCGCCGCGCGAGGAGGCGTCCAAGAAGTTGTATGAGGGCCTCGGCATCGGACGCCCTGCCTCAGCACACTCTGACCATCAGGTTTCCGTGACGCCGGTTGCCATCCACAGGCTGGTAAGCCAACCGACGAGGCAGCCCCGCGGGCCGCCCTCAGGCGCTGATGAGCTCGGGCCGAAGAATTTTGCCACGAGGACCAGGCGCAAGGCCATTGGTGGATTGGGCATGTTGATGGATGCCCGCGAGAGGAGGGAGCTGGTGGAAGCTTTCTGAACCATTTCTTGTTGTCTGGCCCTTCCGTTCTTTTTCTCCTCTCACAACAATTCTGCTCTCCGAGTGGAATTTCGGTGCCTATAACAAACTCCCAAACATCAGCAAGAATTGATACCTGGACTCCCTTTGGTTGCTTCGCCTTGGCTGGACGAAATACGATTGAAAACTGTGCTCGAGACAAGGTTGCGTTTCTTTTATATCTTTACCACACTCATTCCCCTCGTCCTTTCTTCTACCCTTTAATTCTGTGTTTATCACTTCCCCCACGTTGTAAATGAGCGTTTGAAGCATTTACGCCGATTGTTGTGCTTTACCCTATACACTCTTTATCCCTTCCCCTTGCCTAGTCATCCACATCATCATCTTATCAGCCGTTGTCATCGCCTCGGACTAGTTTAGTCATTTGGGAGGTGGGGTGAAGGGTGAGCAAAGATGGCGAGGTCTACCGTACATAGTAATGGCGATGGGCTGGAGCAGTGCTCTACCTAAAGCCCAAGTACATATACAACACACACACACACATTTTGGCAGTATGCCTTGGTTGAATTCGACTATTTATTGTCAAACGTACGTGGATCCAGCGTGGATCTGAGAAAACGGACTCAAAGACAAGGGATGAAAAAACTTTTGGATGGTACATGTGTTACACAAGTCTACACAGCTGCAACAGAAAAGAACTCGGTATACGTATGGCTCATTTACACCTCTGGCCAACGATGGCCTTCCCGTGTTCCTGAACGATTAGACGCGGATCAGTTCGACCCTCACACCGGTCAGAAGGAAAGGGGACTTACTTGCCACTCTTCTTTACTAATCCAAAGTTGGTGGAAGGTCCCAAACTCGCAAGGATGCTTCCCCCGAGCCATCCACCATAGCGACGCTCCACAGGATTACCCGGAGCATGAATTTTAGCCTGAAGAAGATTCGGTTAGTAGCTTCACAGGTAGGCACGGAAGAGAGCCCACATGTGGGAATGTCCGCGTTAGTTCTGAAACTAGCCGGTCGACGAATCCAGTGAACAGAGTGCCACCCCCGGTGACCACAACATTGCTCGAGAGCACTTGGCGCAGCTCTGCGTCGCATGAGCGCAGAGTTTCACTTATGAGCGCTGGTAGATGTTTTGGTAAGTTCGGATTCGATGCCTGGCGTTGGGGCATGTCAGGGCTTGCGGAAAATGTAGAATAGTCAGGGATGACTACGTACGACCAGTGTTTGAGGGTGGTAGAAGAACTGTTCGCCTACCGACAGCCTCTCCCCGCCGAAATAGGTGTTGTAGCCTGTCGGGAATTCGTACGGTTTAGGGGGACGTGAAGCAGCTAGCCTAGTGGAATAAGCCATGTCAGTGGCAGAGGATGGTGAGGAGCTGTTGCAATGGGCTCACTGATCATTCCAGCCCTGCTCGAGGACTCCGGCTACGCCGTGCATCCACTCGTCGACTTCTCGGCCTTCAGCCCACATCCGCCAGCTTTCGGTGGTTCCTGGAACACGGTCTTCTCGTAGTGTAAAGCGAGGCGGTGCGTTTAAGTCTGCGGGCTTCAATGGCGTTCACGAAATACCTCCTCCAAATCCATGGAACATACCATTTTGTTCGCGATGAGCTGATGCGGCAGAAGTTCGATTCCCCTGCGCATTGAATTAGGAGTCACAAGAATATGGCGGGCATGTGCGTGGACTAGTTTTGGTAGTGTAGAGTACGCAAGACCTATGAAACGGTTAGAATAGATCCCAAACTCCTATGAATGACCATTACATACCTTTGCGAAGGACAAAGCCATCGACGACTGGTGTTACGCTTGCCATCGTTTTTCCTACATCAATAACAAGAGCAGTGCCTCGGCCAGCTGCAAATCTAAAAGGACAAGATGACGAGAAGACTGTATCCCGAATAAGAATACGACATACGCGTTCAAAACACCAGTGTTGGCGATATAGAACGCGGGTACTTGGAATTCCTCAAACATGATTTCCGCCATCCGTTCTCGGTTTGCAGGCGTATTCCACGTAGGCTCAGTGACAAGGACCGGGTGCTCTGACGGAGTACAGCGCATAACGTCCACAAGCGCGTGTTCGATCAGAGGCGGGACGGCAACAAAGTCGTGAACTTGTAGACCTCAGTTCAGCAGATAATGGTGGAGTAACGCGGCCGACACGCACTGAGCCCGTCCACCATAGGGTTTGCGACTTCCATTCCTTCCCTCCACATCGACGGTCCATTTTGGCCAATATACATTTTCACTGATTTAGATGCTTGGGTCGCGTCGCCGGCTTCGACATCCATTGCATCCTCCCCTCCTGTACGATGGTACCCATATGTAGTAGGAATAATTGCCTTTGGTGTGTCGTCTCCAGCGTATCCGGCACGCAATGATGACGAGCCAATGTCGACCACAAGCGCAGATACTTCGTCTGTTCAAAGTTGTTTGCCATCACCAACTCAGAATATCGATGGAACATACCACCCCCATAGTTAACCATATTTATATTGGAGAGATGGACAAATAATGAGGGACGTCAGATGCAGAACGAGTCGAAAAGAGGAGTTGCATGCAAGTCTGCACTTCCACCAGAACGTTGAGCGAGTTGTTGATGTGTGTTTGGATTCGAGGTTGTCGCCTTCTTCGACGATCAAGAATTTTAGAAAAAGCTACTACGCCCGTACAACTCAGGAATTCGCCATGGCCGTCAAGGAGGCCACGAAACTCAATAAGAAGAGGAAACAATCCCCTGAAGATGATACCCCTGCTCCTCCCACGATCACGGTTGGGGACCTGGAAATGTTGAGCGACGAGGAGGACGGTGAGGACGCCGTATCGGACGACGGTGGGATTGATGAATTCCCGGAGATTGACACACGGAGTGACAGTGAGGAGGAAGGGTTTGAAGGCTCTGATGAAGGGGAATCTAGTCAGGAAGAGGAAGACGAAGACGATGAAGACGAAGGCGAATCTAGCGATTCAGACTCCCTGCACGTATTCCCCAGGGCCAAAACTGTTGTATCGGACATTACTGGACACCCAAAGCGCGTATATCCCGAGATAGAACCAAACTACGACTCTGATTCGTCGACAGAAGAGGTGGGTCTCTCAACTCAGTCCCTTCACCGTGGCTTATATATATGCTTCGCATTTTCAGGATCCCAATCGGGTTGGAAATGTGCCAATGCATTGGTATGATGACCTACCGCATATTGGATATGATATAAACGGAAGGAAAGTCTTGCGGCCTGCACGAGGCGATGAGCTAGATAAATTCCTGTCAACCGTTGAGGACCCCTCAGCATGGTACGTCGCTGACATGTCCCAGTGTAACCTTGCCTTACTATATCGTTTTAAAGGACCTCTGCTTTTGATAAAAACACTCAGATGGATAAACCCCTCACGACTGAAGAACTTGATATTATACGCAGACTATACGCTGGCGAGGTCCCGGATGCTACTTATGATGCATATGAACCTACCACGGAATGGTTCACGGGCAAAGGAAAGGAAGAGGTCATGCCCTTGTCGTCTGCTCCCGAACCGAAACGTCGATGGGTCCCAAGTAAATGGGAAAAACAAAAGGTGAGTCTTATTTTCAGAGGTATAGGTCCATGGAGTTCTCAGGTTTCGCAACAAGGTCATGAAAATTGTTCGCGCCATTCGCCAAGGACGAATCATTGGCTCCAAACCAAAAACTACTTCGAAATTCGCCGTCTACTCGATTTGGTCTGAACCATCGTCTTCTCATCCTCCACCCCTCCCAGCTCCAAAGCCTCGTTTACCGACGAATTCTGAATCGTATAACCCGCCTGAAGAATATCTTCCTACAGAAGAGGAACGTAAAGAATGGGAGGCTGAAGACCGTGAAGACCGGGAAAAGGACTATCTACCACAAAAATATTCCGCGCTACGACTTGTCCCTGCATACGATCGTTTCATTCAGGAGCGATTCAGCCGGCAGCTAGATCTTTACCTTGCCCCAAGGATTCAACGAGTTAAACTTAATATCGACCCCAACACACTGATACCCAAGCTACCCAGTCCAAGCAGCTTGAGACCGTTCCCAACTATAAAAGTCTCAAGTTTACGCAAACAAAGGGCCGCGCAAGATGCGTCAGCGTTAGTCCCGATGGAGGCTGGGTCATTAGCGGAGACGAAAACGGCAAAGTTAGCCTTTGGGAGGTCAACGTTGGACGCGAAGTCAAAAGTTGGAACTTCGACAGCAAAATAGGAGCCCTGGATTGGTGCCCAAGACTAGACGTCAGTTACTTTGTTGTCACAGTGTAAGTGAAATCTCGCCGTCAGGATCAGTGCATTCTAACTTCCGTTCGTCTAGGGAGGAGAAAATGCACTTTATCATTCCTCCTAACGTACCAGACCCTGTCGTCTCCCTTACACAAGCTCTGTTAGCACCCGCCACTCTCCCGCCTACCCCAGCTGCGCCATCTCCTGTCAAATGGGTTACGCCTCCCACCAGTACCTGGTCCATCGATACGCCTATTCTCACTGTAATTCTTCCAGATTCCTCTGGTTTGCCAACTCAGTTGGCTTGGCACCGGAGAGGCGACTACCTCGCAACCGTCTGTAAGTTACGCCCATCTTACCCTGTTATTCAAATGCTAATTGGCATTTTGAACGACAGCTACTGGAGGGACTCAGGGAGGCGTCTGGATCCACCAAGTTACTCGCAGGCATTCTCAAGCTCCGTTCAAAAAGGTTAAGGGTGCGGTTCAAATGGTACTCTTCCATCCGCTGAAACCCCATTTCTTTGTCGCCGTAAGTTTATTTGTTGCCATTGTGTGTCATAAACTAACGGGTTTCCAGACACAACAATACGTCCGAATCTATAACCTTTCTGAGCAGAAGCTCCTGAAAACCCTGATACCTGGTATCAAGTGGATATCTTCTATGGACGTGCACCCATCTGGCGATCACCTTATCGTCGGTGGCTACGATCGCAAGTTGTGTTGGTTCGATTTGGAGCTCAGTGACAAGCCGTACAAAATCATGAGGTTCGATTTAAGCCCCCTTGACTGACAAGACCCTGACTAGCTTTGTTTTTCAGGTATCACTCTCGCGCGATACGGTCCCTCCATTTTCATCCATCATATCCACTTTTCGCATCCTCTTCGGATGATGGTGCTATCCAGATCTTCCACTCGAGGGTATACAGTGACCTCATGACCGATCCACTGATTGTTCCCCTAAAAATCTTGCGGGGCCACGAAATCCGAGATGGGCTCGGTGTTCTTCAGGTCAAGTGGTGTAGTCGGCAGCCGTGGCTGGTCAGCGGAGGCGCTGACGGTACCATTGCTGTATGGTGTAGCTGATCTATTCGATGGTATTCTTGATATACAGCTAAACCACTGTGCACAATTTTGAGGCTAGGCTTTATTGCGGCGCCAAAATGCTCTCTGAACCCGTCGTCCCACGGATCATTCCATGCGGCCCTTCACAGTCACAAACAAACCTTCAGAATCTCGGGCGCAATCTATCAACATGTTTTCGACTTTGAAACAGGCGTCGCGCGTGCTCGAGACTCATCGAGACCTAACCTTAAACTCTAAACCCGCTTTCTCTATTGCTTAAGGCTTTGTGAATACTTCGATGCGTCGACAACCCTATAGCCCGTGAGTCCAACGTAAACTGGATGAGAAGGGTTTGCGGTGCTCGATCAGAGCCTACTAGGCCATCCGTTTCTTCCATGACCGATGGTGACTAGAATTTATTGACCCTTTTTAATGTACTCACACCCGCCGAGAACTCCACGGGAGTTGAAACGGAATGCACTGTATGGCATCGCGCGGCGTTGCCCCAGGGACTTCGTACACGCATTCCCTGTTGCCACGGCTCATCTAACTTGCCAAAGAACCAGGACACGCCACCAGAAAGCCATGGCCTATCTCTTCCTCCAAAGCAAGGCAAAGGCAGGATATTCTTCTTTCTTTACGTAAGACCTCCAATATGATCGCACTTGTCCAAATTCGTCTAAACGGCACAATCGCAGATATATGGGCTTGTATGGGCTTGTGTTATAGCTGCCAGGAAATATCCGCCAGACTGACAGGGCAACATTCCTCGGTCCCTAACCTAGGCTTTAGCATCATTAAAACGCCGGGCAATCAAGATCTTGTTACTCAATTGGTTCCCTGAAGTCGAGAAGAACTGTCGAACGATAAAGAGACAAGAGAAGCGGACGCTATGATCGGGAGACGACACTTCAACGCCGAATCCTTTTAAAGCCTTTGGTGCTTTTTGAAGAGACGAGTTCTCCCCCAAGAAACCTCCGCTTTCCTGCACGCCATCATGGTAAATTGGTCAGACCCCAAAGAGATCATCAAAGACTCCGGTACGCTGTTCTGCCCACACGTTGAAACGCTCTCATTTCCCTCCCTCATGAACAGAAATTTTCTCAAAGCTCATCCTCGCGCTTTTCGGTGTCTACGTATGGGAGCTATTCATGACCTGCGACTTTGAATGGTCCTTGCTCAGTAAACAGAGGAGATTTCGATGGCCTCTCGTATGTCGATTATGTTTCAAAATAGTCCAGTAACGTCCACTAACGACTCCCTAGAGTACGTATTTGCCTCCCAGGATGAATTACCACAACTCAATAACGTTACAGTTTTTTTCTTCCTCTGTCGTTACTGCATGCTTTTCGCCTTCATTGGCCTGTAAGCTTTAACAATGTCCTCCCATCCCCGTCTTTTAACGCCCAGGGAACAGGATCATCTCTCTGAATATCACAACTCCAGTAAGGCCCGTGTTTCCCCATTCACTTCTACTCACTGACCCCACCTTCCCCGAAGATTGACTGCGGAGTTAGTCCCGTTTCATTTATCTCCTTCTACCCATTCTCATTATCTTCGTTCAGGCATTATATACCTTCAACTCAGTAGGTCCGAACCATCTAACCCACGACATGAACACTGATAGATCTGTAGTGGACGGGCAACATGGCCATCCTTTGCGCTTCGACCTCTCTCATGCTTCGAACGTATGTTCCAGCTTATCAAACTCAGAGATATTCTCAAAGCCCTTGTAGTATTGCGCTATGGGAACGTCAGCGCCCTGTTATCATCTCTCTCGGCGTGCTTTGCCTGGCTCATTGGGCGCTCTTGTATCGCACGATGTTCATCGTCACTGCCGCATGGGATGATAGAGTCGGAGGTTGCGTTGTGACTGCGACCAACCCTTCTCTGCTCAATACGACGTTCTTCTTTAGTACGTGCTCTATAAATATTTTGCCTTTCCATCCTATACAATTGAATATCTCACAGCCATGGGATTTGATCTTGTCATTCTCATTTTCACCGCGATAGCGCTGCTCAAGAAGCATTCGGCGAGGACAGACCTTTGGAAATTACTATTCCACGATGGCCTGGTATACTTCCTTATATCCTTCTCGACAAATTGTATACCAGCAGTGCGTTCAAACTTAATTCTCTCCGCGCGGCCTCCTCATAGCAGCGTAATGATAGGTCCTGAACGTTCTCAATTTGAACAGTAAGCGTTGCACATTTACCTTGTCTCTCACGTCTCATTTTGCTTCACCGGAATAGCACCCATGAACGTGTGAGTGCAAGCACCGTCCTTCAAGTCTTTCTTCCTTTCTGATGTCCGTTGCGATTATTCTTATAGCATTGCCACGGTCAGTCTAGTCTTGTCATGTTAAAGAACCATGGGCGCTGACATTTGACGAATAGATTCCAGCTGCCACGATCACGTATGAAGCCATCCTGATGCTTACTCCCCTATCAAAGCTCACCCCCATGGAACAGGTCGATCGCGGCGTGTCGGGCGGTAATCAGACTTCTGGAGTTCAGCTCCAGTGATGTCTATGTCCATTCAGTGTCAAACATCACAAGCACGCACCCCATCCGACACAGCATGGCGCCATATGCTCTTCCCAAATCACCGAAATACGCAGTGAAGCGCCCCGAAGTTCACGTCACTACTGAGCACATAACGATGGCCGAATTTCCGTGAGTGGAGACCCATGAAGTACGGATCAGGGAGACGCTCAACGTCGTCATCAGGAGCCCAGCCAGTTCTGACTCGCCTTACAGCAAAAGTCACAGTCATAGGACATCATCTGTTGACCTGCAATCAGCGAAGGACACGGAAGCCCATTCCGAGAAGTGCGAATCCTTCGTGTTTCCACAGACAGTCTGACGCCCTGGCCATGATGCAGCGAGTTTCCTTAAAAGTTTTTATCGTACATCAAGTACGTAGAACGTTGTGGCCCTCGGTATCTGGATGCGGAGTGGAGGTGGACAACATCGATTGGAACATTATCATTATGTGCATATTTTGTACTTTTACGAGGCAGGTCTTGGTAGATAATCAAATTTCATATGCGCAGGGTATCATGAGGGAATGGAAGTACAAACATGAGTATGAAATAATGGTATCAGCGTCTTCTCTTCGACCGACCAGCTTTCCGTCGACCAGCAAGGACTCCTTGACGGTTTACTGCATCACGCGTCGGTTTGGGATCCATCCCTTTCGATTTCCGCCAGTCTTCTCGTCTCGACCCTCTCGGTCCATGCGTGGATATGCGTTTCGAAGGCTCTGCATCGATAGCCATCGATTCTGAATTGAAGTAATATTGTTAGATCAAGTACGGAAACCTTCAGCAAGGGTAGACCAACCTGTTGAGTCCTTTGGTGCATCATTCTCTTGCTCTGCAAAAGGTATAAAAGCGTCAACGTTCGCTCAGACTTGATTGAAAGGATCAAGAAAGAGAGATTTGACGATTCAACCCGCCATTGCCGCTGCGGCGGCCCCGTAGGCCATGCCATTCCTCCCCTCCATTTGTTAGAGCATTCATGCTCTCAAAAGTGATGTCGCTCGCATCCAGGAGCCCAAGAGTTGCAAACCAACACCAACCTGGCATGCCGTCTTCGTCTCCATTCAGATCTTGTATGGGTACATCTCCCTCCTTGTCCTTCGATGCGACTGCGACAAGTTTTGCATTTAGTCGATGTAGGCGAGCTGCTTCAGTTGCTGCGTAAACGCCAGAGTCACGTTTTTTCGAGCGGAAAGTGCGTTTAGCTTTGGATCGTATTGATTTGGCCATTGTTGTGGTCGGTACCAAAGGGCAATGGTGGTGGTAGTGGTGGTAATGAAACAAGCTTGGACTGGCTCTGCTGCGATCGGAGTCAGCAAAAATCTTTTGAGCGGAGTACCAAGTTAGCACGTGGCCGATTGCGCTTCCGAAATCCGAATCGCAAGCTTTTTGTGCGCTCGCGGTTCGCGTCAAAATCAGAGATATCTTGCTCTTTTGTATGTCTTCCCAGCTGAAAGGCGTTCAAGAAGATTCCAGAATGTGAGAAGTTCTAGCATGGTCTCTCAGATTCTGCTCCTTTCAAGATATTTTGATGTGAGACGACGACACTATGGTTAGAGATAAACGTATGATGGAGATACTATTACTTGTAGAGTACACAGTTTGTGTGGGGATAACCGAGCAGCCTTTTTACTCGATTGTGCTTATCAGCATCGAGATTGTGGTATGGAAGGTGAGGCATCCTGGCCCACTATCAAGCAGCCCACTAAGGGATGTCATTTTGTCTCGTATATCCGATTCTATGCATCGGCAGGGGCCTCTCTGTGTTGGAAGAAACCGTCAGATTCGAGTCGTCACAAAGAAAAAATGCACTTATTATATAGAGAACATTGTTACACCTAGAAGTATCATCAATGAGAAAAGGATTATTTAAGAAGGCTCGACTACTTGCCGTATGAACACTTCTCCTAAAGCACCATTCGACTGTCCATCTTGGAATTCTTCCGTGTTCGCCAACTATGTAAAACAGTTAAGATAAAGGATTAGGGTTCAACATGGAGACCTTACCTGAAGATTCATGTATCCATCCGTGCTCACGAGGAAGCCCTTATACTCAAGCCCCCATTTCAGTCGAACGAATACGGGCTTGCCAGTAAGCTCCTGCATGAATGGCTTCGGGTTGACTGGGTTGACCTGCGAATACAAACATGCATCGGTCAGAAGTTACATGAGGAGTATAATCGCGCGATCGCAAGAAAACGTACGGATGCCATGGTGGTTCAAAACAACAACACGTGCGGATTTGCAAATGATCTGGTCAGATTCAACACTCACTTACACAAAGTCATTGGTTACACCTCCGCCACTACTCGACTTGTTACTACAGGTGCCAGCTCGTGAACCATGTCCGACCACGAAGGGCATTCCGGAGGCCTTCCACCGGCGGATGACGATCTTTCCCTACCGAAGGCGACTGTCGCCAAGATGATCTCTGGTATGCTCCGACAAGCGTTCGCTGGGGAGATTTTGGCTGCTAATTTCACTCTCATTTCTCGGTATCATAGATTTACTCCCCAAAGACGTCGTTTGTGCTAAAGACACGCGTGATTTGGTTATTGAATGTTGTGTAGGTGAACATATTTTGACTTTGCTCTGGTAAGGACTACACGCTCAGGATCCACAGAATTTATACACTTGATATCGTCCGAGGCCAACGAGATTTGCGAGCAGGAGTCGAAAAAAACGATAGCACCAGAGCACATTATCTCCGCTTTGAAGGTGCGTCGTTCTCTCTGTTGTCCATCTGCGTACTTACACAATCCTCCCTCTCTCTCCCCAGCGACTTGGTTTCGACTCCTTCACAACCGAGGTTGAGGATGTACTTAAAGATCACAAACAGCAGCAGAAGGTATGGCTCATGAGCGAACATCTCCCCGTGCGTTTTGCTTAGATCTCGCTCTCAGGATCGGGACAAGAAGGTTTCGAAATTCGAACAGTCAGGAATGACAGAAGAAGAGCTCCTCGCCGCGCAGGAGGAGCTATTTGCTGCCAGTCGGGCAAAATTCCAATCGACGCAGCAATAGCAACGTCTCTGTATTTTATTCGTATTTGTATGACTACGCTGTATATACTTAATGTTTTTAACTAGTGTCCGTGTCGTGCCAGCAGAGCTTCGAGCCTCCTTTGAGGGATATCATCATTCCATAGAAGGTGACCTTCCTCGTCCCGAGACAAAGTTGGTAACCCTTCTTGTTCCACTATGAAGGAAGCCGATATAGAGGCATAAAAAGTCGCTACACCCATGTCAGCGAGGTACGCTAGCCACTATGAACAGAAATCGCACCTTTTAAAACATCATCAGTGAGTAGCAGGCCGGCGGCAAGGCCACCCAGGAAGCTGTTACCCGCTCCTGAAGACTGCTTAGTGACTTTCTGACGACATCAACACTAAATTACCTGTGACATCGACAATTCTTCCCGCATCGTCTGCACCGCCGGTCCAGAAAGCATCGACCCACTGCCCTCCACTCTCGAGGGACTTCACATACGCTCCCATTTCACCGCTCCGGATAACGACCCACCCTTTGCCAGAATCACCGACACCGTACTGCAAGAAACGATCCGCGGCCTCTTCAATCGTCGCTCGGTCGGGTGGAAGAGGCATCGACAAAAGGGATAAAGCCTCCTCGGCATTCGGGCTGCTCCATTCCCGTAGGTGTCTAGGTGCCATGATAGAGAAATGCTGCACACCTCAAGATTGATATAGAAGGCAGAATTCCGATCAGCGCTGGTAATTCTGCCGGGACACACCTGTCCTTCACGCCCTTTCAGGAACGTGTATCTCTCAAGAAGGAAGGACGAACAGGTATGGGCTCGTAGATGGTCACTGGATGCCAATCCTTGACGCCTCGAACTTCTGATATGATCGCAGACGCTCGGGTAGGGGAGCAGATGAAGTGTAGCGCTCGAGGTACGGGTATCCTTGTACCATGGAGATCTTTGGGTGTAATCCGGATTCGTGGGGTGATATATTCAAAACTCATAGAATTGAATATGTACCATCAATTTCAAGCTTGAAATATCGGACAAGAGAGATCTACTTTCTGTGTTCGCCTCGATATGAGTTGAGGGCACGCGTTGTTGAGCAGTTGGGTTGGTCCCTGAACATCCAAAGGTCTGAGCCATATTCCAGAAGTTTAGCTTGAATCGATGCAGGAAAGTCATGGCCTCTGTCGACTATCATTCCGACATCTTTTTCCGGGAGCCTGAATCCGTCGTGAGCATCATGTATATCATACCAATCACTTCGGGTTTACCATATGCGAGCCGCCGATCGCTGCATATGTCCCGCCCCCACCAATCTAAACAACCGGTGTAAGGATTGGTTTCTGTAGACCAAGAGACTGGGCCTTTCCTGGGGTGCTAAGGTCCTCTCCATCGGTTTGCCCTCGTCGTCGGAGAAAGAGAATTCGTCGATGATGAACATTCCCAAAGTCACGAAGCCGAAGGCGTCTGCACAGATTCCTGGATGGACATGGTGGAGGTTGGAATGAAGTCAAGAGATAAGATAAGATCAAGGAGCTGTGGACTAGATTTCTTGATGGTGATTTGTTTCTGTAAACACTCTTCATGGAGGTTTGGGCTGTCATCTATAGCCCTGCGTTATTCTCAGACGACGTACGATTTTCCATACAATCGGCTTACTCTCCTACTAATAAACTACAAGGATAGCTCTATCAGCGTGCTCTTCAGCATGTTGATCCCGAGAGTGCTGCTCGCATAAAGCGATTTTATCGCCGGGAAGATGCTTGTCGTGAGCTCGATGACTGTTCTGTAACTGATCTGGTCTAACAAACTTCAAAGGAACTCTCATTGGACGGCTCCTTACTCGTACCCTGCTCCAGCAACGTGGAATTCCCATCAGCGAGATGTCTTACGGCGAAACATCAGCTAAGAAGCCCTACATCGCAAGTCCGACTCGACCAAGCCCGAAACAACTAACTGACATGGCCATTCGTCGTAGACGACTCTAGGACTGGATCCGCCTATCGCATACAATATCTCGCATGACAATGCTCTGGTAGTAATGGGATTTGCACCAGGGATTCACAATCCGCCTGCTTTCAGTGTAGGTGTGGATGTCATGAAAGTGCGAATCCCAGGCCGCGATACACTCGCTTCCTTCATTAACAGCGTCGGAGACCAGGTAAGTTATATAAGATCCAGAGGAAAGGTTTGCTGAAATTTCTACGCCAGCTAACGCCCCTCGAACACCGTAGCCTAACTTCGAAAATCTCGCAGGACGAGACCCTGAGGCGTTTTTTTTGGATATGGACCATGAAGGAAGCGTACACCAAAGCTCTCGGACTCGGGTTGGGCTTTGATTTCCGCCGCGTCGAGTACGATATCGAGGCGAATATTGTGCGTGTTGATCAGGAGATCCCAGCCGGATGGCGATTCAGCAAATTTATGTTAAACGTTGAAGACGACGTATATGAAGGCGTTGTCGCGGAGTTCCTTGGAGGATCACAGACGGAAATCATCCACGAGTCCACTCCTCGGGATTGGTTAATATCTTACAATGCGGTGGAGTTTGTCGAGAAGGCCATCCGCGAGCCGGGACAGCAATGCGTAGTGGGAAGCAATACTCTGGATATAGATATAGTTTCCTAGTGTCGTTGTACATTGTTATTCGCTGACGCTGAATAAGATGAACTCTATACCCCATCTATATGTCGGTCTCCATCGCAGCAACTGTTTCACCGATCAACCAATCGCTATAATACACGCACTCCCGGGGGTTCACTGGGCCGCCATCCTTACAGAATTCGAACGAGGGGCATTGACTGCAAGGTGCCTCCGAAGCACCGAACGTAGGACGTTCCTGCTTGATTGCTCGGTATACAACTCCACCGCCACCACTGGTGTCGAATTCATCCCAGGTCTGGAAAGGTGACGGAGACCGTTTCATAGCCTTCGAGCCTTTGCTGCGGCGACTTCGGCCATCATCAGACAGGGTTTCGCTGTCCGAAGAATCTCTCGATGTTCTGGATCTCCGTTTTTTCGATCTCTTCTTCCGGTCTTCGTCATCACTGCTCGCACTATCCTCTGATTCGCTCCTACTCCTTTTCTTCTTTTTCTTCTTCCTGGAATAGTTGTCGTCTGAATCGTTATCGCTGTCCGGCGTACCTTTGGCACGTTTCCTTTTGGGCTTCTTCCGTGAAGTATCGTCGGAATCTGAGCCATTTTCATCCTCACTATATGACCTCTTGACTTTTCGTCTGCTGCCGTCGTCCTCTGTCCTTTTTCGCTTCTTTTTTCGCTCTGATTCATCGGCGGAGTCGCCGCCGCCGACGTTTGCATTCCACATGGACGTGCCAAACGAGGGTAGCTGTGAATCATGTAAGAGTCGACCTGATATCGCAACGATGACCAGCGGCGCACCTTCTCAATTTCGCCATCCAATACAAGAACATTTAGGAGCATCTCGACATGCTCGACCGACAGATCCGTCTCCGTTAGACGCGCTTTTCTGAGCGAGTTGCGGATTTGCTGCGCGCTGGGATAATCGGGCGAGTTGGAGAGAGCATACAGCGCCTCTTCGTTCCCTTCCCCGCGACGTTTTGGAAAAGTCTGATCATAATGAGGCGATTTCAGCCATCTACAACAGAAATAGGGAAGAAGGGGACTGACGATGTCACGAATGAATTTCAAGCACGCGTCGCTGAGATGCTGGATGAATTCCGTGTCAAGTTCGTTGTCTGTGTACCATGGACCACCAGTCAATGCAACTGATGGCTCCAGGTTTTCTAGCATGTAGATTTTACGGGTCGGATGCTGGGAGGAACAGCCAAGAGTAAGTCGCGTCAAGTCTGTCACAGGAAGGGCGAGGACAAACTTGTACGGAAGGGACGCGTTTGATCAGCCGCTTCTGTGTCAAGGTCTTCAGGCAGCGGTCGATTATCGTTTGATGGAGATTGGTTTTGGCCTTCAAGTGTTTTGTCCATATGCCTAGAACGCGAGAACTATTGTGACACCATTGATAACCTTGAAATACAATACTTACCTTCAGTACGAGACGACTTGATATGCCCCAATACCAGACTTTCTCTCCAGTGAGATCTTTTGTCCTAGATACATGAGTCAGTTTAGCATATGCATGCCATGTCCTTTATCGCGTACGCAGTAAGCTCATTCTTTGTCACCGCTCTAAATGATACGGAGCCTTTGGCATCCACCAACGACTTGAACAGGCCCACCCCGAGCAGGAAGTTGAGAGCATTCTGTCTTTTCGTGACATCAGGGACGACTGCCTCGGCTTGTTTATTGCTCAATTCCTGCAGATCATTCAGAATTTGATCGAATGCCTTTGTCAATGAGAAACGAGCCTTGTTGGGCGCGGCAAGTGCTGCTTGGTGGAGCCTGCTTTCAAGTTCATTCGGCGGTCGTTTGCTCATCGTCGACGGGGGAGGTGGTATTCGTGTGACAGCTGTTCAATGTGGTCACACACGTGACATTTGTCCGCGATCGGTGACGATCCTTGGGACTAGGACAATGATCTTTTTTCTGAAGTTCATGAACCCGGAGCTCAGCTCGAGGTCGTCGTTCAGCATCATCCGGAAGTTGTTTCACGCTGGACGCGAGCCCTCACCCACCCAAAGTAGATTTATTCTATCAACCAAATCTGCTTGTCTAACCGAGCGGCTGTAAGCTCTGAGTTTAGCTGATCTGTTCTGATTCAGAACGGCATCCACCGACTTCAGGTTCCATCGCCCCCATCTTATCTGCCCACGATTCAACCTTGACTTCATGCAAGTGCTCTCTCCGCCGATGCCGAGTCGGGGCGCTTACCAGGCTATCGGAAAGGATTGCGGTTAGGTTTACGGCACTTTAGCAATTGGCCCCCTTGATCATGTGTTTCCTGGTTTGTAAAGGCACAGATTCCACACTGGAGTATCCCGTTCTCGTCCCGTTCCAAACGCGTGGTCAAACTCAACGGTAACGTTAACAGTACTGCAATTAAATGGGTGTCCTTAACAATAAAGACATTAAGATTAGTATGGCGATATACTGCCGCGGCAGCCGCCAGTCTATAGGTGTGTCTTGTCAATGTATGTCTAAATGGTTTCGGTGATGCAGGGACATGCATCGACGGGATACTTTTGAAAGTCCTATGCTCAGTACGCAAAGAATAGTTCTGAGTCCAAGCCCACATCATCCACACCAACGACGTCACCGACCACTGGCTGCGATTGCCATACCTGGCCGACATCTTGGGTTGCTTCTGTGAAGGGCCCCAGTGCATACCTCCGAGCTCAAAACCTTTGAGATCGGGTAACGACGTCAAAGCTGTCGTGATCTGTTCATAAAACGACTGAGAGGATGGTGAGAGAATGTTCTATGAAACAATTGTTTTGGCTTACCGGCTTGGGAGGTTCCGAGAAATTACAGGTTGTCATTAAGCGAAGGTAAACGAGATACGGCATTCGCTGGCTAAGCGAATCGAGGAGCGCCATGGGAAGGGAACTTGTCGTCGCTCCGAAGATAACCACGTGGGCAGTTGATTTAGCGAGGCTGATGACATCTTCCTCTGTCAGGTCTCCCGACGGCAAATGGATGCTCTCAACTGGGCGACCAGGCACAATTGCACTGGCCACGTGGGATGAGCCTACAAATTGGGAAAGGCGAGGTATAGACGCGACGGGAAGGGTGGGCGCAGGGAGGGAATTGGGAGTGGTGGAAGCGCCATCAACCTCAAGCTCCAAAAGGGCTTCGGTCTTGCTGAGAAATGCAGCGACATGGTTGTCAAGGGCAAATGACGAGCCAAAGTGGACCAGCCGTGGATATGTGCATTGGATTTCGGAGAGGATCCAGCTTGCGGTGGAGTCTACGAATAGGTCGAGGGAAGTAAGCTCGGTCATGCCTGACAGTGCTACGCCGAGAAGGCGATAGAAGGAGCTGAAGACTGTCGAGGAGTCTAGCCTGAGGGTAAATGTCCTGACATGCTGGGCAAGTTCTGGCTGCTTTGCCAGGGCCACCACCACCTGAAGGTCGTGAGATGTAGATGATACGGACAGATGTCTGTAAAGAAGGCGTTGGGCAATGGGATGGATCGTCGAGTTTGTTCTGGCAAGAGCAGCTAGGTCTAGTGGTTGGACGAGTTGGCAGATGGCGTCAAGGAGCTCTGCGGGCAGTTGGGGTAAAGACATGGTGATATGTGGGTCCGGGGTGAGGTATTGAGGCGTTTTTATATGTAGTCAACGCAGGGAGGAGGAACCACGAAAGGAATACGAAAATGATCGCCGTGTAGTCGACGTGCGAAGATAATGTACAAGCGAAAGTGAGGGTGCAGGTGAAAAGCACCGTGTCGACATGATGATCACTGTGTTTCGTATAAAAGCTAAGGCAACGCTCAGGAAGTCCGGAGATTTGCTACATGAGGCACGGAGACAAGGGGCAGCCCTGAGTCCAACTTTGCTCTCGGCTCCTTTGTTGGCCTTTGTCAGCTTCACAGCTTAGTCCTGCTCCCTCACCTGCTAAAAGTGCTTCCGGTCCCCGGGCACTCCCCATGCTGTCTCTCTGTCGAATACGGCCTTACTATACCCTGCGGCGGTGCATAACCCACTGCAATCTGTCCCCGATTCTCTCGGTTTGTCAAGGCACTATTCTAGGTTTACATCACAAGACCTGTCCGACGCCTCTCACTCACCCTCTACCCTCTCCCATTGTGGTCAGCATTCTCACATGGTCTACTCATATCCCAGTATGACTTTAACCGTCTTTCCTAGCGCCATATCCTAGGCGCACTCATACCTGCGGTTCTCTCACTGCTGGCGACGCGGGTGCCCGAGTCGTCTTAACAGGATGGATCCTTCCTGAGCGGTGATCATCACTTTTTCATCCCCATTTGTCGGACAGGAAAACTTATTTGCCACATTAAGCAAGGGGAAACTCATGTCGTTTTATCCGCTCAAGGATTCTTATGGAACCACGCAACTCATTGTCCATCATTCGGAGGGGGATACAGATCTATCGGCACTTGCCAAGGTTCCTGTAGAATCCACAGTCCTGATTGAGGGTACTGTCCTTTTGCGTCCACCAAGCGCCCGACGACCTGTTAGTCACCCAGTTCATGAGACAGCACTTTATTGACCAATCCCGTACATTGAAGGGGGCCACTGGTGATGTTGACGTCCAGGTCGACAAGTTCACGATTCTAAACACTGCTGGAAGCTTACCTTTCGTGGCCTCCAATCCTCATAACGTGGTATGAAAGCTTCCTCAATGCCACATTCCAAGCTGAGGAGTTGAACTTCCGAAGGCGAATGATGACCTAAGGGCTCGCTATCGATATTTAGATCTTCGTCGTACCTCGCTGTCTGAAAATCTTAAGAAGCGAAGCAAAGTCGCTCAGATCGCCCGTAACATCCTTCATGAGCAAGGTTCGTGTCTCGTTTTCGTGTACACATCGACGCACTCATGTTGTCGTTGTCAGATTTCATCGAGGTAGAAACACCCGTACTCCTGCGGTCGTCACCTGAAGGAGCTAGGGAATTCCTTGTACCAACGCGTATATCAAAGACGAGCTCGGATGGTACAAGTACGCAGGATGCATTATTCTACGCGCTCCAGCAGTCTCCTCAACAGCCCAAGCAGCTACTCATTTGCTCTGGGGGTGTTGATAGATATTTCCAACTAGCGAAATGTTTTCGTGACGAAGACGGACGCAAAGAT
Source organism: Lyophyllum atratum (assembly GCA_014905825.1). Taxonomy (NCBI): domain Eukaryota; kingdom Fungi; phylum Basidiomycota; class Agaricomycetes; order Agaricales; family Lyophyllaceae; genus Lyophyllum; species Lyophyllum atratum. Next base: position 1,220,084 of record JACGCN010000002.1, on the reverse strand, counting down.
AGGCAACCTGAATTCACCCAAATTGATATGGAGATGGCGTTCGTGTCGTGGGGGTCTCGCCAATCATCAGAAGCTGAACATTCTAACGTTTGGCGAATCGGTGGAGGTGAAGTCCGTGATGTGGTTGAAACACTCATACAGAGCATATGGAAGCAGGTCGAGGATGTTGCCCTCCCAAAAAGCTTCAACGTAATGACCTATAATGAAGCGATGACGCGTGTAAGCCTCAACTATCCTGTACCGCAGCTATGCAGTGATAAGGCTTCCCACAGTTTGGATCAGATAAACCAGACACCCGATTTGGTCTAGAGGTCTGCACCGTCGTTTGGCGACCTCAAGCGAGGCTGATCTCTTCTAGATTTCCAACATCACCGATCTTCTTCCCGTCAAACAACGTACCATATTGGAGGACAACGAGGAGATCCTTGAATGCATAGCAGTCCGAAAAGGCAGCGAACGAGAGTTCATAGGTGCATCTAGGGCATGTGATCCTGATTCCGCCGTCGTAAGTTATGATCTTATAAATGAGTGCAACTGGCTTATGTCCAATTTGTAGGAGCGTATTACAATTACCAAGAGAAATTTGCATTCTTGGTTGCCCAGTACCGCGATACATGGTTCATTGCATGAACTCAGCCCCGATGAGATCTCCCACATCAACAAAAATCTTCAATTGATGCCTGGGGATGACATTTGGCTTGCTTGTCGGCCACGACGCCCGAAAGTATGTCTTCTTCAAACTCATATGTCCGAAACTCATAACTAGCCTTCAGGGTGGCTCAAGCATACTAGGGGCGGTCAGACTGCGTCTTTTCGAGACTGCCCAAAACCGCAGTGAGTTGTAATGTTTATATCAAAGGCGACTGTATATTTATCTCGGGTGTAGACGAATTTGTCGTTACTAAAGATCCTCATTTCCTCTGGATTACAGAATTTCCTCTGTTCACCCAAGCCGATGCCGACAAGGATTTCCTCGCGAAAGGACGATGGAGCAGCTCCCACCACCCCTTTACGGCACCAATGTGGCAGGACATAGATGCCATGTACCGCGGTCATATTGACTCGGTAAATTTCATTAATTCAGACTGAACAGCCATCCACAGTAAATGACACCCGCTTGGCATAGGTTCGTGGACAACATTATGATCTTGTTCTGAACGGCGTGGAGATTGGCGGGGGTTCTGTCCGTGTGCACGATGCAGCTATGCAAGATTATATCTTTTCTCGCATCCTGCAGGTCAGTGTCGCGGGTTCGAAAGTTATTGATTGATTGAATTCTGATTTCATTTTACGCAGCTAAACGACGCGGAAAAAGCCCCTTTCCAACATCTCTTGCATGCTCTGCAATGTGGTGCACCGCCGCATGGTGGAATTGCGCTCGGTATTGACATTTCTTCTAGACTCTCGCCAGAGCCTCCTTGCTTACGTTCTGTGTTCTAGGCTTCGACCGAATGATGGCAATGCTTTGCAACACCCAATCCATACGCGATGTGATCGCCTTCCCAAAAACAAGCACTGGGGCTGACCTTCTTTTCAGAAGCCCTGCACCCATAAGCAACGAAGTGCTGTATCAGTATGGTATCCAGCCACGGTCGACTACATAATTTTAGAGTAGAGTATAGTTAGCGAGACGGTCCGAACAATAGGTAAGATATAAACAGGGATACATGAAGCACTACACAAGTAGGTGTGCGCTATGAGACTGCCGGCACGAGAGTAACTCGAGGTGTCTCGTCAGGCTCGTCAGGCTCGTCAGGTGGGTCTGTTCTTCGATCTGGAGGAAGCTCTGTCTGGAAGTACGAATGTCGAGGTGTCGTAGACTCTCCCTCCTCCGTGTCGCTGGTGTTATAATAGGGTGATTGACCATATGCGGAAGACCATTCGTATTGTTGCTGTTGCCCGGGATCTGACGGAATCGAGGTTCCGTTCATCGCCGTTGTCCGTTGCGGATATCCTGGCGTATCGGGGTATGCATTCTCATGGTTTGTACGAGCTTCGTCGATGACAGACAGCACGCTTCGCAACTTGGAATCTGCCTTGCGTTGGCCGGCGGAGGGTGGTGTCGAATGTCTACGTAATATGGTTGGCGGGGAGACGGATCGAGGGGGGCTTGAGGTCGGTGAGGGATCACCCGCCCATTCAGTTAACTCGGATGGGTATACCGCTCCATTGCTGGTGTGTGGAAGCCAGGAGGTAATCTTGTCAGAGGGCGTAGCTTCCGCGGAGTCAAGCTCCGAATGGCCTGTGATGGGACTGGGGGATGACGACTGTGTCGTCATAATCGACAGCGGTGCCAGGATGCTGAAAATTTGGTCCTCGGCCTGTGGAGGGCCGTAGGAGTCGAATGGATCAGGCACGGATTGCAGCATGGGCTCGATAATGGGATCTGAACTGAAAAGTCAGGTTAGACTGTTGTATATGGACATAGTGGACCTGCCTGGAGCGTACGCTTTGGCCGTGAACCTATCAAAGACGTCCATCGTGGAGCGAACGACTACGCAGGCCTGGAAATATGTTAGAATATGTATAAACCAGATCATTCTCATCGCAAGCCCACCTTGCCCTGCACTACTTCCCAGACCTGCTCCTCATGCTCGACTATCTCATGATAATGGGATACCTTCATGTTATCAAGGTCGTCCACTTGTCGCTGGAGCACAGTCAACGCTTCCCGAAAGCTCTGAAGGTCTGGGAAGGTCAGCTGGCGAGATAAAACCAGAGATAAAATTCAGGACGCACTCCTCTCTTGTCTGTTCATGCTCCGTTTCTCCGTGTCCCGAATGACCTGGCTTTTTTCTCGGATAGCACGTTCATACTGACGCCTGAACGATCCTGAACATATCTTAGATTTAAGTGAGCAGGACCAAGTGTGCAGCTCCCAATACGTACGTCAATAACTGGTGCGATACGTGTCTAGATGCTGGTGCAACGGCTTCTCGAACTTCTTCTCGATAACTTCCGCCTATTTGATATCATCCAGATCTGCAAGGTATTTATGAAGATGAGCGACATACCAGAAGGTGCCAATGATTGCCCATGAGATGGTGAAGTCCTGAAGTAGCTTGCAGCCGCGCCGATGCCTCATATGACGGTCCCTTGAGCCTGATAGAACTAATGAATTATGTTACTGCAGTCTGAGAGTCAGTACACGTACCCACTACACTTCTCCATCGCATCTGCGAAAGCAGCCGTGGCCTTGGACATTGTCATGAGCGCCGCCCGGTAGTCAGCGCTTGTGTCCATCAACTGTGAGAAACCAGTGAATAACAGCCCAGTAGCTTCACATACGTCGGACCTGCTTACATCTTCGTACGCCTGCAGACTAGCCTTTAGATTCGCTCTTGTGATTATCTTCTCTGGGCCGTTGGGGCCAAAGTTCATGGTTGATACATTCGTGGTGTCAGAGAAGGTGGGCGACTGGGGGCTCCGGCGACGATTTGCGCCTGTTGGAGCCGAAGGTTAGGGCACGGAGGGAACGAGGTCGACTCGGCATTGGTCAAGTTAGAGACATGCGGGTGGAGGGATGGGTGCAAGCAGCGCAGCCATGTCTGACTATGTTTAGATCGTTCTCAATTTGGCACTCTTCACATCCGAAATGCATTGGCAGTGATACCGTGTTCTCGCATTGATTAACTCGTCTTGAGAACCAGCTGCACAGAGCATATTCAGACAGACAGACAGATGTCCGCAGAAAATGGCCATCCATGAGGATTCTCGATCACGCGCCAGGGCCTTCGATACAAGACATATTTACTCCTTAATCCTCTCTATTATGGTGTGCGGCGCGCTACACTATGCCAACAAAATGTATGTAGTGATATAAGCTGCTCTTCCGGGTAACGTATCGTAGTCGTCTGGAGCGTGAGGCTGTGTTAAGGACGGGCGGCTGACTGGTTTGTAACGTCCTAGGATGCATAAGGATCAAGCTCTGCTCAGACTTGTTAACAAGGAGATAGACAGGGGGGACAGGGCAGAATACACGCACAATTATCACTTCCTTCCACCTGCTATCATGCTCATCTTCTCCGGTGAATCCCTCAAGTAGAACAACTTCGCTCTCCGCATCCTCCCACCAGGTGGTTTTTGAAGCACCTTGATATCCTTCACGTGCGGAGAGTTCACAAAGAACTGCATTTCGACGCCAGTCCTTTGAATGATGTTTCGGAGGAGGATGGAGGTGTCAAGTCCACGCCGTCGGATTCCCATAAGAACTCCAGTAAAAGTGGCCGGCGCGTGCTCGAGGGTGAGTTGCAGGATGGACCCCGGGAGAATTTGATTCGGGGAGTGTCTTGAAAACAGGGTGCGGAACATCTCCTGCTTTGCAGGAGTCGGAATGGACTTTTGGAGGTGCTTGCATGAGGCCTTTGCCCTCACGCAGGGCCTTCGGAGGCGTAACAAATGGTGGTGTGGGGATTAATGCAGTCTTGGAGAATGGATACGTTGCAGCTTGAGAACGTGCGGCTGTGGACATTGGCCTTACAGCCGTTCTGCAGAGGTTCAGCATTTTGGTGGAAGCTGAGATGACCGGCGGAGGCAAGTTCTCGCGTCTGTCACGTCGGCTACTCCCGACGCAAAATTCGATCACTCCAGAGGTCGTTCTTTCGAACGATTTTATTTATGCTACTGGGATCTTGTACAGAGAAAGAAAACGAGTAAAGATGTATAGCGTAGGTAAGATAAGGAGGAAGAATCCGAAGCAGGGACAGTAAATGTTTTAGGTCGGGTTCAGTATCCCCGTCCTCGCCCTCTGAAATACCATGAGAATCCGCAGCAATGAGTTATCATCCGGCGAGCTCACCTGCCGCGTCCCCTGCCATAGGGGCTATAACCTGAATATCCCCTATAGCCTCCCCTGTATCCCCCACGGGACCCACCTCGTCCCCGTCCACGGTTAAAACCAGGAATGTTCGTTCGCTTGGCGGTCACCTTTATTCCATGAAACAAGCAAGTCAGAATCCCGATTCCAATACCAGATTCATGCAATTCGCACCTTGATAAGCCTGCCGCGGAACAATGAGTTGTCCATCGCGACTGCGGCGTCAATGTGTTCAGGTTCTGCGAACTCCACATAGGCATATCTAAGAACGGATGCCGAATCAACCTTGCGTTCATTTGAGAAGGATGCAGGAGGACTCACCCTCTCGGGTGACCTGTAAACTTGTCGCAGAGTATCGTCACTCGGTTGATTGTGCCGCAGGCTTGGAAGTGGACCTGTATTTCTTCCGGTGTCGCGCTATAGTCGACCTGTGCACAGGAATGTGGGGAGGTTTGTTAATCTCGGTCTCTGGATTGGGGCGGGGTGTGATATACATTCCCAACATAGACACTCCTGGTATCCGCCTGGGTTTTGTCCTCCTCAGTTTCCATTGGCACACCGTCCTCGCCCTCTGCCGCATTGCTGGCCTCCTCGGCTGCGGCCTGTAGTTCGCGCAGTTTTTTGGCCTCTTTTTCCATCTCGGCCACCCTTTGCTTCATGAGCATAATTTCCTAAAAATCGACATTAGTTAATAACAGAGCAAAAGCTCAATAATCTGCACACCTTTGACTCCGCCTCCTCTCCATCATCAACAATAGAGTCGCCGCCCTCGTTCGTCGGTTGCAGTGTGGTTTCGACGTCGGCCATACGAACAAGCTTGTGGAGGACAGGTCAAATCTTGTGTGAATCCAAACAACAGCACGTGGATGACATGATGGTGGCTGTGCCTCAGTCACACTTTTTAATGCTGTTGCTCGACTTCCAGTTCCCCCTCAATTCCGAGTCGTTGAGTGGTGGCATCATCAAAGTTAAGTGTAGCCCATGTGCGCGTGTGTCCCTAGGAAGGAAGCCAAGGGAGCATTTGAGGACGATCAGAACGCTCCCAGGTGAATCCACACCTGATCTTGAGGCGCATTGTAAGCGGTGTGCACCATCCAGAAGCATCTCTGCCATCCTCTTATGGAAGAGCGTCACTCTCGGAAGGGCCTTGTCCATACGGTCATCTATGAATCATGCCCAACCACTGATCACCATCTCCCCAATTGCAATAAGGGGAAACCCCAGATTTCCCTGATTCCCATAGGGGTTGCACTTATTATTGGCGACATGTACCCATTGTCATCCTCGAATTAGTCTACAAGGAAGAAAATTGGGAGGTCAACTTTTTCATGAAAGGAGCAGCATGCCAACAATAATCGGAATTTTCTGCAGGGATGTTAATGGACGCCAATGTACCCTTGCCGAGCTTGACAGCCGCTTGGGCTGGGCGGAGGTCGGCGGCTTGGTGCCATCGTGATCAGGGTGTGATCTATGACAAAGTTTATGGGATTCCTCAATATAAAGGGCTCGATTGAAAAAGGACGCCTATACCTTTTTACGAGTTAGAGCGCAGCGCCGTCTTTCGAGGATCAGTCGTACCCCCTCCAAAAGAAAGGCGCACAAAACCGTCCACGGTCCGAGGTGGCAAAAGCACGTGGTGTCTCATTCATTACGCTCTAACATTCTTGCACCTTGGTCCTTGTCTTGCACATCGACATCTACTCTGCCCCTTTTCGATTAATGGCCAAAGGAGACGACTCAACCTCTATGACCCAGCAATCGAAAAAGAAACGCAACGACGACGACGCAGGACCACCCGATGCAGGCCAGAAACCAATCCAGCTGCAGCGCAGGCGGGTCTGGCGAGCATGTGAGAGTTGTAGGTTCGTCTCTTCCCCTACCACATATCGCTTTGCCTAAACTTTCCTGACAATTGCCTTCGTTCATGCTTCCAGACGCAAGAAGATCAAGTGCGATGGATGTGAACCGACCTGTTCCCAGTGTTCGATGTCTGGATCCCAATGCACGTGGTTGCAAACAAAAGACAGAGCTGCTCTGAGCCGCCAGTATGTCTTTGCGCCTTTCTATTCTACGGTGACGGCTCTAACGATACCACAGCTATGTGCAGGAGCTTGAGGCCCGTTTGCTCCACATGGAATCCCTCTTTTCGCAGATCGCCCCTGTGCTAGAGCAGATAGGCCCATCGGCCAATGGCGCTGTCCCAGGTTCTTCCAATGGTGCTCCAGCACTTGGACATGAACCCAACGACCTTGTCGTACCTGTGATACGGGCGATACCACCCAAGGAAATACTATCCGAGCCTTCTACACCCATCAAAGCCGAGGATGATGTTACTGAATCTTTCGGGCAGCTCGCGCTTGATGAGTATGGCCACATGAGGTGGATAGGCGGCTCTTCCACGATGTCCTTAATTCAATCATTCCGGGCTTTGACATCCTCTCCTCTTCATCGCATCTCACCGATGGAAGAGGACCCGCACGGCCCAGGCCCAAGTGTCAACAAAATATATTTTCCGGCTTCCGTCTTCTTTGGTAAAGTGCAAGCACTCCCAGGACCAGAAGAAGTGGAGTACCCTGAGCGGGACCTTGCGGACAAGCTGGTGTGTGTTGTACTTCCGCTATGTAGGCGGCCGAGCTGACCTGACCAATAGATTGAAGCGTACTTCTCGCGCTGCCATTTTCTCATGCCAGTCCTTGACAAACCAACGTTCTTACGGCAGTACAACACAATAATGGACAATAAAAAGGACCAAGCTCTTGTCCGCTCTGAGGCCGCCTTTCTTTGTGTCCTTTTCGCAGTATTTGCCTGCGCCGCCCACCTTGTCCAAGATAGTCGTCTCACGACTGGTGAACGCAGCGATGATGGTGGAATGGGCATGGTGTATTACGAACGGTATGTGCTACTCCAGGTACGATGCTTGAGATGCTTATCGCCGCGCCAACCGCAGGGCTCTGATATTGCAATACATCAGCCATGCCAACACGCAAATTGCGCATGTCCAATGTTTCATTTTAATGTCCTCTTTTCTCTGCTCCATCAACTGCCTGCCCCAAGCGTGGATAGTAATCGGACAAGCGGTCCGTACTGGTCAAGACCTCGGTCTTCACGTAAGTTACTCCATTAATGTGGTTACCGATGACGATTGACCTGCTTGTTAGCGATCCCCCCGTCGGCTTCTCATAACCCCCATCGAAAAGGAAACTCGGAGAAAGATATGGTGGGGTGTCTACACGTTGGACAGGATGCTTGCACTTGCTCTTGGTCGGCCGCTCGGAGTTAACGACTCCGACTGTGACGTCGAACAGCCTGCGGAGGTTGATGACGATCATCTCGCAGAATATTTCAGCGGTGCTACCATGAGTCAGCGACAGCCATCACTCATGGCCGGTTCGGTTGCTCTGAATACTCTTTACGAGATCGGTGGCCGAGTACTTCGTCAGGTTTATGCCCTCGACATTTGTCGAGAACAACTTAGAGCCCGAGAAGAAGGCAGAGCTGCAACGGACTGTGGAGTCTCTCGATGATGAGCTTACGAAGTGGTGCGAGGATTTACCTGCTGTATTCAAGTCGCAGTCCGATACGGATGAGCAAGTGTCCATGGGCGCTGTCCTCTGTAGCCACTACTACTCGATCTTGACGACTCTCCATCGGAACCTTCTTCCTGTTAGACGCGATCAACCCCAGCCAATGACGGCGAAGTCAACGGCCAAGGCGGTTTCTTCGGCTCGCTCATGTATCCGCCTGGCGCCCTCCATGAAGCATGTCGTACCGCCTTCCCACCATCTCGCGTTCTTCATACAACATCTATTCAGTTCTGCGGTTATTCTGTTGCTCTATGCCATGCATGCATCAGAACCGCGTGCTGCCACAGCTGCGATGGACGAAGCGAGGAGCTCTTTAGCTGCCCTTGAATCCTGGGAGGGACAGTGGCCGGGTGCTAAGAAGTGCAAGGAGCTACTCGTTGAGCTCACCAACACGGCCAATCAAGCTATTGCTCAGGCCAACAAGCTGTCTCAGGCTACTCCTACCGCTTCTTCTCCTGCCGGTGTGCCAGCGCGTCGCCGCTCGGTTACAATTGCGACTGCTACTACAATACCAGGACGTGTCGTGGTCAAAGGACGCTCAAGAAGGAATCAATCGCGGGACCCGAGCACCTCTTCACGCCGTATGGCGGCTGTATCTCCCTACCGTGTAGATTGTAAGTGGTTCTTACCGAAATGACAAGATCTTTTCTCACATCGGTTATGCGTAGCAGCGGAGAGGGCTAGATCCACATCGCGTAGACGTCATGATGATGATGCAATTGATCGACCAGGTCGGCCATACTACCAGACTTTTGCCAGTTCAGCGTCAGCCACAGGTGCTCCTAGTCCCCATAGTTCACCATCTTCTGTGAACCTGCCTTCGCCATCGATGTCGGTAGTTGAGCAACCACCAGAACCGAGCCCCAGTAGCTCAAATGCCACCTCCTTCAAATTTGCATCATCACCAGTATCGACAGCGCAGCAGCCATCGCCACCGCGGTTCGAATACGAATATGGCCTACAGTCGAGCCCTCTGGCACACTCCAATCCCAACCCATGGAATGGAGGCGAAGAGCAGCGATCCACTGGACTGGAAATGTACGCTTCAGAGGCGGCGCTGTACCCTAACTCGTATGGTTACTCGTCGCCGCTTGACGTGTATCCTGGGTATGATAATACAGACCTGATGGCTGGACTATCTGTAACGCCGCCATCCTCCTTTCCTACGACGGGGCTCCCCTTCCGTGGCCTGGACTTCATCAGGAACTATAACCCAGGTGGGTATCCCAGCAATGATCAGGATGTTCTTTGGCAAAGCTATGATCCAGGCGCATTCGGGTACGACCCAGATTTGCCCTTTAATATAGGTGACCATACCCTCGATTTGTCGAGCCACCCATCTTGAATGCTTGAATGTACGCATGCTTCCACATCCGGATCCGGACTATACTCATCCTGAATACCTACATTGTACTGTACTTGCTTGTATCTTTATGCAATTGGAAGAGCTGCTACGATTGTTTTTATAACTTCCCTACTATACGTAACGTTCTGGGTGCGAACTTGTAATACATGTTCTACATGGTTTTAGGAGATCTAGATGTGGTCGGAAAACATAACACCGGTCTGATGCGCGAATGGGGTGTGGTCATCCGGGTGTCGAGGTTGCCGGACTTTCCCCAGGTTACTTAAGGATGCATTCTCCCCACCATCATACGCTGAATCCACCAGCCCATCTCCAATATGGCTCCCCACCCTATCGTCGAATACACCTCAGAGGCCTCGTGGGCTATGGTATGTGCATTACAAAATTGATGCACCAGTTTGGAAACTAAGGGTGTGCAAAGATTGAGGACAAGTTCTCCCCCTATGCGAAGGAAACTCTTGCCAAACTCATCACATTCATGGAAGTACGTGAACCTGAACCAGGGCAGGGATGCATAACTAATATCATATACTAGGAAGAGATACTTCCCGCCAGCAAGCTTGCACACGCGCAGCTGCCCACTGACCCTGAGGACGCGGTGGAAGACCGTTATTCCGGTGATCGCAGAGCTCAAGAGAAAGCAAAGAAGCTCGGGCTCTGGAATCTCTTCCTTAGCAAGGCGCACTACCCGGAGCACGGTGTGCCCCTCAGCCAATCTAGAGGTGCGTATGGCTCGCCGGTCTGAGATGCGCTGGTGATTCGACTGACTTCGACGCGTAGTACGCTGTGATGGCTGAGATCCTAGGTCGTGGCGGACATATGGCCCCGGAGGTCGTGAACTGCTCTGCTCCTGACACGGGCAATATGGGTATGTGTACCCCATTCCACGCGCCGCACCTCCTCTAATGGTCTTCGCAGAGGTATTGGCACGCTATGGATCACCAGAGCAGCAGAAGAAGTGGCTGGTACCGCTGCTGAATGGTGAAATTCGCTCGGCATTCGCGATGACTGAAAAGAACGGTGCGTATATTGTGCGGCGTCTTCAGCTTTTCTGGATGTCTCATGCGTTTCTCCGTTATAGTCGCGTCTTCTGATGCAACCAATATTCAAACATCGATCAGGAGAGAGGGTGACGAGATTGTGGTTAATGGACACAAATGGTGAGTCTAACAGTTCTAATATTGTGGAGGGACTGAGGGCTCATGTAGGTTGATGACAATAGGTGGATTAGCGGTGCAGGGGATCCGAGAACCAAACTCCACCTTGTCATGGGAAAGAGCGACCCAGGCAACTAAAAGCAGCTACAACCAGCAGAGTGTCGTGATTGTGCCTGCCGACGCACCTGGCGTCAAAATCATTCGACCCATGCACGTATTTGGGTATGATGATGCTCCAGAGGGACACTGCTGAGATCATCTATGAGAACGTTCGTATTCCCTTGGGAAATCTGGTTTTGGGCTGGGGACGTGGCTTCGAAATCATTCAAGGGCGCCTCGGGTTGGTAAGGTACTTCCTAGCGGAGACGAAGACTGACCACCTTCTTCTTTCAGGCCTGGACGGATTCATCACTGCATGCGCAGTATCGGCGCGGCACAGGCGGCGTTGGATTTGATGCTTCAGCGAGTGACTGATCCTGGACGGAAGACGTTCGGGAAGTACCTCTATGAACACGGTATGCATGATTCTACCATATAGTCTTTATTTTATTGAGGATTCTTTTGAAAAGGTTCCGTTGTTGCGGACATTGCGAAGTCAAGGGCCGAGATCGAAGCTGGACGACTCTAGTTCTGAGTGCTGCTCTTCAGGTTAGTTCTCTTCACATTGACTCACTTGTCCGCAACTAAACCTTCGCTAGATTGACAAATACAAGGCGAAGGGTGCTCTGAAGGAGATTGGAATTGCAAAAGTGCGTTATTCTACAATCACCAGTGTCTAATAAAACCGAGTCTCATGATGCCACTAGTTCGTTGTCCCTTCCATGGCCCTGCAAGTCATCGACCGGGCAATCCAATCTTTCGGTGCCGAGGGTGTGTCCCAAGATACCGAACTTGCTGCAAGATGGGCAGGATTGCGCACTCTGCGCATTGCCGATGTACGTCTTGTTCTGCACACTTTCTGTTTCAAAGCTGACGTCGATCACAGGGACCGGATGCTGTTCGTACACTCAAGTTCTTGTGAATTCCTCACTAACATTTTTCACAGGTTCACATCCAACAAGTTGGGCAACGGGAACTTAAGCGTGCACCTCGCTTGACCCAGAAGGCCGCAGAGCGCAAGAGGAGGGAAAGTGCACTCCTTGAAAAGGCTGGTTTCAAGGCCCGTCTGTAGTTTATCGTCGGAATATTTAGTATATATTATGCTTGAGATATAGACCCGGAATTTAGAACTTTCAAGTCGCGTTGATAGTTGTTTGCACCTGTCGGCTGTAAGTCAATTTGCCAAGCAGACTCGGACTCGTCTCGAACGCCAATGTCCTTCTCGATGATCATTACAACAGCGTCTCCATGTAGGAGGCATAATTCGGCGACTATGTGTCCACGAAAGCCACGAAATCAAAACCCAAGCGCACACTACCAGACGAAAAAGTTACACGCGCTGATTGCCCTCTACCACCAAGCCGACACCTTCATCACGCCCGAAAACCTTTCGCAGCGCATAGACGCCGCCTTCGTGGCAACCTCTGAACCTCGACTTAAGGGCTTCGCTTCCCTCCGTGAAAGATCTGCAAGTTTCTCTCGCCGACCAACGAAAGGCGCCAAAAATATCCGAGTGGGACCGGGAGACGCTCATGGACCGCACGCCGGGGGTCACAGACTACCGCGACACATATCAGAAGTGGAGTGGGGTGAAGACAGGGAGGGAGTTGAAGGTGGTTGAGGCATTGTATGGGGTCAATGCGACGAAGCTGGGTACTACGCTCCCCGGTCTGGATGTTTTGAGGGAGGCAGCTGCGAACAAGACGATTCCGCCACCTTTGGCACCGGATGATTTACAGGGATTCTTGGAGGCAGAGCCGATGGAGATTCCTAAAAATTGATACCAGGTCAGCCGCTGAACAGCTTCTTACATGGCTTTGCTAACTTATGTTCAGACACTCACACCAAGAGTTGTATCATTCCAGCCTAACCTGCATATATATCCCATCTCATCTCCTCTCCTCTCCCGTTCGCTTCGTATAAGGGAATGGCTTCTGGGGATGACCACATACAAGTTCAAGAGTACACTACACTGTCACCCATGTCTAACTGGTTAATCCTATTGCTTTCGACAACATCTCTTCACATGGTCTCGAGAACAGGACGTCGGCCTTGGTCGGCCTCCTCACCACCAGGGGAACGTTCAAGATTAGAAATGGCAACTTTGCCGCCATTCTCTTTGACATCAGAGGCGTAGCCAGCAACTGGGTATACCTACTGGACCTTGTGAACGAGTATTTGATATACTAGCACCTGATTTACTTACCGTCCATGATGTCCCAACGACAAGGCATAGGTCGGCCTTGTCGACCAGCTTCTCAATGACATACAAATGAACAGGTATTTCTTCGGACCAGACAACCACGGGGTGTGCTAAGGCGCCACACCTAGAGCAGCATGGGAGGTCCGCAACAGGTTTGGAGCGACAGAGTAATAAAGGAATCGTTGTGGAAGGAAAGACCATCGGCGAAATGCACTTGGTTGGCGGTTCACAACACGATGATGCCCTAAAAGGCAGGGTTTAACGCGGATCCACGAAGTTACCCCCGCGAAGTACAATCAACATGGGTGATCGATCCAGGATGAGGACGATAGTGTTAAAGGGAACGGCGAAGATGAGTGATGAGCGTGTTAGACTCAGCTGAGCACAATTTGGTGTTCATTATACTGGCATCAGCGAATAACCCTAAAGAATACTATAACAAAGACATAAACAGTTAACAGCCGTGACGGTATTAATCTTCATCATCAAAATCCTGAGGCGGTATACGTCCGAGGAACGATTCGTCAAGTGCGCCTGTCGCGGTATGTACATCAGCCGACTATGCATCAAGACAAATTCAAGCGAGACTTACGCCCAACACTGCTCGAGTGTTTCCCCCTATAAGCCGAGACGACAGGGCTAGGGGTCGAATGGAATGCCATCGTCGAGGTTGATGACGCCATGGTGTTCGTCGAGGAGGCGGGCACCGATGGGTATTGCATCACCCGTGAAGGTGTGGAGAGAGGAGAGGCTGGGTACTTTAATGCTGATGCAGAGAAAGATGCCGACTGAGAGGTCGAGAAGGATTTTTGAAGTTGAGGGCTCGACTAGCAGGAAGCGTTAATGCTGGCAAGAGTTATTCCAAAAGAAATAGGGGCGTACGTTTGGTGAAAGGATCGTGAATGGTCGTTTTGAAGTGGGTGTAGTCTGGAAAACGGTCTTTGACCTGGCAGGCGTTGGCGGAGGTGCTGGTCGAGGGTATCTGACCGCGTATACGCCCTCGAGAATGTTGAAGGTAAGCACTGTGGCAAAAGTTACCTCTTTTCCGTCTTATAAGTAGGAATTCAAGGGGATGTCTGCGATGCCACTCACCAGCAATACAAAACCACCGGTACAACCAATCCGTCGCCCATCTTTCCGATTTTCTCGAACTCGAGACAGTCCATACCGCGCTCTGCAGCGTCGGGAGGGGAAGCAGGTTCGAGAAGATGAATAAGAGCAGGAGACAGAACGCATTGACGCGGATCCTCTGGAGGGCCTCTGCTCGATGTGGCTTGAAGTGGTTTGACACGGCTTGGAACAGGGATGTAATGGTAGACTTTGACCCAGCCATCTATAAATGCGAGGACAGTCGCGTACGAGGAATATGGGAGAGGCTAATAGTAAGGAGACTTGCGAAGGCGGGGGGCTGCTGCAGGCGAGGATTCGGGAAAATGGATCAGCACGTGATCGCCAGAACCAAATGCAGAAGCCGGACCGGAGCAGCCGTTTCCCCTCTTCGACGGTTCGACCTTGCTCTCCCCGCCCCCATCCTGTTCCAATTCCTCCTACGTTTACAACAAGTCATTCTAGGATGTAAAACAACTACAGATTTGATGTTACAACGGCGCTTCCAGCTGAATTTCATCTCCCCTGTGGGGACCAACTGCCAGCCCTCCCACCCCGTAGCTGTGTTTGTATGCTCGATTTTGGCCAACGCTACAGCTGATGTCGCTACTGCGATAGATGACTTTACTGCATCGCATTCAGGCTGGTCACCTCAATTCCCGTCAGACAGAAAATGCAGACAAATGGACAATGTTCTGAATCTCTGAGTCTACGGGCCGCTTCCGAGTCTGCTTACCGTTTCCAGTTTGAACTACCCATTAAGTACACACCCACGACGTTCGCACTTGGCTTTGTTATGTTGACTATTACTCTCCCACTTCAAGGGTCAGATTACAGGGGCAGTCCTGTCGAACTGCAAGGCGGACCTGTGAACACCTTGCCTGTCATATCTGTGTCCACGGCACTCCGGGGTTGACTGAACGATATCCTTTTATCCTAATCAAACTTTTGCCGTTTGTTGTGATCCTGGTCCAGGAACGATTCCCCAGATCAGCTGGTTTGAATCTGGTGGCGGGCAAAAGTGCCTCGTACTTAATGGTACGTACACCAGTGCCTTGAGTATTGATCTTGACCGATAATCATTTGGTTGTTAGGTGCCATGAATGACACCGATCCAACGCTCGGGACCGAACGGCACTCTCAGTTTTGCTTCGTTTCAGACCTGGAAAATTCTTATCGCTGTTGCTTTATCGTGACCTTGTGCCCTTCTAGGCACTAGTGGATATACCTCCACCCGGGCCAGTGTACTTCTGGGAACCTTCGAAACCTTCAAGTTTTATCTCTACGACAATTATTTCTGCGCGAATAGATTCCGACCGCATTCGAGGGGCAAACATCTATTCGAAGCTCGTCCTCGGACATCATCAGACTCGGGGTACCAAGATCAGTCAGGAACACGAAAGTCGCGTGCTGTGCGATGATTTTTCGCATGTCAGCCCGTGGCATCGCAGGTAAGATTCAGTGCTCACCTCTACATACTCCATTAAGCTAATACGCAGTGGCTGTCTCAGTAGGGGCCGTGGTCTCCGTGTCGCTGATGCTTGGGCCTTGACTAAAGTAAGAAGGTGAGTTTTGCGCTTGATGCTTAATGGAACAGTACTGACGTCCACACAACCGTAGTGGTCCTGTCTACCAAGTACGGGGATTCGGGGATGATGGTGTGATATATCCTTTCCGCGGTGATGACATTTGCATCCTGCGCGCCGACCTATTGGCAACCATGAGCTGAATACTCTGCGACTGGTGAAATAAACTCACTGTCTTCAAGAGTGCGAGGGCAGAAACAAGGAGGAAGGATGTGGGGAAGAACATGGTACGGTCAAGGAATATGGTGACTGTGCGACGAGTTATATCTGCCCTAGATTTCCGACGAACGCTCTATGACATCAGGGGCGTTATCAGGTCCTGCCAAGGGATGAGTATACATCGTCCGGCATCTGGACACTCCCAAAAACAGCTTAGGGCATTGAAAATCATGGTTCTATCGCCTAGCATCCAGAGCGGAACGACCGGCCGTCAACTTTTTGAGGCTTGTGGAGCATGGACGTCCTCTGAGCTCTCGCATCTTATCGACTGTGCATTCGACCGGCCTTTGATTCTTTGGGTAGACCTTGGTGTTTGAGCGGAGGGGCAAGAGTTTCTCTGCTTTCCAAAGTACATGTCACGGTGGGGCCCGACGCCAGCGTGGTCATTGAGAACGAGGACATTATCTCCAATGGCTTCAATCGATCGTGCGCTATTTTCATCGAATCCTCGACCGACTTTACGAACTTTTGGTTCGTCTAAGCGCCGTGCTAGCGGAGAGTACTCCATTGACGCCAGGTGGTCCCTTATCACAATAACGGGACCTTTTTTCCGGACCTGACTTGAACGTTGAACGTTGAACCTTCGACCCTCTTCAACCTCATACCTTGATGATAATACACCCGCCTTCTCCTTTCAGTTCTATTTCCAGTTCTCCTTTCGAATCGACCGCCCCAGGAGTTCATGCGCGACATTACGAAATGGAGTTCTGGCGCTGACAGATGGCTTCAACTCAATGTTCAATTCCCCATGCGACAGATGCGCCTGTAGACTCGGGGGATGGGTAACAATATATCTAATTTATTCCTTCCGCATGATTCAGTGAAACAACACCTGGGTTATGTGGCTGACGAGGGGATCAACGCTGATCAACAGTAACAGTTGCGTTTGTCATATTTCCGTATAGGGTTCTGCTGCGGAAACGCGTCTTCAATTCACACAAGACACGGAGAGGATTTGCCGAGGTTCTCGTCGAGAAGATCATTCATCAAACATCTAAAGTTCTCCTGTAAGCACGTTCCTGCCACGCTCCTATCCAGTGTCGTATGACGCTGTCAGGCTGCCTTTCGGGTGGAGGAATAGCATTGTTGTCTTTCAAAATGTTGATGATAGACCGAATCTGTCTGTGGCTGTAATAGCTATCACGCAAGTGATGATAATTGGCGCCGCCTCTGACCCTCTCGCCATCCCTAATAGATCCCATACATCCAAGAAATGATCAATATGTCAACACTGCCCCTCGAAGGTTCGATGCATATTACTTATTCTGAATGGACTTATGTTTGAACCTTGGCGCTTACAGAGCTCGAATTTGACTTCTCGGAGAGTTCCAACTTCGGGGACGTTCAACGATCTAATAAAACGAAGCGATAAGGACATATGACTTCTATGTATCCTGTACGTTCCATCTACATGTGTATTGAGGCCTTCTCTGAGAACTAGTATACATTACAGTCTACCCAAATCTGCATTCCCTATCATACGTGGTACAGCTTTGGTCGAAGCTACGCTGACGCGGTCTGGGTAGGAGTTGAAGTCTCCGTATCAACGATACTCGAACTTTGCCTAGAACAAGAGGTCAGATACGCTGCGAAATCGATGCTTGCTTAAGCTTGCTTACGTCCAAACAATAGTCGTCGTTCTATCTACCAAATAGGGAGATTGAGCGATAACGGTGTGGAATACTCTCTCGGCAGTTATCACATTCAGCGGTGTGTCGACGGCTCCCGCCTGTACCATCGTAAGCCGAGTTTCTTGTAATGCCCAACGCAAGAGATACTCACCACAGAAAGAAGTGCGAAAACGGAAAGAATTGCTAGTGGTGCTGTGAACGTAAACATGGTGGTAGTCTTGGGGGGCGAGAGGAGATGGTGGCAAATCGGGAATGATCCAGATATAAAACGACCACCGACCGGGAGAGTCCATTACGTTACGGCACCAAGCGCTCTTTACGAGACGAACTGTTCCTTGTTCTCATGGGATCTGTCAAAACACATCTTCTCAGGTACGACGCGACCTTCGGACCACTTAATATGTCCATCCCGACAAGAGCTGTCATCCTGTCTGTTGTGGCACATCGCCGAATTCGATTATCGCCGCTCACTTCTGGATGCCGGTAAGATACATTCTCGCAAGGCGTACGCGTCCCCTTCTTACCACGGCATTGGTCGATGAACAGGTACTGGTCAAGGAACAGTTTCTTGATCCCCATGGAAGTATCCGACCATCCACTCAATACAAGCCTCGGAATACATCAGTCATGCCCCGGTATCCAGGATCAAGGTCAGTGCCGTCCAATTCTAGACATATCATGTCGCTGACTGACATTTCATGGTATAAAGGGACTTGGGGCTGAGCTTTGCTTCCGACACTAGCGGGTTTCTCTCCTTCAAGGTGTCGCTGATTATGCGTTCAACGACGGTTTTCTTCCTCTCCTTGTTCTCAAGTGTATATTGTGGCATCGGGCCAAGCGCCGATCTTCACATCGTGAACAAGAATATCGCTCCAGATGGTTTCACTCGATCGTATGACCATGCCTGTTACCGTTTAGTGCGCAGATTGACCCATCTCGTTCAGTGCCGTACTTGCTGGTAGTACAGCAGCAAATGCCAATTTCCCTGGTCCCCTCATTACCGGTTTCAAGGTAAGACGATTTTTTCTGCGACGAGTGTTTGGAACACAGTTGAAACGTTCTATAGGGCAGCACATTCAACTTGAATGTCATCGATTCCCTCGCCGACGCTACGATGTTGAAGGCTACGAGCATTGTTAGTATCTGTCACTCTTTATTTTACGCAGAGGAGCTGACGCTTCGGCTTCTTCAGCATTGGCATGGCTTTTTCCAGGAAGGATCCAGCTGGGCTGATGGTCCAGTCGGCGTTGCACAATGCCCCATAAGCCCCGGACATGCGTTCTTGTACAAGTTCAAGGTTCCGGACCAGGCCGGGACATTTTGGTATCACTCACATTACTGTATGTACGCGCGGTATCGGACTATTCGCGTTCGCTCAATTCTTTTCTTAGCAACTCAATACTGTGACGGATTAAGGGTGCATTTGTTGTTTACGACCTTCTTGACCCTCACAAATCCAAGTAAGGTTTTATCTTCGCTTTGACTTCTGACCGCTTACAATCATTCCTTTGATAGGTACGATATAGATAATGGTGTGTTAGGCTCTTCTGTGTTGACCTGCTGAATATCTAATCCTCCGGCTATCCTCTCAAGACGATACGGTTATCACCTTGGCAGACTGGTATGTTGCCACTTAGTCCTTAAGCGCATCTGTTTCTTATTTTGGTGATCTTCCAGGTATCACACACCAGCACCTTCAGCCGGTCTTGTCCCTACTGCCGACGCGACTCTCATCAATGGAAAAGGACGCTATGCTGGTGGTCCTACTGTGCCTCTCGCTGTCATCAGGGTCGTAAAGGGCCTGCGCTATCGCTTCCGGTTGGTGTCTACCTCGTGTGATCCCAATCATGTTTTCTCTATCGATGGCCACATCATGGTACGTGGTCAACAGCTTTCTCCAGTCTACATGTTACTTACTCCACATCTATTAGACCATCATCGAAGTCGACGGGGTCAACTGTTCAGCCTCTCGATGTCGACTCGATACAAATATACGCTGGACAACGCTATTCATTTGTCCTCAAGGCCGACCAGCCGACTGGTAACTACTGGGTACGCGCCAAGCCTAACATTGGGACCACTACATTCGACGGAGGCGTGAACTCGGCTATCCTCCGCTATCCTCCTCGCTCCTAATGCGGACCCCACCACCACTCAAACGCCTAACTCAAACCCGCTACTTGAAACTAACCTCCACCCTCTCGTCAATCCTGCTGCCCCTGGATTACCAGCTGCGGGGGGTGCTGACGTTGCGCTTAACCTTGCTATCGCATTCGACTTCGCTACCTTCAAGTTCTCCGTAAATGGTGCCACATTTGTCCCGCCCAACGTTCCGGTCTTACTCCAGATCATGAGCGGCGCTCAGAATGCTCAGACTTTGCTCCCGGCTGGAAGTGTTTATGGTTTACCCCCTAACAAGGTTATTGAATTGACGATTCCTGGTGGCGCGGTTGGCAGCCCAGTGAGTACGAATCTTGTTCCTTTCTCTTTTGTCACTAACGTGTTTCCAATTCACCCAGCATCCTTTCCATCTCCACGGTGTATGTTCACTTGCTCATACTTTACGGCGTTGATACTAATTTATAATAGCATACTTTCTCAGTTGTGCGAAGCGCTGGAAGTTCAAGTTACAACTATGCGAACCCTGTCCGTCCTACTTCTGCTGTTCACTTGCTTGACCCTTATGAGATTTTCCAAGGTCCAACGTGATGTAGTTTCTACCGGATTCGCTGGTGATAATGTTACGATTCGTTTCAAGACCGATAATCCTGGGCCATGGATTCTTCATTGGTTCGTTTCTCACTTCCTTTCTGTCTCTCGATCAAAGCTCATCCTGGATCATGACGCTTCAGTCACATCGATTGGCACCTCGAAATGTATGTAATCACGTTTCTCGCCCTCCTCCGTTAATGCCGTCTAATGGTGGCTCTCTCCAGCGGTCTTGCCGTTGTATTTGCGGAAGATATGCCGACTGTGGCCTTGTCGGACCCTCCTAGTATGTTCTCGCCACTGGATTGTGAATACCTTGCTAATTCTTGATTAGCGCCCTGGGATCAACTCTGCCCGACCTTCAACCTCGAGAACCCAGATGCATGACGTGTACTAGTACCTAGCGTCGGTTACAATTCCGACAGTCTGCCAAACAGCAAAGTCAAGGACGATGAACATGTAAAGTTGACACAGGTAGAAATACAAGTTAATGATCACAGTAATTACTTGGAAGCAGCTCTGCATAAGTCATCACATTGCCAATCGCGCGGGCATGGCGGAAAGATAGGCTCTTGGGTGGCCGTAGGGTACCACTCGTGTCGTTGGGGCAGTTGGGGCAGTTGGGTGGCGCAGGGGCGGCGCTCGTTGAAAATAGGCAGACTCAGGCCCGGATTACGTACAGACGTTGCGTCATCGAAATACTCGACCCTGAAGGCCTGACGCGTCCGCCGTGTTCAAAGATCTCATCGGAGGTTAGAAGAGAATCGCACGCCTCACATCTCCCAATTACTTCTTGAGATCCACAGTGTGCGCACAAACGTTCAGGCTACGGTACTTGATCCAGCTATCAATCAAAGCTACGCTGACGCCGCTGTTTGGGTAGGAGTTGGAGTCTCTCTATCAGCAATACTCGAACTTTGCCTACAGAAGCAGGCCAGACACGGTGTTGACTCGGTATTGGCGACCTCACGTCCAAACGATAGTTGTCGTTTTCTCTACCAAGTAGGGAGATTGAGCGATAACGGTGTGGAACACTTTCTCAGCAGTTATCACATTCTGCGGCTCATCGATAGCTCCTGCCTCTACCATGGTCAGCCGAGTTTTCTTGTAATGCCCAACCCAAGAGATATTCAGCACAGAAAGAAGTACGAGGACGGAGACGAGTGCAAGCCGTGCTTCGACCATAAACATAATGGTAGGCTTGGGGGGGTGAGAGGAGATGCTGTCAGAACGGGAACGATCCAGTTTATAGAAGTACTGGCGTCACGGCGGGTCCATAACCTTAGGTACGTCAAGCACCTTTCTCCAAGACAAACCGGTCTCCGTTCTCATGGGATCTGTTGGGCTCATCTTCTCAGGTACAACCCGACATTCGGGCAACTCAATACTTACGTCTATCCCGACGAGAGCTGACATCCTGTCTACTCGAGTATTGTGGCACATCATCAAATCCGACGTTTTACCTCTCGTTTCCTGTATGCCGAGAGGATCCATCCTCATAGGGCATGCGCGTTCCTTGTTAATGTCATCTTGCCCATGTTGGTCCCCTACCGCGAGCGAGGTCGATGAACAGGTACTTGGCCAAGGAACGTCCCTTGATCCCCATGGGGGAGTATTCGACCATTCACTCCATCAAAACCTCGAACATGTCAGCCACGCCCTGGTACACAGGATCAAGGTCGGCCTCGTCCAAATCTAGGCATATCACTGCTCTAGTTGACATTTCATGGTATAAAGGGACTTGGAGGTTGAGCTTTACTTCCAACACCACCGTGATTTCTCTCTATCAAAGAAGTGTCGCTGACGATGCTTTCGACTACGATTTTCTTCCTTTCCTTGCTCTCAAACGTGTATGGTGGCATCGGGCCAAGCGCCAACCTGCATATCGTGAACAAAAACATCGCTCCAGATGGTTTCACTCGATCGTATGATAACGTATGCTTATCTTCCATATACGCACTGACCCATCTCGTTCAGTGCGGTACTTGCTGGTAGTACAGCGACCAATGCCAAGTTCCCGGGGCCCCTTATTACTGGCTTCAAAGTAGGATGGTTTCATCATTACAAGCCGGGTTTTCGAACTGATTCGGGATGGTTTCCAGGGCAGCACATTTAACTTGAACGTCATAGACTCCCTCACCGACAATTCTATGTTGAAGGCAACGAGCATTGTCAGTACCTTTCACTCCTTACATTGGAGCGCCAGAAGTTAACTCTATGACGCTGCAGCACTGGCATGGCTTCTTTCAGCATGAATCCAGTTGGGCTGACGGACCGGTCGGCGTTACGCAGTGTCCCATTAGCCCGGGGCATGCATTCTTGTATAAATTCAAGGTTCCTGATCAGGCTGGGACCTTCTGGTATCACTCGCACTTATGTATGTACCTACTATGCCTGAGTATGCGAGATTGCTCAACTTTTATAGCAACTCAGTACTGTGATGGGCTCAGAGGTGCCTTCGTGGTTTACGACCTGTTTGACCCTCATAGGTTGAGGTAAGAATTTTTGTGTCTCTGTTTGACCCCTCATGAACGCCTCGTTTATCAGATATGATATCGACGATGGTAGGTCGCATTTGGATCCGTGGACTGCAATGGATCTAACCATCGGCTTGCCCCTTTAAGATGATACGGTCATTACATTGGCAGACTGGTATGTTCTCGTAACGTTCCTCCAAGAAGATAGTCGCTTATTTAGGTGAATCCGAAGGTACCACACACCGGCACCCTCCGCGGGCCTCGTTCCTACTCCTGACGCGACTCTGATCAATGGCAAAGGACGCTATGCTGGCGGTCCTACCGTCCCTCTCGCTGTCATCAGGGTTATCAAGGGTCTGCGTTATCGCTTCCGCTTGGTCTCTACGTCCTGTGATCCCAACTACGTTTTTTCCATCGATGGACATATCATGGTAAGTGTCCAGCATTCCTTTCTCCCTTGTTTTAATGCGGTTTCCGACAGACCATCATCGAAGTTGACGGGATCAACGTTCAGCCTCTCGAAGTCGACTCGATAAGAATATTCGCTGGGCAGCGCTATTCCTTCGTCCTCAAGGCCAACCAGCCGATTGGTAACTACTGGGTACGTGCCAAACCTAACATTGGAACGACTACCTTCGACTGGTGGCGTGAACTCGGCTATCCTCCGTTACCTTCTCGCTCCTAACGCGGACCCCACAACCACACAAACGCCCAATTCCAGCCCGATGCTCGAAACCAACCTCCACCCACTAACTAATCCTGCTGCACCCGGCTTACCGATCGCTGGAGGCGCCGACGTGGCCATTAACCTTGCTATTACCTTCGACTTCGCGACTCTCAAGTTTGCCGTCAACGGCGCCACGTTCATCCCACCAACTGCTCCCGTACTACTTCAGATCATGAGCGGGGCTCAGAACGCTCAGAACCTCCTCCCAGCTGGAAGTGTATACGCTTTACCTCCCAATAAGGTCATCGAGCTTACCATTCCTGGTGGCTCTATCGGCAGTCCTGTAAGTGCTAGATAATACCCTACTCCCTTCTCACGTATTCCTAACGCCCTTTCGATTCACGTAGCATCCTTTCCATTTGCATGGTGTATGTCTATTCACGTATCCTTTATGGTGTTGACTCTAATCCATCACAGCATGCCTTCTCCGTTGTGCGAAGTGCGGGAAGTTCGACATACAATTATGCCAATCCTGTACGTCTTGCCACAATTCACCTTAATACCAACCAACATGTCTCCATAGGTTCAACGCGATGTTGTTTCTGCTGGACTGGCTGGAGATAATGTCACAATCCGATTCAAAACGGACAACTGCTGGTCCGTGGGTTCTTCACTGGTCCGTCGTTCTCTTTCCTGTTTTCGAATGACGGCTCGTGCTGAGATTGAATTACTAGCCACATAGATTGGCACTTCGAAATGTAAGTGGATCAACACCGTTATCACACTTTGTCTCATCGTCCTTTTTTTTCTTCTTTTGATTTCCTACAGCGGCCTTGCCGTTGTGTTTGCGGAAGACATACCAACGGTCGGCCAGTCTAACCCGCCGAGTAAGTTCACGCCAGCGGACCGTTTAACTTGTTACTGAGTAGTCGTGCCCAGCGTCTTGGGATGAACTCTGCCCAATATATGACTCTGAGAACCCCGACGGTGGTTCGTAGCGGACGAATTTCTACCCAGAAGCTCAACACCAAGGGTGATGATGAATATCGAGATGTTCGGTGTCATTATTCTCACTTACGTACCATGCCATTGAACAGCCATATAATACAATATAACTATTCCTCTTCTACCGGCTGTCTATCGTCTATGATGCCGCACGAGGTTACTTGCTCCTTGTCGGTAAAGTGCCCCTCAGTCGTTGGATGATTCCTGTAGCAGATCTGTTCTTATCATATCACCTTTTACAGATCTTGGAGACCTATCATTACTGCAGTGCTTTAGAAATTGACGTCCTCCTTTGCCCATGCCGGCTTTCTCCATTGTCTCTTTTTGGGACCTCGGCTTGGAGTCCTCGGTTACCTTCAATTGCATCCGCCAGATCAGTATCAGAGACTCAATGTCGACATCAGAAGGCTTGTTTTGCGGAGATCGCGCGGGCGACACAGGACACAGGATCCTCGAGACACTAACGTAGTGTTACTCTTGCCAACCCTTATTGTCGAGTGGAGATACAAGGGCGTATATTGCGGGAGAACGCCAAGTGTGACGTCGCCTCGCGGGGCTAACAATCGCTCAGAAGCCAGAAGCCCTCTCAGCCAAGCTCGGACGAGAACGAGATCATATCCAGTCAACGATTATTTAGAAAGAATAAATCTGAGTAACGTTAACGGTCCAAGCCAATGTGACCCTGCTGCAGCTTTGAAGGGTAAACCTGAGATAACGCAACTATTTTGGCCTAATCTGTTGCACGACGAGCGATCTCTCGCTGGGAGAGCATCGTAGATGGGGCAAAGGTCGTCCCAGGCAGCTGGAAATAGGATGAACAAGATAGGTGGCAAACTTTGCTCGATTATTGCTTGCTTGTAGTGCTTTTGCACTCAGGCCATCATTGTTTTGAGTTATCAAGGTAAACGTGGCGTCCGGAGCCATGACTACTTGGATTTGTGGCAGTGATAGGGCAGTAAGTGCATGATGAGCACGGTTGGAGATCAATTTGAGCGCTCTGTTTCACGGCACTATGTGAGTGTGGTTCACGATTGATTGCTAGATGGAACAAACGTTGCACCGATAATGTAGAACTGCCAAACAAGTGAAGGATCTCTCGAGTCTCCTGTACCCGGCTTGCAAGGCTCATGGCATCGTATTTCCTCCACATCCCACCTGCACCTTGAAAGGCGGGTATGCCTGATTACCGATATACATTATACATGGGTGTGTCTGGTGTGTGGGACGAACAGCACCAATGGCTATAATGGGCCTAGAGGACCAGAGAGCGATGGTATATGACAGGGCTATAAAGATAGCAACGGGACTGAGCAAGGGACTGAGTATTGTGTCAAGTTGAAGTTGGATGCGCGAGTAGCGGCGTGACCGGGCATCTTATCTGATACATAGCCGTCGGTTCAGGAATCCTGACCAAGTCAGTGCATGCTCGCCGCTACCCCACTCACCCCACTCTGGTATTCATCGACATGTACAGTCTCAGGAGGCTTCAGGCTATGGTTCTCGGCTATGAACTAGATCCTGACACCATCCGATCGCAGCTAGAGGCCGCCGCAGTCCCAGTCACCACTGCGGACTGTCGTAGTTGTTCGGATCCTTGCGAACTAGGTAAAACGAGGTGGTTATCTGATAACGACTTGCTCACTGCTACCATTTAGGTCATGAATCATACCCAGACCGCTTCGACGTCGACAGAGACTCGCAAATGCTGGGCTCTGTCAAGCCCTACCGTCGGCAGGTAAGCTCAGACTCGCATGACTCGCTGCTCGTCACCTCTAAATTCGCCACGAAGGTTGTCATTTCTACTGGGAAGTCGGACTGGGACAGGGAGGTGACAGAGACGAAGGGCAGTCTCGCCGCCTACCTAATGGCTGCACAAAACCACTCCAACCTGCCAATATCGGAGCCCACACCGCCGTCGACACCACCACCCAAGGCTGTGCGCGCGACACCCGGGGTGTTTCGACCGCAAGACTCCACTCGCATCTCGATATTGAACGGTAGTCACAATACGATGAGCGACGACATTGACCAGGAGACAGTCCTGATCTTTCCAGACTATACCATCGTCGCCGACGTCCCGCGGACGAGGGAGGGGGCACAAGGACTGTGGGAGAGTGCGGTAGATCCGAACGTGGACCGTGGGGGAGCGGTTCTCGAGAAAACGCCATTCAAGACATGGGTTCTCCCATACTCGTGTGTAATCCTGTTGTGTGGGTCCCATCGCCACGTCTCTTTGCCGTGACTAACTATCCTCGCCGCATATAGGTTCACATAAGAAAAGGGACAATCGATGTGCAATAGCAGCACCGAAGCTCGAACAAGGCAATACTTCCCATGATTTCACATGCTGTCGTCATCCTGACCACGTTGATTAGCCTTTGTACATTCGTTACAAGAGAATGGCTGGGCGGCTGACACACATCTGGAATGTCACTGCCTTATGGGACCGCCGTTGGAAGACTTCCGCGGGACACCAGAGGAGACCCAACAGCATATCACGAAAGAGCTCTAAGCAGTTCTCAGGAAAAACGCGTTCTTATCCTCAAGACCTCACATGTCGGTGGACACAAGTACGCCGGAAATTGTATAGTACGCGTTGTTTGCTACCAGTTTTGTCAGGTATTAACTGCGACGTCAGATATACACACCACAGGGGTCATGTGTGTGGTACGGCCGCGTTTCCCCTCACGAAGTAGAGTCCATTGTCGTCAACACCATCATCCACGGCCTCGTGTTGCCTCCTCTCCTCCGCGGGGGAATGAATATATCAAGACCAGGCTGCCCGACGCTGAACAATTGGTAGCACATTTCTAGGGACACACTTGCTTTATCTATGTATCTATTGTTATATTACGGTAATTTTGAATGAGCTGATCGACTGGTCGATCCTTTTATTAGAGCAGCATAACGTAGACGCGCGTTGTACATAGGCATGGGTACATACGGATGTTAATGCCACGATGAAGCTGGGCTGCAAATGAGTCCGCAAGAAGTCAAAAAGAGTGTACAAAGTGGGGGAGAAAATAGAGTATTGCACGGACGGCACTATATGAATGATGATAAATATATTACCAGACAATGAAGTTGAAGTGAAAAATGAAATAAAGAGACTCCGCGTTGCTGATGATGGGCGTTGAAAAAAATGTCCACTCCTGCTCCCCGTGGTCATCCACTTACTGCGAATTTCAGAGCCCATATGCTCTTGCGACCACAACTGCTCCCGGGGTACCCAAACCCGAACGCTATTACGACATGTCGTCATCTAGGGAGCTGAATCCCATGCCTTTCCGCCGTGCATTCGCATACCGACCCACCGGCTTCCCAATCTCGTCAAACTCATCGTCCGTGGTGGGCATGGCAAGCTCCTCATCCTCCAGGGCGGCATCATTGTCTGCCTTCTGCTTTAGATGGCTCGCGGGCGCGACAACGCTCTCCCCGCCCGAGTACGTGAAGCCCCTAAAGTTCGCCTGGACGCTGTTCGTTAACGGACTCCCCAAGGCATCGTCCTTCTTCTTCTTCGGCTTAATCTGGATCCCCTGCACCCGCCCGTTCGTGCTCGGCCCGTTGAGCCCAATCGGACTAAGGGGGTTCTTCCCTTCCCGCTCGCTCCCCAAGGGCCCGTTCGGTGTATGCGTGAGCCCGACGTTGCCGATGGACTGCGAGACCCAGTTCTCTGATGGGTCCTCCTCGTCGAGGTCCATTTCTGTGAGACCGACGTCCCGGATGTCAGCCGATGTGAACTCGGGATCAAAGTTGTTCGTGGACTCGTCCGACTCGACGACTGGCTTAAACGGCGGGGTCACCTGTTTGCGCGCAAGCGCTTGCCAGTCGATGGACTTGAAGAAGGGGTGTTCCTTGAGTTCTGCCGCATCACGAGAAGCACCCAGTCGGTGATTCGGATTCCGGTTAAGAAGCTGTATGATAAAAGTAACATGAGAACCAAGGAACGATCATTGAACCAGGCAATCAAAGGCATAAAAAAAGATATCCACCAAAGATCGGATGACAGGTAGAATTCAGTAAAGGTTGACAGGGTACTCACTCCTTTGACAAACTGCTTTCCATCCTCTCCTATAACACCTTTCGGGAACCGGATCTTCCCAAAGCATATGTTTTTGTACATCTGCTGCGTATCTTCGGCATAGAAGGGACTCCAGCCGCAGCACATCTCAAACAGTAGAACACCGAGTGACCAAAAGTCCACAATCTTGGAGTAACCCTGTTCTGATAGAAGGATCTCTGGTGCGAGATATTCGGTGGTACCGCAGAATGTTGTAGTTAGCTCGTCTGACCGTAGATCAGCCTTGGATAGACCGAAATCGCAAAGTGCCACATGTCCTGTAGCATCTAATAGGATGTTCTCCGGCTTCAGATCACTGTTGGATCCGTCGTCTAAGCCTTGGTGCTAATATGAGGGTTGCGGGGGAGACGAACCGGTATACAATGTCAAATTTGTGCAGATGCTCCAAGGCCAAGACGAGTTCTGCGATGTAGAATCTTGCCCGCTCTTCGCTAAACCGCGTCTCGCGCTGCAAGTGCCAGAACAGCTCTCCTCCACTCTTGAAGTCCGTGACCAGGTACAGGTCCGAGTCCGTTTGGAAGCTGAATTTGAGGCCAACGAGGAACGGCGAGTCTAACGAGCGCTGCAGGATTTTACGTTCGCCAATTGTATGCGCGACCTCCTTTTTTGCCACAATTTCCTTTTTCGACAGGACCTTCATGGCATATATGCGCTTCGTGTCCCGCTTCCGCACCTGGAAGACTTTCCCGAAAGTCCCTCGGCCGATCAGCTTTAGAAATTCGAAGTCCCGCGGTGTGAGGGCACGTTTCGTCTATGAATGGCCAAGCCTGATCAGCAACCAGGGTCATCACCCGACGTAATATCTGATAACGCACCTTGTACTGCTCGAACGTGATTTGTACCCGCATTTCGCCACTAACAACCTCGTTTTCGAAGGGTTTTAGTCTGGGAAGGCGTGAAATCAGATACCACGTCGGATCGGGTCTTGGTGGGTATCGCCGAGCAGGCAGGACCAAAAGGAGGAAAAGTGTAGGTAGACTTACTTGTACCATTGGTCGACGGTGTGATCATGCACCAATATTGGCTTGACCTGGACAGTTCCCAAGAAACCCTGGTCCTCGACAGAACGGTCGTACACGTTGAAAGTAATGAGGGACTCTTCTGACGTGACGTCGCTAGTAATGAAGGATTATTGATCAGTTGAGAACTCCATCGAGTCACAACGCGCTTACAAGGAGACCTCGTGTTTCCAGACAGGGTTGTGGGCAGAGAGGCGACCAAAGAGCCCGTTGGATATGCCCGCTATAGACCTGCCCGATGAAACTGATGATGCTGGGGAGGGATTGCCACCGCTGCCGTTGCGCTCTTTTCTACTAGCATCCAGAGCGGCGGCTTTATTCCCGATAGCGCCGAGGGCATTTATAGCATTTGAGGACGAGTTGCGAGAGAGATTTGTTGCGGTGCCCTTGACCTCCTTGTCAGTCTCCGCGGTTGGATCTCGTGAAACGAATTCGTTCTTCTCGAATTGAACAACAACGTAGGGGCGAGCAGACGATGAGCGGACGTTGAGTCCCCGGGCTTGAATTAATTTTACATGGATTTGACCCTTGGATAAGGTTACTTGGGGTGTGGACGTGGAAGTGGCAGTCTGCGTGGAGGGCGATGGCGATGCAGGCGTGGACTTGTTCGCAAGGGCTCGACGGGACGCGGAGGGTGGTTGTTGCATGTTGAAGTCGGGAGCATGAAGAGAGAGCTGCGTTGTTGGCTGAGCAGCACCAAGTGTAGGCGTGCCTAACGGGCTCGTGATATCGGCGTTGGCCGAATGCAGGCCAGAATGTATGTGAGGCGAGGTATGGGTATTCAGCAATGGGTGGTACGCCGACGCTGACGTTGGCGTTGTAGGCCATCCCGTCGATCCGGTCGACGTGCTGCCCGACCTGGTCGACAGCGAGAGGTCGAAGGGGTTGTGCTCGTGGCTCGAGGCTCTTGGGGTTAGCTGGTCCATCGGAGAGGTGGGCCAGAGCTTTATCATCGCCTTGTGTATGGATAAGGAGGATAGATAAGAAAGCTTGTGGAAGGAGAAGGAAACGATAGTCGGCTGAGATGCCTCCATAAAAGTCACGGGCGACTGTGGAGCACGCTGAGCGTGGAGCGGTCTACTATACTGCCGACAGCGCTATCTCGAGCTCTCCCTGTTTTCGCTCGTAGCAAGACAAGATATTGTGTACGTCTTATAAAGTCTTATCAACTCTGATTCCTCCCCCCTTTTCTCCTCGACAAGCCCCTGTTCCCTCAGCGGGTCCGTCGGACTTTGTACAATCGGAGATGCACAGTTGCACTGCTTCCATTGAAGTCGTCATACACCCCACTATGCGCCTTCTTTTGTTTCCACTCTGTCATTGTTGGCCTGTCCGTCCCTGTCGCCCAGTTCTTGCAGCTGTTCCCTCCCCCAACGAAGCATCTTCATGCTACTTCCCATGATCAGCCCAAGAATTAACGTCCGCTGGGTCGTCTTCCATGGCAAACGATCTGCACCGCAATGTCAGCAATGTTCTGATTCTGATCCGACAACCACTGAGCAAATCCATACTCACATACCGCTGAAAACATGCCAGCCGTCCCTAACGCCGCGCCTATCTCGCTAAAGTGTCCCCACCCAACTCGCTGCAGCCCCTCTTCGATCCCTACCCAGCCAAGGGCAATGAGCGTCAATTTACTAGCCTCCACACCCGCCCCCTTCAATCCCCCAAGCAGCACCTTGTAGTTTTTCGTCTTGTTGTAAAAGTACCATCCCTGCACCGTCGTTGGTGGCCGATGAACGTTTTCTGCCAGAAACCGAAGCGATGCCTGCCGCGACCCGCGAACTATTCCAATGGCCGACCCAACGATGAACGCTGCACCGGGGACAAGGTAGAACCGTGGGGAGATATTAATTCGAATGACCTTCCTCCCGGCGGTGTCTATATCATCTTGCTCGTCGTTCGGTCCGTGCAGCGCGCTTGTCACCGTCATGGATGGGACAGCCGACGTCGCCACCCGCAGTCATGAACAACGAAAATGATCATGTGATCTCCGGTCCGCATTTTCCGGAACTTCGGCATCAACGATCAGAACGCTAAAACGGTCATTCGTGCCAAATTTAGCCACCTTGCAGGGTTCCCATCTTATCTCTTGACTCAAGATACGCGTCCGAGGGTTACGGGACTCTCTTTTATGCTCATCCACCTTTCATTTCCACGAAAGGAGACGATCTCGAAATCACTCGAGCGCCGCAAATACGCCGAGATGTGTCGAGTGCCTATCTACCTCTATCTACCTTCTTACATCACGTTCTATTGGGGTGCTTATAGAAACGTTACCTTTGAGTACCTTTGTCTTCCGAGGATGGCAATACAAGATCAACAGATGCCTCAACTGTAGGATCGTGCGGGTAAAATGGAGTACGATCCGAATTCCTTCTACTACGCCCATAGACGACTCGCGGAAACGAATCACCGTGTTCAGAACGCATATGATGGTCAAGGAAGCTTATTCACAGCACTTTTGGCCTTCAAACAATCAAATTTTTCACAACGACACAGATGCGGACAAAGGAAGCATAGAAGAAAGGCACATGCACCCATTCGAGTCGTATCTCGAGATGTTCAGGATTAAGCGTTTGATTCGTATCTCCCGATGTCCAGGGCTACGTACTCCTAGGAGATACGGTACAGTACGGTACCCAACGGCGAATTTCGCTCTTCTGATACACGCGAGGGACGCACCAGCGGAAGCGACCCCGAAATTATGGCTGCGCCTATGATCCCGAGCTATCCAGGCCACGGCCTCGTAGCTCCCGAGAACAACGAAACCTGCGATGTTTTTGCCGTTCTTCTAGCATCTTCATTCCCTGGGCTTGAATTGGCACTCTTCGTAGCCATAATGGCGTGGACATTGGTGACTAGGCGGCTTCAGATGGTGGATCTTGCGAAACTGTACATTCTATCTTTTTAGAAGTCGCCAGGTCCAGGTTTAAATCTCGCTCGCGTACATGTGACAGGACGAAAAAAAGATCGAAAGCTAGACAAAGCAATGTCATTCTTCCTTCTGCTTATTCTCTTTTGTCTGAGCAAGATCAGCGAAAACAATCGATGCTACGAAAGAAATTTTCTGAAGCGGCGAGGAAAAGGCAATAGATTATAACGCCAGTCGCGTGGTACCTGCTACCGACGCGTGGAAGGCGCCTTCTTCCCTTACTAACGGCGTTCGGGATGCCTGACGCCATGCGGGGCGTCGCAGGACTGACCTCCAGATACCGTGTTCGCTGGGAAGTTCATGCAAATACACATGTACAGAAACACGAGGTCCAACACATGCTAAAATGCAGCCGTTGTCCGTGAGATCGCCCACGGGCTTCCCGCTGCGTAGAAGTCCATCGGGTACGTGCCCGGCTCGTCCCTGCGATGCTGTTCCTCATCCTGCCTCATCCAACTGACGGTCTTGCCCACGGCCACGGCCGTCTCGTAGGGGCTGAGCAGCGGCCGGTCGAAGGCGTATCCCCAGTCGATGGAGAGGCGCGGGCAAGCGGTCTGGATGAAGGTGGAGATGTGAGGGTTGAAGAGGGCGAGCTTGGCTGGGGAGAGCTCGGAGAGGAGGATCTGGATGTAGGGAATCGGCGTTGCGGATGCTTGGAGTTGGTTCGTTATCGCCTGGTAAATCTATCGTAAGGATGGGGTTCAAATGGTCTAGGAGGATCCCTTGCCTGCAGTTGTTTGAAGTTTCCCTGTCGTCCTAGGGTGCCGAGGATGACGCCCCATAGCGGCGTTGAATCGTCGCCTGGAGAAGCTTCTGAGGACGAGTCACGAGCGAAGGCGGAGATGCTCCTGCGTGCGGTTTGTACTGCGTCATCTCGCACTGTTTGCATCTCGCGGTGGTCGTACCGCTCCCGCGTAAGTTTCTTCGAATATGGGTCATACCGAAAGGCGGGCACGGATGGGTTGGCGATCATTATTGACTCGAGGTGGAAGCGGCCGTCACCTAGGTATCTGTAATTTTGAAGGAATATCAATAAGGCCGATAGGATATTCAAATACGAAGAGGAAGTCATACACCAGGGCATCGACATCGTTCAGCTGGGGAGCGGTGCATCCCAGGATCTCCCCCGGTGAGAGAGGTTTGGATCTTGGGATCATAGCTTCGTATCTCCCTGACCATAATCTGCTCTGCTGCTCAGCCGGTGTATCCGTATTCGTTGACGTAGACGTAGAAGCTTCGAGCAGGCCAGAAGTTGGCCGAGAAGGGTCGACAACGAAAGACTCCCCCGTAAGATCTTCTTTAAGCTGTTGGAGCGCGGCCACAAACTGTATCGTCGACACCAACGCCAGTCGTGTAGGCTCTGGAGCTATCGATGGTTCTGGGCCACCATTCCACTGAGAACCGGATGGACCCTCTATACGAAGGTGAGACGTGGACCCGATTTGTGTGCCCGCTGGTATTAGACGATCGGATTCCTCCGAGTCCAAGAGGTTTTCGTGAAATTGTTGTCGGTCACTTGGGAAATTAAGGCGGACAGTTTGCGCAAGGTGATTAGAGTCGATGGCAATTTCGACGAAGACGTATAGAGTCTTGATAGAGGTCTGGTCCATCGGCACTATAAGACGTCTGTTAGATCATTTCGTTGTTTCCGATATGGCGACAGTACGCACCTAGGCAACTGTGTCCGTAGTGGACGAGCATGTCGCATCCCTAACGCGACGGCGGTGTAATCGTCGATGCAACATGCACCGTAAGTCACATCGCCCATGATTACCGTCAGGGCATCTGTAAACCTAAGATCCATGGAATTTTTGCATTGACCTAATGAGAATGACGACGTACCTCTCCACTATGTCCGCGATGGTACATGCAAACATCTGCAGCCCCTCAGGCATCTGCAAAGCGACCATCGCCGCATTATTCTTCCGCACATGATGGATTGTTTTATGGATCTCGAATGAATAGTTTGAGGGTAGCTGCCTAATGGCGGCGTTGAGCTGATCGTCGAGGAGGATGTCTTGGGGTATCTGATGGCTGATCGTCGCAGAGACTCCCGGCTTGGACGGGGTTGCAGTTTTGCTGCCAATGAAGCGTTTGCGGGGCTTTGACGCTTTGCTGGGCTTGGGTGCTGTGGTCGGTTCAGCCATGGTTGAGCGAGAGTTTTTTTATAGACGACTTTCTTCCGGGCCGAGGGACATTGTTACCACGTGCTGTTTGAGAGCCAGCCCAACCTACGCGTCGCGTCACTCTCTCTCCTCACTGTTACCCACAACCAGTTCGGCTCTGCATGCTCTGACACCTTCCCCATACCCCTTACAAATTTTTAATTTGGGATTTGAACTGTTCATTGGCTACGCAAGACCTACTACCCTCACTGGCAACATGACTGCAGGCAGGCAAGACAGGATCGGCTGCAGGTCGATGTGCCATGCGTGATTCCTGCTGGCAAGAAAGGTTTCTTTGGAAGGGATCTGCCTTGTCCCTACAACGGACCACCGGAGGACGTATGTTGATTACTTCTATGCTTAACCAGGCCTCTCATCAATTGTGCAGCCAGACGAAGAGGCTCGTTCGCTGCTGGTTCGAGTTTGCGGAGCTGAATTCGCAGAGGGCCCGACTTGCTGTACTAAGGATCAGGTCGAATCTTTGCGCGACAACTTTAACCAAGTCGAGCCCCTCATTTCAGCATGCCCAGCATGCAGGAACAACTTCCGCTCTTTTTTCTGTTCATTCACCTGCTCCCCAGAGCAAGGGCTCGTTCGTCAACGTCACCTCTACGCAGAAGACATCATCAGGACAGACAGCTGTCAAGTCCGTGGACTTCCTCGTTGCGGAGCAGTATGGTGAGGGCTTCTACAACAGCTGTAAGGACGTACAAGTTGGCACCACGAATGGATATGCCATGGAATTG
This sequence comes from Lyophyllum atratum, assembly GCA_014905825.1. Taxonomy (NCBI): domain Eukaryota; kingdom Fungi; phylum Basidiomycota; class Agaricomycetes; order Agaricales; family Lyophyllaceae; genus Lyophyllum; species Lyophyllum atratum. Next base: position 1,184,512 of record JACGCN010000002.1, on the reverse strand, counting down.
ATTGGAGGCGGCGCGAAGGACTACCATGGGTTCTTCAAGTATTTGGGAGACGAGAAACCCATCGGAAGTCCCTTCCAAATTAACTTCCGTTAACAGCACCTCCGGAGCTCACCCCCCTAAACGCCACTCCTCGTGGATGCGCTGACAATGACCTCGCAAGTCGCTGCACATGCATAGATTGTCCATCCATCTGCCCTAGTTTACCACCAGTCGCTCCTCCGAATACAGCACCAACTTGCCATGTTGGAGCACTTTCCTGCCTCTCATTTGTCCTTATTCTTGGATATTCCCTAGCCGTATTAGGCTTCTTTGTTGGCTACATTATCTCAACGACCCTTAGAAGACGCAAGGAGAGGACGTACGAACGGGTTGCGTTATCTGAGGACGCTTCTTCACCAAGAATACATACCCGTGGCCTAGTTGGTCAAGGTTCCCTTGCGCACCACCTCGATGAAGATTCGTTGGGCACACAATCAGAGTCCAGAAACCTCGGCCGTGGGGCATCGCTGTTAGATCCCATAGAAATCGTGCAACCTCGACAATACCCCCTTAACACCTTCCTCCGCCGTGCTTTCTATAAGTTGGGTTTATTCGCCGCCTCCTCCCCTTGGTTGACATTCTCTCTTGTCTTCCTCCTCGTCGGCCTTCTCAACATCGGATGGAAGAAATTCGAGATTGAAACGGACCCTGTTAGGTTATGGGTGTCCCCATCATCAGAAAGCAAACAACGGAAAGAGTTTTTCGACCAGAATTTTGGGCCATTCTATCGCACGGAACAGATTTTCGTCACTGTCGCACCTGCAGCCGTAAACTCATCCGCCAATCTGTCCCTCACGACAAACGGTGAACCCGTGCTCTCGTGGGATCACCTGAAATATTGGTTTGATGTCGAAGCGGACATTCGCGCTCTCCGGTCACCAAGCGGATACCGTCTTTCCGACGTCTGCTTCAAACCTGCAGGACCTCAAGGCGCATGCGTAGTGCAGTCAGTAGCTGCCTGGTTCGACAATGATCTAGAAAACTTATGATGAAGATACATGGGCTGAACATTTAGACGAATGTGCACGGTCTCCTGTGGAATGTCTTCCTGATTTTCAACAACCACTGGCACCACACTACGTACTTGGAGGTGTCCCAGAAAAGGAAGACGGGCGTAAATTGTACGTGGACGCTGAAGCGTTCGTCGTTACATACGTCGTGTCCGATTCACTGGACACTGAAGTACAAGCGAAGGCGATGGAATGGGAGCAGACCCTCCGCACATACCTTACAGATCTCAGCCAAAGGTCGCCAAGCGAAGCAGGGTTGCAGATAGCTTTCTCCACTGGTGTCTCTTTGGAGGAGGAGATCAACAAGAGCACCAATACTGACGTCAAGATCGTCATTCTCTCATACCTCGCCATGTTCTTCTACGTGTCGCTGACATTAGGCGCCGGCTCTGTCATGCGCGAAGAACAGAGCGTGTTTTCCTCTCTCAGGCAGTGGGCCTGCAACTTCCCTGGCCTCTTCAAGCGCTCCAGTGCGGCCTCTTCGTCCCTCTCCGTTGACTCCCGAGCAACCCCCCACTTCTTTCCCCGTCTTCCTCGAAGTCTTTTCACAGGATCCAAGTTCACCCTTGGCCTATTTGGTATCGCCCTAGTCATCCTCTCGGTGTCATCATCCGTCGGGTTCTTCTCCTGGATCGGAGTCAAAGTAACTCTGATTATCGCCGAAGTCATCCCATTCCTTGTCCTGGCAGTAGGTGTCGACAACGTTTTCATCCTTGTCCACGAACTGGACCGGCAGAACTTCCTCCATGGACCCAATGCTGCGGCGCCTGCCTCCCAAGGCGGCTTCACCACACCAATGTCACCTACTCACTCGCATCGCTCGCCATACGATTCGTCTATCCGCGAAGACATAGATTCAGCTTCCATGCCACAGTATTTGCCAGCCGAGGAACGTGTTGCCCGAACGCTAGCAAAGATGGGCCCGTCCATCCTACTGAGCACGATTACAGAAACCGTCGCTTTCTCCCTCGGCGCCCTCGTTCCCATGCCAGCTGTGCGGAACTTCGCTCTCTACGCAGCCGGGAGCGTGCTTTTGAACGCCATCCTCCAAGTCACGGTGTTCGTCAGTGCCCTCCTATTGGATTTGAAACGCTTTGAAGCTAGTCGCGTTGACTGCTTCCCATGCATCAGGCTTCCATCTCGAATTGCTCTTCTAGATGGCCCGGCAGGTGGGAGCGGTTTAGGCAGGATTGGGCGTTTCATCCGACGTCACTATGCACCATTCCTACTGAAGCCAGTGGTGAAGGGCTTGGTCATGATCATCTTTGCGGGCGTTTTCGTCGCTTCTGTGATTTCTATGCAACACATTGAGCTTGGTCTAGGTGAGTCGAGAGAGAACATTGTAGGTGCTCATTACTGAATGCCCTCTTTTCAGATCAGCGGCTAGCATTGCCTTCCGATTCTTATTTGGTTGACTATTTCAACAACCTTGATGCATACCTTGACGTCGGACCACCTGTATACTTTGTATCCCGGAGCATCAACGTCACTCAACGGCCCGGCCAGCAAGCTCTATGCGGTCGTTTCACAACCTGCGAAGAGTTTTCGGTCGCCAACGTCCTGGAAGCAGAACGCAAGCGTCCGGAGTCCTCATTCATCTCAGAACCAAGTGCTTCTTGGATTGACGACTTCTTTGGCTGGCTTGACCCCGGCAAGGAAGAGTGCTGCCGTGTGCGTAAGGCAGACCCATCCATCTTCTGCACCGAGCGAGACTCTCCTCGCCTCTGTAAACCGTGCTACGAAGACAAGACGCCCTGCATGGAACATCACTATGGAGGGCCTGCCCGAGGATCAAGAGTTCATGCACGTACATTAAGCAGTGGCTCATCTCACCAACAACAGGAGAATGTCCCCTCGCTGGCAAAGCTTCCTTTAGCGCCGCCCTTTCCCTAAACGAAGACCGCGACGACGTCGTCGCATCTCACTTCCGCACGTTCCACGCGCCCCTCAAGTCGCAAGGTGACTTCGTGAACGCTTTCGCTGCGGCGCATCGCGTTGCAGCCGACATCTCGCAGCGCACGGGGGCAGACGTATTCCCTACTCGCTGTTCTATGTCTTCTTCGATCAGTATGCGCACATCGTCGCGATCACGCAGGAGGTGCTCGGGCTTGGGCTCGCATCTGTGCTCATCGTAACGGCACTCCTGCTGGGAAGCTGGAGGACAGGCTCGATCGTGACGGGCGTGGTGGGTCTGACGGTTATCACAGTGATGGGCGTCATGCCGCTCTGGGGTATCAGCTTGAACGCGATTAGCTTTGGTGAATCTTGTCATCTCGCTCGGCATTGCGGTTGAGTTTTGTGCGCATATTGCGAGGGCGTTTATGAGTGCGGGATCTGGACTACCTGTTGATCATCCTGCAGGCCAGAAGGAACGGGATGAACGGATGTTCACCGCTTTGGTCGATGTCGGGCCTTCGGTATGCTGCTGGAATATCATCTTTCGCTTTCTGCAGTTTGCTAACTACCTACTGGCAGGTACTATCAGGGATCACCTTCACGAAGTTGATTGGAATGTCAGTGCTCGCGCTTACTCGGTCTAAATTGCTTGAGGTTTGTCAAGTTCTACCTTCCTTGATCTCTCAAGTCTTAATCACATCCCAGATTTACTACTTCCGGATGTGGCTCACTCTCATCATCTCGGGCGCCCTTCATGGGCTCGTCTTGCTCCCTGTTGTCCTCAGCATAGCAGGAGGCGCAGGATTCCCCCAGCAGGAGGCTGACGAAGAGTGGATGTCCAACGCTATCCGAAATGACTATGAATATGCGTATGTCGTTTGAGAATCTCCTCAACCGGATGACCTGACATTGATGGTTTTATAGACCTTTCCTTGCTGATGATGACTCGATGGACAGCGATTAGTCTGGCTTCCTTAATACCATGTTACGATATATCTATATCCTTTCATCATGGACCAACTGCGCATAAACGCATAGCAAAGATGGAATATACATTGTCAAAAGCGGTATAATTAGTAAGCTAGAAAGGCATAACGCAAATACTTGAGCAAGACTACTGACAAAACGACTTTACGTTGCCTTCGCTGTTGTCGGTGACCTGGACCTGCTGTCCCTAATATCATCTCGGCTGTTGCTCCTCCTTCCCCGACTAACTGACCTTGTTCTGCTCCTGCTCCGACTATACCTCGAGTAGGACGAATACGATCCCGACCTAGACCTAGATCTGGATCGCGACCTCGAGAACGACCGTGTGCGTGAGCGCGAGCGGCTGGACCGCACAGAATAGCTCCTCGACCTCGACCGGCGCACGCGCCCATATCCACCCCTCTGATAACTGGGCGACCGTCTCCTGGGACCCAGCCTGTCCACACCACCACCACGACGAGGTGGGGACCGCGAGCGTGAGCGGCTGGGTGAGCGGGGAGGGCGATACATTGAGCGTCCGGGGGGTCCGCGTCTGCCGTACGGACGGCCACGGAAGGGCTCTCGTGGTGGAGGGTAGTCGCCACGCCTACGATAGAGGGGTGAGCGAGAGCGGGACCGGGACCGAGACCGGGAGGGAGAACGAGGGAGGCGGAGGCGGTCAGCGTCGCGACCATTGCGGGGCCGTGGGGGTGGGGGTGGCCTGGCCCTTGGAGACGGCGAGCGGGAGCGGACAGGGAGGTTGGATAGCTCGACCTTGAGGAGGGCACCGTCGAGCTGGCCGCCGTCCATGTGGGACGCGGCTTTGTGTGCGGAGGGAGATTCAGCATATTCTAGCGCTGCCTTGCCGCGATTTTGGCCGGCTATAAGTGAATATTCATTAGTAAGGGCAATGGGACGTATGTAAAGAGCTCCTGACATTTCCCGAAGATGGGCAGGTCGATTTTGATGATTGAACCATAGAACCCGAAGATAGTTTTGAGGTGGGACTCCGCGACATTGCGAGTGAGGTTGGTGATGATAACGACCTTTGCGTCTGCCTTATCGACCGGGCTCTGGTCGACGTCCATCTTAGCGTCGGCTGGCAGGCGGGGCGACGTTGAGCGACCTCTTGTCGACATTTTTGTCGTTGGTGGTCGCAAGCAAGGACACGTGTGACAAAATACGGGGAGTCACACGTCACGAACAGCGACTAACGAAAATGTTCTGCAACATGAGATCCTTATTTAAATCACAGTGCATTGCAGAAGATATATATTATAAAGTCTACACCCAAGTAGAACGTAGTAAGCTTGTTGCTTGTCGTGCTCAGTACGCGCAACCGGGACAGTTGCTTGGCTGGTTAAAGCCTCACTGAAGCTTCGTATGAAAAGAATATGAAAAGTGTACTTGGGACAGACAGTTGGCAGGCAGATGCTTTGATTGGGCTTTTCCGAAGACAGGGATGTAGGGAACTTGGGTAGATATTGTTATGAACTTCATTGACGCGCTTGTGAATCGAGACTCCAGGGCTCGCAAATACAACTTCAGGGCATTCATCGGTGGAGATCTATAGTTGGATTATAGGGCTGAAATAGATGAGACAGTCTATTGCCCTTGAACATAGCGTTGGCGGATGTCCTTCCATTGTTTCTAAACTCTTGGTCAGTAGGTATAGCTTTCTGGGAGTTGGTCACGACGCACGCCCTGGTTCCACCGGTCGTAGAATTTTGTCACAGCAACGTCAAAGCCAATTCCAAATGCGAATGCGCCGGCGAAGACAGTAGTCACGAAGACACCTGCAGGAGCGGTTGGTTAGATACGGATGCGTGAATTCAAAACGTACTGTTGCGCTTGAAGAATGTGTTATACACGGTGTTGGCGACCTGAAGATACGTCACTCAGACAAGTAACACAACTAGCATGAATATGGAGCTTACTTTTCCCATTATTTCACGGACGGCGAGGTGGAAGAGGAGATGATGGATGGACGTTGCTCCCGATGACTTCCGGAACAGGTGATCGGAGTTTCAAGCCGCTTTTCTCTCCAACTTGAAGTCAACATGTCGCTCGCTGCCAGAGCATGGCGCCCTTTGCGCGTCGCGACGGCGAGTACACACCTGCGTGGCCTCCAGACCGTCAGCGCAGATGGAAATCCCCCTCTAATTCAATTCATATCCGACCTCATCCAGCCGCCCACTGCAGGGCCCGACGGCTACCCCCCGGCGAAGAAGGGCCCTAACCCTAATCCGTTCAGTCTGAAAGATATAAAGGACTACGCAAAGAAGAAACCACGCTATAGCTTGTACTGCCAGTCGACGCGCAACAACACTATCACGACGCTCATGACAGACAAGCAGACGCCACTTGCGTCGTTCACTGGTGGATCGTGCGGTTTCAAGAAGGTCAACCGTTCAGGTTACGAGGCGGGATACCAGTGTGCAGTCCGGATGTTTCAAGTCATCCAGGACCTTGCGGAGAAGGACCAATTTGAGATTGACTTGTACTTCAATGGATTTGGGCAGGGGCGGGATGCGATGCATAGGGCTTTATTGACGACTGAGGGAGAGGGGATCAGGCCACTGGTGGTGTCGATTACAGACCGGACGCCCATCAAGATTGGAGGGACACGAGCGAAGAAGGCGCGCCGCTTGTAGAGGTGCGTAGCCTGGAGCTATCACTGTCTGCGTGTCGGCTAACCGAATGTACGAAGCCTGGAAGAGATATTTCCTTCCCATACATGCTCACATGCACAGGCATGTACTCCCAATGGATTTCGGGCGCCGCCCAGGCCATTTGTCACAGCCTATGGATGGACACAGTCATGTTTGACGAATGCTGTCATTACCCGTCTACACCATCTAGAACTAAGAGTAAAAGTACACCATGTCCTCCTGAAAAGCTAATCATTGCTCTCCTACCTCGAAGTGCGCGTCGCGTGCGAACTTTTGATACTCTGGTCGATTCAGTGAGTTCAGGGCTACACGCTTATCTGTATTGATATCGTCTATCAAGGCCTCTGCAGTGATACAATGTATTGGTTTGGATGGCGGAAAGGTATACGCACGACGTACCTCGAGATGTATAATCCAGTTCAGGACGGATGTACCCAAGAACCACTTGCTCGCATTTCCAGGCCATAGAAATCTGTTTGGAAGTCATGCATAATGTGGATTTCCTAACACCAGCTCGTTCTTGGGAAAGACATCAAATGGCAGATGTCACATACCGCCGTCAACTGCTCATTTTTGTAAAAGGGATTCCATCCTAAACTCATGACCATAGGAAAGACCTTGGTGTCCTCCGGTCGCAAGTGCACCTCCGCATCCTTTGATGGTATTATCTGAGCATAGCCGTAGTACACACCTGTCTTCGCGACTGTGCTTATGGGTGTGATCGACTCGTCCGGGAGATTTGCTATTGCTAAGACTAAAAATGAAGGTAGCGAAACATAAAATATCAACGAACCTGTAGGGCAACCCAGATCCTTTCCGCCCCGTCCGAACCCGCGTTGCACTGGGCCTACGCAGTAAGATGGGAAACGGAGGCTCGGGACGTTCTGGGCCGACTACCTCTGGCCGGACGATTCGAAATTTGGTTTGTAGAGGTGCATCCGGCGGCTGGTCGCTCTGTGCAGCGACCTCGGCAGCTGTCTGAGCCATATGCTATACGGAAGAAAGAGAGATAGATTAGAGCGATAATCGAGGGATTACATGGGAGCGGTTGATAATCTCTCGATCAGTGGCGGTGTCTGATCATGTACCAACCACCAACTCCAACTCAATCCGAGTCCTCCCCGACTCAGCTCTACAACCCCTACACTGCCCATACACACTACCCTTCAGCACAGTACCCCACCACCGCGCCCTCAGTTTCAGCCCTCCTCCGGCGATCCCGTTCTTCCCACCATACCCACATGTCCAGCAAGCAAGAGCGTCGCCTGTGCCAGACCTCCCGCCTCCACCCCCGGATCTGACCAGGCATCACGCCAGAGGTCGCCAGCCGTGCACTACAGCGCCTCATTTTGGTGGAGCTGCAGGACGCAGGGTTTGACTCGCACAAGTGGATGCGGTAAAGAGGATCGAGGTCGACGTCGTTGCGTGTACGTGATGCATCCTCCAATGAAGGAAAATGCTAACGAGTCTACTTTTTGTAGTTGTCGAACAGCTTTTTGAACGCGCACATGAGTATGCGAATCTGTCGAACCGTGCGGGGGCGATTGCCACGGACTTGATCCTGGCGTGTGATGAGTTCGACATGCTTCCCGAGAAGCTGCGCGGTGTCCAACTCAAGACACGGCGGAAAAGGAGAAGTACGTAGCGTTCAGCACCTTCTTGAACTACTCATACTCATATCTTCGCAATGTTTTAGGATCCGATGCTGCCGTCCATGCGCCGACCTTGCTACCCGCGCCCTCCCGTTCCCCCTCGCCCGATTTACTGCCCTCTGATGACGAGGGTACACCAATAACAATCCCGCTAACGCTTCGCATGCTCCCGCACCACTTCCCTAACCTCCCTCCCAAGCACACTTACCTACGCACACCTGTACACCCCCTCATTTTTTCCCCGTTGATAAACATCCTGACTAATAGACATTCTATCATCACAGGCATCTCCACCCAAAAAAGCAGCGCTGCCATCACTCGAAAAGAAACTCAAGACAGCGAGCCTCGTGCAGGAGTCGCTCAAGAACCTCCTTTTGGCAACAGAGGACAATACAAACCAGGAAGACGGCGAGCTGCTAGGACACATTGTCAATTGGGAGATGGGTATGCACCCACGGAAGCGATGGAAGACGTCAAAACAGTAGAGGGTTTACTATGGTAGGAGAGATGTATAGCGTATGTACATAATATTGCTGGGAGTTCCGCTATTGTATATTATTGGGTCTGTAGCCAAAGCTGTAATCGAGGCATGCCATGCACTGTTTTTTGTCTGCAGCCTATGGGTTCATCATCGATTTCCAGATTGCGCATCTGCCTCCGCATCGACATCTGACAAGGACACCTCAGGTTCAAAGTCAAGATCCTCTGTGGCCCCGCGCCGCTTTTCTACATTGGTTATCTCATGACCAGAACTCTCATCGTCCGAGCGCTCTACGCGTGGGGTTGACCGTGTAGCGGCCACACGGGCGGATTGTCTTCGGGACGCAGTAACGTTATCGCCTGTGGTGATTGTGGTGATCACTTCTGGACGTCCTCCGCCTTTGCCTCTGCCTCTGGCCCTCCCTCTTCCTCTGCCTCCACTTCTCGGCACCGGTGCTGTCGAGCTAGCGCTGGTAAGCTCCTCGGGACCTGGTGCAGGAACGTGAACTGTCGCTGGAGAAACTGCGACTTCGGGTTCAGGTTCAGGGCTAAGTTGTGGAGGCGGCACCGCTTTCCTGGGTCGTCCACGCGGTCGTGGTTTTGGCATCGCGGCAGTGGCTGTCTCTGCCTCTAGATTGGCGGCTTCCGGTGACGGGATGATCGAACTGCTTCCCGGCTCGCTGTGCCCGGGCGGACGATGGGCATCCTCGATTAGAGGGGCTTCGGGGGAAGTGTCAGGCTCAGTTGGTTGAATGACTTTCTTGGGGCGTGGTTTTGGTCTCGGGGGAGCCCCTACCATTTCATCGGCAGAGATAGTAGCAGCGGTTGTCGTACTTTGGCTGATATTTTTTCTTGGGCGTCCAACTTTTCTGCGAGGTGAAGTCCTTGTGTTCGCTGTGTCGGAAGTGGGTGTGGAAGACTCCAACGCGTTGGGGTCCGCGGCTCCTTGCCCCGCCTTGGCCGTCTTCCTCTTCTTCTTAAACGGCGCCTGGTCTATAGCATCATCAGCTGCCCTTTTCCTAGGGTTCGTAGCTAGTTCGCTATCCTTCCTCTCAGGCGTGTTGGTACGTCCGTCAGAAGCATCAGCGGCAGCCGGTGTAACCGATGGGCCCCGGGAGACGTCCGAGGGAAGTTCAACAGCCTTCTCTTTTCCTTTACCCTTCCCAATCGGCCTTGGCTTAGGGCGCGCCCTTGGAACAGGTGGCGGGGTTGTTTCGCTATCTCCAGTACCAGAGGCAGCAACGTACTTTCGTGGGCGGCCTTTGGGCGTAGGAGCAGCAGAGACTTGGCTGGTCGAAGCAATGCTAGAGGGATCTGCAGCTGCAGACTGCTGTAGTTCTTGCAGTCGTTTGAGTTTCTCCCAGCGAGCTCGACACTAAATATGTAACTTGAAATGATGACAACATGAGTAGGGATGTGTTACACACTTGGTGACCTGTGGCCTTGTTCCCGATTTTGCTGCTAATGGCTGTCCATTTGTTGCCCATACTGCTGGCAGCATCCATCAAAGCTTTATCGTCCGTTTCAGACCATACAATGTTTGCAGTCGACAGGCTAAGATGTTCCGCCCAGCGCTCCCGGCATTGCTCGTTTGATCGGCCAGGTATACACGCAGCGACTTCGACCCAGGAGTTCCCATATGCCGCTACGGCGACCTTTAGGCGCTCGAATTCATCGTCGGCCCAGGGCCCTCGTTTGCGCGACGGGTTGATAGCTCTGGTGTACCGTACTTGGCACTGCCCAGCAGTTGCATCTTCAGAGACAAATCGGGCAACTGGAGGAAGGATTAGAAGATAGAAACTGAGAGACAGATAGTTTATGCGTACCGATGCCCCAATTATCGGTGCCATAGAGCTTTACGGCCTCCGCCAGCTTCTCGTCAGCACTGGGATGCCATATGTGGCGTTCGCGAGGAAGACCACGGCGCATACAGTCAATGGGGGTGCGATTCGTCTGTGGATACGGTTCAGTGATGTAGTTGAGACACCAGTGTATGAGCTTACCCCGAGGTCCTTCGCGACATGAACCCAGTCCACCTTGCCGTCGTTAGCCGCTTGCTGTTTAGTAACTAAACCTTTCAGCTTCTCGAGCTCCGCTGATGACCAACTTGCGTGGTTTATCTTGGGGTGCCTATCACCTAACCACCTGATACGACATTGGTCTGCAGTCCGCTTCACGGTACATACGTTGGATACCTTGATCATTCGTTAGTTGCAGAACATCAAGTGCAAACAATCTAGTACCTTCTCAGCGACAGTGGTCCAGTTGATCCCTTCCGTGTTGTTCTCAACGTCGAACGCGGTAGAAGCCTCCTGTATACTGGATATCGTTCAATATCGAAGAGATGCAAATGGTTTAACTTACCTCTTCTGTGACTCGTACGCCCTGAGTCGCAAATTCTCACTCTTGACCGCCTCCGCCAAAACATCTAGCTCTTTGGCCTTCACTGTCGCCTGAGATGGTTAGATACTCCGTATGCCATGGGACGTGAAACGCACTGGGGTGGTCAACCCTATAATTCAGATACTGCGACCGGCGAGAGGCGTGTTCGAAGAAGGGCGATTCCTTTGTGAATAAATAAGACAGATCCTGTTCGATATTGCGAAGGTCTTACTGGATTCAGGAACTCTGAAATTGAGCAAGGTCCCATCGCCTTCTTCGCGCCAGGAACCTGAATTTCTATATCTGGCTCTTCGTCAACGTCGTCAGTTGTCACGGCGCTCTGGAGGTATGATGCACTTGAAATAAGACGCGTTTTGATTGAGAAGCAACGTACCATGAGCCTCTCCAACTCCTGTAATTCGGCAGTCAACCGTTCTGCATACTTGGTGAGGGCATACTGGTGGGCCTTGTTAGCATCCAGTGCCTTCTCGGTCAACGCCTTCAGTTCTTCGGAAACGTTCGTCGGGGCTTCCTCTTCGATACCCATGGGGACATCGCGATCCATGCTGGATGAATAGAAGAAACCAAGTCCGAACCTGGAAGCGCGCAGGATTGGTATGATGATCGACAAAAGGGTCCGTCGTCACGTGGCTGAAAACTGACTTGCACCACCGCGCCCACGACAACACCGAGGCAGACAATCATGGCGAATGCCTCCGCGAAACGTATCGGTGCGAAATCTGCGCGAACAGGCAGAGTGGTCGACTGATTTTAGCCAACAGCGAATCAAAATGAAACGGCTGTCAAGACTCTCCGACTGGGCATGCTCGTGCCAACCATCATCTCGCTCATTCTCCGCTTTTGGTTCAGAAGAGACTCTCTTCCACCTTCAAAGGGGTCCCTGGCCATTTATATTGTCACATTCTTTCCGGCATTCTTTCTGTCAAACTACCTGATCAAAATAGGCACTACGAGACGTGATCCCACGACGGGCACGCTAATATCCTACGGAGAGGACCTCAACCAAGCTGGGGTAACGGAATGGTGCTTCGATATCCTATACGTGACATGTAAGGCTCCTCTTGCTATTTCCTGACGTTGATGTTGAGTAATCCGTCTGTAGGGGCATGCCAGATCGGAAGTGGCATCTTTGGTGAATGGTTTTGGTGGCTATATATGGTGGTACGTCTCGTTCCCCATCATTGTACTGGCGTTTTATTGAAACGTGAACTTTCAATTAGATACCGGTCTACGCAGTGTTCAAACTTTGGATTTCTGTCATCTCACCCATGTTTTTCGGTCGATCGAGTACACAAGCGCCGGACGACAACAGCAAACCAGAAAAAGAGACGACAAGCAAGCGCCAGGACAAACTCCGGAAGCGAAACGAACGTGGCGACCCGCGCGTTCGCGCGCAACCAGGGAGAAAATAGCAAAAACCATTTGCATCACTGGATATCTTGGTACTATGTACTGAGGGCTCGATTGTACAACATAGACCATCCATATATCATTTCTAACAATGAACTTATATAAGATTTGCAAAACCGACTTCGCTTTGGCCAACTTCGCGTGTGTCACCACCATACCATTTACCAATGTTGAGGCCATTTGGGAATGAAGGCCACGCACGAATGAAGGGGAGACTCTTGGGCACCGTTAGGAAGTATATCGATGGACGCCGCACCAGCGTGAACACTGCGAGAAAACATTACCAACTATCGATGCCATGCCTCCTGCTCGCAGCTAGGTCCGTGGTCGTCATTTCCCGCGACTCCTCCGATATGATCGTCAGACTCCCCATAATATTAGTTGCAACTGGGACACTCGTATCACCGATCTGAGATCCAGAAACTGGGAGGCAGTGGAGAAGACTAACGCAAGGGATGCCTTTGAGACCGCGGAGGCCGAAGGAATATTAGAAAGAAGGTGGCGTATGGGCTGAAGGTCAACGCCAACGGATGATTTAACTGCTTTACACCCAAACAACAGCAATGGAGACACTCAGATGTTGAAATGCGCACAAGGTTTGATCGAAGTCCTGGTCTTGGGTTTGGAGTCTTCTGTGGATAAGCATATGGCTGTTTGAAGTTAAATGACTGGTTTCGGCTGTCTGGGAGCCTCGGGCCTTGGAACACATCATAGGTCGTTTGTTCATGAATTCATTTACATGGAACAGGAGGAAACCATTCAGGCAAGGGTCGCAAATCCGACGCTATTCTTGCCAACGTCGAAAACTGGAGGGACCGAATAATCAATATAAGGAAAAGACTCCTGATTAACAAATGTACGCACCGGTATAAACATTCTGCAAGAACACGTCGCCAACAATCCAGACTGGGGGGGATATGTGAGCCGAGTGAAGGTTTGACCAAGTAACATGTTCTTACAGCCTGCATCAACTGTTGCAATTCCTCCAACACAATCTGCGGAACCCTTGGACGCCTGGCCAAGGTTGAATGTATCGGCTGAAATCGCGAAAGCCCGACCACTGAAAGTCAAACTGATGTCTAGGGCAGCATCGCATGGGACTAGCTAACGTGAGCTTTTATCAATGGCAAGATGTGAGCTGAACTCACATGTGAAGAAACCTGCACCGATAGTGTCGGATGCATCTTGTGCGCCAGGGATGGCAGCGTAGAACCTATTAACACTGTCTGAATCTCCGAGGATCAAGGTTGTTCCAGTGTCTACAATCGCAGACAGCCCGCTGGCCGTAGCTTTTCCGTCCACATTGACAGCCTCTAAGTCAACCTGCCAATAGCCCTATAACACGAGTTTCGGTTAATGTTGATGGTACCGGGTATAATCTGCGTTCGCTCTGCACCTTTTGCACAACAGGACTCTGCGATAGGGCACCCGTGAATAGATCGTTGTTCACTCCACCCAAAAACAGTTCGGAACCCGACTTCGATAATTTGAAGGCAAATTGTGCTGCGGTAGTCTTACCTTGCGTAACGAGAGACTGGAAGAGAGGATTGGCGTTGTATTCCGATATTTCAGGGAAGGCCATCCCCATGAGACCGTCCGGTGGAAACTGACTGATAGAAAAGCCCGTTGAGTAGCGAGTGGCTGCACCCACTGTTTGGCCAGCCGCCTATAATGATAGATCGTGCTGATATCAGGCGTGAACGCAATGTCAAGCACGTCTGAATTTTACCGTCAAACCGGCGATGGTCGCAGTGTCTGTGAATTGGTCCCCTTGAACGGTCGAGCCATCACCGTAGGCAAGACTAAACGTTTTGCCCAAGTTTCTTGCCGTCGAGCTCGCATCTGTGTCATATGCGGTATGGCCTTCACAGTTGACTTGGCATGTTTTCGCAGGGAGGAAAAGATCGCTACTACCTAAAAGTATGGAAGTTAGATACAGAACGGAACTTCCAGGAGAGGAAGATTGTTCACCAGTATCGAAGTCAACTGGAGGAATGCCTGTTAGCATTATTGCACGGTTAATAGGCATGTACGCACAAACCTGTGAACGAGACCGGGGGAGTCCCAACGGAAATTGTACCCTGCCACAGACTGCCGTCATCGTCAGTCAGATGGTCAGATCCTGTGGCGCGCTTGGTCGCCAGCCTAATGTCGTTGGGATGGAAGGATCCAGTGTTTTTCTGAAAAGCCTGAAATCCTCGATGCATTTTACTATTTTTTAAAATGAGAATACTTTAAGTATGCACAATACGATGATAAGAATGCTGTAATACTCGCCCCGACACTCTCGCGAGCTGGTTCTGGAGAGCCTTGACAGAAACGACGCCATTCTCGTCGATGAGTTTGGCGCGCTTCGTCAGAGGAATAGTTGCACCAATGCGAGGCTTAGACCGCGCCACTGACGATAACGAAAGCTCAACGACCGAAAGTAGGATAAGAATCGCCAACCGCATGACTCTTACAGGGGGGGCGATGTTGAGAGAACGGATGGGTCCCTGGCTATTTATCAGATTCGTATGGATCGTTGCCTTGGATCCATCTAAAGTTGCCGTGCGGTGTGGAGTGGAAGATAGAAAGCTTCTTTATTTATAGTTGGAACGTTGACCTTGAGCGCAACAGTAGCCGAACGGCAAAGAGATTTGCGGGACGTTATTGGATGATGGAGATTCGCAAATGCGTGGGTTCTTTCGGGTTTCCGTAGAGGTGGAGCAGTTCAGCATGGTATTTGCGGTGGAGTGCTACGGGGTGAGCATAAATAGATGCGCAGACTGACTGTTATGATTGCGTCGTTGCGGCTCAACGACATGTTGGCTGAACTTATGGTTGATATCCCACCATCTGTTTCGGAGGAATCAAGGTGCTCAACTATGTATTCGATGGTAGACAAAGAACCTGGCAGTTGGCGATGTTGATGACTTGGTCGAGAATCGAGATGATCGTAGTGGTCGCTTTAAATTTTTGGAGGGCTATTATTAGTATGCCGAAAGGACAAGGTTGACAGGGTGCGCACGGGGTAACAACGATCTGACGACTTCCTCGGAGAGCGCACGATCCAGGCAGTCAGTTGCGGCGCTATCTTGGGTCAATTCGACGGGGCGGGTATGAGAGTAGATTCGATTCCTGGATTCAGTCAAGATCATGTAAAGTTCCACCAGAACCTCCGTCAGATTGAAGAGACTCAGAGCACAACGAAACATGGTATTTAAGCAGTGATTCGTATACCGGCTGTAGGTCTGAAGTCGCATTGTGCATGGTAACGAGGCCTTCGACGATGGAAGCAAGATGGAAGGGCGGGAGGCCATTTGAGTGTTGAAACGTTGAAGTTTCAACAACCGCTCGGAAAGTAGCGAGTACATATCACGTCCTGTCACGTCACGTGATGACCGTACTCAGTCTGGACCGCACTGAGCTCGGAGCTCCTCAGTCACTGAGTCGAAGGGCGTGGCGACTCGCTCATCGCAATCACTTTACGAAACGGCCATCGCATTCTATCCTGGCGTCTGCAGCATCTAATTGGAAAACAAAAACCAGACCTTTCAAATTGTCCGTTTTACAGGCTCTACTCGTACATCATTTAGTCACTGAACAGGCTCCATCTCAGGGCAACAAGTTCTTCTTGCAAGCCGAATTCTATACTAATGTCGGTGGCAAACGACCCATTTTCTGGGCCATATTTTGGAGATGAAAGCTCCTCAAATGTAGCTCAAAAAATGCGACCGCTGGACTGTTCTGACTAGACCTCATGCTGCGCATACATCCAGTTTTCATCACCAAGCAAGGCTGCTGGTGGCAGTCCTCAATCAGCGACCCAACCTCTTTCTTCATCCAGTGGAACCTTCTCACAACAAGGGATCACCTTCTTCCAGGTGGATTGCAACGATACATCAGTAAGTCATCTCATGCCCCTGTTACTGGCCAGCTTCTCATAGCTTGCGCGAAAGCACTTCTCGCCCGACTGTTCACATGGCGCTTTGTGTGCATTGAATAATTCAACTGATGGCCGGGCCCTGGCGGACTCTGAGCCTCACACAACGCGCACCGAAGACAGTCTCTGTAGCGAGTCCGCTGATCATACTTCTTCGAAAGCTGGGGCTCCGCTCAATGTGAGTGCAACACAGCTCATGCCAATATATGGCAATAGTACGTGGAATGGACTAAATTTCAAACAGGACTTCTACGGCATCCATCTTCATTCTCATGACCCGATCGTTTCATCTCCCAGCTCATCATCGATTCAACCTCCTCGAGGTAACAATAACCTCAGGCTGCTAACTGATGACATGTGGTATCAGGATACCTCTCATACGAATCTCGTTCCTGCTGAAACGCTTTCATCGCCCTAACTTTCCTTCTCTGCCTATTGAACTCGAAGACAAACTTCGGATCCAGTGCTTACGAAAATGACAATTTCGGCCCGCTTTCCTCCCCTCCAACCTCAAGCCCTCCTATGCTTTTTTCATCATCTTCCCTACCATCATCACAGTCCTCGGCCATTGACCCGATCGAGGACCCGCAGGGCTCAAAACAAGTACACTGGTATTATCCTGCCGTTGGATGAGTACTAATTTATCCATTTTGAGGGTGGCGTCATACTGGAAGATCCCCTACCCAACGAATCGGAGATGCTGACGATGCTCAGAATCTCGACCTATATGCTTCATCAGAACCTACTTCGCCGGCTATAGGGAGCTCTGGCTGCGCAGTCCAGAAACCTCTCTCACCCTCAGAATCTGAACCCTCGCTTTCCGAACAGCTACTCCTTGATGATCAATATTCGTCACAAGAGATGGCATGTAATGCCCGTTTATCCCGTTGGAACCATCTTTTGACCAAGTCTTTTCGTATAAAGGATGTTGATGCTGATTTTGAAGAACTCCCTCCATCGGAGCGTTCTATAGCACTTGCGCGCCCAGACTTGTTACCTGACCTAACACCTCAGACGGCGCATACACCCGTTCAGGAATTATCACTAAACTGGCTATTGTCAGACTCGAACTTAACCGTATGTGTTGACTTGGCAAGCCAGAATGCTTTTGACACTCGTGATTTCAGGCTGGTGAAGTGACACACACTGAAATACGCAGTCCCGCATCCTCTCCACGACCGACGCAGACTTTAAGCTCATTGCCCCCGTCTTCACCCCCGGAGCCGCCTTCATCTTTACAAGTCGGGAATACCAGGTCATCTGATGTCGAAAATACAGACGAAGCTAGCTTAGGGATGGAACAAGCGGAGATGGCCGATTCCGCTTCGTCCTTGCAAGGCGCCTGTACAACTGACGAGGCATGTGCTTCGGATGATGGCCCCACGCTTTTTCCAGAGCGAACGACCCATCCAGAATTACTACACGTTGAAGTAGGATTTGAACGCTTTGCAGAGTCGAATGCTGACTTGACAACGAACAGTTACCCGTCTTCGAGTTGGATTCACAGTCGCTTCTAGGGAAACGTAAAGCTGATGACAGAAATATTGACGGACGATCACCTCCGCCATTGAAGCATAAAGACCACTGTCTTATGACCCAGGACCTGGCTTCAGTAAGTCTTTCGTGTTGCCGTACCTCTATTTTGATCGATGCTGTTCCTTCAAAAGAAATCCACCCTGCCAAACCCCAAACGCCCAACCATTGCAGCTCAAAAATTACAACACAAGAAACTTACAACTCCGTTTCGTTCTCCTGCTCTCAAACGACCTAAATCGGAGCTCGTTTCCATGAAAGGACCTCCTCTAACTGCACAGCCACTGACTCCAGAAAAAGAAGAACGGATGAAACAGAATATGCATCCTATTGAGCTACCTGCCTTTCATACGATCGACACGAAGAAGAAGCATCGCACACAGCGAGCTGCTGCCCAATTCAAGTCCCCTCTCTCAATGGACGCCTCCTCGAAACTTGTCTCTTCAGTTCGCATGACACCAATAATCCAGGCCCTTGAACGTAAACTTCAACTTCTTAAACGCGCGGTCAAGGTCAAGCAGGACGGCGAGGAAGAAGCACTCCACGCACTGGTCAATAAATGGACTGAGGCTGGACGGGAGATCGCATGCGAGGTCTGGGAACTGGTCAAAGACAACGCCAGCAGCGAAGATCAGGGCTGGGGCAAACCGCAATCGAAAGGAAAGCCTATGACATCTGCGTTCGAGGATTCGTGGGGATGGGACGGGAAGAGCAACGAGAAGAGTAACACCTCCGATGAACGTAACTGGGGCTGGGACATTGAACCGCGAGGAACAATTGACGACAATATGGACGAGATGAAGACGGCCGAGAACCCTGAAGGTGCTGAAATCTGCAGATACGAGGATGATGATACGGATGAGAAGAAACAGGACACGCTCGGGACGATGCTTATGCAGTTGGGAATCGCCCCGGAAACACTGGGCTGGAACGCAGAAGAGGGGGTATTTCAAGGCGAGTAGACCCAGGTTGTGATGATGTTCTAGACATGACTTCTAGGAATATTAGTAGATACTGACGGCGACCCATGTATCGGTCGAGGTTTGGACAATTAAATGACATTATTATAAGCACGGTGTAGTGGGGCGTTAAAACCAGCCAGAGCCAAATTTCGAGGGCCGTTGACCTGCGACTTTTTGAGGGATGCTTGCATACGTTTCGTAAGCGATGCGGAGGCGAGGTTCGAGGCTATCGATCGAAGGGTATGGAGGTTTCTTCGTAGCCGCCTCGGCCTCGGCCTGAAGGGAATATAAAGCATCGACTGAGAGTAGTTTTAGTACACCAGCGAACAAAAAGTAGCTTTACCCATACAATTTGGTATCCCGTGCTTTGCAAGTTTTGCGCGATCTTCACGCGTAAGGACTTTATCCCAAAACCAAGCATTGTGATCTAACATGCCCCCCATAAGTCCGAAACTGACATATGTACGAATGGCACGTACTTTGACCGGTAGCCGAATCAGCGGTAAAATCCCCGTGATGCTGCTGTTGTTTCTGTAGTTGCGCTGCTTCATCCTCCTCTCTCTTCAGCTTGGCTTGTGCATTGGCAAGCTGAGCTTCAAGCCTCTACAAGGCTCAATCAACGAATTAGGCATTATGCAGTATTGAAAATGGATCATATACCTTGAGAAGTCGTTCATCCTGCCTAAGAGCATTGGTGTAGAAGTTGGTTCCACCCTTAGGTGCGGACCGTCCTCGATTGTTGAACAATGCATGATTTGATTTGTACCGGAAGCTGACGCTGGCAGAGCATTTCCTTGACAGTCGAATGCGAGGAGATGTTGAAGCACTTTCCGACGTGTACAGGACAACATTGTGGACGGCAGGTGGACGGAGGCTTGGTCTTGGCTTGGTCTGGCCAAGCTAGTGACCAAAAAGCGATGAGCAGTGCTTATGTAAGCGACCATGACCTCTAACTCACTCAACGATGTCCAGAACTTGAAGAACTATCTTCTCATATATATTACCCATCAGTACTGAGCTGAACAACCTGGTAGTACCCAGGAAATTTAGCGGAGCCTGACAGCGGCCCAGGCTGTCCTCATGTCAGTCCACAACGATACCCGTCCAGACTCCACAAGCTCAGCACCTCGAGGACGGCCCCTAATGCTCCCTGTCCTGCGAACCCATCCGGAGTAGCATTCTGCTCACTTGACTGATCACCGCGGCAGAGTAGACTTTAACTGCTGGCGAAGAAAACTCTGGACCACTATTTCCGCAGAAA
Organism: Lyophyllum atratum; assembly: GCA_014905825.1. NCBI lineage: Eukaryota > Fungi > Basidiomycota > Agaricomycetes > Agaricales > Lyophyllaceae > Lyophyllum > Lyophyllum atratum. Next base: position 1,164,303 of record JACGCN010000002.1, on the reverse strand, counting down.
AGACGAACCCGAGGAGTTTCACTAGTCAAGATTGCAAATTGCAACTGGAAGCCAGGAGGCAACGGTGCTTTCGCTTGACGGCGCGATGGAAAAAGACGAGCGCTGTCACCCTGCTTACTCCACCCCACCCCTCCCCGTCCTTTAGGGCTGGGGATGTAACGCGGGCCGTATTATACACAACGTATCATACAATGTATTATACACAACGTATCATACAATGTATTATACGTTCAATACGAGCGAGGGTCCGGTGACCATGTATTGAACATGTACTGAAGTCGGATTTGTGCTCGATCAGATGGAGCTCTGTGACTTCCCACTCTCATCTCCCAACCCCAACACTGCAAGATCTGCTTAATCCCGCAACAGATGATGAAGTTGAGGCATTCCTCAACAACCCGGACCCCTATGGGATAGACGAGCTCACGGAGGCTCACAGATGACGAGGATGAGGATGTAATCACCGAGCCTCCGATGGGGACCCGTGGTGCTCCGCGCCTCCAAATTGATGATCTCATTGACTTGCAACATCAAAGCTTCTCGCCCGCTACGACGGGAACACTGTTCAAGAGAACAAGAAATCTTCGAAGTCAACGCAAAATGTGGGTGGGACGGCAACACCACGGGTTCCGGATATAAGCACGGACGAGCTCTGAAGGCATTACTCATCTACGGTATGTTTGATACACTTTAATACCGTATAATACATATAATACCGTATCAAACAAGTATTAAACCTTTGATACATGATACGTATTATACCTACAATACCTTCGATACCTGGACCCTCAAATTTCAATACCATCTATACCGGGCCAAAATAGTTCTATCCCCAGCCCTACCGTCCTTAATCTCAATTCTTGTCAACATCTTAATATGCATATACGTCTGGCGTCCTGCCACATCCCACGCATGCAATTTTGCCCTCATATCTGAAGCCTGCGCGTACCTTCGCACCCAGACTGTTTTCATTTTACCTTAACGCTGTAGCATTTTGCATATTTAACCACCATACATATACTTGGGCTGTCCTCGTGCGGTCTTGGTCCAAATAACGTAATAGAGAACACACCTATTCGCTGAACGGAAATAGCGCCAACGTTGCGTTTTATACAGTTCCAATCAGAGTTGAACAAGGTCTTGATATAATTGGACTATAAACGCGTCAACCCCGCGGCGTCAATTCAACTTGCACAAAATGATACACTCAAATCGCCCGCATTTGGTTTAACTGCGGTAACGTTGCATCCCACCGCTCGTCGAGGGGCTGACTGTACGAACAACTAAAAGATGGCGTCGTGGGCGCAGGGTGGGCGCTATCGCGCGGCGTCAGTCAACACGCGCTGATGGTAAGACGTAAAACGCGCTTACGTAACTCGCCTCAGCGCCGAGGAGCTTCTTTGACTTGCTCCCAGATTGATCGTGGGCGTGTGGCACACGGTTTACGCCCCCACGCAGCCCCTCCATCGCGCCTTTACCTCTGTTGTACCCTCGAAACCTGCCTTGTCCAAAGACCCACGGAATCTCTTCTTCAATCGTCCCGCATCTACAGGTAAGCACTCCGGGACTCGTTCACGCCCGTGCTGACGCTTTTCGCCGCTCAGGTTTCACCCATGTCCAGCGTTGGAAGTTCAAGCATAGGCAACATGCCCCCGCGCCACGGGAAGAAGTTGGCGGATGTCATGGATGAGGCGTATAAGAACAACAGTAACGCCATCGACGAAGCAGCGACGGAGAAGCCTGAAGGCAATGCGCGGACTGAACCGCCGACTGCGCCGCCGCCGCCCAGCGAGCCAGCGCCAGCCACGGGAGATTCAGCGACAGCACCAGCGAAGCCGCCCGTAGCGAGGAAGATTGAGGGATACACGGTACGTCTCCCCGCCGTCGTGTGCCTTCCGCGCGCCCTCTGACGCTTGTTATAGTTCCAAATCGCTTCGGTATATCCACCACAGCCGTGCGACCGTTGCATCCGCTCGAAGAAGACATGTAGGGGTATCGAGGGCGCTCGCTGCGAGCACTGCAAGAGCCTACACCAGAAGTGCTCTAACAGCACAGGACCGCCCCGCGGGCGACATGCTGGTAAGTGTTTCTATTTCGGCTGATCATGTCATGGGACTGAAGGGACACCTTCTCCGGCCTCGACAGCTCTGCGCCAGGATTCTAATCCGCTGAGCGTCGAGAACGGAGCAGGACCATCAGTGGAGCCAACGCGCACGAAACGCAAGCCCACCCCTGCCAAGAGAAAGCCGAACAGTGCCGAGGACGAGGGGGAGGATGAGGTCGACGAACCGAAAAAGGGCTCGCCGGCCAAGAAACGTCGCATCGTCGATGATTCGCATGCGAACGCCCTCAAGGACATCGTAGAGCTGGAGGCCTCTATCAAGAAGTTGCAGACATCGGTCGCGAAAGATCTTACGAAGCTTTCACAGCTCGCCGCGTCGTTGGCTACGCAGATTCGCGGCATGGACAACTAATTTACTATGGACTGCTTTCCGGGATGATATCGCTGTTTTTTCGTGCACTGTATCTGTATTGCTATGTATACGACAGGATCTTGTAATTACTAGTTTATTCTGGATAACCCATTGGATGGTTGGAACCCAAATTGCAGAACGCGTTCCAATGACGATAAGTGACCTTTCGCGCTCCGCGATCGTGACTCTTCCTCCTTGTTCAACCTCGTGTTTACATCTGCTTCATCTTATATCATCCACGACGTCAACAAATCCACCTCAGCGTTCCAAATCAACGTCATCTCGTGCTTCGTCCTCGTTGAGCACTCACCACGGTCCCTTCCGCCCGCCCAGGAACCTCCACTCGACACGCCTCAGGCTGCCAAATGGGTCCACGTCTTCGCCCCCAAGTTGATTCGATCAGTGACAGCGCGCGCGGCGGATGGTACTCCTACCGCTTTTACAAGACGACACTCAACCAGGTTGTCAAGACGTTCGATCTCCATCTGCGGATGAACAGGAACCAGGCTACATACGTCAGCGTCCACCCAGGTCAGTCAATATGGATCTGAGCAAGCACTTTCAGGGGTCGACCAAAAAGAATGGACTGTTTCAGCCTGAGGAGGCCGCGCAGGACTGATCGATGTCGTAGGCGGCCTGGGACAGAGTAAAGGGGAACATTTGGGATTGGGCGGAGAAACAGGTCCCGTTGATGTCGTTTGAGATATCCATTGCGCTCCCTTTGATATTCGAAAATAGACAGTTCGTTTGATGACGCTGATATAACTTACTGTGAGTACATTGTTCAGCGCTTATAGGATCTCAATATCATCTGCATGCTATCTTACAACTGCGGAATCAAAGATCGGGTCAGGCCGATTCCATAGCAAACGTTGAGCCTTCCGTCCTGTCCTTATGGTGGGACATCACAGAACTCTCGCTACCGACGCCTGTGTCATTGACTCCTGGATTGGTCCAGGTACTTTCCGTCCCCGCCTGCAACGGGTTGGCGGCGAATTTAAGAGGCTGTGTTGCTGGTCGAGTGTTGGGATTATCTGCTCCCCTGCCGCGTATGACACGCAATATAATCAGTGCAGGTGCAATACACTAGTCAATCGTCAGAGCCAAACACCTTATATCAACGTTGGCAGAAAGTAACGCACTTCGACCTGAACGAGGAGCGGCACGAAAAGATTTTGCGCCGTGTTATGGCCGCCAAAAAGCACTAGAAGGATGATGGACAAGATGGTGAAAGGCAAGGCGGCTTCGACGACAATTGCGGCGATCGTGGTGTAGGGCCTGGCATATTCATCACCAAGACCAGACTTCACTGCGCGCCGCATGGATAATATACGAACAGCGATCATCGCAGAGAGCACAATGTTAATGATCATCAAAACCAGCCAGACGGGGAAGGCGAGGTTGACTATGCCAGCAAAGTCGGGGATGGCGATTTGAATGACAGTCAAGATTGACAGGACTGAAAAGAAAAATGACGTTAGGCAGGACACCTGTCATCGAAAATGGTCTACTCACTTACACACACGATAAAAAAGAGTGTTGGCAGCAATATGATGTACCAAGTATAGTTCCAGAGAACCATGGCGCGGTATAACTATGGAGAATCAATCATATTCCATCAGTTTTGAAACAATCAAACGAACGCACCAGAAGACCGTCCGCTAAGAATGAGGCCAAGATGGAGGCTGTATTTCCAAGGGTGAGAATGGGCCGTGACTGTTGCTCAAACATAAACTGGATGGGCCCCCCGGGATAGTTGCGCTCATCCACCCATGCAGATTGGTTGAACTTAATGCTGCATGCAATATTAATCGTGCTGGTGGTGAGGAGTACAACTAGGAAGGCAAGCCAGAATATTCGGCTCTTGGCGGAACTTTGGGGCCTTCGGAGGACATGATAGGCCGCAATAAAAAAGATCGCGACATGCAGACCTACCAGTTCACAGGTTAGAAGGCGGATTAGAAGATACTGATGAGCCCAATTACCATAGCCCATAGCGGCGAGGTGAGTGGCGACGAAGTTTGACTGCTCATACCAGAGGTCCTGCGGGTCCTCAACTGTGGCATACGGAGAAGACATGTTGAAATGAGGACGGTACTGAGAGACCTGCCACAATCCAACTTCGATGCCAGATAGCTCGTTTATAACAAGTCGTTTAAGTTCTGCATAAGCCTCTCTTGATGCGCGGACCGTGATTGAAAGATATCAAAGCCCTGGAAACTGGGGTAGGTATCTCCAGATATGAGCCTATCCTCCCACATCACTTTTTCAACCGTAATTACTGTCATGATGTCGAATAAATAGATGCATATGCGCTTCAGAGCCTTGCGGAGGACTCGGAGAAGTCTAGACCGAACCGTAATAAGATGAGTTTGAAGCGCGTCACCGGACAAAATAAATCTTGACAATGAAACTTCTACATTCAACCTGACGACGGCTGTTTTCGTCTTGAGGTCATGAATCTTGCACTTACCCACGCCTCACTTTGATGTTGTTGTAAGGCCTTTGACGTTGCAACTTGCGCTGGCTTCGTTGACACGGGACACGGCGGACTGGCGGGGAGGTGGCAGTGCCCATGTCCCGGGACCGGAGCGAAGGAATCGGCGCGTCCTCGTCGTTTCTGACCGCGAGAGGGCCTGGGACGGTGAACGGTCGGGGGAAGGGCTTCTGATGGCCAGATCGCGTGTACTCTCGATTTTCTCAATACAGCATTCTGTTTTGATGGACGTGCGGGCTAACGGGACGCGAGTGGCCCTTTCCCTGAGTCGCCGAAATTTCTTTGCCAAATTCAAAGCACTCGGATTTTTCAAAACTTCCAAAACTGCACATGAATACATACATGTACAGTCTATATATATACACGATCCCAAAATTTCAGACGCTTCCATTGACGATCAATCTGGCAGTGAGTTCAGGACAAGAAATTCCGGTTGCTTTGACCGTTTAGGAAATACCTCTCACGGGGTTTTGGGTGTCTTGCTCTGCCTCAAATGCCGGCACTATCAGGAAGGTTGCAGGTCACACTCAATGTTCTCAGAGTCCCATGTTGCTGCTCAACGTTCAAATTATGTGCGATCAACGAGAGAATGCGAGCCTCGAAAATCAAAAATTACGATGAAAGTCAAAGTGGAGCGTGGGTAAGTTCAAGTTTGAAAAATGCAAGTCAAGATTTGGTCTGGCAACAGCCCAAGTCAAAGTTTCAAACATCTAATATTTTTGTCCGGTGAGGCCCTTCATAGATGAGGGCCATATATCATGATGGGTCGGTAAATCTTCTCTTACAAGTTGATGTGGGTATCATGGTGCCCGTTGATCAGGCTGGAATACACGCTCGTGGTATGCGCGAGAAGGAAAACATATTACACTGCTGGAAAGTCGAAGTGCATCTAATTGACCTCGAATTGACCAGACGTTCCAGCGTTGGTCACTGAGTCTTTCTGTCGGGAATCGCCGTGCCACTCGGCCTCATAGCCGAGTCCCGATTCGTCCCAAAATAGGCACAGCGCTTGATCAAGTTGAACAACCTCGGACTCGGACTTGCTAAGTTGATCTTTTGTTAACGGGGAAGAACAGCGCGCATCCTGATATTATCAATAAGTAAGCGCGCGCCTAACATATTATATCATATTGAAAGCTCAAACCATCAGTCGGACCACACCACGAATCATTATCGCTAATCAACCAAACCTCTTGCAGTCTTGCCGCCCGCCCGCCTCTTTCTTGGAACTACACGATGCTATTCAATACCCAGGACGTCCAGAGCCGCGGAACTCTACAAGGAGGAATCAGGATCAAGGGTAGCAGCTCGCTATTTACTCCCGCCCAGATCACCACCTGGCTCTCGACAATCGGATTCCCGTCCCACTTCACCGAAGACGACATTCTTGAGGGTCGCTTTCCAACGACATTGGAAAATCTCCACCTGGTTGCTCGCCTTTACCTTGTCGCCTTTCCTTATGAAAACACAATGATGCATTAGTGAGAGGTGATGTGCACCATAGGCTTGCATTTTAGTGACCATCGACGTAGCTCTATCGATCATTGGATGGACATAAGTGCAGAAGGACTCTATCAGCGGATGGTGGTTGAACGCCGAGGCTCTTATTGCTTTGGTTTGAATACACTTTTTTTCCAGATGATTTGTGGACTGGGGTATCGGTACGTTCCTTCGTAACTCACCCCCGAAGAGCGAATTTCGCCAACTCCTTTTCAAAATATGGCAGGGCATATACTGGATCCGCAAGGGTAAATATCGCCAAAGATATTTCTGATCCTCCTGTGTACACTGCACCATCGCATATGATCATCTTCGTGCAACTGGGAGAAGAGAGCAACGAGACCTACTTTGTCGATGTCGGCTGTGGAGGCTCTGGCTTGACGCGACCCATCCTACTCTCCGATGCCGAAGACAACATTGTAATAGGCACCACGCCCACTGAAAAACACCGACTTACAAGAGGTTCTCATCCGGCGTCGAGGCTTTGTAATTATGCGATTGTTGAGTTATCATCATATATCTCCTGAACGCTTTTGCTTTCTCAAGCTTCATCTAAAAGCGAGTGGCATCTCGAAATTCTTCACATAAAAGAAGACATCCGTCCACCATTGTGGAAGGTTGTTTATTCCTTCTCCGAGGAAGAATTTTTCCTGACCGACTATGAGGCCGCGAATTTTGTCGTATGTCGACAGTCGGGAGGACTATTCTGGGAAAATGTGATCTGCTCAAAGCACTTTTGGCTGGACAGCCGCGAGATTGACAATCCCATTCTGACACGACATATGGGAAGGCTTGGGATGGAGGGCCGTGTAACCCGACGTCACATAGGACCTCAATCCGAAATCATCAGGACTGTGACTACTGAAGCGGAGAGAGCCGATGTCCTTCGCGAATTGTTTGGCATCAACTTGAGCACAGAAGATCTTGAGCACATAAATGGCAGGGAAGCAGCGCTAGGTAGGTGAGATCATGTCGCGTGTGGTCGTGCACTGATACGGGGTGTCAGTGTTCCATTGAGGCTTAACTGGTCGACCTGTAGTCAAGAGATAGATGCAGCCCCGTTACTACTGCAGGACATTTTTCAAGTTCTGTTCTGTAAAACCCACCAAGTTCCATGATGTCGAACGCTCAGATGTACTGCCCGGCTCAAACAGCATCAATGGCCTTAAAAGTTGTTATACGGTGCAAGGGAAAGCTATGGTGATTACTGTGATTCCCGAGGCGCTCTGTGCTTCTTCAAGTTGACATTCGATGTAAAATCAACTGAGGAACAGCTTTATATTGGCTTTATAGGCGACACGAAGCTCGAGATACTCTACTGTTTATATCGTCTAGACTCTTCAACAGCCACGCCCGAGCCAAGCTCGTTCAGAGAAGGGGTTTAGCTTGGGTTTAGCGGGGAGTAAGTAGTTACGGATTGTTCTTTTTACTAATAACTCAGAGCTGAACTGAGTTCAGGACTCTCCCCATAGCTCTCTGCAAGCCGAATATCCTCGTGATACTCTACCCACGCCGCACATGTACTCAGCCTGCTGATCCGGCGTGGTGCTAAATATACATATGGGTGGACCACTGTGGACCATGGTGCTTGACAAGCTTCGAATCTCACATGCAGGGGACTAGCATCACTGACCTTGGTTTGGCATTGTCTTCCCAAAGCTCCACATCTGTTTCTCAGGTTTGATGCTCTCCACGATGTTCATATCAATTGGACTTGTACTATCGGTTTCTGCCAGTGTCTATGCTCGTGTGGGACCGACAGTAACGTTGGACTGTGTGTACCAGCCTTATTCCTGACGTGGCAAGCTCACATTCCATTCTTTCAGATGGGACATTTACGGGACTAAGAGATGATACTGCTGGCATCATATCCTACCGAGGCATTCGATATGCAGATGCACCAATTGGCGATCTTCGATGGCGAGCACCAGTTTCTCCTCCCAGCACGCATCTCGGAAACGTCGACGCGACACAGGTCAGTGATTTTCCACTTCCGTAATTGTTGGACAGGGATTGAAGGTAATATCCTAGTTTGGGAGCGCCTGTGTTGCAACAACGCAGACGACCATCACATCTGGTTCCTCCGAGGACTGCTTGTTTGGAAATGTCAGTCAAAACTCTACCATCACCAGCTTTCTGATTTTGATCTAATCCATAAGGTCTACATACCAACAACAAAAGGAGCGAATGAGACGCTTCCGGTTTTGGTTTGGTTCCACGGTAAGCAGGACTGGGTTGGACTTGTCCTGGAAGTGCTGGATATATAATTTTGTCCTATCATTAGGCGGTGGTTTCCAAGGCGGAAGCACACATGACATCTTTCCGAATCCCATGCTGCAGGCACCTGCATCCCCCGTGGTCTTTGTTTCCTTTGAATACAGGTTGGGTCAATTTGGATTCCTGGGTAAGTGCAAGGCATCCTGTTTGTGTTGTACTCTAACAGGCTTGAAGGTGGGGCAAGGGTGAAGAATGACTGGTGATCTGAATGCAGGACTTCTTGACCAGGTACCAGTGATGCATTCATGCCACTTGTAACCGTTCTGAAAACTTGCGCCTGCCAGCGTGCTGCTCTTCGTTGGCTTCAGCGATACATAGGAAGTTTCGGCGGCGACAAAAGGTTCGTTCTGCCGTAACGCACAGCTTTCCCCATGCCAACAAATTGACATTAATACTGTTTCAAGTCGCGTCACAATTTGGGGTGAATCAGCAGGAGCTGGCGCAACAATGTTCCAGGCAAAGAAAATTAGTATGTTCAAGGCAGACTAATAACCAGGGTTTATTATAGCTACTCGGTGAGGGCGGAAACTCCGGGGGTCTGTTCCACGCAGCTATGGGTGACAGCCCTTCTTTGAACTTCATGCCATCCTACATCGATACATACGTAGAGACGATATTGGAACAATTTGCTTCATTTGCGTGAGTGCACTTTCCCGTAATCCACGTTAGTACGTCTAATCGTCCTGCCTTGCAGAGGTTGTGGAAACAAAGGTACACAGGTGATGAGCTGCTTAAGAACCGCCACCGGAAACAAACTTGCGTCAGCTGGCAGCCAGACTATCGCAGCTCGCACCTCGACGCTCTACACCTTTGCACCTATCCTCGACGACTCGTTTTTGACAGAACGACCAGTCGAGGCGTTCAAGAAAGGCCAATTCGCACATGTCCCCGTCCTTTTTGGGTAAGTGGTGCAGGTGTGCACACTGCAATGTCGTCCGGTCACTAGTCTGCAATCTTAGATCCAACACGAACGAAGGTGCCGGATGGTCCGCATCCTTGTCGGATAGCTCTGCTAACACGTCGAATCCAAACGCGACCCAGACGACAGTATTCAACTTCCTTCGTGGCCAGTGGACATCTTTGACGCGGGCCTCATTCGATCGCGCCGTCGCACAATTTTATCCTCTGAGTGATTATGGGACGTTCAGCCTCCAAGGCCAACAGATGTATGGCGAAGCGCGGTATATCTGTACAGCCTCGCTCATCGCGGGAGCTGCTGTTGACCAGGGACTCAAGGCCTACTCGTTCCAGTGCGTTCTAGCCAAGTTGGTTGATGGTCCTCGTTATTGACTTGACCTATGGACAGTTATGATAATCCCATATCGGGTTCCAATCATGGAGCGGACCTTACGGCCTTTTTCTCATCATCCCCACCCTCTGACGACAGCAACAAAAGCCTCTTCGCGGCCATGCGAGAGTTCTGGACTAGCTTCGTGGTCGATGGGGTCCCAAGCTCAAAGAATACCTCAGTTGCTTCATGGAGTGTACGTGCACTTCGATTTTGCTTGTTCCATACAGTCCTGAATTCCCACCAGCCCGTTTCCGGTTCTGATGGGAGCCCTCGAATGCGACTTCAGCCTGGGAATGTCGGTCTGGAAAATCTCACAAGCGCTTTGGCAGGGAGATGTGCCTTTTGGCATGGAATTTCGGCAGAGATGAACGTTTGATAAAGAGCTAGTTGCAAGCTAGTTGATACACTTCGATACACTGTTGATCAAAAAATACAATTCTGAAGGCATTTATGCTTGTCAGTCAAAGACTTCGTCAAATGGTAGACTCGAGGGTGATGGGAGCGTCGATGTTGCTTTCGCACTATTATCCGTAATGAGCCAAGTATATGACAGACACTGAAGTTCATGTATTTCAACCTCATGCCTCACAAGTACTCGCGAAAATACAGTCTACTAGGAAACAAATGGATAGTCGAAAAAGCCGCACCGCTATTTCCAACAATTTCCCACTCAGACATCAAACCTAAGCAACGAAGAGAGCGACAGAGTACAGCAAATATCAATGACAACCGAACGATGTAACTGCAAATCAAGCAGAGGCGGAAACAGCCTGAGGCGCAGCAGGAATCTGCACCTCATCAGCCGGAGCCCTCGCAGCGCCAGCGCCAGCCTTCATCTTCAACCCGGCAAGGCCCGTCGCCATGCGCGCAACCGGCACCTCCTCGACCTTGCCCAAAAGCGTGTTGAACCTGCTTCGAGCGGCTGCAACCGCCTTGACGTCGATCACGGCATTCTCGCCGTTTCTCAACGTCTTGGGGGTGGTACCGTCAGTCAAGCCGAGCTGTTCCTCGTTCCACATAGGCTCCACCTCGTCGCCTGCATTAGGAAGTCCGACACCAGCACGGCCGCCGAGGGTTTTCCAGTCGTTGAGACGATTGATTTTAAGTTCCGTGAAGATTTTGTCAACAGCGCGGACGAGCTTGTCCATTTGCTCGATGGTATGGCGTGGAGTGACGGTGATGCGGAGACGTTCTTCGCCGACGGCGACGGTAGGGTAGTTGATGGATTGGACGTAGATGTTGTGTTCGCTGAGGAGTTTGTCGGATGCAGCCTTGGCGAGAGCGGCGTCACCAACGAGGACGGGGACGATGTGTGAGGGACCGGGGCTAGACATGAGGCTGAGTCAGGACGGAGACAACGGAATCTGGACCAGGTGACTTACACGACAGGGACGTCAAGCTCAGCGAAGCGGCGCTTGACCTCACGAACGTTGACCTGCTTGAGTTGCCTGTCACCGACGTATGCCTTCTGGTACGCCACACTTGCGCGTGCGCCAGCGATCGAGGCGGGTGGTAGAGATGTTGTAAATATAAACCCAGGGGCGTAGGACCGAATCATGTCGACAAAGTCATCTGAGCCGGCAATGTAACCGCCAACAGCACCATAAGCCTTGCCAAGTGTACCTGTGATGAGAAGATTAGGGCTATTTTTAGATGATGAATTTTTGAAAAAACGGACCAGTGATGATGTCAATACGATCCATGACCGAGCCGGGAATTGCATCAGGGCTTTCGCCAGCTGCCTTGTGAGCGTCATAGTCCAGATGCTCAGCGACACCAGCGCCACGCGGTCCATACAGCCCGACGGCATGAACCTATCAGCGTTGCGTGATTAGCGGCGGAGACAGATGGACCAAGTCGCAGCTTACCTCGTCCAAGAAAGTTAGTGCGCCATATTGCTCGGCGAGGTCACATATCTCTTTGATGGGTCCGATACTGCCGCACATGGAATAAACACTTTCGAAGGCGATGACCTTGGGCGTCTCCTTGGGGTATTGTTTCAACTTGGCTTCCAGGTCTTCTAAGTCGTTGTGCTTGAATAGGACGCGCTTGGCCGGGGAGTGACGCATGCCCTGAATCATCGAGGCGTGGTTCATGGTGTCCGAAAAGAATACGCAGCCGGGGAGTTTAGTGCCGAGGGTAGAGAGGGTAGCGTCGTTAGCGACGTAGCAAGATGAAAAGACCAGGGCCGCAGGTTTGCGGTGAAGGGCGGCGAGCTCCTGCTCGAGGCCTAGATGCATTGCGCCGTTTCCGGCGATGTTACGAGTGCCACCAGCACCATGCCCATATTTGTCCAAGGTACGGCTGCAATAAAACGATATCAGGGCTTGAAATCGTAAGAGAGAATGGAGAATATACGCACTGCATAGTCTCCAGAACAACAGGATTGTTGCCCATGCCGAGATAATCATTAGCGCACCAGACCTCGACTTCGTCCTTGACATCGCTAGTATGCGCGACGGGGAACTTCGCAGCGAGGCGGTTGATGTTATTAAAGTAACGATAGGAAGAATCCTTGTGTTTCTTGTCGAGCTCATTTACGTAGAAACTCTCATAGTCGAATCCACCCGGGGTTGCTACGTGAGGCTTCGCTGCGGACTTGGCCTCGGGAGTGGTAGCAGCCTTCTGGTGGAAGGGGCAACCAGCCGCCGCAGCGGCAGCAGACTCTGCCTTCGCCTTCTTAGCAGCTTCGGCTTTTCCCTTGGCCTTAGCAGCAGCAGCAAGGTCGTCTGCCATGCGAGCTGCAGTGCGTGCAGCGGATGCGTGGGGACACATCTCGATGGTCGCTCCAGCAGGGGGAAAAACGCCCTGTTCCTTGTGGATCTTCTCGACGTCTGCCTTGCCAGCAACGCTAGCGTAGCCGGCGACAATTTCCTTGGACCGGACGTTGAGAGCGGGGCCCATGACGGGGCATTTGGTAGCGCGTTCGGTGAGGACTGAGAGGGAGGGAAAGCGGGCGGAGGAGGAGGTGCAGAGGTTGCGGAGAGTGGCAGTCTTGGTCCTTCCGAGGAAGGGGCAGGACGCCTTGAAACGAGTCAACGAGGAAAGCTTGTCCATCGTACGTAGAGAAACGGGATATCGCAATATTTTGAAGCCGACTTTATTACTTTGGCTGCAGCCAATCACTGCGCTCAGATTTGCTATCAGGTGATATTCATTTCCGATCAATTCGTTACAGTTCTCCGATACAGCTCTCCAACACATCCACCGCTAAATCCACCTCCGTCTTCCCCACATTCAAACTAGGCACAAGGCGAATCACATCCTTCCCAGCAGTCAGCACAAATACCCCCCGCTCTCTCGCCATGCCCATTACCCGTCCCGGGTCCTCAGGGTTTTTGAACCCAAGACCAAGGATCAGCCCACGCCCGCGGATATTCGTCTGCAGAATATTCGGGAACCATTTCGGCAATTGTTCCAGGCGCCCCGTCAAGTATTTACTAGTTTCTGTTATTTGTGCGACAGATGTCCGAGACGTCAACCGAGAAAGGACGTGATGCCCAACAGCACATGCCAAGGGTGATCCTCCAAATGTTGTGCCGTGGGTGCCTGCGGGACTCGATTTAGTCATATCTTTGAAGTAATCTGTAAAGATACCTACCGGCTGTCATCGTCTGGGCGACAGTATCCTTGAGCAAAACTGCGCCGATAGGGTACCCGTTTGCGAGCGGTTTAGCCATCGTTACAATATCCGGATGGCAATCTATGGGAAGCGCAGAGTGTGCCCACAGTGTTCCCGTTCTGAATAGACCACACTATACCCACCACAGAAGCCATTAGCCAACATTTAGTTAGCCGATTAAAGTCATCTCACCTGAATCTCGTCAAAGATCAAAACGGCCCCCACCTCATCGCACCGCTTCCGTAGTGCCCGCAGCCAGTCCACATTGGCCGCATTGATCCCTCCCTCACCCTGGATCGGTTCAACGATCACTGCGCAGGTATCCTCCCCAACCAAGGTCCTTAAGCCCTCTAGATCATTCAAGCGCCCTACATCAACCCCAGGTAGTAGCGGGGCAAAGGGAGCCTGATATTTGGGGTTACTGGTCACGCTCAGCGCACCCATACTCCGGCCATGGAACGATCCTTCAAAACAAACGATACGAGTCTTCTGGCACTCGGGGGAGTCCCACGAGCGTCCAGGCCCCGAAGCGGCCCAGCGATCCTTACCCACTTTGCGGGCTACTTTTATTGCACCCTCGTTGGCTTCTGTACCGGAGTTGGCAAAGAACACTTTCGCGCCGGGACTGCTGGGCGAGGAAGCCGTGCCTGACGAGAATCCCAACCCACCCTCGGCGTGAGTCGTCATTACAAGTAATTCGGCGAGCTGAGTTGCCCACTCGTTGTGGTAGACGTTGCTCGTGTGCAATAGCTTTCCAGACTGTTCTGCAATAACCTAAAATCGTGAGGCGCGTTTGGCATGAGGAGGAAATGGAGTATCTTTGCATAACGAACCTTGGTGACACCCTCGTCTGCATGGCCGAGGGCATTCACGGCGATTCCCGCGCTGAAGTCGAGGTATTTTCGGCCCTCTGTGTCCCAGACGTACGAGCCTTTCCCATGCGAAAGGATGAAATCGGGTCGTGCGTAGACCGGGAGGAGGTAGTTCGACGCTTGTGAGAGGATCTTCGCGGTCTCCGGGTTTGGCGACGAAAAGGCGTGGGTGACGGTTTTATACCGCGTCGATGGTCCTTTATGAGGCTATATTTGAAACTTTTAGTCGTGTAGGTGGTGAGGAGGGTTGGATGGCATACCTCAGTTGATGTGGAGGATAAACGGACACAGGAGGGTGTAAGTGGACGCGTCTTCAGTCCCCGGTTCGCCACCTTAAGTGTGTTTATAGTCTTCATGATGCTGCTCTATGGAGAGTCTATGTGTGAGGGTACCGTCGAGCTGGTATAGGCGGATTGAGTTGTCCAAGATTCTCGGGTTATTTATATGATGCAGGTGAGTGTGAGACTGAGTCAGGACAGCCTGTGAGTCAGGGCCCTCGTTTAGCAGGACTGAAAAAGATTGATAGAAAGTTCAAATCCCACCTAGCCCAAGTCTTATAGCTTTGCTGGAGATCACAGCAGGAAGAAAAAAACAGCACTTGGTGTGAATTTCACAGCAAATGGCAGAAAAGGCGCCCAAAAATTTAACTTCATACAATTGCAGGATCCGAATTATATCCGAATAGCAGAACACCGTCCTTCGTAGTGAGCAATTTGGGATGGAACAGCGCTAAGTACAGGAGGCAGGTGGAGGCAGTCATACCGGTTGTAATGGACGTTGTTGAACTAGTGTTGAGTCATAGATGGAGCGCCATTGCTGTGCTCCTTGCAAGCGATCTTATTGAACACCAGAGTCGATTTTTTAACACCTCACATCAAAACTATTTACAACCTCCAATGTACAAGCAAAAGGATATCGATCATCGTTAGTATGGTACACCTACCTTCACTATTCTCGAGGGGCGATTGGGAATCCTGGCCCTAAAGGCTTGCGCCTCAACCCTAATCACGGCTTGCACTTCGACTCCTAGAACTTCTTCCAGATCGTGTACTGACACTCATCGAAGAGCCCGTGGATGCTGACCTTCCCCTTCCACCGCGAGCAGGAGGGGGTGTCATAGACCTGGGCCTACCGCGCCCACCAGCGTCTGGAGATCTATCACGCATGGGTGAGCGACGAGGCGATCTCGACCTTGAACGTGGGCGTCCACCGCGTTTATACTGAGGTGGGGTAGGCGAGCGTTCTCGGATGCGGTGGGGTGGTGTAGGGGGAGGAGAACGGTCACGCCGCGAAGGAGGGCCTGGACTGCCAGAACGGCGGCGGTTGCTGCGTGGAGGAGGTGACCTAGAGCGCGCAGGAGATACCGAGCTAGATGGGGAGCGGGAACGAGAATCATAACGCCGCCGAGCGCGAGGTGGAGGAGACGGGGTAGGGGATGATGGGCGGGGACGAACTCGGTCCCGTGGTGGAGGGGCATCACGATGGCGAGGGGGACTCCGGCTTCTGCTTCGTCGATCCCTGATTGGGCGGGCATCGCGGTCGCCAAAATCTCTGGGTCGTTCCCTTTCTCCCCTTTCTATCCTAGAGGCAGGAACCGGAGGGGGCGGCATGCGGTCTTTACGCCTTGAGTCATTCCCCTCCCTTCTTAGCTTGTCTTCCTCTCTCCGTCTCAACCTGTCCTTCTCCCTTTTCTCTGCCTCCCACTTCGCCTTTTGCTCCTGATACTTGATGCGGTCTTCCTCTTTCTTCCGGTCGCGCTCTTCCCGTTCAGCCATCTTCCTAATTTTTATTTCTTCCTGCTTCTCCCTATCAAACGCTTCTCCTTCCTGGTAGTCGGAACGTGTTCCGAAGGCGCGAGCCATTTTGCTCAACTCGGCCTTTTTAGCGAGAGCAAGGCCATGGGTATCTGATAATTTTAGGCTCTTAGCACTAGGCGCGAGAGCAGGCTAAATTTTTAAGCAGTTCGGCACGAAGAGCGCTGACTTTCTCCTCAATTTTATCCTCGTCGTCACTGAAAAGATATGTTTAGTCAGTGATGATGCGGTAGATGTCTAAGGTCGACGCACCCATTGTCTTCGAGCTCGAGCTGGAGTTCCAAGCATTTTACCTCTACCTTGCGCTTGCTCTCATGCTCCAAGATAGCCTGGTCAGGCTCACGGTGCTTGGGGGGAGCAGCGTACCCAGGCACTGGCACGATCTTGCGAGGTCTCATATGTGCGGAGGGTTGAAAGGTTACGAACGACGTAGCCATTCGTTCCACTGCAATATATATGAGCATCGTGTACGCTTTACCAAACGAAAATGCCTACCTTCCACGGGGAGTAGTGAGTCCAATACCGTTATACATGACGGCAGGAGGTAAGGATGTTGGAGGAGGCTCTGTGGACCAAACAAACAAGTCCAGGGACACCACGTGCGCATCCGGCATAAGCACATGACCTCGATCATCAACGGTGACGACGGGTGTTCGGCATCGGCATGGTTGGCAGAGTGGGTCAACGTTCTGAATCTAAATAAAAGGAACGGCTCTGGTGCTCGCGTCAGCACTCGACGCTGTCTTTTCTATCAACCACGACGTCCAGAACCTCTGCATTCCTCTCCTGCGCAGACTCTCTGCAATGGACGTGCCAGTCCCTCGATCCCTTGCCCCCAGCAAGAGAAATCCCCGCAGCCTTTGCTGCCAGTCTGCGTAGTTGGTGCGAGTGCTCGGTGAACAATAACTTATATTTGAAATTAACAAATCTGTAGGTGGTCAGTAGGGGAGAAACAAAGCGCCATCAGTGAAGAGCGACTCCTGAGGTGCGTTCGTTGAACTCCCCAATAGTTCACATCTAATTTATACAAACCAGGCGTCTACCATTCTTTAGACCACAGAACCTGTCTTCTCAGCCCAACAGCGACAGCCCTGTCATAGCCCACAGCTCACGAGTGGATCTAGACTCGGCCAAACGATACCTCAATACCCTCTCCATAAATTCCACATCACCGTCGCCTGATGCGCCCCCTCCTGCAGTCCTACTGCACGGGTACGGCGCAGGCCTTGGATTCTTCTACCAAAACTTCCCAGTTCTGGCTCAATGGGCCGGCCGCCGTGGATCCTCCGTCTATGCCCTGGACTGGCTAGGCATGGGCCGATCTGCGCGTGTGCCATTTACCGTCAAAGCCAAACGTGACAATGTCGCTGCACGCGTCACAGAAGCCGAGTCCTTCTTCGTCGACTCCTTAGAAGAATGGCGAAAAAAGATGGACCTTGACAAAATGACCCTTGTCGGGCACTCGCTGGGTGCGTACTTCAGTGTCGTTTATGCACTCAAGTACCCCACACGAGTGAATAAACTTGTCCTGCTGTCACCAGCTGGGGTTCCTCGCGATCCAAACTATACCGTGCCATCTAGGGAGCTGACTGATTCGAGGGATACGGATGACTCGGGTACTGCTGAACCCGCGACGAATGCAAAAGTAGACGAGATCCGGGCTGAGCTAAAGGTCGAAAAGAAGCAAGAGAGCAGGTCGAGAAGACTTCTCACATATCTATGGGAAGAGGGATGGAGTCCCTTCCAAGTCGTCCGCTCAACCTTATTCTGGGGACCCATGTTAATAGGCAAAGTGAGTAAGCCACGTGTATAGCTGGACAAAGCTCACTATCTTTGTTTTAGTACTCCTCTCGACGCTTCACAGGCCTCACCGAGGAAGATACCCGAGATATGCACGACTACATCATGAACATCACGCTCGCGAAGGGCTCTGGGGAATATTGCATTTGTGAGCGTCCGATCATGTTGTTTCTTCAAATTACCTCCTCTCACACTACACCTTAGCACATATCCTCGCACCTGGAGCCCATGCACGCTTACCCCTAGTAGACCGGATATCAGAACTAAAGATACCCATCACCTTCGTTTGTGCGTACCCTCCAACCATCCACAATTGCTTGGTCTAATGATGTCGCAGATGGCGATCATGACTGGATGGACCCGGAGGGAGGTCGGCAGTCTGTGGAAAATTTACGACAGGCTGGAAATGGAAAGGGAAGGATGTATATCATTAGCCATGCCGGGCATCACGGTAAGGCATTCTTTTCACTTCGTCCTTGGCTTTCTTTCCTGACGCTTGGTGCAGTATACCTCGATAATGTCAAGGCCGTCAATGATCTCGTTGTAAAAGAGCTTGACCGTCAATGAGCTTTCTGTTTTCGAAGCAGAGATGTTTGGGGGTGTATTACATTGACATTCCTTTGCTAGATATATGTACACTTCTACAGTTGCTGTCTTAGTTATAATTTAGGGTACTTGTAAACTATACAAATAATGGGTGAGAGATGGTAATACACAATATAAGGGTGAGAGCTCTGAATCGAGATTGAAGAGAGTTATTCTCAGTCCGTCATAACGTTAATGTTCCTTTCAGGGTATCTGCGAGGGAGAACATCAATCAGCAACTGGATCCAGCGGAGATCGGGCCACGTACTTGGCCTTGATCCTCGTGACGAGATCCTCCTCATAAATCTGGTCAGCGCCCAACTGGTTCCCCAATGTTAACCACCTTCATGATCAAATCATCCGATCAGTCGACCATCGGCCATGTCCAGAAAGATGACGCACCCAGGTCTTGTATTGTGTTTCCTACCGAATACCTCTATTTTCCTACCACCAGGACACATCCTCTCGATCAACCCATAAACCTCATCCGGTTTCCTGCTGGTCTCCCTGACCTCCGACACGATAACATCGGTGTCTAGCCCTCTGTTCACCCAAGTTGGGAATTTAAGGGCGCCAGATTCATCGATGACGGTCTTCACACCTACGAGCATGTGCTCTTTGGTATGATTTAGCCAGTGACCCGTTCTTCCTGTTCGTATCACCCGTTGGAGCTGGGAAAGTTGAGTTGTGGAACGCGAGAGGAAGGAGAGGAGGGGGCGCGGTGGAACTTATGGTACGAACCTGATTAGTTTTTACCCAGACGACTTCGTCGACGCGGGTATACCCCCACACACGCATACATTCACGACCTACCTCCATTGCACGACCGGTCACCCAAAGGAAGAGCAGACCTTCGTCTTGGAGAGCAGGGATAGGCATGGCGCGCATCTCGTCGTCTGTCATTGTCCCATAAGGCAGCTGAATACTACCAGTGAGATACAGCGAAAAACAGGTTGTGGAAAGAGGATTTTACACTCATGTGAATATCCCATGGAGGGTCAGCCATGATGACATGGAATTTCCCAAGGACTGAGTAGTCGAAACGCCGCAAGTCGCAGTTAATCCACTGCGGGGGTAGCTGCGAGATGTTCAGTTCCATATTTATGAGAACTCGCCCAAGAAGACGTACTATTCGCGCTGGTTTCCCAGTAGGGCCCCAGTCCAATACCAAGCTTGTGTACTCTTTTCTTGATAACCTCCTTCCCTTTGCCGTTCACATTCCGTGCGCCTTCTCCGTCTCCTTCATCCCAATCAACCTCGTAGTGGAGATATCGACAGGGTGCTTTCTCCTTTCCTCGGCCACCGGCGCCAAGACCAGAGGGTAGTGACACCGGGCCGCGCGTATTTGGAGGCGCTTGGCCATGACTATGTGCTGTTCCCGGAAACGGCGGTATTGAAGGTGACTGGGAATATGTGGGCTCGGAGTAACACGTGTTGAGGTAAGAGCAGTGTCCCAGGGTGACATCTGTATGCGGACGGATGAGTGCCCGAAAATGAATGTGGTCGCAGATGGGAGTAGATGAGGTGCTGGGACTTGCGCGTCGGGCTTTGGCGCATTCTTCTTTCGTGATGTGAGAGCAGATAGGTTCAAACTTTCCGTCAGCGGATTGGAACTGTAGAGAAGTGAGTGCAACGAAACTACGGAGGCAATTGGTCTGACCTGCTCGGCAAGCAAGCGACCTCTCGCAGTACTTCTCTGCAGTATTGCGTAGACTTCCCTCATGTCTTTGCTCAGACTCCCCAGTGTCGATGTCGTTGGAGTCCCTGGTAAATCCTCGTATGAGTCCTCCGTATCATCGTCGCCCGCAGCCGAATCAGCGTCTTCATCAATCACTCGTTTGCGTTTTCGAGAAGTAGCTGCGTCGCCGGAGGCCCCGCCTGGAATGGAGCGTACATGCCCGTTAGGCTCCAACGCAATATCCAACACCGTCGTTTCACCGTTCTCTCGCGAGAGCGATATGGTCCCTCGATCCCATGTACGCGCTAATTCCTCGAGGATATTTTCAAATCGTGACTGGTCAGTGAGCCTAAATCTGATGTTGGGGGAAGATGGACTGGCGAAGAGTCCAGATGGAACCTTGGTCGAAACGACGCGCGTGAGCAGGCGCATCGCCGATATTGGGAACGAGAGTTTGCCTGAAGCCATGAGAGCCGTCAGAGTAGTGGTGGCCAGGACTCTGAGCTCATCGTCGGACATGTTGCAACAGAATACGCTGCTGGTCTGATGGTTCCTACAAGTTTGCTGGAATTCACCCAGAATTAGAATGAGGGGCTGAAGAAGATTCTGGCTTGCCAAATCGGGAAGCTGCAAGGCTTCGCCCTCCGAACCAAACTAGACCACATTGACCTTATGTGCCAAGCCTCGGTCAATTTCATCTTTCATCGGAGTCTACCGTCACACCTCCTGTGAGGCAACCCCCAGTTTTATGGCTTCAAGGGTCGTGAAATGAGCGAGTCTGCGGCGCTCAATCGGGATACCAGTGGACCCACGCAATCGCGTGAGGTGTCTGCATTACATACGGCTACTTGAATAAAAGTGCTCGTATAAGAAACAGAAAAGGAAACGTTGAAGGACAGAAGGAAGGGATACGGAATGGGATTGGTGTAGCCAAGGGTGGATATCAATCTCCGGTAGCAGACCCTATAACAAACGAAGGCTACGTAGTTTACCTGTTTTAGGTGAATGATAAGCATGGTGAGCGACAAAAATGAAGAAATCCGGAGTTACCGTCGCCGAACGCCACAAGATTTCTAAATTCTAGCGCACTCGACATTGGAGTCACTTGGCGCTTCCATCATTCCCGTCGAGCCTGCAGCCTCCTGCAGCTAACTTACAGGTACGAGTCGGCGCCTTCTCATAGCAGTACCTGAGACCTGCTGCAACACCTCTACAGAAACGGTCTACGCTTTCACTGAGCATGCCGCTCAAGTATTCTTGAAGTCATGACTCAGTCTTACCCTCTTGATTCTCTCGAGAATGCCTGTCTCTGTCGGGATTGCGTTGCGGCGATGACTCTTCCAAGTTCTCGGTTTGAAATCTGGTTGTCGACGGTACTCTTTCATGTTATGGAAAAACTCGCGGCAACAGGTCCTTGAATCTAAGCGGACGGACGATGAGAAAGTGAAGGTCGAGTTTTCCAGATAAGTTGCATTCGGTCAGCGACAACACCGCACTTGGCTGTACGTCCCGTCTACGCCAGTGCATGCACTTCGTGAATTCCAAAACCCCGGCGCGCCTAAGATGGACTTGCTTCCCGTGGGCTAAGAAGATCGATGAGCGCCTGAGCTCGCGAGTTCTTGACGTTTTCTGATTCCGATAACACCAATGGCTCCGCAGGCGAAGGTTCGACCGGCGCAACCACAACCGGTTCAGTAGCGATAACCTCGGTTTTTGGAGGTTCCAATGCTGCACGACATGACTGGAGCAGGTTCTGAGAAATTGCGCAGATGAAATATAGCTTTCGAAGGACAGAATAGTGTAACTTACTTCACGTACACCTCCCTGTACCTTTCCAAGGTATCCCAGAACAAGCGGAAGGTGTGTTTCTGGAATCTAGTTTATTGTGTGTAAAAGGCTGGGTCGTCACTGATGCAAAACGTGCGACTTGCCATTTCCTTGGACCAAATGTTACGGATAAGCCAATTTTGCCGGGCCTTGTTGAACTTCCATTTCGATGGCCGATGGAACTGCAGAAATGCATACACTAGACCTGTTTCGCTATCAGATGACGCACATAATATATCACCACCAGACCTAAGGTAATTGAGACTGACATTTTTGTGTTTGATCAGAGAGGGACGCATCCTCGTTAGGATCAAGAAAACCAGTTTTATTTTTGCGTTTCGTTGTCGAAACAACCGGGGTGGTAGCAACATCAGGTTCAGCTTCCCTGGCACGTTTTGATCTCTTCTTCGATTTCTTGTCCACGTCCTTTTCTTCTTTGTTCGCCTCGTCCGCCTCCGCCTCCACCTCTGCCTCTCGTTTCCGTTTCTTCGACATCTTCTTCTCCTTCTTGGCTGAAGTACTGGGGAGATTGTTCTCCTCGGTCACGTCAATATCGACAACATCTGCTGTGGACGCATTTTTCGATTTCTTCCGGGTTTTAGCCTCCGAATCGTGTTGGGTATTCGACGAAGACGACTGTTCGTCCCTCCGTGATGTCCTCTTTTTTACGGGAAGATTAGAAGTTTCCGAGTCCACCATTGAAGCCTATAGACGAGAGGTATACGTGAAGGAAGAGGCTGTCAGTGTAAGGCTTAGGTAGGAGGGCACGAACAAGCTGCAAATATTTTGCCACGTGCTCACGCGTTCTGTCCACGTGCACCAAATCTGGGGCGATTTGAAGTGTTTGTCACCAACGACTCATCCACTTACACTAGCTTACACTCCCTCACAGCTCTCCCTGGTCTTTGGTCTCATGGGGCTCACTATCTCCTCACTATTCTCTTCAATTACGTCGCTGGTTCGATGGAGTAAAGACCAAGATGTACGGATTCTGATGCTCGGCTTGGATTCGGCTGGCAAGGTAAATTGCGGACTTGATATCTAGTAGGGCGTCCTGTGACTGACGTTCATCATAGACGACTATATTATATCGACTGCAGGTACGTGGGCTGTCTTATATAGCAACCAGTCACTCATGCCGCAGTAGATCGGCGAGGTCGTCTCAACAATACCGAGTGGGTAGCGTCCTTCTATATTTGAGCGTTCTCAATTCCTGACAACTCATGTAGCAATCGGCTTCAATGTGGAAACGGTTCAGGTGAGTCTGAGATGCGCGCAATATTGCTCAATGATTGACTCTCAATGTTTCAGTATAAAAACATCAAATTTCAAGTTTGGGATCTCGGGGGGCAGTCGAGCATAAGGTATGAATGCTCACTATTATGCTCATTTGTTCTAATTATTCTGATGTAGACCTTACTGGCGTTGTTATTTCCCAAACACCTCTGCAATCATCTACGTGATTGACTCCTCTGATCACGCCCGCCTGACTACGTCACGAACGGAGCTATTGACCATGCTTTCAGAAGAAGAGCTCAAAGGTGTTCCACTGCTCGTCTTCTGTAATAAACAAGACACGCCAGGAGCGCTCAAGCCAGAGGACATAAGCGAGCAGCTTGGGCTTGCTGGAGGGGAGAAAACAAGGCCTTGGAGTGTGAGGGGCAGTTGTGCGACGAAGGGTGAAGGTTTAGAGGAAGGCCTTGACTGGTGCGTGCCTTTAGTCACCCTCATAGTTCATCACTGATTCCGAAAACCGACTCTCGCGCGGCGCCCCAGGCTAGTCAACGCGATCCAGAAAAAATAATTCATTGGACATTTCCCCTTCCCTTTTGCCATACCCTCGCATCGCGACCAATCCCTGCACCACCTCATCACCGGGCATCGCCACATCTGTAAATTATATGTCTTCGTAGTTATTAGGCCATAGTCAATCCAGGGGTCTGACTTGTGTGCGTCTCTCATAATACCCACCCGCTGTTTAATTGTTGCTTCGCAGTCGTCTATGCAATTTGTCTCCCAAAATGATTGCGTGATTTCGTAGGCAATTGCCCATTTGCGAAGGGTTATATTCAAGATGTATCGTTTCTAGACAGCGACCACTTTGGTTCTTCCCTCACACATTCGCCGAGTGTTGACTTTCTTTTTGCCTTCGCCCTCCTTAAATCCCTTCCAATACGAAGCCCAGGATGTTCTCCAGTCGTTCCACAGGCTGGGACAAAGTTGACCAAGTGATACCCGGGAAGTACTCTACGGTGAACTGGAAGTATGCGCGTATACAGTTTTGATTACAATGATATTCAAACCTAACGCTCGACGGCTAGGATTTCTCATTTTACTAATTTCAGTTACTATCTAACATTCATACAGCCCAACTCCAGTCCCACCGGCTTGCTTCTGGTCGTTCCACACACATGCGATAATTCTCGATATCTGGTCTCCACACGCGGACCGTCCCATCATCAGCACACGAAGCAAGCACATCGTCTGCCCAGTCTACTGCACCAACTTCTCCTTGCTGACCCCTCAGCTGCACTCCGTCCTGTGTTGGTAGCCACGGACGCGCAGCATCGCGACATCGAAAAGGAACGCACTTCCTTGTTTGTCGGTCCCACTTCCACCGCTGCCAGTGGCAAGCCAGCGACCACACGGGGGATAACGACATCCCGACATAGAACGAGTTCGTTTGCATATTTTCGTGGACGTAGACAGTTTGCATAGCCTCAAGAGACGGAAGACTATAGGTGTGGATCCGTGAATCCGCCCCAAGACCGAAGATGAGGCCCGCCGTTGCCCCCGTTCCTGCTGCTAGCCTGATAATGCCGCGTGAACGATGAGAACCATGGAGAGTTGTGGGGTCAATGGGGGACGAATGCAGGTTTGCAGGTGGTTTCCGTATCAGTGACTTCGACCCTCTATGATTGGCTGGGAGTCGCAGGTCCCAATACTTGAGGATACTAAGGAGCCAGTTAGAGGGAATAGAAGAAGTCGAAAAGAAACATACCCGTCGAACGAGCCGCTACTAATCAGACCATACGGCCCTATGTTAGGGTATAGCAAGCTCGTGATGCTTCTTGGTGTCGGCACGCTCTTTCCACGACGTCTCCCTTTAACCTTCGCATCCTCATGCACCCCTGGCATAGATATCACTGGACCCAAAGAAGAGGGACTATCGTCATCCTTAACGCCTGCCACCCTGAGATCCCAAATGCAAATAGTACCATCCCTTCCACCAGTGCTTAATAACTCTCTGTGGCTAGGATCCCAGGCAACACACTTGACTGTACTCTTGTGTCCACGAAGAACATGCGTCACAGTCTCTGTCGTTGGACAGCTTATACGCGTGGTTTGGTCCCCGGAGCAAGTGGCCAATGACGTGTCGTCCGTGTTCCATTTCGCGTCGAAGATGCCATTATCGTGGATTTGCAATGTTGTACGAGGCGGCTCTGGTGAATTACATTAGTCGCATATCCAGGAGCGTATACTATTAATTTGCAACACACCAGCGTCCCAATCTCTTCGCTTGGAGGTATTGATAAGGTGCACAGTGCCCTGCTCGGTCGCCACGGCCAGTATCGGCACGCCACCTCCCTTTGCACCTATGATACTCTTAAATAATGATTTCGGATGAAGCGTACAGGGTCGTCACCTTGTGTGTAGGAGCATGCGTATGGAGGGTTTAAAAAGGCGTTCACATCGTTTGATTGACATTTGAAGACGTCCGATTTCTGTGAGGAGATGAAGGACTGCAGAATTGCCCGAGTGCATGCTGGTGATGTATGGTAAGCAGGCAAGAAGACGAAACATCAGCCAAGTCCGGCGTACGAGTTTCTCGTCGACCTCTCCCAGGTATTGCCATTGCTGCTCGCATTGTTGTGTGGAAGGGCGCAAATCCTGGGCGTCTCGCTCTGACGACAGTAACATCTTCCATTTTCACGTCGGATTCACTATTGTTCTCCTCCAACTCGCTGTGCATATTGGTTCGGCCATCAAAGCTGAGCTTGCGTTTCTTCAGTCCTGTCTGCGTCACCGCTGTGGCAGCCCTGTCGTTTCCCCTCCTTGTCGTCTGGTGGTGTAGGCAATATGAAAGAAAGCTTTGTCTGGATGGGTGTGTTGAAGACATTGGTGCGGTTCTGAAGGACAGGCTGGGGGGATGAAGCAGGGCTGGGAAGCATTTTGGCGAATGCGGTTAAGTAAACGCGTCAACGAAATAAAAGATTATTCGACGCGTCGATCCTAACACACGCAAATAACGCGTCCACAAAAACACGTGGTCTTCTTGAACCTGCCATCCTTAATCCGCTCGCGAGAGACGTTAAACCTAGAGAATGAAAACTTGCGCGGAAGCTGAACGTTGAACGTTTGAACGTCATGTTGTACGACTACTTCCTGTTTGATTTTGTGCAGAGGCTGGGTGTCAATAAATGCTTATGTAACCGAGTCATGTCAAGCCACGAGATGATCGGCAAACTTATCGTGCTTTCGGCCGACCTATTTTTGGCACTACTTTTTTCATCCGTTCCCCCAACAGCAGGTTCAAGAACGATGTTTCGCGCACCACTGAGGTCTTTGTCGACGACCGCACGTAATTCCCTAAAAATCGGCCTCATTCCTGCCGATGGAATTGGGAAAGAAGTCATTCCGGTAACCCCCCTTCACCTTGACCTTTGACAGAATAGCAACATACTTACCTGCTCCCGACCAGGCTGCAAAAGCTGCGATTGAGGCGCTGGGTTCTGATATCCCCAAACCCCACTTCATTGAGCTAACTGCTGGATGGGAAACATTTACGAGAACCGGCGTTGCACTTCCCCAGGAGACTGTGGAGTGAGTGATGTCGTGAACTTAAGGACTCGGAGTGACTGACATGTGGCGACAGTATTCTACGAAGTGACTGTGACTGCGCTCTCTTTGGCTCCGTCAGCTCGCCGTCGACAAAGGTCGCTGGTTATTCGTCGCCCATCGTAGCGCTTCGCAAAGAGCTGGACCTCTATGCGAATATCCGACCCGTACTTTCAGTGCGTCGCATTCTTGATGATGCAATTTTGCGTTATCATCTCATGCTTTTATAATAGGTGGCACCTGAGGCTGGACAGAAGGCTGCCGTAGATCTTGTAGTTGTTCGCGAGAACACTGAATGCCTCGTGAGTTCATCTCACGAGTATAAAAGCACGCTTCCCTCAACATGTATTCGCAGTATGTCAAGCAAGAGGACCAGATCGTCACAGAAAACGGTAAAGAGGCACGGGCCACGAGGCTTATCACGGAACGGGCATCAAGGAGAATAGGGCAAATGGCCTTTGAACTGGCTTTATCTCGGCAACGCAAGGTTAGCAGGCATTAGGTTTGACATTGAGAAGGTGCTGGTCTGATTCTTTTCTCAGCACTTGACGATTATCCACAAATCGAATGTTCTTTCTATCACTGATGGACTTTTCCGGGAGACGGTTCGTGGAGTGCCTGCTCTCCCTGGCATCGATGGAAAATACGACAGTGTAACAATCATGGAACAGCTGGTCGACAGCGCTGTTTACAGGTAAGGAAAATAATCCTGCTATCTAACTCTTCGTTGACAGTGTTAATACATCTTGGCGCTAGGTTGTTCCGCGAACCAGGGTGAGCTATTTTCTTTATGCGTGAAACCCTATCATTTATTCTACCTCTTCGAAATAGAGTCTTCGATGTTATGGTTGCCCCCAATCTCTATGGAGACATTCTATCGTAAGGACCTCTAGCTATTCTCTGGATTAACGATGATGACCTTCTCTCTTCGCAGTGACGCTGCCGCTGCTCTTGTTGGCTCGTTGGGACTAGTTCCTTCCGTCAATGCCGGCGACAACTTCGTTATGGGTGAACCGTACGTATCATCGTTGAACTCAACAAAAACCTCATTAACCAGGCTTGTAAAACAGAGTCCACGGCTCTGCACCTGATATCGCTGGGAAGGGTATTGCCAATCCCCTGGCATCGATTCGCTCCGCTGCCCTGATGCTCCGCCGCCTTGGGTATACTAAGGGTGCAGATAGGCTTGACACTGCTGTTGACCAGGTGATCCGGGAGGGAACCACCCTTACGCCTGACCT
Source organism: Lyophyllum atratum (assembly GCA_014905825.1). Taxonomy (NCBI): domain Eukaryota; kingdom Fungi; phylum Basidiomycota; class Agaricomycetes; order Agaricales; family Lyophyllaceae; genus Lyophyllum; species Lyophyllum atratum. The sequence goes on along the minus strand of JACGCN010000002.1, from coordinate 1,135,986 downwards.
ACAGGGAACAAGTAGCACCACGGAAGTCCTGAACGCTGTTTTGAAGAGGATTTGATGAAGATATATTGCGTACTTGTATAGTTACCTGGAATTTATATCATTTTCGCATTCCAGCAGGTTGTCATGATGCGTTGTGATTTAACGAGGAAAGTGCTAATTGTACCGATGACTACATCGACTAGATATATGAAGTGGTGGGTGGTTCTGGTAGGAATCTACTACTGCCTAGAGGATGTCGACTGCTATTTGGGGGAACCGCAGTCCGTGAACCGTTCTGAGTCTGAGTGGGGGTTCGAGCGCCGTCAGCGCCCGCGCTCTGCAGCGCCTCCATCAAACGCGCCTGTTTCGACGACCCTGCATCTTCATACAGAGGAACAGGTGGACGTCGAGCAGACTCTCTTCCTGGTACCTGCTGTGTGCTCGTCGACGAAGACCGTGGGCTCATGCCCTCTATCCGGGGACTTCGAGTCCGCGCTTCCAGATGTTGCCGTGACGGCTGGTATTGTCCCGGATACAGCGGTGAGCTAGGGGGGAACCGGAGAGAATTGTCTGCGTTTCTGACGGGTATGAACGGATGTTTGAACGGATGTTTCGAGAACCACGATCGCCGTCGGGAAGGGGATTTAGGCGGTCGCAACCCAGCGCTCTTGGCACTGAGACCGAGCCCAGGGAGGGGGCGGCCTGGCGCTGGCACTATGAGAGCCTTTGGCGGCACTTGGACCCTTCGCCGACTTGGTCTTTCGGCCCCGCTGCTCTCAATGGAACGGATAGAGTCGGTGACGGAGGCTGTGCGGGATCCATCCAAATAGCCTTCCAAGGGTGGTGGGGTAGGCCGTCTCTTGTTGTGTCCTCGTTCGAGCACGCTAGGATACCGGGGAACGTGGTTGGGTGCCGCTGGCGGAGGAACGTCTATGGACTCTGTGGAGCCTGGGGGAGGGCAACCTGGAAAATAGGCAGTATTCCCTCCTGAGGTTTCTTGACCCCTGGTCGACCAAAGGCCATGCGCAATCGGTCGAACTTCCCTCCGTTGCTCTCGTCGGGTGAGAAGGTAGACCTAAGGTCTGGTACCCACCCCTCTGGTCGTTCCTTCAGCCCTGGACTCTTTGCACCTTCTTCTACATGCGAAATCTTGCGCTTGCGGGCAAAATAACACCAGACAAGGACAGCTAGCGTAAACACTACGCCCCCGATGACCCCGCCAACTATTGCCCCGACATTTGGCTTCTTTGGTGGGGGATCCGGCCTCAGAAAACCGAGGACGCGGTTCCTTTTCGTAAAAAAAAAACCACTTTAATTTGGTTTTCAACTTATACAATGCAGGACTCACGATGCGTAGGCTCCAGCTCGCGGGTGGATATCATTGACGATGTGGTTATCATCGGGTACTGCGGCACTGCCCAGTCGAACCAGCAACGAGTATAGAATGAAGATCCAGCTCCAACGAAAGGTCATCATGATAACAGCACGAAGACTCCAGAGTCTACCGTCCCGGACGGTGCTGAACTGAAAAAGATCAGGAGGTGAGAGACCAGTCTAAGGGGCATTTCCGGCGCTGTGCTGGTAGATATGGCGTCGCTTGCGCAGATTTGATGGGCTCGGTTCACTTGGTTTCATGTGGCTGTGATTCGCGCCAGGGATCGATGATTCATGAAACACAAAAAAAAGATGCGTCGGGCCATCCGCTCGTGTTTGAAATGAAATATGTTATGGAGCAGGCGGGTTCTGGAAGTGCGACTGTGCGAGGGAGGTACGGGTGGAGCACACTAGGGAAGGTTGCATTTGGTCTGCCAATGCCCATATGCGTGTGGAAAGGGTTCGTTCGATAACACCTGGTGATCTCTCAGGTCGCCTCATGTCCGGCTTTCATGGTTCCTAGGTAATGAGCGCTTCCTTCAACTCTACATAATCGCTTATCGCCCACTTATACCTCGAGCGTTTTCACATCTCATCGATTCGACGCGTTCCGAGCTCTCAAGTCTGCTGAAACCATCACCGAGTCCCAAACAGGCTATATTGGATGCCTCCGAAGAAGGGAACGAAAGGAAAGGGGAAGCAGGCAGAGGAAAAGGTAGAGAAAAAAGACAAGACGGAGCCAACACCGCCACCTGCACCACCACGAGAGCCAACCCCCGCCCCCCCACCAGCGCTAGTACCAGAGCCAGAACCAGAACCGCTTCCAGTGCCAGTGCCAGTATCAATCACGGTCCAAACCCATGTGGCTAACGATGAGCAACATAATTTGGGGGATGACGTGAACCCATCAGGTCATGGTCAGTTCTTTCAACTACGACATGGAAAAACTAAGATTTTAAATAACAATCCCCAACTGGTGTAGATCAATCAGAGAGGCAAGGTGAGGATAATGGATGGGGTGGTGGTGGCGGCTGGGATAATGCCGGTGGAGGCGGCGATGGCGGTGGTAGCGGGTGGGGTGGTGGCAACGGCTGGGAAGAAAGTGGAGGCACTGGTGGCAGCGAATTCGACGAGTTTGACGATGGCAAGGATGCCGGTTACAGCGATGGCGCTTGGGAGGGAAGTCAAAATCCCTCTGCGCCTACTCAACAATGGCCATCACCAAGCCAACCCGGCGTTGCACCACCCTCCGCGCCTGATCCTGTGCCTCAACGTCCTCAACCACCTGCTCATCCTCAGCCCTCCCAGCTCGTATGTACTGTTTCCGTGAACATCGGCTTTGACTCACAAGATATCAGCATGACCAGTCAGCTGCGCAGCATAGGGCAGCACCACCTCAGGACCATAACCCGCCGCCTGTAGCCCAGAAGGTATATACCTCAGCATCTGCGATGGCTAATCGCGGTGCACATCCCGCTCCAGCAAGAGCAGAAGAGCACGTACCAGACCGACGTGCCCCGAATCGTCCATCGTATTATTGGGCTCCTAATCAGGCCGCGCAAACGAGACAAGCCATGCCCTCTGCCACAGCGGCGCCTCAGAAAGCGCCAATGCCACCTGTCAGTGCCTGGGGTGAACCCAAGAACGTTGATCCCTGGGGTGCACCCAAACCTCAACCTCAGCCTCCCCCTGCGGCTGTGCCGGCACCCGCCAAAGCGCAACCAAGGCAGGCATGGCAAGACTGGGGAAGACAGTCTCAGCCAGCTGCTGCCAAGGCTCCACCCGCCAGAAAGCATTCAACACCATCTGCGTGGGCTTCCACGTATGATGACGACGAATACACTGAAGATGACGACTCCGACGAGACCTATGGCGCCCAAGGATCCCTGGCAACGTCCGGCACGCGGACCTTCTGGGTGGGGACATGATCCCAGGAAGCAACCCAAGGTGACTTTTACTCCTATGGGCTCTGGTACCGGAATGCGGGCAGGGACTAAGCCTGTCCTTTCCCCGCAAGAGCACTCTCAGATTTTAAAATCGTTGCTTAACGAACTACCCCAGAACCAGCCTGGCTACCCGCAGCGTGGACACCCGGCGCAGAAAGCGCAATCCAGTCCACATCACCACCAACAGCAGAGGCAACAAGCTGAGCAACAACGACAGCAACAGCAACATAAGCAGCAAATGCCCCAGTATGCGCAGCATCAGGGTGTATCCCAGGATGGCAGCAAGAAGCCAAAGAAGCAACACAGAAAGAAGGGTGGTGGATGGGAAGATGACGGCTGGGGCACTGGTGCTGATGATCGGGGTGCTGGCGGCGATGGTTGGGAAGGAGGTGGAGGAGAAGGAGGCGGCAGGGGAGGCGGAGGCTGGGGAGGTGGAGGCTGGGGAGGTGGAGGAGGCGGAGAAGGCGGTGGCCGGGGGAGGAGACTATGATGGTTGGCATGATGGTGGAGGCGACGGATGGGATAAACTGGCTCAAGGGAATGATAAAGGGTGGGAGCAGAATGACGGTTGGGAAAGTCACGAAAACAGCTGGAGCAACAACGCCAAGGGCTCTACGAACAATTGGGGTGCTAAAGACGAGTGGAGTACAAATAAAGACGCCTGGGCCACGGCTGACGATGCATGGGGGAATAATGACGGGGGTGATGAGGATGACGGCTGGGATGAAGAGGAGGACGACTGGGAGGAATCTCACCGCTATCACCAAGTCTCACCATCCGAAGGGATTTCAAAGCAAGAACATGTTTGGGGTGGCAGCCAGACAGAATCCCACTACTTTATGCCGTCAAAGACGCTTGCGCACGCCCTCAATGGAACGCAGTTGAAGCCCACGAACGGCGTACCCCCGAACAAGATGGACGAATATACGAATGTCAAGTTTCTCGAATCCCGTAACGCCGCCTTTGCCCCTGTTCAGCGCGCGATCTTTGGCAGGGAGCGAAAAGCTAGAGATCGGGTACACTGGATGTTCTCGCCCGACAAGGACGACCGGGTCTCCGCTATCCTTGCATGGATACAAGCCATGGAGTACAATCTGGGTTCCTTTGGTGTAAGCTGCATACCCAGTTGATTGGGTTTGCCACTAAACGATGTTCCTCATCCAGCTGCACAAGTTTCTACAAACTCGAGAGCGAGGAGCCTTGTTCGTAAACGTGACTTTTCGACACCAGGAGCGTCAAAATCAGCCAGTTTTTGACTGGCTAACTTTTGACGAAATTCAGTCGTCAGCAGATCGCACCCTGCAGGAGTCCGTCCTCTCCTATGATCCGGCGATGCAAGTCGTCATCTTCGTCTATCTACCCTCAAAGTCTGGAAACAGTGTAGGCGATGTGGCGGCGGAAGGTTCTTGTGCCTAATAATACACGCCTGAGGTTCCAACAAGAGATTGCAATCGCCAAAGGTGGTCTCAGAAGGGATAAAGACTATGTTGTTCACGTCGATGAGTGAGTTATTTCCCCTTCCGTACCCTCTTAAGGATGGATGTCTAATGGCATGTGGAAGATTGCCTCCCAAAAATAAAGGGAAAGCTGCACCAAAACCAGCCCTCACGAAAGCAGCAGCGAAGCAAGCAGCAAAACAAGCAGCAAAAGAGGCAAAACAAGCAAAGCAAGTCCCAGCGAAGTCGGCTCTTGTGAAACACCAGCGTGTGCAGTCTCTCCCCGTGATCCCTGAGAAGAAAAAACGCAAGTGGTGGCAGATATTACGCTTCGAGGATTAGAGATGCTGTTTTTATATTTCTTTTTCCCCAGGTTTTTTCGCTATGACGTTGTACTTCGCTCTCCTGTATTTCTTGAAGCTTTCCGTTGCTCTGTGTATTCCTTTGTCCCTGTGTATTGGTTTTCTTGGCTCCTTCACAACTATTATCAGCACTACGAGCTCGATGCTGCACGCGCGGCATAATATCTCGCCATAATATCAGCCTTGTCCTTCTGGTTACGCTCTCCAATATTTATTAGCAAGACGCAATATTAATGATTCCAAAGTCAGTATGATGAATCAGGATCATGATTGGAGGTGAACAAAAATTCGGAAAGCCTATGTTGAAGGAGGCTGGCATGACTGCAGTCCTTGGTGGTATTAGCTTTAAGTATCATGCAAGGAACGATGACAGCTGAATTGCATGGATGTTGAGAGGAAGCAGGGAGCATGACCGCTGTATGATGTCGTGACCGCCGTCGCGTCTGATGTTTCTCACGCGTCTTTTCTGCGAACTTGCCTCGTTGCTAAACGACCTCCTGCGCATGTCTTTGACCTAGGATCTCGTTGCAAGGGCCATATGCTGAGCATTGGACGACAACCACCTCCTTTCTTGAAATACTGAATATTCCATACCTTGGCTACTTCCGCACTCCACTTGTTTCCCATGTCGGTTGTTCCACCTGGTGACGTCTCCCAGTCGTCTGGCACGGCCGCTGCGCCCAATTACGATAATATACAAGGCTATCAATCTCTGAACAATCTTCCTGAACATGTGTCTTCTCGCGACCCCGAAAGTTCGGTTGCTCGTGAGGAGCAAGCACTGGAATCCCATGAGGTAATCGAACTCCAGACGTTTAGTGAGAGGAAAGTATGGATTGAAGAGAAGATCAAGGTCCGTACAATTAATTGAATGTGTAGCTTCTCTGCTCAGGTTATTCTCAGTCCCTGGAGAAAATGCCCCCCATCGAAGTTTTCGCTGGCTTGGATGCGGTCCGTGCCTCAGCCGAACACGTCCCAGGACTGATCACCCCCCACGAACTGAAGCAGTGGATCACGGAACATGATACGATCGAAAAGGAGACCGAGCAATTTGATAGAGGGGAGCTTACGAAGCTGAGGCAACTTACCAAAGGTCGGCTATTGCCCATGAACGCGACGTCAAAAGCTAAAAGTAAAAATATCAGCCGCAACACAGCGAAATCTATCCCCAGCAGATACCGACGTTATTGAACTTACGCTCACGACTATCTACGAACTCGATAAGTTGCTCCATCTGCTACGCGACCGATCCGAAAATTTGGAGCTGCTGGGGGTGAGGCTAAGCTGGGAGGAGAGTCGGATTGCTGGCTGGGTGGATCGCCGGAAAATCCTGCAAGACCTCCAGACGTTTCTTGACACTCGCGCAAGATGGACTCCATCTGTCTATGAGAACCCTCCGAGGGCGGACGAGCCTCACGATCCCAGACGTCGGAGCTCAGTCACCTCGTTAGCGTCAGTCGCTTCAGACAGCTCTGTCACCCCATCGAAATTTTCTCGTAGCGCTCGTTTCAAGTTGGCAGAACTACTTTCTCGTGACGCTGCCCAGTTCGCCGGACGAGTGACGAGCCTTCGACATGGGAAGATAGCAGCTGCTGGCAAGGTGCTCGATAAGCTGATAGATCACAGCCGCAAACCTGTTCCGGAGGAGCTCCTGGATGAGCAAGATAAGCTGGAAGAGAAGGGAATCACGGACATGGAACACGTAGGCAAGTTTGCCATGAATATAGTCATGCAATGGAGAAAGTACATTCCGCTTCACGTCATTTTATGTCCATCAGTATTAAATTTCTTGGACACAGGGCTGACGAGATTTACGTTGAAACCATGAAGGACAGATTGTCAGCACAGAATCTGTTTGAGGAGATCGAAACGGCAAAACTTCATCACCCAACCTCTCGCCAGAGCGCATCTTTCGTCTCTCGAGCAGACGCCTTGGTCAAACGGCTTGCTCTGAGGGGTAACCCCGCCTCGTCATCAAGTACTTTTCCCCGTCCAGAACATCCACTCTTTGGTGACCAGAAGGACTTCAACAAGATGCTTGCGCAGTCCCTTTCCTCGGAAATCGCTTCTACGACCACTATAGCGCACAATGTTGACGGGGCGGCCAAGGCTTACCGCACAGCCTTCGAGGCAGTCAAACGCGTAGAAAATATGATCACTACAGCCCAAGAATTGTCGACCATATTTGCCAGCATCGTCACTCGTATACAGGAAGGTGTCTCCGCTGGAGATGGTGATGGCTCCCCTCCGAATCTTATGACCGAAGCATGCTTAGAGCCCTCCCGCCACTCTGCATTTCTCGCCCTTCTCCCTTCAATCCTCAACGAAAATGTTCTTGCTGTCCAGAGCTCGACTCAAGTTCTTCGAAACTCCCTCCCAGCCATTCTTGGTTTAGATCTTCCTGGCATTTCCATGGAGTTCAAAGCCAACGCTGGTGCTGAATTCCGACGTTTAGGCGCTCTCCAAAATCAAGCTCGGGAGGCATGCGACGACGTCACAGCGCGAGGGAGCAGACTACGGGAGGCGCGAAGGATCCAGGGGGTGATTGATAGAGATTTGAAGCACTTGGGAGACGTCAGGCAGGAGATCACGGATATGATGGAAACACAGCGTTGGCGCCAGGTCTCAGGTCCTGACAGTGAGCTTCCTACGCCAGAGAGTTCGCCAGCAACGCCTCTGCCTACCAAATTGTCACATTCGGAATTCGTGGCTGAGATTGTACATCTGAGCTCCCAGATAGCCCAGGGAATCGACCTGCCATTGGTATCTCTAGACGGCGTTTTGGAAGAGCCACTAAAGCAATGGCTCTTGAAGGAGGCCTCACTGTTAAAGGGGCTATTGGATGGGACGAAGAAGATGGCGGAGCTACTAAAATCGATTCAGAAGCAGGCCGACGCCATGGAATCTATCCATAACGAGTTCAACGACCTACAGCTGCGCTTCGAAGACGCAATCGAGCGGGTCGAGTCATGCATAGATGAAGTCCTTTCCAACCGTCTCGTGAACGGTGACATTCCGGAGGCCAATGTAGACTTACAATCCAGTCTAGAACTGGCGCGAGACGATGTTACCAAGTTCGTTGGTGGCCTAGTCGCTCGAATACCATTCGTCAACCAGCACGTGAACTCCGCTTCGGTCAGCTTGACTTTCAACAAGAGACGCAGTACACCAATGGACCCGAAATTTGGACGCCCGACATCCTTAGAACTGCCATTCGACCTGGCTGTTCTTGATGATGCAGTTCGGAGTGACTCCAACTCATTCGCAATGAAACTCAACGGCCGCCTTGAATGTTTGGTCCAGAGGCTGGCTCACTTCGATCTAGCACGCATGGCCAAGGAACTTGACGCTACCCTCGGTACTACCACTGAGGATATCAGCAAGGTCAATCGGGAGCTTACGACTTACAAGTCCGTCTTATCAGATCTTCTGTCCCAGCACGGTGACACCACCAAGTCCTTAAACACCCTGTTAATGGACGCGCAGAGGACCGCACAAAACGATCGCCCGCGAATTGCATGCTCATTCTCGCCTATCCGCGAACTTCTGCGGAAGATGGATGCAGTTCCTGGAGTGCATGATGCCTCTGTACGCGAGGTTCTCTATGTTGCTCGACGCAGAGCAGTTGACAGTGCCGAAGACCTCTTTAAAATCTGGGAGAGCGATATATCGACCTTCCTGGACGCAATATTACACGAGCAGAAAGTTGAAGCTACAAGGCTAGAGCAACTTCGGATCGCAGAAGAGCTACGCCAACAAGCGGAGAGAGACCGAATTGCGGCTGAGGAGGCGGAAAGGTCACGGGTGGAACAAGAAAGGCTAGAAATGGAGAAAGAGGAAAAGCTGAAAGAGGAGCGGAAGGCAGAGGCTCTTCGGCAGCAAGCAGAGCAGGATAGAATTGCTGCCGAGCAGGCTGAGGTAGCGCGACTTACTCGTGAACGTGTCGAGGCGGAGGAACGTCGACGACTAGAGGAGGAACGGCTGGTCGAGGAAGCGCTGATACAGGCGGAGAACGATCGGATTGCGGCAGAGGAAGCTGAGAAGATTCGTCTACACCAGGAAAGGCTTGCCGTAGAGGAGAAACTACGGCTCGTGAAGGAAGAGTTGGCTGCAGAGCGCCGTCTCCAGGCTGAGAGGGATCGCATCGCTGCAGAGAGACTTGAACAAGACCGAGTGCAAAAGTTACTAGACGAGGAACACCGGTTAAACGCTGAAAAGGACCGTATCGCTGCTGAACACCTCGAGCGCGGAAGGGTAGAGCAGCAATTGGCTGAGGAGCGCCGACTTCAGGCCGAGGCTGCAGAAAAGGCAGAACGGGAAAGGCAGCAGACGAAAGCTGCTGAGATGAATCGTCAGGCGGAGGAGGAACGAATAGCCAATCAGCGTCGCGTCAGAGAACAGCAGCTTGCCCAGGCTAAGGAAAGCGCAAACAAGGAAGCAACAGGGCTCCAGCGAATGCAGAAGGACCTAGCCCTGAAAGGACGAACGAAATCGACAGGAGCCACTCTGCAGATTCTGAAGGCGAGACCATTGGATGAAGAAGGTGCGCGTTCTTGTATTCGTCCCTGTCTCGGCCCGCGTGGTGACCTACTTCCCAGATATCTTCGGTCTGCGCATTGCCCCTTCTGAAGGTCTTCCGAAAACGAAAGAAATGACTGATCTCCAAGCTCAGTGCCTTGCATTCCGGAAACGACTGCGTTCGATTAGTATCAACGAAACATGCCGCCCCAAAAAGTCATCTGCCCACCTCCCCAACCTGGATCAGCTAAGGAGGATGGCGCGCGATTTCTCTAGTATCTCTTCTGGCGTTTCCCTCCTTCCATCTTCGGTACCAGACTTTTCCGTTGACGTAGAGCTCAGGTCACTAAGAGCGGAACTCGAAGCCTCTGCTGAACTGATGAAACGGGTCGAAAAACTAGCACAGCTAGCGGACGAGATCCAGAAATGCGATGCGGCCCTGAGCGACTTTCTAGAACACATCGATAGCTACCCTGCTCCACCGAAAGGCATCTTGTCTTCTTCCCATAGATCCCTTCTGGCTGCGACACCGGAAGAGCAGCTAGTTGCGCGTCTTTCCTTCACTCGAGGTGCAATCGAAAGTATGATTTCTAAGTTTGCAAGTGTTTCGAATGATTCCCGAGCGCTTGCGGAGAAGACGCGTATACTCCAGACTTGGAGCGAGCTAGAAGAGATGGGGAACGACCGTCTGGGCGGCAAGAAGTCTCGACCGCCGAGCACCATTAGCTCACGTCCCAGCTCAGGACGAAACAGCAGTGCATCGGCAATCAACCCCCGTTCCACAAAGAAGACTAGTGGATATTCGAACCTTTCTGCATCGTCGACGTCTTCTCAGAAACGGCTTCTCGTCCCCAATCATCCCACTCCTCGCCGCGCGGTTTCTGGGGGTTCTGCTGGACCTCCAAGTCGCCCATTGAGCCAGGTTTCTAACTTGTCGTCCAACCGCGCTGTCTCGGGCCCTCTTGGAGTCTCCCTCCATAACTCGACGTTTGCATCCCGACAGCGAACGTCGAGCTTATCTAATTCAGTCTCTACTCCAGTCAGACATCCATCTACCACGCCCATGCGGTCAAGAGCACAGACTGCACAGCACCAACGGGCTTCCTCACCGACAGGCTCAGAGGCATCGTCGTATTCTCGTTCCGCTCGCACCCATACTCGGTCGTCCACGTCCATGTCATCTTGGTCGCGAGCTCCCAGAAACTCCCTATCCTCCATCGCACCCATGCTCAAGGGCGCAACACCACCGAAAAAATCTGCAATCCCAAGGAAAACTTATGTTGCCGACCCACAAAACAAACTCGATGTTGCGGTTGGGGATGTCGTCAACAACCTCTCGGTAGGTATTAACATTGAAGGAGTTTCGGAAACTTGGAAGGACCAGAGCGGCAAGTATTGGATAGGTAACCAGGACCCCAAACTTTGCTTCTGTCGAATATTACGTTCACAGACGGTGATGGTTCGAGTCGGGGGTGGGTGGAGTGAGCTTTCAAAGTAATTTTTACCTGCACTCCCTCCTACCCATCCTAATCTCATTGACTCGACAGGTTCATAAAGGATCACTTCGCGGATACCTTCCGTTTACTACCCGAGTCTCCACCTCGCCCAGGAGCGCAAGAGGAGAGATGGATTAGCTCGACTACGCTTCTTGAGGCACCTGCTGAAGTCGACTCACCACCAGTTCCCCCGCGTACCCCTGAACCAACGATGCCTTTTGTGCCCTCTTTCTCTCTATCGACGCCAAGTGGGCAGAGCCCCCGCTCTATGAAGTCCGCCTCAAATTCACCATCCGCGAAGGGATCTCCTGGATTGACCCCCCTCCAGTTTATGAGACGAGCAGATATGGAAACCATTTTACGACCTGTTACCCCATCCAGACCCTCCACTATACTTCGTCCTCGGAGCACCGTGCCTCAGACTCAAACACCAGCCAGAAATTCAGTTTGGCGGCCCTGATGGATTTACGAATTACATGTCCTGTATCACTGACGGTATCATATACTTATAGATGAGCAAATCATCATTTAATCTTCGAGCTAGACAGAGACCAGCTGTGTTCTTCGCTTTGTATCTAATTACCTTCGCTCTCGCGACCAATTCATTCCATGATTCTTTGTATTTCCATGGGTTGGGCAATGCTTGAAGGTATCGAGTGCTTACTATAGTAGTCCGATCCATAATAATAGTACGAACAAATGAACGTGGGTAGTTAGCTTCTGTAGTGCAGTATCAAATGGTCCCCTTCCTCTTCACTCTTTTCGAGGGACGAACCCCTGCTAGTACATTTTCTTTGTCATCCTCGACCGCGTCACTCCTACGTTTCCTCGCCGAGGTAACTCCATGCGCCCGTGTATTGTGTCGTTTGAGAAGGTCTTGGCGAACAAAGGCGGTAGGACATATGCTGCAGACGTACGGCTTCATCCCGCTATGGCTCAGCTCATGACGCTTGCATTCGTTGTTACGAAAGAACTGGGAGGGGCTGAGAACTTGTTAGCGCTCTTTCAAGACGATACACGAGAAATCAACTCACCAGAAAGCGCATGCAAATGGTCGGTGATTCAAGTGAGAACCGACGTGTATCAGGATATGATCTCGTCTCTTATTGGTCTGAGAGCATCCTTGGACGTAGCATCTATAATCCTCCACGAGCTCCCCTCGAGGAGATAGCTTCCCAACAAAGGACAGCAACCAGTTATTATCGTAAATCCGTCCTGGGTTGCGAACGACATAACGTTCAGCTTTGGACCGTAGCTCCTCGAGATCGATGCCTTGATGCGCATTCAAAACCGGTGTACCGAGATCAAGGCTCAGTGGAGGGTCTTTTTCGACTTTGACAGCAGCAGAGTAAGAAGGGAACGTCTCAACAGGAGGTTGAGTCAGCTTAGGTTGCCTGGACTTCCTTTGAGTGTGCTTTAAAATCGGCGCTCTTTTCTTTAGCCGAGGGCTTGGGAACGGAGAAGAACTGGACTGTGCGTGATCTGGGAGCTCGTAGTCGCTGTTATCATCTTCGAACTTCATTGGAAGAAAGACGCCATAGTGAGCGGGGCTCTCTGCATGCATGTCATTTTCCTTTGGGTCGATGACGATATCGTCCGGGAGGCCGAGCTGATTGTCGTCTCGCATATCCGTTTCTGACGGGAGAAAGCCATCAAACATATTGAGAGACGAGATACCAGACGTGGCAGACCTGGAGAGAAGGAACGGATCCTGTATTTGAACAGTTTCGTAGAGTGTTCCGGACACGGTATCTGCAGGATTCACAGCCAAAGAAGGTCCCATCCAAGTTTCAGCAGTTTTGGTTCTAAGACCACGAGTGATGTCGCCTTCGAAGTCCGGCAATACTGGCCAGGATGTATGCTTAACCCCAAGAAGTTCTTCCAACAATGACCCCTCCGATCTCGATGCCGAGTCCCCTAGAGTGGGAAAAGAACCGTTCGATTCCTGTGCCATGTACTGAAGGGCCAAGCCTGCTGTGTCTGATAACTGCTGCGCTAGAACACCGACAGACATTCCTGAAGCAGCGGCAATGGAATCGAAAGTTGTGTCCGTCGCGCCATCTAAGTGTGGATATTGCAGCATCGCACCCTGGCTGAGAGAGCAGGTCATATCGATAGTATCCAGAGTACGACTTGAGACGGGGGACGGAGACCATGTCTGTGGCAGCCGATAAAGGCAGCTAAGATCCTCTTGTCCCATGAGTTCATCGCCTAGTTGGGTTTGGAGAGCACTGGTCTGAGAGAGGTCTTGAGCTGCGGAATCCCAAGCTATGTTCTTCGGCTGCTTGCATTGCGGCTTGATGTGGTCGTGAAAACGTTCAGGACACGTTATCCCTAAGCCGGCGAGGCGTGAACTAGAACCAGAAAATGAAGTCGTCCAGATTCGACCGTTCGATTGGAAGTCATTGTCTTTCTCGTCTGAGCGAGATGCTGGGAGGAAGAGATCGGGAAGGCAGGAGGTCTGCAGAGGTGATATAGAGGAATATTGGCTAGTTTCGTTGTGCGACGCCAGCGTCAGACGATTCAGGTTGGGCAAGTCGTTATTGAGGCTATTAAACGTGGGACATCGAAAGTGAGCCATGCCTGAAGCCATAATTATCGAGAGTCGTAGAGTAGATATAGGAAATGGTGGGACAAGATTAAATAGTAGGGACGTCCGTCAAGGACAGGAAGATATGGTTCCAGGCAGAAGGTACAAAATACTATATACACAACTTTCGGATATCGCCGACAACCAGCATGTCGCCTCCTTCTAGGGGGTATATTCAACTCTCTGTTGCTATCTCCCATCCGAGCTCCCTCCCCGCCCAAAAAGGGACAACGCTGTGGTCATCCAAGACATACTTATCTTCAATTATGAACTTTCCAGAGCGCGGCCTTTGGAGGATAATCCTGGAATTGCGATCTGAAGAGATTGCTTTTTTATAAAAAGCTCTCCCAAAGCCGCTTACAAACCCATCGAGTCTATCGAGAGCATTGAAAGATTCTAACAGGTGAGCGACGAGAGGGAGCAAGATGGGAGACGTGTAGATCCCTGCTGCGCAGCCATGGGATGGTGTACTTGTAGATTTGGTATGTGGCAGGTGAGGTGCGGAATCGGAACCGAGGAAAAATCGTGGATGCCCTTGCCATATTTGTTCAGTATGTTGTTCATCGAAGGAGTCAGGTATACTTACCTTCAACAATAACATCTCTCAAAGCTGAGCGGTCGTCTGGGTATTTGGCGACTGGTTTGCAGTAATTCCAGGGTTGGCCGGCCCAGTCATCCACGGTGAGGGCAAGGTGATGAGCAGTAATGGTGCACGCTACAGTAGGACCACATGATTTCACGGCCTCCACTGCAGCACGCGTTGTTGCATGTTCTAGGACGATGCGAAGTCTGGGAAATGTCGCATGGAGTTTTAGAAGATGGGGAAGGAATTTGGGCTCAGCATTGAGAATATGCGTGTTCTGTGCACTGTAATGTTAAAAAGTGCCTGCTAAGGCGGTGAAAAGCAGCACGAACTGCAGACGCGTCTGATGGGATTTCGCCATGCAAGTTAAGGACCATGTCGACTTCTTGCATTACTTCGAAGATGGGGTAGTATGTCTCATATGATTCGATACCTCCGTCTGAGTTTGTTGTTACACCTCTTGGGTATGATTTTACACCTACATGATGATCCACATCATTGAGAATATCCAAGATTGTGGACGACGTAAATACATACCAGAAACACCGGCATCTTTGGCTTTTCTGATCTCTCCCGGAGTAAGCTCTGGAGAAAGATATAGCGTCATCAGGTATTCAACACTGGGGTCGAGTCTCTCCAGCTCTTTCTTATATTCAAGTGCTTGAGCGGTTGTCGTGATCGGGGGTTTGAGGTTTGGCTAGGCAGTTGTTCATCAGGATATGGCAGACCCACAACAGATAAATCAAGACATGCCATAACGTATGCGAGATCAAAACCTCCTTTTTTAACATGGGGAGTAACTAAAGCGGCGAGTGATCCCTGCCTCAGGTGGACATGGAAATCGGCGGGTGAATTGACAGAGATAGTGAAGGTCATAGAAAACCTGAATTTCTGCTGATGGGCTTCTCAGAAATTTATAGAATTCATGACTTTCAGAAACGCACGTAGTCGTCGGTTAAAGTAAGGGAGATGGACAGAGATCAACTTGGTTTACAAGACACTATGCCTCATCCGTAGCGCTCGATCATGATCACGATAAGATTGCGATAAGATTGACGTGCCGTTGCGACCACGTGATTAAACGCGTTGTGGTTCAATTTGACCTCAGGCTGAACTTGTGAAGTCTAATCAACCACCATCCTCCTTACCGACAGCCCATCTCGCGTGCTTCTCCTCCACCATACCACGCCCGCCCACAGAAACAAGGACCATTTGCACTGAAATTTACTACAAATGGTTGCCGCAGGCTCCATCACCGTCGCAGGCGCATATCTATCTCTTTGTTGACTGTGGACAGCCGCTGAAGTAATCGATTTTACAGTGCGCGTACGACCGCCTTCGGCATGGGAGGCAGCCCGCTTACCGGAACCCTGCTATGATTCCGCTATCCGTGGAGATGGCGCGTTGTCTACACCCGGGAAGGTCCAACACACCGCACCACTTCGAGACATAGTTCAGATCGTCGACGACCGGATATTGACGTTTGATCCCGACGAGAAGGATCAGGCGAGGGCGTTTGTTGAGCGAGGGTTTATGCCACCGGGGACGAAACGCTACAAGGACAAAAGATTCATGTTCGACAAGGTGTTCGGCCACGAGGCGCGACAACACGATGTGTTCGAAGCTACATCACAACCCCTTCTCAAGGGCCTTTTCGACGGTTATAATGCTACAGTTTTTGCTTATGGCGTGAGCCCTATCACCACCTCAGTGTACATGTATTGACCAGCCCGATCCCAGGCCACGGGCTGCGGCAAGACGCACACAATCAGCGGCACAGAATCTGACCCAGGTATCATATATTTGACCATGGCGGACTTATTTCAGCGCATCGAAGATCGCAGGGACGAATGGGATGTCGAAGTCGGGGTGACTTTCCTGGAGATTTACAACGAGGAGATCCGTGACCTACTCGCTGAGCCGGGTTCCCATGCACCACGTGGAGGGCTTTCTATCCGCGAAGACAAATCCGTCAAGGTTGTTGGGCTTGTGGAGCTCAAACCCAGAACTGCTGAAGAGGTCAAGCAGATCGTGCTGCAAGGCAATCTCCGGAGGACACAGAGCCCAACCCATGCCAATGAGACGAGCTCGCGATCGCATGCGGTGTTGCAGGTCCATGTTACGCAATCACCTCGGACAGCAGCACTCACCGAACAACGGACGATGGCTACACTTTCCATCATCGACCTTGCCGGCAGCGAACGCGCCGCTGCCACCAGCAACATGGGCCAACGTATGGTAGAGGGAGCCAACATCAATAAATCCCTCTTAGCCCTTGGAAACTGCATAAATGCCCTTTGCGAAAGTGGCGGTGCCGTCCGCCATGTACCATACCGAAACAGCAAACTCACTCGTTTGCTTAAATTCTCTCTCGGTGGCAATTGTAAAACAGTGATGATCGTCTGCGTTGCGCCCACGTCAAACCACTTCGATGATACGCACAACACGCTGGTTTACGCGGACCGCGCAACGAAGATCAAGACCAAGGTGGTTACCAGAAACGTTGTAAATGTCGATCGGCACGTCGGACGTTACGTCGAAGCCATCAATAGGCTGAACCAAGAGATTTTGGAACTCAAGGCGAAGCTTTCTGGAAAGAAGGACACAGAAAGTGAGGTTGTTCGCCGGAAGAAGGCAGAGGCGAAAGTGGAAGTTGAGAGGGCGAAGAGTGATCTCAAGACTAAAGTGGAGCAAACGAAGGGTCCAATTGTGGACGGTGCCGCTTGTACGGGGACAATCACAGTTGCGAGGGCTAAACTGGTGGCGATTCGTGCCCGGCTCGCGCAGATTGATGCTAAGGGGTCATCGGGCACTCTTTCCGCTGATTTGCAGGCAGAGAAAGCACTGTTGGAGGCTTTGGCTGTGCCAGAGGAGCAGGCCACGAAATCTGATTCGCCGCTCATTACCCGGATTCAACGAGCTTCCAACTCCAACGCTATGTTCGAGGCCACGATGCGCGCCGTCTCAGAGCGGAAGTCGGAGAAGCTGGACGAGGTCAGCGTCGAAAACGTCAAGCTCGACGCCATGTGTAAGAAGGCAGAGATGGAGAAGGCGAAAGCGGAGAGCGAGCATGCGGTGATGCGGAGCGCAGTCGAAGGCATGGCAGAGATTGTGGTGAGCTTGGTGGGAATGCTTGGGAGATGCACAGTTATGATAGGGGAAGCAGCGGAGAGTCTAGATGGAACATCTGAAACCTCGGCTACAGTCAGAGTGGCGAAGGCGCTTGGGTCGGTGAAGAAGAACAACGACGAAGCGTTCGACAAACTAATAGGCGCATCAACCGAAGGTTACCTATCAACAGCTCGGAGTGCTCCTTCATCTTTAGACGCCTTCAGTGGGTATGCGACAACCTTTACACGAAGGGTTAGCTCTGGACCCGCCGTGCTCCAGCATGCTAGTACGGCCATGGGAAGCTCAAGGCGCTCATCAGCGTTGGGAACCAACAATCTGTCCGTTTCGGAGTCCCGTCGCCCAAACCGTTCCCCTCGAAAATCACTGCGTTCGAGTTTAGTTTCACAACCATACAGGAGGGTATCCGATAAGGAGAAGAAGGGATCGAAGGGCATCAAGAACGTACAATGGAGGGACGAAGCTGGGCAAGGCGATCTTGATGATGGTGGTCCAAAGTTGCCCCCAGTGGCCGTTACAACTATTCCTGCAAGTCCGTCCACTGATGCTGGTGCCAGCGTTGCATCTTCGTCAACCATCAACACTCTCCCGCCTAGATGCACGTCACTTGGAGGCTCAGAAAGTGAATGGGAGGATGAGGCGGATAAGACCGATGATAGCGTCAACTTCAGCTTCAGTGCCTCGCTTCCAGCATCAACAGCCTATGACACGTCTTTGGCTCTTCGGGCTCGAAGGCCGAGGCCCAGCCGCTTAGATCCCAGTTTCCTCAAATCACGGTCGCGAGGCTCTGCACTTGGCAGTCTTATGGAGGGCGACGAGAGCGCCAGTCCCGAGCGACATAACCACAACCCGCTTTCTGATATGAGCATCAACCACCTCTCCGAATCTACCAACAGCCGCTCATTCTCAGGGAACAAGCTGCACGTTCCCAAAGCGCGCGACCGTAGCACTAATGGGAGTCCCGGGCGACGAGGACCATCTACTCCTTCGAAGAACGGCGGGATAGGTTCTGGTTCTGGTGGGGGCACGGCAAAGACCGCAAGTGGAAGGCGCCGGTCAAACATTGGGCCGATGCGAAATGAAAAGGGAAGGAGGCGGTCAAGCATGATCCCACAGCTTTCGCCGCCGACTGCGGATGGGAGCAGCGGACCGCGGCGAGTCATGCTGGGGAGTCCGGGGAAGCGGACGAAGAGGATGTCCTTGACCAAGTCGACGAGCGTTGGGTCGCTGAAGTTCAGGTCACCACCGCTGGGAGCGAACACGTCTATGGCGAACCTCTCCATTAGTATGGATCCGAACAATAGCGCGGACATGAGCTTCAACAGGTCTAAGAAAACCTGGCGATGAGTTTTGTTTTTGTTTCGTTCACCAGTCCTGCTCGATGTGTTTAATACGTGGGCAGCGCCCACGTTGTGTATCTGTTACAGTAGATTGTCAGACCCGATCGTTAATATCGCACACGACCCCTCATGACATCCTAGCCCCCTATGCCACATTCTTCTCCATTGTTTCACCTATACCCGTCTTGCCTGGTATGTGTCTGTAGCCTGTTATGACCGGTAATCATGGTCGACGTCTCGTCAATGTATGAGCTGGATCCTTATATTCACGCCATTGGCATGATAGAATCCGTAGAATGAATTGAATTTAAGGACAGGTCATATTACACGCTTCACTTCGAAGAAGGACTAGAAGAAACAGATGTCAAACAGAAAACACCCAGAGCTCCAAGGTTGAGACGTACTTTAAGATAGTACACCTGCCAGCCCACCACTGAAAACAGAACTATGGCCTGTAGGATCGACCACCATTTCACCCGAGCATTGGTAGACTCCGCGGTATTGCGATGCGTTCGCTCCCTCACGACGATGTACTCTTGCTCGTCCTTGACCGACAGTAATCCGTTTGCCAATGAACGAATTTCCCGCTCGACCGGGGCAACGATGTCTGTTAGGTCTGTGTAAGCAATGGCCAGAATTGACAATGGAGGAACGAACCGTCTCCTGAGACATAGATCACACCATGGACATTAAAGCTGGAAGGGTTGCAGAGTATATTGCTTGATTATGTTGTAAAGTGTGTTGGTAAGTGGAAGTACTGACCTGACCATCTTGTCCGTGACGGCGCTCATTTGGTTAGAGAAGCAAAGCTCATGCCTTCCATCCTTCTCTGCAGTAATAGAAAGGGACCCTGTGGATTGCCGGACCTGCTTTCCAAGGACGCGGTCGTCTGGGTCTGTTAACTGTACTTGATGTCAAACCCAAGGCCAGACTGTGATAACACGCTAACGCACCCAGAAATCAATGTCCAAATGGCCGCCTCCTCCAACTTGGTACGTGACAGTCATCTAAATTGCGAATGTTACGAATGCAATACGTGGTCAGCGTGTGCAGTCGAACCTTGTCATTTTTGTGGAGATCTTCAAAGAAACATTCCTTGTGACCAGCGGATACTTCTATTAGATGGGCGGATACTAGGACGGGAATAATGAAAAGCAGAGACAAGCATGCTGTGAGCAGCTTCTGGGTATATGGCATTCTGGACATTACAGTGAGTGATGAAGACGGTGTGCCACGACGGCACGCATATCGGAAGACCCCGACTTGGCAGTTCCGGGGTCTTTGTCATGTTCTGGAGATTTCCTGGCCCTTTTCCATCTCTCGACCTCGTTGGTTTCCTTTATTCGTTTACTTCGCAAACTACTCTCAGATCTTCACTATCATGGCTGAAAATACCGATGCCCTTGCTCCCAGAGTAAGTTTCTCCTCCTATCCTGCCAGATCTCGTAATCAACCCTGAGATCTCCCCGTACTCCTACGTGAACTCATCGCTACTTTTCACTCAGGAGGAGGAGACCGATGCTCAGTTCGAGCCGGTTATCAAGCTCACCGAGCAGGTTGATACGAAAACACACGAGGAGGACGAGGATGTGCTTTTCAAGATGTGCGTCGATGTCCCTTTACGCGATCGCCACACAATCAGTCCCACTAACTTCGCAAACTACTCTGCGATTCTGCGTTGATAAATCCAGGCGCGCAAAACTATTCCGATTTGACGCTGATTCTGCCGAATGGAAGGAGCGCGGAACGGGTGATGTCCGCCTGCTTGCCCACAAAGAGACCAAGAAGGTCCGCGTTGTCATGAGACGCGATAAGACCTTGAAAGTCTGTGCCAATCACGTTAGTAAGTCGCCTATTTTTTTCTCTGTTCGTTTTGCATCGCCATACACGTTCTGACCCGCGTTTTTCACAGTCTCGTCGGATATGCGGCTGCAGCCTAACATCGGATCGGACAGGAGCTGGGTTTGGAAGGTGGCAGCAGATTACTCTGAAACCCCACCCACCGCGGAGACCCTCGCAATCCGTTTTGCCAATGCTGAAAGTGAGTCGAGCGCCTCTGTCGTTCATTTATCGACGATTAAACCATTCCAAGATGCTGCGCAGTTCAAAGTCGCTTTCGAAGATGCACAAGCCAAGAATGCCGTATTGTTGGGCGGAGCTGCCCCTGCCGAATCCACCGAGGAGGAGGAGAAGAAGGAAGAAGAGCCTAAGACTGAGCAGACTCCTGAAAATGCCGATGAGCCTGCTGCTGATGATGCCGAGAAGAAGGAGGAAAAGAAAGAGGAGTAAATTTAGCACTTGAACCTTCTTCCATGTTTCCTCGGCCATTGCATACCAGGCCGTTGCGCCACTGATAGTTTACATCATAGCATTTCTCTTTTTTAAGAACATTACAGGAACGAAATAAATCTTCCCGACTTGTTCACGTTCACTACTCCTATATTTCTTTCCTGGGCTTATCAATTGCAAGGATAGTGTACATGAAATACATCCTCTGTTACTTACATTTACAGAATACATACATGGCATCGGAGTCTAGCTGTGAGTGAATTCAGAGGTTTTCCCAGTACTCTTGCCTTCTTCCTTTGCCCATGCCTCCCAGAAAGCAACACCTTCACCCTTCTTCCAGTATCCTGGTAACTTCTCACCGCGGACAACTTCAGCGGTGACGAGGACGTGGCGAATCTCCGAACCCCTGCCGTCGGGACTCAATACCGAGCTACTACGACAATGACCAAGGGAACCACTTACGGCACTTCATACATCGGCTCCAACAAGAGGGCCTCCTGTGAGAGAATGGACTTTAGATGGGGGGCATGCAGGTCAGAAGTTGCAACGGACCATGATTCCCCGAAGCCCTCGCGCGCCCCCGCCTCTCTCAGATGCCTTTCGACATATTTCGTCTAGGGCAGCGCCTGTAAATCGGATCTCGACGCCAGAATACCCAAACAGAGATTGATATTGTGACATAAGCGAACCCTTCACTTCTGTAAGGATCCGCCGTAGGTCAGGGACTGTAAGTGGCGCAAGTGTTGTGATGGATGGTAGGCGAGAGATAAATTCTGGGATGAAACTAAAACGAAATCAGATGGCTTGCTGATGCTGCCTAGCAGACGAGTGATAGCTACCCGTATTTGACAAGATCTGAAGACCATGGGAGTTAGCTTCCAGAAATGTGATCATGGAGGGGAAAGGAACCAACCGGTGATCTCCACAAGGTCCAGGACATTTGTCGCGGTCTTACGATTTGGAGTAAAGAACGGAACAGAATCACCGTCTTCTGGAGCAGGTAAGGTAGCTGTGAAGCCGATGGACTTTGGCCATAAGTCAGCTGAAATAATTACATCCGTTCAGAAAGAGCACTCACGCCCTTCGCTACACGTTGCTTGATGACGGTATCAAGACCAACGAAAGCACCACTTAGGATGAAGAGAACGTTGGAGGTATCGATATGATATATGTCTGGTTTCGCTGGTACGACTTTTTTCGGTGGGAGTTCGACGAAGGCAAATTGATTAGCTCACCAGAGGCTGCTGGCGCTCGCTGACCCCCTCGTGGATGACCTTCGCCCCCTGCAGGACCAGGTACCTCGGCAGAGGCACCACCTTTGGCTTGGACACTAACTACTGAGCCTTCCATCATGCGCAAAAGGGCCTGTTGAACACCTTCACCACCGACGTCTCGCGAGCTTTCCAAACCCCCCGCCGACTTCTTAGCGACCTTATCGACCTCGTCGATGTATACGATACCCATGCTATAAGAAATCAATTCAGCCTGTGATCGAATGGAGGTTGTGGATTCGGGTTAACCTCGCACGCAATGGGTCCCAATTCGCGGCTTGCAGCTAAGACAATACGTTGGTTTACTTCCCAGAATCGGCTTTTACAACTCACCAGTCGTTGTATCGCCATATCAACATCCTCGCCCACGTCTGCGATAGTATAGAATCAAATAATGCAAGAGACACGGGAGATGTGACTGACATCCAGCCTAACCTTGTCAGTTAGTTAGTCATTCACCCACGATGAGTAAATATATCTCGCCTGTGTAAAAGTCGTAGCGTCGCTAACGGAGAACGGTACGTCAAGGACCTTGGCAAGAGTCTTGGCCAATAATGTTTTGCCTGGAGCGGGAATGTTATAGCCAATTCGGAATCACATAGTATCATGTATACCTGAGCCTGTTGGACCACTGTCTCGAAGGTAAGCACGAGTAAGTCTCAGGAGAAAATATCGAGCATTCGCACATCACTAGCACATTGCTCTTCTCAAATAATGGCACGTGCTGCCGAGGAAAGGGTGGGGTGGGTACACGAGGCTTGCGCGTCGGCCGCACCTGGGCTGTGGAAACACCACCATGGTCGTTAGCTACCGGATACAATGAGAACAATGGGTACAAGTGATAAGAGAATGAAACAATGCGTACGATCATCCTCCAGGGACTCGTATTCGCGTTCAGCCTCTCGAGCTTCCAAATGTTGTAGATTTGCGCGTACACGATTGTAATGATTGAACACTCTTTGAAATCCATTCAGGACTAATGAGATAAGTACATTCATAGAAGGATAATACACACGCTACGGAGAGCACTTTCTTTGCATTCTCTTGTCCAACGATGAATTCATTCAGATACTCGACCAGCTAGTCAATTTGGAGTCAGACAAGATTATTGGGAGAGCCGGTATCTCATTACCTGTCGTGGAGTAGCCAATCCGAACCCGGGAGGTTTTTGTGGTATATCCTGTTCTCCATGATTTGCATGTTCATAGATTGGTTGTGTCCGGAGGGATCGATGCCGTGGTGCTACTAAACTCCGAGCAAGTCGATGTGGCTGCACTGACAATCTATGCCAGGTCATGGGCATGTATCAGCACCAATCTTATAGGCAGGAGCCTAATATCAGGACAAGCCCAAGGATGAGGGAAAGAGAGAGAACAAGGGTATTACTATTGGCACAGCATGCCGGCTCTCAGCGAACGGCTAAGGCGTTCCACAAGTCCGAAATATACAAGTCCAAACACTCGCTCAAACCTCCACTAGAGGTCGTGGAGTCGGCATCAGCTTTCTCCAACACTCTTTCTTATGGGTAGGTCTCGCTCGCCATCGCCACGCAGAAGGTACGATGATCGCGACCGCGAATATGGCTCGGATGTGCGCTCATCCCGGCCAGACAAGCACTCGTCCAGGGATGACCGTGACCATTCGCGCCGCAAGCGCCGTGTCAGCAGAAGCAGAAGTAGAGACAGAGAAAAGGATCCTTCGCGCCATAAGAGAGATAGAAGTCGCAGCAGGGATGCAGACCGGAAGGACAAAAAGTAAGCCCGAGCCCCCGTCGTCCACCACAATTCATTTTGACATAGTTTTGCCAGACGGAAGCGGGAGAAATCTGAAGAGCGACGGGCAAGGAAGGTGGAGAAGAAACGAATAAAGGAAGAAGAAGAGGCGCGACAGGTTGCCGAGCTCAGCGTCTACAGCGCTACCGACAATCCATTCCACGACGTCAACCTTGGGCAGCAATTTCGCTGGCACAAGAAGAACGAAAAGGAGCGGAAAGAAGGTCTTTCACTTGCCGAGTCCCAGAGACGTGATGCAATTCGGCGACAAGAAGCAAAGGAGGAGCTGGAGCGTTTGAATAAGCGACGTGCGGAAAGGGAGGTTGAACAGCGACTGCGCGAGGAGGAAGAGATGAGGATGCAGCGCCTCCAAGAATCTGCTCAGATGTCTGATTGGTTGTCTAAAGATGGTGACTTCCAGTTGGTGCAGGAGAGGAGAAGGGCCGCCATTCGTATCAAGGAGAAGAGAGCCAAGGCTATTGACTTCCTAGCTCTTAACTTGAAGTATGTGAACCCGACCGCCGACGAGGAGGAGAATGCAGAGGATGACGACGAGGCCGGTCTGGAGATTGACTTAGACGAGCCTTATAACATATTCGACGTGTGTATAATCCTTTTCTCGCAGCTCTCTTTTCTCACAGCTGTCACAGAATTTGACGATGGAACAAGTGGAAGAGCTACATGATGATATCGAACGGTACCTGACCTTGGAGGAAACAGAAGTTAATCTTGATTTCTGGACGGTATGATGATTTCAATCTCTTTGAATCCTGAATTTGAAGTGTTTTCGTAGAACATGATGGTCGTATGCAAAGATCGCTTGGAAACGATGAAGTCGAATCGGCACAGGGGACTGGAGGCGGCAATGGCTGTGGAATCTGACATCGCAGCCTTACTCTCAGGCAAAAACTATGACGACCTGGTCTCGCTCCAAAGACAAATACAAAACAAACTTACTAGTGGAGAGCCCGTCGATACTGATTATTGGGAGGATCTGCTCAAGAAGCTTTTAGTTTGGAAAGCAAAAGTAAGTCATTATACTTTCTAAATCGGCCTCAGTCACTCAATGTTTATTAGGCTAAACTTCAAAGTCTTCACGAAGTCGTTGTTCGTAACCGATTGGAACAGCTGCGCAAGCGACAGCGCGATGAAGCTCTACAGGCACAGGAGGAGCTGCTCGCTGGTGTCGCCCGTTCCGCTGCCAAGAAGTGGGACAACGAGGCTGCTCCTGAAATCGTGGCTCCCGAACAGGAAGTCATCGCCACTGAGGAGATGGAGGAGTATGATAGAGCAATGAGCCCTGTGCTACTTGACATCACAAAATTGCCACCCGAGGAGAGAGATATCGATATCGTTACTGATGTGGAGGCCTTGCGGGCACTTGTACGCCTTTCCGCCTTCCAACATCTCTTAGTCACTAATATACGTTTACAGCTTGAACAACGTCGTGCGGTTGCTGCCTCCCGATTCGTACCGAAGGCCGCTCAGCCACAAGTCGAAGTACAAGATGAGGAAGCACCTAGCGGTGCAGATCTCGCTTCCGAAGCGCTATATAGGGCGGAAGCAGAGAGAGATCTTGACGAAGAAGAAGAGTTGTTCAACTTGGAAGAAAACATCGTCAACCCCACGACCTACAACTGGGAAGACAAATATAGGCCCAGGAAGCCGAGGTACTTTAACCGTGTCCACACTGGGTATGAATGGAATAAGTATAACCAAACGCATTACGAGTATGTATCTTTTTTCTTACTTGTCCGAGTCAACTCATTTGACATCACAGCACGGACAATCCACCACCGAAGGTCGTGCAAGGATACAAAGTATGCTACTTACCATCAGTAAGGAAAGTGGTCTACATGATACTCATTTCATATATCTAGTTCAACATATTTTATCCTGATCTCATCGACAAAGCCAAAGCTCCAACATACAAGATTGTGAAGGAGCCAGGGAATGACGAAACCGTCCTCTTGCACTTCAGTGCCGGACCCCCCTATGAAGATATTGCCTTCCGTATTGTCAACCGGGAGTGGGAGTTTTCGCATAAACGGTATGCATTTCTTGACGGCTGTCCATGTCAGCAATGCTAATGCAAATCACCAGGGGTTTCCGGAGTAGCTTTGACCGTGGATGCCTCTCCCTCTGGTTCAATTTCAGACGCAGCGTAAGTGAATCCTCACCCGTGTATTATACCTTTATTGAAAGAAGGATGTGCTGCTCTAGTTCTATCGCAAATAGACTGATCTGTATGTTTTCTTTTACCTGGAATCTCCCAGTTGTATTTCGCTAGTTAGCTTCTTCCCAGTAATACTAAGATCTTTCCATTGTTTCCGCCCTCTAAAGCTCTTGACTGTTTTTGCCAGCGCTTTCAACGATATGTGGCATCACATTCAATACCTTGCCGACACCCGAACCTACCATACGAACCGCACTTGACCGGAGAGCAACGGTGGCCTTTGCTCAATTCTTGTGGCTAGCTGGGACCTCCGCGGTTGCGCCTTCCACAATGCAGACTGACATCCTCGGGCTTTCATGTTCATGGCCATGGTTGAGTCCTAAAGTTCTTATCGCGGAGTAGCCTATCGACGCTCTGCCATCCAGATTCATGTGCCAACTGCTCAGTCAATGGCCAATGTGGCTTTTTGTCCTTCTGTACGGCCTAAGTATGGTGCATTGAATCAACTTTTTATCGAATTTTGAGCTTCTTACTTCAAGTGCCAGAGCGGCTTTGCTTAGTATCAGGCTTGATCCGATTCCCCTCACACCATAGCTTACTCTCACCAATCATCCTCTGCGTCTTGACCAATCAGCATAAGTAAAGGCTCCGGAGCTCCACAGACTATGCAACATTCTACCCTACCACGACTCTGCATACAAACCGACTACTGGTATGATTGTCCTCATCAGTCACTCCACGGCGAGGCCGAGGCATCCCCGCCTGCGTTTAACAGCACGAGAGTATCGACATCTTGAGAATGTCGTCGTTGACTCTCCAGACTTATTCTACATGCTACGCAGCCTTCCACTTAGAGACACTCGAAGCATTGACTCGTCTCGTGTCGCTCATTTTGTGACAACCGACTCGACATATTCGCCTGCCGTTGTGAACACCTACGACGATCTTTAGTGGAGAACATCTTCTCTTTCCTCGCACGAAAACCGCCCTATTCCCTCACCACACTGTTCTTCAGTAGTATCAGGCCATAGAGTAAGGAGTCTGACTCCCCCACGCGACATCCTCATCATCACTTGCGTAGCCCACTTTCACGCTCCGCTGTACGCAGATGAAGTATTACTTGACATGTATGCTACAACACTTTATCCGATACCAGCACCTATGTGCTTTCAGCCATGCATACATTAGCTTACTCAACTGTGTTGACATCGTTGTATGGAAAGGAGGTACGACTGGTGTGTCTGTCATTTCAAGGAGAAACCTTGCCACAGCCTGCAAGGTTGTGGCGGCGACGGTGTTTATCTTATCTGATAATATCTTCTCCGAAGTCGTAGAAGTTGCGAGATCATCGATCACGTGCTGGATTCAAGTCAGATCGCGCTCACCTCGGTTGCTGTGGCACTTGGTCCTGCTCACTCATCGGAACAATCTCAATAACCAAACACACAAGATACCTTTTACCATGTCTGAACCATCAAGCGCCGCAAATATGGACATCGACGAAGCTGCTATCGATGAAGGCCTTTACTCTCGTCAACTGTCAGTTCTTGTATCTCATCTTAACGCCCAGTAATCTCATCCTGCTTTACGAATAGCTATGTCTTAGGACACGAAGGTAAGCATAAGAGCCCAGTACAGGAACGATTACTGACTATATCGCAGCAATGAAGAGAATGGCCACGTCGAATGTACTGATTGTTGGTCTACAGGGTTTGGGCGTTGAAATAGGTCGCGTTCTTTCCTTCTTTGTGGTTGCAAGAAGTTGAGATCCCCTCTTTTAGCTAAAAACATTGTTTTGGCTGGCGTCAAAACTGTTACGATATTCGATCCCGAGCCCGTTACCATTCAGGACCTCAGCTCCCAGGTGATTATAATAGCCTTAAAGTCCTGGGAATACGTGACTTACCCTTTCGTAGTTTTTCCTTCGAGCAGAAGATGTGGGAAAGTCACGAGCAGAGGCAACTCATCCTAGGTTGGCTGAACTAAACGCATATGTCCCTGTACGGAATCTTGGGGGCGCTCCTGGGCAAGAGATCACAGTGGACTTGATACAGGGTTTCCAAGTCAGTGACGCCATTCTCTTCTCGTGGACATGATCTAACCAGCATTTAGGTTGTCGTGCTGTGTGGAGTGCCGCACGGGAAACAAATTGAGATAAACGACTGGACTCATGAACATGGTGTACATTTCATTGCGGCTGAGACTCGTGGCCTCTTTGGGTATTCAAATTGTTTCTACGAGTTGCAATCTCCTGATTTGATATCGAAGATCTGCTTTCAACGATTTTGGTCCTAAATTTACTTGTGTGGATCCCACTGGAGAACAGGCACTGACCGGAATGATTGTTTCTGTTGAGAAGGTACATATTTCCCGCATCTTCTAATACACCTGACTTACAACAATCTTGTAGGACGGAGAAGGCCTGGTGACTTGTCTGGACGACACGAGGCACGGTCTTGAGGATGGAGATTTCGTTACATTTACTGAAGTTCAAGGCATGACTGAACTGAACGGTTGCGAGCCACGGAAGATATCCGTCAAGGGGCCCTATACCTTTGCCATTGGGGACACATCCGATTTTGGGACATATAAGACCGGCGGGATCTTTACGCAAGTCAAGATGCCTAAGATCATCGACTTTGTGCGTAGCTTGTCCATGTTGTAATCTCCCTACTAATACCTAAGGGCACGCAGAAAAACCTCAGGGAATCGTTGAAGTCCCCAGAGTTTTTCGTCACTGATTTCGCAAAGTTCGATCGGCCTCCAACGCTCCATGCTGGCTTCCAAGCTTTATCGGAATTTCGCTCGCAGCATAAACGTTTGCCTCGTCCACGTAATGTCGAAGATGCTGCCCTCCTTGTTTCGTTAGCGAAGAATCTAGATGTCGACATCAACGAAAACATCGTTACGGAGTTGGCCTATCAAGCTACGGGTGACCTGTCGCCCATTGTTGCGGTGATCGGAGGCTTCGTGGCCCAAGAAGTACTCAAAGCCTGCTCTGCCAAGTTCCACCCTATGGTCCAACACTGCTATTTTGACTCTCTCGAGTCGCTTCCGGCTGCTCTTCCTTCAGAGCAAGATTGCCAACCGACTGGCTCACGTTACGATGGCCAGATTGCAGTCTTTGGAAAGGATTTTCAGAAAAAGATCGCGAACCACAGGCAATTCCTCGTTGGTGCTGGAGCAATCGGCTGCGAGATGCTGAAAAATTGGAGCATGATGGGTCTTGGTAGCGGTCCGCAAGGAATTATTCATGTTACCGATCTGGATACCATCGAGAAGAGCAACCTGAACCGCCAATTCTTATTCAGGTCGAAAGACTTGGGTAAATTCAAGGCTGAAGTCGCTGCTGTCGCTGTATCGGAAATGAACCCTGACTTGTGCGGCAAGATCTTAGCCAAGCAGGAGCCAGTCGGGCCGGAAACTGAAAGTGAGTTCCCATTTCTTGAAATGTATTCATTACTCACCTTGCGATAGATGTCTACAATTCAAACTTCTTCCAAGGCGTTGACGGCGTAACGAACGCTTTGGATAATGTGAAAGCACGTATGTACCTCGTTTCATGAACCCATTTTTCATGATGCTAAGGCTGGTGATATATAGGCCTCTATATGGATCAACGATGTGTTTTCTACAGGAAGCCCCTGCTGGAATCCGGCACTCTTGGAACAAAGGGAAACACACAGGTCGTAATCCCAGACCTAACGGAGTCGTACGCATCCTCCCAGGATCCTCCGGAGAAAGAGACACCTTCGTGTACTGTCAGGAGTTTCCCTAACGTCATCAACCACACGATCGAGGTATGTACTTGCTTTTTTATGCACTTCCCGTTTCTTTATTGATTCTTTTGCCTTCCTTCACAGTGGAGTCGGAAGCAGTTCACAGATCTTTTTGTCAAACCTGCCGAGGCAGTTAATGCTTACCTTTCGGAGCCCAATTACTTGGAGACTAGCCTCAAGTATTCTGGCTCATCGAAGGAGCAGATTGAACAGATTGTTTCTTACCTTGTCACTGATAAGCCCCTGACTTTCGAGGAGTGCATCATATGGGCCCGGCTTCGGTTTGAAAAGGACTACAACAATGAAATCCGACAATTGCTCTTCAGTCTCCCCAAGGACGCTACGACCACCACTGGTCAGGCATTCTGGAGCGGTCCTAAGCGAGCGCCGGATCCATTGGTTTTCGATTCAAGCGATGTAGGCACAACTCCCGGGACATTTTCTTTGCGCTCACAATGCACTTTTAGCCCGTCCATCTCCAGTATATAATTGCGGCGGCCAATCTTCACGCATTCAACTATGGTCTCAGAGGCGAAACTGATCCAGCTATCTTCCGAAAGGTCGCCGAGTCTGTGATCGTCCCTGAATTCACACCGCGGAGTGGTGTGCAGATCCAGGTGACCGAAAACGAACCTGTTGGCCAAGGCGAAGGTGGTGGTGGTGCGTCTCTTAGCCATAAATCAGATCGCTTGATACTCATGGGGCTGTCTCAGCTGATGACGTGGACGATGCCACTTCTAAACTTCCCTCGCCGTCGTCTTTAGCAGGATATCGGCTCACACCAGTCGAATTCGAGAAGGACGACGATACCAACCACCATATCGACTTCATCACTGCGGCGTCCAATCTTCGAGCAATGAATTACAAGATCGAGATAGCAGATCGGCACAAGACGAAGCAGATCGCCGGGAAGATCATCCCTGCTATTGCTACTACCACGTCCCTTGTGACTGGTCTAGTCTGCTTGGAGCTGTATAAGGTCCGTAATACTCAAGATCGTTCTAGATCATGCATTTTACCATGATCGATTCCAGGTCATTGACGGCAAGAGAAAGCTCGAGGAGTACAAGAATGGATTTGTCAACCTTGCTCTTCCATTCTTCGGGTTCTCAGAGCCCATTGCTGCTGCTAAGAACAAGTATGGTTCGACTGAGTGGACGCTTTGGGATCGATTCGAGTTCCCAAACGATCCGACACTCAACGACATTGTCTCCTGGTTCAAGGCTAACCATAATTTGGAAATCACAATGGTTAGCCAAGGTGTCAGCATGCTTTGGAGTTCCTTCATCGGGAAAAAGAAGGTGATGGCTCCCAGATACCATCTCATGGATCCGTCTACTAACGATTCGGTTCCAGAGCGAGGAGAGACTACCGATGAAGTTTAGTAAATTAGTCGAATTCGTCAGCAAAAAGCCCATCCCTCCTCATGCTAAACATCTTGTCGTCGAGATTATGGTGTCGGACGAAGAGGGAGAAGATGTTGAGGTCCGTCATTTTCGCTTCTTAATTGTTTCCGTCCTGAAAATACCTCAGGTCCCGTTCCTTGTTGTACAAATCTGAGCCATTCGGCCAGGTCAATATGTAACTAGCCTATAGGCAAATGCCGAGTCATAGATGTTGTATTACCATTTTGCAGACAATGCCAATTTCGTCGAGTTGTGCTCTTACTCGTTTTATTCATCCCTGGTCCTGAACGAATGCCTGAACGGCTGGAAACAGAGGCATGTATTTTTTGCATCCATATCCAGTACGAAACTATATAAAGGGTTGCATAGCTACTTACCTACAAGGTGCAATAAGGCACATGAGAAAACAGCGCAGGTGTCGAGGGGTCAGGAAGAGGGGAAAGGAGGGGTGGAGGTTCGGATGTGTGTGAACGGGGAGGGAGGATGGGTGGGTTCGTGATGGGATCAGGATGTAATCAAATGAGAAAAGATGAAGCGAGAAGGTATGTTTTTGTACGGTTTTATATCGATAGTAGTTGCGTGAGTGCCTTGAATAAAAAACGTGCGAGAAGAAACAAAGCCGATACCAATTGACAAACAGGTAAGGGTAAAAATATTAGTGATGGTAAGCTTGGATAATACCAAATGGACGTCGAAAGAGGTTTGGAAATCATTTGTCAAAGAATGGGCGACAGATAGATTGCATGCCTCCGAGAAGCGAAACTCGTATGCGTCCGTATGAAGATCGAGAAGATACCGATTGAACCACAGCAATGGGTTATCCCCTAGGTCGTGGTGGAATAAGGCAGAACTCTTTCCGCGAAAAAAAACGAGGCATGGATATGCTTCAGACGTCGATGTGAAGGGCCAGTCATCCCTATGGACAGGATGGATAAGTCGTCGAGGTTTGGGAGGGCCCGAAATGATGAGACAGGAGAATGACGGCAGATGTGGGTCGAGGTCGATATTCACAGGATAATGGTTGAGAAGTACAGGCGCGATGGCTTTAGAAGAGGAACTGGAATAGATCGCGATGAACGACTATGCAGAGTTCTCGGTTGAGCGTAAGATAGTGACGGAGAAAGATGAGAACCGAGACGTCGAGTCTAGAGACGACAAATGCTGGAAGCGCGAGAGGAAAGAGAGTGCTCAGGTCCTGAGCCAAGCTGGCTGGTAGTTGACAACATTGTGAATGGGTGCGAATGCAGAGCCATGGTATGGGTAATGATTCGCCCCGAGCCAGGCAGCCTCGCCTTGGCACTGAGGTGCAAACTCGTTGGCAGTCACACGAAGATCGCTGCACCGATACTCAAACCGCGACTGAGAATAGGAGCGTGTGTGATGCCGCGACTGCAGATTCTCTTGGTCATATGAGAGGGACTGCGAGCGAGAATGCGAGATTGGAATCTGAGGGGCGTACGGGTAACTGTTGTACGTTGTCTGATTACCGACATTGTCGACGGCAGGGAAGTCGAAGACATAAGTTGGCTGCGGTTTGACTGATCCGTAGACGACGGAATTCCAGTGGTAATGAGGATAAGAGACGTCAACAGTTGGGTGGTATGGCGCCGGGTACGCAGCAGTGTGAAGAGGAGGCTGAACGGCGACGTATTGTCCGGTGACTCGGTTCCTCTCTCGATGAATGGGTTCATCACCGGCTGGGCTCCACTTAGCCGGGGGAGGCAGCTGCTTGTCAAGATCAGGATTATTGTGTCGTTCCCACTCATGCGGATTGTTGGGAATATTATCAACGACGTTGAGTGCTTGCATGACCTGTGAGTTGCGGTAAGATCCTGCACCGCTAACCCGCCGCTTAGGGAGGTATTCCTCTCGAAGTGGGCCATCCTCGTCCAAATCAATCTCCAGAACTTCGGCAACCATTGTACGCTCCTTCTCTAACTTCTCCCTTTTCCGCTCCTCAAGCCCGATGAATACAGGCTGCGGAACGGAGAAATTGTCGCAGGCAACCGGCGCCTGAATGATCTCGTCAATGGCCTTGCGAACGATAGAATGCGGGTTCGATGACGGCCGAGAAATCGGCTGAGGATGGGTCGGCGATGCCAGCGACATGTGGTAAGACATAACGTGCGCAAGCCATTGGGACCAATCACGGGAAGAGACAGTCAGGTCATATGCGAAGATGTCCAATGTCAGGGATTCGAGCCTGTTCAGGGCTTGGATGGGAACGTTAGAGATGTTGTGCCTACGTCAAGAGAGTTAGAGACTGCTATAAGGCCAATGCAAGTTGCTAAACATACCAGGTCTTGTTGGAGAAGGTGTGATCGTCCAACCATTTGTTTGCTAGCATGCAGCCCAAAACGATGAGACGGAAGGGGGCGCTCGCCTCCATAGCTTCTTTGTCGAGGCCTGTGTAGGGGTCTCCTAACAACGCAACTCTGAATCGGGCCTCTTTGGCATGCTCGGGTCCAGGCGCAGCTGCAGCGAAATAAACGGGCAGGCGTACAATGTACCATATGGCTAGGAAGACGGCGGAGGGTTGCAAGAGAGTCGAGAGTAGCAGAGAGTGGACAGAAGCTGCCAAGTAACTAGGTGGCACGTTCGCGTATGTGGTGATCGAATGGTTCCTGGAATAATAATGTCAGTTAGAATATACTCATAAGGATTGACGATGGCTTACGAAGATCGCGTAAACATCGATGGCAGACTAAGACCAGTAGTGCAAACTTTCCAAACATAGTTGGCAACCCATTCTGAGAGTGGTTCGGCAAGCTTCTTATATCCGGTAGTGGCACTGGGCGTCACACCCTCTGGAACAGGTGCGGGGGCGAGTTCTCGAGGCTGCTCAGCAGAGACGTGGTAGATAGGCTCCGCTGGGAAGCATTGAGGGCCACATATCTTGTCTTGATAGCCATAATCCAGAGGGACGTCGTCGTGGGACACAGCAACCCCGCAAACGGCATAGGGCTGCGACGCAACAGCTCGGTCCACGTACACGCCGAAAGGGGTGATGGGCTGCAAGGGGCTGGAAGCTCTCTCTGGGCCGCTGTTTGTACCTGGCGATTGATCTTCGAAAATGGGTGTGAATGCACCACGCTCATAGGCTTGCTCATCGTATGAGACGAGATCCGTAAGGATCAGAGTAACCGGGTTGATGCTTTGGACTTGGGACCGGGACCCGTCGTCGATCCCCATAGGTGAGCTGATACTCCAGTGGCTCTGGTTCTCGAGATGGTTCTGATCCACGACCGAGCAATCTGAACTCATCTCGTCATCGGCGTCACCGTCCGATCCTTGGCTTCGATCGGATGGCATCTGCGGGGGGTGCTGGCTGGCCTCGAGCAGGGTGTAAAGGGGCGGAATACTCGCATCAGCGTGTGCTCCTTTAATAACGGACGCGTTGCCCGCGCCTGTCAACCCTCGATAAAAATCCTGCTCAACACGGTGGTCAGCAATTCTTGTGTCATCCTCCCAGATTCTGCGCGGCTTTGTCCTTCTCCAGGTGGGCAGTGAGTTGATCCACTGCTCGCGGGTGCCAAACGAGGCCGGCGGCCCTGTTGGTGAAACAGGCAGCGTGCGGGTGAGGTTCTGGAATGGATTTGTCTGGCCATCACCGCAGTTTTTTCGCTTGATAACTGGGTGGGAGATTGGTTTGGAATGACGAGGGACAGGAACCGGCATTTGAAAATGGGGTCAGACGAGAGGGTAGCAGCAACAACACGAAGGACGTGATGATGGCCGCTAGACTCTAATCTAGTACGAGCTCCTTCGGCAGAAAGAAGCAAGGGGCAGGCAAGAGAGGAAGGTGGTGGTCGTGATGGGTTGTCGTAAATGAGAAAAGCCTGGACGAGGCGGTGGAGAGATAGCTAGCTGAGATGGCAAACGCACAGCGAAGGCGTGCCTTTTAGTGGACCGAGGAAGGAAAAGGACAGAAGAGATTGCTGGCTGTTGGAAGCCTGTGAGCCCAGCTGCGGTAAAGTCTTGCTATCCAAAAAGACGAGGGAAACGGCCCTCTTCAGTCTTCGCCTTAGTTGTCTGGTGGTGAGAGCTGAGCAACAGAGACCGGGCAACTAGAATCGACAGAAGAGGGTCGATCCACCTGGTGGTTGGGAGATGAGAGAGAAAATCTCATGCAGTCACACATATTTCAACCGCGACAAATATTACGTAATCTGACTCGCTGGCCACCTGTGGATCCGTATGCACGCCTGCTATGATCGGGTTTTATGTACAACAGTAGACACTCTGCGCACCTCGCCCCACGGCGCTCTGGCCGCTTGGCGTCGACCCCTACCTCGTGGGCCATCGATTAATACCGCCCTTACCAGCCTTCGCGTAGTCACAATTGAGATCCATCAAATCAAACGGTTCTCCCTCCAGTTGCACCCCATCGATTGGACTGACAAACCCCGTTGAATCCTTCATGACTCCTTCACATCTTGACAATGAACGTTATGTAGGGGGCGTGCAAACGTGCGAACTGCTGATCTCGATTCCACGAGGCGTATCATCACGGAAACCGAGTACTTAATAATTCTGCGCATAAATCACCATGCGTACGTACCCATTCGGCCATCCCTAAAATCGGGATGCAGTGCAGTCAACCACGTCGCAGGCACCTGTGATATGTATGTAGGACATGGGTCATTGGCTACATACGTAAGAAGACGTTGATGATGACGGTGACTCCAGCTGCCTCCACACTTCATAACCGTTGGTGAGATCTAGAATCTTGTCTAGCTTCTCTATTTCGTCGAGACTACAAACTTCATCTGAGAGTGCATGTGAAAACCACATCTTCTATTTCGAGTAGGCCGTACGGCTCCGCCATTTCTCGTGAGAATGCAAGGGAATGGGTTGACAGTAGTACACCAAAGAGGTGAGATCTCCACGGATCGGATCATCTGTGACCCCTTTACAACTCCTTTACATGGGTGCTAAGTAAGTCTACTGGAATCACTGCGCAGTGCGGGTCACAGCGGGTCGGGCGTTCGCGGTGAAACAGAGCGAAAGATGACCCTAAAAGTCAAGCAAAATGGCCAAGTGTTGCGAATCATTAATCAGGTGCGATCAGACGACAAAAGGTAGTGGATAACGCTACCGAAGGACTGTCAATGTGGTTAAACTTGTTACACATCCTGTTATGGGATGGGCGTTGTTGTTACCAGTTTGGTAAGAAAGTCAATGGTAAATATCCACCTGACTTGTAATTCAGCCAAATGCATTCGAAATGGCATTTCCTCAGCTGCCTTCATATATGAGCGGATCGCTACAAGATAACAATGGCTCAGCTTCTGGGGTGGCGGGGCTCGATTCGATAACTCTTGGACAGCTCAGAGCCATGGTGGGGTCTGTGCCTAAACCGAAGGTATGCCTACGTTTCCAGCCTCCAAAGTTGGAAGGACGTTCATCCCACACGCGTCCCTCTCCACAGCAATCATGGTTTGACTTTGTGTATGACGATGAGGATACTGTCATGAACGAGATTGACGAGTTCTACTCGTATATTGAGATGCCGCAGGTCGCAGAGAATCTTAAGGCTTGGGAGGGTTCCTTCATATCAGGTGCTTCCTGAACTGTTTCTTTCTGCTTTATTCACTTACACCAAGGCAATCGTGCTGCATCATAGAGTGGACGAAAGCGTCAGTTTCTCAACGCAAGGCTCACATTGAACTGTTGTTGGAAAGCCTGGAACATCGCGATGCAGAGATACGGTTTACCAATGCTCGGCGTTTATTCTACGTGCTTCAAGGTCTGGATGTGTTCCGCCAGAAAATTATCGTAGGTCTAACATGCCCACGGTTTTATGTTGCTCTAGGCACGTTCGCAGAAACTGTCTCGCCTGAACATCAACTACATTGGATATTCGAGAATTGCAAGGTTGTAAGATCTGCCAATGGCCTCAGTACTATCGTCGAAGCCATGAAGATTGCGAGCTCTAAACATGACCTACTATGGTATCTCCATTTGAGTCTCATTCAATCGCCAGAGTTGACCTCTACCTCTCCTGCAGTAGCCTATCCGACCACGACGCTGCACACTTTCATATTTCGGCGACAGAGAAAGCTGATTTTATCGAGGAGGTGCTGACGGAGATATCTGTTTACTTAGGCATGCTTTACCACCTGATCGAGGTGTTTAAAGGGCATGACGAATTTGCGGACGAGCTAAGTAAGTATCACCATTCCAGAAACCTTATTTGGCTTGACCGATATTCGCTAGTGAGCTTGGATCCTCCTTTGCCTGTATATCTCTTCAATGTCGTCTCAGGTCTTCGGGACAAAAGTGCGAAAGGATATCCGATCAAGAAGGTTGGTTGATTAGTGCAAGAGTCTACTTTACCCTCACCCTTCCTAGCTACTTTTAGTCCTCTGGAAAACACTTCTAACTTGCTGCGGAGGCATTCGTGAACTTGGACGGGTCAAGAAACTGTCGAGGGAATTGGCCGGATTGCCACCCGCGACTGAGATAGGTAGGCCATCTCCACCATGTCACTGCGACATACTCACCATAGATCCTAGTAGAGAAAATCAAATCTTCTCCACTCGATATCGAAACCTTCCGACAAGAAACATCCGTCAAGTATCCTACTTTTACCCCTCCGCAACAACCAATACCCCCTCCCATAGTTGTACCTAAACCAAACAATCCTCCATTACTAACCTCACGGCTGGCCCAAGCCTACTCGCCCATCCCTATACGACATCATTATCACCATGAAGACAATGAATCAAATAGTACTGGAATGCCTGGTGGCCTCCCTCAGCACTTTCAATCTCAACAACATTACAACGGCCATCGAGCTATGCCTCAGCCGGCGACTCCCGCGCCATCCCCTCCTCCGTCACCTAAACCCAAGAAACAACAGTATCAGACGGATCAGAACCGACCTTTCTTGTTTCCTTTCGCGAAAGGCCAGTTCGGCAGGGACGCCCGATATGTCCCATTTGCGATCGACGAAGCAGACCGTCTATACAACAAGCATATGTACGTCAGCCTTGCATTGTGGCAGATGTGGCGCACGCGAGACGATTGTATTACGGCTGAGAGTGGGCTAGAGCATATGCCCGGAGAGGGCGAATTTCAATCGTCAACGTTCACATCTAACGTAAGAACGTTGTCATTATAACATGCTTTCCGCTCACAACGCTTTTCAATCTAGGACCCTGAAGTCGCTGAGCCCCTGCCAGATATCGCATTACTTGATGCAAAGATTGAAGAAGCGACTAAAGCCCTGGATGCAGCAGAATCGAGCGGCGACAAGAGGAAAGCAAAGGAAAGGAGGGAAGATCTCATGCGTCTCAAACGCGTTGAGCAAATATATGTGAGTAGACTCGACTCGAAAGCATAACACTGCTTACTCTTCCTCAGAGTGCAGTTCTTCCTGTACTCTCTGGCTGGGTACTCGTACTTCTGAAGTTGCTCTTGGCCACCGTATCAGCAAGCACAAGTATGCAACCCCCTCAGTCCTCGACATCATCCGTATTTCCCCCAGGCGTATCGTCACGTAAGCAGTCTGCGAGAACTTCCAGAGCCTTGCTCAATTTTTCTCATGGACTACAGCCCAAGAACAGCCTCCTGCTCCTCCACCAACATTGGATGAAATTGATGTCACACGTCATCGTGAAATCACGTCAAAAGCCGTTTCCGCAATTTTGTTGTTGGTTTTAAAGTGGTTCAAAGTCTCTCGTGAGTGATATCTACCTCACCTGACAATCATGTTTCTAAGAGCGGATCAGATGTCATGAAGTTCCATCATCTCGGGCAACATCTACTTGACACCAATTGCTTGCTTTTGATCTTGAAGATGTTTGGGCTGCAGGAGGTTTCTG
This sequence comes from Lyophyllum atratum, assembly GCA_014905825.1. Taxonomy (NCBI): domain Eukaryota; kingdom Fungi; phylum Basidiomycota; class Agaricomycetes; order Agaricales; family Lyophyllaceae; genus Lyophyllum; species Lyophyllum atratum. Next base: position 1,096,711 of record JACGCN010000002.1, on the reverse strand, counting down.
CTTCCGTCGTATCAAAGGCTGACTCTCCAGAAAATAAGTAGGTTGAGACCCAGATGTTTTGCATACCACTCATCATATCCTCTCCAGCTTTTTCCGATACTGCCTCCTCAACTTTTCCAGGAACCCGCAGCCTATACGCCCCGAAGACAACATGCCACGACCAGCACGACATACTGTGATAAAGACCGTAATCCTGCCAAACGGGGAGAAGCATGAAGAAGAAGTGGAGCAGGTCACCGAGTACTCATGGCGGAATTTCTTTTCCACGATCAACTTTGCCAAAATCATGCAAAAATTATCGAAAGGACGTTCTCACCGTATCTGGATGCTGGTCCAATACAAAAGCTCGGTAAGTGCCCTGGAACGTGTATTTCGAGCGACCAATTACTGAGTCTTTTTGCGACAGGCCGTGTTGAAAAGAGTTCTTCGGGTCATGCATCCAATGTTGCAGTTGCATGTCCTTAAGTTGATCAAGAGCCAAGTACCGTTCTGTGGGCGGAAATGGAGGCAATGTACTGCATCATGTTCGGGTCCTTGATGGACTGATCTCTTACCTTGTTCCCAGCAAACATGAAAGTCATCACTTCAATCTACCTGAACTGTCGGCCCGACCTCCGTGACGAATGGCTCACGGGTTCAGAGGTCGATGACGTGACAGATGCTCAGGTGTGTTTGGTATCGACGTGCCAGGTTAAGAAGATTAACCCCTTCCGACAGGCTCAAGAACAAGCATTGAGGCATCTCGTTAAATTCTGTGAGTATTTCATACTGGTTCCCAATCGCACAAGCTGACTCTTCCACTAGATAACAATAAACGATACGGTCCAACAGCCACATCTAATCAACATGGACATATCCACCGGAGGTCAGGTAGCATGTCGCACCATTTGGAAGGTTTACATCCAGGCCCAGAGCTTTCAAACCTCATTCGGCCTTTGGGAACCCCCAATATTGTCGATTCTGACGTCTTCCCTCCTGCACGTTCGCAAGCCCCGGATCCCTCTATATTCCTCCCATACATTACAGAAGATATCGCGTTTGAAGAAGAATACGAAGAATATTTGTCAGATCTAGGCTGGTCTGACGAACAAGCGACCGATGGGCCCCTCTTCGGTGGTAACTCCGCATGGCACAGGCTTCCTGCATTTGCTTCAGATATCGCCGATGGTATCAGTGACAGCGAAAGTATAGTGTCGATTGGTGATTTAGGTGACGATGCACGCCTTGATCCCAGCCGCGACGACGTCGTTGATGAGAATCTGAACAATTGGGAGGTACGTAAATACAAGCTGCGGCTATGATGTCTGATATTCAACCTACACCCATTTAGCACATGAGCCCGAAGACAATGGCAGCACTACCGAAGTCCCCTGCAGGTGCCCGACGCTCTAGCTCGGGGAGCGGTCTTCGGCCAGTCCTGCCGTTCGGCCTTGATGACGGAAGTGCAGTTGATGCAGATGACGAGGAGGATGACCTTGCTATGGGCCCCGTGCCCAAAGATCAATCTGGTCCGTTTGCCGCGGGTGCTGGAGTCGACGAAGTAGAATATGCATACGGGCAAGTGCAATCCTCCTCATGTCGAAAATTTATCGCTTATCATGGTTCTTCCAGGGTATGAAAACATGATAAAATTGGTGTAATTTTTGAGCCCGACTAGGCTAGGACATTGATAAACTACATATATAGTTACGAATAGGCTGTTTGTCGTGATGCTGAAGCAAGAGAATGTTTTCCTGACTGTTAGGATTTTTCTTTGCATGTTGTACACGTAAGATGTTTTGGTCAGCAACTCGACCATGTTGAGCTCTTCGTCTCTTTCTCAAGTTCGCCTCGGCGCATAAACGTTCAAACCTCCACCTCCTCATATCGGACCATCGGAAGGCTATCGACTGCAGTGGAAGCGATCCATGAATATACATTCCTCGTCTCTTGTGGAGGAACAGGCGCTATCGGCGATTGCGTCGGCTTCAAGTTCAAGCGTTGTCAGTGCAAACGCCGTCGATGATTCTACTATCAAACCAACAGGTCAGAAGCGGAAAAGGAACAGAGCTATATTGTTCGTTATAAGCATCACTCATTCTGGCCTAAGCTAAAGTTGCAGTTACAGAAGCTGCCGATGTGCGTGGTTTCAAGCTTGAGTTTACTATTATCATTTTCCCTTATCTCGGACTTAACGATTTAAGTGTGTCATGAGCGCAAGCAGCAAGTTAGTTATTCCAAAGACTGCTCTCTCTCTAATTCTGAAGGATTTGCATAGTGTGATAGGGCCCAACCATGCTCGCGGTGGTGAGCATTGTCTCTACGGTCGTCAACTTGAACAGCTCACATGTGTTGACATGCAGCGTATCGCGACGAGAAGATTGTGTATACTATGACCCGAATGCGTACAAGGCGTCAACAAATGGGTGAATAGGCGCACATCCTTTCTTTTACTGTCCGTCTGATGGAGCGTTTGTTTCTTCTTGCAATTACCCAGTAAAGTTGGCAGCCCTACAGAGGGCCCATCAACTCAAATCAAAAACGTCGCGAACGCCTTGAGAGACGTTGAGCCGACAGCTCTAGCTGGGTTGGAGGCTCTACTGCAACTAGTCCAAGCAAGCAACATGGTTACGGGTACGGGACCAGGCGCAGATCACAACTTTCTGTCCGATCAGGCTGTACAGGTCGCAGCTTCTGCTCTGGGTCAGCTATCTCGGCAGGCAAGTCCTGGATCACTGACCGCAGCAGGACCCATGGCGGAAATCATAAATCAAGTACTTGGCTTAGACCTGCTTCCATGGTGTGATGCTTACTTCCAACTAGATCCGAACTAGGCAACAGCATGATGTACCCGATCCTACTCCATTAGCAAACCTTCGGACACATTTCCCGAACCATGCCATCACAGGCCATCTACTGTTTCATTTTTTCGAACAGTCATCGATACCTTGGTTATGGCCCATTATACACAAGCCCATTTTTGATGCGTGCTATGTCACCTTTTCATCTGGTCCTCAATCACCTCCTCTCGACTTTCTTGCACTTTTAGCTATCCTATGTGCGTCCTCCTTGCAATTTCTTCCAGCAAGTTCCGCCGATGTAAGGATTCTTTCTTCAAGCACATATCTACTGATTTCCAAGTTTTCCAGCCCGGCATATTCTACGAATATGGACCGGGACGTGATGTCTTAAAGCAGCGCTTATTTGAATTCGCTCGATCCGTCTTGCTCGATAGCAATTCCGCGTCTCCTTCGCTTGAGCGAATACAAGCCTTGATGTTGTTAGCCATTTATCAACTAGTAGGGCACCCTCATCGTACGCCTGAACTGCTTGAGCTGATAATATCTCAAGAACGACGGAAACCTTACCGACTGCTATTATTCGTCAGGTAGCTTTCATCTTATAAGACCCCCAAGATCTCCGTTAACAATCTTCTTAGCCATCTCGATACGCATGGCCCAAGCAAGTACGTTTATCGTGGAAGTAGTAAGAGCTCAAATTTTATTTCTTCGCAATAGTGTCGATGCACTTAGATGTGTCGCTTTCGTGGAGGCCAGATCCAGCGGAAGCGGAAATCAGGCGGCGGGCTTGGTGTGAGTTCCATCCTTAACTGAAAGCATGCCTTCCTAATGAGTTATGAAAGGGACCTTATTCATTCTAGATAGGTTGATCTTTCCCGAAAATTTTGCTCTCATTATTCTCACCATCACCATGTGGATAGGTATCAATGCTTGATACATCGTCGACCATACATTATCCATGAGCATGTAAGTTCGATCATAACCGCTTGCCTTGTTACTTCCGTTCATGAAATTTAGCATTGCGATGTGATGATGCCACAAGACATCGATCAGGCGGACGTACAAGGGTTGGAAGCTACTCAGAGCAGACCTTCGAGCCAGCCGACTCAAACAAGTGTGTGAAATGGACATTGAGTCTATTTACATGACTGGTTTGACATGCCAATCTCATAGGCTTTCAAATTCTCCAAATTCATTGGGCGAGATTAATTGGAAAAATATGGGACACGTGTTTTGCGGCCCACCGACCAGCATACAGATCCCTGGTTTCCCTCGAAAGCCAGATCCAGAAATTCGAACTGGATCTCCCACCATCCTTTCGTCCTCAGACGCTGGTAGGGACCATGGAACGACCATACATTCTCTTTCAAGTGAGGCCTCTCTTCGCCATACGGTTCTCAATAATTGATGACACGTCTCAGAATCGTATGATGACCCTCCAAATATACCATGCTCGTGCTGTGCTTCTGGTAATTTCCCTGACTTGTCCCTTGCAGTTTTAATGATTCACTATGAAATATCAGCGACCATTTTTACTGCTTCCCGCAGAGGCATCCATTGGACTAAATGAGGATGTAGCGAACTTCCAGGCCCAGGCAAGATATCTATCGATTATGTTCAGGTAATTTTCACCTCCTTACCGATTTCGTCCTACATTGAATTAAAGCTCAGTAAACGGCTCCTGGCCTGGCAGCTCATTATACAGAATCAAGTTGATCGAGGCCAGCTGTCCTGGTCCGATATTGTGGCATGGATATTCGATGCTGCATGTGTGTCATGCGTCGTTTTTCCGATCTTCAGTCACGCTTATTTTTGAACCTACTTTGCAGTGATACTTGCTGTGGCGATCATCGGGGATCCAACTTCCACTCAGTACGAAGAACTGGAAGAATGGATAGCAACGGCCCAGAGTCTCCTCCGGGACATCGGAACATCGAACGTTCTTGCTTTGAGAGGTGTTAAAAGCCTCGATGTTGTCCGTCGGCGTACACGTGGCGCAATGCAACCCGCGTTCGACTTTTCTTCCACACCTACGCCAGTGATCTCGATCGAACAATATCTACAAAAAGCGACGCACACCATTGCCCAACCACAGCCGTCCATGTCCGACTTGTTGGATGTTCAATGTTTCGCGGAACCTTTTTGGCAAGAAGGAGTTGCCGTTTATCCTGGCCATTTTCCTGGCATCGAGGTGCTTTGCGACAATGCCGATTGCGGGTCCATAGAGCGTTTCTTAGACGCCTACTATGTACCACCAACACATTTTTGACGATGTCTTACGAAGCAATACCTTTGTTCAAGACTACCGTGCGACACTGAATATGTGCCTTGGATCGCGAAGTTACCGTATCCCATCAATTAGTTAGTAAGATCGCCATGATAAGCACGAAAAAGAGGTATCTTAACGTCAGTGATTACAGGTAGATTATCTAACAGTAAGTATAAGGCACATAAACGATTGAAAATATGTCTAAAGTATGAAGAATATACTATCGGACACTGATTGTCCTTTCTAGTGCCGCGAGGGGGGAACGACTCAAAAGCTCTGGGAGCTGCTGCGCTCCGGAGCTTCCCTGGTTATGAAACGAATGTCTCGGAGTGGTATCATTCTTTCTCCTTGAGGTGACCGCCGTTCGAAGCTGCCAAAGCCCACGTCACTGGGTGAGTAGACATAGTATGCCCTCCGGAGATTGAGGACTAATCTGCCGCCCATAACGCAAGTTGCCGCAGTGGAAAAGCCCTGAAGAAGCTTTAGCCATTCTGGCTATCAGAATTAAGAAGGTCAGTCATCGTGACATCCGAGCATCCTATAAGTCATACATACATTGAGAACGAACCACACTACTGTGTTAGCTATGGATGCCGTCAGAGTCCTTTTAATCACACGTCACCGGTTCAGAACTCAAGTCATGCCTTGACAAATAAGGTTAACTTACACGGAGAAATATAAGACTGTGTCCGTTAATAGGACTTCCCACATTTGACTTCTCGAAAGTAGAACACCCCTGAGATGATTGACGTGTCGAAGACAAGCCCAAAGGGATAGCGCGCAGAGACCACAATCGAAAATGATGGCCGGAATCCAGACTCCACCAGAAAAGTGCGGAACATATTGTGGCGTGCACATGAGCAGGCCTGGAAAAGGCTCACTGCGTACTAAGGGAAACAATGAGTCAATGCAGAGAAGTGAGAGCAACTCAACACACGAACCGTTGAGAGTATTTGCTGATGCAGCTAAAATCACAGCCATAGAAACAATTTCTACAGCATAGAATAGTAGACAAGTCATAACAATGGATTGAGCATGTTGGAAAATGGCGATTGTGCGAAACAACATGACAGCTTTATAGGCAGTATCCACTGAGCATATATGCATCGAGACAGAGAATTTGCTTACATTGTATGAACCACATGATGATGACGGTGCCCCATCCCTGAAGGATGAACGAAGTCTTGCCTGTGCGCAGGGGAAGCATGGTCAGCATCAAGAGGTGCCATCCTCGTTAGAAAGCCTTACAACTAGCATTATATGCAGACCGTCCACATCATTAAAGACGTCAAGACAAAGAAAACATACGCACAACTACAATCAAATATGCAAATATAGGTAAATCAGACTATCGAAACGATTAGTGGTCGAATGCCTCACCTCATCAGACGAAGGTTTCGCGAAGAAGACTATACAGAGAAGGTGAAACCGCGTTACTGGTAATAAATGGATTAGAAGGCTTACGTATGGTCGATCCCCTGTACGAGAACACATTCTCTGATCATTGTCATGAAAGTCGGGGTCCGAATTAGGCACGTACAGTAGAAATAGGTTGCTGAAATAGCGGTTCTAGGTAATGGTAGAACCCTGAGTGTTGATTGAGAAACATGAAAGAAGTCCGCTGCTTACCCACAAGAAGAGGACTTTCGCGATAGTCCATGGCTTACTCTGAAAAGGGTCCGACGACGATGAGTGTCCGGATTATTCGAGGCAAAAGTCAGCTCACCCAAACCAGGTCTATCTGGAAATAGTGAAGGGAGGAGATGACAGTGAGCAATGTGTACTCAGTGTAGTAATCTAAACACCAGCTTGCCTCTCGGTCTAGAGTGATTACTAGGAGAATAAATCAGGTGAGTATGGACATAAAATGCTATAACAATGACTCACAATGGTCATAAAGAGCGACGACAGTTGGAATCACTGGGTCATAGATCAGTAAATATGCCATAAAACGATACTCTGACGCACATTGACATATCCTAATGACCTGAGCCACGAACGCCGAGCGTTGCGCGTTCGCGAATGTGACGGAGGTCATTAGACAGTCTACTCAAAACGAGTGGAGAGCATGAAGAGGATAAATCCCGAACTCAATCTCAACGGCTCGTGTGCATATATGTATGAATTGTTGGGTGAAACAAGGCGCTTCTCCCATCAGCGGTGACGTTACTCGACAAGGATATCGCCGGCGCTTCTGAGAAAATGGAAACATATGCGTAGGCAGCCGTAACCGCTTAAACAACCTGCAATAGCCTTATTCAAAGTTGGCCGAAGTCGAAGTCGAAGTCGCAGCTGAAGGCTGACAAAGATGAAATTTCGAGCTCCGAGTGTGACCAGACCGTGACACGCGCGCCCGCCTCCTCCTACCCGTCCAATTCCCTTCGATATCTCTCATTACACATAAACTACACCTCAATCCACATCACACACTCGTTTTTACATAATATGCCTTCGCCTCAGCCCAAGAACGCGACCAACACCCCGGCAGCACGCCCCGCTAATGGAAAGAAGATCCCTGACATCCCCTGGCGCGAGGACAACGGAAAACTCATTTGGAGCCTGCTAGCAGAGATCGAGAAGCCGCTGAACCGGCATGTCTTCCTGGGAAAGGCAGATAAAAAAGATGTGAGCTTTCATTTCATCACACCAATGATTCTTCACTGCCCAAAACTCACAAAAACACTTCCTTTGATAGAACACGAAAGGAGACTCGAAAGCGAAGGTTTGTAAGCGTATCGCGGAGGCGATTTTACCGGAACTTTTTCATATGTCTCCTACTGTGATGGGTGACCGTATTAAGAGTAAAGTTGACGCGTCAGTAGTCCCTGTTATATCTTTTTTCTCTGCTCACAAGTTTTTAGTCTTCTAAAGGATTACAAGAAGCATGCACAACGGCTTCGCGTCACGGGCGGGGGTATCGAGAATGCGAAGGATGAGAATGATGATGATTTAGCTGGAGATGCGGTGTCGGCTGAGACGCTTCCGTTCTACATCTACGGTCAAGGTCCTGACGACTCGACACCTCCTTTCGCAAGAAACTTATGGGGTATTTCTGCTCCTTCTTATCATCATTTGACATTTTGACTTACGTTTACCAAAGACGCTATACTCACAGAGTTTCCGTACTTTTCTACCCTCCATCGCATGTTCGGGGCACGCCCGAATGTTGTCCCCATCGTCGTCATGACTGGTGTTGGTCCCACTGGTCCTCAGACGGTCTGGTACCAGCAACCTGATGATAGCATGATCGATCCGACCCTCCTTGCGCTTTCACCACCTGCAACTCCTGGACCCCGTGTAACCACTGACGACGACGACGCCAACACCACCAACGTCACCACCAACGGAATAGCGCCACCTTCTCCTTCTCCCCGCTCATTTGGTAGTAATCTCTCAAATACTCCGCAGACCCCAGCGCCTGCATCCAGTCGCGCCCCGAAGCTGTCAAGTGCTTCTCATCTTGCTCTTGCGAAAGCGGCGGCTGTCAAGCTGGTTCCGCAGAAGCGCTCCGTTGCTGAAGCGATGATTGACATCTCTCAGTACGTCACATTCTTCTCATCGCTATTACTTTTTTGTTGACCGATATACCTTTCTAGGAGAACGTTCGATGCACTTGAGCGCAAGAACGTGATGGAGCAAGCTACTGCTCAGCGTGCTCAGGTCCTCGCTGAGTATCAGGCTGGTCTCCTTACGAAGGAGGAATGGCTTGAAGAGGTTCAGAGAATTAAGAAGCTCTTCAGCCCTCCTTCTCCGCCTCCAGCTAAACGTGTTCGAACCCACGACGAGTTCGTTGATGAAGATGCGTAATTATTTTCTTTTATCAATACCCATTATTTTTCTCCCTCCTGCGTACTATATATACCTAAATATGAGTAGCCAACTAATTTTATTCTTGTATCTCGTCCTTTACGTATTGTATCTAGTCCTTTACATATTGTATCTAGTCTTTTACATAACTCTACCATCTCGGATATCTCGATACCTCAGAAGCTCTGCAATAAGAATCTTTCTCTTCTCCTCACCTCCTCCTATAACTGTTTCTTCAGCTGTCTGGTCACCCCGATCCTCGTGCTCTTCAACGCGGGTATGAAGGTCACGGAAATAATGTGCTGAATGCTCTCCCTCGACGTCGATGACCAAATTATGGAGAATGATGGCGCACTTTACCCAGCGGCATGCCTCTCCATGATCAGTCTTGCTATTGATGTGAACGCGAAGCCCACGGAGGCACTGAAACCGACCCTTGAGTGCGCCCATGCAGTGCTCAGAGCGAACACGAAGATGAGAGACATATTTGTCAAAAATGGTGTTTTCGGGAATGCGGGAAGCTGGTTCTTTGTGAACAGGAATCGTTCGATTGGTGCATGGATACGCTGAGTCTACCCAGGCAAACTCATCGCCTTCGAAGAACCAATCGGGGAATTTGGCAGCCCCAGTGTGTTTGAATGCCTCCGCATCATGGGCTGCACCGGTCATCCCAAGTGAATAATCTGCGATTCGTAGGTTTGTTGGTATATTTCCAATCTAAACACATAGAAATGTCAGCATTGTTCAAGATCATTTGGCAGGTCTACCTGAACATTTAACCCATAGTTCCCCTTCCTCGTGAAGTATGTATCACCATCCATACCAGGGCAGCGATATAGCACCACAATCGTACCATCATACATAATCCACCCCTCCCGCCACATTCCTCTGAAGCCAAGCTGCCCTTCCAACCATAGCTTCTCGATCTCCTTCTCCTCAGGAGTGAGTGGTCGAACATACAAATCGTGCAGAGATTCGATTGCTGTAAGACACCGCGCAGTGTAATTTTCAACTGATCCCACGGAAATACCAGCATGGCGAGCTACGTCCTCAACTGATGCCCCATTTCCATACCTTCCCATGCGAAAAAGTGTCACAGCCAACTGCTCTTCCACTGCGGCTTGGCTAGTTTGAGAATCATTACGAAAGACCTCGTGGTTCTCGATCAGGCTGAGCAAAACCCGGAAGGAAAGTGGTGGAATGCGTAGCATATTTAGAAATCGGTGGTAGTCCCTGGGATCCTGAGCATATTCCCAAGCTAGATGCATATTTCCAGCCTTTGGTACACGGTGATCGCGTCCATTGATATAACGAGTATCGGATAGAGCAGAAATAGCCGCAGTATCCAGATTAAACTGTAGGCAGGCATCCTCGAGAGAAGTATATGGGGAAAATGCATTCCGAGAGATCATAGTAAGCAAGTACGCTTCTATCAACTCCTGTCGTGTGTCGAACGCAGCCATGATGCCTGTACGACGGGGAGAAGTGGTTATCAACGCGCCATCTACGAGCGTGACATTGCGCCTGTAGCGGAGTTCGAAATTTCATATTTGTCAGCCTTCAGCTGCGACTTCGACTTCGACTTCGGCCAACTTTGAATAAGGCTAATGTGGAACCGCCAAACGAAGTTTTCGTTGTCGAGAGTTCGAGAGCATCAGAGCGGAGCAACGACATCGATGTCGCGGACAAAGTGACGAAGTTGTCCAGCGAACTGCTTTGAAATGCATTTCAGACCGCGGTTGGATAAACGTAAGTAAGAAGGACGAAGGTGCACAGGATCAAATCCCTTGTTTTGGCCCTTGGGGCAGCCGGCTAATGGAGAACATCGTAAGTGCAGGGTCGATGGGAAATGTCAGGTACTTGCGTAAGTCCATACAAACTATTCAAGGCTGATGAATAAGAAATGGAATAGTGAAGTCGCAAGAGAATCTAGCAGCTTGATTTTACTTCTGTTCAAAATCCTGATACAAGTTCTGGGAGTTAGTCTCAAGCAGCATCAGAAAGAGCTGATGTGAGTCTAATCGTTTAATTCTGTTGCAGAATTCCCCCGAGTTTAGGGAGGCGGGATGTAGGTCCTGAGAACCGGAACAAGGCGCCGATTTCCGAACTCCCCGAGAACACGGGCGGTGGCGATCGCGACCTAAGTATCGCGACTCACAGGCACCAGGACTACGCCAAGCATTGCTCGCGGTATCCGATTTGTCGGGCTAGAACTCAAAAATGCGCAGAGTTGAGTAGACTTGTGACCTTCGTTCTTCGGAGCTATCGAAAGGTAACCAGGGACCACCATTAATGGAGCATCGACAGCATACGTAGTGGGTTTTAGGTATACAGGACTTCGCCTGGTCCTCCTGCGTGATTCGCTATCGATGAAAAGCCATAGAGATATGGGCAGATATGGGGAAGTTTGAGCAAAGCAGTGTCCTCGCTTTTTGTTTGTGTGTACAGACTTTGGACGGTGTTTTATTGTGTCTTCCACAATTTGGACGGTGTCGGGGTATGTTGAACCTGGTGGCTCCAGGCACACTAACTCCACTCCTCCTCCCCCTCCTCATCGATCATCGTCCGTGGCGCTTCAGCATGCTACACAGCCAGGAAGTACAGTTCGGAGGGTTTCTGGGTGGCGGGGAGGTCCGTGCGCAACGTTGAGGAATTCCCACGTCTCTGACATAAGCGTCCTGATTCATGGTTCGTTTTCCCCCTGCTCCCAACCACCATCACCTCAGCAACACTTCGCTCGACTTTGCCAGACGTCCGATATGTCCCAGCAACCACCGCCACAGGGAATGCCCCAAATGATGCCTGATGGTTCAGACATGTCTGGAGCCTCCTACTACCCGCCGGAGAGCGACCTCACTGGTGGCTTGCCCATAAACCTCGATTCCTTGCGAGACGGCCCACCAGGCAGCAAGCCATTTTACCCATATTCGACTCTCATTCGGTATGCTTCTTGCATTTGATCCTCTATCCTTTCTGCAGGATACACCGGATCTGCTCCTAGTCCTTGCATGCTTACCTCGTAACTAGCTACGCAATCAAGGGATCCCCAAATCAGAAGCTGTTATTGGAAGACATCTATTATGCCATCGAGTCTCGAGTATGTTGGCTCATAGCCTTGTTATCGATCCCCGTCATTAAGACATTCTTTTTACTCCTGTTTCTAGTTCCCTTACTTCAGAACTGCCCCTAATGGATGGAAAGTGAGTACACGGCCTTCTTTTATTGCGCCACAAAATAGACTGGCCAAGCTGCGAACGCGCGGTCGCGTCCGCGCTGTTGTTGTTTGACTGGCCCTATTTGTTGTGGAGAGTTTACAATCTCACCCAAAATGCCCATCTTTACGCCTCCTTTGCTGATCGTTTTCTGTTGCAGAACTCCGTTCGTCATAACCTATCCCTCAACCCATGCTTCGAAAAGGTTCCCCGACCTCTTACCGACCGTGGGAAGGGCTCGTACTGGACCGTCAACGAGAATGTAGACCCTCGCACCGGCGTGCACCGGATTCGCAAGAAGAAGTCGAAAGGTGCCAAACGAGGCTCAGAAGAAGCCGACATTGACTACAGCCCTGGAGAGGCGTATGATGATCCTCATGCACAATTTGCGCCACCGATGCATCCGGAAGACGCTGGTCCTAGTAGGCAAGTCCCTTATCCTCCTCCCTACCCGTGAGTGGAAAGCCGACTCGGTGTTGCCGTGTTCTAACAAACTTTTCTTACAGTTTCGACCCCAATTTCCAGATGATGGGTGGCCTGCGTTTCCCCCCTCCCGTGCCGCCTATGGGGATGAATATGCAGGACGATTTTGATCTCGACGAGAACGGCCACGTCAACTGGCGCCTCGCATGGCTGAAGGAGATTGGACACATTCAGCACGTAACGGCGGAACAGGAGAAGGCAGGTGTGGACCCGGAGTGGTATCGGATGATGCTCTTCCGCGTGAGGGGCGCTTTGATGCCTCCACCAATGAACCCGGAAGCGCTTATGCATGGCATGCCTAGCCACATGCCACCTCCCAATCCAGGAGACGTCCAGCAGCAGCAACAGGCACAGCCACAGTAGTTGGAGGGACACCTTTTACATCCTGCTATGCTTTACATTTCATGTATTTTCTTTTTCCCTCGCCATTTCGCCGACAACTATGGATAGTCTATATGACTTTCGCTATGAATCATAATACACGTAAAGTCATTCCTTGTTCTCTGGCTTCGTAAGAAGACAACATCAGTTGAAAGGAGCGCAATTTGAATGACATCGTGATATCGGCCGAAATTTTAGTCATGAGTAAACCGTGGGAAAATCAGTTCCTTGACCTGCTTGCTCAGCCAGATATGATTTGCAATTTGAGATTTCAAGGCTGGATATCCTCTTACTCGGCGACTAGACGCTCCTTTCAATCTTCGTACCATTGCAAGCATGTCGCCCACAGCAGTAACTGCTTCTGCTATTGATCCGGTCTCCCCAGCAGGCGCTGCTCCTACCAAGGGATCTGCACTGGCAGTTGGCTCACTCTCCACGGCTGGAGATGGGCAGTATCAGTCACTCATTTCGCAATTGGAGGCCACTCGTCAAGTAGACAGGCTACTTCTCGATAGACTGGTAGACGGAGGTAAGTGCACTGTCTACGTGATGTCCCGATAACTGTCTCATGAGTTTCGACCTAAGCAACGACATTAAGCCCTGGCTCCTACTCCTCCGTCCATGTCACCCTTGCTCCCACTGATTATCAAACCCTTGCCCCCAACCTATCTCCTCTCCTCTCCCAATTCCTCACGGGTCTTACTCCTCTGGGCATGCTGCACCTGTTCAATCTTTCTAGTATGATCGAAACCCTGCCTGCAGAGCTTACACTAGCCGGCTTCCAGATTCTCTCCACCCTGCCTGAAGAAGGATCTGTAACCGCACAGAAGCCTGCACACACGACGACGACCTCTTTTTCGCTAAAAGCCGCCGCCGTGCCGCTCATGAAACGCAAAAAGACAGACCTTGCGACCAAAAAAGCGCTATGGTCCATCAGCTCGCCGGCGACTCCTAAGATTGATGCGGAGGCGCTCCTCACACCCGCGGATAAGGCACGACCCATTCCGACGTGTGAGCCTGTGACCGTTACGACGGCGCGGCGGAAGAAAGCTTGCAAGAACTGCTCGTGCGGGCTGGCGGAGCTCGAGGAGGAGGAGCGGAAGACCAGTAAAGTTGTGTTCCTGGATGGTTCTGTGGACGGCGAGGCGAATGCAATCACGCAAGACGAGAGAGACCGGTTAATACAGGCAGCGAAGGCTGCTCCGAAGGCTACCAGTAGCTGCGGGAGCTGCTTCCTCGGGGATGCGTTCCGATGTGCCGGTTGTCCATACCTGGGTATGTTGTTTCCTTGCATTCATGATTACTTGCTCGGCTCATGTGCTATGTTAGGTCTCCCTGCGTTCAAGCCAGGAGAAAAGGTTGAGATTGACTTTGGCATGGACGACATCTAATGGTCCTATTTTCCTTGGGGAGCAATATCTCCTTCAAGACGCTCTTACTTAACGGATGTATCTATCAAGAGATTTACCTACACTCATCCCTTGTAGGCAATGTAGCATTGTGTACTATCTCTATCAGCTTTCATAGCATTTTTCCCGTGGAACCTTAGATACGTCTGAACTATAAGGAGATAAGAGTGGAACGACTGTGTCCCCGACTTTTCGAATAGCGTAAAGCCTGAATGAGCATTAAAACTGATAGCATGTATCTATAAGCTGAACATTGTCGCGTACCTGTGCCTCACGCTCAACTTCCTCGGACGCGTCCTAATTTCTTTCACGTGATCAACAGTGACAACATCGAATTTTGAAATTTGTCGTTTCGACCATTGCAGGCTGCAGCCAGCGGCCAGACTCGCGACCAGCATCAAAAACCCGTCATGGCCGACGTCCGCTCACCATCAGATCCTCCTCAACCCGAAGCTACCACTTCCACTCCGACGCAGAAGATGTGTAATGTTTGCAACCACCGCTACTCGATCTACACCTGCCCAAGCTGTTCCACGCGCACCTGCTCGCTCTCGTGCTCCACCGGTCACAAGTCTGCGACCGGCTGCACCGGCGAGCGCAACAAGGCTGCATATGTCCCGATGAATAAGTACAGCTGGGGCACGATGATGGATGACTATGTGTTCCTGGAGGATGTAGGGAGGCGTGTGGGGGACTGGGGAAAGGAGATTGTTAAGGGTGGGTTTGGAATGCGGGGCACGGAGGTGGCGGGACGAGGACGGGGACGCGGAAGGGGACGGGGTGGTGAAGGGAGTGGGAGGGGTAGGGGAAGGATGGGAGGTAATACGAAGCGTGATATGCTTAAGATGCAGCTTGAGGCGCGGGATATCGATATGGATATACTCCCCGTCGGTATGGAACGGCGAAAACTCAACCAGTCGTATTGGGAACCCAAGTGTGTTCTCCGTTGCTTGTTCATAGCCATAAAATTGTTAATATATTGCAATTTTCTTTTTCTCTCCTTCTGTAGAAGTCACGCAGCGTTTTTGACTATAGAATTCAAAATCCACCCGCCCCGCGACCCGCTGAGCCCATCCTCCCAACCCCCCGATCCACCATACGTCCTACTGACGCACCGCAATAACTTCAACACACCCCTCCTCACTCTTACACGCCAGGTCGCAGAGCGTGCATTAACCAAGAAAGATGGTGCCGCGCCTGCATGGATCAGACGCCTTATCTCGCCAGATCCAGATGACCCCGATTCATTCATACCGCCCCAGTTCGTGATGACTGCCGAAATGGATCCGCGCGCTACAGCGCTCCAGAATTCCCGGCGCAGAACAGCACACTGCCGCTTCGACCCGTCAAAGACGCTGGCGCTGCTTCTGCGGAATACGCACTTTGTTGAATACCCGACGATCGAGGTGTGCGAAGAGTTCAATGGAACGATAGTGGACATGCAGGGAGCGGTGACGCAGCTGCCTGTAGATGAGGAACCGAAGCCGAAGCGAAGAAAGCTCACAGCAAAAGCAGGGAAGCAGGCGATTGCTGGACTTCTAGGCGGTTACGGGAGTGAAGAGGAAGAGGTAGACGAGCCCCAGGGTGGGTTGGCTATGCTGGGCGGGTATGCGGGGAGTGAAGATGAGGATGTAGGTGATGGAGCGGTCCAAGAGGACATTGACGAGGATGAGGATGCTCTTGGCGAGACAGACGACGAGATCGAGATCGATCCAGCGGTTGTGCTGGAGCTCATGCGGCAAGGACATGGTAGCGAGAACTGGGCAGAACATCCACAGGGAGATGATGAGGTTGATTGGGGTGCCTCAGGTGACGAAGATGAGCCTTCGTAGTAACCATTTCTCGTGCTATCAGCCTGCTTCATCAGACATCCTGCCTTCGAAGGTCAAGCAAGCCTTTCATGAAGAGCTGAACCTCGAGGACTGCATTGACGGAATGGCTCAGTGGAGTCTCCTGCGTGTTGCGTATTGGAGATGCAGTCTTGACTTCAACTTCCCAGAGGGTATCGGCGTGTGCAGGAATGGGTTGCTGAGTTTTGGGGTCCATCTTGGTTTGCATCTTCAGCTACACGCAGATGCCGTTGATAGTTGAAATAATTGCGTACCTGTTCTTGTTGGAACATGAGAATGACAAGCGAGCCGCGTCGGAAGACATAGCCGCGCTTGTATATCTGGGAGCGCCGTCTGTGTCGGGAGGTTAACATAGACGATCATACAGTCGGACAAGGCTTACATGTAGCCCAACGCAGCAGCAAAGCTCAACGCGTCACCAACAACCTCACAAGTGGCCCAGGGTCGAACAGTCGCTTCGGGGTGTACCCGAACGGATTCTGGCTTTAGATATGAATACAACATCCTGGTTCAAACGGTGATTTCTCATCGGCTTCAGGAGATCCTTGGACAACATACCATCCAGAATCTGGCTCCGATAGCTCCTTTTTAGCTCTGAGAATAACGGGATCCGTGCCGACATCCCGCTGGTGCTGCGCGTCGAGGGGTTCGAAGACAATCTCGCGAGTGTGCATCGGACCAGAGGACTCGCTGTGGAGTGTGATGCGGTTGAGAATAGCCTTGAGATCGCGAGAAAAAAATTCTCCGAAGAGAGCGACTTCGTAGAAATGCGACGACATGGCGGATGCAGTCTGGGCGACGCTTGAGGTTGTTGACAAGTTTGACGCGACTACCTTGTCCATTTTGGGAAGGCGGGATACCAAATCGGGATATCCATGATCGAAGTATAATCGCCACTCTTTCTGTCAGTTTCTCTTTGGTTGTCTCTGAATAATTATTCCGACGGCTAGAGAGTTATCCTAATGACTACTAGGACACTTAACCTGGTTCCGTTTCCATGCCGTATGCCACTATTTCAGCTTTAACCTCGATCCAGATGCGTACATTCTGGTAGTCAGTTCAGAAGAGCTCTCTGCGCCGAGCACAGAGTTGGGTGTATACGTACATGCGCACCAGAAGTCGCAATGCATTCAATTACATCAGTAGTATAAGATGAGAAAAGTCCGATTCTCCGAGTCCGTCTGACCAGCGGTGTGTGGAGTGCGTCAGCATTGTAGATGGATCTGGTTTAACTGAACGCCTGTTTAAGGAGCTACTTGCACTGAGTAATCTGCATATATACAACCGATACGTTCTCGAAACCGGTGCTGTACTTTTTGTAACGACGGGTATGGAGCACAGGGATGGCCGGATAAGATGAGCGTTGCTACTTGAAGTCTCGACAGCCGCATCAGTTCCAAGGAGGCTAGTCATGCTTTTAGTGGCACAACTATTTGGGTGCATAGCTTCCAGGTGACTTGACATGAATAGGATATATTGAGGGCACGACTTTGAAGTGGGTACGGTGCTAAATTCGCAGACAGGATGATAGAAATCGAATGAATCCCGTCGGAGATCAGAGGTGAGGACAAGCAGCGAACACGGAAACAAGCATCGACACAGTCCCACGGTGGTGGACACCGCCGCATTGTCACAAAGACGAAACAACAATCTGACCTATATACTTTCCTGGTCGTCTCCGTCATGAATAGCCCGCCGTCTGTCACCCCACTCCTTTGACTGTATTACCGTAACCATGAGCTCCAACACCTCAGCTTACTCTGGGTCTAGGTCCTATAAATCGACAGGTACGTCGCGTCCTGCCCTCACTATCATGGCTCTCCTCAGGTGGGCATCGCTGATCGTGTTTTTCACAGCCACTTCTCGCTCCGCACGCTCTGATCATACCAGGCAGCATGCAGAGCATTCGAGACGCGATCCAGCACCCTCGAAACAGGATGGCGAACGCTCGAAACGTGACACTGAGCATTACCTGCAATACTACCAATCGTCAGTAGCCGATGGGCAACCTGATGAAAGTGACCAGGAATCTTCTTGGATCCCACAATTGAGAAGACAGACGTCTGGAGGCTCTACGTCGCCTTCGGATTACTCTGATTCACAGTCCACCGACTTCTCCACGAACGCGGCATCCACCGTGACCTCGAAAGCGACGCGGCGATCGAAAGCACCCTCCGATGGGGGTTCGGACCGGCGACGGCTGGCAATAGTAGAGATGGATTCCTTGGACGATTCTCCGCCCTCCCGTTCGAAGGATGGACATTCCCAAGGGGGTTCAATACGCTCGCGGCGAGGGCTCCCTTCAAGCTTGGCTGGGCTTGCCTTGGTTGCTCCGCCTGATGCAGCTCCTACGACATACTCTCATTTAACGCCTCCAACTACAGCGCCAGCCACCGGTGACATAAGTGTTCGTGACGCTACACGTGAAGAAAGAGGACACCACAGATCTGCATCCGAAGCTCCACAGGCCACGAAAGCCCCGACCCGAGATGCTCGGACTTCGGGGCACAGCGGGCAGCAACCTCGAGAGACGCGCAGACAGTTCCCCGAGTGCTCGTCGAGAGTGACAAATTGAACCCGCCTGGCGACCAGCGTTCTCGACACTCGCGGTCGCCGTCTCCAAGTGCCATCTCGGATGCATCAGATCAGACACACGGGCTGCTTTCTCCGGTACAGCATGCGAGACCAGGCATGACGAGAGGCGGGACCCAGAAATCTTTGATCCTCACGCCCGAGATCGGGGAGGAAAAGGATATTAGCACCCGAGTAGCCGCGCCCGTGGTTATAAATTTAGAATCCGCTAGACCCTTTAGACGGAGAGAGACCCCTGGTGGAAACGACGGGTCCCAGGTGGCTGTACAGCCCTTCTCTGCTACTCCCTTCGCCACCCAAGAAGCATCAGGATATCTTCACTACCAGCCTGGTAAGCTGAATTTTTGTATCATTCATCTTTTTTGAAACTTTGATCTGAGCTGTCATCAATTCCGTGTAGGTGTACATGCCACTGCAGGGCCACTACCGCCCCCTCCTCGAGCCATGTTCAACATTGACACCAATTCCCCAGCCCCTCCTCGACCGCCCCGGCTTCATTCCCCCTTTTCGACTCGCGGAAGGGGTGATATTGAAGCCGTGAAACAGGCTCTCCAGTTACCCCCCTCTGTGACAGCTGCTCTTGCCTCGAGGACGCCAAGATCAAATCCCAACAAGTATACCGAGTCCCCCGAGACAAAAATAGTTCCCCTGGAAGAGTCAGCCACAGAGACGGGATCGACAATGTACGTGATGCTTGTCATCCGGGACACGTAGTGCAGCATCGTTATTGACATATGCATCTTTACAGATCGACAAGCACTTCGGAGTTACGCCATAGCAGATCAGTGCATAGACGTGAAGGTGCCTTTTCGCCTTCTGCTTCAACGTCGACAGCGACAACTTCGGACATGGAAACACCCGCACCTCAGAAGGCTCCGCAAGTTGACACTACACTGTCAGACCATCCACGTGCCAACGCCAAAATTGACGATGATACAAAGTCTACGAACAATCAAGCCGTTAACGACGACGAGGTGCCTCCCATAACTGTGATACATTCAATGCAACCCATTGAGGAGCAGCAGGAGCGAAGAGAC
The DNA here is from genome assembly GCA_014905825.1 of Lyophyllum atratum. Classification (NCBI taxonomy): domain Eukaryota; kingdom Fungi; phylum Basidiomycota; class Agaricomycetes; order Agaricales; family Lyophyllaceae; genus Lyophyllum; species Lyophyllum atratum. Next base: position 1,076,891 of record JACGCN010000002.1, on the reverse strand, counting down.
GACGACGATATGGCCGACATGATATCTTCACTGTCTGCAAGACGACGCGCCTCTGATGAATTGTCAGCAGGGAGTGGTTCGCGGTCGCGGTCACCACCATATATCGGCCACAGCGGGGAGACTCCCAGTCCTCCGCCAAAGAGCTTCCGGAACAGTCTGACCACCAATCTTAAAAGGCTGTCCTCTACGCTCCCTCGCACGCCCTCCCTCTCTTCAAAATCACGGCGCTCGTCAGGCGGCACCTTCTACTCATCAAGAACCCCCTCTCCATCTATGCATGTGGTGTCTCCACCTCCAGTCCGCCAAAAGATCAAATCCGCTTATCCCCCGGCGATGTTTTACGCTGAGATCACGACACGGAAGACTTCATTGGAGCGATGTTCGCTTTATGCGCAGAAGATCAATGAATTGTATATGTACGACTCTGGGCTGGCGGACTGGACTATAGAGACCAAATTACGAGGTACGTGCACCCAATATTATGACTTTCTGCATGCCTATTGACATGGCTGTCACCCGCAGCGAACAATAATCGCCCCACAGTCGCGTTTTCCTCGCATACGTTCACGCCCCAACCAAGACATACGTCTCGTGCATCGATGATCTCTGAAGCAACCTTCCCGCGACGTCCAGACGCGTCTACAGCCACTGACCTTTCCATCAAAACACAAGACCTTGTCCCCGCTACACCTCCTGCCCTTCCCTACCCCTCCCTCGCGAACCAACGCATGTACCCAGCGCGCTCATCCTCTATAGCCAGCGGTACCCCTCCGTCCTCCCTCCGCTCCCTCGCACCCCCCACGCCAACCTCTAAGTCAGCCGGCGGCTTCTTTGCTTCCCTAGGACGAAAAGCCAGCATGTCCTCTGCCAGGAAAGATAAGCCAGCCCCACTGACGCCGTCCTCCACGACCTCATCCGCACGACTTCTAACGAAGAATCCCCCAGCCACCGCCGTCCCCCGCGTAGTCAACGTATCTAATACCCCCTCCGTACCCGGTGGACCCCGTGCAGCACCCCACCATCGTGTAGCACGCTCGCAAACTATTATGACCACCACCAATCCTTTCACGTCTACTACCCCTCCTGCGGACCGCAGTGAGACGCTGGGGCGCCGTCCATCGCAATATGATATCAAGGCTGAAGCGGTGTTCGAAATCTCTGCGACCCCTGAGTTCACACGACAAGTCGATAAGCTTGTGCATCTCCTGCCGGACGCGGATCGCGCTGTGTTGGCGGGTTATCTACGACGCGCGGGGCAGGATATCTTGGCCATTGGGCAATACCTGGAGGACGAGAAGAATGGAACGATCAAGGCGCCGTAGCTGGGCCTTTACTAGTTGTTGTCATTTATTGGAGTTTTCTTTCTCGATACCTATTTCCTCTCGACGACCTTCATACCCCGAAAGCCGGGCGTGAGCTGGCTTCTTTCCACTCCCTTTTGCTTTGTTCTTTTATTATCGCTATCAACATGTTTTAACCCTTATTTATACGATTCGCTTGGATTCGGCATGGACTCTGGCGAAGTACACAAACACGCATCACATCATATATCTAACAACAATTGCCAATAATTATAATGCAACACAACACGAGAACCTCTCAGCTTATCAACCCATAACACCAGCTGGTCTGAATTTGCTTGTTGTACGTCGAGTCCCTGCGTTAGCGGTAAATCCTGTGTGCAAGAATTGTCAGTGGTCCGGTTGTGACTGATCACATTCCAGGCATCCTAAGCACCCTGTTGATTAGCTCGAAGCGGCTGCTGGGCTGTGGCCGTCCAGCCGCCATGGTTTGTAGGTCCGCGACTACTACTATAGTTGTTCACAAGTAGATTTTCGACCTCGTTCGCGCTGTCGGAATGATCAGTGGTCGACCGATAGGATCGGTCGGTCGGCGCAGCGAATGGCTGCCGGTGCGACTTGTTCCTAGCGTGGCTTTGCTGTGGGTTTTGCTGGGGAGTCCAAGGCCCTACACTGTGTTGCGCTTGTGCTCGTCCTTGAGGTATGAACGGCATGGTGCGATTTCCCATTGGCGTTCTCTGGACCTTCAAAAGTCCGTAATGGGAGATAAGCCAAGGACTTCCAGCAAGAGAGCAGCCAAGACGAACCCCACTGGCTTCCATCCCGCCTACGACGGCACCCAGGTTCACATTATTCCCCAAATTTGTTCCGAATGCCATTTGTCCCCTTTGTTGATCGTCGGGCAGACCGCCCCGAAGCCGGCACGTCCATCATTCCCAGCGGGATGAGGTGCAAGGAGAGCTTTACGTTTGAATTTATCATGCAGCAGCTGTGGATTACGAATGTGAGTTGAACAATGCGGTTCAACGCATTGTTTACTTTGAGTTTTTGATACTCTTTCTCTCGATCTTTTGATGCATCTTGAAGTTCACGGACCTTCCTGCGTTCCAATTCGAGGTCGCGCTCGAGTTCTGCAGGTGATATATCCAATGGCATCCGCAGGTATGAACAAACTCACCAGCAATCTTGTTATTCAGAAGAGAGATTTCACCGTTCGCTGCAGAAGAATTTTTCGTCGAAAAAGGGAAGAGGAAAGGGCATTGGGTACATCATATTTCAAGGGACTGACCTTCTCTCACGACATTGTCAAGCTGCTTCTGAGATTGTTGATTTTTGTCGTTTAAATTACGCACCACCGCTTGTTGGAATGCGCTAAAAATTTGCAGCCTGCAGATGCACGATACAACAACGTAATGTGACCTACTTCTCTTGGAATATCTGATACTGCCAAAACGAAATCGCACTGGATGTAAGGTGAGCGGCGGATGACTCGAGCTGGTAAAGAATCACGCACCGAGAACAGACTTCCAGTATAGTCGACGGAGTCAGGCCAGATAAAACCGACTAACAAGTATAAGAATATTGGTCGCCGTTATATGCGTTGTCACTTACAGTTTTATAATCATTGGAGGGATGAAGGGAACAGACCTCACCGTATCACAGACTATGAAAAAAGCTAGACTAGGCTTTTAATACAGACGCACAACGACATCGTCGCTAAAAAGTGGTGAGTAAGAATGATATGAGAGCTTTTTGAAATTTACGGTTCGGCCAAAGTGGTATCGCAGGCTAAGGGAGTGAGCAAAATTCCGCCTATCGTGGAAGAACATAGCGGCTGGAGGCACCTGGACAGAGGCGAGCCGCATTGAACAGTTTGTTTGCACATTCGACTTGTAGGTATGTGTCATAGACGCGAAATTGAAAGCTGACTCGCATTGAGAAGCCTACCACAGAATATATGCGAACCTGAGGTGACGATATGTTAATCGTCTCGTCCGGAATACGGGGTCAAACACTCACAAGTCGTCTTGGGCATAATCATTGATCAGTCTCGGTTCTAACTTAAATGTAGACAGGAACGCACAACTACAGCCTTATCAGTGAGCGACTGCCGACATGTTAAACGATTGCACTTGAGGTCGGTGTCCATCTCTTGGCTTCACCGATGTCGTTGGAGCCCAGATTCCGGTCAGATATCGAGCGTGTTAAGTTTCTGAGCCGAAATGTCAACGAAAGCGCGAGAATGTCCTAGTAGTTGAATGGTCGAGGTCTGTGTTGGTCACAGAGAATCGGACGCCAACTTGCTTGTGGATCACATGACTCGAAAAAGGGGTCACGTTCTGACGGACTAAAGACAAGGATTCCGAGAACTTGAAGGAATCTGTGCAATGCCAGGGCCACCAGCCAGTGCTTTTAGCGCTCAACACTCAGAACTTCGGTTGCGAGAATAAGTCCTTCCCAAAAGAAAGGCACTACAGAATTTTCTTTCCTCCTGTCGAGTCAAATCGATCACGAAGTTTGGCTTAACCAGATCTAGCAGGCTGCGGGAATTATATTGTAGGAGTACGTCGGTTGAGATAAATCATACTGCGTACTGAATGTGAGGAGACATGCAAGTATTCTATGGTAATGCGCGAGAGCTACAGTTTGAAGTGATGTGAAGAGCGAAAGGTATACATAAAACGGGCGGAGGAGTACCAAAAAACAGTAAACTACACCATAAAAAACGTGTCGCTAGGTTGAAATCATTCCAGGATCTTCTTCGTCATCGAATATCTCGTTAAAGATCTCCTTGCCCTCAGTGGGCAGGGCGGGGAGCTGGGAAGGAACGACAGAAGGGTCATCTCGAGATGCTTTGATTCTGCGAATGCGTTCCTCGTTCCAAATGCGTTCGAGTGATTCTGCCAGATTCTTCAGCCCAAACAAGAAGCCTCGATCAGGTTGGTCAGGATAGTGCGGGGGAAACCTGGCGTATATCAAACCAGTCTCTGGGTCAACTTCGGCCTGATAGCCTTTAGAGCTGGCGAAGACCTCGTGATGGGAGCGATTGAGAATTTGGTCATAAGGAAGCCAATCTTTGCCTGTGGTCGTATGGGCGAAATCGACAATGCGAACATTGACTTCGCCACGTTTCTTTCGACCACCTGAGCGCTTAGCTACGGACCCGAAAAGGAGATCCTCGCTGTGTGACCGGCGTAACGAAGGTTTGGTCGTTTGATCCGGCGCCTTTGACAAACGGCGCTCCAATGACTCTCCACGTTTGCTGCGCGAAGACGGGTGCTCAAGCACCGAGGCTCGGAAAGCTTCTTGCGATTCTCGATCCCCATCGTAGATAAGGAGGAGGCTGCAGCCATAGAACCTGTACCCTTTCAGACGGTTGATGATGTGAGCCAACGTGTACAACTTCTGTAGCAGGACAGGAATCTGGTACGCCAACAAACGTTGCCCATCAGAGAGAAAAGATGCCAGGACAGAATCGAAGACCTCTGCGCGTATCTCTCGTCCTTTATATTTATCTTGGGTAATGTAGGATTGCGTGACGGAGTTCCAAACCTTGAGACAGCGTATTAATATCATAGCGGGGCGTGGCAAAAGCTAATTCTCACTTGCATACCACAAACCCTAACTCCCAACGAACGGCTCGTCGTTCTATCACATTTCTTTCGCTGGCTCTTCTTTTTTGCAGGAGTCGCGTCCATGCCATACTGCCGCGTGCCCATTTTGAGATCCATGACGCAAGAGTGCTTGAGCCTTCCCGTCAGGTCTTCCATCAGTATGAAATGGTTCTGGCGTGTAACGGTGGTGTCTGCCTCGTTGTGTTCTGGAATGGTCGCCTGCCCGGGGGCGGAAGAGTGCAAGGTCGAGTGATATGATGGTTGAAGCGAATCTAGTGATCGCGAGCGACTACGCCGACGACTGAAGGAGGGAGAGAGCTGATCTGGGTCAACCGAGTCGAAATCCATTTCAAACACTCCTATCATGTCCTTGTTTCCCTCTTGGTCAAGATTCAATGTTTCGAGCTTGAGCTTATCGCTAGCGATAACAGAATCGCTGTGAATGCGACGCATGGGCAGCTCGCCTTCTGAATGGACGCCACGGGACGGGTCGTCCTGATGAACTAGCTTCTTCGTCCTTCGAACACGGCTTTTAAAGGACCGCCTAGTCGCGCCATCACCTTCAACATCTGCAGCCTCCCCTTCATCCTCAGTCCTCGCACTACCAACCCATCGACCCCCCGTCCTTCGCCGGAATCGGCGCAAGACCGTGCTGAAAACATGGTCCTTCAACCGTGTGTTCACAACTGTCGAGCCAGTGCCACCAAACCACGGTGAGTGTGGCTGCGCAGGTCGTTCCGAATTGAAGGCACGAAATTGAGGCCGAGCGTGAGAATCCTCATCATCTGAACCAGAATGAATCGCAGAATCAGGCCTAGTGCCTAACCGTTGCTCTAAGCCTGGTGGGAAAAGGCGGGTGGACTGATTCGGTGAGTTGACCGGGGTTGGCGCTTCGATCTCGTGCGACTCGAAGGGAGAATACCTAGCGAGCGGGCTTGGCTTGCCCTGTGCTATGCTGCTTAGAGTGGGAGTGGAGGACGAACCCAGATCCGGACTGGAGGCGGTGCCTGAATTGAGGTAATTTCGCTGTAGTCGCCTCCTGGCAACCGTCGCGGACCCGTTGAGTGCAGAGTAAGAAAAGGAACGGTTGCGGCTTCCACGTAGCATCCATTCTGGTACGATGTGACGGTTGCGATCTAATGCGACCTCGGGCATTTCTGCTTCGTCCGTGTCACTGCCATTGCTCTGTATTGGAGGGCGGGATTGACTCCCTGGAATGGATATGCTGGACGGGGTCAATGTTGTATCGGTGGCTGCATGCCTCATAGGAGGACGAGAGGAGGTCGCAGACGGGCGAGGCGAGCTTGGTGACGGTTTCCGGGATCCATTGGTACCCTTCGGAACACGCCTATAACTGACGAGCATAACACCCAAGTATCGTGGGATGAAATCAAGAAGAGGAGGCGCCTCCCGTTCCACAGATTCGTAGAAGAGGTTCTCTCGGGATACGAGAGGCTAGTTGCAAGAAACGAGAAATGGCACTCCATAAGTCCGATTCAAAGACATAAAACGCTAAAATCTGCGAACCTTGCATACGGCTTGCTTAGTGAATTTATAGATGGCACTATGGCCGCCGACCTGATTCCGGAATGGGCGGAGAGGGATGTGTGGTAGATTCTCATGCAGGTCGCTATCGATATCAATGTCCGATGAACTAGCATTCGCTTCGCCAACTATATGATGTCCATGACCACTCCTTGCATATATTAGCGATAACTCATCAGTGTGTTCTGAGGTCGCAATATCGGAGGCAAACGTGGCTGGCGAATGAGTGGATGTAGTGGATGTAGAGGTCGTAGCCGAAGCAGTTTCCCATGTGGACTCATCATCGGTTGACCACGGCGAAAAATATGTCGACTCCTGAGGCGAAGCTGGAGCCCGATCGTGAAGAGGGAAAGAGGGTTGAGTCTGAATCGGAGTAGCGGATCTCGAGTGACATGGGGTTGTCCTCCTTATGGAAAGCTCGGGAGCAGTGGTTCGAGGGTATGAGGTTTTTGGGCTTGGCTCTGGGGGCTGATGATGATACGAAAACGGTGCAGCGCGGCCCCCAGGAGAGCGCGAAGGGGAGGGCGATGGCGGGTAAGCACGCGAGCGGGGGCGAATGAAGGGAGAAGGTGGTTCATGAAACGTAGTATTGGACAAAGGTAGATCAGACAGAACACTCGTGTCGCCATTACCTTCATCGGCAGCTCGTTCACGCCGCCTTCCTCGTCCAGTCTCTTGCCTCGCTCCAGCTTCCTTCCGCCATTGAGCTAGGTCACTTACACTGGGATCTCGCGTCGAAAGTTTCCGCTCCTTCGTCCGCGATTCCTCCTCCCGCGTACTGTCCCGTGTCCTCGCCCGCTCAAGGGCTGTCGAGCTTCTCTCCCTCCTGACCGCGGCAGCCTCCCGATCCGGCCACTCTGAACGCTTCACAAACTCGAACTGCGCCTCTGCAACTTCGGCTGTCTGAGAATTGGACGTAGCTCTACGGGGTCCGGTTGAAGTCTCAGCCCGAGACGATGGTTCGCCTGGTTTCGGATCGTCGGCACCTGTCGTCTCCTTGAAAAGCTGCAACGTCGCCGCTACTTTGCGTCCAATTCCGGCCGTCGGAGGATGAACTGGGGCGTGTTCTTCTGAGGAACGAGAAGAGGAAGAAGACGAGGAGGATACCGAGCTGGACCTTCGAGGAAGTTGTCGGGTTGTCTTCGACGGCGAGTACGCAGTGACCAATTCCAGCGCCGACGAACTCGAAGGCAGTGTCAAGGCACGGTTCGCAGCTTTGCGTGGAGGCCGCTTGGTAGCGAAGGTAAGATGCGACGATTTCTCGGTGGTGTAGCCATCGGAGTCAGTTGCACGCCCATTGGATTGCGAGCGCCAAGGGATGCTGTGAGCAGGGGAACGAGGTCGACGGAAGGACGGACTGGAGGCCAGCAGTTTCTCGACAACTTCGGTGGACTCTGGCGATAGGGTTACCAGGCGAGGCGAAGAAAGGGCGGTGGCAGTGCCTGAACTAGGAGGAGAGAGGGGGAAGCGGAAGTAATGTTGCTTGGATATCTTCGAGTCAGCATCCGGCGATGTGCTCATCAGTGAACTATCACCAACATGCTGATCGTCGGGCATTCCTTCAAATGCCTGGAGATAAGCGGGGACAGTTGTAGGCCTGATTTGTCGGACCTTTAGTATACGTGCAGGGCGACCAATGGGTGTAAATTGCGGGGAAAAAGAGAACAGCTCGAACTGGATGGCCGGGTCGTTATATAGGAAATGCGACGGGGACAATGGGCAGGCCGCAAGGCGACGGCGGAGGGCACAAGCAGGCTGGCCAAGTTTTCTGAAGTGGTGATATCACAAGAGCACCACGTGCTCAGACCCGGAGCACTCCGTAATTTTGCAAACGTTCAACACACCCTTCGGTCCACATTTATCGTCTTCGCAATCCACATCTAACCCTCTTTGGTTCTGGGGCCTATCAAATATATCCCTACGCCAGCTCTCGAACGCACGTTTGTTTCCGCATTTCTTCAGGATTCCCACCATTCCCCATCAGCAATGTCTTCCGGCGAATGACATTGGCCACCGTGTCCTCAATGAGCAACATTAGACTTCTACAGCATTTGTCACTATTGCTTCCAACGTTTATCAGCACTTCTTTCCGACATAAACATCACCATCCATGGTCAAACGCGTACGGCCGAGATACGACGCCTCGAGATGACATCGGCGACTGCTCCAGTAGCTTTAATGACGATCACAGACCCACATGGTAGATTCGGAAATGGGCGCATCGTTCTCCTATCAGTTTACCATCAACTTCCGTCCACCCATGCCAAATCAAGCCCATCTGTTCATATCATGGCTCGCTTTTCCCGTTCGAGGCTGATATGAGCAAACGATGGCAACCTCACCCATCGGCCTGACAAACTCCGAGACTCGCTTCATGCTCCTGAAGAGGTCAGCGGCCACCCCGTGGATGTGCCAGTTTGTGATCCGCACTGACCGTATTACCCTTAAATGCCCTGAATTCCGGCACTTTACCCCCTCTAATGAGGAATCAAAGAGAGGACCGCCACCAGAATCGGCTTCCGTTTTGCCAACGCGCTTGTAATTGGCTTGTAAACTGTGGTGGATTATGGGCAAGGTCAATGAGCATTTATTTCAGTCTGCCCCATATATCTTTTGTGGCTATAGCTCACATTTAGAGTAGAGGTACTTTGTCCAACAGGGATTTGCATGTAATAGTATGACATTTTTGTTCAGAGCTACATTGTGTACTGAAATCAATTTTGATGCTTGATGTCTTAGCCCTATTCACTCTTGTCCCTGGCTAAGACTTTGTTCAGTTGCTGTAGTCCGCTTCTGCTCTCCTCAAGCAATACATGATTGTGGAGCGAAAATACTTGTGAAAGTCAAGTGATGAGTCAGAAAGTGTGGGAATGTTCTAGAATATTCTTCCAGCTGGATATAAAAGCCACTCACATTGTTGAGTTTAGATTCTCCCTCTTACAAGTTACCTCCAAGCAATTCTAATTTTGCTGAAAATTTCAGATATCCCATCCGGAGGCTGGAATGTCATTCACTCCTTCATTGGATAATCCATTGAACCAAGGGCTATTGAATAAGCCTAGAGAAACTGCCTTTTCTCACCCAAATATTATACACCCCACGACTCATGATGAGAGTACCACCTGGTCATCCTCATCTGGCTTGTCCATTTCTCCAATGGCTGGACGATGTGAAAGTGATGGTACTGATGCTTGGCCTTCAAAATCAATCTTGAAGGTAAATCCTGAATTCCCACATCATGAGTCTCTTTCTCATTTCCAACAGAGAGCTGTGGCCTCCCAACAGGTGCCTGGAGACACACAGCTCAATTCAGCCCACCAAGATCAAATCCCTTCACGCCCATCAATATCATTGGTTCCGATAGACCTGCCATACATCCAAACAGATTGGCACCACACTCTTGTTGCACACCATCATGTCTGCTCTGGCAATGAACCTCCTATTCCACTTCCCCCTGTTGTTTTTGCCTCCCAGATGCAGAGCACCACCCACTCTGTGCCCTTGGATGACCTTACAAGAATGAATCTGCAGGCAAGGTTCAACAAATTATTGTCAAACGATTCAGGCCTCGCTCTAGCATTTGCACTCGATGATGGAGTGCAAAAATCAGCAGTCGACCAATCCAATACTAGCAAGCCACCACTAAAAGCCAAACGAGACTGTCAGAAATCCCAAGTGGAGAAGGGAAAAGAGGCAGTACTGGACAAGCACCCTCTTGTGGATGGAAACGATCAGGTGACAAATTCAAGAAAACGAAAAGAAAAACTGGAACCAAACCGATGCTCCACACAACCCAAAGCGAGGCGCCTCGGTGACGGTGATATTACCGAGCGCCGTGAATGTCAGACATCGCTGGTGCCGATCACGAATCACACTCGGGGCCGACAATCCAGTGTTACCAGTGTTTCTGGAAATCACGGAGTCCGCAGCCATGATCATGACCATCACAAACAGATCCCACCCCATTCTCCGATTTCTCCTACAAAGCTGAAGTTGCTCGCCATAGAATGGGCCAATGTGCTCAACGCTGTCGAGTACCTTCATGCGCAGGGAAAGTGGGATTGTCACGCCAAAGAGAACCTCCACCACGCCTTGACGTTAACCGATGCATACAAATTGTCCTTCACAAAGCAGTTGTTGCGGGAGACGAAGATTTGTGTTGCGGTGCAAAAGGTGATCAACAACGGAGGTTACAGCTATGCGGTCAGGGAACAAGCACAACGCATTTACGGTGCCTGGGTCAATTTGATATGACTCGGAGCGGCTGCCACGAGCGAGGGATGGCAGGAACATGAACGAGAGACGAAGAGAAAAAATTGATGCCCAACGCTGTGTTGTGATGTTGGGCATCATCTTCCGAGGGCGAGACCTGCGACATGTGAAAACTTGTACTTGTACCTATACTACTAAGTGTATGACATGATATGCTATGCCGATATTAACTGCAAGAGAGAAATAAGCATGCGGGGGAGGAATTGAGTAGCGACGCAACAGCGAATGAAGTCCTCTGTCCATGAGATTTGCCTAACTTGTATACACATTATAAGAATTAGGAACGATGTCTGAATATCGGTCATGAAGTCGTAAGCATAAACGTCGCTAGAGCAGCCGGAGCCGTCGGGGTCAACGGTCATAAGAAGAGAACGTCGTCGACCTTCCTCCGCTTTGCAGCAGGACCATCATCGTCCGAGTCATCGACGATGACAATCGGAGAGCCAACCTCGCCGTGTGGACCTCCAATGACGTCCATCGGCGCAGCACCAGATATTGTGTCCGCAACTGGACCCGGCCGAGGCAGCCCATCAGAACTTGCAGCTGCAGTGGGCACCATGGTGGAGGAGCCCATACCCACCGCAGCAGGCTTCCGTTCAAGGGGCGCATTCGTGAAGGGTCCGCCCACAGGATCCACACTAGGACCGCCGGTTCTCTTTCCAGTCCCTCTCATCCTCTTCATGCGGCCTCTCCCCTTGGCTCTACGTTCCTTCAGCGCCTTCACCATGTGATCCTTCAAAACCTGCAGGGCCGACATCGTCCCCATTTTCTCCAGGCCCGCCAGTGTCTCCTTCGTAAGTCCCCCAAAGACGTCTGGGTCAAGGATAAGTGTTCGTTCGTGCAGGATCATGTACCCCTCTTTCACGGAGTTATGAGGGTGTGCAGGTGAATAATCAGGGTGAGTAGGTGGGATAGGTCCGAGTACAATGGGGAGGTTGACATCAGGCACTGAAGGTGCGCTGGGTTGAGTTGGTTGCGCTAGAGGGGGTGCAAGTGGTGACTGATGTCGAGGCGGTGGAGCAGGCGACGCAGACGAAGAGGGAGGGGGTTCCGTTCGCGGGGATGCCGAAGCCCCAGAAGTAGTAGGTTGTAGGGGAGTTGGTCCATTCACAGTCGACATTGGATGCATCGTCCATGCGGCATATGGGTTTGGCGCACTCATCGGCGAGGCGGAATAGCCAGATGTGACAGCAGAAGTCTGTGGTATCGTCGTCATATGGGCATTGTGTGGATGCGTGGGATATGCAAATACTCCCGTAGTTGCAGGTGTTGTTGTAGTCACTTTACTAGGAGTAGGTGACGTACTGGTACTGGCCGACGGTGTTGGTATTGCTGTAGCTGTCAAAGGAGGCGAAGTCTTCATGGCAAGTGGAGTGGACGTCAAGGGAGGTGGTAGCAGTGCGCCTTTGAGATCTCCCTTGACACTTCGCTTCAAAGCAGGTTCCAACACGACACCCTTATCTTTCTTTCTTCCTCGAACGTTCCCTTCAAAGGCACCTTGGGAACCACCAGTAGCGGCGGACTGAGAGCTCTTCGCCTCTTGTTCCTCCAGAGTTTGCGAATGCTTCTCGTCGAGTTTCCAAAAAAAGCCTTTCCCTCTGTCACCTCCACACCGTTCCAGTTTCTGAAAGGCCCGACTAGAGGAGAGATTGTGCCGAACAGAGCTCTGTTATAAGACGGTCAATATGACGTTGTAAATAAGGAATAGGAAGACCAACCATCCAAGAAGCATCTGTATATCGATAGTACTCCTGTGTGTTCATTATCCATGAACATATCTCCTGCAGGGTGGCTTTCTCGCCGATAGCTTTGATAGCCTTGTAAATAAGCTGTGCGTATGTGAAGGGCGGTTTGGGAGGCATGTCCTCCGGTTTCGGCTTTGGAAGAACAGGTGGCTCGACCTCTCCTTTTTTCCGTTTCTTGGACGCGGCTTTGTTCGACTTGCCGATTGCATTCGAGTTCGGGAGTTGAGGTGAAGTAGCTGGCGCAGGGCGGGATTTCAGCTTTAGTGGGGGTGGAGAAACGAGTTGAGGCTCTGGAGGTGGCGCAGGAAGTTTATGCTCGGCTGGCGGAGGTGGCGTGTGGGAGGGCTGCGAGGACGGAGGAGAAATAGAAGTGATATCGACAGATGGGGAGCGCGGTCGGTTGTTGGAAGATTGAGAGCTTGGAGATGGAGTATCCTCTGGGGGAGGTGGGGGAGGAAGCACGAAGTGAAACGTGCGTGATGCAATTTGAATTTGGGATCTAGAAGAGAGGAAGGAGTCGTCAAACCGAGAAACGGGGGATGAAAAGCGAAGGTGTCGTACCTTTCACCCAATGGTGCCCTCGTCCCACTTCCAGACCATACACCGTCCACCCAAGCGCCATTGCGGCCGATGACGGCGAGGACGAAGCGATCCTCATCCTGGTCATATTCTATCTTAGCATGAAGACGCGAAACACTCTTGAGTGCTCCCAGATCCACGTCCACTGTAGTAGGTTCCGCAGTTGATGTGGTAGGAGCATTTAAGTTGGGAGCACATCGCCGACCGATGGTCACTGAAAGAGTCTGAATGTAGAATGTGAAGTGAGGAAAGACCAGGGAATAGTAGGCAGATATCTTGTCTTGAGCTGGAGGAGTGTGTTCCAGCTTGACGTCGACAAGAGCAACAGGAGATGCAGAGCGAGTCCGGGTATCCATGAAGGCTAGGAGGGGGGCGGGCGACGAGCTCGAGAATTCGAGCTCAGAGTGAATGACAAGCCTGCCAGTCTCGAATTGCCAACACCCGATATGTTCACATCCCACGTGATGATCGGACCGAATCAAAAAATTAAATAATAATTAATTCCTCTCTTCGGGCCATTTCTAGTTCATGTCTACAACAGAAGCTACTACTCTTAAAGCCGCCAAAGTCACGGTCGACGATCTTGCGGACAAGGACGCGGACAGCACTGACTCAGATGTCCGATACTTGGCATATGGTGCGCGTCTAAGAACCGCCCTTCGCGCTGGTTCTCGTTATATTGCATATGTACAGTCAGCTCTCTAGACGTTCTTCTCAGGCTGACCATACGACATAGACCAGTGACGTCGGCGAAGCTTTCCGCCCCGTCGTACCCCCGTGGGTCGTCACTGCCGCCTATGGAGTATCTTGGCTTTATCTGGCGGGGTACGTGTTGTATTATTGAGACCGATGGGACGACAATGTGATCCTGCCTTCCAAGTGATGTGGGCTACGAGTCCTACAAGGCTTATCGTCGGGGACCGTCTCCGATAGAAGCAGCAAATTTTTCCGAACCCACCCGTATCGCACTTGCGGCCGTTCAACGTGCTACATTTCAGTCTATAGCCTCCATGTTCGTCTTCTCACAATGACTGCGTAGACTCACGGCTTTAACACCTGGAATATCTCACAGGGCTCTTCCTGCGCTCACGATTCACACCGCAGTTGCCCAGGCTAAGAAGGCGTTCAGAAATACGAAGAACGTTCGTCTCAGGACATGGGGTCCTACCATGACTGGTTTGGCTATCGTTCCGGCCCTGCCGTACCTCTTCGATCATCCCGTGGAAATCGCCACCGAGCGTGCATTCGATTGGATCAGGCGAAAGTTAATCGAATCGAAAAACAAGCGCGGGCGGACACCGAAGGATAGACCTGAACTATAGATATTTGCTTGCCATCATAGAAAGGAACTCCTGCACTTCGCTCTACACCAGCATTAGATGCATGCCGCCGCATATTTGTATTACTTCTATAAATAATACTACCACCTATTTCAATACAACTCAACCCATTATGCAGACACTGCGATAAGTAAGGATGATAACTGATAGCGAAACACCAAGTATGATACATCCATATGCATAAACCTACAAATTAGCTTTGCCCAACGCCAGGGGAATGGAGCTAATACTACTCGGCGGAATCAATCCGACTTCGGTAACAACAGCTGTTATACATGAAGGGGGAGTTAAATCGTAAAGAGGATTCAAAATTTCGAGATTTGATGTCGGCATGAGGATCTGTGAATGCTTTGTAGGTTGTGAGAACCGTGCTGGAGCTAAAATTTGTGTTAAAAATAAACAACCGGACTATGATGTTCACATCTCACCAAGCTCGTTCTTGCCAAAGCCGTCCAACATCACTCCTTCGCTGAACTTATACGTCTCGCAGCAAACCATCACGGGTACAGAATGAGCTTTCGCAATCATCGCCACAAGTGCAGTCCCCGCACGTGAGTATACTGCGCCGTTCGCGCTTAGAGAATGGGCACCGAGGAGGACAGTGGTAACTTCTGTCATCAGTGAAGGCAGAGCGGAAAGTAGGGCGTAGGTGCAGGGTATAGGAGGATTAGTATTCGTTAGAGTCTTGAGCAAAGCTTTGCCTAAGGATGCAACGATGAGAAAAAGTAGGACTTGGTCTACGGAAAAAACGCGCCTTCAAGGAGCGGACGCGAGTCAACCACAATAACGGAGAACCTTTTCCCTTCTTCGTGCGCATTCAAAAGAGTCTTTTCCACGACCGAAGATCTGGTCAGATCCGATAAAAAACATATTGCAAGCAATAGACAGTCGGCCACGAACCTTGCGTAGGTAAGGATAACATCCCCATCGTTAATTTTCTTGCCTGCAAGTTCTTGAATGACCTCATCTGCAAGGATAATCCTCTCCCGAATATAATTATCGATCTTTTGACACAGTGCGTCTTTGGCCTGCAGTCACGAGATAAGTACCCGTAGCTAAAAAATATGAGCAGACGTACGTCTTGCTCGATCATGTCAATGTCCGATCCACTGATTTCCAATTTCAGCTGCCGGATCGCGTTACCCATTGTCACTGACATCGGACGCGCACTGACGAGATGTGTGATTTGGGGTGATAAATGTGTCATGAGATGGCGCGAGAGCGTGTTATGCGACGGCGTGGTGTAATCTTGGATCACCTAATTTAAAGATCAATGTTGAGTGGGTCAGAGATCGTGAATGCACGTACGGTTTTGAAAGCCGTCAAGGTGGCAATACACCGCGCATTTGAACCGCATATGCGGAACTCAGAGAAAAGGAGCCCCAAGCGAATTATTGCTGGATGGATGTCGCCTTTAATTACATGTCCGACTGGTTTCGGGAGGCCAAAATGTGAAAATATCCGCAGGCCCCGAGACACAGATCTCCCGCCTGTAGTATCATCGATTACAGAAGAATGATTTGCGTTGACTTCTTTGGACAACGAAGACTTGGCAGTCCCACTCCCACTAGCATCTCCAAATTTCTTCTGCGATGGGGTTGATGGTGTTTTCGGTTTCGCGGGTGTAGCTTCTTTAGCAGCAGAGACAGAAGGTGGGCCGGTCGGCTTTTGTGCGAGTTTGGCAGCGCGTTGTCGCTCCTGCAGTTCACGGCGCTCGGCTTTGGTCATTGATTTTTGGGAAGGCTGACGAGCGGCCGGAGGCTCTGGCACCTCGATATTTGTTGGAACGGGCATTTGACGGTGAATTTGGAAGGGGAGACTGGGATCGTGTTCCTATGTGTGCGTACAAGATAGCTGATCGTTTCTTGAGGCCTTGTTTCGGACGGACGATTAGCTCAGAATATCTTGGGGTCAATCTGGATCGGACTCGAGTCAGAATCGCTTGAAATGACATAAGATCATGTGATCTCACAACATGGCACGCAAATTGCAACCCTCCTCGTCACTACCGACCACAACGACCACGACGGCCAACATTTTCCACAGACGACAGGAACATCTATATTCGGTTTCTCTGTAGAATAATCTTGCCTCTATTATGGTTTGTTCTCAACCCTTCGCCTTCGTTCGACAGTTTAACATGATTGCATACAGGGTGTACCCGCGCTTTTCCGCTGGCTCAGCAAGAAATACCCTAAAATCAGTCAGTATTCTTTCAACGCATCTTCTTGTTCGCCGAAAAAAATGAATCACTCATGCCTCGACTTCTAGTCTACCCTGTGGAAGAAGAGGAAGAAATAAAAGTCCCAGATGAAGATGGTTCCTTCGTAACCATTCCGGTCAACATGGCACAGCCTAATCCCAATGGAACGGAGTTCGATAATCTATATCTTGACATGAATGGAATTGTACGTGTTTTCTACCTCGACAACGGCGTTTTTGACGGGTTTCCTAGGTTCACCCTTGTACGCATCCTGAGGGGAAGGTGGGTCACGTCCCAACTCTGCTAATACAATTGCCTGAACTCCTGATTGTAGCCGGCTCCCGAGACGGAGGAAGAGATGATGGTTGAAATCTTCCAGTATACGGAACGAGTCGTGAACATGGTTAGACCCCGAAAATTACTATTCATGGCTATTGGTAATGATCACCTCCTGCTCGATTGTTCTATCGTCTCACAGCATTCTCGCAGATGGTGTTGCACCTCGAGCGAAGATGAATCAACAGCGTTCTCGTCGGTTCCGCTCAGCTCAGGAGGCACAGGACAAAGAGGATGCTAGGAAAGAATCCGTTGCCCTCTGGGAAGGTTCGTTGTTCACTTTCTCAGCAGGAGCCTTATATAACATGGATTTTACTATAGCTATGGGCAAGGAAGTCAGCGAAGACGATAAGAACAAAGTCTCGTGGGATTCCAATGCTATCACGCCCGGTACTCCGTTCATGACGTTGCTTGCTGCATCACTGCGCTACTGGGTGGTTAAAAAGATGAACACCGATCCAGGCTGGAAGACAGTGAGTGAAGTTGTACTGTTATAGCAGCTCCACGCTTACCTTTATTTCCAGATGCAAGTCATTATATCTGACGCCAGTGTTCCCGGAGAGGGAGAACACAAAATTATGGACTATATCAGACGCCAACGCAGTAATCCTGGACATGACCCTAACACTCGCCATGTAATTTATGGTTTGGTCGGTGCTTCTGTTCCTTTTTATAGCAACGAATTCTCACTATTTATTTCCAGGATGCTGATTTGATCATGCTTGCTCTAGCCACACACGAGGCTCATTTCAGAGTGCTCCGAGAGGACGTCTTTGCAAACGATACTAGCCCTAATGCTTGCCGCATGTGTGGTCAGGAAGGACATTATGCTGCTCAATGTACAGGCACGAAAGCAGAGATACAGAAAAAGCCTCCAGCGGAGAAAAAGCCTTTCATTTTCCTCGATGTCGCTATTCTACGCGAGTATCTGGAAGTCGAACTCAATGTCACCCAGGCTACCTTCCCTTTCTCCCTAGAACAAGCTATCGATGACTGGGTGTTGCTCATCTTCTTTGTCGGCAACGATTTCCTTCCCCACCTTCCCTCGCTTGAGATTCGAGAAGGGGCGATCGATACTCTGTTGAAGATCTGGAAACAAGAACTTCCTAGAATGGGTGGATATTTAACTTCACACGGACAACTTGAGATGTCGAGAGCGCAGATCATTCTTGAGGGTCTCGCTAAAAGAGAAGATGAGATCTTCCGGAGGCGGCGTGAAGGTCTGTCTTACCCCTACCTTCGTTACTGCCAGTTGTTGGCTACTTTTCCCTCTCGACACAAAAGAAAACACCAATTGACACATATTTTTCTTAAATTTAGCTGAAGAGCGACAGGATCAGAATGCGAAACGGCGTAAGTTGGAGCAACAGAACAATAAAGCAGGATTCGCTGCAGGTCCTTCCTCTTCCATGGCTTTGACTGTGAACCCTACTCCTCCTACTTCCACATCATCCTCCGCTCCTGCCGTGCATCATTCCCTTCCCCAACGCCCGTCGTATGACTTTGCCGCGAATGCAGACTCTATTGGTTTCGGTGCTCCCCAGACTGCCCAAGCAATTCAAAATGCGCCCACAGCTGCACAAGCACTTGCTGGGTCTAATCGTGACGTAGTTGCGAACCGACGTGCGATTCGTATGGCGAATATGAGCGCTGCCGAGGTCTTGAAAGCTGAAATGTCTGGTCTTTCACCAGTAAAGTCCCTGCCCGCAAAACCCCTCTCTCCCTCCAAGCCTGTTGTATCCATAGGTGCAACACTTGAAGCCTCCCCCATGAGCGCTAGCTCCGTTTCCATAGGATTTAAAGTTCGTACCCAGAGTGCTACTGCCGATGATGATGATGTTCCCGGTCTGGGAAACCATCGAACTAGTAGTCTTGCTGTACTTGCTACTCAGCACGAGACGAAGAGCGAGTCTGCGCTCACAGACGCGAACGATACAGACGCAGATGGAGAGCCTGATCCTGATATTTTCATGAACGGGGATGTCATTGATGACAAGCCATTGGCTGGTACGAAGCGGAAATTCGACGAAGGCCCAGCAGCGGCAGATGAAGTAATAGACGAGGTGGTGACAGTGGAAGAGGATGACGATATTCCGCCTGATGCTCCCGCTACTACGCCTCTCAAAGTGAATGCCGATGGAACTGTAGAGCAAGAGGACACTGTCAAGTATGTGACTTCTGCCACCCTGGTTGTTATAACGCTTGACTTTTTATCGCAGGCTATGGGAGCCTGGGTACAAGGAACGGTATTACAGGCAGAAATTCGGAGTTGAATTGACAGATACAGAGTTCAGAAAAGGGTGCGTTTGCTGTGTAACCACGTCTTTCTGTCGCCTGATCTCCTTCCGCAGTATAACCCAAGCTTATATCGAGGGGTTATCATGGGTCCTCCAGTACTACTATCAAGGGGTACGTCCTTCTTATAATCTCCAAGAGCATTCGTTAACCCGATTTTAGACACCATCGTGGCAATGGTACTATCCCTACCACTTTGCTCCCTTTGCTGCAGATTTCCAGGAGGTTGACAAAATGGAGCTCAATTTTGTTCTCGGACAGCCTTTCCAGCCGTTTGAACAACTAATGGGTGTGTTCCCAGCTGCCAGGTGTGTTTCTGTTACAGCTGTTGTACCACCACTAATGTTTCGTCTTACGCCTAGCCGACAACATATCCCTTCAGTGTTCCATACCTTGATGACTGAAGAGAATTCGCCAATCATCGACTTCTATCCGCCGACCTTCGAAATTGATATGAATGGTAAAAAGATGGCGTGGCAGGGCGTCGCGCTTCTTCCTTTCATCGATCCAAAGCGATTGTTGGAAGCTATGGCCACGGAATACCCCAATCTCTCCGAGGAAGAGGTCAAACGCAATACATGGGGCAACGACGTTATCTTCGCCTCCAATGACCATCCCATCTATCCATTCTATGAGGCTCTGTATGGGAAACGCAAAAATCAAGATGTAAGTTCCTTTCCTAGTCTGAATGTCCACAGAGCTTACCAATCTCTTCTTGCAGCCGGTGCCCATCGACGTCAGGTTGAGTAGTGGTATGAGTGGAACTGTCTTGCGAAACCCAGACTGCATTCCAGGATCCACCTATTACGCGCCCTTCGAGATGGACAGCGTTCCAGATATCCAGAACGACCGCTCGCTCTCAGCTTTATACTTCTTCCCCAAGCAGCTCACTCCTCACCGATCGGCCATGCTTCCTGGTGTGAAGAAAACACCAAGAATCCTTACATCAAACGACCTTGAGGTCACGAGGAACGGCGGTCGCGGACGCGGGCGTGGCGGATGGTCCAACGGAGGGGCCAACGGCAGGTCAGGCAACTGGGCGCACGGAGGTGCTGATCGTCAAAGAAATGACCCATACCACTCGCGACCCACCAATTACGGTCCGAGCTCGCAGAGTTCGTATGGGCCCGACCGAGGAGGGGGTGGCGGAGGTCGTGGATATGGTAGCAGGGGTGGTGGTGGCGGTGGTGGCGGTTATCAGCAGCCGCCCCGAGCTCCTTACCAGCAGCCACCGCCTCCGCAACAATACGGAGGTTATGGTGGCTATGGAGGCCCTCCCCCAGCGCAGAGTTACGGCGGCTACGGGTCAGGTCGCGGTGCTCCTCCACCCAGAGGTGGACCACCAAGCTATGGAGGATACGGAGGGGGCGAGTATGTTAGTGAAGGATATAGCGGTGGGGCGTACAGAGGGGGCGGACAAGGCGGGGGTGGACAGGATCGTGGTGGATACGGCGGATACGGCGGCTACGGTGGATATGGAGGATATGGAGGAGGTCAACAGGGTGCGAACAGTGCCCTTGCATATCAAGGAAGCAATCGTGGAGGTGCTCCGTATGCTGCTCCAGGACGTGGGAGAGGAAGGGGCTGGTAATGCATTATACTTAGCGTCAGCAATTTCAAGGTTTGTATTTTAGTACTATCGTCTCCAGGTACCGCTTAGTTTAGCACACCAAACACTATTCGTCACCATATCATTACAAGACGTGAATAAATTATAGATTCCAGAGAAAGTAGTACGACATACGCTGTAGGAGTTACTTGGGTGTTACATGCAAAACAAATCTAAACTTCAAAGCGACTATGATATATCCCGTGAACTCCAAGAAAAGCAGTTGGTATTTAATATCGTCCTCCCATTCCGTAGCCTCCGCCTCCGCCTCCAGTTGATCCAGCAGGGTATCCGCCTGGGACTCCAGGACCCATGTGGCCACCGCCCCCACCTACGTTGGTCGGCACATACACGAGATACAGAGAATATTTGCGTTCTCTGAATCTCTCCCTGCGCCTGCGATTCTTCTCGTGGCGCCTCCTTCGCTGCTCGGCTTTGGCGGCCAGCTTTACCTCCTTGCGGCGTCGTCCAGCCTCAAAAACGTCGGCCAGCTGCTGTTGTGGGTGACCATAGACGTTGTTGTATCTACCCGCACCGTAGTCCAAGTCCGAATCGTCGGAATCATCGAGCTCCTCCTCTTCGGAGGAGGGATAGTCGTCCACCTCCTCGAGGTAAGGCAGATCTTTGTCGATCATGCCGACATGCCGGCCAGACCGTCGTTCTCTTCCCTTATACAGGACAAGCTCTGCACCGCGAATTAGGAAGAACGAGGTGTTCCACAAGTCGACAAGATCTGCGATAAGGGCTGAGCGCTTCGGTGGCTGTCCGCTACGAGCAAGTTCTGGAACGGGGAGCTTCCCAGCCCAAGCAAGGGCGATGTCCTGAAAGAGTTGATACTCGTCAGCCCGTCAGATACGATGGCTCTACTTCACGCACCTGCATCAATCGGCTCCAGTCTTCTTCGAATACGTCGTGAGTCACGAGGACATTCGGCATCCTTGGAATCTCGGACCAGAATCTTTCCATATCCTGGACCTTGACGATGTCGAAAGGCGTAAAGGGGTGGGACCCATTCACGGGGCGAGAGAAGCCTTCAGGGGCAGCTAGTTGCTGGGGAGGCCCTTGGTCTCCGGGGAACGGTACTGAAGCGGACATGTTCGGAGACGTGCCAGCCTGCGGGAAGGCAATCGCACCAGACGAATAAGGTCCACTAGGCGGCAGGCCATGACTACCAGGCATGGGGGACGACGCTCTGGAACGATCTCCCCGGATGACCTGTCCCTCCATAACATGGCCACGAGGGTATACATTGGGCGCTGGGCCTCCGAAGGGCGTCGTCGACCGAGAATGGGGGTCGACTGGACCACGGGGAGGTGACGTAGAGTAGTTGGATTGTGGATAGCCTCCACCAGGCGGGATATATGCTGCTTCGGCCGACCGCAAGCTCGGGGAAGCTCGCATATTGGGTGATGTGCTGGGTTGATAGCCCGCTGCGGAATAAGGTCTGCTTGAGCCTTTGTAAGCTCCAGACGCTGCTGCTGCGCCATATGGACCGGAGGGAGCGTAGCCTTCAGGTCGGTGTCCAAGATTACCACTAACGGCGCGGGGTCTCTCGCCGCCCGCTTCGCTGGTGCTGTACTTGCGTGGCCGGCTGTTGCCACTGATTTTCCTTTCTCTTTCCCGTTCGGCGGCATATTCTCTGTCTCTTTCGCGAAGATCAAGGTCTCCAAGCTGGCGGTCGAGGTCCGAGTACCCTCCATGCCCGGCACTATACTTGCGTTCACGAGAGTAATTAGATCCACCACTAGCGGCGTACCCAGGAACAGCAACGGCTCCGGCAGGCCGATCGCCATATCCAGAGTAAGGACTAGGCGGATATCCAGTTCCGGGGTATCCAGCGGTTCCACCGCTTGCTGGGAATGCGTATCCTCCGGCAGCAGCCTGAGGAGGTCCTGCGGCACCTGCATTGAAGCTTTTGCGGCGTTCTCGAGCCATACTATCTCGTTCCCGGGCTTTGCGGAGTTCAGCGTCGTGATCGATGTGAGCTTGTCCCCTTCCTTGCTCACGAAGACGTTTGGCTTCCTTCTCTTCGTCCCTCCTTCTCCGCTTTTCTTCGTCGCGTCCCCTGTGGCGCAAATAAGACAATCAATCGAAGTTTCGTTCGGAAGTGTCATATCCGGTCATGTATAGTGTAACTTACCATTCGTTTAGCGCTTTTTCGTCTTCCCTTCCCAATTGACCACGGCTCCAGGAAGCTGCAAATTCCTAAGTAGTATATATCGAGTCAATGGGAGGATTAATATAATCAATGCTATAATGCTTACCGCAGTGGCTGGCTGTGCCCCGGGTAGGGGTGTATGAGTGGCTTCACCAGGCACCCATTGGATGCCACTTACAATGCCATTTGGAGTCTGATAGCTGAAGCGATCGCATGGATCAGCAGGATCAGTTGATTCCGCCCATGTACCAAGTGAATTTGCACCATCTCACCTGGCAGCAACGGCTCTGTCGATTCAAGATCAGGATGGATCCCATGTGGCTGACAGAACGTGATTGGGCACATACTTGAAAGGATGATAAACGGGTCTTCCATCGGGGCCTGTCGAGGTTGTATATGTTGTGGAGCCTGGTGCGATAGGTCCTGCGCCTGGCGACGGGGAATATGGTCGTGGATGGTAATCTCTGTGGGCGTCGGGAGGTGGTTGCTGATATGGTGAGGTAGATCTGTATGGAGACGCAGATCTGTACATTGCTTTAGGTCTGTAGCTGGGATCTGAGAGAGTCGAGGGTTGATGGGTATATTCTGTAACCTCCGCAGCCCTTGACCCAGAGACAGAAATATAAAGGACCTTGGGAGCGGTGGCAACCCGGGCTTCGATCAAGATAAGATTACACCTGTCGTGAGAGATCTTTTCTCAAAACAGATTAAATAACGGGAATCCAAGGTAAAATAAAACACTACAGGTAACTTGTAAGTACAGCTATCACCCGAATCTCCAGTATAATAGGATAATTATGAGGAGCCCGATGGCACCCAGTGGTGCATATTGACGGAGCATGGCATTAAAGTTGATATTTCTCGCGGCTTTTCGATACTTTTCGGATTCGGAGCGTAGTGACGTCGATAGATGCGACATTCCTGAAAGAGAGCATGAGTAGAGCAAAGGAAATGGTATCGGGTGATGGGCTTACGGTCAAGAGAGTCTCCTCGCCATAGCAATTCTTCCATGTTCTTCGTCATAATTCTCGTTACGTCTTGTAAGTCGTCATTCAGTCTATCAAGCCCCGAGCTTGCAGTCGCTGTCCGGGTGTCACGGTAGAGTCGGGCGGTTTTCGACATAAACGTATCTATACATAGGTAAGTAGGTTGGGAGAGATGGTTGAACAGTGGCGACATACCGAACCCGACGAATGCGTACGGCCGGCGTGCTGTTTCCACCTTGGGCCCGTATGTGGTCGCAAACTCCTTCGAGAGCTCATCCAGATACGAGAAGGCAAGTTTCCGAGGATACGACTTATCAGCGATAGTCAGGAACACAACGTTATCCGCTATGAGGTAACTGGATAGCAGATGAACGATTCAGCGATATCCGAGGTCGTAACTTCGGAGGTACGGACTGTAAGGTATATTGGCCGCTCTCAATGGAGCACCGGGGCTCAGAATTGGGCGTAATGCGTCGGAATATGAGTTTAGATTGTTGCTTGTGTTCTTGAAGGGATTGTTCTGTCTGACAAGGAAGGACACGTCAATTGGGTATGCGGTCTTCGTGGTGGCGTGACATACCTGCTCATCGTCTACACTGGCGGCCAACGGCAGGGCGTCTGACGCCCGCACGATGGTAGTCGAACGGACCATGAATAGAGAAAGATGTAAACTGGAGCGAGCTGCGAGATGCGCTGGTGCAGAGCAGGGCGTACTGAGCACGTGCTTGTACTGACGTGGGGAAATGTCATCACGATGTTCCACTTTCGGCATCCCACCATACGAGGCATATGTTTACGGACAACATGGCAGGCGGTATAAATCTGCCCGCCCTCGATTGAACATTAACCATCATCATGGCCGTCTCCCAGCTCTTCGACGTGAACTCCCAAGTGCGTCCCTGCCTTTTCTAGTTGCTTAGGGTCTTTCCTCACGAGATTCCTCCTTCCAGCTGACCTTCTACGGCGCCTACCACTCCAATCGAGTCAACATCCTCGTACACATCATATGTGTGCCAATTCTACTATGGTAGATGCTCCTTGATACATGTCAATGTTCTGACATCGCTTACACGACTCCAGGACATTCCAGGTCCTGGCTTCCGCGCTACCAGTTCCGTCGTTCATTCCGGAAGTGCATTATACAATTAACGAATACCTTCGCTTCGAGTTGAATCTCGCAGCCATCCATGCCGGACTTTATCTTGCGTATTACTTTGTTCTTGAGCCAGTGGCTGCTGTATGTGGCTCCCGTTTCATCCTTCCATACCCTATTCACCCCAACTTGCAGCTTCTCTACGCACCCCAATTGTTGCTTTCTCTGTTGACAGCGACCGCATACGCCACTGGTCCAGGGCACATTACCAAAGCCGCTCTCCTCCATGTCGCGTCCTGGATCGCTCAGTTCCTTGGCCACGGACTTGCAGAGAAACGCGCCCCAGCCCTCTTGGACAACTTGGTTGGAGGTATGACAAAGTGTTCCCTGTAACGCGATTTGAGCTGACATACTTTTTTCTCTAGCTGTCGTCCTTGCTCCCTTCTTCGTTCATCTGGAGATCCTGTTTGCGCTTGGGTACAGGCCCGAGATGCATAGGCACATCAACAACGAGATCGGCAAGGAAATCACGAAGATCAAGAAGGCGCAAGGTGACAAGAGACGGGCAGAAGCGGGGAAATCTTCTTGAAACCATGCCGTCTAGTCGCTAACTGTCATCCTGTCGGCCACCTAACCCCCCTCTGCGAGATACCAAGAGCCATGTATCATTATGTAAATTTGGCGCCGCACGGCTTACTCTCGGTGTTGTATAAGCAAATTCGAGATGGAGAAGTTCAGTGCTCAGAATCGATACTTAATGCTTAGCGTGACCTTGCGAGTAAAGCATTACTGCTCATCGAGCTATGTGCATGTGTAAATGTATTCAGAATTGAAATCTAAAGCATGGTCGCAGTACATTGAAGACCATGCTCAGCTGGTCAAGGTCCAATTGTATGTCTATTCCGCTAGTCTAAGTCACTTGATCAGACTCTGTGGTGGAGGAAGTGCAGGTTCTCCTATCGGAGTGACATAGGCGGAAGTCAGTCCTCCGTCGACTTTGAAATCGGTGCCCTGTGAATGAAAAGGATGACTGTCAGCCACATGCTCATTTGCATGTAAAGTGACGATCTTAAAAAGACGCCAGACAAGGTAGGACGCACAGTCATGTAGCTACTGTCGTCGCTGGCAACTATAGTTGAGGCCTTAATTTTAGTTCATTCTAACGCGATGACCTGAAAGACCTACGGAATAGGGCAGCCTTTGCAAGCTCGATGGCTTCGCCGAACCTCCCCATGGGGAGGTGGACCATGCGACGCTGGCGTTTCTCCTCGGTGTTCAGGAAGTCCATAAGGAGAGCTTGACAGTGGTCATGAGGGCACGCGTGAAGAAATACGATTTGGGAATCTTACGAGTCTTCAGCGGCCCTCTGGAACGACCAGAAAAATCAGAAGGGATTCAAGCACTTCTGAATGTTGCCACTTACGGGCAGAGAGAATTGACGCGGATCCCTTCTCTGGCATGCACCATCGCCAGTTCTCGGGTCATCGCGAGAACGCCACCCTGTAAAAAAGAGAGAAGTCGGTAGGCAATACAAAGACGAGCGCAACACATCCCCGACCTTAGATGCAGTATCTGCGGAGTAAAATGTATATCAACTGATTGGACGACCAACGGGAGTTGGGATAGCGTACATGCTAGCTGGGGCGTCGCCGCTCCGAGCAAAGCCACAAAACTCGCAGTGTTGATGATGCTTCCTCCGGTATGGAGCCCCTTGGTCTCGTCTACGGGGTTTTCGCGCATCGCGATGATGGCATACTTGCAGCCCCACCAGACGCCCTTGAGGTTGATCTGCATGGTCAGGTCCCAGATGTGCTCCTCTGTATTGAGGGCGTTGTCGTCTGCCGGGTGCATGATGCCTATTCGAGACGTCGTAATCAACTCAGGACCGTCAACGGGGTAAGAGATTGATCGAGCTGACCAGCGTTGTTGAACTGCTCAGCATTTGTGCGTTAGCACAAAGTAAGGGAATATTAGCAGAGAAGGCCCACCATGACATCGAGCCTTCCAAACTCCTTGACAGCTTTGTCCACGGCATCTTTCACATCCTGCTCCTTGCCAACATCAGCTTTGGTCGCGATAGCCTTGACGTTCGGGAAACGCTCGCGGATCAATTTCGCTCCTTTCTCCGCTGCCTCCAGGTTGATATCGACAAGCAAAACGTTCGCGCCCTCTTGGGCGAACAGGACCGATGATTCTAATCCGATTCCTCTACATCGGACGATGATCACTACCAGGCCGCACGAACATAGGTGTCACTTACGATCCAGCACCAGTGATGAGGGCAGCCTGTAGTAGTCGAAATCATGGTCAGTCCTCTTGTAGATCAAGTAAATCGGAGCTTATGCCTTGTTTTGAAGTCTTCCAGCCATGAATACAAGAGTTGAAATGAGGGATTATGATGCGCCCTTGATCTATCTTAAGCAATTCCAACTGCAATCTAAGATAAGATTGGGCGTTGTCACAAGCTCACAAGAGCACGTGAACTTTTGGCGTCATGTCACATCGCGTTGAACATTACCCGTCTTTGACGCGGATATCGGAGTGAAGACGACGTTGAATTGATCATTTTACCGCAAAGACATTGGAAAATCATCAGGATAGCTTCCTTCGCCGCCGCCGAACATGTCATCAAATTCCTTGACCGCTTCGGGCAAAGAACTTGGGTAATTAATCAACTCCTGTGACTCTGGTGAAGAAAAACCCGTCGAGATATTAGGCGCTTCGGGTGGGTGGTTCACAGGCCTATCAGATAAGAAAGCGTCATCTTCGTTTTGTGACTCGTCTTCTGTCGCGGAACCCGCGTCTGCATCCGCTGGAGGTCGGCCAACTTCGTTCCTACTTTTTCCTGCAGAAGATAATCCATCGTCTGAGGTTTGTTGCGTTGCTTTAGCGGCAGATCTATACCAGTCGGTATGACTCGAAGGTGTTGTCCTATGCAAATTTGAGTCGTCGCAACAAGCCATAACGACATAGACATACTCGAATATTCTCCCATCCGTCGGTTGCATAGTATGATGGTAATCTGATATTCTCTTCGATATGTCGAGCTCATTCTCAGTCTGGGTCTGAGAACTGGGAACAGTCTCTTCAGGGGAGGAGGATTTCACGTCATCGGCCAATGGAGACAATAAGGAGAGATATCCAGTCTTGCCACAATTCTTGCGAGGAGACACATGAAGCGGCAATAAATGCTGACTTTGCGAGGAGGGAATATACTCGTGACCATCTTTATCTTCAATGCGCGATGTTTCCACAGAGGAAGAGGATGTCTTTATAGAGACGTCCCAAAGGCTATGGTCTCGTATTCGAGGTTCGAGAAAAAGGGGGGATTGTGGCAAATTCGATGATACTGAGTGATTCCTCGGAGGATAGGGTAGAAAGGAGTCGGCGTCCTCGAAGCCATCATCCTGAGATTGAGATGAAGGAACTGGTCTATGAGAGAGGGTCGGTGAACAATCATCCCAGTGAAATGGGTCTGTTTCCGTCCTGGACGAAGAAGCTTCCCTAAGTAGAAATTCTGGCTGAGGAATTCTGTCTCGGACGCTGGATGCAGGGGACGAAAACGTATCGGGGGAGTCTTGTTCGAGGGATCGTTCAGAAGCTCTGGACTTCTCCTGGGCTCGGGTGGCATGGCGGGCTGCAGTAATGGGTGTAGGGAGAGAAGTAGCGGAAACTCTCAAGTTAGGGGTGTTCGATAACATATTCGCTTGGGGTAGACTTGACGGAAAATCTCGAGCTTTGTTGCCCGGTAAGTATGTACAGGGGGGTGTTTGCAAAGCATGCGCCGGAACGTGTCGTCGGCTCGTACTGGGTGTCGGAAGAAGATTCCTGTGTTCATCAGGAGCAGAAGCTGCAAGGGTCGCGCGTGATACGGCTTCGATGGGAGGTGACGTCGCAGACGAGTCACGCAAGATAGATGTTGATGATTCCGTACGACCTGGAGCTGAACCTTTCGTGCGATCAGGGGGCGAGGTCTTCACCTTAGCTGGGTTTCCCCTATTCCTGCCTACATCGCCAAGAACGAGTTCCTGCTGCGTCTTCGGCTTCTTATGTGTCGGAGGCTTATTTGCTTCCGTGTCTGGCTGCGTTCGTTTCCGTTTGTGAATACTACTCGAGCCCTCCCTGCGCTTTTCTTTGGTAGTGACGCGACGAAAAAAGCTCGTTATTGGCTCCTCGCCTGCATATGGCATGTGTAGACAGTCGCCGGATCTAAAGTGTCGGCGCGTGGTAGACTGTGGTAGGAAGCAAGGGGTGGGCGGAAATTCAAACTTTGGCGCGGAGTTGACGCGTACAAATGTTAATGAACGGTGAACCTAAGTACAGATCCAACCAAAGATAACCAGAACCACTCACACCCTCGGACTCAATGCATATTCAAGCTCACCTGCCATATTCCATCGTGGCGGCACTAGAAGCCTGGATACTGCCGAACCAGCACAGTCTAGAAAATAGATCGTCCTAATTATCAAGACTCGAACGGCAGAAGGTTGTCATCATCCGAGTGTTCTCCAGGCTTGATGAGAAAGCGACCCCATGTGCACGTAGCTGCGATAACAAGGCCCCCAAAGGCGTACCCCAATATAGACATCTTTATCTTCATGGGCATAAGAATGCTATTTAACGACCTGGTTCCGATACACAGTCACCAAAATAGTCTCGCGGCTGATAACGGATTCCTTTCGAAGTATCTCTCAAACTGGGTCCATCTTGCTTCTCGTGTCTAGTCCCGATGGATTCGTGTCTGGACTTCTACCCGACTTGACCCTCTTGGAAATATAAATAGCATGTTTTCTGGCTCCAGTTGACCCCCAAGTCACTTCTAAGGTCATTGGTACGATGAATAGTATTTTTCCCGATCCCCCGGAATCGAAAAATGGGGGCCGCCAACGAGTCGTCATCGTTGGCTTCGGAATGGTGTGTGTCACTAGCAGCGCTTCACCATTATATTTGATGTTGAGTCCGTTCCGAACAGGTAGGAATAAACTTCGTCGAAAAGCTCCTGAGTTACGACAGTAAGGAGAATGGAGGCAATTCTTATATTATGACCATCATAGGAGATGAACCTCATATCGCCTACAATCGTGTTGGACTGGTATGCACGTTCCTCTCAAGCGACCTCCTTCATTATCTCATTATATTCTTCAGACACAATATCTCTCACACAAGACACCCGAGAATCTTTACTTGAATCCAAAGGAGTGGTATTCATGCCATGAGTCCGACCGCCTTACTCATCACACCAATGACTGTGTTGTGCGAATCGACTCCGAACGCCATATGGTCCACACCAATAACGTCTGTAGGAATCTTCTCAATAATTATTGAATTAACTGAAGTTGCACTCAGGGGCTCGAAATTGCCTACGACATCTGCATTCTAGCCACGGGATCTCATGCTGCTCTTCCTCCCTACGTCTCTCCAATTCGAGCGCAGACCACCCGCGGGGTCTTTGTTTATCGCAACATTGCCGATCTGGATCGCATGATTTCTTTCACTGATACGACAGCCGTGAAAAGGGTTGCCGTCATAGGTGGTGGTCTTCTTGGACTTGAGGCTGCAAAAGCTCTCCTGGATATTGGTACCGTTCCGCAGGTCGCAGTAATTGAGCGTAACGAATGGGTAGGTGCCATCTTACACTGAGCGCAATGCATCTTCTAATACTGTCCTAGGTCCTTAGCCGGCAGCTCGATGCCGATGCTGGACAGATGTTACTTCAGCAGGTCAGAGCACTCAACGTCGAGGTCCTCTTGTCCACGCGTGTAGAGGATCTGGCTACGCAGTTCGTGGAAAACTCTGAGATTTTGACAGGCCTTCGACTCCAGAGTGGCGAGATATACGAGTGCAATATGGTCGTCTTTGCCATTGGTATCAAACCACGAGACGAACTTGCGACTGTGTCCGGCATTACGACAGATTCACGGGGTGGTTTCTTGGTGAAGGATGATCTGAGGACATCACTCCCTAATGTGTACGCGATCGGCGAGTGCGCCTCCTGGAACGGCGAAACCTACGGTCTCATAGCTCCTGGAATTGAGATGGCGGATATCCTGGCCTTCAATCTTACCGAGGGCATCTCCCATAGGATGAGATCAATGGCGTCTCCGGACCTCAGCACTAAATTGAAACTCATGGGTGTAAATGTTGCTAGCTTCGGTGACTATTTCGCGGATCGGAAACCAGCTGAAGCAGTCAAGCTGCCTCGCCGCAGGGGAAAGGACTCAGCAACTGCGAACGCTGCTGTCGCAAACGGTACAGGTCCAGATTTCGCTGTAATCGGTCAGGTCTCAAATGTTGCTGCTACTTCCAACAACCCAAGCGTCCGCTCGCTCGTCTACCACGATCCCTTTTCCTATGTCTACAAGAAGTACCTCTTCACAGCAGATGGGAAATACCTGTTAGGAGGGATGATCATCGGGGATACCACGGATTACACCAAGCTGGTTTCAATGGTCAAGAAACGGGTTCGTTACTATATTTGCATTCTGCATGTAAATCATGAGGTCCTGATAAGCAAACACAGAAACCGCTCGACGTATTGCCTGGTCAATTGATCTTGGGCGCCCCACGCAAAGAAGGTGAATCTGATGGCGACGACTTGGACGAAGACGCCCAGATTTGTTCTTGTCACAACGTCCCAAAGAGCGCTATAACCAGCTGCGTTGCTGCAGGGTGCGTGTCCTTTGGTGAACTCAAAGGAAAAACGAAGATCGGTACAGGGTGTGGTGGCTGCATACCTCTCGCAACCTCGATTTTCAACGCCTCGATGAAGAAAGCTGGACATTCCGTCACGAACTACCTGTGCGCCCACTTCAAGAAAACCAGACGCGAGCTATTCTTGGTCGTCAAAATCAAGAAACTCACATCCTTCAAAGAGATCATGGCAGATGTAGGAGAGAATCCGAGCTCAATTGGGTGCGAAGTCTGCAAGCCCGCTATAGCGAGCATTCTTGCCAGCCTGCATAACGAGTTCGTTCTGAGTACGAAGCACCACCAGAACCAGGACACGAACGACAAGTATCTGGCCAACATCCAACGTAATGGTACCTATTCTGTGATTCCACGTATTGCCGGTGGAGAAATCGTGTGTTTTGGATGTTTTCACCGTCGTAGCTCCCTAATATTTCTACAGACCCCAGCAAAGCTCAAAGTTATTGCTACAGTAGGCGAGAAGTATGGACTTTACACCAAGATAACCGGAGCGTAAGCTTTGGCCCTGTTCTGTTTCCGCGCATGGTTTGACATCTGATTGGACAGTCAGCGCATCGATCTGTTTGGAGCCGCCAAGAAAGATCTACCTGAAATCTGGGAAGAACTTGGGGACGCAGGATTCCAGAGTGGACACGCATACGGAAAGGCTCTGCGAACGGTTAAAAGCTGCGTGGGCACTAGCTGGTGTCGCTTTGGCATCGGCGACTCCGTTGGCTTTGCAATAGAGCTCGAAGATCGGTACAAGGGCATTCGCGCACCACATAAGCTCAAAGGCGGTGTCAGTGGATGCGTTCGGGAATGTGCGGAGGCTCAGTCGAAAGGCAAGGGAAACATCCAACATGCCAGAACCACCAACGATAATTTATGAATACAGATTTCGGTGTTATCGCCACGAGCAAAGGTTGGAACGTGTACATTGGAGGAAATGGTGGAGCTAAACCCCGTCATGCGGAGCTCCTTGCAGCGGATGTACCCCGAAAGAAAGTCCGTTGTGATGAGTCCTGGATACCTTTCACCGTTGCTGACACGGAGAATTCTGAACAGGCTGTCAAATTTATCGATAGGTTTCTTATGCTTTACATTGAGTCCGCCGATCGACTCCAAAGGACAGCAAGATGGGTCGAATCTCTTGGTGAAAACGGGCAAAACGGGCTCGAATATCTCAAGAAAGTTATAATCGAGGACTCTCTCGGTATCTGCAACGACCTGGACCAAGCAATGGAAGCTCTTGTTGGAACGTACTTCGATGAGTGGGCGGAAGTTGTGCGGAGTCCTGAAAAGCGTGCATTATTTCGCCAGGTTTGTAGATCGTTGCCTACTCTTCTGCCCACTGCAATCCCCTCTCTGACAGTTTGCAAATACCGACGAACAACGATCTGGAATGGAGTGGATCGAAGAACGGGATCAATCGCGTCCAATAGATTGGCCCGTTGAAGCTCCCCCGCTCAAGTTCCAACGAAGCGATGTTAACGGAGGCTCGTGGCAGTGGCGTAACGTCGCCAACCTGAAGGACCTCAACCCGAGTTCGGAGGGTTCCTCCTCAATCGTCATCAACTACTCGGATACACAGATTGCCATCTTTCATGTCGCTGACGGAAAATTATACGCTACCCAACAGGTTTGTCCACATAAGAGAGCCTTTGTGCTCGCCGATGGGTTGATCGGAGATACCCCGGATGGGAAGCCATACGTATCGTGCCCGCTTCACAAGTAAGCAGGACCTGTAAAACAGCATGGGTGAGGCAGGGTTAACTTCCTTCTCAGGCGCAACTTCATGTTGGAGACCGGCGAGTGTATCACTGATAACGAATACGCAATAATGGCCTTTGAGGTGGGTTATCCTTCGTGCAAAGAAGTATGGAGCGTGACTTACGCATTTTCCTTTAGGTGAAGGAAGAGGATGGAAAGATCTTTTTGAAGCTACCCGAGCCAAATTTACTCGATGAGGTCCTCGGGACTTCCAAGTGGATGGTTGGGCAAGCGAAACAGGAGGTTGAGGTCCTCGGAAGTAAACGCATCGAAATTGTAGGGCCAACAGGAGTGCGCAGCGCTGCGGCTGTACAGGGAAACGGGTGTGATGGTAACTCGTGTGCTACAAATAACGCGTTTGAGTGGTAAGCAGAGCAAGAAGGAATGTAATAACTAGGTTCTTGGAAGTTCGAATTATACTGGTGTTGGATGCTATGAAGTCGCGTCAATTACGAGAATGTCCATAAGCGGAGTTGACACGCTTTCATATTTTCAATTCCGCTCGACGTGATCTTTCTTTCTCTTCCTTCCTCTATGTCAGACGAGATACCCCAGCTCAAGAAGAGAAAAATGTCTCCAGATACCACCCTCGCGCCTGTCTCCAACCTCCTCATCAAACGTCTCTCGGAGAAAGCAAGACTTCCGACACGGGGTTCCCCGCTTTCCGCTGGCTACGATCTCTATAGGTAGTAATTCAGAACGAGAGCACGATACCAAAAGTTTGATTGCGATATAGTGCTGAAAAGAAAGTTATACCCGCGCACGGAAAGGCACTCATAGACACGCAAATATCCATTGCCGTGCCAGTTGGCACTTACGGTCGCGTCGCGCCACGCAGCGGGCTAGGTTCGTCTGCAACCGTTCTTTACATTCATCCTAGCACATAATCTCTTCTAAAGCATCGAAATTCATGATCGACACTGGGGCTGGTGTGATCGATGCTGATTATCGGGGCGTAGTCTTCGTGCTGTTGTTCAATCTTTCGGACAAAGACTTCCAAGGTTCTTAACTGCCTCGTCATTCTCGGCTATCACATGTTGATCTATCTTCACAGTCCTAGAAGGTGATAGGATAGCCCAACTAATCATTGAACGCATCTATACCCCCGAAGTTCTTGAGGTGGAAGTGAGTATCTGCCTTTGCATGATCTTGTCAGAAGTCTAACTCAAAGGATCAGGACCTTGATGAGACTCTTCGAGGAGCAGGTGGCTTTGGATCGACAGGCGGTCATGGGGCCCTTGTTTCTCAACCTTCATGATTAAGGCCTTTCAATGATCATGTAAATGATTGGCCGAAGGTTTACGATGGCCATGGTACCCCTTGCTTCGGATAAGCGAAAGACGGTGGTTGATGGAATGTAGACAAACCAGCAGTGTTGCCATTACTTCAAAGAGATAATACGGATATAATATCGCCGAAACGCGAGGAAGGAAATACGTGCGCATCTATCCATTGGCAATGCCCGCTATGTCCAGCCATATCTCGGTCAACCTCCATCCTCGCCCTTCGTTTAGAGTCGTTTTCTTTCCGCATCTACAACATAGAAGCCGGCCGATGTGCGTGACGCATGCTGCAACAAGTTTCGTCCAGAAGCTTCCCGGTTGGCTGAGAGCAAATGCTGATCCGGGGTCCCCCCGGACTTGCCACAATGGCCAGTTGGATGAACGCCTTCCGTATCGACTAGCTTGACCGCCTCAACCAGCCTGATGAGCTCTTCCATCTCCCTTTTCAGTTTTGCATGCTCCGGCGTCCCTTCCGCTGGAGGTTTGAGAGCGGAAAGCTCATGAAGCCGTGTGAGAGTCGAGGACAGTAGAGTTGGCTTCGGGTATGAGGATAGTAGTTCGTGAACAGACCAGGTGGGCTTTAGGGGGATCCCACACTCATCCGTGTCGTGCTTTACATCAGAGAGGTTCCGGCGGATACAAGCTGCGTCAACAAGGCTAAAGTGTTGTGGTCGTCGCAAACATCGAGCAGCCAACATGAGCGTTGAAAGGAATGGCTGAGTTTGAATTTTTTCTCTGCATCAACTCTTCACGTTCGCCATGTTATGGACGCCGGTCCAGTTGTCTGGTGCTGCTCGTTCAATACAGAAGCTCCTGCCCAACAAACTCCCTCCTTCACTTACTGAGCGCCCCGGAACTCTGTATGAAGTCATCTCCCGGACCCCGGGTGGAGGTGTTGGCAGGATGGTACACCAGCTACGATGGAGTGAGAAGCAGATTGGGGACTCTTATTGGCTCGTGACGCGGTCGCAATTCAAGTGTGAAGGAAAGCATGGAAAGGCATGGGGTTTACTTTACTGGAAAAGTGCGTTCTACCATAAATTTCGCGCGTAATGGAAGCTCACGGAATCATTTATGTTTTCCTTAGACCAGCTTGTCAGCACGAAGGAGGAGAGGATACGAGGCTCTCTAAAATACACGTGGAGTGAAGGACCGTCTGCCGCAAAGCATGTATCAAACAGCGTAGGTTTCGTACATGTTGCTCTTCGTCATTTATCTCATTACATGGTTTGCTCACCAGTGAATATCCATAGCCATGGTAGAGTTGCCAATATGCCGAACATTCTTGTCCCCTTCGTGGCCTGAGACCTAGACGTCACCACCGTGTGGATGAAGGAGTGGAATCTTCAGGCTTTGTTCGATCTCTTCGGACAACAGAGGCCTACAGGACAGGGCTATCATACGACCAGCAGGCTTTTTCTCAAGAGGGGCTGCCTGTTGCAACGAATAACAAGCTTACAATAATACTCATTTAAGTCTTCATTTTATTCTGAACTTCGGAAATAGAAAGGGTACGATCTCAGTGGAGTTGGTGGTGATAATCACGAATGCAATTCACGTCGTCTACTGTTTTACACCTTGATTACCTCTCCTTATTTTTTTCCAACGTAAAGTGGGCACCCTCCAATGCTAATTTCAAATGATGATTCCCCTGTAGGTTGCCATCTGGGACTTCAGGCGAGTAACCTGGCCCGGCGTAAACTCAGTCATGCAAGCGTCGTAGGAGTAGTCCATGTAGTTGTCTGGGGAAACAGCCTCAGTAAATTTATCAACAAATGGTCATCGGGAGCCTTACGAATGGGGTCAACGGCATCACCGCTGCAGGTATCGCGGCCAGTAGGGCAGCCGCTGGCAGGCGAGGCCTCGGGGGGAGTATCGGAGACGGAATCACCGTTTCCGTGGCATCCACCCTGGAAGGTGTGGTAAAGACCAACCCAGTGGCCAGCCTCGTGGGTCAAGGTCTAAACCCATAAATAAATCAGTTACTTGAGCACAAAGTGGAAGCACGGTCAACTTACCTGGCCACGATTGTAGTTCGTGGTCGATCCGCCGGGCAGGGAAGAGAAGAGCATGACTGACGACAGCTTCTTCAGTGGCATACCGACGAAACAGACGAGAGTACATACCGACACCATCATCATTGGGGTGGCTTTTATAGCTCGAAGGGAAAGTCGCGTACCCCAAAAGGCCCTTGTCGGCAGCAGACTGGAAACTATAGTTCTGTAAGCTCGTGGTCCCATAAACCTAAGGCTGTTTACATACCCGACAGTATACACGTTGAGGTCACCGGCTCCTCCTTCGCGAAGAGCATTCTTCATTGTGGTCTGAAGAGCATCGTTACTGGGTCCAACGTTAATGAACCAGTCGGAGTTGATGGTGCGGGTGGTGTTGGCGAGAACATAGGAGAGCCCAGTCGATGCATAATCCTCGTTCAAGACGTCGATCTGAGCTTGGATATCAGTGTCACTGTTGAGGGGATCAGGGATATCCAGCCGAGTTGAATCAATTGATGAACTTACGAGACGTATCCGCCAGCAACGGTCGTATCCTTGCTGATGACATGGAAATAGACCTTGACGGCGGGGGCGGCGGCGGCGGCGACAAAGCTGGTGGGAGTGACCTTGTTGGCTTGGAAATGTTTCTCGGCGGCGGCAACCTGAGCGTTAGTCAACGTAGATCCACAGGTCCTAAGGCAAAAAATTAAATTATAGCCTGAAGTGTATCCGACGATAGCAACTTGCCTGGTTGCAGCAGATCCACCGAAAAGGAGAGAACTGCCGAGCAGAAGTCCGAGACCGAAAGAAGGGAACATGTCAAGATTTCAAAGGTATAAGGAGGGCCAGGTGAGGAGAACCGAAGGCTGCTGTTACTGCAATATACGACTTGTGATTTATACCCTACATCTGCAAGGATTTTCAGGTTGCCGTCGAGTCCGAATTTGGGTTTGCACATGGAGAGATCGACGTCGCCGTGTGGAAATCGCGGCTTAGCGGGAGAGCATTGTGTCGACGGAACGGCAAGGCGGCCAATTTGCCTGATGAACCGGACTCAGGGCTGACATTGTTCATCTGCCCGTCATTCGTTGAACGACTGTTGACAGTTGTCAAGTCAAGAAATCATGAGCGGGAATGGATCCACGCGCCGTTCGGCGGCATGTACCGAACGTTGATGCGGTGCTATCTACGCAGTTTTTCGGTGTCTCAAACAAGGTCAAGTACGAGGACGTCCAGAGTGCCGGTCAATATGACACGAGCTACTCTTGATTGAGCTTTCCGAGGCTGGTGAACAAAATGTACATCTGGTGAGTACAGATATGCAAGTATACACATGCAGTGTGGGCATCACCTGTGATATACTATATACATAAGTATGGTTGGATGGCTTGGCAGCATACAAGAATGGAGGTTTCGGACGAGGAGTGCAGGATGCACATTGTGTCCATGTCGTTCAGCGTGGTGGAGGAGCACGAGGACGCAATTTTTGATAAAGATTAGCAATCACGTGTGTTGTTATCATGGAGGTTGAATTCAGTTGCTGAATGCAGCATATGGGTGTGGAGCACATAACAATTCATATTCTGGATCGGTCGATTGTTGATCATTTTACAGTTCGCCTGGTAAATACAAGGTCGCCAATGATTATGCCCGGTTTCTCCTTACTCCTGCTTAAGCTCCACGGTAGGTAGCCATCTGCGAATGGGCACGGGTGCTCTGGCCAGCGGTGAACTGGTTCATGCAGGCATCATCGGTGTAGTCCATGAAGTTGTCTGGTAACTCGAATTATTAGCAAAGTATGGTTGTGTGAGGGCAAAGACATACGGATGGGGTCAACACCGGCGGCACCGCAAGTGTCGCGGCCAGTGGGGCAACCGAAAGCTGCAGATGACTCAGCAGGGGTGTCGGAGACGGAGTCGCCACCGTTGCAGCCACCCTGGAAAGTGTGGTAGAGCCCGACCCAATGACCGGCTTCGTGGGTAAGGGTCTGATTGGTGAAATTTACGGTCAGAAACGTCGATGCGGCTAGGGGCGGAAACACTCACTTGGCCCAAGTTGTAAGGGGCTGCGGTTCCTCCGGGAACGGAAGAGAAGAGGATCACGACACCATCGTCTTTGGGTGCGCTAGAATAGCTGGAGGGGAAGGTCGCGTATCCGAGAAGACCGGCACCAGAACCAGATGTGAAGCTGGTAGCTCACGTAAGGATGAATGAGGGTTTTAGGCATGTCACGAAAACGTACCCGACACTGTAGACATTGAGGTCTGCAGCACCACCTTGACGAAGAGCGTTCTTCATGGCATCCTGCTGGGTCGTGTCTGGACCAGCGTTGTTGAACCAGTCAGAGTTGACCGTGCGAGTGGTGCCCGCGAGGGTCCAGGAGTAGCCCATGCTGGCGTAGGCATTGTTCATGACGTTCACTTGAGAAGCGATCTGGGAATCCCTGTTGAGGTTGACCTCCGTTAGACGTCATGATACTTTGCTTGTACTAGCTGCTTACGGGATGTTACCACCAGACAAGGTGGTGTCTTTGCTGACAACGTGCCAGTAAATCTGGGAGGAGTTAAGAACAGAGAGCCTATGGAGATGAAAAGGCGGCCTACCCTGAGAGTAGACTCGGTGGAGACGTCGCCGACGGGGACTTTCTTGGCCGCGAAGTCCTTCTCCATCGTTGCGAAGTCAGCATCGCTGGTAACCGTTCCGCAGGCCCTGAGAGGTGTCGTCAGTTTTCAATCCACTTAGGTCAGAAAAATACGCACCTCCGCGTATGGTTGAAAGGCGATGCCAACGCGGACGTGGCTCCGAGGAGAAGGGTGAGAGCGAAAGATGCGAACATTGTACGACTCAAAGCGGGGATGAGAGGTGATCTTCACTGCTGAAAGTTACTGACCTTTATACAAAATGAGGACGCGTCGGGAACCAAGATGGGGACGTACTTCTGATGAACAAGGGGATAGCATTGTCAATGAGGTTCCATATGCGAGACGACAGCACAGCACGGCACGATTGATGGTTCGTGATAAAGAAGAAGGCAACCGCATGCGAACCATCCGCATGATAGAAGTTGTACGCCAGAGAACGGGCTGCAAGATATGAATCCAAAAGGGTTCCTGGGTGGATATCGCGTCGTTGCATTTAACGATCGATCTGAAGCTTGACCGCTGACTTCCACGGCATGGATCATCGGAGGGATAGAGGTTCTGCTTGAACTGCCGCTGAAGACTTTCCGAATTGGTATCGGTTGAGTTGAGATGTAGTGCGCTGTAGAAGTTGATTGGCGTTCCAGTAGAAGGAGGCGCCTCCTACAAATCCCGGTATCAAGTGGTTAAAAATAGAAAAATGGAACCCAAGGAATGCCAAGGATACCAGCAGACGTAGGCAGATGCTTGCCTATGCTTGCTCAAAACGAGTAACGCTGCTGTGTATCA
Organism: Lyophyllum atratum; assembly: GCA_014905825.1. Lineage (NCBI taxonomy): Eukaryota > Fungi > Basidiomycota > Agaricomycetes > Agaricales > Lyophyllaceae > Lyophyllum > Lyophyllum atratum. The sequence goes on along the minus strand of JACGCN010000002.1, from coordinate 1,036,654 downwards.
TGATACGGTTAAGATGCGGATCGCAGAGATGAGATTATACTTTGACCACAAGAGCATGGAACACTCGCGCATCACATGTGTGCACGACATGATTACATGTCAGTGATACAGAAGGCCTGCGTGTGGTCATCGTCCAAGAAGCGACCGTCAGCAGGTGGTCCGATTATACAAAAGCGTGGATGACATGGGTAAGTTCAAAAAGGATCCGGATCCGATCGGAATCCAGAATTGTACAGGAGCGCCGGCCTTGAAGTGTTTGGATGATTGTCTAGTAGAAAAGTCCTTATCTTGCCGAGGCCGGAGGGGACCGACCACAAGGATTGTCGCAGGAAACAAGATGCCGTGAATGATGCATATGGAATTCATGAGGTATAGGAGAGACCATACCACATTGGCTAAGAAGGCATGCTGCAAAATGCACGACGTCGGGAACAATGAGAGCAAGCGCGGAGATGGTGAATGCTGTCTTTGAGCCGGAACTCAAACGGACTGTCCGCGTTGGGCTTCGTCACATGCGTTGTTGCCCATTCAACGATGAAGCCCGGCAACCAGATAAAGATATTCTTGATCATTATATGCGACGAGGGTGGATGCAAGCCTCCACTCGAATGTTGAGGCTGGAACCACGGCCTTGGGAGTACTTGGTTGAATCGTCTCCATCATTCGAGTCTCGTCCTGAAGTATTTTCATCTTACACATAGCAGATACGTAACAAAGGCGCATAAGGAGAGGCACCTATGTGATTATCCGGCCGTCCGACGTGGTTCTTGATTTTGAGGTAGATCATGGTCAGGCTGGTAGGGAGGACTTGAAAGGCTTTGACGCTACGCGGGGTAATAAATGGTTACTTTGGCGGAACAGAGATTCCCCTTGACTCTGTGAAAGGTACTTTCAATGGGCATTCGGTCGCTCGAGTAGATGTTCTGGGCTCGATTACTAGGAATAAAGACGTAGTGCGACCAAAAGTTGCCTGTGGAAGGGCCGCCAATGGGTTGGAACGTCGGTGATCGTTCAGAATGAAAAGGGAGTTCCTTATTTGCTTCCTATTCAACTAAGCGAAGGGCTATATAGCCATGACTGTAACAGCCTCGAGAAAGAGCAAGGTTTGTGTCGTCACGGGAAGCAGTACTCAGTATACCGACGTCACCGACCCATGTTTGATTTGGACAGCATTGGCCTTGTTATTGGCCAACAGCGAAGACCAACACCCGGACACATTTCGACATATTTCACGTGTTAGGGCAAGGTACTCGCGGCTGTTACTCGTCGTTCAAGTCACTTTACACGTTTTCGCTCTCTTCACCTCGCCTCTCCCTGCTACGAGATACCTTTTGGAAGGATAACAGACCTCTGATTGGAGACATGGCCACTCCTGAAGCAATCGACGCTCAGTTCGATCGTGCGGTTGAGATTGTGCAGAGCTTGCCAAAAACAGGCCCAATACAAACAGATTATGAAGAGAAACTGACTATGTACAGGTATGAGATCCATTTCTAATTTTACTTTACTTAAAGTGACACTGGAACTGTCTTTGGCAGCCTCTATAAACAAGGTGTTTTCCGAAAGTGTCGCGAGGTTGCGTGTTCGACCTTCTAAACCCTCGTTTTTCAGCCACGGTCGGAAATGTCAAAACACCGAGGCCAGGAATATGGGATATGCTTGGACGTGCGAAGTGGTGAGTATAATGCTGTACATCGTTGCGCCGCAGTACTTGATAAGCGCACAGGGATGCCTGGGCAAAGCATCGCGACTTGGATTCTTATGAGGCTAAGTGGTTATATGTGGAGGCGCTTCTAAAGGTACGTATGTAACTGCTATCTTTACGACGCCCGAGTAATGAAACAATAACACAGGTGCTACGGAAATATTCCGACAAAACTGTCGCGATGACTCTTGTGGAAGAGTTGGAGAGTTATGGTGACGGAGACTTTCCACACATCAGCTCAAGACGTAAATGTTCACTCTAACGCCAGCGCGTCTTTGACTGACCTTACGTCCGCTAGAACCAGATCACCGCTCCACCGATTCCGATACTAGTGGCTCAACAACCTCCGATGACGAACCTTCTCACCCTTCACGTACACACCTTCCACCGCGCGATAGTCAGAACGAAGGACGTGAACCTATCTCAGAGGAAGAAGACTTTGAGGATGATGAAGCCCGTGAGCTTCCTGTCGTCGAAACTGAGCGGGCCATGTCCCAAGCTCAATCAAATCGACCTCCATCGTCATTATCCTCTCACAGATATCGCACACCCATGGCTGCCTCGGTCGTGATGTCCCCTCCACCAGTACATGGCGTGCCTGCGACTCAACCCCATCCAGGCTTCGAAACACCGTCTGCATTTGCGGAACCATCCCCTGCCTCCTCTCCCTCATTCCCCACAATGAGTTCATATGTCGGCCAATTCTCTGAGTCTTCGCGAGCTGGGGCCGCAACCCCTACACATGTTTACCCTTCGCATTCTCAGTATCGGGGTCCACAGCAACCGCTTCCACCTTACGGGCCATTAAGGCCAGCTTCTAGGCTAGCACTGGAACGTGCCGTGGAGAATGTGCAAGTGCACTTGGCGGCTCTAAACGAACGCATGGATTCTTTGGAAACACTCATGACCTTATCCAGGTCTAACGTTTCCCTCACGCCTAGACATGGGGGCTCTCCTAGGGGCCGAAGCAGCCCAAACATCAGGCGGAGGTCGCACTGGGATCTCGATGACTTGGGAATGTGGTCAATCGTCCTCAACCCTCTTTCACGCGGCCTGGACAAGTTGCGGGATTTCGCAACATTCTTCGCACGGAATGAGGATCGGACACCCACCTCGATCATTATCAGGCGCCTCTGCTTAGACGTTTCTTTCCTTGTCTTCGTGCTTGCGGTGATAAAGGTACTGTGGAAGAAGAGCGGGGTTAGGAGACGGGAGGTGCGGTTCGCCCTTGCAGTCCTCTGGCGGGCGATTCTCGGGACGAAGCCTGAGAGAGTGATGATGGATCGTGGGGTATAGCGTTTCTTGGTTGTGTGGTGGAAGAAGGATTGGCTGCTCCTTTGTCTCGATGCATAGGGCGAGCGAGAGGATTTAGGATGGCTGTTACGATTTACGAGGATCAAAAGTACGTAGAAGAAACTTCATGCATCATTGGTACATCAGGTCTCTGGTTTGTACTGCATATATACCTGATAAATTACACTTTGAATTCACTCTTGCATGTCGATAACGCATCGGATACAGTCACCAGCCTAGACAAGAGTCATAATTGGTTATCAGAGGTCGCCAGCCATAGGCATATACATACATGCATATCTTGGAATGCCTGCCCTATGCCGCCCAGTTTTTGATGGTGGGTGACGTATTCGTCGATCTTCACCTTGCCATTGAGGTAGTCTATATGAAATAGGGCATATTAAATGTGATCTTGATTATCCAGATGTCGGACTGGGCGTTCACTGACCTTCCACAAGTCCAGGGATCTCGGTACGTCCTTTGACACCTCCAAACGCGGTGCCTCTCCAGACTCGACCAGTCACCTACACGCGCATCACATCAGCCTGATAAGAATCGAACCGGAAAGCTCGTTCGACTCACCAGTTGGAAGCTGAGCATATGGATACGTCAACCATGGAAGCACCTGGATATATGTTTGCAACTCACGGTCGGGTGGAGATCTCTTCGCCAGCAGCCGCTACACCGATGATGGTTGAGATACCCCAGCCCTTATGGCAAGACTCCAATGCTGCCCTCATGACGTGGACCTGATTGACATTCAACCACGGTAAGTGTAATTGATAATTATAATTAGGCGACGACACCAAGAAACTCACGTTACCGGTGCAGTCGAAGGTATAGTCCAAACCCCCATCGGTTATCTCTACCAGGTAGTCTTGGATCTTCTTTCCTTCGGGTAGCTGCATGGGGTTGACGAACTCCGTGGCGCCAAATTTCTTGGCCCACGACTCTTTGCCTGGATTAGTATCGACCGCAATGATGCGTTTGCAGTTTACGAGTTGAGATGTGGAGATAACGCCAAGACCGATTGCGCCGCAGCCGAACACCGCAACATTGGAGGCCTCTAAATACAGTGGTGACGATGAGGTGAGGGAGGAGAGATATGATATGTACTACTTACTGATATCCGGGAGTTGTTTCACGACCGCGCCCCAGGCAGTAGTGATACCACACCCAAGGAGGCAGACCTTATCAAGGGGTGCCTTCTTGTCAACAGCAACGACGGAAACGTCGGCGACGACGGTATATTGAGAGAAGGTGGATGTGCCCATCTATGAGAGTCATATGATGACGTCACGGCATCTGGGACGAAGACCCGTACTCACGAAATGGTGGATGTCCTTGCCGTCTTTTGAGAAACGCGTGGTGCCGTCTGGCATGACACCCTTTCCCTGTGTGACGCGAACTGACAGAGGCTGAATTCAACTTCGATAGAACGACGTGCAGGAAGACAATCACCTGCGGAGCAAAGATTCGTCTTGCCACTCTTGCAGAACTTGCACTCGCGACATTCTGTTCGTAGATCGTTTTACTATCTCATCACCTTGTAGCAATGAATGGGCGCCACGAACCAGCAGTGTAGAGGGGAATGACGTGATCTCCGACTGCGACACTGGTTACACCCTCTCCGATGGATTCGACCTGTACTCGTCAATCGGCTCAGATCGCGGTATAGTTATTCGCGATATACTCACGATCCCTCCGCCTTCGTGGCCCAGGATAACGGGGAACACGCCCTGTTTACGGAGGTAAGACCTACGTGACTTCCCAAGTGTGATTGTTCTAGAGTACCTCTGAGTCCTTTCCGCTGCGGGTATACTCGTCCGTATGGCAGACACCTGGAATGACCGATTGCATTAATAAGGCTTACGGATATGTAAGCAGTGAGTGCGTACGCACCGGTATATAGGATATGGATCCTGACTTCGTGAGCCTTGGGAGGCGCGACTTCGACATCTTCAAGCTTCAAGTCTTCGCCTGCGGCCCAGCAGACAGCAGCTTTGCACTTGATGACCTTCCCGGTAGTGGACATGGTGCTCAGACTTCAATGTGGGAAGAGGTATCGATGGGTGTGAGTGAAGATGCTTTTATCTGAATCCGTTTAATATGTTTCTCCGTAATCGTGACATCATGTGGACATTTTCGAACGGTTCTCATCTCCTGACTAAGAAGTGCCGCCAGAACAGCTGCAAGGTGAGTTGTTTCTTACAGGCATTGGCCAAGTCGTGGAGACTGGTGTGAAGATGAAGAAGGGTTAATCAGGGTCGACGAATGGCATGTCTATTTTTACCAGCAAGGTCGTTACTAATGCTCAGTCGTGTCTCAAGAGAGCCTGTGTTTTCATCACACGATGACATAGGGAGCCATTGACGACATTCATTCAAAAAGTACACAGTAAAGCTTGAACGACCACCAAAACCCTAGTACGTAACAGTCTCGGACGGCATATATCGCCTATGACCACAGGACCAGACAGCATAAACGCATAAACGGAAAGCATACTGAGCATAAAGAAAGGACGGATCCGAAATTGCAGAACAATAATCGGTCCAAATCATAGCCACTCCATCTCAAAATATAATCAAAGCGTTCTGAAGACGGTTTGAGCCCATTTAAGCCGGAGGCTTGAACTCGTTCAGAACAGCGAGCGCTTCGTTAACCTTGCCGGCCATAGCCTCTACGTCGTCCAGGAGGTGCAGCAGTTCAGAGTTGTCCATCTCCAAAAGCATACCCGTGATTTTGCCTGCCAATTCAGGTTGATCACTGTAAAACAAAAAGTAAGTACATGATATAGCATTTCAGGAAAGAGCGGACATACTTGGCAATCTTGAGATAGATAACTTCACCAAGCATCTGCTTCTGTTCCATGGGAGAAGCAGCAGCAAGCTGTTCTGGAGTGAGAACAGGAATCTCTGGAGCAGCGGGGCCGGCTGCCGAGGGAGCAGCAGGGCCGGAAGGAGCTGGGCCACGAGGAGCGGGAGCCGGGACCTTGTTGTAGCCAGCGGGCTGCTGAGGGGGAGGCGCGCGTGCGCTGGGGGCGCCGGCAGCAGCGGGAGGCGCCCGACCCTGAGGAGCTTGAGGTCCAAGAGCACGAGGAGCAGCGCCATTGACTGGGGGAGGGCCGTTGGCACGGGGGATAGGGATGTTGGGGTTGGTGGGCGAGCCAGGGCCACGGGCGACAGGGGGACGAGGAGGGCCACGAGGGGGGTATCCTGGCATACCATAGGCCTGAGGGGGACCTTGGGGATAGCCGGGAACAGGCATGCCACCAGGTGGGTAGCGAGCACCGCCGCGGGGAGGCATCATGCCGGGCTGACCATAGGGCATCATGCCGCGGCCTTGCGGAGGATAACCGGGGCCAGGAGGGTAGTACATGGGGCCGTTGATATATCCACCTGGGATGCCAGCGGCAGCGGCTTGCTGGGCGCGTATGTGGTTACGTTGAGCAATCTGGCTCTCGAGCTGCTGCCTGCGAACCTCGCGACGCTGAGCCAAGGAGACATAGAGAGGCTTGGAGCCAATCATCTTGTTGTTCATCTCCGCTACAGCCTTAGTCGCCTCATCCGGAGAAGAGAAGCACACAAAGCCGAAGCCCTTGGAAACGTTCCTCTCGTCCCGCATAACCTTGCAGCTCGTGACGGTGCCGAAAGGCTCAAACTCGGCGCGGAGCTTCTCGTCATCGACATCGTCTTCAAGATTCTTGATATAGAGGTTGACACCTTGATACTTGTTCAACTTTTCCAACTTGGCCTGGTCATGCGCCCTGCGCAGTTCTTCTGCGCGCTCTTCCTTCTTCTGAGCACGAGATACGAAGAGCTTCTTGCCGTAGTGCTCGGAGTCGTGAAGCTCGTTAACAGCCTTCTCCGCCTCCTCGTGCTGCTCGTAATTGACAAATCCGAAACCCTTGCTATTTCCCTCGTCGTCGACGGAGATGAGAGCAGAGGTTACACTGCCGAATTGTGTGAATAGCTTCTCGAATTCGTCCTGGGTCATCGCCGCATCGATGTTCTTGACATAAAGGTTTGTGAACTGAGCCTTCATTTCGTCGAGCTTGGATTGACGCTCCTGAGTATGGGTCATGGTTTTAGCCCGACCTTGGAAGTGGAATGATTGAGACTAACCTTGCGAGAAATGTGGAGGCCGACATAAACCTTCTTGTCGTTGAGCAACATGCCATTCACAGCCTTGATGGCGTGTTCACCGGCTTCAGCGGTCTCATAGTGGACGAAGCCGTATCCCTTAGAGCGGCCCTGCTCATCTGTCGCAACCTTGCACGACAAGACATTACCGAAGGCAGCGAAGGTATCGTGGAGAGCCTAGCGATAACACCACTTAGAGTCAGTCAGTCACAAAATATAAGCCTCATACCTTGTTGTCGATCTGCTCATCCAGGTTTTTGATGAAAATGTTGCCCTGGCCAGTCTTGCGGAGGGCAGGGTCACGCTGAGACCACATGATCCGGCTGGAAGGTGACATGCGATAAGCCTGATGACGTTCTAAGAGGAAAAAAATTCGCACCATGCACGGTTCTTGATCAGCGAATAGTTGAGCTGCTCGAGGGCACGCTCGCCTGCAATAGGATATGAGAATATGAATATTTACTCGGAGCAGAGTGCTTTGAAGGCTTACCATCATTGGCGTTGAGGTAGTTTACATAAGCGTATCCGAGCGAGCGACGAGTGACAGCATCACGGCAGACGCGGATGCTGCATCAGGCAAGGTTAGTCATTCGCGTACGATGCTGTTGACTAGCACAGGACTCACCTCGCAACGGGACCAATCATGTTGAAGATCTCGAAGAGCATAGCCTCAGTGACGGTAGGGTCAAGCTCTCCAACGTAGAGAGAGGCGGAAGGAGCGGTGGCTACAGAAGTCTGCGGAGCAGGGTTGTAGGGGGCAGGTGCAGCTACAGGGATCTGAGGAACGACCTCAGGAGCGACCTGGGGCACCAACTCAGGCTGGGCGACGGCGGGAGAAGACATGTTCTAGTTATGGGATTTTCTGGGTTTTGGGGTCGTTACTGTATTCTGTGACTTTTCTGCGACTGCACACAAGCAATGTTGGATGAGTGATGAAGGACAGCTAAAGCTTGAATGCACGCACACGAAGTGATAACAACAACCGCTAGTATATAAAAAGTTTTTTTATATTTTTTTGAACGGCTTTAGGTCTGTGAAGGAAAACCGGATGAGCAACAGTGAGAGGGGATGTTGACAGGGAGAACTGACCTTTTGAGATGGAGGGTTGAAACAAGACACAGTTCCAAGCTCGTCCATATTTTGATAGATTTTTGAAACTCCGTTAATGATACACCGCATTCTGTACTCGTATTGGCATTGCTATCAAATCGGCTCTATTGTACTTAACAAGAATTAGGGACGAGTTAGGGCCCTTCTGGTCGTAATAACTCGTAATCGCAAGACCTCGCAGAACCGGAAGTATCCTGTAATGGATCTTCTCCGAAAAAATAAGGGCTAGCGAAGGTTGCCAATCAAGTAATCTTATCAAGTAGCATCGCCACTACTTTACATACACCATCATGTCTTTCAGCAACGTCTATTATAAGCGAGTAAGTAAAGGCTATATGACTCTGTTATAATTTATGGAGGTTCGAAGATAGATAGCGGGAACAGCTAAAGCATGCTATGTCTGCTACAAACCAACAACGACAGTCCTTGCGACGATCAATACGGTCGACTTTCTTTACACATGTCCAGGTCATCTGGCCGATCTGGGCTTCGCATCTAGTTTAGGAGGAGTGGAAAATGCGGCTGGCGAGCGGAAGGCGGGGCTGACAGATGAGGAAATCGCGAAGGTCAAGGAGGAGTGGGAGGAGAAACAGAGGAAGAAGAAAGAGAAGGAGAAAGAGAAAGAAAAGGAAAGTGAGAAGAACAAGGACAAGAAGGACAGCGACGGGACTAAAGAAAAGGAAAGTAAGCGCGAGGACTCGAAATCGCCCAAAATACCCAGTTCCTCCTCGACGCCCAAAACGCCACCCACGCCCCTTCATGAACGGTATGCTTTGCACCGAGATTTCTTCGCAAGTGAGTTTTCCAGAAATTATATTTGATAAAATCCAACTGAGTATTTGAAGTGCGTCAGGCCGAGCATCGTAAGCGCAGACAGACAGCGCAAGCAAAGGACCTCGCTCCTCGACTACCTGGTGCTCCGAGCGGGACAGTCTCGGAGGAAAAATATTAAATAAATCGGGATTTGTAATAATTTGTATCGGAGCCCGAACACTGCTTGATCTCTTCGACGAGGAGTGTAAAATAAGTCTTTGCTCTGAACGCCTGCAAAAGAGTCAATAGAAAGGCCGGCAAGCGTCTGCGCACCAGTGGGAATCCCCGCTACTTTATACAGTGAGTCGTGCGTTCAGCTCGTCAAAGAAATTCACGTTGACCGATCCCGCAAGCTTTATGCTCACCGACGTTTCAACGCGTTGTAATCGAAGATGAACAAAAACCCATTCGGTCCCCAGGCAAGCTACCCAACACAGCAACCTCCGTTACCTCCAGGTCCGCCGCCACCACAGCCTACCCAGCCAGATTATTCCGCATATTGGGCAGCAGCTGCTGCTGCACATCACCAGCAACCTCACGCCCAACCTCCTGCTGTAGCGCAATACAACCCTCAGTGGACCGCTCCTCAGCCTCAACCCCAGGCTCAGCCTCCACGCCCACCTGCAGAGCAAAGTGCGCTATACGCGAATTACGGTTATGGTAGTCAGTGGCAGCGCCAACAGCAGCAGCAGCAACTACAGCAGCTTCAAGCGCAACAGTACCACCATCCGCCTCCGCCTCCGGTCGCTCAACCTCCGCCTCAACCGCCGGCCCAGCCAGGCTATAATCCATACCAGCCGACGGCCGGGTATCCGCAACAATATGTGCCTCAGACGATAGCTCCCCCACCTCAACCTATGGCCCAAGCTCCGTATCCTCATCCACAGGCTCAACAACCTCAGCAGCAGTTTTTCCAGCCTCACATGCAGCCACAGCAGCAGCAGCAACAACAGCAACAGCAACGTCATCACATCCACCACACACCTCCTCAACATCTACCGCCGGCGAAAAGGCAACGATTCGATGGACCGAACCCTAATCGGCACAGCCAGCAGCATCACGCCGCCCCGCCTCAACCACAGTTCCAAGCACCTCCGCCACCGCCGCCCCAGAACCTAGGACCGTATGTGGGACCTCCTGGCGCTGGACGTGGTGGGGCACCACCAGGGATGAATCATATGCCGATGGGCCCGGGAAGAGGAGGGATGCCGAGTGGTAGAGGGGGACCTGCAGGAGGACCACGGGGAGGGCGCGGAGCACCGACGACAGGACCGCGAGGAGGGATGGCCGGAGGGCGAGGACGGGGAGGAGGAGGAAGTGGATATATTGGCGGAGGTGGCAGTGGTGGTGGTGGTGGAGGTGGGCGCGGTGGAGGAAGTTCGGGTTCATTGCGAGGTCACGGCTCACGTGGTAACTTTGGTGGAAACAAAGACTATCAGAATCGCAGAGGCGGGGCATCCGGTGGAGGGAGTTCATATAGTCACCAAGGAGGGTCATTTCGTGGTCGAGGTGGCCAACACTCGGGATCGAACAGAACTCGACATGAAGCGTCCTTTACTTCTAGGGATGGACCTATGGCGAGCTTTGGAAGTGTCGGCAAAAAGGACGAAAACAGACGGACGCTTACGGATTTCAAAATCGTGGGGCTTGAGATTCGCGACCTGTCTTGGACTTGGGGTATCCTTCCTTCTGCGTCACTTGTGAAAATCGAGCCAGCCACAGAGGAAGCATCGGAAGGTCCTACTGAGCCCTCACAGGTGTTCGAAATTGTTGTGAAGGAGGAAACGATGGAGGAGAATGTCGTTTCCTTGGAACCGCTGCTAGAGGATGTCGCCATACAATCATCGACCCAGCCAGCGACCCAAACAGAGACTCAGCCTGATGAACCTATTGCACAAGTCGGCTCGGACGCTATCATCCCTGATGTTCCTCCGCCTCACCCAATTCCTGAAATTCCTCACGTCCCAGATGTTCTTCCACCAGCAACCCTTCCAATTTCTTCCGAGGTGAACGCCCCCACGCCTCCGCCATCCCGAATACGCATATACTTCCACACACCTGTAACGGCCGATGATTCCCGCCCTATCCCACATAATGCCTCGTCATCTTTCTCCCTGGGTGCCACACCCTCAGACTCAAGGAAAGGGAAACGCAAGAAGTTGGAAGATGACGATGGGGATATGGAGGAAGAGCGTACACGTCCTCCACCTCCACAAATGACGGGAATGTGCGACGACCGGTCGAGCGTTGCTCCTAGTGCCACACACACAGAAACAGCTAGCGAAGCCGATTGGTTAATGGCTGCGATCGTGGATGGTGAAGAGGACGCAGAGGCAGAGGCCGAGCTCGACCCCGCGCGTGATGCAGATAATGACGCAGAGGACGACGAAGACCGGCTGCATGTAACACAAATAGTGGAACTCGACGAACATGATGAACCCACCGACGACAGCACCCAACCACTGACCCAGACCCAAACGCAAGCGACTGATGACGGTGAGTCTACATCCTCTTGTTGCGAAACATCACTTTGGTGTGGACAGTCCTCCTTTTCACGAGGAGGCCGCCATTGCGCGCACACTGCTAACATTTCGCTCTCTCTCAAGGCATGCGTGGTGACGTGGATATGTGGGCGGCGGACGGTGGCTCTAGTACTGAGCCCGCTGTCCCTGAGTCCAAGGCTGAGGTTATGAGCATAGTGCACGAGTGTGGTGCCTCTGCTGAAAACGGGACCACTGTGGCTCCTGAGGGCTCCGGTGTTGCACCTGTGGTGGTGGTGGTGCCTGCGCCTGTGGAAGGTGGTGAAAACGCTGGGCAACCAAGTAACTTGGCTGGGGGAGACGCGGTTACAGTTACCCAGGCCAATGCTGAATCCGTGCCTACGATCGTTACAACCGAGGCGCTGCCTGCTCCTGATAGCAGTGCGCCCGTGTCCGCCGTGCCCTCCTTCTTTACAACATCCACGCCGTTGGAGTCTTCTGTTTCCGATTCTATCGCGTCCTCGCAGCACGCATCTTCTGTTTCATCTGTGTCCGTATTCGATGCTATTTCCTATATGTTCCTTGTTCCTCACATCCTCCTCTCTCTTCATACAGTGGGGAACAAGCTGCTGATGCTGATCATGTTGGATTGCCCGACACGCAGGTTCCCGATCTGGCTACCTCGCCCCGCGTCGCGGGCGCCATCAAGTCTTTACTCGCCGTCTCCGCAGAAACGACGATGCTCAACGTCAGTTCAGGCGAACCAGGGCCGGCGCTGCCACCCTCTGATGATGGAGGGGCGACCGTTGTGAATGGGCATGGCCCTGAACACGCCGATGATCAGGAGGAAACGGGAACTCAGATGGACGACCTGGATGCTGCGACACATGGGGTGGACCATCTCCCTGAACCGCCTGCGTCTCCTCCGACGTCGAATACCTTGCTATCGACTTCGTCGACGTCGACATACGGAGGCTCACCCACTGTGCCTGCGGTCAAGCCAGAGGTGAAAACCGACAAAACGCCATCTGCGAACCGTCTTTCGATATCTTACGCTGGTGGGAACCGGCGTCTGGTCGTTGATGCGGAAGCCGTCGAGTCTCTCAAGCTTTTCAGGCAGGAGGGCCGCATTGAAGTTCTTGTGAATATTGTGAAGGAGGGCGATGATGGTCTGAAAGGAATTCTGGTGAATACATTTTTATCTGCTATTTTTGTGGCGTGTGCTTAATCCTATCAGGTCGAAGGCCTTTCAGACCTCTCGAAGTCGTACCTACCACTGCAAACGATACGCGAAGAGTCCGAGTCCGACCCCACGCTCCCCCCATTTTCAAAAGTATCGATACCTTCAACTTTAACTTTACACGTCTATCTAGACACTGCCCGCCCCTTATCAGAGCCAAAGTGGGCAAAATCGGGCGATATTCAGGAGTGGCTCAAGAGCATGTTTGGGCGGATGTTCTGGGTCGCGGGAGACGCTGCTGAAGGGTGGGAGAAGAAGATCCAGGTCGTGGATCCTGATCCAGTATGTTCATTCCTTAATAACCGACTTCTGCATCTGTGCTAACTCTTTTTGTCCGGTAGCCGCCTACTATCTGGACAGTATTGGACGGCTGGGCAGCCAACTCGCCTGCAGGTGCACCCAACGAACGTCAGCGCTTCTTGAAAACGCACATGACGGAAACAGACAATATCCTCGAGATTTTGCTCCGTCTTGTTCGGGGCGAGCGTGCAACGGCGTCGTACCAATCGGGCCCGGCCATCTCTGCACCCAGCATCTCTGGGCCATTGCTCTCAGCATTGTCGCAGGGCTCTGCGCACGGCGCACAACAAACTCATGTCTCGCTCGCGGTGCTGGCGATGTTCCGTATGGCCGTGGAGTATGCGAAGAAAGCCATTGGAGACAAGGGAAAAGCTGAAGTCGAGGAGCGGGTTGGCGAGATTATTAGGTGTTTGCCATCGCACCTAGTGTACAAGAGTCTCGATGGGATTTTCAAGGAGTGGAGGGTGGATAAGAAAAGGTCATGAGGAGTGGGTGGTCCCTAATTCCATACAATACGATACGCATTTTGGTAAAACTAAGCAATCGGTAATCATGAATAGTTTCTTGGTGCGTCGCAAGATCTCCATATTCCTATTCGGCGATAAGGGAAGTCACGCGTGGGTAACGCCGAAGACCTGCACGACGCGTCACCCGTAAAGAGATTCAGAACCATCTCAGCGCTCTCTAACCAACAGCCATGGTATGCACTGTTCTTTTCATGAGCCCAGCAGTTTCGACGTGCCTAACGATCTTTCGTACAGTTCCGGAACACATACGACTCGGACAACACTGTTTTCTCGCCGCAAGGACGCCTGCACCAGGTCGAGTATGCCCTGGAAGCCGTAAAGCAAGGCTCGGCCGCAGTAGGACTTCGCTCGAAGACGCATTCGGTGCTATTGGCTCTGAAGGTTTGTCTTCTTCCAGCCGATGGGGAAGCATGGACTTGTATCTGACCTGATCATGCCCGTCTAATTACTCTATAGCGATCGACAGGTGAACTGGCGTCGTACCAACAGAAGATGTTCCGAATAGATGACCACGTCGGGATTGCCATCGCGGGTCTGACGTCCGATGCCCGTGTACTGAGGTGAGTAGTGGCTAGAATATCGTGTGCTCGAGTAAATCTCAATGCAGGCGATCACAGCAACTTCATGCGCCAACAGGCCATGTCCTCAAAAATGGTATTCAACCGCCCCATCCCCGTTAACCGTCTCGTCTCCGCCATTGCTGACAGTGCGTTACACATACTCTTATTTCCATCCGTACTCTGGGATCTCACTTGTCCGTTTTATTTTCCCCAGAGGCACAAGTGAATACCCAAGAGTACGGACGCCGGCCGTACGGTGTTGGTTTCCTCGTCGTAGGACAGGACCAAACCGGCCCACATCTTTACGAGTTCTCGCCATCCGGCAACTCGTACGAATACTACGCCATGTCAATCGGTGCGCGCAGCCAAAGCGCCAAGACGTATCTGGAAAAACACTACGAGAGCTTTGAAGATGGTACGTCTGCTCACGTCTATTCCCACCTTCCCTACGCTTCTCTTGATGACCATAATTTAATCTCGCCATCTAGCCTCCCTGGAAGATCTCATCCGACACGGCCTACACGCGCTCCGCGAGACCCTCCAGCAGGATAAAGAGCTCAACGTCAACAACACGTCGATCGGGCTCGTCGGGCCCGCGAGCGTACACGAGAAGGCCGTGCCGCCCAGCGGCCCTTTCCGCATTCTTGAGGGCGACACCATCCAACCGTTCTTGGACACGATGATTGCGAAGGATACGGGAGCCTTACCTGCGCCCGCGTCAGCGCCGGGGGCTGTCGCTGGGGATGAGGATGTACAGATGACGGGGTAGAGGGGCAGCGGAATGAAATGTACTTCTGTAAAGTTCTTTGGATTGTTGATTTAATTTGCTTGTTGCTCGCTGAATACTGGGAGGAGCGAGACTATCTAGTGATTTTGGATCGTCACGACAAGACCCACAAGATCGCGCACGCTCCACCGTTGACCCGTCTTGATCTTGAGCGAGAAAGACCTTGGGCTGCATGCGATATGCTCCGCTGGAAGCGAGAAACGAACTGGAAAATAAACAAAGCCAAAAATAACCTACCCCGTGGGCTCAACAAAATGCAAAACCCTACTCACGGCACTTGAATCACATTACACACTTTCGACAAGGTGCTTAGCGGCAGAAAGGGGGCATCGTGCTCTTGACCCCTGGACGAGAGGATCCAAGCTCCTCTACCTTGCACTCGAAAGAGTGGTGGTCCTTAGCGGGATCAGCGACTGGTGGGCCGATCCCCGCCGACTGCTGAGAGTTGTGTACATAGGTTCCATCCTCTTCTGGTTGGGGGGCAACTACCATTTTTCCAATTCTTTAAAAAGGCGCTCTTCGTGGGTACTAGGTAGTTGCGGCTGAGGGTGGTGTTGTGGTGATGGCGTGTGCATGCACTAATTTTGAAAGGACTTCTTACAATCCATTGCTGACAGTACGTCCCGCATACTCTTATTCTCATCATACTCTGGGATCTCACTTGTCCGTTTTATTTTCCCCAGAGGGGCAACTGGATACGCAAGAGTACGGACGCCGGCCGTACGGTGTTGATTTCCTCGTCGTGAGATAGCAAACCGGTCCACCCTACTCACGGCACTTGAATCGCGTCATACACTTTCGACAAGGTGCTTAGCGGCAGTAAGGGGGCAGCGTGCTCTTAACCCCTGGACGAGAGGATCCAAGCTCCTCTACCTTGCACTCGAAAGGGTGGTGGTCCTTAGCGGGATCAGCGACTGGTGGGCCGATCCCCGCCGACTGCTGAGAGTTGTGTACATAGGTTCCATCCTCTTCTGGTTGGGGGGCAACTACCATTTTTTTATTTTTTCAAAAAGGGGCTCTTCATGGGCGCTAGCTAGATAGTTGCGGCTGAGGGTGGTGTTGTGGTGATGGCGTGTGCATGCACTAATTTTGAAAGGACTCTTACTACCATCCATTGCTGACAGTATGTCCCGCATACTCTTATTCTCATCATACTCTGGGATCTCAATTGTCCGTTTTATTTTCCCCAGAGGCGCGAGTGGATATGCAAGGGTACGGACGCCGGCCGTACGGTGTTGGTTTCCTCGTCGTAGGACAGGACCAAACCGGCCCACATCTTTACGAGTTCTCGCCATCCGGCAACTCGTACGAATACTACGCCATGTCAATCGGTGCGCGCAGCCAAAGCGCCAAGACTGGAAGAAACACTACGAGAGCTTCGAAGATGGTACGTCTCCTCACTTCTGTTCATTCCCTCCATAAGCTCCCTGTGATGACCATGATTCAATCTCACCCTCTAGTATCATTGGAAGATCTCATCCGACACGGCCTACACGCGCTGCGCGAGACTCTCCGGCAGCGGAATGAAATGTACTTCTGTAAAGTTCTTTGGATTGTTGATTTAATTTGCTTTTTGCTCGCTGAATTTTGGGAGGAGCGAGACTACCTAGTGATGTCGGATCGTCACAACAGAACCCACAAGATCGCGCGCATTCCACCGTCGACCCATCTTGATCCTATGCGAGAAAGACATCGGGCTACAATGCAATATGCTCCATCGGAAGCGAGAAACGACCCAGAAAATAAACAAATCCAAAAATGACCTACCTCGTGGGCTCACCAAAAAGCAAAACCCGACTCACGGCACTCAAATCACATTACACACTTTCGACAAGGTGCTTAGCGGCAGAAAGGGGGCATCGTGCTCTTGACCCCTGGACGAGAGGATCCAAGCTCCTCTACCTTGCACTCGAAAGAGTGGTGGTCCTTAGCGGGATTAGCGACTGGTGGGCCGATCCCCGCCGACTGCTGAGAGTTGTGTACATAGGTTCCATCCTCTTCTGGTTGGGGGGCAACTACCATTTTTGCAGTTTTTTTCTGAAAATGGGCTCTTCGTGGGTACTGGGTAGTTGCGGCTGAGGGTGATGGTGGGCGTCGTCTTATGATCTTCTTCCAGATTGACGGCCCATCTGACGAGCCCGCCAAAATGCGAAATCCTATTCATATTCTTGACCGCCACACACCCTTTCGACAAGGGTGCTGAGCGGCACAAGAGGGGTGGGGTCACGCTTTTAACCTCCAGATGAGAGGATGCAAGCTCCTCTACTTTGCAATCTGAAAGGGTGGCGTTCTTTACTGGGTGTATTACGCTGAGTGTCGTCTTTTGCACAGAGGAGCAGCAGCGGTCGTACTTGCAGTCGTACCCTCTTAAAGTGTGGAGTGTATAATATTTGTATGTTGTAAGTATGCATCGAGAGGGGGTAAAGATGTCCAATTACTTTTGTATTATAATAGATAAATGCCCAGGTATTGAGTCCCATCCCATCCCTCAACCCCGAGCCGTACCTTTCTCCCCCGTCCCCGGTCCCCCGCGCACAAAAACCCGCCTCCACATCCTCGCCGCATGCCCCGGTCTCCGGAGCGTCACCAGCATATGTAGCATCGCGCTCAGGAGCATCACGCTCCCCGCCTGGTGCGCCGCGGCCAGCGGGACGGGCACGAGGTATAACAAGGTCGAGATGCCGAGGAGGACTTGGACGTTCGCCATCGCGAAGGCGGCGGTGGCTGCTGTGCGTGCGAGGGGGGGAAGTGCGGTGCGGAGGGCTGGGCGGAGGGTTTGCGCCCAGAGGAGGGCGGTGCCGAGGTATGTTGTTGTTGCCTGTGGGACGGGGGGGAGGTGGGGGTGTTATGGGTGAAGGAATGGGAAGGAAGGGAAGGGGAAGGAGACTTACGAGGACGCGGTGGTCGAATTGGACGGTGGTGGGGTTCTCGAAGATGTTGCGCCACCAGAGGTCGGATTTGTCGGGGTTCTTGGCGTAGTCGGAAGAGAAGAGCTCGTCGGCGGGGGGTGCGAGGCGGCCGCCCATCAGTGGGAACTCGTTGTAGAGTAGCCCCGCGTCCAGGCCTGCGACGAAGGCACCTACATATCCAATGTGTCAATAACAATGACTCTGGTGCGGAAGGGAGGAAGAGCACTGACCAGAGAGAGCAGTCAAAAACACTAGACCTGTCAGAGCCCAAGCCTGCATTTTGAACGCGCGGACCGAGGGGTTACCCAAGACACGCCTAATCCTATCCGACGACGCCCCCGCCTCAAGCCCACTCCAGCTCGCGCCCCTTGCAAACTTCCAATCCTTAATCGCCGCCATCCCCGCGCCAAACATCCCCGCATACAGCGCCAGCGCCATACCCAAGTGCGCAGCGAGGCGGTACTGCGACACGCGCGGGACCGCACCCGGCGTGTCGAGGAGTGCGGCGTCGAGACCTGATTGCACCATGTACCAACCTAGGAGGCCTTGGGCGCCGATGAGCGTGCCGAGGCCGAAGAGTTTGGTGAAGGTGGAGGGGGGGATTTGTTTGCGGAGGCCGAAGTAGAGGAGGGGGGCGACGTAGACGAGGCCGAGGAGGCGGCCGAGGATGCGGTGGCCCCATTCCATGGAGAAGATGAATTTGAAGTCGTCGAGGGTGGCGGAGGAGTTCAGCCTGGTTTTTTGCGAGGGGTTATCACCTTGCGCAAGGGAAAAAAAGACGAAACGTACATCTTGAATTCAGGTGTCTGCTTGTACTTGTCGAATTCGGCCTCCCACTCTGCTTGGGAGAGGGGCGGGAGGATGCCCGTGATGGGACGCCATTCGGTGATGCTCAGCCCAGACTCGGTGAGGCGAGTGACGCCGCCTACGACGACGATGGCAAAGACGAGGGTGGAGGAGATCATGAGCCATATCCCGACAGAGCGCGGGGCAAGGATGGGTAGGTCGGCCGGTGCGGGTGCGGGTCCTTTGGCTTTAGGGGCAACGTTAGCAAAAGTCCTGAAGGGGGATTTTGCAGCAGCCAACAGGGAGTGGAGACGGGGTCGAGGGGGAGGGGAAGGTGCAAGGCTCGTTCTGTGAAGGGCAGGAAGGCCAGCAGGGGCCCTGAACGATGTCTGCCATGCATGCGAGACTGCGCGGAGACCTGCAGCCTTCCTGAACGCACCCCAAATCATGGTCATTCAGTTCGACGCTTCGCTGACAAATATTTTGATTCAGCCTCCACCGCGACTTGCTGACATCCAGGCCATGCTCTCCCTCACCCGCCGTCTCCTCCCCTCTGTCCGTGCCACCCCCTTGCGCACATTTACTGTTAGCGCAGCACGCAGAACAGCCGCTGATGCCCCCGCACCTGCCCCTGCCCACCGCGGCGAGGAGCTCATTGTGGCCAAGCTGACGGAGAAGTTCGCCCCGTCGCAGCTCAAGGTGCAGGACGTTTCCGGTATGTGCTCCTGCTCAATACGTCTGACTTGGGTGGTTTACACGTTGCTGCAGGAGGGTGCGGCTCGTTCTACGCGATTACTATCGCGAGCGAGGCGTTTAAGGGCCTCTCGACCGTGAAGCAGCATAAGCTCGTTACAGAGACGCTGAAACAGGAGATTGCAGGAATCCATGGGCTTCAGGTGCGTCGTGCTGTTTACTGCGTACCGTATTCGTGTTTGACGTGGGTCTGCAGATTAAAACTATTGTCTCGTAGTTTCTGGACCCATCTGCTCACCAGCTGCTGGAGCGCATAGATGCATAGAATCAGCACCCAGCCAGCGACATACGCCACCAGGTCTGGTAGAATTCATGTCTGGGCGAAGCTCCGTAATTACTGGGTGCTGCTTAGATCTCCCCTATCCCTACCGTATGCACCTTAATGGTCAACACACCTCCGTGCAATCTTAAACCGCTATATATTCGCCGTCGCCCGGTACCCAGAATACAAAAGATGAAACACATTGAACTTATCATATCCGCCTCCTCGCTTCCTCCTTGTGATTATCGCGACTCGATCCCACCAGTGGTTTACGCCTGAAAAGCCGTAGAAGCGTTATCCCCTCGCGATTGTACGTTTCCCTATCTGGATCGTCGGTGATCTAGTTGCACCCAGTCAATATCAAGCTGTGCACATATGCGCAGGAGATGTACCTCTGCCCACGAAAAACTCTTCTTCAGCATTGCAAAGAAACGCTTATCCGCCTTTCTCCGTTTCTTGTAACAGAACAAGACCTCCGTCTCCTTTTCCGTGTGCGAGTCTGTGAGGTGGGTCAGCGTCTGGACGAGCAGGGGGAAGGCAGGCTCGAAGTAGACGCAGTCCGCGGCGAGGATGAGGTCCGCCTTGGGGATCTCTTCCGGGATCGGGGTGCCCCTGTTGCATAGCATGAGTTGAGATCGGAACGAGGACAGAAAGGACGGCTCTCACCAGTTCAGTTCGGCGACGGCAACGCTGGCGTCAAGCTTGTTCGCACGGACGTTTCGACGCATGATCTCGAGGAGCGGTCTGTGCGGACACAGACGTCGGTCGGGAGAGAGCATCACGGCACGAAGGGCGTACGAGAACGCACGCTTGGTCCGTTATGCATACGTTTGCACTGCCGCCCGCCAGTGCGCCGGCGACGAGTCCGACGAGGCCTGTGCCGCTGCCGAGCTCCAGGATGGTGCGCCCCCGGAGGAAGGCGAGGCCGCGCTTGACGAGGTAGCTCGAGAGGATCTGGATGCGGATTAACTTTTAGTAAATTGAGAGGGTGATGCGGTGCGCACCTCTCCGGCGGGCCAGGCGATGCCGCCGCACCCGGGTGAAGCATCCACGGATAGGGAGATCGTGATCGGAGGCTGTTGATCGTGGGCAAAGGAGAGCTGCAGGGTCTCGTCGTGGACGGAGCGCGATTGTTTTGGGAGGACTGATGTAGAAGGGATGAGCTCGTCGACGTCATCGGAATCGGAATCGAGCTGCTGCATGAGGTGGCGGAG
Source organism: Lyophyllum atratum (assembly GCA_014905825.1). Classification (NCBI taxonomy): domain Eukaryota; kingdom Fungi; phylum Basidiomycota; class Agaricomycetes; order Agaricales; family Lyophyllaceae; genus Lyophyllum; species Lyophyllum atratum. The sequence continues at coordinate 1,015,773 of JACGCN010000002.1, read as the reverse complement.
GGGATCGAGGACGTCGAGGCGTTCATCGAGGGCGAGATCGTCGTGAAATGCCATTTGTGGTCGTGGTCGGCGGAAGAAGTGTTCCGGGAAAAACATGATTTTGTACGGTACTATACTCTGTACATAGAGTAGGGTCGACGTGATTGATAGACGAAATGGTAAACATGTACAACCTCTACAGCACCACTTCCTCGCTCAAGTCCTCCCTCTCTTTCCCAACTAATGGCTTCAGGACACGAGGTTGAAATTACATGGTACAGTCCCAGTCAATATTAAACCCTGTCAAGTCCTCATCACACACAGGCCGCACCCCGAGCCGGAAGAGGTCATCCTCTGCGGCACATTCAACCAGGTGAGACCTCCCGCCTCGTCACACCTGCGCCACCCCGCTAACACACCCCGCCCCGCCCCAGTGGGACCGCACCTTCCACCTCACCAAGGGGCCCACCGGCTTCGCCGGCACCATCACCGTGCCCTGGGGCAAGAAGACCGCGTACAAGTTCATCGTCGACGGCAAGTGGGCTTGCCACTCCGAACAGCCCACCGAGCCCGACGGTGACGGCAACGTCAACAACGTGTACACCGCGCCCCCGCCCCCGCCAATGGAGGATAACGCTTCCTCCTCCACTTCAGCAGCAGATAAAGGGAAGGGTGCCAATGGTAAGCCGGCGGCACCACCGCCAAACTCCACCTCGATCTTTCCTCAGCTGGTTTCAGATATCGCGGACACCGTCTCCGCACGCGCGGGCACCTCCTCCGCCCTCGGCTATGTCGCCTCCGGCATCGGTGCTGCCATCCACAACGTCGTTGGCGTGGACCCCGTCAATGGTGATCAGGCAAGATGCTCATGATACAGTGCATTCTCTGTGTACCGCCAATACTGATTCGTGTGCATGTACAGATTCCGATTCCGACGCCCCTTCCTACGCCCGCAACTGTAGTCTGCGAGTTCGACAATCCTAACCGCGCTGCGTCAGACGCCCCATTCCTCTGTACAAGAGCCCGAGTCCCCCGTGCCCGCGTCCGCCAAAGTCGAAGCCGAAGCCGATCGTGAAAGAGGACCCTGCGCCAGAGGAGGACCGCAGAGGAGAACAGCCCCCTTACATCCCTGTAACGATTGTACCCGTAACCGCTCCCGAGAACAAGCCCGCACCCTAACGTGCCCGAGCCCGAGCGTGCTGCGACTCCAGTGGCTCCAGGCAGCACAACAGTCGAAACTAACCCAGAAAGTGGGCCGTCGACGCATGGGATCATCACTAAGGAGGAGGGTGGACCCATTGTGGGGATTATCGGGAATGGGCCCACGGATGCGGAGACAGGGGGAGCCGGTGGATGAACCCGCAAAGGCTGAGGAGGCTGCCGACGAACCTTCAGCACCTACGCCTGCAGCCTCCTGTTAGCAGAACACCTGAAGAAAGCGCCGCCGCCCATCGAGGGGCTAGACAAGCCTCTTCTCGAGCCACCGCCCACGCCAACTCCCGAGACACCATCGAAATCAACAGCCGAAGCACCGGCAAAACCCACTCTCGTCGCGCTAGGCAAGATCGACCATCGAGGTGGCAACCCCAGCAGCCATGTCCCAGTCCCCCATGGAGCCGAAGTCGTCCGTCGACACGGACACTCCCACACCTTTGTTGGCGAGCATCAAGACTCCGGCAGCGGCGGCGGGAGTCCCTGCGGATGAGCTCACGCCGACGATCGAGACGATGGTGGTGGTGACGCCGGATTCGGATATGGACCCTGCGGCGGCGGAGCCGGAGACGCCGATCATACCTGCGTCGAGCCGTTGAAGGAGAAGGAGGAGAAGAAGGAGAAGGAGAGGGCTGTGCAGGGGACGGAGGAGAAGGGGACTCCGCCTGACTATGGCTCCTGATGTGGGCCCGGAGAAGAAGACACAAGAAGCGAGAGACAGCTGGCCCCTCTGCTCCGACAGAACAGCCTTAAGCAAATGGGCCCGCCCCTGCGGAGAAGAAAGCAGGAACCCCCGACGACACCCAAGAAAGGGTCACTACGAGACAAGTTCCCGCGTTCTGGATCGCCGAACGCCTCGCCGTCTTCGACAAAGACGGGCACGGAGTCGTCAAGGAAGAAGAGACATTCGTTCTTTGGCAAGATCAAGCATATATTTGATCATGACAAGGACAAGGAGAAGGAAAAGAAATGACAAATTCTTCTGTTTCTCTTTTGTCGCTCTCTTTCCTCCGTCATCCGCATATTATTCATTCATCCTAGATGTCTTCTTCCCATCACTCTGTTTTCACGTACGACCCACTTCTAACGTTCACGTTGTCTTGCTGTCTCTTCTACTTCTGTGTACTCGCCATTTCTACGCTGCTTCACTAATTTATGTACATATATGGTGTCTGGTTGTATGATGTATATTCTGCGTCGTTGTTAACGTCTTCACGTCTTTGCTATCCCTCAATGCCTAGAACGATCCCTATGAGAGCAGTACCTCAGTGAGCCAGATCCCAGCAGAAAGTGAAAGGAAAGCCCTCACCAGCGCCAATAGTCTCTCCACCACGTCGGAGTAGAATCCGCCCCATGTCCTTGTTGACCGCAAAGGTCTCCAGGGGGATAGGCCGTACAGTAGATGGGCCAGAGAGCGTTGTGCTGCGAAGAGAGATCTGGACCTCTGCCGAAGTGCCTTTCGCCAGAACGCTGTAGAAAAATAATCAGTCAGCTTCCTTGACTGCATGGGTGAAGACGACCCACCGAGGATTCGACTTGATCACTTTGCCGGACACACGGTCGATGGTGGAGATGAGTTTTGAAAGGGTAGCGGGCACGTCTCTGGAATGGTGGAACAGTTCGACCTTTATTTCATGAATACATTGAGCGAGGTCAGATGAGAAGATGGGGTGGAAAAAGTACCGATGTGCCTGCGGTGATGGGGACTTGGATATCGAATACGATAATGCGGGCACTGAAGGAGGTGGCCAGGGGAACCAGATCCGTTGGGAGCAGAGGACGCTTCCGATATGTAAGTGCACGGGATCTACGGATGTTAGGTAGAATGTTGCGTTCGAACCAGCGGCAGCCCAAGGGACATTTTCTTCATCCACTTCAATTGCTGCCAAGAGTGGTTTTTTATCAATAAATAGAAATTTGAGTGATGGCAGACGATACTAACATTTTACGATAGCAGTCTCATCGCCCGGGAGAACCCTCAGCTTTTCACCAACTTGCACGACGCCACCACATAGGCGTCCCGACACGGCAGCGCCAGATCCATGGCTCTTGAAGACATTCGATATGGGAATCCTCAGAGGTGCCATGATATCCCGCATTGGTGGTTCAAGTACGTCTAGAATTATAAACATCTGGATCAGTCCTGTGCAAAGACAAGCCAAGGTGGGGTGAAACGACCAACCGAGCAAGTCAACGAGAGTAGGTCCCTTGTACCATTTTCGTAGCGGTGCAGCGTCATTCCCTTCGCAGGTAGCCAGGTTGACACCCTGCATGGCACCCACAGGTACGTATTTCGTCTTACTAGGGTGGAAACCCGACTGTAAAAGGAAAGGACGCAGAGTCGAGCAGATCTCCACGTATCGATCGCTCTCCCAGGTAACCTACGCCAATGTATCAGTGGCAGGCCTTGATTATGGTGCAAATGCCGCAAACCTGGTCTAGCTTGTTGACAGCAATGATGACCTGTGCAACACCAAGACTCCGGACAAGAACGAGGTGCTCCCGGGTCTGCCCACCTCGTTCGAAACCAGCTTCGAACTCGCCATTTGCTGCATCTACAACCAGCAGTGCACAGTCTGCTTGAGATGCACCAGAAATCATGTTTGGTATGAAGTCTTTGTGCCCGGGCGCGTCGAGGATTGTGACTTGTCGGTTGGGTGTCGCTAACGATTGAAGGGCAATGTCCATCGTGATGCCTCTGTTCAAACCACGATAAGTGAGTCATGAAGAAAGACTGGGATAGGTAGAGCGAACCTTTCCCGCTCTTCAGTGGTCCCGTCCAGACCCCAGGCCCAGCTGAAACTGCTCTTTCCAGCTTTGCTACTCCCTCGTTCGTTCGCAACACGCGTCTTCTCTTCAAGTCTTCCCAGCTCATACAACAATCTCCCCATGAGTGTCGACTTGCCCGCATCGACATGACCTAGCCGTAGTGTCAGGTGCAACTGTTGTGATGATCACTGAAATCACGTACCTACAACTACCAAGCTCACACCCTTCTTTTTATTCTCACCTTCAGCGTCAATCGCGCGCTTGGCCTCTTCCAGCAGTTTTTCCCTCGCAAAGCTTATTTTAGGCGACTCTTCCTGACCCACGTCAACGTCGTCATCTCTGCCAAGATTCAGCGCAGACAGATCAAGACGCCGCGGATCCACGCCCCGAGCTGGTGTTGACGCTCCGGACTTCTTCGCTGCAGGTCCCGGCTTCTTCTTCGTCGGCGTGCTCAAAGCAGACGGCGGACGCGAAGACGATGCAGAAGCTGGGCTTGCGGCTTTTTTCAGAGCCTTTTCTCGTTCCTTCGCAGCTATAAATTGTGACACGATATTAATCAATACAACAACAACATTGATAATTTAGAACAGCAAGGAGGCAATAACGAAAAGAAAGGAGGACGATATTCGTCACTTCGAAGAAACGGTCGAGGTGGTTTTACGCGGCGACACCGGGGAAGATGAGCCCTTCTGTTGTGCCAAAGCTGTCCCGCGCCGGGCGTGAAGGACGATGTCGTCAGGACTGGGGTTGTCAAATTTGAAGCCCAGTGGTGGTGAGAAGTCTGGAACAGATGGTCCTTCGTGTCTGTGTTTCCGTGACCTGTGTTTGCGCCTCTCGGGAGAGGCATCTGATCCAGATAAAGCAGCTTCCACCTTCTGTCTATGCTCCTTGTCTCGGCGGCGAGATGTACGATCTTTGTCTTTGTCTTCGAGGGATATTAGAGACTCCTCGACTAGTAAAGAAGCGAATGCCGAAGGTGACGCACGGACGTGGACCGAGGACTTCGGGTAGAACATGGGCGATACGGGCGGGGTGATGACTTCTTCCTCTACGGAAGAGGGCGTGTACTGCTTCTCGTGGGCCTTTCTGATCTTTGCCGCTAACTTCGATCGTTTTACCTCTTGATGAGGAGGAGCTGTACCAAGGGGCACGACGTGCTGGGCAGGGATCACTTGAGAACGCGTGGGGTCGGTCAAAGTGTACAGTGTTTGATACGATGTCGTTATGGCCGTCGTCGCCGTAGGCCCATTGGCTGTAGGTATGAGGTATTCGGTAACGGGCTTCTGTACCTTAGGGCCGCGGTTCGCATTTGTCTTTGCCTGAGCAAGTAATGCTAACTTGGAAGGTGGACGAAAGGTATCAACTTCCCTGTAGGCGTGCGTCGGTACATTACTAGGTGCAGGAGACGGTGAAGATCTGAGTAGAGCGGGAGACTGAGGGTGAGACTGAGGTTGGGTGGGTGTCTCGGCTCTACTAGAAGATCGGCTGGAAGGTATCGTTGGAGGGACCTTCGAAGCTACCTTAGGGGTATCTGCCTCGTCGACAGCTTCTAGATCCATCGCGGTTTGGATAGCGCGCCGTACATGAGATGTCATCGAGGACGTGGTCGTGCTCGGGGGTCTGAAGTACTCTTCATTCTCGCCCATCTGAGACGAAGATGGGCGCGACGAGGATATTCGCGAAGGCGCAGCTGAATTGGGAGGTCGAGCAGAATTTGCGGAAGGACGAAGGGCTGGGAAAGTCTTCACGGAACCGGTTAACGCTATTCCAGAAGCCCTGGAGCTTTCACTTCGAGTACTAGCACTGCTGGCGCGTGAACTAGCCAGAAGGGAGAGCTTGGATTGCTTCGGAGGCGGGATTGGGACTGGGATCTGTTCGCTTGACTTCGAATTGTAATCTGGGATTTCGGGAAGTCCTTCGCTCGTAGGAGTAGGCTCACTGGGAGCACCAGGAGTGACTGTACGAACACTTGCTGTCTCAGAATCGGCGACAGAAGGAGCTGGTTCGAATAAAGAGAGCGCATTTAGTGCTGAAACTGAAGGCGAAACTGGAATCAAGTTGGGGGTCGATCGGTCCCTGGGGGCCTGATGATGGATGCTTGGGTTCTGATAGAATACTCAGAGAACGTAAGGAGAATATTGAACCGAGACCCTCACCATCGATGACCTCACCGTAAGATGACACTGTGAAAGTTGAACTGATCGCTCGTGGTGTTTGATGAGACATGAATAGTCGACCAGTGGGGTAGCGCGGCGTAAGTTCCGTGCGTTCTGTCCGCTCCGTGATGGTACTCAAAGCAGGCCGTATGACTCGAGGCGTCCCCATTTCCGAAATCTCCATAGATCCTTGTTGTTGATGTAGAAAAACCAACGGCACGCGGGACCTCTCTACTGGTTCACCACGATCTTGCTCTTGAAATTGTTCAGGGTGATAGTATTCGGCATTACTGTCACCCTCGTCTTCGTCCTGAGGAACAGGAGGAAGATCTTTGCCAGAATCAAACCCTGGATGGCGGTAATGAATACGGGAAGATTGCAGGTAGCGTCAAGAGCAAGGGCAAGAGAAGCACCTTCTCACGTTGATAACTGGTTCAAACAATCATATGCAGTCACGAGAGATCGATACGGAGTAGTGGGGGAGCGAGGACGAAACAAAGGAAGACAAGTTACACCAGACTGAAGCTTACCTTTACGCTCCCGTGCCAATTGCCTTCTATGCTGCTCCTCTGAAGAGAATATTGAGTAAATGACATGGGAATCCCAAGCAGAAGCTCTGACCAACGGCCCATTGGATAGCCTTCTCTTCATCGAAGAAAAACTCCCAAAGAGCATCCTTGATATCCTTATCCGAGAGACCAGACACGCCTTCGTCACCGAGTACTGCTCGAACATGCTCCAAGCCATGGAGAAGTCGTGCTTTGGGGGGGGGAGGGGGGGGGGGGTTGATTATTCAGTGGTTCATCACAGTGGATCTGTTAAATATACCATGCTGTTCTTCGGTCATGTCCTCCTCTCCTCCATCCGATAATGCATCGTCGTCCATTTCATCTGCGAACAAACGCGATGAGTTTCGCTCAACGCGTATAGGGCGCATATACTACCGTTGATGTTGAGATTCCGAAAGTGTCTGTGGCGAGACATGGTAATAACTGCAGATTGGCGATGACTTAAAGACGAACAACTTCGAACAGGTTAGGGGAAGACCAAATGCAGCCAAATATCAATAAGCCTTCCCCAGAACTCAACAGATCCAAATAAACTCAGTTGCCAATTTCACTCTAATTCCCTACCATAACAACCTCCTAAAAATGTTTGGTGCAATCCGTGCTGCTGCTTCGCGGTCTTCTGTTCGCGTGAGTTACTCTCCCACTCTTTATATCAACGAAGTTACCAATTTGACGCGGTTTTTTAGGCCTTCTCAACTAGCAATTCACGCGCCGCTGATTTATCCAAACTTGTGCTCATTGGCCATCTCACAAGGGACCCAGAAACCCGACAGACCAAGAATGATAGAGAATTTGTAACGTGCGCCCTCATTTATCTCTGACGCGGCGAAACTCGCTAACGGCCGCGGACAGATACACTGTGGCAACGACGAACTACCCTCCACCCCCTCCAGACGCGACCGGTGGTATGTACCAGGACCAGGCTCAAGGCGACGCAATCACTAAGTCTCATATACTGTAGAGCGAAGGCCGTCCACCTCCACTTTCCACCGAGTTCTATCGTTCCAAGAACATTCCAACCGATACCTCCAGTCCTTGAAGAAGGGCAGCAAGGTCTACGTTGAAGCTAACTTTGAGCTTCGGGAGCCAGAAGTTGGAGCTGACCCCACAACGCCCCAAGGACAACGTCAAATTTTCCTGAAACATGGTTCGTGCAGTGTGCTCGTTATTGTGCGATGTTTTAACTCTTAGTTCCAGAGACAATCCGGGTTCTCAGTAAGCCCAAGCATGTTGAGATCGAAGAAGACTAGGCCTCCCGCAGACATCACTCTATGTACTTCATGTTTCCGTCTCCTTTCCACGGTGGAGCACATTATACGGACATCTAATAAAAACCCTTCAACGCCTCCTATTTGGCGAGTCATTGTTCCTCGTGATGCTCGAATGGAGATTCGGTGCGTCCATTGAATTCACTAGGACCGACCGCATCCGTAAGCCATTCCTTCACTCGTTTTGTCAGCCCCCTCGACAGTCATGAGGATTATTCCAACTTACTCTGCTTTCTCGTGGTGGTCCAACGGGAACAGGCATTGTTGGAACAGGAGGATTACCGTTTCTGGCGAGTTTGTTCAAATAATCTCGAATCGTGGTGACAACAAGCTAGAGAAGATCAATCAGTTTGGCAGTCACCGGTAACGGGGTCAAAGGATGCCTGAACGGACATTGTGGTCTTCCTGTGAAGAACCAGAGTAGCAGGCTACGACTGCGATGGGACAACATGGCGCGTTCTGTGACGGGCAATCTGAATCCAAGGTCCATACGATGTAGGTTGGATGCGAAATACCTCTAGCCATATCGGAAATGCTGCGAAGGACGTTTAGAGACTGCGAAATTAGATGTAACAAGAGACATACCACCACCGTTGACGCGGAACTCGCCCTGGATGCCCATTTGCTTGGGCGTCTTCCCCATTGCACTCATTCCTTTCTCGACATAGAAGCTGGAGTGGCCCGTCCGTCTTACCACGCTCACCATACCTTCAATACATGTCCAGCTATCCATGCTGACATCGCCGATTCCACTGCCATGACCCAAGTCTCCAACAGTGCACGCGAAAAGCGTGTGGCCAGCAATTGATTGGATAGATATCACAAGTCCTTTGCCCTTCACATGTCGAGACGTTCCCCGGAAACGCTTCCGCAATGACAAGCCCTATGTATAATTCTCTTGAGAATACGCCATGAATTTAGATAGATGAGTCACCGACGAGGGTCACCGCGTCTGATGCTGAGAACGACGGGAAACGAAAATTGCCTTCTTCTGATAGCGACTGGGTAGCAAGCTCGGCGTCTGTGGGTGCCATCGAATGAAATCCGCTGAACATAAGTAAGTCGCTGGGGGAGCCGTTAAATTGTGTCAAGGGTCTTGAAAGGTTCTCTGAGCCGGGAAATCTAGTGGCCCGCGCGGATGATATCTCAAGATTGAGAAGAAATCAGGAAGAGGAAGAGGAATACGGGCGAAGTCAAGATATGATGGATTTTGGGACAAAGGAGCGTGGAAGGGAAGAGGAGTGCCATGAAACCGCAAGGGAGGCGCAACGAGGCGAGTTATCTAATATGATGAATCTGTACGTTTAAAAGGGACAACAGCAATGAATGCCATTGGATTCCATCGGAAAGATATGTCGGTAAAAAGGACCGCAAAGGAAGCGTTCGTGATCTGGTGATGAGTCCACCCAAACGCGACAAGCAAAGCTGTCCGTGACCGCGAATTGGGAGAGCGGCACGCGACCGACGTCTTTGACCGTGCAAGCAGTAAATAAAAAGCATGCCCCCTACGAACGCTGGCCGTGGTCACTGGTCAGCATGGTAGTGGTCAAGATTGAGGAGCATGCAAATGCCTCGGCCGACTATCAACCCGGTTGCCCGAGGTAATAACATGGCTTGGAATCGTCACACATCATGAAGAAACGCAACTTTGACGTCCCACACTAACTGGCTTCATGGAATTCTTCAACGACCTTGGCAGTGACCCCTTAAAGCCTTCTCTCTTTGAGCTAGTCGCCCAAGAGCAGCTGAGGGACCTTCTACAACCAGCCCTAAAATATGTCTTGGCTGTAAGCAAACCTCGTCTCCGTATACCGCGTTTATTTACGATCCCTAATTAGGTATTTGCTCAAAGGTATCCACGATATCTCATACGCATCGTGAATCGGCATGAAGAGTTCTATGCCTTGATTATGCTGCTTGTGGAGCGATATTATCTTCGGAAGTACAGTACGTTGACAACTGCGACCTGATGGAGTCCTGCAACACATCTTTCCCTTCCAGATGCATCGTTTTCAGAAAACTTCTACGGGCTTAAACGACGACGGCGACCATATATTGAGATAGAAAGAGTCAAAGCTGCAGTTGGTGGGATACCAGATGGGGAAGCCTTGCGACCTCGGGAGATTGGGCGTTCATTATTGTTCCTTGTAAGTGATATTCCCCTCATGCTCGTAGACCATAATTCAATGCCGTCACAGGTTGGTGTCCCATACCTAAGAGCGAAAGCGCAGGACTATTACGAGGAATTAGGTGGTGGGGTTAGTTCCGATGTCCTGGATGAGGAAATGGGCACGAGGCAAGCGCAAGCTCTTACTGAAGATGTCACACCCCTTCCATTCCACGGCCATGTCTTCCTTTCGTAACTGACGTTGTGTCTCCTCTTAGACGTTCAAGGCGCGGCTGAAGCGAGGCTTCAAGGCAGCCTACCCGTGGCTCAACACTTCTTTCGAAGTATGGCTGCTTGTATGCAATATGGCCTATCTGTTCGACAGAACACCATTTTATCGACCTTGGCTATCCTGGATAGGCGTTGACCTACGACGTCTTGGATCCGAAGATTTCGTGAGTCCTGTCTCTCCGGCGATACCAGCATTTTGACGAACACGCTTCTTCAGCGTGCTGCCGCTTTGGCAGCTCAGGCGAAAGTGTCACCAGACAAACGGCGTGGCATCATCGCGTGGATCCGACGTTCACTTATCGCCTCGCCGAATCTACTGTTGGACTCCCTTCGGCTGCTATTACCCACGGCCATCTTCTTTGTGAAATTTCTGGAATGGTGGTACTCTCCAGGCTCCCCTGCCCGTGCGTTGTCGACTTCGCCGCTTGGTCCAGCTGTGCCTCCACCACGAATGCTACCGCCACATCCGCAAGGCATCTCCTTCGACAAGGGCAGCTATGGCATATGTCCGATCTGTCATGCAGGCATTAACAATGCTACGGCCTTGCCTTCTGGTTATGTCTTTTGTTATCGGTGTGCATATGATCAAGTAGAGAAGCATGGTAGATGTCCTGTTACTTTGCTGCCTGCTCGGGTGTGGCAGCTGAGGAAGGTTCTCGTATGAGTAGTGACGCACGTTCGTCGGTGATACTAATATTTGGAGCTTGTGCTTATTGTCAGCGTATCGATTTGCGATAATTGCATCCAGTTTTGAGGCTTTGACAATCGATGGGCTTTTCGAGCGTCGTCACATATTTCTGCCGCCATTTTTAGACACGTGTGTAAAAACCGCCTTCATCTTTAACCTGAGCCTCCGTTATTTTAAAAAACTTTACATATTCATCCTTATGCATCATCCTGAATAACGGGTCAGAGTATATCTCGACTTGACGGAGATCTTCTAGTCGACACCCAAGTCTGCACACGACCATCAGGTTTTCATAACTATGAAGGTGAATTGTATACAATCACCCCTGTCAGGACTTATCCCCAACCTTCCTCTAGTTCGGCAAGCACATACAAGGGCAGCAAGTACCAGGATGGTCGACGTATTATCTCGACTACAAATTCCTCAAAAAGATAATCTCTTCGCTCGCTGCTAATCGACCAGCATCGGAGGCAGCTGCGCTCGCCTCGGGCATTCGCCCCACTGATCTTTTGGCTCAATCTATCTCCGCAACCCCCATTGCATCCCCGCAGAGTCCATCAAGTATACTCGATGGTGGACCTCGTCGCCCACCTCTCTTTTCTGGATCTGGTCAAGATTCCGACAGAGGGGCAGACTTCCGAGCGCACAAAGCGGCGTTTTTCTTCAAACTCGAACGCGAACTGGAGAAGGTACGTGTGGCGATTATGTTCGCGAGAATGATCATCTAAGCAACCAACCGACTGCTCAGATCAATGATTTTTATCTGCAAAAAGAGGCTGAACTCAAGTTGCGCATGGAAACGCTTCTGTCGAAGCGAAGAGCCGCTGCGATGCGCGGTCTTCCCGACACTACGAGCGAGGTCACTCAAAATCACGTAGAATGGAGTGCTGTGGAGGAGGGATTTCGTCTTCTCGAGAGGGACCTCGGAAAACTGCAGGTATCCGCCTGTGCAGCAGCTCTCCCTGACTCATGCACGAACCCGCGTTTTACAGCAATTCGTCGAAGTCAATGCCACTGGGTTTAGAAAAATCCTGAAGAAGTTTGACAAGCGCTCGAAGTCAACGACTAAAGAGCTTTATCTCTCGCGCCAGGTCGATGTTCAGCCTGTGTTCAATAGGCAGGTGAGTCGCGTTTTCGTTTTTGTTAAAAATCAAGTCGTCTAAGCTACGCGGTAGCTCATCTCAGAACTATCGGACACGGTCGCTATCTGTCTTCTCGACCTTACTGATCTATCATCCGGCCTCAAGTTTGAAGGATCCGCTGCGAATGACATTTTTGCACAACAAATCCTCGCGGAGCGAACTCCTCCTATGGGGCCTTTCAGGGACCTGGAGAACAATCTCCGGAAAGCCGTCGCAGCTCGCGGGACGAGTTCGGTGTCGGAATGTGTGCGGTATTCCGATGTTTTGGCTGAGACCAACGGGGGAAAACCGATTGTGACCCGTATTCTCTGGAACATAATCATCGAGGCTCCTCCTGACATGGCAGACTTGATACTTTCTTCGCTTTCATCTCCATTTGACTTCCAGTATGTCGATGACATCAACGAGCGCACATGTTTGCACGAAGCGGCCATGGCGGGAGCGTTGGCGCTAGTCGATCTTTGCATAGAGCAAGGGGTACATGTCGATAAGACTGACTTGTATGGCCGCACTGCTCTCCATTATGCATCATGAAAGGTCATCCGGCTGTCTGCAAGCGACTTTTAGAGGCCAATCTTCCTCCCAGCATTCTCGACAGAGATAACTACAGTCCCTTGGTATACGCCACCATGAAGGGAAACGTAGAGTGCGTCCGGGTGCTGCTTGACGAAGGAAAGGTTCCAGTGGAACCGACGACAACGTTAGACGATCTGATTCCGCTGTCTCTTGCTAGCCAATCGGGGCATGTGGACGTCGTCGTGTTATTGTTGCAGCACGGTGCGCGTTGCTTGCCGAATAGCAACGGAGAGTACCCCATGCATCTTGCTGCACGAGAAGGCTACGACGAAGTGTGCAAACTACTCACTCATCTCGAGGGCTGGGATACACCCGACAAGTATCACGAATGGACGCCCCTTTTTCATGCTGCACGCTATGGTCAGGATCGCTGTGTTCGGATCCTACTCGAAGCTGGCGCGCGCATAGACGCCACTGATGAACTAGGCCATCTAGCTGTCCATTATGCAGCATGGTATGGCCATCAGAAATGTCTTGCTCTTCTCTCGGATGCTGCTAAAACAAGCCAGCCACGGCACAGACAATAATGGACGTTGATTCTCCGATGTCAGAAGCTGGTCGGTCTGAATTCGACATCGATCTCATCCCTTCGCTGTCGCTACCGCCACCAATCATGCCGCACCGAGTCTACGGACATAACTATTTGGATAAGAGTAACCTAATCCAGGTGACGATAGGGCACACTGCTCGCCGCGCGACAAAGCTATCCGGTGTGCGCCTCCACCATCGTCTGATCAGCCCGGTCTTCGAAGACGAATATCTTCTGGCGTCGACGCCACTGAAACTAGTTATGACATCAAATCCGAACGTTACCTCCGCCCCGTACAGCGTTTCTCTTCCACAACGAGATGAGAGAGGAATCTTCACTTTCCAGATACCTTCACCCGAGAATCTTTCGCTCGAGTTCTCTGTATATCCCAATTTTGGCACGAAAACAATTGGGCGGGCTGTGGCGCTCCCCTCGTTGTTCCGGGACCTTGAAAACAAACACGCCTTCACACTACCGATCCTAGACACTAGGTTACACGTCGTTGGAGAGGTGAAGCACAACTTCATTGTTTCGTAGTGCGTCACTAACGCAAAATAGGTTGACTTCGAAGTCAAAATCGTAACCCCGTTCGAAGGCGTCACCCTGGAAGTTGGAGGAGACGTAGAAACGTACTGGAAATCCATGGTGATGCCTCCATCTATCCCCCAGCTAGGCTCGCCCAAGTGGCCCCATCGGTCAAGTTTAATTGGCTCAGCACAAGCCTCGCCCTCTGTTCACTCCATCACCAACGGCGGGGGCCAATTCTTGACGATATCATCACTTCAAGGCAACTATATCTATTCTGTTGTTCAAGTAACGAAGGACTTTCAGCCCGTCATATTCTCTGACTGGTTACTGCCTGACAATGATTTCGATCTCGGGGTCTCCGACGTTACCCTGGCACAGTTTGAATTGTTAGCTCATCGTTCAGGAAGGGGCGCACCATCTCTCAGCACATTCGGGGTTGGCGAGTGGTCCTCCCTGCTGTCGAGATCGATGATCTCACTCGCCCAGCTTCTCAAGGTACTTTCCTACCCGCATTTCGGATCATTTTGTCCTTGAATATATATCTTACTTCCCAGCTGTTACCTGTCGGTGTCAACATATGCCTGGAGTTAGCCTACCCCTCTAGGATGACAACAAAGCGGCTTTCCCTCGGCCATCGGCTAGACCTTAACGACTTTGTGGATTCCGTGTTACGAAATATATACCACGCATCGGCACCATTCGACGCTCCTTACGCGCGTCGAAAACTCGCATTTGCATCGTTCTCTCCAGACGTGTGCTCTGTGCTAAATTGGAAGCAGCCAAATTGTGCGGTTTCTCTTTGTTACACTATCGTTATGATCTCATCTGTTTCTCGTAGATCCCGTCTTCTTCATATCGCGATGTGGCAAGAACAGCGCTTATACACCCAGCGCGGCAGCCCTAGATGCCGAGGAAGAAAACGACCCACGGCTGTCAAGTATTGGTGCAGCCGTCGAATTCGCCAGGATCAACAATCTTTTAGGCGTTTTTGTCGATGCCGACCTGCTTGTGAGTGATCATTTTCTGACCGTGTTCTTTCAGGAAATTTTATGATGGCCATGAATAGGTTCAGGTTCCATCTCTGATCCATGGTATCAGGAACGCCGGACTCATTGTAGGTACACATGGTCAATCCGGAAACCTGGAAGGATTGTCCACGACATCTGGTATCGAAGGGACACCTGTAGATGCCGTCCTTGGCGATGGGAAGGTCGTATTTACGAATCATTCGATGCAGGAACTGATGTGATGGTGGAATTGGAAAACAAGAAAGGTGATTAATTATATGCTGGAATGTGGGTTGGGATATTGTACAATTGAAGTTATAGAGTTCTCTAGTCGCATCTACGCAATATGTGCTTAATATACATACTTATATACACTACGTTTTATACTGATGCGCGATACAATGCCGCGTAAGCACCATCTTGATCAAGGAGGTCTTGGTGCGTTCCAAACTCGGATATCGTCTGAAGGTTCCCAAGGATTATCAGCGGTGGCGGAGTGAGAAGATGAATCCACCTTACCCCGTTTTCCATCATAGCAACCTTGTCTGCACGACGAGCTGTCGAAAGACGATGGGTGATGAAGATCACGGATTTTGTCCTTTTGCCTGAAGGAGATCTAGATATCTTCTCAATGGTGTCAAAAATCTGGTTTTGTGCATGGGCGTCTAGCGAAGATGTCTATATCGCGGAGTTAGATTTCATTGGTTCATTGCAGGAGTGAAATTAAGAAAGCAGTATACGTACAGGTTCATCAAACAAAAGTAAATCGACTTCTGGTTGGCTGGCTCTCATGAAAGCACGAGCAATAGCAATTCGTTGCCACTGTGGGAGATAATTAATTTCAGAGCATCGCAGGAATAGGCAAAACCGTTCATACCTCTCCGCCTGATAAGCCATGGTGCGGAGTGTGTTGGCGATGATTCATTCCAGGATATGATATGCTTTCGAACCCCGGGGTTTCAAGAGTCGTCCGTAACCCGAGAGGCAATGATCCCACCACCGAATCGGCTTCGGCGAGATGAACGGCATTTTCTACTGCGGCATTCTCCGCTAATCTCTCAACGTAACCAAGGCCCACGTTTTCCTGAACCGTGGCGTTGAATTTGGAAAAACCTTGGAACACTGCGGCAAGGTGCCGATGATATTCGTCGGGGTTGTACCGGCGAATGTCGACACCGTTCACTTGGAGTGCTCCCTTGTCAAAATCAACGATTCTTAACAGGACTTTGGCAAGGGTAGATTTTCCTGAATTTAGAGGCTTAATAAACTAAGCAATAAAAACTAAAGTCTTATAATTCACCTGATCCATTGAACCCAACAATGGCGAGGCTCTCTCCTGGCGCGAGGCTAAAGTTCACGTCCTTCAAGGCTGGCTCCTTGCTCTCAGGGTAAGTATACGACAGACCTCTTTACGAAATTTGAGCTAAATCTAAGCGTTAGAACCGCGAAGTATCGCACCTGACTTCGATGCTTACGCCGCCTGGCAACGAATCATAACTCGTCATCTCCTCGTCCTCCGGTTGCAACCGAGGTTTCAAGTCTTTGCTGGCACAAAATGCAGACATCAGAAAAATTCCCTGGAAAGCCATCCTGGTTGTCCTGATCAGGTTGCCACAAGCAAGCACCACGGATTGAATGGAGCTGCGGTATAACGTTAACGATCCCAAGGATGCAGATGACGTTTGCATAAGCCAAACGAGGGGTATCTAATGCGCGTGTCAGTTTCCGTGGGCAGATCAGTAGGTAGATGAGCAAACATTCTGCAGGGCGAACAGCAAATCAGACAGGTGTAGTTGCGAGAGCAACGAAGACTCCCGAATGAGGTGCGGTTGTCCCGAATTTAAGACAATCTTCCGCGCGCTTGACCACGTTTCTAGAATCCAGTCTCCTAAGCCAAAGAGTGCAATTTCCGGTCGGTGGACTTCGCTGTACGCCAAATTCCGCATGCGCTCGTGACGTTCTACGGCTCGGGCTTCACGAACGCTAGGGGAAGGCTCTGTATGGGTTTGCGAGAAGTTGAACCAGGGGAGCAGTAGAGGTAGCATCGCAGAGGCTATTGACAAGAGGAGAACGCCTAGATGGGTAGCGCCCCGCGTGAGGGAAATGACCAGAATTATGTGAGAAATAATCTCTATTGTGAGTGATAGGATGTGAACGAAGTCGAGTGGGGACAGGAGGCCAAATCCGCCCCCGCCGAACGATCTGGCAAAAAGATCCGATTCCTGGAGAAGGTCGCGCACTACAGGGTCCGCTAGAGTGGGGACATCCAACCGAACGCGGTTCTTTAGTTGTTCGCGCTCAACCAAGAACCTGGCAGATTCAAGGACAATGTTTTCGTTGGAGAAACTATGTAACCACGCGGTCAGTTTGGTAACACCCAGGCACCAATATAGCCTTACGCGAAAGAATCCAGCAAACCTTCAAACACTCTCCTCAGGAGTTCGGTGGAAACCAAGCACGCCAGGCGGTGCCATGTGAAGTTCCCTGAAGCAACTAGGGATTGGAGCTTTAGGAAGGTCAGAGGTCAAATTGCGAATCAACGTTTGGGCGTCGCGACAGACCTCATCAATTATCATGGCCTGGCCAGCAAATCAGATTTCACATGTCTCATGAGACAACGAGAATTGCCTGGACATTGAGTGACGTACCTGGGAATAACCTCGGAATGCCGGAAAGAGACTACGAATAATGTTCAGGGACATCATAAGCGTTGTTCGCACTGGGTTGAGCGCCCATAGCTCTCTGAACTGAGGCGCGACACGTCAGAAACCTACCCCATATATGAAAAGTCAATAGGCGCCTTACGAAGTCGAACGCGCATCTATGAATAGTCGCAGAGAATGCGAGACGAGCACTCTCGAAACTCAGTGGTCGTTGCGCCCCCGCCACAAGGTATATACCTTTCTGACCAGGAATTTCCCTGGAAGCCAACCACGCATCATAGGTCGTTTGCGGTCGTTTCCATGCGTCTGGTTCGTCTACGATATCGAAACTCTCCGTCGAATGCTGGTGTTTCGAGACAGGCGTTCCGCGAGGTAGATGTAAGTGGTTGGAAAAGAGCATGTGACTGCTGAGTTTGTGGCACATGTCCAGATAGTACGAGAGTGGGACATGCATTGCGATAGAGGTTTATATGGACTAGAAATTGGGCGGTCATCGAGTGAGGAGACTCTTTTTGTTCATTAATATACGAGATCCGGATGTTTTTCATGACCGTTGATGCAGTGCACCACAGTGCACTCGCAGGCTGTACCGGGTATGCGCATTTGGTAGAAGCGACCCAAGCGTCGGTGACGGTCATAGCCAACTAGAATCCCTTCAGATATCCAAATCTAGAGTCTGTCGGACTCGGACTGTCGGACTGTCGGACGATCAGGCTGGAGACGGGTGTCAATGATCAATGGGCTGCTTTTGCCAGTTCGGGATAGCGGAGTCATCCACGTGCCCCGCCCCGGAACTTAGTTTTTGCACGTCCGCCACCGTCCCCGCTCACTTTTCTATTCTTGCTCTATTCCACCATCGCGACCGGTGATCCTTACATTATGGATCCATCTAATGGCTATTCTCACGTTTCCCTCTTGTCTGATAGTCTTCGCCAGCTCGAGGTTCAGCAAGCGTCTGCCAATCCTGGCCCATCGAACCAGGCCGATGATGCCCAGGAGCCTCCCTCGACGGCCAGAACTCCCCATTCACGGGATGACTATGGTTTTCGGAAGTCCGGGATATCAAGCCCTCGTTTACCCACCGATCCGAATAATCCTACGCGCTTCACCCCGGTTGACCTTCAAAACATAGTGCCTGACCCTAACGGCCTCGGCTGGCCAGGTCAGTTCATGCAATCTGTTTATGGTACCTTTTATTCACGTACGTCATAGCTAAATCGACTGTGTCTCGACTACTTGCAACACCCGAAGAGAAGCTAGCACGCGAGCAGAGGATGGCCGCGGCAGTCCGCGTCATTCTAGAGGCAATCGGTGAAGACCCAGATCGAGAAGGCCTACTTAAAACCCCGGAAAGATACGCTCAGGCCCTCATGTGGATGACAAGAGGATATGAAGAGAAACTTGCAGGTCAGAGCTACTCCTTTTTCGACCGGTTCTGCGCTGATCGTGACTTATGGCAGATGTGATAAACGATGCTGTGTTTGCAGAGGATCACGACGAGATGGTACTTGTCCGTGATATCGACATATCCAGCTTGTGTGAACATCATCTTGTGCCCTTTACCGGGAAAGTGAGTCTCACTTCAACCATATCATTTGACTTCTCTTATTAAATGTGCGTCCTTGAACAGATTGCCATAGCGTACATCCCGAATCAGCTGGTTCTCGGGCTGTCCAAACTAGCCAGGATCGCAGAGACGTTCGGCCGCCGGCTACAGGTCCAAGAACGCCTGACCAAGCAAATCGCTATCGCCGTTCAGGAGGCAATAAAGCCCCGTGGGGTGGCCGTCGTTATGGAGGCTACGTGAGCTCTCACTTAACATGCCCCGAAGCTGCCAATTCTGACATCGTGCTATGAAAAGCCACATGTGTATGACCATGCGTGGAGTGCAGAAACCCGGATCGATAACAGTGACATCTTGTATGCTCGGCTGTTTCCGCACGCAGCAGAAGACGCGTGAAGAGTTCCTCACTCTTATCAAGCGCTAGAATGTATGGTGCTGAGTCCGCCGTATTGCGATTCAACTCGCGGAGAAAGCATCATCGTAACTTATTTTTTTAACATGTATTCACACGTAGGCAAAGGAACCACAGGGCTAAAATGTAGATAAATGCACAAGCTATTGGCACATGAAATACCAAAATACATCCTAAACACTCGTATCACTCTCTCCTCTTTGGAGCTTTATCACCCGCAGAAGTATCGATTGGAAGACCAAGCTTCCTTGCCACATTGTGTTGCCCCGGCGCGTTGTAACGATTTCTATTGATACGAGGACGTTTAGGAACCTGACTCTCACTTGGCAGATTGGGTGCAGGTTCAGTTGCGTCTTTGTCGCGGTCTGAGAAAAAATGATTCAATTCAGTGGCAGAGCGCATGGCGCACGGCGCAACGTACCTGAAACCGTCCGCTTCCTACTCTCCCGGTCATCTTCCCATTGAGGCTCAGGACGGTATGAATTGCTAAGGGGAGGCAGCGACCGGGGTGTCTCCTTTCCGCCGATGCGAGACTGGAGGCTACCGAGACCATGGGACATTGGGTCCTGATGTGATTGCAAGGAACTGCTAGGACCTGGAGCTGGACCATTCGAAGTGTAATGGTCTCTATGTCGGTCTCTTCCCGACTGCGGCTCTCCTTTACCACTTCGGGGCATATCAACAGACGACATTGCTCGCGGGGCACTTGGAGGCTGAACCTTAGAAGATGATGAAGAAGGCGGAGGGCCTTCGAGAGGGGCGCGCTTGTCTCCAACCTGTGTGACTGTGAGCGCAATGAATATGACAGAGTAGAATGATGAGCACCTTGTCTGAAGAAACTGAGGGCAGGCGGGATTCATTGTCGCCTGGTTCATCGCGTTCCTTCCTTCGTCTGTCTGACTCACGGTTCCTATCATGGCCTTCCTTGTCAGGGAGTCTGCGGCCACGGTCGTCACGATGTCCATCTTTGCGCGAGCTGCGTTTGGAGCTTCGTTCGGGCTGCGGGAGTCCAATCAGCTATTTGATATTAGTGAGAAGCAGATGCTTACATCGTCGTCTGTAGGACGTCTTCTCTTCCCGAGTCCATCTTCACCCTGCGCTGGACGATGCCTGGGATCTGGCCTTGTGGGAAGTGTACGGTCTTCAGGAAGAGGCACAGGAGTGCTGGGCTGGCCACGATTCGGATCTCGCTCCTTCCTACTCTCCCTATCCCGATCTTTGTCATCCCTGCGATGTCTATCCCTGTCCCTCTCTCTGTCCCTGTCGCGTTCGCGATCTCTGACCCGGTCTGAGTCGCGTTCCCTGTCACGGTCCTTTTCGCGGTCGCCATGCCTGTCTCGGCCTCGGTCTCGCTCCTTGTCCCTGTCACCGTCCTTGTCACTGTCACGGGTGGACGTACGCTCTCGCCCGCTTCGTTCGCTGCGAGTATGAGTGATACTGTCGCGACGACTGAGAGTAGCTGCGTGATCTCTAGAATCCTGCCGACTGTCTCTATCCATCCGCTTCTCGTCACGGTCAGCGTCGGTAGCGCCACGATCGGAACGTGAACGTCCTCCACTCGCGCGACTTTCAGAGCTATGATTTCTTGTACCTGGACGACTTATAGGAGAGGGAGAACGATGTCGAGGGGATGGTTCATTAGAGCCACCAGCAACCCGTACTGCTTCCAGCTTGTCAGGACGGATGGATTGTTTGGCTGTCTCCCTCAACTCCAGCGCTGAAGGAGTCTGGCTAGGAACAGCCGGCGGGGGCATCGCAGGAAATGCGTCCGCGCTAGGTCTGTCCTCTTCATGACGAGCACGAGCCAAATGAGGACCTGATGGCGAACGTTGCGATGGTATAGGAGAATCCCTTGCGTATGCAGGGCTATTATAGCGGGAACGAGGAGAGTGACCGGCTGAGGAGTCGTCTTTCGCAGACAAGCGCAGTTCATTGATATGTGGCGGGACTGATGACTTGACAGGATCTGTCTGCGATGTTGCGGGTTCTCCTGGTGGTTTAGGTGATTGGCTATGCTTGGTATCAGGGCGAACTCTTTTCACGACTTCGGGTCGTGGTATGCTGGAGGCAAAAAGTCTTCAGCAAGTGAACAGAAAGCGTGAAGTAGGTAAAATACCTGTCCATAGCAAGCTTTGCAGAACTGATACCGGTAGTAGACGACTTCTCGCTTCCCGCAAGGCCTACATTGTTCGATAGCTGGGCACGGGGACCAGAAGGCGCCGCGGCGGCAGGAGTTGCAGTACGTCGCCCATCACCAGTCGGAATGGTTTGGGAGCTTGGACCTGTTGGAAGTCCGTTGCTTCGAGCCTTCTCATTCTGCTGAGTTGAATTCAAAGATTTGGGAGAAGATGTGGTTGCAGTCGTCGCCGGTGGAGGTGCCTATAGATACGATTAAAATCTATCCAATGGCACGACATAACGATGACGAACCTTTTTCGGCATTGCCCATAAGGCCTCTCGCTTCTTCAGAGCGGCAGAATAACTATGAGACCAGTTCAATATTGTATCCTTTACAATGTGCATAGAAGACATACGCTCGTCCGAGGATCTTGAGATCCCCTCGATCCTCGTTCTCAAGGAAGCGATCCATGGCGGTATCGAGGCCAGCACCGGTGTCTGTTACGGCTGCGAGCGGGAGGACGGGGAGCAGCTCTTTCATAACGATGATAGCATTGTATACATGCATAAACTCTCCAGTTTGGATACATTCTGTAAAGCTCTTTGTTGACAACATCAGAATATGTTCTGATTGAAGGCAGTAAAAAAAAGGTTACCTTGGCCAGCTTTTTATGCCATTTACGAAGCACTCGCTGGAAGTCAGGCCAGAGCAGAAGGTTGTCCAAACTGGCTGTCTTTTGCGGGACGCGCTGCATACCCGGGTGGTAAATGGTTTTGCCCCCGATTTTGGTCCGATTGTCCGTCAAATACAGCTGCTCATCGAGATGCCACTTGTGCAAATCCGCTAGTATCCCAGCCAAGAATCGCCCTGGTGACATTTGTAAGCTAATGAATCAAGGGGGAAATCGTTGAAGCGGACCGTAGTTGTGCGCCTCATACTCGCTGCAAGAGAACAAGACAACCTTCACATGATCTCCTAGTAACTATATCGCAAATGAGATGAATATATATTTGGCGAGAATAGTTGAGAGCAAACCTTGTCATAACAATTTAAAGTGTGGAATCCTGGAGTCCCTTGGGTGTGAAGGACTTTGACGAATTGTGCGCAGAAATCGGCATCCATGGGAGATAGCAGGCATCGAGGTTGTATACAATGCTCAATTATGGATCCGGCGAGCGTCGCTACTTTAGGGCCTAAGAAGCGTCATTTCGTGACCAGATGGGCTCCCTGTAATTACAAAACGTACCATGCGAGAACCAGTGCGCCTTCTCTCGGGCCAGGCGCTTCATCGTGAAAGCCCTGGAAGCTGTCTGATGCTTGAGTTCTAGCGTAAGGGCATCGGCGGTATTGAGATAGCGATCTCTTCGCGCTCGATGAGAGGGTGCCATTGCTCGCTTGGTCCGGTCGCTCGAACGGTCTGCCACATTGTATTTGAGATCTTCTTGTCGGCTCAAAGCTATCAAAGCAGTGTTTTCTTCGTCATATTTGGCGGATGGGGGAGATAAATCGTAGGTGGACAGTTGCCAAAAGGTGAGATAGAAGCCAGGGCTGAAATGAACGAGTTAGGTATGGATCATACGGCATTTCCAGGAATTTCTTACCCGATAACCTCGAATGCATTCCCTGGTGCGATCTTCTTGATATCGTCGAACAGGGCGGCGAGCTCCGGGAGCCAGGGACTCTATAGGCAAATAAATAATGGTTATTGTTAGGGGAATGGTTGACTGACCTCTGTAGGTGGCATGGACACGCTTTGCTCAACTTCCATGGCGACATCTTCTTGAGTTGGTTGTTCTTCAGCACGCGGCTTGGTATCAACGGCTGCATCGGGAGGGTTGCCCAGGCTGGGTGAGGCTACTCGTGAAGCAGTGGGTTCTCGTTTGGCGGTCAAAGCCGCTTTGAGCCGCTTTTCAGCTTCCTCGTTAGCGATACGTTCCTGCTCTTGCATAGCCAAGGCTGAAGTCTGTTGAACACCGCGTTGTTATTGAAGTGGTGCCGTGGGAGGAAGCAGTTTGACGAACCAAGAGTAATGCTTGAAGGACTGGCCTCATGATTTGCATGCATATAGGTGCGCAGATGCCATATACAACTCCAAGATCGCCGATGGACGGTAGGACTTTGCCAGCATAATCCTTGAGCGGGATGACCGACGGGGACGTCAGTAGCTCCAGATATTGCAACAAGACGCCGTGAGTCTGAGCGCGGAATTTAACTATATGCCTTTCGAGAACCAGTAAATGGACGGACCGTATCGTATAAACTTGCCAGAGACTTGATATGGGTATCTGGGGCTTTGAACACACAGGCTTGTCGTTGTTGGGCGACCTGAATGAGCAGGTTGAGCGCCAGGGACGACTCTAATAAGGCCCTCCCGAGCCTTTGAGGTCCTTTGAGTACGGCATCCCCAGGATCCAAACGCGCTCCGCGAGTGACAGACGCCACGGATTCTATTCGAAGTACAGGTCCACCTGCCATGGCGCCCACTTGGGAGTCAGATAGACTAGGCAAGGGTTCGATACCAGCCATCTTCCAGATCAATTCTCGTAGCACCACCAGCTCTGTGGTCTGTCCGTTATGGAGCTGATGCACGACATACGTAAGGACTGGAGTCAAATCAGCGCTGTACCGTCTGAACAGCATGCCAGTGAAAGAGGCAAGGCCTGAATAATCATGTCAGGGAAGTATAGATGGAGATGGCAAAAGAAATCGTACTCTGTAACCAATCTGCCGTATTGACACCGTCGTCCTTCAGACGCTGTTTGTGCGGGTTGGAGAGGGCGTCGAGAATGACGTAAACTAGAACGTCGAAGCCCATATTCGTAACATAACGAAGCGCTTGAATGACAACATTCGCCAGATTATCGTATGCCATGATTTGATGCACCGCGTTGGCGAAAAAGATGCAGGGATTTGAGTGGGCCAATTTGGCGACAGTGCCAGACAAGGAATTTATGGTGTTGTGAGATAGACGCCGAAGAATTCCTTTAGATTCTCTGTCGGTTTGGACGAAGCGAATTTCTAGCTCCGGATGCGATTTGTAGATATGTGTTTTCCATTCGCCGTAGAGCCGCCAACGGGACGTGGTTGAATACTGTCGGATGATGTTCCAGACTTCAACGGTGCAAACTGCGTTTCCCCGAATTAGAGGAAGAGCGGAGAGGAGGTATACGCGCAGGACTCGGAACCAGAAAAGACGGATGGGGTTCCCGGGATCAGGTTCGCCAGATGGTCTTTTAGTTGTAGGGTCGATGGGCATCTGCACAAGGATCGTTAGAAAGGCATATTTGACAGAATGGGTTGCAAATTACTGTTGATTGAAGGTGAATACGTCCAAGTCGC
Source organism: Lyophyllum atratum (assembly GCA_014905825.1). Taxonomy (NCBI): domain Eukaryota; kingdom Fungi; phylum Basidiomycota; class Agaricomycetes; order Agaricales; family Lyophyllaceae; genus Lyophyllum; species Lyophyllum atratum. The sequence continues at coordinate 990,855 of JACGCN010000002.1, read as the reverse complement.
AAGAATTTCGTCAACCACAAAGGATCACGGGACACGTGAACGCCGATGAACTTCATGAGAGGTTCTATGACATCTTCCAAGTCACTCAACGAGGTGCAAATCGGAACTTGTTGAACCCAGTCGGGGAAGAAGAAGACAAACTCCGTTGTATATGTGCTGGGAGGCGTAGGGGCCCAAAGGGTGAGAAGGGGTTTCCGAGTGGGAGGAACCAGTACCCCCGATGTCCCATACCGCGGGCGGGGTTGGGTGAAGCTAGGATTCCGCTCCTTCGTGACCAGTAATGATTCGTAGAGCGGTGCAAGTGAAACTTTCACAACCCGAATCATGAGATCAGCAACCTCAGGCCTTGCGTCAACCAAAAACGGGAATTTGGAAAGGATTGCCACAGCAGGTTTCAAAGCCCCAACAGCAAGGAGAGCAGTCAAGAGTCCAATTTTCTGATTGGTGTCTTTGGGCTCAGGAGCCTTTTTCACCTCGACAGGCGTCGCAGCTTTGGCTCTTGACTGTGATGACGGCGCAGACTCTAGAGGCGCAGCCATTGCGAGTTGGCTGACCTTCGCACCTGCTATCCTGGACTTGATGCTGTCGCGATACTCCTGCTGAACGCTTTCCATTGCGATATCCTCGGGCAGGATCTAAATAAACGGTTATGCATCCAGAATTAATCGAGGCAGAAAATCAGACTTACGTGTGGATACAAATCCTCGAGCGTGATGAAACCTTCACGAATCAAGACTGCAGCCGAAAGATATAAACTCTTTGGTGTCGCTTCAGCTACGTCTGGGGACTACAATAGATTAGAGAAGCTTCCGCGGACGGACAGGGAGAGAAATACCTGGTAGTAGACAAATTTAAATCCTAGGACCTGAGCCAAAACACGTGGATTCCCTTCACTCGGAGCTAACTCTATTTCATGCTTCTTCGGATCGGCGAGCGTCAAAACTTCGTCCAAGGTCTTGCCTCTGAACGAACCAGGTGGAAGAGTGGCGTCCATGGCACCTGCGTCTGGACGACGATAGGATCCCGCCCAGGGAGAAAACGATAGAAGGGCGATGAAGAAAGTGTAGTGGGTTGCCAGATGCACCGTAAATATGTCCAGAATGATGTCCAGCGCCCTGTTTGGATCCAAATCGAAGTATCCAATGAGACTAATGACCTTCTCCCAGACCGGACGAGCACGTTCTTCAATCGAGGTGTACGACTCTGTCGGACGACCAGTAACAGGTGAATGAGCGGGGCCAAGGTTGCTTGTTAGCTCGGTAGTGAGTTTGCTGTAGCCTTCAGACTGCTCGCGGAGGAGGTTGAACTTGTTCTGTTTGTAGCTTCAGGGACTTGTAAGTATATGTGCAGGATGTGTTAGAGAGAAGCGGCGTACAATAGCCCAGTTCGCATTCTAACCTCCTTCTTTTCCATCGAAACCTTGTCCGGAATCAAGCCAACGCTTGCTATTATAGCCGAGTCTAGACGCTCACGACAGAGGTGAGGGTTGATTATTCCTAAGTCCTAAAAGATGATTCGCGTTAGACAGGTGGAATAGCAGTGGAAATGTACACGTACGAGGAACTTCTTCACGATGACCTGAAGAGTTTCCTTGTCCTTCTCCGCAGTCTGCTCTGCTTTCTTAGCCTTTGAGACGAGGGAAGATACGTTGCCGTTCGCATCTTGCTTGCCGCATGTCGCCAGTGTAATTTTGGCATCACCCAAAACTTCATCTAGCTCCGCGTCGACAGACCAGATCATATCCACAAGAGTCTCACCGAATATGACCACATTGGATGAGGCCGTTGGTGAGTCTGACGAAGACGACGGAAGGCTATCGACCACCGACTGCACGAATTCGACAAATGCGGTGGGCGAAAGGGAGTGTTTCGGCGACCAGGTTTGGAGGACCGAGCAGAGTAGAGTGTGATACACGGTGGTTAGTGTATCCATGCAGCTTGGATCGGATGGGTTGCAGTGTGGTGCAAAGAGAGAAGTGCGACTACGCCACCTCCAGTCAACTCGTGTGCAGACCAAAATAAAATAATAGTAAGCGCACCATTCGGATTCGCCACCCCTTGACCATGAAGACAAATATCCCCTGACGTTATTCACGACGTCCATTGCCCTTCCTTCTCCCCGATACAGCAGAAGCTAGAAGAAATGACCGGGTAGATGAGTGTAGCGTTGGACCTTGTCACTCTCCAACAAGGAAAGTTGTGGCAGCTTGTTTCCTGGTGTTTGTCAGCGCCTTCGATTGTAAGCGGTTATGTCATCAGACGTCCTCCGGTGACCTTCTTCTTGAAGGGGACAACTGACCGCGGACTGACCGCATCTTGGTGCCGGTGAGTCGTAGACTGTCGTAAAGAAATTCAGGAACAGAGGACTTACATGCCATTGATTCTCTACCATCCGCGTGAAAACATACCTTTTGCCGGCTCCACTTTTCCTGCTACAACGGGTAGCGCTCCGCGCCCAGACGTCTTTCAATCTACGCAAGTGTCATTGGCGTCCGTGTGTATTCTCCCTTCGCTTCTTTCCGAAGGCTTCAACCAAAAAATGGCGTCTGCCAAGTTTCAGAAGCCATCAGCATCAGCAACAGCATATGGACGTCTTTCACTCATGTAACTTATAAATACTGCCGTGCAGGACATCGAATTGTCCCCTCCTTTCCCCTCCCTCGAGCGAAATGGTTCCCTGGATCAATGGGCTGCTACTTGCTTCTGGTGCTCTGGCCTCGATTCAGGATGGTCTCAGCAACGCTACCGTTGCAAATGTTCGCGCAAGGCTGATCGAAAGCGCACGTGCGAGGTAACTGCTTCAATCTCTGGTGACGCTGAAAGAAATGTAACGGGCTTTGCACTGTAGCTGGGAGTTGGGAACTGCTGCCGAGGCACTCACAGAACAATCCTGGCCTGCTCTATCGGTCTTTGAGCCTACTGCTTTCCCTCCTCCTGCTCATCTGGACGCGTCCCTCAATGCCTCCGATGTATTGCAAATCGCTGTCAAGTACGTCGACAAAGACAACATGCTTGGATTCATTTTCAACGGCTATGTTTCTAGAACAGTCTCGAAAAAACCCGCGGATTCCCTTCCTTTGATAGCAAACCAAGGATCTGCCGCCGACCCTGCAAGTTCGTGACCCTCTTACATTTTTGCAATGGAATGGCTGATAGATGATTGTCCTATCAAGGCATCGGTGTGGCCGTTCTCTTGGCGAACTGGACTCGTCCTGATCTCACTTCGACGATCTTTGCAAAGGCTGCAAATGGGCAGCTTGAACACCTTCTTAACCATGTCCCCCGATCGGCCGAAGGAGCAATCTCTCACCGACAGGACGAGGTTCAATTATGGTACGTTAGAATGTTCCTTGTGTTCCTGGTAAATTTCTTCGACGTTCAATCGTTCTGCCTGCAGGGCTGACTTTGTCTACATGGTGCCACCGTTCATTGCCTATTTCGGCGCTCTGCAAGGGGGTAGTCGCGGGCGCGCGTTGCTGCAGGTTGCCTATGACCAGTGCCGCCTTTACCGTAATGCCTTGAGAGACAGCTCGGGTCTATGGCGCCATATTACACTTGGGGCGTATCAGGACGATGCGCACTGGGGCACAGGTGTGTTGACAAAATGACGTAGGGCTTCTCCGAGATAACATCCCCTTCCAGGTAACGCATGGGCGGCCGCGGGGATGCTTCGCGTTCTTCAAACTCTCAATCACTCCTCTGACGCACACCTTTTCGCCAAGCAACAAGCAAATCTCACGGAGTGGATCCAGGAGATATCCACTACCGCATGGTCCTTCCAGGTAAGCGAATTCGCGATGCTCATGACACAAAATCAAGATTGATGTCGTATATTCTAGAAACGCAATGGCGGTCTTTTCAACGTCATCGACTCACCGACATCGTTCACAGATACCTCTTCCACCGCGTTATTGGCGTCAGTGACGTACCGTATGGCGACCTTTACCAATGATACCACGTTGATCCCTGCGGCCAACAAGGCTCTCGCATTCATCAAGACGAACATCGATGACCAAGGATGGCTCCAGGGTACCGTCGACCCATACACCTTCAAGACACCTAGTGCACCCGATGCTCATAGCCCCGAGGGCCAAGCATTTGTGCTCCTGCTCCATGCGGCACAGTCTGCCTGGCGAAAATCCATTCCATCTCCAAATGAAGCAATTGGTCGCTACACCAAAGATCATGCCTCAGTGATTCTTCCGTAGTAGATTGTAAATTGTATAGTAATTTTGCCGGTGTTGAAACGATAGCGGAGCTCGCCAAAGGCTGCGGGGACCGCATTAGATTCCCATAGTGGGGGCAGAGGCGTCCACAATAAAATCCTATTTTTCGAACGCCTTGAGAAAGGGAGCTGAGGGACAAACATCAAACCTCACCTCAGGGGCGGGCGATCTTCGTCGACCTTGAGTGTTTCACTCTCAGTAACATAAAATTTGCGGAACAAGACCTTGCAGCTGAGCGGTGACTGATTCTGAATAGTCTAGTTCGCTCAGCTTCAGCGTTTCGATACGGGAATGAGTTTGAATGCGTGAGGTCAGGTAAGTCACCAGTTGTGCGAGCGCCCTCGAGCCATACCATTGTAGTGAGAACACTGGACTCGCGAAAGCGATGGTCTGAAGGCGAGGATATATGTCCAGAACCTCTGGTTTGACGATGGATGCAAGCCATTCTATGGCTGATTCTTGATCAAAAATTATTGTCCGCAATTCCTTGAGACGTGCGCTTCCCTGTTTCACTATTCTTAGGTCTGGTCCTCTGACGTCGAGAACGTGGAGGTAATCCCCGATTGGTGGATGTGCTAGGAAAGCTGCTACGATCCGTGAGACCATAGGAAAGAGGGTGTTGGTAAACCGAACATTCAAACATCGGTTTGCCCCGGAGACATGGTCCTGCAGTCGTCCTATTCTCAGAAAGGATTGCATTTTTTCTATGGCCAGCGAGCGCGTGGGTGCAGTAGCTTCGGTGAAATACCGAAGGATGGAGGAAATCATGAAGCTAAGGCCCTCGGATGTCGAGACCCGACGTAACGAAAAGGCTAGGTGCATGTCAGGGCTTGAAGGAAGGTGAAGTTTCCGAAGGAAGATAGTGGGAAAATCTGTAACAGTCAGCGTCACCAAACGCGGCAATGTCACGGGCACCATTATCTCAACCTGGACCTCGGAAAGAGGGGCCATCAAGGTGATGTTGGTGATAAAGAGCTCCATGAGGTTGTCTAGATCCCGAAGGATGGCAAGAAATTGTGCCATGTCTAGCATCAACTGAGAATCCGCCAGGCGGAGATGGGTGAGTTGATTTAAAAAAGGACTATCTCGTGGGATCTGGCAGTTTTCTAGTGAGAGACGACGCAGGCACGGGGCCGTACCAGCGAGGAACGGTTCCTGGAGGGACGGTGACGTGAACGGACGAAAGACCCGTACAGCAAAGGAGTGCAGAATAGGTGCAGGCTGTATAAGCTTCGCCCCAACAACGTTAGCGTTCGGGATGACGAGCGTCAACTCACGAATCCTAGAAAGCTCCTGTAGAACGAGTATTGCAGCGTCAACACCGTCAGAATGTAGATCAAAAAGGTCCGCTTTAACAAATAAAGGCTGGTGATGGGATCGCAAAAGCATCTCCGTGGCCCAACTTGACTCTGAAGGCGAAACCTGAGTCCAAAGATTCGGATCGTTGATGACGGTTTCGCGCCATCTACGACAGACGTGCGTGACTGCGATCCAGGCTAGAGTGTTTATTGGACTCCTGGTGACACTCATGATGGACATACGGAACGAGTCAAGACAATGCCTGACCCTGAGGGAAAAAATGTAATGAAGGATTTCGGTAGGGAGCCGCGAGATCGGTGCAAGGAGGTTGAGATGGGATTTGAGTGCGATCATAGTTTCCACCACGACTTGAAGGGGTTTTTTATGGCGGCTTGTACCCAGAAGGAAGGGCGCTTCCACACTTCTCGCCCGGTGATGCCGAGTTTGGCTCATCAGGGAGGCTCGCGTTTCATCCAGCCGTTCAAGACAGCCTTCGATTTCTTTTCGAAGGGCGGAAACTACGGCTGGGTCTCTGGATCCATGATGCTCAAGCAAGATGTGGTCTACGCGAAGTAGGAGTTTTGACAAAGACTTTGAATCCATGAGTTACGAAGTCGACAACTCACAGCAGATGGTGTTGATTAAACTCTAGTTCGTGCCCATTAAACTCCAACGCCGAAGATATTGCGTGTTCAATATATACGCAATCCTTGCGAGGCCCTGCAAGGACGAACGGGATGAATTGGGCCTGGGGTTACTGTACTGGCCTGAGTGTAGCTGGGTGTGCTGGGCTGAGTTACGAGTAGACGTTACTGACCTTGCCAAGCCTATATAGTTACGTAAGGCACCGCATTTGGAGCAAGATCGGTCTAGCTCCAAACTAGCTAGTCGAAGTTGCGTCCATTGATGCTGTCACCCGTGGAAACAGATATCAAGGCTGCCAACGGGCGGACACGTTCCGTTTCATTGAAAAGAGGAATGTGATGATGATGATGCCACCAATCCACCCACCTCAACGCGTCTAAGGTCTTCCATCCTCGGCCTCCCGCACCTGTCCTGCACTTGTATGCCCTCGAATGGCGGATTTCGGCACAAATTCAACGGCAGTGACCCGTCAAAGGACTTTTAACGGAAGGCCAGTTGATGTGGAGAAAGCCACCGCCCCCAGTCCAGGCGACAGTGGAAGAACCTCTCCTCACAACCCCGAAACTGGCCGTTCTCGTCTAACTGAGTTACAAGATCTTGAGGCTGGCTTGACTCGTTTCTGGGACAGGTTCACGAGGAAGGGGAAAAGAAAGATTGGAGTTGTACAGAGCCTGCGCGCCATTGCCTTTTCTTCGTGTACGGTTTGCCGCTCCCTGTTTCCTGCGCATAAGATGTTAACTCGTGTATCAGGGTTGAATCTGTTTGTTGTATTTATACCCCTTGCATGGATCGGGCATTTTCTAGGTCACGGTGAGGTATTCCCTCCTACCCTAACTTTTACGTGTAAGCCGTGATTTGGAACATGCACACCGTAACCAAACTGATAACATTTGCATTTTGTCAAGTTTGTTTTCTGGCCCTCGTTCCCCTGGAATGGTTGTTCGACTGGGGTGGCGAACAGATGGCCTTGTATCTAGGAACACAGCTTGGTGATCTTCTTGTGGTCACTCTGAATAAGTGCGTCACGCTTATAAGAAGGCTTGCTCTTCTAACGCGTACCAATATAGTGTCGTCGAGGCTACCTTGTCGATAATACTTCTCACGAAATGCGAGTAAGTCAGATTATTTCGTCTATTGGTATGATGACTCACCTGTGGGGAAGATTAAAACTGTTGCAGGCCACTGTCGTCGGTATGTCCTATCCGGGTACAATACGAGTCAAGCTCATCTGTATATGCGCCCATTAGGTGTGGTTATCCTCCATCTCCTCCTTATACCTGGAGCCGCTTTCGTCACAGGAGGCGCGATGATCATGCACCAAGATCTACATCCACATTTGGTCCAATTGAATCATACTTTACTCATGATAGGGTGTGTAAAGACCGGTTGGCGCTCGGGCTATCTCAGCTGATGACAATTCGAAGTGTTTTGAGCCTTCTCCTTCCTGCCGCATTCTTTGCCGCGCTTGATCGTGGGGTTGGAAGGCAACTGACGGAGCAGGTCTCAGTTGGCCTCATCGTCAGTGACGAGACACGTCACATCTTCCTTGTCATGAGTCGCGGCTTAGCTGTCATTCTGCTAGTGGTGTAAGTGTTGATCTATTCAAAACTGCAAATTATTGACCGGTTATGATTCAAAGTTACATATGCTCTCGTATCTTCCTCCATAATCCCCCAGGTGACGGGAATGCCCTCCTTCTCGACTCCGCAGCTCCGGCTGCAATGAAAGAAGAAGAAAAGGAGTTGGATACCAAGGAACCGAAAGCAAACCAATATGTCCTAATCGTTGTCCTCACCATCAGTATCGCCATCATGGCTGCCACCACTGAATGGGTGGGTACCTTCTCCGCACAGCCTAATTACATCTCAATGTCATTATTGTTAGCTGGTTGAAAGTATCGAGTTCGTCCGTGAGATTGGGAAAATTGAAGAAGAGTACGCCCCTTCTCCATCTCAATCTTGATCTCTCTCTAACTTTTGTTAGGTGGTTTGGCATGTTCCTGCTTCCAATCGTGTCATGGGCCGCAAATGGCTTCGTTGCAATCGTTTATTTCATCCGTTATATGTTCAAGCACTTTTTCAAGGAGCCGGCGCCCCCTCCAGAATTAGCCAAGGCTCGAGCAATTGATCTTAGTATTCAATTCACACTCTTTTGGATGCCTTTTCTCGTCATGCTTGGATGGTGGATCGGCAAACCCATGTCACTCCTTTTTGGTGTGTCTGTAAACTATGACTCCGTGAATAAAGCTTACACCAATACTTAGATTTCTTCGAAATTGCGGTCCTCCTAGGCGCTTGTTTCATTGTAAACTACGTGACTGCTGATGCAAAGACCAACTGGGCTGAAGGGTTTGCCATGGTGTCCTTCTATTGTATGATCGTAGGTGGACATGCCCTCGATTCGCGTCATTCTTTAATATCAGCGATCAACAGTCACTCTGTGCATGGTTCTACCCTGGCCAACCAGAGATCAAGCTTTTGCTTGGTATTGAACACGAACTTTCGCTCCCCCATTGCGGAAGCGTGGCAGAGGCTTTGACAGCTTTTGTTGCTGAGGCTGCGAAAGGTGCTGGAGGTCATGAGTAATTTAATAGAACACTGACAACACTTCTCTGTCTGTGTCAATTCCACGCCTAATTATTACCCTTTACTGCCTCACAATACCACCTTCCAAGGTATCTACGATACCCGTTCGCTCAAGTAATGCATATTTGTCTCGTTGAGTCTAAACTCGATATCTCGTCCCTGGTAACCAGTGCTATTTTAGGATGACAGAAGTGCTGTGAGGCAGTGCGCAACTATTGATGGCGGTGAAGCATGCCGCAGATATAGCCGATCCTACTTAAACTGCCGTTTTCGAAGGGAACAATTTCAAGGAGCTGGCTCTCTTTCCCCGATCTTTTAGGCAGAGTTTGAGCTGGTCTCACTCATCAACAACGCAAACACCACTAAAAATATGGAAAGAGATGGAAACCGCCATCGCCAACGCGCCTTGGAATCATTAACACGTCACACGAGCCGACCACGCTCTTCAATCGGAACCATCGGTCATAGTGTGCTGGACTCAGGCCATAGCATCTGGAGCGACGATGCTATAAGCACGCGGCATGTCACCATCCCTGGCGGGATTGACTCGAGATTCAACCATGTCGATCTGGGCCCTCCAGTCCGCACACCCTCCATGCCATCCATGCCAACACCCACGCGGCCTTTCTCGGTCAGTCTTATGAGGCCCAATAATCAAGGTGTCGAAGTTCTCTGGAGCGCCCGGGAAGCGGATGCCGAAAGTCAGTTTTCGTCAGATACTGTGACAGAAGAACCGGAGGGGAGGTTGGCCAGGATATCGAGAGTGTTCACGAAGCCCCTTACTGCGTGGGAGAGACTGAAGGGGGAGGGCAAGACCAGTGTAGGCTGGGGAGCTAGTATGAGAGCATTTGTTAGATTCTCGTGTAAGTCTGCGCTACTTCATAAATTGGTGATGGGGAATGACCTTGAAGGAATGTCCAGGGCTCAACGTCCTCCTCATCTTCGTACCAATTGCATGGGCAGTCCAACATTCAAACGTCTCTCATGTCGCCAAGTTTATGTGTATGCTCTACATCTTGATTCCTGGAGGAGGCCAATCTTGACACTTCAGTTCACAGTGTGCTTCGTTGCAATCATGCCTCTCAGCAAGATCCTCGACTATGGGGGCGAACAGTTGGCGATGTACTGCGGAAGGGCTTTGGGTGATCTCATCATTATCACATTAAACAAGTTCGTTATCCTACCCGACTGGTTCGAGCTGCTTGTTTACGTTCCCTACAGTGCAGTCGAAACATCGTTGGCCATCGTTCTCTTGACCAAATGCGAGTGCGTGTGGATATTTCATGACGCAGCCTTTCTTTTTCGAGTTTGACCCGACATCACAGGTTGAAGCTCCTGCAATCAACAGTCACTGGTACGCTGCCAACCCGCTTCTGCCATTCTCGCAATAGCTGACCCTACCAAAGGTGTTGTCCTGCTTCGACTTCTGCTCGTTCCAGGAACTGCTTTTCTCACTGGAGGCGCTCGCGTTCTAACCCAAGACTTACATCCCCACGTGGTCTCCTTGAATAACACCCTTCTGACAATCGGGTACATATTCCATCTCCTTCCGGTCCCACCATCTCACTTATCTTTTGTCATTCCAGAGCACTAACGCTATTGCTGCCGGCAACCTTCTTCAGCGCTCTTGACCGTGCCGTTGCCCCTGGAACTATAGGTGTCGCGGCTGCAGTCAGCGACAGTGTGCGGGGCGACTTCCTGAAATTAAGCCGAGCTCTGGCAATATTCCTGCTTATTATGTGCGTGCTCAGATGGTATTTATTGATTTATCACCATATTTTTATTATCGGTTCGCTGTTCGTAGATATGTCTGCTCTAGGTTCTACTTGCATAGACCACCTGGAGACACGGACAACCTGCATGAGCATCCCAATGCGCCCGCATCCTTCAAAGCTGACATCGCAAAACTGGAGGAAGAAGAGCCGGCTGTTAATCCGTGGTTCTGTATCGTCGTACTCATTATCACTGTCGTCCTCTTAGGTGTTACGTCTGAATTTGTATGTCGTCATTGTTCCATTCCGGTTTCCACATTAACGAGCTGGAGCGATTTAGCTAGTAAGCAATGTTAAACCGATGAGGAAGTCGTCCGGCATCATGGAAGAGTAGGTCCCTTCCCGGTTGTGTACAAGTTACCCCCCTGATTGAAATTTGTTACACAGATGGTTCGGTATCTTCCTCTTACCACTGGTATCATATTCCGCGGATGGCATCCTTTCGACCGTTTACTTCGCCCGACGCCACCTCCTCAAGCGCTACCGCGGGGAACAAGCTCACATCTCTACTGAGCTCGCCCAAGGCCGCTCCATTGACCTCGGGATACAATTCATGCTATTATGGTTACCTCTGCTGGTCCTCTTCGCATGGTTCTCGCACAAACCCCTGTCCCTGCTGTTTGACATGTTCGAAGTCGCGGTCCTTCTTGGAGCTTGCTTCTTGGTCAACCACGTCACATCCGACTCCAAGACTAACTGGGCCGAGGGTCTCATGATGGTCACGTTCTACCTCACGATTGTAAGTATATTCGTGCGTTGCAAGCAGAGTACCCAGAATGACCGATTGAATTGGCAGGCAACAACAGTGTGGTTCTACCCAGGACAGACTGATGTGCAGCACATGCTTTCATGCACGACTGTGCGGGCTTCCGTGGATGCACCTCCCAAGAACTACGCGATCGCGTCGACACCGATAGGCGTCCAACCCCCTACCAGCCAACTCCAAGCACCAAGCCAGAAGGCCATGAATATCGAGGAGATCAAAACCCTTCACAAACGGTTGCAGACCCTGTTAGATATTCATAATGTGCTTGGAAAACAACAGCTGTAGATAATTAGAACCGAAACTATATCTTGGGTATTCGCTAGCATAATCTACGTGTTAAATCAGGGCTTTTTTGTTGATCTTCCACACATATCATGGTTTGAGAGTGTCACCACATACGGATCTGCCCAAAGATTCTACTCCTTGCTGAACGATCGAAGTGACAGCCGCTCTAACTTTGACTAGGTCCCGCTCTCGTATCGAAGATGGATGCTCCTCCTGTTCTAATCGATCTTTGATCCAGCCCTCTGGCCTTTGTGTGTTTATCGGCGAAGGGGGGTCCGAAGGCGTTGGACACGAAGAGCCAAATGCACCAAGAGCCTGTTGGATATCTTCGGCGGGGATGGGACTGCCAAAGGTCACGCTCAGGCGGGCGCCAGGGCAAGGAAAGTATTTGTAGGGAAAGGGCCGCCCTTCAGGCATTAGTTTGTCGAACCCAGTGAGCCAAACCGGTATCACCACAGGAGGTGTTGAAGTCTCCATGATGATGCGGCCCCTGGTGTGAAGACCGAAACTTCGTAACCAACCCGCGTGATAGAATCAATACACGTACACGCCCCATTTAAACCTGGGAAGATATCCCATACCGTTTTTGTGTTGCGGATAGTGTTCTTGCTGGGTGACCTTCCCTTCGCCATAAAGGTGGATCTAGGGAGGGAAGGTACGGTTATGGTCGTTGTGGATGTGGAAGAAAGGCGCTCCATACCCAATCACCCTGGTTGAGCTTGTGAATCGCGAGATCTACCGCGGGCTGATGGACGCCTTTACCCCGGAAGGTTTCTAATATCTGACCGAGCCTGAAGAAAGTGGCGAAGATACTTGCTATCAGAGATGAGTAAGCGTGTATCTAAGCAGGTCGTGAAAATAAGGTAAACCCACGGATTGGTGAACATGATGTCTGAAGCACCCAATGCCCATCGCGTTGTTCGCGAACTCAGATAGTAGCTGGCCGGAAGGACTCCCCAGGTAACAGGATCATCGAGGCTGAATAGAACACAGGTTTAGGCTGTGAGAACACTTCCATAAGAAGCATAGAACGTACGTCGAGATGTGATTGGAAACTATGTTTTGGTCAGCGAGGATAAACTGTTGATGAGGCAATCGGCAAGCCGACCTGTGACAACGCCCTGGCCATTGTTTCTGCAGCTGCTGGCGAGGGCATCCCTGAGGTTGTGGAAGCCGTTGACAGTGACTGAGCAGAAGCCGAAGTTGAGAGCAGCTTTACAGGTGAGGCCCACCGCTGTTACCGTTGCCCTGGTCAGCACACCGCTCATGGAAGTTCGAGACGAAATAAGGTTAGCGATCAAGATCACGGGGCGTAACGCGATCATGCTGACATAATAAATGGAAATCGTTCGGTTGGGATGCTAATAATTTCCCCCAACAAATGGGTGTACAGGTCAACTCCCTCCCCGTCAGCATTCTTTCCCTCTGTCTGGGGCAAAGCCTCGTCGCGCCTCAGCGCCGTCCGCCGCGACAATGTTGGCCCTCATGATGCTGAGCTCAATCGCTGCTCTGCTCTTCGTCTATATTTTCATGCCCGCGCTATGGCTCTCTCTCATGGCAGTGGACGAATGCCTCGATGCTCATGAGGCTGGGCTAGCTGTTGTTGCGTCGCGTAAGCTCACCCCAGACTCCCCAGAGTCGTGTTACTGATGTTTATCGGCAGGTAATCCCTTCAGGGACAATGGGCCACCCGCCAACATGGCCAAACTCATTTTACTTCGTCATAAGGTAATACCATCCTGCTGCGCATACCCCATACACCGCGCTGACTCCGCATTATGATGCCCAGATCCAGACGAACAATCGAAAACGACGCAGTTCATCACACACACGCCAGGCGTCTCGGTCCACGCCCGCGCGTTCAAAAGTTCCTTGGATGCGCTTTGGTCGACCTTTCGGCGGGAAAAGCTACCACTGAATCCCCCCACTCCGTCACACTCATCGATACCGTCCCGACCCCTGTGTTTTTACTTATCAATATACCCTTCGACATCTAGCATATTCATGGAATTTGTACCACCACCGTGCTTCACCGCCCTATCTAATCCCTACTCTCATCGCTGTTCTTTTGACTGAGGTCTTGGATACCTATGTTCAACTGCAATACTACAGGGCACATTGCGTCGTTCATGTAAAGTAGAAGAAAAAAAACATAACACCTACTCCTACATGCTTTATTTCAATTAGATAACGACCCCAAATGAAATTATTGACAAAACGCCACAACGCGTGTTGCTTTCCTCGACCACCTGCTAGTAATGCTTCCTACTTCGGTGAGAGTTATCATTCGCAGGTAAGCTGTATCTAACACAGTCTTCAAACTTCGACACCACGACCGGTTTCGTCGCGCGTTCTCCCGTCAATCTTCTTCTCCCCACCTCTGACACCGCAGGTGAATAGAATGACCTCTACTCCGAGTTTCGATTGTGTTATGCTTGGAGAACTCCGTATACCGGCCGAAGTGGACCCATAGTTGACTCTTTCACCAAGAAGCACATTTACAGTGGAAGGAAGCTTGGAATTGAACATGTCCGTCGCCCACACCGAAGTCCGCGTCGTCCTAGCCCCTTGTGGCCCCCCTCGCGCTTACGTCGGAGCCTTTGCTCGAGGAATTATCTGCTTGCCCGTTCCGCGCTAGGAACTTGTGGTCCACGCGACGGCTCTAAAGGCTTTTTGGCGTCATCTGACTGCTCATTGTCAAGTTCAAAAATCCATCATGAGGTCCGAGAACCTTCTCTCACTGGGTCTTGACCCGGCTCCGCGAATGATACATACACTCTGCGAAATGGGTGGAGGGTGGATATGGCTGCTTTGCCATATCATCAATAGCGCTAGGTATTCATGAAACTTGCGACCTCAGGCCCTTTTGCGAACAGCAAACTCCTTGGCACTCGCGCCATATGTCTTCTCGCTCGGTTCACCTCGCAAGCGTCTCTGAGCTCCTTCGTCAGTTTCCGTCGCTTGTCCATCATATATCCGCTCGCCTAGGTGAAATCTGCGCCTTTCCAGTCTCTGTCTTGTCCATGCAGGACACATGAGCTCTACGTCTTACATACAAAGTTAAACCCACTGAAAGCCGACTGTCTGATCTGCGCCTCTCCAGTCCTTGTCTTGCCCATGCAGGACACATGAGCTCTACGTCTTACATACAAAGTTAAACCCACTGAAAGCCGACTCTCTGAATCTCTCTCATCTACAATGGGTCCATGTCGAAAGTGACCTCCCCCCAGGTTGCCTCATTTACTTCTTTAGAGGTATCGAAATGTCCATATCGCCTGCAAGCAAGACTCCACTGGATATTACCGACGACGAGGTCCATCATAACAGAGATATACCGCCCGATCATCTTGTCGACATTCTCGCCAAACGATGGAAGCTCTTTCTTGCAGCGATGAAAGTCCGTCAGGATTTCGGTGAACCGCTTGCATGTATAGTCAATGGCTGCCTGACGGTCTGAGGCGGGGATGTTGGCAATGGGATCCTGCATGACGACGGTCACGTAGTTGTGGTGGGCCCCACTTTCGAAGAATTCCTTCCTGTACGAATAAAGGTCCTAGAAGGCAGGGATATCGACTGAGCCTACCCTTGAAACATTCACGGACTTACATTAGCAAGAGAAACCATATCTATCGTTTGCTCTTCCAGTTTAGCGACGCCTGGATGCGATAAAATGTCTTGTGGAATATCCAACTTCCAGATCCACCGCCCAAAATCAAGGAAAGGGCGGAGACCGATGGAGTCTCTTCGGGTTTCCATGTAGGCTTGCAAGCTGAGGTCATGATTAGGATTTTCGCGATCCAATGCCTCTTTCACGACACCCTCTGCCAAGAGGACGTTGCTTGCGATCAGATTCGGTCGGTATGCTTCATCAAAGGCGTTCAATACACGAGAAGCAAGACTATGTAAATACATCCATGAGTATCAGCAGGGAGAGATGCAAGGTGAAAGGCACAGCACTGTTTGATGGCGGAAGCAGGACCTGTTGTCTCGCTACTCAAGGTCTGTTTAAACGCCTGAACATAGATATCCGCCCATTTCTGGGCCTCGGCCGCTGTAGCAGGTGTATCGCTGATCATACCATGTCAGCGATGGACACACACCCTATTTCATGTATCCCAAGGTGTACATGCAGTACTCACGTCAGCTGCTCCAGCATCAAGAACAACATCATATATTCCAGACTAACGCGTAGGGGTCCTTGGTCTGATTCCGGGAAGACTCGAGACATGAGGAGAGGCAGTTCCGCTCGCTTCCAGGCCTGTGTTCAACAAGTTCGCACTTAGCCAGCTTGGTCGAATCCACCAAAAAGGCATACCTTTTTATGAGCATCGTTGAGAAATGGGGAGTCGTCAATCCACGCAACATATTCTGCCTCCAGGACGTCGTGATTGGGGTTATTGGGTTTGATGTACGCTTGCAAGAGGCTCAGGAGGTTTTCAACGCGGTATTGCACCATTTTGCCTCCGTGAAAGCGTTTCGTTCTCCCGGTACCGAGTTATGTTCTCATTCAAGTGATCTTGGTGACTGATCTTGCCGAGAGCTATATTTAGAATGATCTCTTCTCTGTTCCGACTCTGTTCTGCATTTCACTGCCTTTCACTGCCTTGCCTTGATCACGAAAGTCATCAAAGAACACTGGCGCGCATGTGCATCTTCAAACCTAGTCGTCAAACTGAATTGCTGCACCTATTTGTGATTCGTTTGCTTCCGGTTAAGACTAGGGACCGCTGAGAATCGTGATTCCGCTCAGCTCCATCCAGTATCTGACCACGTTGGTATCACCGCCTCATCGCTCCATGCATCATATGGAAGGGATTGGAATTTGGCAATATCGGTGGATTACCGGAGACCGGCAGGGCTTGCGGTCTCCGGTCGCCTTCACTCACGCTATCGGAGGACGGCCGTCGGCCAGCACGTTCGTTGTTGAACCATTCTTCATCTCGATAATTGCACCGCATCGCTTATCAGGACGCGCTCATGGTCGGATACCACATCTTCCGAATGATGGCTAGGTAGCTTCCACTGTGACTCAACGTTACAACACGCACCATGCACATGATACGCTCGTCCAGTATTCTTCAGAATCTTCTCACCGCCCGTCATAGCCGTCAAACCACGCTGAGCGCTGGGTGAACATTGCCAAAACAGGAGCAGTCAGTCCCCCGTTTCCTGCACTTATACCAGGAACGCTTCGCAATCTCTCCGGAACCCAACGAAAGGCCCTGCTGGTAGCCAATGTCGACGTCGCAGGCCGACAAGGCTGCCCAGATTGTTACCCTCGTCAAGCAAGTCTTCGGCACATCTTTCATCGGATTCACGATCGCAACCACGTGAGTTTACGTCGTGAATTCCGTGGCCGAGGCTCCCTCGAATTTCAATTTGCACTAGATTGTATGGAATAACTTGCTTGCAAACGTACATTTATTATCGAAACTATCCTAAAGACCATCGACTGCTCAAAGCGACAGTGAGTGCTCTCCACATGCTTGCTTTTTGTTTTGCTCAAAGCCGTTGTGACCCATTAGGTCGCGCTGCTATGGTTGGTGCTCTGTCATGCGCGCTCTGTCTATGCGATTGACCCGATCTGTTCATCAAAGGGTCCTCGACTCTCTGACAACCATATTCGTGGCGCACTCACTATACACATTTTTCGTGTTGAACTTCGCCAAGCCCCCACAAGTCAATTTGATAATTCCATGGTACCTCCCGCTTACCTCTTCATTATATTTGCCTCGATTGCTGACCGGCGATGTACAGGAGTTTCACGGTAGGGGCCTCAGACACTTGCCCTTGTTAGTAAATCTGATCCCTCTTCGAAGGCAGAGAAATTGCTTGTGGTATGTTTCAAAATCATCTCTATCTTCTTTGCTGGTTTTTGATGACGTTTTCAGACTATAATCACCTTCGTCGCTCAAGTGTACGTTTCATCGATTCAGTGTTCAACCTGTTGATGGATATCAACGAGTTCTACAGCTTCTACGCCCGAACGATCTGGAGAGGTAGGCATTCTATTACCAATGAGATGGTACTATCCGGACTGACTCACGATATTTGTCTGGCAGTGAGCTCTAATAAATCTGTTCCTATTATAATCGTATGTATCGCGGCTCACTGTCACTCGGAAACCATTGATCAAGTGAAATTAGCTTCTGCTTGCTCTCGTCACGCTGGGTACGTACTGTTGATGGTCTGTTATATCCGCAATGCTTTTGACATTGCTGATTTTTAGCTCTCGGACTTGGTAAGACCTTTGGTCAACGTAGAGAAAAATGGACACGTTTGCTAAGTTCACCTCTCGGAAGTGACAACCGAACATCTGTATGACAATTCTAGCTCATGTCGACTCGGCATCGGTTTCCCTAAATAATTTCTAGGTTCCGGAATCCATTAGCGACATCGATCTCGGAAAAGAAATTCACCGTTAGTGCAGTGATATTGAGTCTCCAGAATCAACTGACGGTCGCTTCTAGATCATCAGTGGTCTTGTACAAGGCCTTGCATCCTTAGATGATATCTTGATCACGGTTGCCCTATGTTTCTTCCTGCACGCAAGACGTGTTGTAGGATTCAATTCTCAAAACAGGACTGAAGCGATTATCGATAGCTTAATGCTATACGCCGTCAGTCGGGGTGAGTCTTTATGTATCTGCTTATATATCACATTAATGTTACTTCGGCAGGCATTCTCACTGCGTACGTTCCTCCACCCGATGGGACTACACCCCACTTTAAGTATTTTTCTTCTAGCGTTACTCAGTTTTTATTCTTGGTCTTGGTGTGTCCCCTTCATGTAAGATATAGAAGCAGGATTACTGACGGCTGACCCTAGAATGTTGCACTCCCGCATGATACGTTTTGGCAACCGTTTCACCAGGCCGTTGGTAAACGTGCGTGCTACCACCTTTATGAAAGATATCACTTAATTGATTAATTTACGGTCTCCCTAGTCTATGTCAACTCGGTGTTAGCGACGTGAGTTGAAACGAGCTATTCCTTATTGGTCTTGATAGTGGTGCTAATCGATGGTCCACCTGAATCCGCATTCTTTTCTATCAAGTCTGAACGTTCGGAATACGTTCCAGGAGCCATCGGAGGTTACGCTCGGGGTCATCCAGTTCGACGGTGGCGTCAGCGGCACCCGCACAGAACACGACGCCTCACGACACGCTGCAGAGGTCCGTTTGCCCCAGTGCGCTGACTACTGCATGTATCTAACTTGTATACCAACTAGTCCCATGACGTCAAATTGGGATTGACCCCACATGGTTCGTCCACGACAACTGCATATAGCAGCGCATTTGGTACAAGCACCGGCCAGCGGTCAATGAAGCCGGAAGACGTCCCAATGTCGAAAGCATGAACTGCCCGAATTTCCCCTCTCCAGACTTGGGTATAGGCTAGGCGTTGCTATCGCACTTCCACTTCATGAGGATCACCATTCACGCCTATATGCATCCATTGCATACTCATTATCTTCTACCGATGTAAGGTGGAATGTTTGATTTGATACCTGACTACATGGCTTTAAATAGCGTAATTTACAAGAATAAATATGTCGAAACTTCAGAGATATGGATACCAGTAACAAGCGATTAGCCCATCACTCATCCGAAACGCATATTCCGCCTCTCGATTGCCACGTTCGCAAGTAAACTTGGTTGAGCTTTCACAGGCCGTCGTGGCTCCGAAGGTTTGCTTGATGCACTTGACGCAGAACTCGCTGCTGAGTTGCTGCGCAAAGAGCCTCCGCCAGACTTGGCCTTGTGTCCTGTGACCGCAGCACCGCCGACGTTGCGCCCTGTTCCATTATGGCGCGACCTTCCCTCGCCTTTGGCCCATGACTGCATACGACTCATGCTCCCTTCTGCGATGACTTGTTTGGGCGGAGCCATCTGTGAAGCCCAAGGGGGTGAGATCGTTAGTTTTAGGCTGTAAGGTTTGGTATTATAATGACCGACGAACCTCGAAACCCACATCAAAGTCAGCCTGATCCAGTCCTCTGCGCCGTGCCGCCGGCCGCTTCCTTACGTTCAAGTCGACAGACTTTACGTGGAGGTTCTCTTCGTCTGAGTATTTCTCGTCCGTCCATGACACATCATGAGGATCAAGATACTCCTCATCCTAACATAAACTATCAATACATCGAAAATGAGGATAAGTTTCCGAATAACATACGTCATCCCGTTGTTCTTGTGCATATTCCCTTGCAAGCCTAGCAACCTCTGCAGTTGTGATGGCTTCGCGTGGTTCCTCTTCTTCGTTATCCTCCTCCTGGTTGGTCATGACGATATCGCGCGGTTGAGGATCTTGGAGATATGTGAAGTCCTCGTTGCCGGCGATCAGATCACCTTCATAGACATTATAAAATGACTTGGTCTCTTCGTGCTCTCCTGCGGATATGATCAGTGGTAAGCTTCGAATGGACATCGGGAACAGTACTAACCAAGCTCTTTGATGTTATCTCTGTCGATCTTCTGTTTCTTGTGCATGCCCCGGCGGATTCTGCGATTCGCCTCATCTTCGTCGCTATCGTCGTCACTATCCTCCATGCCGAACCCCCGGTTACGTCGCCTCTTGCGCAACTGTCCCTGTACCGCAGCCTGATGAAGTTTCTCCAGCTCGAGATCATCAAGGTCTTCTTGTTCCCTAGAACGAGTTTAGCTGTCATGTCATCTACAGCATGTAAGCAGGACCTACTTGTATTTTTCCATAACGAGCTGAGCAGCGACCGTCTCCTCGTCCATTTCTTTATCATCAACTAACGTTTCGAGTGTCTTATCCAAGTCCTCCCCATCCTCCTCGTTTTCCCTGTTTTTCATTCCAGGGCCAAATCCAAACATCTCATCGTCATCCGACTCTTGGGCTTCTTGTTCAATAAACTCCGATCTCCCAAGCTTGGGTTTGTCGGTCCGAGCTTTAGCAGGACGCTTCATCACATCGAACGCGTTGGTCAGCCGCTTGGGCGCGCTCGGGCCCTGGAGATGGACTTGGATGGTAGCCAGTGTCAAGCAGGGGTGAGGTAGGTGTCGTTGCACGTTTGCGTAAACGATTGAGTGGCGCAGGAGAATCAAATTCGACGTCATCGGCAAGGGAGATAGTGCGAAGAGGGCGACGGTCGGAGGATTGAGGTTCAGAAGATCGATTGAACGCGATACCTTGCGTGGGCGACGGAGGTCGATAGACTTCTGGGCTTGCTACATCTGGCCTGGTTTGGGTAAGGAAACTACCAAAAGGAGGACAAATTTAGAGCGGACAGTTGAACTTGATACAAGAAAAACGAACCCATGATCGTTAACATAGAGCTCTGAGCCTTTCTGCGGTTTCTTGTTCGCAGCTTCCAACACGTATTCCTGCTCCTTCTCGAAGATCTGATCTGCCTTACGAAGCAAGTTTCCGCTGACATGGAAAGCGGGCTGCAAAGCAACATCCTGAGTCAGGCCAAGGTCACCAGCAAAACTGGTCCGGCTGAGCTTATTATGAGGTGAGGGCTGGTGGGAGGACATCTTTAGTCAGGAATTTGCGTTATGACCGACAGTGAAATAGCCTACCTCATCCGAGAATGACACCGACAGACCACCCAGTGGCCGTTTCGATGGCTCTCCTTTCGGCTTTTCCGTGCCAGACTCAAATAGATCCGAGAAGCTGGGCTCTAGCGCTGCAGGACCTGGTGCAAGTGTAGGCTCATCTTCGGAGAACTTGGAAAACAGACTTTGGGCGCCAATGAACGGGGCGAGCGAGAGGGGTATGGTTGAAGGGAAGGGCGCCGCGGGCGATGTCTGCTTCAGTCTGGCCTCAAATGAGGTGGGAAATTTGGTTGACCTCGATGGAGAGGCGAATAGGTCATCATCGTCCATCAGGTTCTTGAAGGGGCTCCTGCTCTCATTATTACCATTACCAGGACTGTCGTTGTCTGTGTCAGCAGATATCCCAGGAGACATCGACAATCCTCTCAAGGGTAAACTTTCCAGGTCGAACAAGGAGCTCTTTCTTGTCCCGAGGGGAGGTTTTGTACCGGCTACCCTGTGTCGAACAACAGCCTTATTTTCCTTGTCCTCCCCACGATCCCACATACGCGAGTTTTCATTCTCCTTATCGCCCTCGTCCTCGGTTGGGTCATCCATGGAAGATAGAGACCCTCGGTGCGATAATATAGGCTTCGAGCAAGGGAGGGAGATAAGCGTTTTCGTCGTGGCCAACTTGTGCTGCAAGCGGACTAGTTGGGAAACGGCCCTGTCCAGCGGTGGAGCTGGTGCTCGCAGGAGCGCATATTTTCGTCGTCATCTCCCACCTTCGGAATCGGACACGACAATGTGCTTGTTCTTGGAGCGACGACTAGGCAATTTTACAGGCACTAAGTGCTCATCGTCCGTCCGTGGGGTGGAATCCTCCTCGTGAACCATGGTGATGTCCGCGTCGTCGTATTCAATCTGGTTATCGCCTCCTTCGTCATCTTCATCGCCGCTGTCGACTGGCTGAGGAGAAGGGCTCGCCGATCCTCTCTCTTCAATATCCTGACCTGGTTCCCAATCTTCGTCACTTCCATCATTCTCGTCCAGATCAACATCCATTCCAATGTATCTGCCTTCTGGTAATTTGAGGCCTTCTCCGCGTAGACCCTGCTCGCCTCTTGTACAGACGACGATCCTCCCTCTTCTCCGCTTCTGATCTTACCACCGCGTCGTTCCCACTCATCCACCTTTCCTCGTGTGACCTGCTGATTCTGGTGGTCGACTGCGAGAACTATGAGCTTATTGAGCCCGCCTGGAGTCAAGTGACCTTCATCCTTCTTTCCCTTCCGCGGTCCCGTACCCTTGAGTAACTGCATGACGCTGACTGTCCCCTGGGTCTCCATTGCTTTCTGTTTCGCGGGACCGAAACCCCCAAGATTGAGTTGCCTTTTACGACCCTCCGACATCTGCTTTTTCCGCCCAGACTTTCGTTCTGCATTTTCTTCCTTGATCACCATCTGCATGTCAGCAGCTGGACAATTTCGAGACCATCGTCGTCGTCGCTGTCAGAGGTTGGTGCTTTAGCCTTCTGAGCTAGTGCAAGCCGCATTTTAGTCTCCTGAAGCCTCTCGTGGTCTTGCTTCTGCCTCTCCTGCGCGAGGAGCACACCCTACTTCCGGAAGCTCCGTGTCCGAGTCATCTCCAGATCGGGAAAGAGGCAATAGCCTTCAGTGGACTTTTCCGAGCTTGTTTTGGAGATGGTCGGAGTGGTGAACCATCACCTTGACGAAGAGTTGGCGGCGAAGGCGCAACATATGGATGTGCCGGGGAAGTGACAGGGTCAGAGGAGAAATCAGCAATAGGGTCTGGATCAACATCCGATTTATTAGACCTGGACTATGCTGTTAACGAAACATGACATTCGGAGACTGCGGCCTTCACGTACGATATAGTCTGGAACAGGTTCTGTATTGAATACTTGTGGGTTGCACCCTCAGGACGGGGAATCGCTATCCGTTGGTCTGAGGCAATGCGTGACCTATCACGCTGCTGTCTCTGCAAGCTCCTTCTTCGTGGGTGCCTAACAAGCACTTTCAGCCTTTTAATAACCAGAAGGCATGAGCGGGTCAAACCTTGATTTTCTGCCCTTTGCTCCGTATGTTTTTGGAAGAAACCTTCGTAGGTTTAACGGCGCTTGCAGAACCTAATGCTTCAGAAAATCGAAGCGGGGGCACATTTGGACGCGCGGCAGCTTTCTCCTTTCCTTTGCCTTTAGCATCACGTCTTGCATGTGTAGACATGTCGTCCTCAGACGTCGGTGGGGTGGGGGATGACTCGGGTTTGGGTGTTGTGATGGGGTGTGGGAATGCCGGCGAAGTAGGAGAGGAATTTTTGTTATTATCGTCCTCGTCCTCAGAGTCCTGAAGAATGCGGTTTATCCGTCGACGGCTGGGGACAGGCTTCGGAGATGGGCTTCTACCAAAGGACCTATGTGGCGGAGGTGACGAAGCGATTAGGTTGCTCGAGGGTGGACCAAAAACGTCTTCCGTCAAAGCGTCCGTGCCACCATCAACAGAAGACGTCGGGACATATAATTCTTCCGTAATAGCTGGCCTTTGAGGGGACAAAGCGGATTTATCGTCTGGTTCAATGCGTGGTGGGGGCGCGTCCCTTTCGTGCGAAACGCCCACCATGTCGACATCGAAGTCTTCCTGCTCGTCCATCTCCTTCAACTTCTTCTTCCAGTCAAATTGAAATCCGGAAGACGCGTCCTGCTCCGCGTTGTCCTCCTCCTCCTCGTTGGTATGGTCCTACATCAGAATATGAAGGTGCTGGATCCGAGCTCGGGGGTATTTCCTCGTTCAAGTCTAGTGGCCCTGTCCTGTAAATGCTACTGCGCGATCCTGAGCTTCTCGCTGAATGTATGAGGGAGGTATCAGAGTCAGTCGTCGACAGGTTCGACGTGTCGTGGCCGTCCATATGTCCGTCCAGCGCGTTTCACAACGTGCGGCGTGGCTGGGGCAGACGGGGAGAAGGTGGAGTCTAGGTACAATTGAGGAATCTTCGCATACTGGCATTTTCACGGAAAACGACGCAGGGAACGAAAGGGTGATGAGAGCGCTCGAGGACGGGAGTCACGCTAAACTATCAGTCACAACGTGACATATCGCGTTTATTGAAGTCACCTGATCCGGCGCGTCATGAGGCGAACTCTATTTAGTATTCACTGACAAAATGCAGCAGCTTCAAGAAAGTATCAAGGGGATGGCATTGCATAATGATGGGTATGGGTATGTACAAGGGATGGGAAATTAATAAGAGGAGAAGGATGTTAGGTGTACAATGATATTCGTGAGGTAGTAGCGTAAGATGTGGTTAGGATAACTCGCTTATGAAAGGTCTCCGCAGGCGAGGCAAGTAATCCAAAAATCCGGCCTCTTTTTACAGTAGGCGAGGCACGAAATCAAGGACTGAGCCGCGCCAGAACAGTGAAGACGCTGCGGCATGTGCTCGGCGATCGGATGTCTACCGCGCAGATAGCATGGGCTGCCACACTCCGTATGAAATCTCCTCTAGATGGTGGAGTTGCACACGGTCCCAAAGCAACAGGAATAATGTTCGCCTGGTGAAATGATAAGCACTCGGATGATGTCGAGATCAGCGAAACGCTCACCTGAAGATAGTGCACACATGATCTCGAAACACGCCTCGCGAGAGTCTGCAGACTAACACGCCCGTCATGCCCATCAAGAGGAATCTCGTAGGTCATCGAGCTGTAACCAGCCCACTGTTGAAGGTTCTCATTAGCGATGTTTGCAGCCTCGTGAAAGCGTAAAGAATCACCTGAACTCTCAGGAGAATCCTACTGCGACTATCCGCGTGGAAGTCATGCAGTCTATATGATTCGTTTCCCGAAAGCCGAACACGGTCCTGCGCCTCGCCAAGGTTAATTCCAGCGCTGAATGCGCCCTTTCGCTTGAATTTGATGTGAACTGAGCTAGGCCGACGGTAGGTGTCAAGTATTGCGGGCTGGCGAGAGGAGAAGGAGATAGTCGAGTGACGACGATGGCGGGGTCTCCCCATATTCATGGCCGAGTGAGGAATCATCGGAAGGTGTCCAGAAGAAAGTTGGCGGTCATCTGGATAATATCCGTCGTGCACGTCCATATCGTCATAGGCTAGACATGGAAAGATTAGATAAAAACATCAAGTACGAGCATGGCAGCGTACAAGGGCCAGTCAGTCGATGACTCATTGGAATTGTGGATGACCGTGGAGGAGGGCCGTAAATCGGATACGAAGGCTGAGGATACTGATATAATGCATTAGAAATAAATGTGGAAACTTTTTGAACGAGAAACGTACATCAGTGAATCCATGGGAGTCAGGGTAAAGCGTCTGCTGTGGATAGGACATAGGCGTAGCGCCATATCCAATAGACTGGCGACGTGATAGAGAGCGACTGAAACCGTCATACGCAGGATAGGCCATAGCAGTCATCGATGGGGTGCAAGAATGACTGAAGCAAAGGTCGAAACAGGCCCTCTCTTTATAGGTACACCAAGGTGGTTACAATGAGGTATGTCTTCGTCCCCTTAGATGCCACGCGGCCACATAGACAATAGTGATTAGATACAATGGCGGCACGAAATGAACTGGCCAGATGGCCAAAGAGGTCGAGAGGATGACTATATCATCCACCGATAGAACACGTTGTAGGCCATAAGCTGAAATGTGTACATATAAGGCAAGATTTCCGTGATTCAGGTGAGTGTCTATTCGTGTGGCACATTGTCGTCAGTAGCAAGTTCTTCGCCGTCCACCGCGCATCTTCTGAGCAGAATCCACAGGCTCGGAAATGAAAACCGTTGGGCCAGTGGCATAACTAGTAACGGCCTCGCGCGTTACACGAGAGACGCTTTGTCTGTCAAAAAGGGAATTCGCAGTCACGGATACCAGGCGGAGTGTGGTTTTGACGAAGCTGAAACACAACTTCAGTCCCCCGTTTGCTTCAGGCTCTCCTTGATTGATGATCGTGCGTTCTTTGAAGGTAAAGCGAGTCGCAAACTTTCAATGTGAGGGCTTACCGGGCTTGCTGCGTTCACATCCTCATGGCAAGCGTTGTGCTGCAAACGCGTAAACCTAACCCACGCGCCTTCACGTGCCGAGCGGAGCGTGCGGACCGGAGCTGCGAGCCCATTGCGTCACCTTTGCCAGGACCTTCGCTCTTCACGACGTTCGAGATGAACCCATCCAGGAGCGAGCTCCTTTCATCAGCGCAGCAGTTTTGTGAAGACTTCGCAAACAAGAAGGACATCACAACTCTCATTTCTCATTTCTCCACGACGCATCAAGCGACCGCGATCGAACACGGAGAGCCCGCGTTAGCGCCCTTCCTGGGAAGACCCTTCGTTGGACTCGCCGAGGTCCAGAAATACTTTGAAACAGTCGCGTCGCTTCTGTTGTATGAGAACATGAGGTTCTCTGAATTCGTGGTCGATCCAGTAACACGTAAAGTCGCGATGAAAGGCCAAGCACGGTTTACATGGATGAGCACGAAGGAGAGTTGGGACGAGACATTTGCCTACATACTCGACTTTGACGGAGAGAACAAAGTTGCTGAGTATCAAGTGTGGGCGGATTCTGGTGCAGCATATCTGGCGAGCAAGGGCAAGCTGAATGAAATCAGAAAAAAGGTATATATGTGTCGCGGACGTACGTTGTTCTTCCCCGGCTGAATCAACCTCTTTGAAGCACAGTACCTAAAAACTGCGAGTTTCAGGGAGGTCAGTCCTCTCCCGAAACTGCAAATCTGTGTGTTTTCTGCTTGAAAATGGATCCGGTTGAATTACAAGGGTCCTATAAATCCGATAATACACGTCCATCTATGATAGTTCGCAAGGATACATGTCTATGAGCACCAGGCTATGATGTGAACGGGTTACATCCACAAATCGCTGCCCTAACTGCGAAGCTTGCGACACTCCCGATGACCAGCCCACCGACGATTGAGAAGCTCGCGAGAGTGGCGGCGACATCGACGTCCTCTTTCTTGCCTTTCAGTCGGGGGTTATGCTCCAGAGATGGTGCAGACATCATGCATAAACTTGACACATAGCCATTAGACAGTCCAAATGCGAAGAGAATGAGCATGAAGAGGAGGTCCGAGTTGATGACGGGTGAGGTAGGGAGACCTGTCGACGGGCGCTGGACGTTGCACAGGAGAAAGATGGGTATAAAGAGTGTGCGGGCAAGAGAAAGCGATAAAAGCGAGTTGGCAGACCATATCAATAGGCTCGGGACGGCACATATATACCGGCCGAGGAAATCTCCAAGGTTGAAAACGAGGAAGTGTATCACGTTAAAGAGGAGAGGGTGGGTGTTGGGGTTTGTGGGTAACACCGAAGTTGTAATAGGAGGGTAGACAGCCTGTATACGAAGGTCAAATCTGTAAGGTGATCAAAGAACGACGAATAACACGTACAAGTGTGACGATAAACACATAGGCCACCGCTATCTCGAAAGTGATATTTGTTTTGGCGACGCGCAGGATGGTGGCTTTATCACTAGCAAAGTCACTCCGTCCTATGGATGTGAGTGACTGTTGCTCAGCAATGGTTCCTTCCTCGCTAACAAATTTCTGCTCCAGATGTGCCGCGAGAGTCTTGTAAGTTGGTTGCGAAACCAACATTTTGTTGGCTACAGCGCTTAGCGACGAGGAAAAACGTAGAGAGCGCGAAGAACACACGAGCAGACCCTTGTTCTGCTGAACCATCAATGGCATTGGCTGCAATAGTCTCTGGTGTCGCTCTCCAAAGAAAGAGGGAGGAGCTCAGTACCTGCACGCCACTAACGGCCTACATGCGACCGCTGCTTGACCCGCCATCACAGCCTGCATAGCCTGAGGACCAAAAAGAGAGGCAATAGCGACCACTGATGTCTGCAGATAACTCCCGAGTGCTGCTTGGGTGGCTCCATTGATCAGTACGAAGGTGAAGAAGAGGCCCGGTGCAACACGGAAAAACGTGCTGATAGTCAACAGAAGAGTAAGGGTTGATAGCAGTAGGATGCAACGATGTATTTGGCGCGAAGGGGATGTCTACGTTGTGATTAGACTATAGAACATAGGGGGTGCTGCACGATCCACTTACCCTCTTCGATACGGCTGTCGCATGCGCCAGAAAGATGAAGTTGGATGCAGTGAACGTTATCGATAGATAGGAGCTGAATGCGGACTTGAGAGGGGATCCCACAAGTCGAGAGAGGAAGAATGGTGTGGCCGTTATCATGACTTAAGGGGTGTGAGCGAAACGACTCATGCCAACAGGAGAAGGAGCGGCATACCGTTCCATGGTAGGAGTACTGAACATCCCAACACGAAATATATCCACCGAATTTGTGCATCAACCACTGCGGGTGGTGGGTCAACTGTGCTGAGAGCAAGGTCGCCAGAATCTGCCTCCTCGTCGGCTTCGAGCTCGATGTCAGAAGGAGTGACCTGATGGTTCTCGTTTGTAAACGTCTGGGGAACCGCGTGGTATAGGGCCTCTGTTGACCTTGGTGGAGACATCAAGGCAACTTGGATGGTTGGAGTCAGCCGGGGAACCGATTATTAGGTGGCAATCACCACTGCCAACGTTGAGTATTACATGTGTTTAGCTGTGACTGACTTCATTCCTGCAATCCACAGAGCCGAGGAGATAACCAACATCTCCCTGTCGCATGCACTTCTCACTCGCGGAAAGGAGCAAATAGCATGTTCATAGATATTATAAAATCGCTACCGCATATCCTTGGGCAGGACTTGATTGGGCAGGTCTTTGAGTACCAACGCAGTAAGGCGCTGCCTCTGCTTCGCCTCTTTCCTCTCTTTCCTCTTCGACTGCCTTGCCAAGGTCGTCTCATCGGTAGTCTTCTTCCATCTCTGCTTCCTGAGCGCTTCCTTCTCCTCGTCCAGCTGCTGACGCCATTTAAAGGCTGCCTCTGCCTTGGCCTCCCTGATACTACGCCCTCCCAAGTTCGAAAGTTCGCCTTGGAAGAATCGCTCCAGGCGTTGCTTCTTCTCCGCCTGCCATGCTAACCAGCGAGAGTGCTTCTTCGCGCGTGAATGAGGGTTAGCGAGCTCCCTATGAAGGTAAACTTCAACTGGTGGAGAGTCGCCGAGGGTATTTGGAAGATGAGGGTTATACAATGTGCGCAGGAATTGAGCCTCTGACGGAGGTCGAGGAATCAAACCTGTCAAAGAAGGGTTGAACTTGGGAGGTGTATAGGTGACCTTCATGACATCTTCTTTCAGCGTGTCGTGGGCCTGGGCTGGATGCAATGGAAGAAGAATAGAAGTTCAGTGTTACACGGACAGATTGGTTAAACTTACGTTCGGGCATTGTCCGCGGTGCTGCACGGGGCCATGGAATAGGTAACTTGTCGGCTTTCAGGTAGGATAGGACGGGCACCGTCTTCACTGCAAAGCGTTTCCAGTCATACCGGCCGAAAAATCGGTTCCAGAACGGAGCGGTTGTGCCAATGCGTTGTGCGAATACTCTATGTATTGAGACTCAGAATCATAAGCAGGTGGTAGTGTCATGAGGAAACTCACGGTACGACCTGAGGTTCTGGGCTCTTCTTGGTTGGAGGAATCTCATAATTACCAAGGAACAGCTGGCACCGCGAGTAGTGGTAGTTCTTGCTCGGCGGAATTTTCCCACTATCCTCCTCACCAGCCTAAAAGAACGCGACGTTCAGAGCAAGAGTAGCGTATCGTTTCAAGCCCACGCACGTTTACAACACCCTTTACGAACACTCGGTTGCTGAATCGGTTTATGCTCAGAACTTCGTGCAGGGTGTTCTTCTTGTCTCCGAGTAGACGAATCTGGTCTCCGGGGACAACATTCCAATATTTTATCCGGTCCTTGGGCCTGACAGACTTGATGAGAGGATCCCGAATGCTGGTTCGTTTCATGAACTTCTTGGGAATGGGGAGAAGATGTCGAAAGTTCTGCGTCCATGGTTTGGTGGTGGTCGCACTCAACAGCTGCCTTCTGGTGAAGGGAGTTGCGGTCACCGGCATCGTGGGCGTTCCGTCTGAGACGAAGACGAAGAGCGAAGAGTTCGACTGCAGAGCTTGAGCCAAGGTCACGGTGGACAAATTTTGGCGATCACGTGATCGATAAATATACGCGATGAAATGTGGAAGTCGCGACGCAGCACTCCAACTGCCAACTGTAACCTGCACCTATGGATCACATCATCATATTACTATTACACCACAATGACACCAATACAAAGGAGGTTAGAAAAACAAGAGCGAGTACTAAACAACCAGTTGAGAGAATAAGAAAGGATGAAAGTCCATGGCCGGGTTTCCCTAGGTTCCTGATTACCCGCCAGCCACCGCTTTAAGGCCTCCCCAAGCTGCCGACGAAGAACTCGGTTCTTCAGATTCTAAGGTCTGTGGATCAAGGTCAGATTCCTATTCGAGGAAGATAATGGGACTTGACTTACTTCAAGCAGCATTCCTAGAACGTGATCGACCTCGATGGGGGAACTCCCCCACACCCAGCACCTATGAGCCGCCGATATTCAGCCATCCTGCCACTGGTCCCAGCCTCTGCTTGGAAAGAGACTAGCTCCTCGAATGTTGTCTTCCTCCGCTTGCGAAGCTGTCCCAGCTCATTTCGCAGGGCTTCACAAGCCTCGTGTATCTCCTCTGGATCCGTTGGTATATTCGCGTGCAAAGCGATGAGGTCAGAGATGTCTTCCATCTGGGAGATTGCTTCCTTTTCCCCTGTGTCGCTTCTTGGCTCAGCCCCAGGGTCAGTCTCCGGGTCCTCGTCGACGCGGTAGGAAGCGGTCGTAGCTGTCACGATCAACTCGCCATTAGCCGCCTCCCGAAT
This sequence comes from Lyophyllum atratum, assembly GCA_014905825.1. NCBI lineage: Eukaryota > Fungi > Basidiomycota > Agaricomycetes > Agaricales > Lyophyllaceae > Lyophyllum > Lyophyllum atratum. The sequence continues at coordinate 959,936 of JACGCN010000002.1, read as the reverse complement.
TGCGGCTTCGCGCAGCTCCTCGTCCTTGACCCACTTCTCCCACCCTAGTCGATATCTCCGACCCATTTTCATGAATAGCTCATGTTCGAGATCTTGCAGAGTCTGTTTAACTTGTGGTAAACCTTCGGCTTGGGTCCTGAGTGATGCAACCTGAGCGCTGGTTGTCGAGAATCTCGCCCTGGATGTTGCCTAATAGTGCATGGGCTTGCGTTGTATCACGCTCCTTATCCTTGAGCTCCTGGTCGAAGGAGGCCGCAAGACTGTCCAGCATACTGGTTATATCGTTGACACATCTCGTGCTGGCTTTCTGAGCCGCGACCGAATGATGAAGAGGCGGTCGATCGCCATGAGCAGGTGCGAAGGAATAGTTGGACGCTGCGTTGGGTGGTGGATAGGCAACTTGGGCATTTCGGAACGACATTGAAAGTGCACGGGAGGGGGGAACAGGCGATGATCGAAAGCGCTCATCTTCGAGGATATAGTCTTCCGTACTTTTTCCATCATTGTTGACAATTTTTGGATCTGCACCATGATCGATGAGGATCTTCACCAGACGTTTACTCCTACATCTAGCTGCCATGGTGAGCGCAGTTTCTCCATCTTCGTCTTGGAAGTTAATGACATCGGCCAATTCTTTGGGATAATCTGCAAGTCTGGTGAGAACAGTCTCCATGTAGTATCGTGCCGCGTGAGATTTTCCTTTCGACATAGCGACGTCCACAATGTGATGGAAAAGGGTACGGTTATAATTGTCGATGTTGAGTGTTGAGCGATGGAGGAGCTCGTACAGCTCGGGGAATTTGCGCACGTCGTAATTGTTTGCGAACATGACACTGCGCATCAACGGCGTCTGACCAGCTTTGTTGACTTTGAAGATGTCAGCTCCAGCAGTCAATAACAGCTTGACGATACGGATGCGACCCATTGCACATGCCCAGTGCAGAGAGGTATGCCCATCATCATCAATGGCCATATTGGGATCGAAGTCAGGGTGGTGGAGTGATTAGAACTGGTGGAATTTGGTTCGTGTCCGAGATAAAATATTCAAGTATCTGGTCACCGTATGTGCGAGCGTCGCTCGCGCCATTGGCAGCGCCGCCGTCAGATGCATCATCGTACTGGTCGTCGACAGTGCGGCGATACTTGTTTCTACGGTTCTTCGTCGTGGCGACGTTGCGGTCGTCCCCGGGTCCAACAGATATATAAGAAGGCTCGGGGCTGCGAATGGGGGAAGGGGTGCGCGAGCTTGAAGATGCCTCAGAAGGCGAGGGGGTCATGGAGCCGTCCTCGGATCCCCGAGCTGAAAGGGTCTCATGGTCTGTCTCTTCATCCACTGCGCCAGGAGGCTGTCGACGAGAAGAGCGCGTGTTTACCATAGAAACACTGACAGCTGTTTCTGCCGCAGGAGCACGGCGCGCTGGCCTCGTTGTGCTTGCTACTAAATGCTTGGGCGCTAATGGAGGGCTTTTGGCTGCTGGCTGAAATTCGATGATGGGACGAAGGAGGCTATCACAGTTATACTGCTTCGCTAGACCTAGACCACGTTCGAGGGGAATCCATGTACCTGGAGACAGTGTGTTACCAGGAGTTTCCGAGATCGACGCGTCAAAGTAGCAGAAACCAACGAACCTTGGTATTTGCCATACCCTCCTTGCACCTTTTCGTGCTCGCCTTTCTGCACCTCACGCTCAAGAACGCGGGTGCGCTGGGGCTTATCAAAGCCCGCCACCTTGAGTATTTGTGTGGCATTGAGCCACGAGTCAGCGCGCCGCCGCATCACTGCTACACCCTTGCACATCCTGAGCGTGTCAATATAGTAAGTACGCGTGTATTCTCGCGTCAACAAATACGCACATCTCGTACACGGGTATACCGCTGTAGGTAGCCTGATAGAAAATGAGATCGACGGGGGCCCAGAAGTATTGAAACAAGGGAAATGACCTTGAAAATCTGCGTTTCCGGCATATTCGTGCGATAGAATGTATCTGGATCTCTCAGAGCTGTTAGCACCACGGCCTGGCTGAATGTGTTGCAGTTGTTCTGAGGAGGGCTTGCGGTCGTGATGGTGTCGCGGCAAAGACTGGGAACGCGTGAAACAACAAGGACAAATACTCGCGTTCAGTGCGCTATCAAGCCAGTTTACCGTATCATGCATCGACCTTCAACAGGTTTAGTCTAAGTTTGACGTGCCCAGAAGTCGCAGCACCAACACACGAGAGTAACAGGTATTCATAGTATACATACGTAAGTACAGAAAAGTACAGAATGTCATCAACTTTTTTAGCACACCCCAGCGAACCTTGAAGAATGGATCTGATCAGCGATTTAGGAACGCCGTTTCCTGAACATGACGGATACAGCTGGGTCTGGAACGGACGCATGGCCAAACCAGCGGTCCTGAGGTCGTCCGCCATTGTTCTCGAAAGCCACATCATAATTCAGTAACACATGAGCCAGGAAGGCTTTGAGCTCGTTGACTGCGAAGAAACGACCAGGGCTGCAGGAAGGAAATGACAAAATGCGGGGGAAAATTAGGGAAGGTCGGTAGCTCACCATGCGTGACCCCCATTTCCGAAAACAAGATAGTCCAAGCCAAGAGAGATCATCTGGTGTTTGCTGAAGCCTTCGACCTCGCTGTCTCTTAAATGGGCAAATCTAAACCCATCAAATTTCTTCGGGTCACTGTAATTTTCCTGGTCGTAATTTCTTTAGTGAGAACAAATTATTGGTACCGGCTCAGCCAGTGCATACCTCGTCGTGGTGCATTGGAAAGTTAGCAATGGCAACAATATGTCCTTTCGACCTTTCGAAATGACAGTTCCATCGGAAAACGTAAAATCTTTAATGACTTTACGTTGCATGATCACTAAATCATTAGGAGATGAGGTTGAACGGCCAAAAAAAACGGAGAAAATATTCGTACAAGCGCCATTTCCCCCCATCCTCTGTGACTCCTTGATGAAGCTGACCAGTTTACGCATTTTGTGCAGCGACACTTTCGTCAGACCCTCATCTCCCATCACTGCCTCGACCTCTTCTCGCATGCCGGGGACATGCAATGGGTAAGCTGCAAAATCGAATAAGACTTGAGTGAAAGCCTGTCGGAAGAAACTGCCAAACCATGAACATCGTGCGGGTGGCCAAGAGAATGGAGCCAGAACACGAGCTGTGAGGGGTCTATTCGTGGCGACGGCCTATCAAAAAACGCTTGGAAGACATCCTTCAATTTGAGCAAAGCAGCTGGGAACTTGCGCCATCGTGATTGAATCAGACATTGAGCTTCTTAGGAGGGGTCTGATGATGCTTTGGGTAAAGAAACCGGCCAAGACTTAGTGAATTGTGGATATTCGAGCGCCGGGCTGGAATAAGGACTTCGACTAGTGTGAGACCATGACAGTTCGGAAAGTGATCGTGACATCGACGGAAGCATTTTCGCGTTTGGGCAACAGGGCCAAATAAACATCACGTGGCTTTCCTTTTCGAACCAAGGGGGTTGGCGCAACACGCCTCTTCCGTTCTCCACTCATCCTCTGGCGTCCTGCTCCTCCCCCTCCCCCTCTACAACGTAGCAATGGCCCCCAAGTGCGAGCCATTGTGCCATTTTGGTGATAGGTAAGCCCACCGAAGCTCATCAAGCCCCAAGCCACTCTGTTGACAGGCAGATCTGTCCGCAGGCTCTACTTCACCACTTTCCCCCACCCTGCGCCACACCCTCATTCCCTCAATCTATCCGGAGAGACAGGAAATCAGCCACGCGTTCGCGCACGACCCAGAGGTGGCCCTTCCGCGTCCCCCGATGACGCGGCACTATATTATTACTTCACAATCGACGACCAGCTCCTCTATCTTTCGTTTTTCCAGGACTGGGGCCCACTGAACATTGCGATGGTCTACAAGGCATGTATCCTTATCCACGAACTTCTCGAGGTATGTCAGACTGTCCACATCCCGTAACCGCGTGCCACTCACGTGGACATTCTTATTGTGATTCCAATAGGACAAAGACCTCGCATCACATCGACTCGTTCTCTACTCATCTGATGATCCGCGCCGAAAAGCGAATGCTGCGTTGTTGATGGCCCTTTATGTTGTAAGTCAACCTCTCGAGACTCACTTATGATGCATTAAATGTTCGGCTCATTAGATGATCGTCCAACGACGTGCCCCATGGGAAGCATTCCATCCTATCGCTGAAGTTCAGTTCATGCCCTTTCGGGATGCTGGATGCGGTCCCTCCGACTTCAACCTCAACATCCAGGATTGTCTTTGGGGTATCTGGAAAGCTATGCAAAACGGTTTATTAGACATGAACGAATTCAGCGTGGAGGATTATGAGTTCTATGAAAAAGTGGAAAACGGCGACTGGAATTGGCTAACACCACACTTCATCGCCTTCGCGTCACCGGTGGACTCTAACTGGCTGAAACGGGAGAAGGAGGCAAAGGAGAACTCCAAGCCTCTAGGTTCACGGGCCCCCGCAAGCAATCCGGTCACTTTAACGTCCTCGACAGGATCCAACAATCTTGCACTACAAAGAAAGTTGCCTCAACCATTCATCAACTGTCTGGATTATTTCGAGAAGAGAAACATTAAAGTCGTCGTCCGTCTAAATACCGAACTCTATGATCGGAATACCTTTTTGGATCGCGGTATCGACCACATGGAGCTATACTTCGATGACGGGACCAATCCTACCGATGAGATTGTGAGGACATTTATAGACGTTGCCGACCGCACTATCGAAGGCGGAGGGGTGGTCGCTGTCCATGTACGTATATCTCTATATTCGTCAACCATCCGAGTTTATTCTGACGATAATGATCCGATAGTGTAAAGCCGGTCTGGGACGAACTGGTACCCTCATAGGAGCCTATTTAATCTGGAAATATGGCTTTACAGCAAACGAAGCTATCGCGTTTATGCGCATCGTTCGACCGGGCAGCGTCGTCGGGCCACAGCAGCAATACATGTATCTCAAACAGTTGGAATGGGTGAAGTGGGGTGCGGTTGACGAAATGCGAAAAGTGCAGGCGTCTGCTGCGTCAGCTACAACTGCTCTGGTCACACCTGCCACGCCTCCAGCAGAAGCAGACGAAGACGTGGACTCAATGCAAACTACTCCCACCGGTCCTGCCACCCTCCCCCCTGTAACACCAAGTCGACATATTGCAACTGCAGCGGCAAAAGCTCGAGACATTGCACCACCCGGTCAACCACGCAAGACCCCAGCTTCTAAACGGCTAGCGCAGGACTCGGATGACGAGGAGACGGACGACGTACTACCTGCGTTAGGCGCCGCCCCCATACGCACAAGAATAAAGCCATTGAAGGCTTCAACATCAAGGGGTGTCACGGCCTCAGAGCAGCGTCCAGCACGTGTGACGAGGTCTACCGCTGGTGCTTCCCATATCCGCAAGACGGGTAATGCGGCTACTACCCCAGCATCCCCTGTTAAATCATCAGGGCAGGGCCCGAACAAGATTCCCAGGCTGGCCACAACGAAAACCACATCCGCTGCAAAAGCCCTCGCAGCTGCCTCCGCGGCTAACACAAGAGGCCCTCATCCCGTCTCCACACGTCGTCCAAATCCCCCACCATCACCTGTCCCGTCCCGTCTTCCGACTTTGATTCCGTCGAAGCGGCCACACTGCAACACATACGACATCGTTGAGCGAAGTCTCAAGCGCCGCTACCGTGAAGCGTGGCGAGGCGTCCGATGCGTGGATGAAGACCAATGCATCGGCTGTGGTTACACCTGGTACGACTTCGGGCCGTCCTGGTTTGAGAAGCGTGAGGCGAAGACGGAGCAGCTTCAGCTCAGCGGATGTGGTAGCATGATGAAGTCGGTGGTGCTGCGCACACCAATTCCGGTGCATCGCCTTCCAGGCGTACTCTCATCGTTCCTTTGGATTTCAGGCATACTTTGCGGCTCAGGTTATGCTATTTTGGTCTTCATCCTCGAATATACCGTCTCTAATCCATTATGGTCAACCGCATATTCCCCAGTCCCCCACCCATCCATTCATAATTATCGGCAATCTGTTTTATCCTCTGCATTTATTATTAACTGGCGAGCCCATACGCATACTCCTCTTGATTGATCCTAGATGACCATAACATGACAGATTGCGGATAGATCCCAGCCATGTAAGTCATATATGATATATGCCCCGCGTGTAATAATGCGGTACATTCCTTCCTTCGACGAGTAATCACTATGATACCACTACTTCACTTGGCTGTACACATACAGCTCTGACTATTCTATGTCATGCCTCTCTATTTCATGCTCGACTTGTGCTAGAGTACTTGTGAACACATTCGAAGAACCACCGCAGGTCTTCCGGATCAACTCCAGGAGTAATCCCATGGCCAAGATTCGCGATCCAACCTCCCTTGCCCTCGCGGAAGCCCTCACAGATCCGCTTGACGGCCGCCTCGATGGCATCTCTCCCACCATACAGAACGTTAGGATCCATATTTCCTTGCAACGCCACCTTGTCGCCAACAATTTGCCGGGCCTCAGCAGGATCTATGACCCAATCGAGTCCGAGGACGTCGTACCCTGCATTCTTGGCTAGGAAGCCTAGCGCGTGGTTGGCGCCTTTGGCGAACAGTATCATCGGTACTGACTGTAGGTTCTCGGCAGCCAAGCGTCTCCGCACGTTGGTGGATATATGAACCAGGGTGGGATATGAGAATGTCGAGAAGTCATGAGGCGATAATTCACCCGCCCACGAATCGAATACTTGTAGCAACTAGGCGTCAATATTAGTTTTCGCATGTGTCGGGGGAAACATCAACATAACGCACCTGGGCGCCAGCCTTGACCTGGCCAACAAGGAAGTCTACACAAACATCCGCGATGCGCAGCAGCAGCGCTTTCGACTCCTCTGGGTATTTGAACAGCCAAGTTTTGGCCTTCTGCAGGGTTTTGCTCCCTCCACCCTCGATCATATACGCAAATAATGTCCACGGAGCACCACAAAATCCAATCAAGGGAACCTCGCCATTGAGTGCCTTCCTCGTCTGTGTGATGGCCTCGAAGACATATTTCAGCTCCTTCTGCACATCAACTACATCTGACAGCTTGTTGATGTCCGCGGGCGTTACAAGAGGGTCAGGAAATGAGGACCAGGGTTCATGAGGACCTCCATTCCCATAGCCTGAGGGACGACAAGGATGTCACTGAAGATGATCGATGCGTCCACAAGTCCTGTGTACCGTTGAATGGGCTGGAGTGTGATCTTGGTCGCAAGATCGGGCGTCCTGCAGACTTCGAAAAATTCATGCGATTCGCGCACTTTGCGGAATTCTAAACAGGGCAATTCAATTAGGGAAGATACGGTGAGTGCTGCTGGAGACTGCTAACCAGGTAAATACCGTCCAGCCTGTCGCATCACCCATACCGGCGCCCTCTCAGTTTTTTCGCCTGCTATACGCGTCAGAATCATTCTTCGTTAGCCAAGACGTTAGAAGCTTACCTTTTGCTGCCCGTAGAATCAGATCGTTCTTAAGAGGAGGAAAGTTCTCGGCCATGGTTGAAGAGTTGGAGATGCTAGTAGATGGGAGTCGTAGTCCTGTCAGGATGCCAATTGTCCCAGAGCTAAGTACCTGCACTCAACATACAAAGAGGCCGAGTGTGCGAAAAATCTCCCGGGAACAAGAGTTCAAGATGTATCGGGTGTTGTGGCGAAGGGTACGGACATTGGAGAGGGTTCACCAAGTGAAGCAAAGATAACGATTAGATCTTCTTTATCTACAAGTCCAGATTCTAAAGATCACTTCAAACCCAACCACGTACTTTAACCCAGCCCCTACGTACTGTTTCTATCTTTGACATGCCAATCGACAACCCTACGCAACTAGTTGATGAGTGAGGCCCATGTCAACTCTATCTACGCAATACTCATCTTCCTTCAACTGGAAGGTTCAAAAAATCAGGAGAGTTTGATCGCCTGCGACGTGAGCTGCTCGCTCAGGTATCACAAGGAGTCAGTATATCACACGTCTACAAATTTGTCACAAGATTTCATGCTGGATTACACCCCAAGGGCGGAATGACTACTCTCAAGGCACGTGTGGAACAGACTGCGCAGGAGCGCTTTACATCGGACCCAAAGCTATCATTTATGTCGCAAGAAGCAATTTACAGAGAGCTGATGCAAGAAATGGAAAGGTTAGCCTTTTGAAAGTAAGTGCGTCACATCACAGGAAGCTGAGAGTTCTACAAGGTTCCCGATTGTCGACCGCGTCGCTGAGGATGTGCAGATGCTGTCTGACCCGTCGTTCGCTGAAAATATTCATAACTCCGTCCACAGTATTCTTCTTGAGAGTAAAGGACAGAAGTCCCAGCCTCGAAAGGGTTCGCTTGTGTCATAACCTTTTGATAGAGTATTTACTGACAGTGACACAGACGATAAGAGCGACTCAACAGCGACTGCATCTGCAACGCCGGGTGCGATCCACCCTTCGACAGTAGTTACCCATCCAGAACAGATTGTAACATCTGGGCCATCTAGGGTTGTCGCTCCCGCCCCCCCATCATCTAGCGTCAGTGTGACTACGCCGCCTCCTATTGCGACCTTCGAAGGATCAGTAGTGCAAGCTCTGGAACAGGATCTAGAAACTATGAAGCCTGATGCCATCCCCACAACAACGTCTGTAACTGGAGTCTCTGTGCCTCCGATTCTCACGACGAGCGAAACTGACGTGGAGATGGCGGATGGATCCCAACACGACGGAGGTACTGTGGCTTCATAGTACGATACCCACTCTTCGGCCGCCTCATCGACATCGAAGTCTGAATTGTACGTTTTACTCTCGAGACTCTGACCTGGGCCGTGTAGAAGGGTATATCACATTAGGTATATTGGGTGTCCAGCAAGCGTAAGTAACGAGGGAACAAGATATGTAATAAATACCTGGTACATAGTACACAACGCAGCAACGCAAAAATTAAATACCGCTAGCCTCATCATCACTTGTGTTCTTCGGCTTGAATCAACGAGACCGCCTTCTGGGAACGGGGTTTGATAGAACATTTGAAGGGTTTGGGGTGACTGTTGGACGGAGATTAATAAAGCCTGGAAAAGTTGAAATAATGCAGACATGCCTTATTGTCCCCGTGGTATTTTCATGGACAGGCTCAACGATTACACCGTTCTCGACACATTTTGCTAAGTCAAAAACGGCTAAAGACATTGCGCATGAGATGAAGACCGAGGCGTCGGCGAGGTGCAACCCTGGGAAGGTATGTTAATTAAAGCCAAGCTATACCTAACGTGCAAGTAGTACCTGGGCAGATGCTATGATTTGGGTCAAATTGTCAGTTCGATCTCACAACCTTAGAACAGGGTCTTACCGTCTTCCAAAACCGAAGCACACATCCCGAGGGTCTGCCTCAGCTGATTTATGTTCAGTCGCAATGAAGCGATCTGGCTTGAATACATCTGGTTGAGCATAGACAGCTGGGTCATGGGTGAGTTTCCTAGTTGAAAAGTATTCATTTAGGAATCTTATAAACGTTTAGGCTAACTGACCAGACGTTTGCGATTACGAGGGCGCCTTTTGGAATGAAATATCCATCATGTACGTCGTCCTTCATGACGCGATGCGGAACACCTAGACATGATGATGATGCTCGGCTGACGAAACAGGGTCGAATAATAATAAATATTCACCGGTAGGAACCACAGCATTCCAACGAAAGACTTCTTTTACAAGAGCGTCCAGATAGGGAAGGTGTGGGCGGTCCTCGAATGTAGGAAGTCTGTCGTTGCCAATGACAGTGTCGATTTCCGCCTGCGCCTTTCTCGCGACCTCGGGATGGAGCGTCATGGCGAGAAAGAACGAGTATATCGCCGATACGGTCTAGAGAGGTGGCTCGACTATGCTTCAATACTATCGGCTGAGAGGAAACTTACGGTATCAGCACCACCTGTTGAAAGGAGTCAGGAAATACTCCTGAGGACAGTGGATTGAGCATACCTGAATATAGACTAGCTGAGCTCCACTTTATATCGAACTCTTCTTCGGCACTGACACTTTTGCCCTCCAATAAGCTGGATGTAAAAGAGGCCTGTGCCGTACCTGCGGCCTAATCCAGAACAGGAGTTGAAAAGAACGATCCAGAGCGGAAGACATGCGAGACACTATACCATCTGTCGCTTTACGAATTGGTGGGGTAGTTCGACCGTTTCTACCAGGGTGGCTGCCCACAATTTGGCCTTCCTCTGAAAGTCGGCACCAGGGAACCAAGAGGGAATATAGCGTACTATAAATTACAGTGAGCGCGCTGTGAAGTCAACTTCATCGTTGGTCTTACACAATGGGAGGACATCCACGAGATGTCCACCAGGCGCGGTAGAAAGGGAGAATTGTTCAGTGGCTTGGTCCGCAAGTTCGACGAAAGGGTCTCTCGTCTCTTCGACTTCATAACCGTGCGAGATGCGTAGAATAACGGCTCCTGCAGTGCTTTAACTACAATGAGCTGCACTCTCAAAGGAACAAACAATGGTGCACGTACTGTCGAACATGAGCAGCGAGGTCTCCCGGCTTCGTCAAGACGCGTCGGAGGAATCTGTGAGTTTCAAGTTCCTCGACATGCGAGAACTTTTTCATGTTGGCGCGACTTCCAATGACCCCGTGGAATAAACGGCGGAAGCGACGGAAACGGTCACCGTACGGTAGGAGAACCAGTGTGTTTTTCCAGCCGACTAGATTGCCACCCATCTGGAGTACGGGACGGTCAGAATAAATAGGACTCTTCCTGTCAAGCATTTCGGTGGCCACTTTGGCAGAGTTAAGGATGATTAAAGGCTGTCCGAGAACTGTAACCGAACAGATATCTCCTAAAATGGCGTCCGCGACTGTAAGAAGCGTATCAAACCAGCTATGTAGCACCTACCCCACTGTTCGCCCCACTTCGCGAATGTAAGCCACTCTTGTTCGGTCGGCATATCCAGGATATTCCCAATCAATGGGAGTCCCTTTGGACCAGGCGGAAGAGGAAGGCCGCGTTTAGAGCGACGGAGGAAACTGCTGACGATAAATAGACATAGAGACGCGAAAAAAATATCCACAGTATTGATGAAGCTCAGTGTCATCGTTTTAACAATAGGAAGCAAGGGTGAAGGAAACTGGAAGGAGCGTTGGTCTTTAACAGCTAGTGATACCGAGGGCGGCTTTTATACAGACCCATCTAGGGTGCTACCAGATGGGGTCAGCCCGATTTGCGGGACCGGTACGAATCGTGCGATTTGGGAAGGTGCAAAAGGAACCGCTTCTCTTGCCAAGGGGACGTCCGCGGAAATCGTCTTATGAATTCCCAAACTTGACTGGAGTAATGAAACACGAGGTGGCGACAGATTCTGACCAATGTAGCTTCGACTCCGTGGCCTGCAGCTGTGTGCGCACGAAGCAATAGGTGGCGTGAAACGGGAACCGGGGATCTGTCAAAGTCAACATGTTCATATTGGTAGATCATTTTCAACGCCTCGGCTGAACATCTCCACCTCAAGGTTCATAAAGCCCCAGATAGAAGGGTCCAAGAACATGTCGAAAGATATCATCGTGACCAGATTTGCACAGAAGAGTCTCCCACGAGGATGGTCAAGATGAGCATAGATCAGGATGTGCAACAGTTTCGTGTTATAAAAGAAGTCTGCACATGGAACATCGAGTATACAGAGACCAGCTGAGATCAGCGATCCCTGAACGATAGCGGTAATCGTAAAAACTTGGAAAGCTTACTAGAGGGGAGAAAGAGGGGAGCACATTCCCAAAATGTATACGGTAGCAGTCTAGTCCCGTTGGCAAATCATATTCCGGGTTTCCCATGGCCAGGCTGATTTCCGGGTAAACGGGAAAAAATTACGTCGGCATGTTTCTGGCAAAGCTGCCAAGTCGGACCTTTCCGGATTTGGCACTGAGTTTCGTGATTTTCGGAGTTGAGAAACCTTCGGAAACTGAAATGCTCAACTACAGATAAAATACAAATATCCCACAATATCCTACCTCCAAGAAAAGTACAAGTACCGCGATTATCCTGACTTACAGAAGCGCCTTCCACGGCACGAAGAGTTCCAGCCCATTATACACATTCCTCCTTGTATGAGTTTTCCGTAGTCGCCGACTTCGAAAGAGGAAGGAATTTTCAGCTTCGACCACCCACTCTGAGAGCCGCACTCACATCGGGTTGATCATCTAGGCGTGTTGGATCGCGATCATACTGGTGGCTCGTGTCGATCTTGATTGAGATATTGGCACCTCGCTGCGGTCGGATGGCATCTTCAGTTTCTGCAGCGTGCTTTCGAATCGGATAAACCTACAGTCGAATTGAGCTGTCTTGCTCCAGATTTGGAAAATGTTGGGCGCATCTTGAACGAAAAGGACAAGTCATCGCTGTCTTCCCCGAGCTCCCGTATCGCCTGCCTCGCGTTCAATGTCGCGAGGACAGAGTTGGAGTACACTGGAAAAATTTCACATGGTAGCCAGATCGACAAATGAGGGATGGATACTCACGACGCCCAAGACTGAAATAGAACGCCACATAGATAAGGGTCTGTCCCCACACGATGATCTAGAAAGGATTAGTGTATCCAAGAATGCGGACCACATCTTTGTGAACGCACGGATACCAAAGAAGCGATGGCGCAAATGCTAGTCAATACGCCAGTGCTGACGGTGAACATGATCTATAAAGAATCAGGCTGTTGAGCGGCGAAAAATGAGCGAAGGGGAGGTCGGACCAATTTACTAATCATCGTGTCCGACCTGTAGGACCTGAAAACTTGTTTCCTAATTTTGTAAAGCGCAAAACGTACTTCCTGAAACCTGTGCGAGACCGATGAAGGAAAAAACACAGGGCTCCGGCGATGAGTGCATCCGTGACCGCAGCTAAAATATTCACGGCCATCGAAAGTCCCTGTAGGATTAGTCAGAGCCGTCACTGATAGATATCACTTCGAAGTATTCTTCGACCTTGAGTTGCGCGAGCTGTGCCCATGTGACTAGTTTCATGCTGAGAAGTACGCCATCCATCAGAACAGAGTCGCAAAGTGAGGTAAGGGAATCCAACTGACGATTGGATGGTAAATGCTGTCAGGACGACTTGAAAAGCATGTTCTAATTACAGGTGTAAATTGAGACCCACCCACAGAACATCCTAGAATATCAGGACCTGTAAGTAAGCTTTGATAGCGAAAGAACGGAAATCCACCAACCAAATTCAGCGACCACGAGGCCCACCTGAAAAATGTTTGATTATCATGCGCTCGAAGTAGAATTCAATGACCCACCGTCACAACCATGAGCGGAACGTTGCGACCGCTGACTGTGCGTTATTCAGTATCCCCAAGAATGATGTGGACCTAAACTGTCTTACGGCGCCAGACCCGCAATGCAAGGAATCTGAAGGCAGTGAAGATGAGAGATCATAAGTTATTGGAGGTGAATACCGACCCTTGTACGAAAAACCCAATAAATCCCTATCTCTGCAGTCAGGACTGCCGACATTGTATATATCCATTCAGAACTCACATTGAACAGGACCTCGAGCTGAGAATGTCAAAGGAATTGACGGGGACAAGGTTGCGGATAACACACACCAATATACTCCTAGGGACGATAATCTTTAGCATCCAGGTGTATGGTCGGCCAAGACTCGTGTTTGAACTCACCAAACCATGTCATCCAGAATTGCTGGGTTATTGAAGTTTGTAATCACGTATGTATACACTGGGACATTCCGTCAGGCGTTAGCCAGACAAGATGATTGAGGCTTGCCTGTGTGCGAAATTAGGCCCTGGTGCACGCTATCGAAAATCCAGACGCCGCCAACCTGACAATAGGTCATGAAACTCGTGTATCAAACAGGAGAAAGCAACTTACGAGCGCCTTGATGTACCAGACATCCTAGTATAACTTCAGTAATTGACATTGGGAGACGGAAAGCATGCACTCACCTTGGGATATTTGTCGAAGTAATACCAAGTCTGGACGCACGACACTTTCAAGGTCACAGGAGTCAAGCCGACCTACTACACGGATAAAAAAGCAAAGGCACCTCCGTATAAGCTAGGAGGAACGGAATTAAGTTGATTGTAAAGGAACGCTTTACTATCGACTTACATAGCAGCACATATCACACCAATGAGGGATGCGCCCATGCTAATAACATGGTTAGGGAGGAAAAATCGCAAGGGTGAACATACGTGTTATCTACAACGAGAAAGCGCCCGTCCACCATCCTGGCTAGAAGAAAATCAAGGGGGACAGACTATGGGACGATAGTACCGCTTCCGCAGAGGACCAGTAGACTCTTAAGAAAGCGGAAACTAGCGGAAGGCGTGGTTATGTACGAGAACCCGTCGCCGAGAATCAGACTATTGGGTCTGCTTGTACGTTTTCGGCGTCACACGATGCGTCCGAATGTCCCCACATCGGCATGGCATAGGTCATAGCATGGGTCTAAAGCCTCAAGGTAGCTCAGGCTTCTTAGACGTAAAGTCATTACATGTCATGTAATGGTTGCATTTTGCACTTATTCTCTATGGATATTCTTGTTAGTCAAGGTTTCGTTGTCCAACAAGCAAAGGCCGATTACCTGTGTGCGCCATAGTCACGTATGAGCGCTTTCAAGTAACTTCGAGCCAGTTTTGACGTGGACAGTGAAACAGGTGAAAACTATGAAAACAAGGCCTCAAGTGGATAGAATCATGGCCAAAAACCCTGTAAGGCACGTCCTTGCATTTAAGGGCTCATTTCATGTTGAAATAGAGGCATATAAGGTGAAAGCTGAACAGGAGCAGGTGGCGAGACTCCGGCCCGCGAGAGTATGCTGGCAATTCCGAGTCCCAACACCCCCCTAGGTCACATGACGAGCAGATGTAGTCACGTTGCCACGCGTCGCGTAAATGTCTCATTTTTTCAAGCAATAATTAGGCACTTCCAGAGTTTATGTAAAGGCTAAGTTATGTGTTACCTTACTCGCGGTGACATGAAACAGCGAGGATGCATGAAGGACTCCTCATCGTCATCCTAGGTAACCGGAAAATGACGAGGTTGATAACATTAGGGGAACATTATCACTATCACTATACCGGCTTAGAAAGCTGCGTATTAGCTGTCGCTGTCGATCCAGTTATGGTGCTTGTGCAGTAGAGCTGAAGGATGCCGCGTGTTTGAATCTCATGACCCCATCTTGCTCAATTTACGGGGCGGCTCAGTCACCAAGAATGTAAGGCTATCAAACTTCACTTCCTTCGGCCCTTCAAGTTTAGTCAGACTCTGCCTCGACTATGCTGGTTCCTGTGGCGTTGTGGTACAACAACTTGCCCAGCAGCCCCGAGAGCCTTAACCGGTGATCAGATATCGAACGGCGTTATGAACGGGGTCAACGGTTCAGATGGGTGATATCAGCTGAGAATGCGATGGGGAGAATGCTTCATGGGGGTTAAGATGGGCAGTGGATAGATGTCATGAGGTGTGTATGGATTATATCGCTGATCCAAGACATTGTCTGTGCAAACCACGTACCTGAGTCCCAAAACGGAAGTGACGTATGGTCGATTACGCCGGGAGCAGATAATTGGGATCAACCAAGTGAAACTCGCGCGTTCATCTCTACTGCCATCATCCTCCCAATGACCCCGATCCAGGCTTTGATGTACGAAGACACCCAGCGTATATTCGACGACATAGATCGCAGCTTCCAGCTGAGCCCGGAACGTCTCGTCGAACTCACTAAACACTTCCTCCATGAATTCAACGTTGGACTCGGAGAATACGGCCATCCCATGGCGATGATGTACGCTATATGTTCTTCATCTCGTCTGAAGCTGACCATTGCCCAGTCCAACATTTGTCACGGGTGTCCCCGATGGTACAGAAACTGGGTACGTATCCTCGAACGTCCGCACTACTTCCAACGAACTTATCGCGAGTTTTTTCAGAACTTTCCTCGCGCTGGATCTCGGAGGCACGAATTTGTGAGACGAATCTAGCTCGTCTGTATTAGTGCCGCGAACTCACCACATCCCAGGCGTGTTTGTGAAGTTGTCCTTAACGGCGACAAGACTTTCTCCCTACGACAACAAAAATACAAGGTTTCTGAATCTCTGAAGACCGGGGAGGCGAAAGCGTTGTTCGGTTCGTTCCGATCTGACTTGCGCAATCTTTTCGATCTAACCGACCTATCCTGCTCAGATTATCTTGCCGACTCTGTGGACGCATTCCTCACCACACACGCCGCGTCTGCATATACAACAGGAAGCCCAAACGAGAACAACGACGTGGTCCACCTTGGCCTGACATTCTCCTTCCCCGTCGAGCAAACTGCACTTGGTTCCGGCAAAATCCTCACCTGGACCAAAGGTTTCTCGGCCAAGAACGCGATCGGAAATGATGTCGTGAAATTGCTACAAGATGCCTTCGACAGGAAACACATGCATGTCAAGTGCATTGCTCTCGTTAACGATGTAAGTAGTTATGAGCTTCAAAGCCAGCAAGTTCTAACCAACACAGACCGTTGGTGCACTCCTCTCCCGAGCTTATACCGCAGGAGGGTGTATTTTGGGTGCAATTTTTGGTACCGGTACCAACGGCGCGTATGTTGAGGAAGTTGGTCAGCCCAAACCATGTCCTTTGTTTATTCTTGCCATTAAAATGTCCGTCAGCCAAAATCACGAAGCTGAGAAATTCCCCTGCGGCTGCGAAAGGAGGACACATGATCGTCAACACGGAATGGGGTGCGTTTAACAACTCAGTACGTATCTCGATATTCTTCGTTCCTACTGCCAGTGAACGATATAAACAGCGATCGCACCTCCCATCCACTCCTTTCGATAACGCGCTGGATCGACTCAGCATCAACCCAAGATACCAGGCTTTCGAAAAGTTTGTCTCTGGGATGTACCTGGGCGAAATAACGCGTAATGTCCTGGTTGCTCTGATTGATGCCTCTCCGAAACCGCTGCTGTTCGCGGGAAATGCGACATCGACCTTGAACACACACTACGGTCTCGACACGAGCGTCATGAGTGATATCGAGGAAGCCTGGGAGGGCCCGAATAGGTCACTTAGCGGAGACCAAGCGGCGCCTGAGTTCGCGACATTCGACGCTGCGAAGCTTCCGCCGAATATCAAAGCAAAGCTGGATCGCATCCGCCTGGTGATTGTGAAGCAGCTAGGGTTCCAGGACTCTGATGTTACCTTGAAGGATGCTGCGGTGTGTCTATTGTCCGTTGAGCTGACTATATCATTTAATTTTGGGTGATAGATTGTCCGATGGGTATGCTCATTGGTAGCCAGGAGGGCCGCGTTGCTGAGCGGCGTGGCAGTCGCCACTGTTCTGATTCAAACTGGTCGTGCGTCTTTCCCTGATCAAGATGGGAGGTTCCCTAGTCGCAAGGACAACGAGAAGATCGGCGTGGGTGTGGATGGGAGGTATGCTGAATAGTCCTCAAACCGCGTCGTTCTCGTTGTCTGAAACTGTCTTTTAGTTTGATTGAGCACTACCCGAACTATGAACGTACTCTTCGGGAATCTTTGCGATCACTAGTAGGAGACGAAGTGGAAAAGAGAGTGGATATCGGACTGGCGAAGGATGGCAGCGGTGTTGGCGGTGAGTGAATCGTGGCTATGTCTGTGAGGACGGCTAACATGTTGCGATGCAGCGGCCTTGTGTGCACTCCAGGCACTGAAACAAGGTGATTAGGTAGCGCGAGATCTAGGAGTAAACAGATCCTCCTTCCGAACGTAACGTTATTGGGGTCTAGATTTAAATTGTAAATGTATAACCAATCCACCTCTTCGGATGATGCGAAGGAACGTATTCTCCAGCCTTTCAACGATGGTAAGATTCAGTATAGATAATAAGTAGGGCAACGGCGGGATTAATATTACGTAGGTATACTCGTAACTCAAATGGTGTTCTCCTGGTAAAACTCCTTGTATGACTGGCTGATTTTCTCCCAGTTCAGGACCGTCCAGAACTGCTTCAGCCACTCCTCCTTTCCCCACACGCCATACCCCGCCGACATCCATGCATGCTCGTTCACAGAGATACAGAAGAGCGGATGCAACACCTCCCCGATGTTCATCATCTCCGTCTTGGTTTTGGGCTCCGTGCGTGGTTGAGGCTCACCGTCAAAAAGAGCGGTTCTCTTCCCCATAGGAAGCTCGAATTGTGAGCGTGGTGCACTCGTGTGAAGGAAGCGGGGAAGGAGGTTTTCGGGGGGCGTTAGCGTTTTCTTCCCCGAGACACCAGAGGCAGGGGAGGCAGGCTTCACGCCTGGGGGAGGAG
The DNA here is from genome assembly GCA_014905825.1 of Lyophyllum atratum. NCBI lineage: Eukaryota > Fungi > Basidiomycota > Agaricomycetes > Agaricales > Lyophyllaceae > Lyophyllum > Lyophyllum atratum. The sequence continues at coordinate 941,629 of JACGCN010000002.1, read as the reverse complement.
ACACCTTTCCAGTCGGCGAGGAGGGCGGCTGGGGGCGCAGGGGCTCGACATCAGTCATATAGTCGTCTGTCGGGTCCGCAGAGTAGCTCGCGATAGGGTCTTGCGGGAGACTGGGGTCGAGTTGCTTGAGGTTGGGGCCGAGGACGAGACTTTTGCTGTGACCCATGTAGCTGCGGGAGCGGATGAGGAGAGTGCCGGGCCCGAAGGTGGGGATGATACCGAGGTTGCCGTTCTTGTCTGTGACGAACCACACCCAGCCGCTGGTGAACATGCCTGTGACGGCGGAGGAGAAGGCGGATTTGAATTGGACAAGGCTGCCGTATTGGGTGCGGATGGCGCTGGCGAGGTGGGGGGCGAGGTCTTCCTGGTGGTTCTTGGCGGGCAATTCTGGAGGAGGTTTCTGCGTGTAGGGGTAAGTAATGACACTCGTCACGAGAGGGCGAAGACGTACGAGTTGGTCGAGGAAGAAGCTGTTGTTCAGGGCGAGACTTGCATAGTTAAAGGCAATGGTCCGTTCCCGATAAGGAGCGGTGTTGAGTACCGTCTGCGCGACGCTTTCGCTTTCCTCTGGGGTGCCTGCAGAGGTCGCGTGTGAGTAGGAAGTCGGCAAGTCACCAAGGACATGTGTAGTGACGTACCACGGACTTCCTCATCAAGCCGTTGTAAGAGTCCTTCCTGGTAATCAACAGCGACAGTTTTCAAAGCCGGAGGGGGCAAGAAATCACCAAGACCTCCTTCAATTGGGTACGGTAAAGGTATCCGCTGGTGAAGATTGCGGGTGCCCCAACGCGACTTGAGACGGCAGATGGCCGAGGAACATCTTGACGCACTGGAAGACGCCAGCCGAAGGCCAAGGTTGCTCATTTTGTGGCAGAGAACGCGAGCAGGTCAACCACCCGACTTGATGCAATTGCCACTTGTTTACAACTTTTTTTTCGGATTCAGGAAGGTGTTACCCGCTATTTGCGCATGTATGCCAACGGCTTCCCGTCCCTAATGCGTGATACCGTTCCACGTTGCACATTCAGTTTCATCTAAAATGGCTCCCAAGTCGTCGCCGCCAGCTACCTCCAATGTCGTCCAGACGCTCTGGAAAGCGTACAGCGATCAGACGTCCGACCGTCTTAAATTCGTCGACGCGTTCCTTGTCTTCTTGATGCTCTCGGGCGTTGCACAGTTCCTTTACTGCGTTCTTGTCACCGACTATCCATTCAACGCTTTCTTGGCTGGGTAAGCCGGCTCCTGCGGCTGTACGTCCCTTGGGTGTTAACATATTTCACTAGCTTCTCGAGTAACGTTGGCCAATTCGTCTTGACTGCTTCACTGCGGTCACAAGTGAATCCGGAGAATAAAAATGAATTCAAAGAGGTGTCCCCAGAAAGGTATGCAACTCTGTAATTATAACTTTACGAGTGTTGAACTGGAACGTTGCAACAGAGCGTTCGCAGATTTCGCGTTAGGCTCGATCGTACTACACTTCTTCGTGTACAACTTCCTCGGATAGTGGCGATATCGTGTGTGGCTGTACCATATATTATACACACGGAATCTCGCAGACCCGCGTTCTGTCCGTATACCCAACCGTGGAGAAACAAGGGCGTTTGTGGATGTGGATAAGTGGAGTGTCCCATGAGTTGGAAAGTTGAGGGCGTTGTTGATAGTTTCAGCGTTTGCGTTCAAAGAAGCCGAGCGCTACGAAACAGTTCACCCTGCGTCCTTGATTAGAGAACAAGTCCTACGCACCCCTAGGATAACTACCGCAAAGTCGAAGATGTATTCTCCTATGGATCAATGAGTACTTTGAATGACCGTTCGTGCATGGACCATACCGCATTCCAGATATGACCGCAGTAATTCTGTTTGTTTGTCAATAGATGATTGAGAGGGAGGGGACAAAGCAGGAACTTACGTCGCACGTCTTTATTTGGAACTTGAGAAAGGGCAGGCCTAGAAATGCACCGTCAGATGAAAGATGCTACGTTGTGATCAGGACCGTACGTCAAGCTTGTTGTGCGCCGAATGCCCGCCAGGAAAGCACTAATAAGGAGCGCATCGAAGCCCAGATGAGCTTGAAGAGAAGGAGTCTGTAAGTTTTGAGTGATATGGTCCACGTGCAGACGCACCGAGTTTGCCAAGCATGAGTATGTGGTGAATGTGCGAGAAACGACGTCAAGGAGGAGGAGATGATCGAAAAGGGACCGTCATGCATTTACTAAATTGGTTACAGTAATCGTCGTACAGCACATCCACCAACCTGGCCAACTGAGAACTACGCCGCCTGGCAACCACGACCACTCTCATCACGAACTCGCATTGACCACTGGCCATTCTCATCCTGTAACCTTTGTTTCTACTAGCCAGTGGCCCGACAACAATGGCGTCCAGGCCACCCTCGCCACCGCTTAATGGCAAAAGCTATTTCTCCACACCACGATTTATGAGAGAAGAAGCCTCAGATTGGGCGGGCGCTTTTACGCTCCTCGGTACGCTCTTGACCCAACCCCCCCTCCCAACATGTGGCAATTTACGCTGTTATACTCAGACACTGTCGAGACGTACTTCGATTCACATGTCGATCTTCTACAACGAAAACTGCAAAAGCACAGCGATAGGCTGAAGATGAAGGCGGAGGAGACGTTCAAGCTCAAGGATCTGTCTGGAGATCTGTTGGCAGAGAACTTTGACCGGGAAGTCAAGAACTTCAAGATTAAAGTAAGCATGGTATATTTTTGGGACTGGTCTCCACGTATTGACGCGTCTGTTCTTGTAAAAGGTGTCAGCGCGTATGACAAAGTTGTCTGCGTCCTGGCAGTCTGCTAAAGTCGTTCGCACACGCGAAAAGGTGTCCTTCTTCGTTGGTGTCATGACATTATTGTTCTCTGCTCTCATGTTTGGGATGGCACCGCAGTACGTCATATCGTTGCAACAAGAGAGACCCTTGACTTACGTTAAAGCAGGTGGATCCATGTCGCGTACACGGTTCAGGGGTGCTATCTTCTCCCCTTACGCTACTATCAGTACAAGAAACGTGCCTGGCATTATTTCTTGTTTGACCTCTGTTACTATGTCACCATCCTCAACTTCATCTACATCTGGTTCTTCCCATCAAGCCCAGCGCTCTTCGTCGCATGTTATTGTCTCTCTCATGGCTCACTCGCAAGTGCAGTGATTACGTGGAGAAACAGCCTGGTGTTCCATGACCAGGACAAGGTCACGTCACTCTACGTGCACATCTACGCCCCGTACACGTTCACAGTTATCAGGTCCAGCTACTTTATATTCTTTATATCATTCATATCCTGATGCGATTGCCCCAGACATTTCTATCCGAATGCGGAGGAGCGTTTCCCTGCCCTCGCTCAGTTGCCACATCTGCAGCCCGCGCGAGCTCTGCTTTTGAGCGGAGGCATATGTACGTCTTTCCCACCCTCTCTGGACGATCGGCATTCTCATCTTGTGCTGCTAGATATGATTTGGCAACTTTTGTACTGGAAGGTGAGGCGGACGGTCCTTGTTCCACTTGAACTCTTAACCTAACTTACTCACTAGTTCATCCTCATCGATCGTCGTAACAAGATCGAGTCTGGGGAGCGGACAACCTCATTCTCTTTCCTTCTTAATGACAAACGCGGGGTAATCGGACGCACGTTGTCGTCCTGTGCCTGATCCTTACCGGGAGGAATTCTTCATGTTTGGCCAATTTGGTAAGTCTTTTCAAGTTGCTACTAACTACAAGTATTGATTGGACATTCTAGTGTATGCCGTTCTCACTGAGCTTCCCGCGGTTTTTGTTCTCTATGACAGCTCCCTCTGGAGTGGCATATTCTTGATCACGATCTTTGCTGTGAGTGTCTGGAATGGGGGTGGATTCTACATCGAAGTCTTCGGGCGCAAGTATGTTTATCTTGTATTTTTATTTGAATCTTTCTCTGATAAACCTCCAACCAGATTCGAACGCGAGCTGGAGGCACTAAGGAAGGAGCTGGCAGAAGCCACTGCGCGCTCTGGCGTCTCGACACCCGGGTCTCTTAGTCTCAACCAAAGCGATTCCGAACTCTCATCCTTGGATGACTCTCCGGTCACATCGAATGGATGCTTGGACCTGAGCCCGAGGTTGGTGCCCCAGCCTGATGCCGCCATGAAGAAGCACCTGTGACACCTCACTCCGTTCCATGTTATTTATATGTGCCTCCTTTCCCTTGAGTGGTTGGATCGCTTTGACATCTTATGACTCCTTACGATAGCTTACTCTACATTCATGCATGTTTTATGTCCTTTTCTTTTGATGATAATGTTGTACTTCTTCTGATTCCGCCTCCGTGTTTCGATATAATATATATGTACGACTTACAGAATACATACTTAGATCTGCACACAATAGATGACGATAGATCATTTAGGATGGAAGAGCGTCAGTGTGGATTTGGGAAGCGCCAGGACCAAGGTCGAAGCTTTCCCATTGGGCGCCGCTGCGAACCCAGCCAGAAAAAACACCTTCCGGTCCCATAAGTTTTTCCTTCGCAGCTTGGTAGTGCGACATACGTTGTTTTACTTCGTAATAAGTCGTCCCCGGTCTGTGCTTGGTTAAAGGCGTCGAAGATGAGAAGAGTTGCGTTGTCGACTTACTGCAGGGGCGCTAGACCGAACATCTGCAGCGTCTGACTGTACAATCCCAACATTGATATTTTGCACAATCGGGGTCTTGGAATAGGTGGGTAAATCGTAATCAGTCACTACGAAAGCGTACGCGTACCTCGCCTTTTCACGAAATCGGTGCTTTGGAGATACACCGCGTTTGAAGCCGTTGATCAGGACTTCGGAAGGCTTTGGCTCGGAATCTGCAACCCAGCATAGTGCTTATCATACGCGCATGGATGAGCTGATGATAGCCATTTCAAGAAATGGGGTGCTAACCTTCGTTACAAGACCCGTTTGCAGGTGTAGCTGCTTCGAGGACAGTGCGTGAGTGGACGAAGGGTTGAGTTGTGAATTTGAGGGCGGGGGCGTGAAGGCTGTACCCAGGGTGCAAGACTAGAGGCAATCAGACGTCATGAGCTTGCTAGCATAGAGGAACTCACCTTGCATAGGTCCGCATCTCTTCCATAAAGCGCGTTCACAATCTTCTCGTACCGCATCATGCATTTCTACAGGGACTTCTCCTACGATAATCGAGGAAAGGTAGAGAGGACGAAGAAAACGAGACGCCAATGCGCCCTGGAAGCCTAGGACACTCCATGATGCGATTTTGTCACTACAGGACATGCAAAGCGTCTGAGGCGAATCGGCACGTCCGGGTTTCGTACGGAGCACACCCAGGCGCGCATAGTTATCGCGCCCCCTCGAAGCTTCGTTGGCGCCCAATGGCGCGTACACAGTAGAGTCCTTCAATGCGGCCATTTCTTCCTCCTGCACTGAAGCCAAGAAACGCATGGACGCATCGCCACCTTCAGAGACACACAAGTAGCCAGAGTGAACAGATCGATTGGACAGGTGTAACGAGCGCGATCTTACATGGTACAGTGGATATATACAAAGAGACCTCCACGTCCTCTCTTAGATCGTATTTGCCTTCAGGGTCTCGATAGATCCAACTCGACTGATACACGCCTGGGGTCTCACATCGGCCGATCTCTTCAAGAAACCAGCGGATCGCGCCGCGTCGCGCAAGAACTTCAGCGTGGCTGTCGTGTAAAGCTTCACCCTTGAGGGGATAGCGGGAAGTGGGAAGGCATTTGGTGCCGGTTGCGAGGCTTATGATTTTGGGATTTGGAGAAGCTGAGGAGGTAAGGAAGAAGGAGGCGGCGACGGTGTATTGTGCGGGTGGGGGGTTGAAGGAAAGAGCAGAGTAAGTCTTCAGGATGGATGAGACGTCTTCATCGCACATCTGACGCTGGACAGTGGAACGGAGATGGAGTTCAGACTTCGGAGAGTCAAGGTCAGTGCGCGCCACATACTACACATTTTTTGCGATCGCAGTGGAGAGGTTATATGAGACGCATATCAGTACCTTTCAATACCGACCTTAGCTCAGCTGGAAGAGCGCAAGACTGTAATGGATACCCACTTCATCTTGATGTCGCCTGTTCGAGCCAGGCAGGTCGGATACCTTTTTGCATCTCATCTCTGCGGTCCTCCTCGTCCCGCGCGCATGTGGACAAGACTCTCAGTCATCATTTCTTATCTAACTTGGTGTGCAGCGTGCTGTTGGCATACAGAGAATTGCTTAGATTTGTGAATTCAGACGGTTCTCAGTGTGCACAAGATGCATTCGTGTATGTTATAGACCTTACTGTGTCAAATCATACCGGAAATCCTGTTGTCTTCGCACTAAAGCTAAAAAAAAATCATGATCCTTGGGTTAACAATTCAAACAGACCAGCACCGCGAGTCTCGTCCTTTGATGCGCGGCATTTGAGCACCGATTACCGGCCACAGACGAAGTCACTAGCTTTACGTCCATACTTGTGTACTTGATTGAGGATACTTCATGGTTTGACCTGGCTCGAAGATCCGCAAAAGATGATTTTGGACGGTAACCCAGCACTCTCGTTTCTATATAACAAATGCGAAATTACAGAAGATTGAGGTCGCCGAACTTCTCCTTGTATCCTGGAAAGTGGGTTATATGAGCGTACTTCAATATGAGAAGTTGATGATGCATACCGGGTACTGTCCATTTACCCTTCTTGACCATCGTGGCAACGACCTCAACAATGCGAGGGTGTGCTTTGCCGACGTCCTCAACCTTTAAATAGGATGGTCAGCCAGGTCAGATATGCCGAGGTCATAGAAGCACTGACAGTGAGTTGGTCAAATGGCCGGGCTTCCTCGATGTTGGCAAGAGTGATCTTGAGCTCCTTCAGCTCAATGTCAATCTTGTGCTCCGTCTCCTTGGCTTTCTCGACCTGTACATAATTTCAGGGCGGCCGCGTTGACATTGAATACGAAACGCGACTGACCGCCTTGGTTTCGAACGTCTCGATGGCCTTGAGGTGGGTGTTCACATCGTATGTGACGGGCTTGAACTCCTTCAAAACCTTCTCTGCCTCATCTACAACAGCCTTGTTCTTCAGGATGGCGCGGTAGTGGGCCAAGTCCACAGTCGTGGGTTGCGAAGCGTATTGAGCCGCAAGACGTTGGGCCTCGAAGTTGCGCTTGCGGAAAGCCTGGAGCGACGCAATGGTCTCTGAACACGAAAGATGAGACTAGCAATATAATTTTTTGAACGTAACACACCTTTTCCGAGACCGAGGGACGTGTAAATGCGGCCGAAGTCCTACGCGAAATATTTATGAGGCTCGATGATCACTCGGGAATATCAGGACTTACGACCGCTGCAGCTGCTTTTGTGGCCATCTCCAAACTAACAGAAGGGGTCAATATATGGGAGAGTATTCGACTTGCAGAGAGTCTCACTCTAAAGGCGGAAAATGGTTTGTGTGTTTGGAAGGAGAGTGAGGTGGAGGCAAGCCGGCAAACCCCGGTCCTTTCCTGTGAGCCCCGAACACCGTCCTCAATGTTGTCAACCCTTTCCCAACTTTCTATCCTCGAATCAGCAGGCCGTTACCCGTCCTTCTCATGCACCAAAGCCTATCTTCATTGTCTGAAATCTCGATCGAAGTTATCCTCTCAGAATATCCCAAGTCTTGTAAGGCTTCAAATGAAATAAAATCACTTCTTGAGCCGTTACTGAGAAACGGAAATACCAGCAAAGTAGTACTTTGTCACTGTACCAACCTACAACGTATCTACAACCGCCATGTATAGGCTGGCTCAATGTTATGCCACCTTGGTCTCTTGTCAAGCCATGTGCGGCTGAAGCCATACACGACAATTTCAAATTTCCTTCGGGCCAAGAGAAGATCCGCTTATCGTACCCGCTCAAGTCTACATCAAGTTCCTCACCTCGAGGCTCAAGTCAGCTCTCAATTGTCTCACGACTACCCCACCACATCACACCAACGAGGCTGAGAGAGCCAGATCATTAACTCGTCGATGTTTGAGCTCTTTCAAGGCCTCAGCGACCTACAGCAATGGAAGGCAAGGGTTGTCAGGCTTGACACCCAAGAATCACTAGGCCTGGTCCTTATTTTCCTGGCAGGCGCGATATCATTGGTCTATCTTAGGGGACTGGTGAATTCCCCCAAGGCATTCCGCGCACCTCAGGATCGGCGATCTCCCGCAACTGATAAGAAGGTTCGAAGGAATGGAGGTGAGTACAAACGAGGTTAATTGTAAGAGCTCATTGATCGTGCTGCATTAGAATGGACTCCCGTTGATTTGCACATATCCTCCTATTACGGCAAGCCCACTAGAGCCTGCACAATTAGACCCTATCCCATACCGGCCCTTCCGTTCTGGAGAATATCAGTGAGTTGAGTTGATCTTGCGAAGCGCTGCGCGGTGTCTTATGCTTCTACGCCGTTTAGTGTTACCATGGGCATTCGATCCATGCCTTGGGATGAATGGATCGAAGTATGAGTGATCTTTTCTTCTCTGTACACCTTGTGACTGAAAGTGCGATATCTGCAGCTCGACAACGAATATGAGAAATATTATCGTATCCGCGAGCATCGCATTCGCACCCGTGGAAGTAGCGTCATACGAGTTCTACCTGACAACCCTGGGCTAGTTCAGTCGGGCGCAGACGCCGGTAAGGTTCCTTGTCATCTTTCGAGTATCCTAACTGAGTTTCGCATTTTCACAGCCGTCGAAACAGTCCATGAAATCTCGGAATATTTATCCCGACGTTTCCCGGGGACGTTTGAGATAGAACGGCACGCCGCAGATAAGACTGCCTACCGTACAGGATGGGGCGGGGCACCTCCAATCAAAGCAATTCGGGTGATACCACTGCAGCTCACTCATGCGCTCCCAATCGATGTAAACGACGGCCAGGACGCGGCAATAAGAGCTTTAGAGGTGGCAGCCCTATTGTACGTCATGTTTTGAACCAACTTGGCTTTACCAAGACCCAAGGTGCCTAACTGCTGGTCATCTATCGTTGCAGGGTACAGGAAGATCTGGCACTGATGATAGAGGGTGAATACCTTCAATCTGATTCACTACCGTCATCTACGGAGTCTGAGGTTTCTTAACAGGTACAGACGGGAAGTATTATTTTCAAGGCCGGTGTCATTTGTGTTGCAGGTAGGCGATCCCATCTCTTGCAAGCTACTATTGCTCATCTGGTTCCATGTAAAAGGTTTCTGGCGGATCCAGGATAAGATAGGCCTCCCTCTTGATGAAATCCACACCACGGGCAATGTTCCGAGATGTACGCTCTCGAGCTTCCACTTGGTGCTCGTCTCTGACTGTTATCCTTCACTACCAGACGAAGACAAACTGAAAATGAGCATGGAGCGCTTCTTCCAGCGATTATCAGTCGACAAACCCGTAGCGCGGAACAATTACTTCTTTCAGGTGGTGAAAACCCCAGCAACCGATGGAGTTGAAGACATCGACCCAGAAGAGCTTGCTTGGGCCGAAAGCAGTCATGGACCCGAGGATGCCTTCTCCCACACTCACCCCGCGCACCAACCCACCCGGCCGACGCCGACGCCCTCCAATGTTCGCCTTCGGACCGAACGCCAGACCCTGCGACGGCTCCCGCGAACAGGAGCCATACTGTTCGGTATTCGAACGTATCTAACGCCAGTGGATAAACTGGGTAAGGAGCCTGGGGTAGCGAGGCGACTTGCGAGTGCATTGAGAGGGTGGGGTGATGATGTTGGTGCGTACAAGGGAAAGTTTAACGGGGCGTGGTGGGATGTAGTTTTGGACTACCTCGACAAGGCGTCGGATGGAGAAGGGGAGCAGCGGGCCGAGGACATCAAGAGGATGGAGAACTATCCTTTCTGAGGACATACGATTCATGTTATAATTTTACATGACGTAGCGATGTTACTAAAACGCCGCAACTATGAAATGGAGGACGGAATCACATGTCAAGCAGAGGCATTTTGAGGCTGAGGCCAGTGGGTAATCTGCGCAGAATTACCTACTAGATCAAAGCGGTGGGTTAAAAGGACAGGCCCTGTGTCGACGTTCAGCTGGTACGAGCCGCTGTAGAGCCATAGATTTCCGCTGGTGTCAGCACGAGCTATCGAGCCCAGAGTGACAGCCAGACTCGCACGACCAGTACTCCCCGCCTTGATCTGATGGAGGCGGGTGTAAGAGATAAGTTGTTTGTTGGGGTGCGGGGCAGGGCCAGCTGTGCCGTTGATGAAAAGGAGCGCAACATAATCCGATGCGACCTTGCCCGTATTTTTAACATTGAGATCAAAGGTGTCGAATGTGGCTAGGTCAAGCGGACGACCACTCGAGGCGGATACGATGAGTTGAGAGATGTCGTATCGGGTCGAAGGAGTGCGTTGCCAGTTTAAAGCAAAAGTAGTGAAATGCAGGCCGTGCCCGAACTCAAACACCGGCGTATCTCGGTACCATCTATAGGTCCGGCCAGGGTTGGTATCGCTAGGTCGAACCTTCATGTCTGTCATACCGACTTGGCTGGTATATGCGGCAGGATATTGGGTAATCGATAGTCGGCCGGCGGGAGAGGCTTTCCCGCTTATGATATCGAAAAGTGCCGTTCCGCCGCTCTGGCCAGGATACCCTGCCCATAGCATGGCGTTGACCTTCATGCGACGGTGTAAGCAAGAAAATGGCGAAAAAGTCAAGAGTGGAAGAAGAACTAACCGTTCGATTTCTTTTCAGCGCCGAACCGTCCACTTGACCACCGCCAAATTGTAGAACCACCACTGGTTTGCCGGTAGCCTCAAGTGCAGAAATCAAAGTCAGCTGGTTTCCGGGCCACACAATTGTTGTCCGGTCATGGCCTTCATTCTCCGTTATCCCATCAATACCTCCTGCAAATATAACAGCATCTGCCGCTTGGGCGGCTGCCACTGCCGCAGCAAAGCCTGCAGTTGAGGTCCCTGAGATTGTCGTTCCTGCCACAAATGTAGCCTGGTAACCTGCATTGATGGCTCCTTGGAAAGGACTGACGAGGAAGGGAGCGACGCCTTGATAGTTTCCCTGCATCTGGGTCGTCGCGTTGGCCCACGGCCCAATGACAGCTAGCTTCTTAACGGTGGACTTCAGAGGCAAGGTTCCGTCGTTTTTGAGTAGAACGATTCCTTCAAGTGCCGCCTGGTATGCCAGCTTCTGTGCATCAGGCAGGTTCACATTGGCCCAGCTAAGTTGCCGGTACGGTTGGATGCTGGGAGGATCGAAGTAGCCAAGACTGAGTCATTTTTTAAGTAACGCAGCCTCCGTAGAGACAGATAGCTACGCACCGCACAAGAGAAGTGTACTGACGGAGCAACGCTTTTTCTAGGTCTCCGCGGGTGATCAATGACTGGTTGAAAGCGTCAGGAAGATGCAAAGAATATGCGGTCCCGCAGTCGAGGTCCGTCCCAGCCTTCAACGCATCAGCAACGGCTTCTGGATAGGTAGAAGTGAAATGGTGGGTGCTGAAAGATGTTATCCACGGCGTCGCAGTCAGACGTGACCCAGCGATCGTCATCGAATCCCCAGAAGTCTCGTAATATAGGTTTGGAGGCAGATATGAATTGGCGCACTGACGGGACTCCATTGACGGAATTATAACTGCACATCACAGACGCAACCTTAGCGTCCCTGACACAGCTTTGAAAGGGAGGCAAGTAGTATTCGCTAAGATCCTGCAGGGTGACCTGGGCGTCGAATGATGTCCGGATGTTCCCCTCCCAAGTTTTCGAGATCGTACGCAGCATAATGTTTGCAGTCCGCGATAACCTTGAAGTAGGGTTTGGGATCGATACCGCCCTGAAGCCCAGTCGACCAGAGTTCAACACGTATTGCGAAATATGGAAGGGGTCCTCTCCGGGCGTCTCCTGTCCTCGGCCCCAGCGAGGGTCCTTGAAAGGATTGATGTTGGGAGTGAAGAAGTCTATACCTGCTCGACCAAAATTGTTGAATGCGCGAGCCTCGGTAGCTAATGACTGTGGCCACCGCTTTGATCAAGGGATCGTCAAAAGCGGAACCCAGTAGGATAGGCTGAGGAAATGACGTGGCGGAACTGAAGTTCCCAGATGCCGCGAATGTAACACCAGGGCTCTCTGCGACTCCATGCTACCAGGTCACCGTCAGTGAATTGACAAGATCTGATACAAGGTAGCCCATACTAGAGCTTCGGACCACCACTGATAACTCGGGAGACCAAGGCGTGGTACACCTGGCGAAAGATTCACGGTGTTGCTCATCAGCTCTTGGACGGTAAATAGCTTGATCACAGCTGCTGCACGCGTCTTGGCATCTTTGGTGGTGTCGCACTACTGCGTTGGATTTCAAGGGCTCGGTGGTGCAATCAGGGAATGTATAGACAAAAGCATGGGAGGGGACCAGATATAAAGCGCAAAGGAGAAATATGTAGAGAGACATTGTTCACCAGGCTCGCATGTGCGATAGGGCACCCGTGATGGAGGCTGAGGTCTGCGGGATATCGCGCCTTATGTACGTTCGGGAGGCGATCTAAGGACATGACCATCCGTCTCGCGGTCCGGATGATTGTAAGAGAACCTCTGCATTGATTCCGAGGTGCCACAAGCACAAGGATATGGAGGTCACGAACGTAGCCTTAAGTCGGAGAATCGCGTTGCTTGACTCCCTGGGAAGATATGCCTTGACGGTGTGTGATTATTGCTACAGATATAGACGAACACACATACCTTCGAAGTAATTCGGAGGCATGCCTCCTTCTCACTATTCTCGTGTGAACCGGATGACCTGGGTAAAACTTCAGCAGAAGTTGCGGTTAGGAGGCTCAGAAGTTCGATGGAAGGTGAACGGCACGCTCACCCTATTTTCAACTGAGTTCGTGATCTAATTGCGGCGCGTTATGGAGTGCTGGATTTGCGTGAAGCATGGATCGGGTTGAAATGGCGGCCAGTGAGAACTTGAAGTGACGCGTTGACGGGCCGAAGGAAGAAGGTGCACGTCATGTGACGGTGATATATGCTCTTGTTGAACTTGAAGTGGTTCTCTGGTGCCAGGACGTTTTATCGTAGACCGAGAAGTAAGATTTTCCTTAGCTTTATTGCGAAGACAGAACATGATTTCCGGTGCGATCTGACATGTCAGGTTGGTGAGATACATAGACTATATGTCCTAGGCACCTTGTGCCATGTGGACCAGGCTGAGATCGGACCAGCCTCGTAATTCACAAATTCGGGGATTTATCGGTTACTCTCACGTTACAATACATAAAGTTAGATAAGAAATAATCAGGACTCATCAAAGTCGGGACTCATCAAAATCAGTATGCTCCTGGACGAGGGGCCCAAGCGGTCAAGGGCTGGTTAACGATCGCTGACATGCTGCTTTCCACCTTCGCGGTGAGTTGAAGAGCCAGCGAGTTCAATTTCGCGCCGGCAGCTCCTGCCGCCCAGATTGAAACAGCAAGAGTGTTAGGACCGTTGTAGTTCAGAATGCCTTGAGCTAAACAGAACGGTGAACAACATACTCGGCCGCCTTGGGAAGATTCACTTACGGACTGGGAAGACGGTCTGAGGACCGATGTGGTTGACTGAGGATACGAGCAAGTAAGAACTGAGAATCGCTGAAAAAAGTTCCATTTCGAACCGTATTTGCCGAATTGATATCCATTGACGTATAGCTTGGGATGGATGATGAGTCCCGGTGGTAGGCGAGGAGGGTGTGACTGCATACCTGAGATCGATAGAAAGGGTTTACGGTTGAGTTGGTTACCACCAAAGCCAAGGGGTAGTCAACGCCTTTGGGAACATTCAGATTGAAAGTTGTCCTAGAATCGGATCAGGCATCATTGACGTAGGAGTTCATTACCTAGCGCACCTGTGAAAGCTGACGCCAGCGCTTGTACTTCCCGCCGTGGGTTTTCCAACCGGCCAGCTGGCATCATTGAAAGCAGGGAGATGCCACCCTTTGAAAGTACATTTAAAATTTGGCATAGCGCCAAAGCAATATAAAAACCCACCTTGGCGCTCGCCAAAAAGTCCACCTTCATTCAAAGGTCCGCGAGTCCTATCGGCGTACTACAATGTCGATTAGCTGCTATCATTTCATAGCGAGGTAAGGGAGCCCGCATACACTTTCCCCGCCAAGATTCCCGGTGACCTTCCAGACGCTCACAGTCGGTACCTTGGATCCAACGAAAGAGTAGTTGATGATGCCTCTTGGATTCTTGAACGCATCACTAGCTGCTGTCCAATCTTCCTCATATCCCATATGGTCTTGCAAAATCGTCAGGACGTGCCCCGAGCCTGCCGCCAGGAGCGAGGGAAACTTGAATGTGCTTTCGAAGCTTCCATGCACGGCATCTCCCACCCATGAGCCGATGAACGTGGAGTCCAGCCAGACGGAATAACCGAAGGCAGAACCTCCCCAGACGTCGAGCGTGAACGCAGTCTCGGAACCGGTAGCGTTGAAATGGGCACGCCAGATGATGTTGCCGGTATGATAACCATAGTCCCCAGCATAGAGAACAACTGGGGTTTTTGGTGTGGTTGGGTTGACCGTGGTGTTGCGATTGGCAACCGTCCATTTGGCGTCCGAGTAACTCGACTTGATCTCTGGAAGACTGTCCGCGGTTTTCTGTCATCAATGAGGGTCAGCAGGGCCGGTGCCAACTTGTAAATGAACCATACCCATGTAAGGGAGGACAAGTTTGGAACGGTGACTGCGGGCAGATTGGCAGTCCGTTTTCCTGTAAGTGTGCCATGCGCCGTTCTGGCCAAGGTCAGAGGTCCACCGTTGAAGGTGACAGATTTAGACGAGGCACTAGGGGCGATGATCTCGAATGTTGCCGTGTTGTTCAGATCACCTTGGAGAGCAAGGGTGCTGCCACTAATTGACACGGACCGAAGAAGGTAGCCTCCCTTCACGATAATAGGGTTTTCGGTGCTATAATGAGCGAAAGCGCCCGACGTAGGAGGATGCAGGACCCAGAATTGGTAAGCGTTGGCGCGATCTGCATACATATTTGGTGCTCGTCCAAGAAAATATGTCTGCGATAATGATAGTACTGACCAAGAATATATAATAATGTAGAGCCGACCAGAACGACAGTCTGACCAGAAGTCTTGAACTGCAAGACGAGGCTGTTGCTGGCGAGGGTCTTCTGTTGTATTGTGCCAGTGCCAGAAAGGACCTTCGCCGGCGGCGGGGTACTACCGAACTTGAACGCAGTTTCGTGGAGCTCTCCAGCATTCCCATACACAAGAATGATGTCCTTGCCATCGATGGTAGCCCTGTTTAAAGAATTGAAATCGCTAGGAGATTCGAATCACAAAAGAATCCTCACCAAGTCAGGATTTCCGCGGTTGAATAGAGTACGTTCGTGGAACCAGCGGTATAGTCAACAACGTGAATCTTCGAATCTTTGCCATTTAGTGTCAGGGAACCGCCAATTGTCGGAATCGTGAGAGCCCCGATGCTAGTAGGAAGTTGGAGAGTGTATGTTTGTAACGCATTCGTCGACGCGTCCGTTTGCCTGTGATCCGACAGAATTACAATACATCATACTATTTTCTTGGCTGCTTTCGTATTAGCTTACCTCACGACGTAGAATCCGGTTTTGTTGCCGACAACATCTAACACCTGCGTTGTTTTGAGGGCAGAGTTCCCGGTGAATGAACCTTGCGAATTGAAGATATTTTGGGGTTGGCTGGTCAAGTAGGCTGGAGAAACTGCCAGGAAATTGGCTTGTAATTTTAGTTCGTAATATTTCTCTCGGAGAGTCCTATCTTCCGCGATGGCTGAGCCCTAATAATCGCATGAGCCTGGAAACACTAGATTCAAATGCCACGATACTTACATAGTCGTACGACGTGTATACGCCTGTACCGCGAAGTTAAGATGACATCCTGGATGAGGGATTCTATATAACGCACCCGGATGAGCAATGCCTCCTGAAAAAAAAAGATTGTCAGCGCAATCCAAGTTCTAAAAATGTACATGATCACCCCAGTTGGTACCACCGAAGATCATATAAAGGTTGAGGAGCGTTGTTGACATGGCAAATTGGTTCTTGTAGAAAACTGCCAGGCCATTAGAGAAACAACGAAACGACACCGTTTATTGCATTACCTCGCTCGAATTCAGGGCCTGTAAGTACAGAACAGGTTCCATATCCAGAGCCACCCCTGGATTCCGATGAAATAAGTCCAACCCCGACCAAATTACAGACTGAAGAGACGGACGACGTACCAGCCGTCAAATGCACCGCCTTGGAACTCATAGACAGCATTCAGATCCTCGGGATTGATGCCTACATGGGCTCCCCAGAAATATCTAAACCATACAGCATCAGTGAAGTACCCTGTACACCATGAAACACAACCTACTCGGGAACTGCATCAGATTTCCAGACATAAGGGTTGGAACAATCGAAGCCATTGGGATACGAGTCGTAGCCTATAGTTAATAAGTAACGATGCACAGACGAGCAGGTAAATGGACGCACCGTAGATGTCAACAGTCGTGAGATGACCTCCTGGCCAAGCATCGTTAGTGGTGATTGGCACAGTGACACCAGAATCACGCTGTCAAGAAGATAAGTTGCTGAAGAGACACGGTTTCGAAATTCTTACGAAGGTTTGAAGCAGTTTCTCTCCGTATTCAAAGTCTTCCGTGTAGGGCGCCTGGAAGCCACTGTACTCATTCTCAGCCTGAGGAAGAAGTTAAGCTTTTGGTCGAATCAAAGTACAACGGTAACAGACCGAACCTGAACAAGTATGACCGGACCACCCTTGGTAATTTCATTGGCAGCGATCTTGCCGCCAACGGCTTTGATGTATCCCTGAATAGCTTCGATGTAAGTTGCGTTCGCCGTTCTCCAAAGGCCCGGAGTATACGTTCCCCATCCAGGGAATCCACCGCCGGAAGTCTCAGCGTTGATGTAAGGCCTGGAAGTGACATCAGCGCTTCGCCCAGAGTCGTATACACGGGGGATACATACCCGGGTCGTGCTATGAGGTAGATGCCTGCTTCCTTGGCGGCGTCAAAGAACGGTTGAAGATCGCGGAAACCTTCAAAGGATATTTCGCCGCGCTTGGGCTCGAGTATGCCCCAGAATACATAAAAGGACACGGCATTAAACCCCATGGACCTGACATGGCAAGTTGAGATGATTTTCTCTTCCAGACATTGGCAACCCACTTAATTTTCTGGAAAACGTCAAGATGAAGACTTTGTACTGGGTTCCTGTCGCATCCATTTCCTCAGTTCCTTGGTCTCTGTATGCTCTTCACTGGCGGAAGACGCACCGGTATGGATGAACTTCGCCGCTAAATACCATAAGACGCTTCCCATTGATCATCAGCGAGTATTGATCCCAAGTCACCTAAAGCAGGTTTCGAGGTGGAGACCTTTCTATACGAAAGTTACTCACGATATTTTGGAGGCCATCGGTCTGTGTTTGCCGAGACAAGATGGTGGACTGGAGTCGAGGTTCCCGACGCGACTTTGCAAGTACAGACACCGCGCATAGAAGCGTCAAAGCTTTCGAGAGCAGGACTTTCATGGCTTCGCAAGTTCTCCCTGATCCCTCTTCCTGACCGCCCTTCTTAAACCATCCAACTGCTCCATAAAACGCCCATAAAATCCGCTGTCCGAAGCTCTCGGGTTATTCTCGATGAAACCTGAGATAATTTTCGGCTGCAGACATGTGGATGCTGGATTTCCGAAGGGTGTAGGGGCACGACGAATCAGGGACAGAGTACTGTTGCTTCGAAAACGACAGGCAGGCCCGCTTGAGGGCCGTACCTCGGCAAAACGCGCACACGTGAGATGTGACAGGTCAGGTGGACCATTCGATGTGACAACCACTCCCACTGGTCCCACTGCCACACTAGTGCACAGTGCCAGTGCCAGTGCTTGGACTCCTGCTCGACGGTTTAGTCAACGACCGTCATCTGTCTCTTGCGTGGAGCACAATCTAATTCTACTGCATGGCACTCTGGAAGGCTTCAAAACAACGCTATCAGAAGAAGGTTCTCAAAAGCACCGTTATGCTGAGCTTTTCCTCTTTCCCACACCGTCTGAATTTAGTGTCTTTTATCTCTCACTGACGGCCCGCAGATATTCTTTCCATGCGTCAGAACTCGTCACAAGCGCTGGATCTCAATGAAAATGCCTTTTACATACCTCTGAGAAGCCTAGTACTCGAGCTTGGTTACCGAAGATAGTCCGACCTCCTCTCTCGCGTCCTCAGTTGCATTGTCTTCGAGTCGACCATGAGTGCACCCATATGAGAGTGAGTGTCAGGCTGGAGTAGAAAACTCGTTATTTGTAGGGTCGATGAAACCATTGGCGCAGGAGGCAGAAGGAGACCTGTACATGCTATGGCTTGGCGAGTGACCTCCAGTATGTTTCATACATAACATTGCTTGCGGTAACAGGTGAGCCTACTTTCGAGCAGGTCGTGCGCAGGTTCACACAACAGATATGATGAGCCTTTGTTACTCACGAGACTGGCATGACCCAGGTCGGAGTTGATGCATATGAACGATCCTATCCGCATTCTGCCATATCCGATATACACGATACGAGTCCCTTCCCAGCGAATAACTTTTCTCATGGCTCACACCTCAGGATCAATCAAAACGAAATTCCGAGTCTTCTCGATCTTACCTCGACGAGGTCGCGCTATGTACCATTTAACAACTCGTAAATTTGAGTCGGTAATGCTCTCGACGAGCTTCGCAGATGCAGGACACTTTGACAACTGATTGACAGATACACTTGCAATATGGCCTTGGCATAGACGTGTCGTATGGCCACCATCCCCTTGATAAGATCTTTCCGCAAGGTCCGAGACCGAATCCTTGTGTACTGTCGGTAGCACTATGATCTTTGCGAAGGAGATAAAAGGGATTCCTCTGCGATCCCATTCCAGCACCTACTCGTGGAGCTCTGCCTTCTGACGTTGATCTTGAATACCCATGTTTTCCCTGCGTTCGTCCATATATGTGCTGTTTCTTCTCTCTGGGATTGCGACGGCGCTTCCGAACTCCAAGACTGTCATTAGGTCTAAGAACCCGATTCCTGGTCGCTACATCGTGAAGCTCAAGTCAGCCGATGGCCAACGGCGAGCGTCCCCAGCTTTCAGCGGTATCACTCATCGGTGGGAAGGGTGGAATGGTTTTGCAGGTGAGTCTGTCCTGAAATCTCCCAAGTATGACGGTCTTATGCATTTTTTTTTGCTTCTGTGATTTTACAGGCAACTTCTCCTCAGAGAGAGTAGAACAACTCCTAGCCTCCCCAGATGTGGATTACATCGAGGAAGACGGGATAATGAGCATTATGTCAGGGTCTCGGTACGAGGCGCGGTCCCCAACTGTCCTTGCTATGCAGTACGTGGGAGCTCTTCGTCAACGCTCCAGTTCTCCATTATTGTCGAATACCCACCTCAATCCCTAGAACCGACGCGACCTGGGGCCTGGCACGCATTAGTCAAGATGCGAAACTGACCAATCAGAATACAGGCGCGCTATTCACCTATAATTATGGGACCCAGGCAGGCCGAGGAGTGGACATCTATGTCGTTGGTGCGTCTCGCTTTCAAGATCATATTTCATTGACCGCCAACAATTGCGCTGGGATCCTGCAGATACCGGTGTGTCCCAATTCCGCCTGAGACGCATGGCTGCTGATACCTTTTTTTCTTGGGGCAGGCGTCTACATACAACATGTACGTATGTCTTACAGCTCATGTGTCTTTTCTGGCTGCTAAAGAATGATTTCAAAGTCTGATTTCGGCGGCCGTGCGGGTGTAGGAGCGACTTTCGGTGGATACGCGTGAGTCACCGCATGCACCACTTTGCTTGACCCCGAGATGACCTTATGCCTTGTATTCCAGGAACGCGGACGGCAACGGACATGGTATGGCTTTTACGAACGGCTTACGAACAATCCATTTCCTTGACCGTATGCATACCAGGTACACATTGCGCGTGAGTAGACCATCTTAGAACGCTGAGCAGGCTCTTGTTACTGAGACTGACTTGTGGAATGCTAGGGCAACAGCGGCAGGCACTAAGTATGGCGTGGCTAAAGTGCGTTACACCCTATGCCGCGGATTTCTCGTAGCCTGCAGTTCTCATCATCAAATTGCAATAGTTAGCAAGCATCATCTCCGTCAAAGTTCTTGGTGATCAAGGGTATGTCGTCCCTTTCGACAAACTTTCCTTACTCTCGCTCCCTCTTCCTCATTTCACTGCTGATGACCTCAACTTCGTAGCTCTGGCGCTATTTCGGACATGTTTGGCATCCTTCCTTCTTGTTTCATACAATACCATTGAATACTCATGCCGCAGCATATCGGGCATTAACTGGGTTGTAACCTCATCCGCAAACTCTGGCAGACCCTCAGTCATCCTCGCCCCCTTCGGCGGTAGTGCCTCCACCGCCCTAGACAGCGCTGTTCTTAATGTGCGCATCATCACTCATGTCATATTCGAACACCATTGACGCACTCGCAGGCCACAAATGCAGGCGTGCACTTCGTTACTACGGCAGGAAACTCCGCCACCTGATGCATCGAACTCCAGTCCCGGGACGCGTGGCGTCTGCAATCACCGTCGGTGCAAGCACCATCGCCGACGCCGTATCGTCAAGTTCAAACACCGGCTCTGTGATTGACTTGTTCGCGCCTGGTCAGAATGTGCTGAGTGCATGGATTGGGAGTCCTACTGTACGTATCGCTTCTTACACCTTCACTGTATGTGTGTTGTAGCTCATAGTTCTTCCGTCGCAGGCCTCAGCGATCCTCTCCGGCGGATCCTCCGTACGAATCTTCGAGTAAACCCCATATTGGTTCTCGCTGACTATTGGTGTGGTATTATTACAGGCTGCTTCCCACGTCGCTGGCCTCGCGGCGTACCTCCTGAGCGTCATTGGTGACAACAACCTAGAGACGGCGCTCGTGACCATAAGCGTAAAGAATGCGTTAACAGGTATCCCTGCCGGCACTGGGAATCGCCTCGCGAGCAACAATGTGACCAGGCTGGGGATTACTATCTAAATTTATGCGTCTAGGATGTGATAGCTGGTATTTGCGGCTACTGCTACAAGTTCTGTCTTCTATTGAAAGTGCCTATGTATACTGTTGGTTCTGGACGAAGCCGCGAATTGGTCGGCACTTATGTGTTGTCCGCAATGAATGCGTTTAGACCTTCTTTCGATGCGGTATCTACTTGATCAGGACCTGCGTCTCAATACAAAATTCGAGGCCATGGCAGCAGGCGTCCACATCGTCATCGCAGCCGCCGACACACCCAAGACGAGCCCGGGGCCTGTCGCGTCAGCGATCACCGTCGAGGCGAGCACGATCACGGACGCAGTGGCGGTGGGGGCGAGTCACGGTGCTGGGCTTGATTTGTTCGCGCCTGGGGTGGGTGTGGTTGAGCGCTGCGGCGGGTGGAGTGAACGTGAATGGATTCTTCGCATTCTTAATTCGTGTTTTGATGGATATAATAGAACGTTTTTTACAGAGGACGGCAAGTGTGTCGGGGTCGTCTCCTGTATGCCGCGTTTTTATTTGAACACGTTGCTCTGGCGCTAATTTGGACATGCACGTGGACAGGCAGCAGCGCACGTTGCGGGCAGGCGGCGTACCTGCTGAGCACCATTGGGCCCTCGTCGGCGGCGGCGCTTGGTATTAATGGTAAGGCGCTGGTAATTGCCAGTGTGCATGACGTACTGACAGGTGTTCCTGTGGGCGTACCGAATCGACTGGCGAGCAAGAATGTTACGCGGATTGTTGTTTTGTAAACTTGTGTAGTGATCACTTTGTTTTTGTCGCTGGGCGGTGAGAGGGGAATACTGATACGAATACTGGTGTGTCCGGGACGTAGTATGGATACACATCTAACTGGTAATCTAAATCCTCTTAGCTCCGCGACGCTTAACTGCTATATGACGTGCGTGGGGATGATGATGGTGGGCTACTTGGATGGGAAGCTCCTGCCTCATTGAAGTAGGGTCTATTCAAGTAGGAGAGATACTACCGGTGGCTTGTCTTCACATCAGAAAAGTCAATTCGGGTGCGGTCTATATCACTGAGACGGCGATCAATAGCCAATGGCAGACATAGGTGGACATCATGTCGTCACGGCAGTCTATGTCGCGATTGGGGGAGAGAAAGTGCACGGAGGAAGTCAGCAGCATCAACGTCATGATGCACTGTGAATCTTGTGATGGAACCGGATCTGATAGGCTTGGCAGACATATGGACATTGTGGTGATCCGAGCCCGAAGGTTCTCCGAGAGCAAGTCGTGTGGACGTGAAATTCGGGCTGCATGCTAGTGCTCTTACAGCTGGCTAGTGACTGTCTAGCCTTCAACGCTTGGTCAGAGCCTCAGATGGTGCCGAGACTACAGATAGGTATTTTTACACCCAAAATTTTCTCTGATCAGCACGTTGTATGTAAAAGCGGATGTATGCGGCATAAATATAGAGCGAAGAGAGACATGGTGGGACAAGTTTTACCCGATGAATAGAAAATGGGTGGAGCTCAGACGAAAAAAAGTAAAGAAAAAACCAAAACGAGGGGGCATGGACCGGCAGGGGAAGGTTTGATAAGGGGCGATAGGGGGCACATGGGGGCACATGATATGTGATTGACGTGTGAGGAAACGGGATAAAGAGACGGGGGAAGACGGGGAAAGGGAGACGGGGGAGGGAGGGATGGGGGGAGGAGATGGAGACTCGGGCGGGTGATGGGAGTTGCGAGGGCAAAATGGAACGGGCAGACGGGGGTGACGACAGTATGACGGTGGAGCAGAAAAAGGCACGACGTCATCAACAGGGACAAACATGATGGGCCGTATTATAACAAGTGGCTACGTCAGCAGTCGTCATCTTTTTGACCCCCCACCTGTCGTCATGTCCGCAAAAAGCAAATCCCCTTCCCCGCGCGCGACTCGCCAGACGCGCAAAGACTTTGACAAGGAACCGAACCCGTTCGAACAGTCATTTTCCGCAACACCCCGCTCGACCTCATCCAACGTCCGCTCGTCACCCAAGCCAGACTCCCAGTCCGGCTCACGCCCCAGCTCGCGCGCAGAAAAACGCAGCACCTCACCGCGTCCAGTCCTCCCGCCCCTCGCCTCCATCGCATCCCCCGCCGACCCCACCTATGCCTGGTCCTATTCTGCGTCCTCCCTGACGAACTCGCTTCGCGCTGGCCCCCTCTCCCCAGCCATGCTCGCTGGACCTCAGCCCAACACAGACCAGCAGCATCTCCAGTTCGATCCGTCCTCCTTCCGCACTGGCCTTACTCCCCGTACTGGTCTTACCCCTCGCACCGGTCTCACCCCCGGCACCGGATTGACCCCCCTGGTCGGTGGCCCTGTCGCATTCCCAGCGTCGCCCAACACCGCTGCATTCATGGCCATGATGAACAACAACTCACACCCGCCATCAAACCCTACCATCACTCCCAACACCCTCACCGCCCTCTCCGGTGCCCTTAACAATTTCCAGGAAAACGGCACTCAGAACTCCTCCAATTCCAATGGCCCCTCCTTCATCACTTCCGCCTCAAATGCTGCCAGCAGCGCAGCCAACGGTCTCTTCCTTCTCTCCCAAGCCCATCAGGAGCTAGAGAAGCGACAGCAAGAGTCCCAGCGCCAGGCTGGCAACGCTCCCCCTGCCACAAATGGCCGTCGCGGCACCAAACGCAAACCTTATGACCTGACAGAGTCCACTCCCTCTACCAACGGCACAACACGTGGTACTGCGAAGCGCAGCCGCGTCGCTGCTCGCCCGCGTTCTATATCGCAGGAAGAGGAGGACGAGGAGGCCGAAGACGACATGGAAGAGATGGATGACGACCTCGAAGAGAACGGTTCCTCCGAAACACGCGGACGCCGCAATAAGAAGCCAGAAACGGAGGAGGAAAAACGTAAAAACTTCCTGGAGCGTAATAGACAGGGTGAGGCTTGTTCATTTTATTCGTCGATCCTCTTACTGACGCACGCATCACAGCTGCATTGAAGTGCCGTCAACGCAAAAAGGCATGGCTCGCGCAGCTGCAGGCCAAAGTCGAGTACCTCTCCAACGAAAACGAACGTCTCACGTCCGCGCTGGTGTCATCTCGCGAGGAGATCTCCCGCCTTTCTGCCCTGGTGGGTGGTGCCGCTGTCGTGGGCGGGCAAGGCGGTGCCTCTGGTGCAGGCGTCGGCCCACCCGTCGCGATGAACGTGAACCTTGGCCCTGCCACCACCGGCAAAGTCGCTGCAGGCGGCCGCGGCGGCGGATACGGGTATTAGGGGGTGTGGCCTGAAGAGCAAAGGGGGGTTGCTGATGCTGAAAATTGAATTCTCGAACTCGAACGTGGTCGAAAAAATGCAAAATACGCACATATACGCATTCCCCCCCGTGCTCCTTCTGATCCTGGACCGTCATTCTGGGTACGATGCCTCGCAATACACGCGTGAGGTGTGCTCGATATGTTGGGCGCGGGGCCGTGTGGTATACATGCACGCTCGCTCTTGGCACGCGCTTTCCTTTGTACAACTGCAGTTTGTAATGTGTAGTTGTACATTGATTGCGTGTGGTAGTGCGGGTGGGGGTGATGGCATGGGTAGGCGTGATTGTAGGGGATTGGGGCGCTATGCACTTGTACGATAACGAATACTTGGTGGTACACTATACATATCTACTTACAGCTTACTGATTATCCTGAACGCTACTCTAAGAGCGCAAAGAACGCACGAATACGAACTACGATTTGCAATGACCGTGATGGAAAGTGTTCGAAACACGCCACTGTTTCAAGACTTCGTTTAAAATACGATCTATCTACCAACGCGGTGGCTTGAAAGCTTCGACTTGCTTCAACTTGGGTGCCGTCGAACCAACTCTCCATTTGCTGAGAGGTAAGAAATGAACGACACCCTACTAATACATCAGTTCACACGATCAGTAACATCTTGTCTAGGAACTGATTAGATCCCGTTCCATTTGACTCCTCTTCTCCCCTGCACCTATCCTCCCCTTCTGCCCCACACCTCTCCCCCTTCCTAAACTCCAAACACCCAACCCCAACCACCACACCACAAAAAGCCATGCGCCGCGCAACACTCGACGGCTACATCACCACCCTCCTCGCATGCCAGCACCTCCCCGAGGCAGACATGATGTCCCTCTGCGCGCGCGTGCGCTCCCTGCTCATGGAGGAGAGCAACATCCAGCCCGTAATGTCCCCTGTGACGGTGTGCGGGGATATACACGGGCAGTTCTGGGATTTGAGGGAGCTGTTGAGGAAGGGGGGGATGGTGCCGGAGACGAGCTATATTTTCATGGTGCGTGTGTCTTTGTGTGGTGTTGGAGAGGGGAGGGTGCTGATGCGGGGTTGGGTGGGGTTGGTGGGGATAGGGTGATTTTGTGGATCGGGGACATTATAGTCTGGAGACGGTGTCGTTGCTTCTGGCGCTGAAAGCGAGGTCTGTGCCGCGTCTGTGCATCGTCCGCTTCTCACCCTATGTTGCGCGCTGAGGAGGCGGTGTGTTTTTTTGAATTGGTAGGTACCCGGATAAGGTGACGCTGTTGAGGGGAAACCATGAGAGCAGGCAGATTACACAGGTGTATGGGTTTTATGGTTCGTTGTCTCCCCCGGAGCGGAGGCAGGGGCATGTCGCTCATAACGGTTTCTCTTTGCCTTTGTGATCTTGTGATGGGGTTTAGATGAATGTCAGCAGAAGTATGGGAGCGCGACGGTGTGGAAGACGTGTTGCGGCGTGTTTGATTATCTCAATCTCGCTGCGGTGAGTCTCCTTTCATTTTGGGTTGAGAGTACATTGATGATGATTCGTTTGCGGGGGAAAGATAATTGATGGAACGATTCTGTGTGTACATGGGGGGCTGTCGCCGGATGTACGGACGCTGGACCAGATTCGGGTGCTTTCTCGTGGGCAGGAGATTCCGCATGAGGGCGCGTTCTGTGGTGCGTTGTATCTCTATCTCTTCCGTTCTTTACAGCAGCGCATTGGCTTAAGTGGGACTGACGTGTCTATGTCCTCCGTGTAGATCTAATGTGGAGTGACCCCGACGAGGTAGAAAACTGGGCTGTGAGTCCGCGAGGGGCAGGTTGGTTATTCGGAGGAAGTGTAACGCAACAGGTACGTCCTGCATCCATAACTCGACCTTTCAATGTACAGTCTGCTTACGCCTTGTGTAGTTCAACCACATTAATAATTTGACCATGATCGCACGCGCACATCAGCTGGTGCAGGAAGGGTACAAGTACATGTTCTCAGAGCAGCTGGTGACTGTATGGAGCGCGCCGAATTACTGTTACAGGTGTGGGAACCTCGCGTCGATTCTGGTCATCGGCGACGGGGATGGCGAGGGCGAGCCCGAGCCCGAGCGGTCTCAAGAGCAAAACAGATCTGGTGATCCAAAACGGATTGGCGTGTCGCCCGCGCCATGGGAAGAGGAAGGGAAGGAGCGGAAGCGGGGTGAGGGACGGAGGTTTATCGTGTTTGAGGCGGCGGAGGAGAATGAGCGGGATCGGGGGATGCAGACGAGGAAGATGGTGAGTGGACTGGTCTGTTGCTGGTGTTTTTGGACTGTGCTGAGGGGAATGGCAGAATACAATGCCGTATTTTGTATAGGTTTTGGTGGAGTTTGTGGAGATAATGTATTATTGTGTGTAATTTGTCTGGTATACCCTCTCTGGTTTAATCAGCTGCGCGAAACTTGACACCCGATGGATGTTATTTTGACCGTTATAGCACTCCCCGCGTTTCCTAATGGGAAGTCTTCTCTTTCCGAACCCGTGCATAGCGGGCCCACTCGCGTATGGCATACATATGTATGGCCCTCGGCTTGCTTACAGTGACACGACGCGCTATCAAGGGGTCAATGCAAGAGGAGATGCATGGAGTCCCGGCCGGCTCGAGTCTAAATAAGGGTCCGCAGTCGACGCTGGCGGCTGGCTAAATTAGATGCGAGGTGGCGTGAGGTGGCGTTTTCACGTGTAATTTATGGCCCATCGGGGACGCAAGATTCCAGGTAGTTACTTACACTTGAAGATTACGAGTCTCCACTAATTTTAGGGCCAGGTGTTCTTCAGCAGCAGCAGAGGCTGAGCAGACATTCATCTCATGTCGAGTCAACATCATAAAGAACGAAGGAACGACTGATTATGTCTGTGTAGGAGAGACTAAAATAAAGAGGCGAATGTTAGCACGGCGGGCTTTTCTGAGCTTGTTCGGCTGGTTGGTCGTTGTCGATCGGTGTGCACTCATTTTCAACTTATAATAATATGACCCTGAGCTGACTCATTGTGCGGATCTACATCCAAGTTCTCGATGCCGCTTCCCTTACGAGGTTCTAGCGCCTTGGACCATGTATTCCGAATAGTGATTTGATTATAGGCGTCCGCATTAAATTCTCGGTCGTGTTGGCAGGCTATCCATCCATCTTCACCGTAGGCGATGTCATCTATTTTTTCCACCTCATTTTCTCCACCTTTACCAACATTTCATCTCGATGGCTCTACGACAGATCGTTCTCTACTTCTCCAGGTGTACTGCCTAAATCCTCCGCAGGATTCTTGTGATTTTGGACCGTGCCCGAATGCAGATGTAACCGGAATAGGCCAACGAGTCTCCAGTAAAGTGTATTCTCTGGTACTATTGGATTACGTTGACCCATATGCGAAACAGTTTATGTCACTTCAGTGGTATTATGTACGTCGGGCCATGCAAACTTCTAGCAGTGACGCTTATCCATCCTCCATTAGCGATCGTACTCGTATACTGTCCACAATTAGCTCGCCCAATGATCTACGCTCATCTAGGGCTCGTCTATTCTCTTTTGATTGCAAGCACAATCTCAATTTACTTTGGAGAATTGACCAGAAACGACGAAATCTTCGTCCTCGTCACCGTCGCATCTCCTGCGACTCTTGCTATATGGTGGCTAGCATTGTCAGGGAGACTTCCCATGAAATTGAAACTAGTTGGTCGACGCAAATCTCTGGAAGCCATCCTCTTGACTGGCCTATCCATCGGGAGTATGGGTTTTGAGATTGCGATGATCGCGTTTACGCTTCTGACACGGAGTCATTCGCAATTCAATCAGCCTGCTTGTGACTTGTTAAACGCCAATAATACCTTCCTCGCCTATTATGCTCTATGGACACCCTTGTACGCAATGCACTTCATTTGGTTGAGTCTTGTGCTTGGTCTGTGGGGACATCTCTACAGGACCAGAAGTAGCTGCCCAGCTTCGGAAAAGATGTCGCTGGACTCTACTGCTCTGTATGTAACTCGTCATCTCCGTGGTGAATTTTATCAACGTCCCATCTCCAGAGTCTCCGCAATGGACGAGTGGAATGATTGGCGAATGGCAGCACAGCCGGATTTGATCAGTTGGACAGAGGTGTCATTGAAGGACCATCTCCCTATTGACTTCACCCCGGCTACAACTACCGCAATCCTCACCGTCCTTCAGTTCATCGCATTCCCGGATGTTGGAGAAGCTCGTCACCAAAACAGTAGTTGTCGTCGTCCTCTTGATGCTTGGTGTTCTAGTGGATCTCTTCAAGAGGCCGAAGTTTCACGCTCACAGCTTCATGTAAGTACGCCTTTTCTTGATGAAATGTGTTCCCTACTGATATAAATTCGTCGGCAGAGTAGTGGCAGTAGCCACGCTTGCATATGTCATTGGTACTGCGCTACACATGTACGTTCCGACATCCGTAGATGCCATTCTAGCATACATATGCGTTACAATTTCGTGGCGTCGCTTTAATCCGCCGGAAGCACCTCCCGTCAAGTTTTCTTGCACCGCATGGCGTACGATAGCAAGCTCCAGCTCCTTTACCATTTAAACTGATGAATCTCTTCTCTAGCTTTTTAGTTGGAATGCTGGCTGCGCTGGGTGCGAGTGCGTTTGTGTGGGTGTTATACGCCTGCGACTTCTCGGCACAAGGACTCCATGTGATATCAACAAGCAAGAGTAGTGCCAACCTTTTCGCTCTGCCACTCTGGCTACTTGCTTGGCTATCCACGTCAGTTTGGCCGACGAGCAGGGTGACGAAACGACCCATCAAAGAAAGTCCTGCACGGGTCTTCGCGAGAACCTTATCGAGGCTTTCCACAGATGTCCAGTAAGCCGCATGTGCAACTATGACGTCCTTAGCTAAGCGCCCATCTGCAGGACAAGTTATAATGCCATAAAGCCAAGAGCACACATCCTGAAAGCTGGTTTGTTAATCGTCACGCCGAATGTACTATGGATCCAAAGCTCCATTGCGTCGAATGTAACAGGATCCACCAAGTGGACATTCAGTCAGGTAAGTGGTTGTCTTCCTCAGGCCAGGTATGTCGAGTTGTTGAGGATTACAATCCAGGTTGTGGCGATGCTAGTTTCTCTTGTTAGCATAGTCTCACTTGCAGATGCGGCTCGGGATGTGAAGCGCGAAGTCTGGTGGGCTGTCTTGTGTTCCAAAAGGCTATCAAGGGATGGAAATGATAACATACCATCCCATCCAGCGAGTGGGTTTCAGGTCGCCTCCCGACGGCTGAGTCTCTGTATGAACGCTCGACGACCCACCCGAGCTGCTCACCGCCATCACTTGATCCGATCGGCGTCCTCTCACTATGTCCTCCATCCGGAGTTGCATGTCGCGATTCGCCCATGCCATTGCTGCTTCAGATAATTTTGGTAGTATTGTCATTGATGATGCCAAGACATTCAATGGTTCTTTCACCTTCAGACACTTATGGACCCAAGCATTCATTTCGATACACTCATATACACCCGTACTCTATTTCAGCACTACACCTTCCCTATTGATACTCTACATCGACCCGAACCATTGAAAACCTTAATTCCCTAGACCAGTATTGTAACACACTATTACCAGATGTCCTCACTTGCACTGAGCGAGAAGTTTAGATCCCTTCCCAAAACGAGTAAACCCCCGCAGTATCGCATCCCCCGAGGGTCAGCTGTGGTACCATCCGTAGATCCTGTGATGCACTTCCCAGACACCGGGTGCGCGATGGTGCAACCCCTTGCATCCGAGCGGTCATCGGGAGATGGGCACGAAGTGCAAGTAATGGTGAACTCCTGTGAACTACAGATTGAAAGCATGGTCAGTGGTCATAAAGTGGTACAGAGAGATTGACATACGGAATGGAAGCTCCGGACGCGATGTCAAACGCGAGAGCGCCGCCCCCGCCGGCGGTTAGCGCGATGTAGCGGTTCGTGTCGGCGGCTAGTCTGCAGTTTAGAATGGATCGGTCAGTCTCAACAGATATAGTAAGGAGAATTGATAAATTGGTAAGCATGCCTGGTCCGCCCCAAAAGCAATTATGCAACAGTTGAGCGAACGGACTGCATGCACGCAAAGACGTCACGCAGCATCGGAGACGCGCGAGTCGAAGACTTTTGTAGCCCTTAAAAGACAGAACACTCACTTGATCCGATACGACCCATTGGGCTGCCCAGTAAACTCGACCAGGAACTCGGCCGTTGCAAAAGCACTGTTCACGTCATTCTTTTGCAGCGAGATATGGGCACCTGGAGAGATGGAGGCGGGCGTCCACTCATAGACGCCGGTGTCGGTAACCGGTGGGCGCACAAAGATAGTTTGGGCTTGGCCCTGGAAGTTGGGGTTGCATGTGCGGGGAAGGAGGGTGGAGGGGGTGGGGGAGGCAAGGGTGAGGGTAGAGAGAAGAAGGGTGGAGACGGCGAGGAACGAGATGCGAAGCATTGTCAGAGAATATGAGACTTGGAGAGCTGGAAGGACGAATGTATTCGTGCTTAACCTGCTTTGTGGTCAGCTTCTCAATGCTTCTGGAGCTTTATAACCAATGTTACAACGCTAGTTCCCAAAGCGGCATTTGGGAATGATATAGGAGCGGGTAGTACCAAGAATGAACCCAGCGGGTGATTACCCCAGCCGTGGTCTTGAAACATTCCGAGTGCGTCGTGAGTGACAAATTTACTCATTCGAACAGCGTAAGTGCCGTCCAGCGGGAACATGGGACCGCCTTGAAGAGAGCGGTAATCATCGGACGGAGGGTCTGGAATGAAATTGCGCATCCAGTCCCTGGCTGCGGCCACGGAACTTTCGGGCGTCGAAGGCCTGAAGTGTTTGAGGTAAGTGACTCTTGCAGGGAGAATGGGCTTACATCCGGGGGTGAGTCGCGTATATAGTACGTAGACCATGTCATTTGACAAGAGTCAACATTCTGGCATAGCCAAAGGAGGCGTAAATTTGGGTGAATTGCGGCCTAAGGAACCTGAGGTTGACTCGGTCACCACTTAGTCGGCGCGCTGTCAAAAGGCTGCATTTTGCGTTACGAATTACGGCAGTGGGGATGGCCAGTGGTACACTTTAAAACCTCGCGCACATGATGGACTGTGGAATGGGAGGGGCAAGATGAGCGCGTCATGGTTGCGGTCATGCTACGACGTTTCCGATGCATACTATACATAGCGATTTGGAATGGGTATGCAAGTGGTTTGAATCGACGGGTGGAGCTCGGGCAATAGATCCAGGGGGAATCCAGGGTGACCTGACCAGGACCTGACTCTGGTGATTGCGGTAAGGATCTCTGATGGCGGAGAGAGACCGGGGAGCAGAGCGGGGGTCACACCTGCACAGGGCCTCTGCAGGTCGGGATACTAGTATCGCAGGATCAAAGTGGAACTAGGTCACGACTGGGACTGAAATCATGTCGAGCTTACACTCCAGCTAGTTGAGTGCCACGGCGAATGAGAGTGGGTCATATGCCCTTGGAATAGCCATAAACGTTGATACCAATGTGGTTGGAGGAGTGGAGACAAGGGGAGATTCGGAGTTCTCGGCCCGACATCCTCTTTCTTCAAAGTTGAAGGCACCGATCACGTCTACTCATGCTACTACATACTACTTCTACTACTATCCTGGCTTGTCTCCAGAACCGTATCGTGACCCATGGATATCGACTCCGATTTTATCACGACCGCTCCATTCCCGGCATTTCAACCTCCTCCGCGCCAGGTAGGCAGTCGACACAAATTCTCCACTTGCTGCCCCCAAATATTCAGCATCCGAAATACAGGACTGGTACTATGTCGGATATCTGATTGGCTGGATAATATCGCGGACACAGGATGAGTTCAAGGGGTTGCTACAACAGTGCGTTCTGTTCTATAAAAATCACTAAAACTACTCGTGATTAACGCGCGCTCCTAGGACTCTTCCGTTTCTCTTTGAGTTATCGACTGTTCTGGAGCGCCGAAACGAGCTGACACGTCGTATACTTCGGATACTCGTGAATTCCACGCATTCTTTGTCTCCGGTGCAGAAACAAACGGGCGCGTATTGGCTGGATCTTCTAGCTACCGATTATAAATCTGGTGCACACTCTTTTGAGCACCAGAGACGACGATGAGGTTTTTATTGTCGTACACACCTGAAGGTTTATATTCTCTAACGATTGATGATATCTAGGAGCTATTGAACCTTTGTCGCCAGTTCGGCGAGGTCGCCATCCAAAATTGACAATGCATCGCTGGAAACTACACGTCTCTGCTACCAATCGATCTTACTTTCAGGTGGCGGATGATATTGGCGGTGGCATAAAAGAGGATGAAACATCCCAGGAAGATATTATCCTGCTATATCGATCTGTGGGCATCTCAAAGCACACAGGACAAATTATCGGGACGCATCGTCCCGAAGTCTATGGGCTACGCCCTCCGAATGCACCCCCCTATCATACCCAAGATACTATCTTTCCGCCAGCGTCTTACGCTTGACGTGTACTACATCAACGGTCTTCATCAGTCGGACTAGCACGACGTGATCTTGAAGACGTCGGGAGGATGCACCTTGCCAAAGTGTGAAACTGTGGGGTGCTGCTTAGGCATAACCTGCGCTATGTGGTAGGTGGGGTACCTAGAAGCCTAAACCTGAGCCATCTTCACTGACGCTGTTGTTTTTTTCAATGATGCAAACAGTCATGCAGCGGAGGTTATTAAAGGTGTTGAATTGCCAGAGCCCTCTGGTTCTGCATCCGCCACGAGCAAGCATATCTGCAGGACTCATAACCCCTCTGTAACACGCCATACTGCGAGCCGAAGCGCCTTGGTGGGCGTTGACCGAAGTAACCACTAGTATGCAGGAACCTGGGACGTTTGCGCTCGCGGTCCGAGTGTGTATAGTTGTTACCATTTTCGAACAATTTATGGGAAAGACTCTTGAGCATCCAGGATGTTAGTCAACGCGCCGCCCCAAGCTTGGTAGAAGAAAGACGGCCGAAGTACATTCAACTCGAGAGCACATATTCTATCATCTGTGAGACTGGCATAAATTTCCCTGCTGCTGCAGTTTCTTCTCCTGTCGATGAGTTGATAAAGGTCATTATTATGGGCTCCGGAGATCTGGAGTCTCAACGGTATAGGTCCTCCAAGTGTCGATGTTCATCGCAGGTCCGGGTTTCAACGGAACACCGGCATATGCGGATTTGCTTCCGTGGCTTTAGCCAAACAGCCAATCCAGCCGCCTCTACGCACGCTGGTGTTCTTGAATTCATCGCCGAGGAAGGCGTCGTCCATTTGGGCGCCAACAGACACGCCATTAAATTTGTTCGCGTCGACGAAACGCGTATGCCCTGTCGTCCCTCTTCGATAGCGCTCGCCAAATTTCAACCTAAATCGACGACTGCCTGGCTAGCGAGCCACTACCGCGATCCCCGTATAAAAGAGCGTCTCTCCAATCCCCGCTACTACCGCGGGCCCTCTGCTTTCAGGCTCCTCGAAATCGAAGCGACATGGAACAGGATTTCTCTCGCATCCAGATATACACAGCTGTCGTGGACCTAGGTGCTGCGCCGGGTGGATGGACTCAAGTCGTTGCTGGCAAGCTGGGTTGGGATATCCCCCGGCCGACTTTCACTCCTCAGAGTCTTGCCCTCAGATCAACCTACAAGGACGAGCATAAGCCCCTGGCACGCCAGTCAATCTGATGAAGATGCCAGTTCCCTAGACCCTCATGGAATGGATGACTATCTTCGATCCACGCGAACTTCTCGGCCCTTGGAATCTGGAGGGTGACGGCGAGGAGGAGACAGGAAAAGGTCGCGGGAAGATAGTTTCTGTGGACCTTGGTCAGATGGCCCCCATCCGCGGTGCGCATTACATCCAGGCGGACTTCCTCTCGCCCGGCACAGATTCCCTCATCCACCACGCCCTGAGCGCAAAAGGCGACAACCCCGACGGCGAGGATTGACATTATTCTCTCAGATATCGCCGGTTCCGACTTCAGGGAACCCCAATCGCGACGCTAAAGCAAGCCTCCGGCTCTGTCACTGCTCTCTTTGAATTCACACGACGCCGCCTACGCACAGCAAAGAGTATTGGCAGGAAGCGTGGCGGAGTGCTGATGTGTGTAACTTCCCTGCCGCTTCCTTCTTTTTGTAGGTTAATTAACTAACGATATGCCTGCGCACCGCCAGGATGAGACATCTTGGACACCCTCTACTTCGAAATTTCCGTAACGATATCCTCGTGCCTCATTTCCATGATGTCAGGTTTATTCTACCTAGGACCGCTGAGGCAGGAGACGCGTATTTCCTATGTCAAGGATGGAAAGGCGCGCAGCGATAACGATAGATGGATCAAGCCTACGCATCCACGTATTTTGGCCAAAAATGCACGTCACTTGCCCCTCTTCGATCTTGCGAAGGTCAGAGGCACTCCTTGGTCCTGGAGGCCATTTTCCAAGGGGGCGAGTACACACCACGGGAAAAATGCGATCGGATAAACGTATCAGGGTCATCCACGAGCAGCCGCTCCATCGGAGTCGACATGCATCGCTCCAGTCAGGACAAAGTCTAGATTTGTTGAACGGAGGACCGCAAACGCTCCTGCATGGGGCACCCTGTCCCAAATTGGTATAAGCCAGACGATATGATTTTGATGCGCATGTTAGGTCCAACCTCTCATCGGCCACCACCACACATACACCGAAACTTCCCGTAATCTTCTCGAGATAGATCAGCGCATTTGTTTCCCATTACCATGGATACGCGAGCACCTAAACGTCTCAATACTACAATCATGTACATGAAAAGTATACCAACATAACATCTAGAGTTTCTGGAGAGTTTGATCGGAGCGGGGGAAAAGGTTGGGAAGAGGCATCCATGACACGGAGAGGTCGAGAGGGAAGGCCAACGGTCGAACGTTGGACTCCAACCTACTCCGACCACAGCCAGGTTTGATTTTTGAGACGTCTAACGCCTGTTCACCCTAATCCTCCTCTTCTGGTTTCTCCGAGCGTCGGCGTCGCGATCTGCTCCATGTTCCAAGGTCCAGTGTATTGACACTCTACGTAATTTTATGTGGCTCCCACCGCATCTGTGCTAGGGGAGGATGTCTAAACAAAATCTAGTGCACGTCTAAGCGTCCCAGTACATACCAACCAATTCAAAATCTAGAGCATCCCATCGCACTCGAAAAGTCACAATGCCGCATTTTTCACAACAAGGGTCGCTGCAGGAGACTCCTGCGGCTTTTGGTTGCCCACGATGAGCGCCTCACCCGCTCGTTCGGTGCCCTCCTTAGTCTCCTTGACCAACTGGCTGAATGCTTTGAATCGTGGGTGCTTGGAATCCCCGATCAGCTGGAACCCGATGCTCTCGGACGTGGAGACGAATGCGCCCTCTTGTCGTAGCCGCTGTAGTACGAGCGGCACCTCCCAGGCGTTGTGCGAGGCCAGGCAGTCTGCTATTACGTAGGGAGTGTAGGGTTCTGTGCGGAACGATGGCTGTAGGAGGGCGAGTGAGGTTTGGAGGACGCAGATGTGGGCCTGGGGTGTGGTGGGTGGGAGGGTTAGTTCTGTGTTGGAAGGGATGGGGGTAGGGATGGACGTACCTCGATGCCGAAGACGATGACGTTCTTCACAGCAGGGCGGGCTTGGAGGATTGTCTGTATATCAGGAGTGATTGCAGAGAAGCTGGTCTTGTCATAGGTGCCCACATGCAGGGGCCCAAGGGATGTGAGGTCGATGGCAGGGTCTAGCGGACCTAGAGCTGTGGGGGGATTAGGTGGTTAGTTGTGCCATAGAGGAGGATGAACGTACCCCTGGCTGCCTGAGTGCAGCTAACCACCTCGCATCCGATGATCTATAGACGCATAGGTACGTTCGTGAATGGATGCTTGCATGAGGGTTGGGTACTGTACATTGGCGAGTTTCAAGAGCTTATTTGCCGTAAAGACCAGATGATCGAACCCTGATATAGACGATCCTACCAATGCCACAAGTTTAGTTGGCGATTGGCAAGAAGCTACACAGAGCTGGAAGCGAGAATCTCACGGAAGACAGACTGCAGGTCAATTAAAAAGAAGATAGTGTTGGCGGGCGTCGGGATTGGCATGGTGGTCCAGGCAGGAAGGGATGGGTCCTGAATTGATCAGGTGGGTCTCTTTCAATGGTAGGGGCTCGGATCGGGCGCCCGTGTGGGTCCCGTTCACGGAGATGCATGTTAATTTGTCACTCGGTGTTGGACTGCCAATCATTCTATTCTAATTAGGATGCCAATATCGATGACACGTATGGTATAGACTTTCAAGTGAATCTAGGTACACGCGCAGACACACTGTGAACAGGATTCCGATCAAGGAGCCTTTCCGAGGAACAGGACCTCGCCAGCCTTTGTGGTAGCCGCTTTTGTTTCTTTGACGAACTGGCTGAAGGCCTTGAATTTGGGGTTGGAGGAGGTGCCGACGAGCTGGAAGCCCAGGCTCTCGCTGGTGGCGACTATCGCACCTTCCTGGCGCAGGCGGTCGAATAGAATCGGTAGCTCAAAAGTACTGGAGGAGGATACACCGTCGGCGACGATGTATGGCGTATATTTCGCTGGGAGGGCAAGCAACGACAGGGTAGTCTGGAGGACGCAGATTTGACCCTGGACATATTAATGTCAGCTGGGTGACGCAATAAAAAGGATCGTGTGACGCGTACTTCGATGCCGAAGATAACAATATGCTTGATGTGTGGACGGGCTTCGAGGATGGCCTTTACCTCGTCCGTGACCATTGAGAACAGGCTCTTGTCGATGGTTGGGAGCTTGAGGGGTCCGAGCGAATCAAGGTCAACACCAGGATCGACGCCGCCGAAAACTGAAGTAGTTGTGAGTTAAGGCCTAGGAGAGTCACGCGAAGACTGCGATTACCCTTGGCATATTGTGTCGTGGAGACCACCTCGATTCCAAGAATCTATAGGATTGCGAGATGCGAAAGTGAGCAAGGCCCGAGATATCAGATGTAGTACTATTATGGCACCTTTGCAAGCTTGACCATTTTATTGGCGGTTGTTACAACCTGATCATAACCGTAAATGGAAGGGCCTGGACCAGATAACGTTAAAATGGCGCGTAGAAATGGTGCAGGAAGGAGAGCTCACGGAAGCCAGTCTGCAGATCACAGCAGAAGAAAAGGGTCGACTCTGCAAGGGGTGTAGGCATGGCTGAAGACGGTGGAGGACGTGATTCTGGAGCTCAGCATGGTGCTCGACGAGATAAGTAGTCGTGCGGTTATTCCTGTGGGTTCACGGAGT
Source organism: Lyophyllum atratum (assembly GCA_014905825.1). Lineage (NCBI taxonomy): Eukaryota > Fungi > Basidiomycota > Agaricomycetes > Agaricales > Lyophyllaceae > Lyophyllum > Lyophyllum atratum. The sequence continues at coordinate 904,037 of JACGCN010000002.1, read as the reverse complement.
TGACAGCGCGTGGGTGCTTGGCAAGTTGGGAGAGATGAGTAGCATCAGAAATGGAAAGACACGTGCTGTTGGTTTCTGTGTTCCTACCATCATCAGAGTTGACCGTCGTCGTTCCCCCCAGTGGCTAGCTCTGCCCCCACCGTCGCTCTGTGACCTCCCACTCCCACTCGCCACTCATTGGCACTTCCTTTCCTTTTTATTTCACTCCCACCAGGATCAATCTTTCTTTTTTTTGTTCACTAAAAGTCACTATCATGGAACACGGAGCTGCTATCGACAACACCAGAGATGAGGTTGCTGCTAAAAACAGGGTACGCTTATCTTATAGTTCGGCAGATATTTTATCTCATTCGCTCCCCAGTTCGATTCGTTCAAACTCGGCAAAGGCCTTCCTTCTAGCATTGCTCAAAAACACTCCCATGTCCGCTCTCACTCTCGTAACGCCTCCACTTCTTCTTCAGCTTTTTCCCTCCCCTTTTCCATCTCGTCCAAGTCTACGAACGCTGCCGACATGTCCACCCCGATCAACCCAGCTCCGCCGTCTAAGCACAATTCTCATCATAGGCGCCGCTCGTCTGTTTCTACCCGCATTGAATCCGCCGAGATGATGGGTGTGTCCATCCCTGACCTGCCTCCGTCCATTTCGGAAGACAACATCAATTTGGGCGAAAAGGATTCCATCCGTCGTCGAGCCCTTTGGGCGCTCGAGGGTAAACCAGACGTGGCATTCTCCAAGGTCGAAATCCCTGAACTGTCAACCCCCATCATGGAGAAGATGATGTATGATTTTGGTGAGTCATTATATTAATCTTCTCCTCGTGATTCTTTGCTCAAACGTATTGCCAGTAGCAACCAAGTCTTCTCAGCCACAGAACACTGTCCCGAGTTATGGTCCGAGCATTAACACGCTGATGGCGAACAAGCGCGACTCTTTCAAGCTTCTGGGAGCTTCCTCTTCCTCCAAGGATCAACTGCATACCTTGGTTGAGGAGGAGGAAGAGGACGACGATGTTGCAGCAACACATGAGGCAGAAACGATCGTGGAACCTGCGGCACTTGCTTCCCCGATCACGCCCGCCCTCGCAGTTACGAAAGCAACGCCCGCTCGCCCACGCCCTGCAGGTCTGAATCTCCGACCATTATCGCTGACACCCTGAGAATCTTGTCAGCACGGTTTCCGGACTTCCCACCCCTTCACTTACTCCCAGTCCCCGCATTGGTCTCAAGTCCCTCGCCCTCGTCCCCAGTGACGATGCTACGAACATTATGAACACACGCCAGTCCACCTCTCCTTCGCCAGTACCCCATCGCCTCTCGTTGAATCTCAACTTCTCATCCGAGAGCCCAACCCTGCTTCTTGTTCCTCTGAGGATAGGCAAGGGCAATCGACGAAGCAGCATCTCTTATAAGTCGTCCTCGTCCTCGTCGTCGAGCAACGGAGTTGCCATGAACTTCGCAGGTCTTCCTACTCCTGAGATGACGCCGGTATCTTTGACCGCCGCTACTCCATGTCAATTCCGGACGCGCTTCGCCGCCGGAGCAGCGGCTCCAGCAGCGCCAGCGGTGACGAGGACTCTTTTCCGAACAACCCGACGCAGTCGAGGCCCCTCAGCGTGAGTGAGCAGCACTTCCTGTTCAAGTCACACAACGCACTCCTAGCACGCATCACGGACCTGGAGCGTGCGTTGACCGTGCGGAGGATGTCGTCGGGTGGCCTCTCCGCGAATGGGAGCTCGAGGCCGGTGTCCATAGCCTCGGACTTCTCTTACTCGAGCGAGTACGGCAGCGGAGAGCCGAGCGATGAGATGCTCAGGCTTGTGGCGGACTTGAAGGCGGAGCGTGACGACTTGAAGCGGGATGTCGATGGATGGAGGACCCGCGTGGGGATTTGGAGAAGCAGCTGAGTGTTGTGGCTGGCAGGGTGGAGAGCGAGAGGAGGGAAGCGTGGGTTGCGCGCTCTGTGTCGGGCTTGTTGGAGGTTGAAAAGACGACGCTCGAGCGGAAGCTTGCGGGTGTTGATAAAACCGTTTTGGCGCTGGAAGAGGAGGCGAAGGCGCTCAAGACGGAGAACAGTGAGATGAAGGCACGTCTTGTCTCCCTTGAGGAAGAACTGGAAAGGGTCAGGCAGGAGTTGTCTGAGGAGAAGAGAATGAAACAGGAGGCTTCCGTCTTCAACCATGAGCCTAAGACTCCAACCCCCCGAACTCCAGAGCCACGTTCTCGCACCGTTGGTCCTTGTGAAGCGAGGCCGTGGTTTCACCTCCGTTGACTCCGAGAGCTCCATCACCGATGTCGAGGACTCGTTCGATAGCAGCCCGAAATTCAATTTCTCGCTCAAGGCTGTTGAGGAGGACGATGAAGACGTGTTCTCAGAGGAGGACAATGGTCTTGCCGGTTATGAGGATGAAGAGGAATCGGATATTAGCTTCCACTCGTCATCGTCGTTTGACTCTGAGGATGACTTCCCCAGATCCGTCTCCCACCTGCAAGCTGATGTGCCTGCTTCTGTCACTCCCAATGGTGGCAATTCTCGCGCCACATTCCCTCCTGCGGTCCATGCCCCTCGGCCTACACACGCCCCCAGGGCTTCCCTCTCTAAGACCTGGACATTTCCTAGAGGGGGCCAGCTCCCGAACCCAGGCAGTGCAACAGGAGCCTGAAGTCGATCGCTTCTTCGGTTGCCTCCAGGACGACAACTCAGATAGCAGTGACTCTACGCCACATTCGCCCTCTGCCTATTCGTATGAGAAGAGCAAAGGCCTCTTTGCCAGCGGATTCAAGTATGGAGGTGACTGATGAGGACGCGCCGTTCTTCTTCCCCCTCGGTGCTAGCGTGGAACTTGGATTGCCCAAGGGTCTCGATGTCGTTCACGAGGAAGTCGAGGAGGAAGGCTCGACGTCTGAGGTTGATGAGGACGAGGATGATGAGGATATGTTCGGTCAGGCTGGTGGTATTCAGATCATTTTCACGCCGCCTGAGGCTGATGAGGGCGAGAGCTTCGACTCGCAGCGCTCGCCGTCACCGTCACCTGCCAAGCCGTCCATTCCTACTAATGACCTCTTTGACGAAGACCATGACGAGGATTCTATCCCATTCAACTTTGGCAGGCCTCTTGCTTATGAGTCTATGGAAGAAGCCACAGAAAAGACCGTGTTTTCAGCGCCACCGGCTTCGAAGCCCTTCAACTTTGGCAGGCCCCTTGTTTCTGAGCCTGCTACGGAGGTCAAGGACGTCGTTATCGCTGCAGCAGGCATGATTACGCCTCCTTCCTCACATCCTCGCCACACTGAGCACCGAGCGCCCTCGCCTTCTTCAATACCCCGTTCCACAACTTTCAAGCCTTCGTTCTCTTTTACCGACATGACGACCTCTACGCCCCCAAGATCTGCAGCGACCCGCGTAGTGTCAGCCTCAAATTACTCATCCAATGCATTTGTCACGCCTCCCAATAAACGTGGAGGCGCAATGCCTTCGTTCATCCCACAACCCATCTCTTCGCCCTCCCCTCTGCGAAGTACCACTACCACTGCCAAGCCCAAGGCTGCATCGCCCAGTGCAACATTCATCCCGCAAGCGCAGCGAAAACCGCTGATGTTGGCGAACAACAACGCGAAGAGCCAAAATGTTCCTTCAGGCGCCCCACATGGTTCGACATTTGCCCCTCAAATATCTACCATGCGTACGTATTACTGATTTTGCCTCTGCTCTTTAGTGAACGCTGTCATGAACGCGCGTTCTGTTCGTAGATCCTCTGACTTACACGCAGCGCCCGCCCCTAGCGCGCACTCGGAAATGAAGAGCGTTGATTTATCGGACCACTTCAACATACCTACCAATATATCCGGTTCCGCTACTACCCCCACACAAGCATACCCTTATCCTGTTCAAGACCGCAATCTTCCTTCTTCGCAGTACTCAGTCCGTCGCTCCCTCACCTGAAGCATGGTCATCATCGGCATTCTCGATCATGTCGCCCTTTTCTTCCCGGGTCTCTTTGCAGACGCTCACGAACTTCATTCCTATTTCATGGTCACAGCGCAGCGATGCGCCTGCCTCGTCATATTCTTGCGTCGAGAGTGCGCTCAAGTCCGACGGTGTTGTCGCGCGGAGGGAGCCTGCACTCCGGACTGCACCTTTGAAGAGGGGCTTTGTGTCGAAGGAGAAGCAGCTGGAGAAACTACGGAGCCGCCTGGAGCGCGAAGGCGCGATGAAAATGAGGACTTCTGTCTCGGTTTTGTGCAATAACTGCGATGACGGGGAGGTCTCTCTATGAGGTCAGTCGATTTCTGGGTCAATCACAGACTATCCACTTATACACTTACTTCATTTAGCTGATCTCTCCCACGCTCACAGACGTTGTTATCCTCGTTACTTCGTTGTATTGCATGTCCCCCTCTGTTCCTTCTTGGACTTGTCTTTTTTGTACATGAACTTGCTTTGTTGCCATTTCCGACTGAAATCCTCACACACATCATGCTTTACGTCTACGCCTCCTATGCACTCTATCATTATGCCCCTTCCACCTGCGCGCAGACTTTGTGCCTTTTCCCTCTTCCCTTCCCATCCTGTCATATATATCACATCCCCCCTCCTACCACTTCCGTTCTGCCCTCGAAGAAGTCTGCGTGCATTTGCCGCAAACTATCTTTATCTGGGAGGCTTGACGCTCTCCTGGTGTCTTATGTATTTGTACATGACTTCCACGAGCTTTAGTTTTGTCATATACACGCGTTATTTGTGCATTGTCAAAGGTTGCGAACGATTTGATCATTCCAAGTTGATGTGGTGCTCCGGAATTGTCCGTTGAGCGTGGGAATGTAGCTTCATTGCAAAAGTGACCTTGGACATGCCAGGGTAATACTCCGTAATCCACTCAGTTCAACAAGATGTCGCCTCCCCCACGCATGCGTTCCAATCTCATGAAAAATTGGTTTGCCATTGAGGTGTGTATTTCACGCGACGCTTGGCCTATTCTCGTCTGATCGTGCCCTGCAGGCCATTCCAATGTGAGCAGGGGATTGTGACATGGCCATGAACTCCGGAGCTGACCTGTTCGTAGGTACGCAATTATTGGTGGTGTTGTTCTAGGTGCTGGCTGGTACACATATCGTCTGGCTATGGGCCCCCATGGTGAGTGTATAGAGCCTAATGTGTTGTCCGAGCTTCATTGTTCACTCTTTCTGTAGTTGTCTGGACGAAAAGCAACCCCACCCCCTGGAATTCTGTTCAGCCTGGCGATCAAACCAAGATGTTGTCAGTAAACCAGAAGTTTGACAAGAGGTTCGCAACACTACGCCTTTTCTCGGAAGACGGGTGCTAACGCCGACGTTGTTTTTGCAGCTGGTCACGAGAGAAGCTATAGAGGCTGGAATGAAAGACTTTTTTTCCTTATTTTGTCTGTATCCATGTTCGTGAAATATTACACTTTAGCTTGCGCGCACATCGGCCAAGCCCCGTATCTATTTCGCTCTTATGTGAAGTCACGTACTCATGTGTTTGTCACGACTCACGGTCAACGACGGTCCGGTCCCTCTGACTTGATCCAGACTACTTGATCCAGTTTTATCGTAGGCGATCCCTCTCCTGCCCATCGATGGCCAGTGTTGACGACGACGTTCCTGTGCCAGGTGCCCTCGTCGTTCGTTTCCCGCCACTGCTATTTGCGTGCAATAAAACTAACCGTCTAATCATAGAGCGTCCTTGAGGGTCCACTGAAATTGCCAACGATTGTTTTCGGGGCAGGAACCTTCTCCAACTCTTATAACCCAGATGATCACCTCAAGACCACGGCTCCGGAGCGAACGATCAGGCTCGCACTTCGGTATGCCCTAATAGTTCAGTACTCAAAGCGTATAGCAAGAATTTTCCCCGTCGCGTCAGATACGGCATACGAGCATTCGATACATCGGTCTATTATGGCCCGTCCGAGATCATTCTGGGGAAAGCACTTCAGACATTGAAGGATGAGTTTCCGCGGTCATCGTACAAATTGGTGAGTGGTCGTTGTGTGTAGCAACAGCTGATGTACTCATTGAATATTTCGCTCCTAGATGACCAAATGTGGTCGATTCGGTCAATCGGACTTCGACTATTCACCCTCCCGGATACGGGACAGCGTACGAAACAGCCTGGCACGCCTTCAAACCGACTACTTCGATGTCGTCTATCTCCACGATGTCGAATTCGTGTGCACCCCTGTTGCATCCAGGCCGACTGGGAGCAATCTCTCCGCATTAGCGGAAGATAGTGCCGCGTATGGGTTGGCAGAGGGAGATGAGGGCAAGATCAGAGGTGACGGCGATCAGAAGGTGCTTGACGCTTTCGCAGAGCTGCGGAAACTTCAAGAGGAAGGTGTGATCAAGCATGTTGGGATAACTGGTCTGCGTCTTTCCTCGGCTCATCATGATCGATTGACTGACGGGGTTGAGCGCAGGTTACCCTCTTCCTACGCTCCTTCGCCTGGCGTTGCTCATCTTACATACTCCGCCATATAGGCCGATTGATGTTATTTTATCTTATTCTCATTTATCACTTCAGAACAGCACGTTCTTGCAGTACGCGCCACAATTGCAGCAGCGAGCACAGGTCGGTCAACTGCTCGCAGCATCACCTTTCAGCATGGGTCTTTTGACAGCATCGCCTCCTGCCTGGCATCCTGCACCGGCAGAACTATCTGCAGCAGGTTAAACAGTCGTTCGATGTATGGCCGAGGGGTCTACCCAACCTTGCTCTTGGATTCGCCATACGAAACACAGGAAGGGATGTGCCCTTGGTGGCCGGCTTCAGCACACCCCAGGAGGTTCATGAGTGTGTTAGAGTATGGAGGGAATTTCAAGGTGGGGAGAGCGAGGATAGGAAGGAAGCTGAGGACACTGTTCAGGACATTTATAGGAAATTGGGTTTTTTGGATTGGTCGTGGGCTTCCCCTGGGCAATAGTTACTAGTTAGGACATTCTTACTGGGTTTAATATGATCATGTCTACCTCCGATGCGGAATAGCTCAGGAGGATGATGATAGCGATAGTGATATGTACGGTTTCGCGGCACTAAGCATACACACACAAATAGGCCAGGCCTTCTCTCTCCTTCATGGCCATCGACGGTCTGATAATACTGGACAATACTGGGTCCGTTCCAGCTCTATCCTTGCTTTTCATGTCATACTAACAGGCGCGCGAAGTCGTCCCATAATTCAGTCAGGTTTCCGGTCAACATCCCCATCGTACCCTCTGTTACATATCGACGCGCTCAACAATGCCCTCGTGAAGTCCCCCGGCTCTGTCGATCCTGTCCTTTACGTGGCCCCTTATAACACATCCACTGCCACAGCCTGCTGCCATGCCCAAAGCGGCGATATAAGAATTCTGTGTCCGGTTAGTGGTGATGGTTTGTCTCAAGAACAATCTGACCCGCGCGGCATAACTCATCCTGAATCGAATAGTGGACCCTCTATTTGCGTTTGCGTTCATTCAGACATTCGTTGACATCCTGAATGAATACTTCGGCAATGTATCTGCCGCGACATTGAAGGAGAACTTCGATGTAGTCTACCAGGTGAGCATTCATCCGTTTGTTATGATCGACCCCTCGCACTAACTTTGCTCAGCTTCTGGAAGAAACCTTAGACTCTGGAGGCCATCCCCTTACAACGTCTTCGAACGCACTCCGTGATATCGTTCTGCCGCCTTCACTGCTAAACAAGCTACTGAATGTCGCCGGCGCAAATATCACCACTACTATCAATTCGGGCTCTGGACTCGGAAGCGGGCCCTTTTCCTCGCCAATACCATGGAGAAAAGCTGGTGTACGATACGCGAGCAACGAGATCTATTTCGATATGGTAGAAGAGCTCAAGGCTATCGTCAACAAGTTCGCTTTCCTGCTTATCATCAATCAATCCTAAACCTTCTGACATCATTGGTGTAGACATGGTACTACGCTTTCCAGCACCGTGCGCGGAAAAATCGAGACGAATTCTAAGTTGTCAGGTATTCATGAGTTTACATTTTGGCCATTCTCAAGACTGATGTGTTTTACAGGTACCCCGGATTGTCAGTTATCATTCACGAATCCGCAAGTCCTTACGGATTGTGCTTTCCATCCCTGCGTTAGGTACACCATGTTTACCCAATTTCTACCTCCTTGACTGATCCAGGGCGGCAGACTAAAACGCTGGAAGGAATCCAAATTGCTCTCCTTCGTTCCCCCAGACGGCCGATTTGTTCTGGGGGAATATCGTTATGCTCCCAACCCTGCCACTAACTCCTCTCGCTTCGTAAATCCTGCCACACCTACTGCTCCCGTTTTGAATATGGCAAGGGATAATGTACCTGTTCCCTTTACACTCAAAACGGCTGTCGACCTTGAGGATAATGGAGGTGGGTGAATGGCTGCTCGCCTTCCATCCAAGCCTGTATCGAGCCTACCTTTCGGTTTCAGGGGCTTTCAACATAACTCTCACGTCGCGGCTCACGACGCGAGACATCGAACACCTTGTTGCCGAGATAAACCTAGGTGAGGGTGCCGGCGGGATCAAATGCGTTGCCGCTCGAGGAGGTGCGGCAGACCGGTACGGTAGAGGTATGGAAGGTGTAGGGGCATCATGGGCGTTCGATTCCAACAAGAAGGTGTGTGACCCTGAACACATTTTTTGCACCTTCAATCCTGATGTACTCCTGTTTCTACTCAATCTAGATCCTGCGCTGGGAGATCCCCGCCGTCTCGCCATCCAGCTCGTGGACCCTACGTGGGTCATTCACCACATCGTAAGATTTATTCCCTTCCCTATCGCGTATCGTGCATTGCTATGCCTGAAGGACCCTTGCTGATGTTGACGAAACAGGGTACTTCGGCCTCGCCCCTCTCACGCGCTGCAGATCCGTTTCGAGATTCAGTCGCACACGTTTTCTGCTCTCAAGGTTGAACAGCTAAAGGTGACGGGGGAAGTGTATAAGCCATACAAGGTGTGCGAGGCCGGTCCGTCGGGAACGTGGAATGGAGATGGTGAGATGAGTTGAGATGAGCGGGTCGCACTGCTTCGTGCTTTAATTTGCCTCTGCCGCCGGATAACCATGGCACGACGCGGCACCATGTTCTATTATTGAATGAATCTTTTCTGGAACATGCCGCACGTTTGGCCGTTTTAAGCGGATGCGTCCATCGCATCACGTCGTCACAATGTGTGTGGAAGCAGACCCTCGAAAATGCGAAACGTCCTCACAAATTACATTGGTTAGTGTATGAGATTGTGTCTAGTCGATTTAAATTGTATCCTACATCTTGCACATTGCATATCAAGGGACCGAAACAAGAGCGCAACGCAAAGCAACGAAAACCCAAACCCACTCCTTTATCTGCCAGTCCTAATGATACCAGCATTGATCAACTTTTGGATTTTCTCCCTGACCACCGGGTTCTTCATGTGATCCTGGAGGGCTCCAGGGTTGGACTGAGCTTGCTGGAGAATTTGCTGCATGATCGGGTCATTCATGATTCCCTATATCGAGAAGAAGTATTAGCCTGCGGATGCGTGGCATCTAAACCTGGCGAGGTCACATACAGCCACTTCAGGATCACGCATTGCACGCTCCAGCGTCTCTTCTTGCGATTCCTCGCCGCGCTGGCTGTAGAGGGCTTGCTGGCACTTCATCTCTTGCTGGTTAATCTCAGCCGTGTGCTTGAGCTCCGTGTCGACCTCCCGCGCTTGCTGGATAGCCTCGAGGGCTTTGTCGTAGTCCCGCATTGCGAAGAGGACGTTCGATTTGCGGATATAAGCCTTGACTGTTGAATCGTTGCAAAGAGGTCAGTATAATGGAGCTCGAAGATCATAACCTGGAAGGAGATCGCTCACCAAATTTGGGGTCGGTCTTGATCGCTTCATTGACGTCCTTGAGTGCCTCGGGAAGAGCGACGAGCTTCATGTAAGCCGCTGCGCGATTGTTATACCCACGTGCATCAGTGGGGTCTCGCTTGATACTCTCTGTGTACGACTTCACTGCACTAACGAAGTCGCCCGCCTTGAATTGCGCGTTGCCCTCTTCGCGGGCCTGAGCACTCTTCGCAGGGTCAAGGTACGCAAGGACGTTCTGCGTCGGCTTTCGTAGCGCTCGGCCTCGCGCAACTTGTTCAGGATCTCAGGCGTACGATGCTCTGTGAGCGACTTCTGGAAATTCTTGATCGCTTTATCGAGGTCGTCCTTTTGGAGATATGCCGAACCAATACGGCCGTAGGCTTTGGCGATTAGTTTGTAGTCTGCACGGATCTAATCAGGTGGTCAATGGCTGCTTGAGTGGAGAGACTAATTCAATCACTTCTCGGCCTTCCTCAATAGCCTTCTCGCACGTCTCGATGGCTTTATCGTAATCGCCCTGCTCGTAATACACAGCTAACTCCGAATGAGCGTAAGTCGAGGCAAAGCACGCGATGGGCTTACCTCCAAGATTCGTAAGGAATGTCACGTCCTTTGGCCAAAGGTCCCATGCCCTTTGGAACTGTTTCGCAGCCTCGTCGAAGTTCCTCTGTTTATAGGCCTGCGGTTCCCGCCTGCTTAGCCGCCAGAGCCTCCTTCTTAGCATTGGCCTCCTCAGAGTCCTCTTCCGTCATCTCAACATCCTCCTCAGCAGGAGGGGCGGGTGCGGGCGCGGGTTTGGAGGATGAGGCCGACGGTGATTGAGTTTGTGCGCTCACACCGGGCGGGAGTTCATCGGAACCTTCGGGACGGGAGAAGCCTTGCATATCAATACCCATAGCTACACCCATAACATCGATCATACGAGGATCCTCGAACGCACTGCAGACGAGAATTCAGTATTGAAGCAAGAACACAAAGAGATGGAACTTACTTTTGAGCCATTCCAGGATTTTGTTGGAACATTTTAATCTTTGAAGATATTGAGCAGCAGAGGGCGTGGATCACGGACAGTTACGCACCTTTTGAACGAACGAAGGATCGGCCAAGTGTTTCTGCGTTCTTGGGTTGGACGCGAGCTTGCCCAAAAGATTTGGGTCAGAGAACATCTTGCCAAAAGCGCCTCCCCCTTCGGAAGCTGCGGCGGGACAGATTGGCAAAAATGGAGATGACGCCGACGCTTCTTCACATACCTTTCGCGTCCTGAACCTCCTGCAGCCCTTTCCTCAGCGCCGGGCTGTCCTCAACAGCCAAGCCACTCTGGTAGGCTGCGATCGCCTCATCGTACTTCCTTGCACCATGCAATGCAGCACCCTTACGTGCCCAACCCTTTCCCCATTTCGGGTTCAACTTAATACACTAGTTTCTTTTCGCTGAATAAATATATGTGACGCTAAGATAATAGGGACGAACCTCTTCCGCGTCAGCGAGAGCACCTTCCCAATCCTTCTTTCCAGCTTTCGCTGCAGATCTGTTTGAGTACAGAACGTGATTCGAGGGGTCTTTGGCAATGGCCTGCGAGAAGAGATCGATCGCCTTGTCGTAGTCTTTGGCGGCGAATGCCTTGTTTCCGAGATCTTTCAGAGCGTTGGCCTGTACCTACGTCAGTGTTTTATCTGTTTGGACGCGGGGATTAACGCACGTCAGACATAGCTAATATCCACTGACTAGGGTGTGTAAAGAGAAACACAGTTGTACGGACGGCTTATATTGTGATTGCACAGTGATCATTCTAGAAAATGCTACGACATGCTACAACATCACGTTCTAAGCCCTAACCCTAAATTCAGTGGCACTAGCCATTGAAACCAGTCTTGAATTCATCGAACGTCTTCTTCCCCAGAATTCCGAACACGACGCGCGTGAAGCGCTTCTCAAACCTCGCGCCAGGCGCCGTCAGCAGCTCTGCCCATATCCGCGCAATGACCTCGACGTTGTTCTGAAACACTCCTGTCCCAAAGCTCCCAAGCACGATATGCTTCGCGCCTTGCTGCTCCAAGAGAAACAGTATTCTGCCCATCCTCTCCTTCATGACCCTTTCGATTTTCTCCTCTGTCGCTTTAACAGCGAGCTTCCCCATCAACGACTTCCGGACGACTCCAGCATTCACCGCGGGACTCGTCACGACATCAACTTCAGTCGGTTCTTCCCATCCACCATCATTGTCGCGGAATACGACGATTCCAGGCGAGTATATCATCGCATGGGTGTAGTAACCCTGTTTGGAGTCGTGATTATGTAGTGTGTAGAACTTCTTGGCTGTGTTCGTCAGGAGGGTGGGGTATAATGTGGACGAGCGCGCAATCGACTCCTCCTGAGCTTGAGCGCCGTTTAGGAACCCCCCTCCTGGCTTTTTCGCCGAGGCAAAATTGAGTATGCCGATCTTGTCATTATCGACGGCAGTGGTTGCGAGTAGACGCGCAGCTTCGAGTGTGGATATTTCTAGTATCGAGAATTCAGTAGGCTTTGTTGTAGGAGGTGGTGTCGATGCAGGAGGTGTGGACCATGTAGACAGCACCGATTCGGGTGCGTAGTATTTCGTTCGTTTAATCGAATCATCAGCCTTCATTCGAAGGTTATGAGACACCCCGTTGAGAACAAACCCACTGTCGATTGCTTTGAGGGTTTCGTCCGCTATTTTGCGGAGAGCAGGGCGCCTATCGTTGTATTCTTTCGTGCCACGAGGAGAAGCAGACATGCTATACTGACACCTGGATAGGAAGGAAGTTTGCGTTCAGGAAGGGGTATCTTACTCTTCGAACAACTGGACCCAAGAGTGAAGTGAAGGCACCGACTGCACGCAGCATCAAAAGACATGACTAGTTTTCAGTCGTCATGATGACTTGGGGTTTAGCGCTGGGTGTGCCCGGCAATTGCCGGGATTGACGATGGCGCTCACCAAGCGCTCGCGTCTCTCGCGTCTCTGTGCGTCAATGCTCCTAATGGATGTTCTCGTATGGTGTTGGATTCATAGGTCTTTTCAGTGAGAAATGTCATGGAAGGGGAGCAAGAAAAAGAACGGTGCCAAAATTAATTCGGCACAAAATGCACAAGAGCCGTGGCTAGAAAATTGCTGAAAATTGGCCGGGGATTTTGCATATGATGTTTCGTGGTCGTTTTCACACTCTCTTTTAGGTACGTGTGTATGTACTGCGGGTTTGTGAAGTAGTTATCGCGTCGACTTTGGTACATAACTTACATAAGTAGCAACCCTGGTGAACTGGTTGTTCCGACTGAGGACCTCGCCAGTATGATATACTCCTCCTCCTCCTCCTCCATAGACGTATGATCGTCGTCCTGTACTATTAGGTTGAAGTGCACAAGTCCCTAGCCGTGCGCGATTACAACCTGAACGCCGCCGACAAGATATCACTTCATGGACTCGATACCTTGAATCAAAGAAGGACCTGGAGCAACCCAAGTGAACTCAAGTCCCGTGGACTGGGGACTATGGGGTAAAACCGTTCTCGCGATGGTGCCGACAAACGTGGGCGCCATGGGCAGGGATTCCCGATGTCAACGCGCATGTCCTCAAAACCCAGGAGATTCGAGCAGGCGCCATCATCGATGATGGGCTGAAACGGGTAATGAATCATGATTGACTCTTAAAGGAGCAGACAGGGGATGATTTTCGTTGCGCCCTGGGTCTGACGGGCACTACCTCCAGGTGGTGCAACTGCAGTGATGTAGGATGTCGCATGAGCGCCCTGACAAGCAGATCGCAACATGTCCACATGCTGCGATGTCTATCAAGACGAGAACTAGCGCCGGCGCCCTGGACAGATGGCATAGCGATGATGTAGGAATGATGAAAGACTTCGGCGGTACGTGCAGCAGGGCCTGGCTGGACACGACATCTAAAGCAGTAGCTGGCGATCTGCGAGCTGGACAGACATGATGAGGTGTTGCAATGTCGGGATTTCAAGTATTGAGGAGGAGATCTACATTTATAGTGGAAGACATGCACAGTTGTTTCGATCAGTTCAAAGATAGGCCGCGAATAGGTAGAACGCGCAGGAATGCCGCCCAGAGCCTCATATGACGGGCTAGACGTATTCAACGCGCGACTGACCACGTACATTGATTGATACACCGAACAAAGCCTCCCTATGCCATAAATGAGGGACTCAATCACGGTGAAGGAACGAAGAGGCGTCGGGGGCTTGATCGAGCGCTGCTCAGTGCTCAACCGGCGTTTGAACTTGAAGCCAAGTTGGGATTCAATTGTTACTCACCCACGCCACCACACCTTCAAGGTCGCCTCCGATCCTCAGCCTGAGCTTCTGGCAGGTGATTTGGCTCTTACAACTTGCAGCATTCCTAATATTCTCCCCCTGCACAATTCCTTGACACCCATCTTCACAGATGAAAGCCAGATACCGCGCTTCTCGCCGCAACCCACGAATTTAGGGTAGTCAATGCCCTCAAGCATGGTTTACGATATCGTTAGCCGGCAGGCGCCACTGATAGAGTCGGTACGGCGCGAAAAACATTCGCCTCGAACCCTCAGCAAATAAGCCCCAGAACGGGATTTCCCAGAACGGCTCGAGAGATTCTGCCATGCGGATCGGTTGTTATATTATATGCAATAACGAGTGCAACCTGTTCAAATCTATCGTAACATGACACGAAAGGTGCGTGGGGGTCCCGCGTTCCAAAAGTGCTTGTATATTTCATACCCCAACTCAGAATGCTTGTTGTCCTTGAGCGGCTTGATGGTGATGAAGCCGCAGGCGAGCCGGCGGTCTCTACCCTTCATCTGCCAATAAACCCTCTCGACTCCTGTGCTGCCCGCGCACCCCTCGGGTTCCAAGAATTTTGGCGACCCTGCACATAATTGCATCACTTGCATGATCCCCTTTCCTATGCCCCGCGTAGCTATCTTGTCAGCAAACACAGCTGATTTTACCAAACTTACATCTATGGGCGAAGGAAGTGTTACTCACCCGTTTCTAGGTCTTCCACCCACCTAGGTCTTCACCTAGTTATGATTTAGGATTCTCGTAATCAAAGCACGCCATCATTACTTTCAGTACGTCCTGTGTTCCATGAACATCTCTTCGACAAGTGATCATTGTTGCAATAACTGGATATATCTCGGAATACCCTTTTAGATACCATGATGTATCAATGATGCATTGACAACGACACCCTAGGCTCGTGACCATCCGCTATCGGCAATCGTGAACTCATGCGATAGCGGCTGGAATGCACGGTCAGTCACATTGCGGGGTCACACTTTCGCCCGCCAAGTGTGACACGGGACTTAGTCAAATTTCGATGATTTGGCAGTCATCAGGACTCAGAATCGGTCGTCGTTGAGCCCTTCCATCCCAAGACACCAAAATAAAACTTGATCTCAACTCTGTAATACTTTTACATACATGAACTGTCAGTCCTCTCATCAAGATATCAACCTGGTGTTCCCAATGTCCCAAATTGTGGGATTTCGAAGCCGTCACATCCGAAAACGAGTCGTTGAGGCAGTAAATGATGGCAGAATGACATTGTATAAAGTGTATGTGATACAGAGAGCACTACAGTGCTGGAAAAAGATGATAAATGAATATTAGCGGGATATGCTACAAAGAAAACTCACCTTTTGCTATCATCCGAACATGAGTTGACAAAAACAAAGAGGTTCCAGCTTCAGATACGAGACTTATACATGGCCTTAATGTAAGGGACCTCACAGGTGGCCGATTGCAATGTTTGACACCCAGAGAGTTCGAGAAAGCAGCATTTCCAAGGACAGCCAAGAGAGATCATTGCGTCCATGGGCGGCATTTCTGCTCCGTTCCCGAGTACGATGCGGCACAGATGAGAAGAAGAGTCCAAGGTGTAGATGAAAAGCCGGGAGAGACAAGAGTTGCCCATAGAAGTGCTACCCAGAGGGCGAATGTCGACGCAAGAGGAAGATCTAACATCAATATTTGACGAAGTCCCGAAACACGTTTGGTGGTGTCACACGGTTCCCGCCAAAATGATGACCATGTTTTCCAGTCGCTATCGCAGGTGGTCTTTGTTGTGTTGTTGTTGGGGGTGTCAACAAAGACATACACACTGCGAGAGCGAACTGGTAGCGAGTCTAACGACACCCCTTCAACATCCAATCAGCAAGACCGAAGTGGATCAGTGATCATCCTTTTTCTGGCCTGGTCGGATTTACGCATCTGCTTTCTCAGTGTACTGCGCCCCTGCCCCGCCATCATGTTGATTGAAACGTCCTCGAACGATGATACGAATGGGGACCATATGCTTTTCCTCATCGTTTTACTATCGACGGCGGTCATAAGCCACTGCGCGAGGCGGTGCACCTCCTGGCACCCTGCGACCCTTGTAATTCACTCGATGCCGACTCCACTTGAACAGCATATTTCCTATTTCTTGTGACTGTGTCCATGCTCCCGTCCTTATTCGAGATGGAATGGCAAATCCACATTTATAGCCGTTCGTGTCAGCTCAGTCGACGACTAACTCCGACTTGGAAGAGCTGCTTAATGGGTTTTATCGGATGTTGTTGTTTCAACGAAATCATTCTGGCATTCGTCGACAATATGTCAAGATAGACAAGAACTTCGACTGCTCAGTTCTGACTCCGCCGGAGTGTCATCTCTGTAGCAGCAGGGCCAAATACGGTTCGTAAGATGATAACTACGGGCTCACGGACATTAGCGCAAGTAAGCGCCTTCTTACTCACCCCAGACCTATTGTGGCGGTATTGACGATGCTGACAGGCGAAGACCTTATTACCTCCGACGCCTCGAGTGCCTGATGTTGAACGATTGTGTGCAACAGAGCACAGGAGTCAGCCTTCGCAGCGTGTGCTCGCGCTTCGTCTTATCTCGCAGCACTGCATCCCAGGGATTCCCGGACTCGAGCCTTCCTTGAAGGTCCGGGTGGTTAGGAGAAGTGGTTTTCCTTCCTCGCGTGCTGGTCGAAGCTCCCTTAACCTCAACCTTCAATTTGTAGTGAGACATGCTCTCCACCTAACTGACATCGCCGAACTCAAATAAGCTCCTTTTTAACGGCGATTACCGAGCGTGCAATTCATCGACTCTTCCCCCTCCTGTTCGGCGAGGGGCTGCTTCCGAGTCGTCCAGGTGTTGTACAAGTGTGGCCTGACATGCCTGACCAGTCGATCAGTACCCAGTACCCCCGCTTGCTACAAAAATACCCCATGTGTCTCCGAACGACTCGGAAGTTTATACAAACCTTCTTGCATGCCTCGCGCTCACTATTGACATCGTTGGCCTGGTGAACTTTTCCCTTGGAGCATGGCGTAAATTCTCGTCCAGGAAGCTTTTTCTTATCTTTATTTCTGCCGTTTGATCACCGCTTACGCACCGTGAGGCCATCTCGTCATGTATGTCTAAATTTTACGAGATCTGCGTTTCCGTACATTCCGTGACTTATGTTGTAAGGCGGCCTACTTTATGCGCGTCGTACTTCCTCATGGAGGACCCCAGTGACATCAACGTCGTACGTGTCACCCTCGAAACTGACAACCCAGCTAACATAGGCAATTCAATAGTTAGGACTGTTGTTGGTGAGGACAAGATTACTACCTAACACATCCATGTCTACATATGCACATCAGTGCGCTTGTTCATCATCTTCGGCTATCCCATTAGCGAGCAAAATAGTCCGTTTATGTGGCATTGCGCCCCTTTCGGTGATTCCGCAAGCTATGTCCCCATTGATCATCGCACGCGATCGTTCATCCCTACTCTCGCTAACCCTAAATGCTTCGTCGTGCAGCGTCATGCAAGGAACGTTTTTGGTAGGTACTGCTCAGGAGCGCGGGCAATTGTGGCAATTTCGCTGGCACCCGATGCGCATAAGAATTTGAGGTTGATTTCGTTGCAATACCGTTTCCTCTCTGTATACTATTTATGGAAGCATCATTTTGTTCACAGGATACACCCAACTGGGCGACATCATTGTTTCGGCTATGGCATAGCTGATCAAGCGAGCGGGAGATGACTATTAGGCGATGGAAAGCCCAGTTCAGGATGGGAGCACTGCCGATCGAGTGGTAGCGCGTGGGGGGATGCTCACTTATCGAGGTTGAGCTGTATGGAGGACCTCCTTATGGGGGGTCATCCGATTGGGACTCGGGAGAAGAGATTCTGGATTTTTCAAATCGAGCATGCAGGGCAGGTTGTTGTCACGAGGAAGGGATCTGGGACCGGTCGAGATGGACGTCGCAGCAGCATCCACATGACGGTCTCCGATTGTCAGGGCTCTCCTCCGACTGTCGTGCACCGGGGGCTGATGGTCATGTATTGAGATGTTGGGTATTTTCGTTTTCCCACTTAGGTCTGCACGACTTGGGACGGTCTCTCACGCAGTTGCCGATGTACGATGTCTTTCCGGCGGCGCAGACGCGGCAGTAAATGCAAACGTGGTAGGACCCCGGCCACCGGGTGCCTGGATGAGAACGCCAATTTTGCTCATTGTCGCCAGTATGCTTTGTGCCCTCTTCTCAGCGGGCAGCACGCCCTGCTATGCCCCGGGCATGTCAACGAGAATTTCGTCGTGTGGAATTCGTAAGGACCTGGGATCGGTGGAAGGATTTGCATGATTTAGCGGGGTCTCGGCTGGATGGCGATATGATCTGGCGTTTTTATTTGATAAATCGCAATTGGGTCGAGGATTCGATCGGGCCCTCCAGCCACTCTCCTCCTCCTCCCACCACTACCATCGCCCTACCTCCTTCGTCCCCACAGCATACCAGGCTCTCTCTCCACTACGATAGCTCCTACCTACTCGACACTGTTCGTGTCTTCTTTACCGTGTTCTAGATCGTCTAATATTGGAAAATACAACCATGACCGACGACAATCCCACCGCAACTTCTTCACCAACGGCTCCGCGGCCTAAGCCCGCGAGATCCTCGACAAGTGGTACTGTTCGTGGAAGAACTTCACCTACTGGGGAACAGAACGGTGATGGTCGCCCGCCTACGAAGCGGGCTCGCAAAGCTATCAACTGCGAACCTTGTAGAAACAGCAAATTGAAGTGTGACAGGTTCGTCGGCCAAGTCGTTCCATAGGCCAGAACTAATGTTCTCTCAGAAATCGACCATGCTCTTCCTGTGTTCTCCGAGGTATGTCCCTGATGTGCCTCATATGAGCGTCGTCCATGACCATTGAATGTTATTAGGTACCTCTGCTATGTGCTACCAAGATGCTCGTGGCCATGATAGCAGTGATACTCATACACGCGGAGATGATATCAAGTAAGTTACCATTCCTTCTGTCTTTTGGCGTCTTTTACGCAGCCTCTCGCGAATTGGCACTACTCAATCTCACACCCATCTTATCTGTTCAGTGGTTATAGTCGCATTGACCCCGCTCAGGAGATAAACCGTCTTCGACACTCCATTTCTCTCCTCGAGGCCTATATCTTCCCGGCACAACGGAACCATGTTCCACCGCATCGGCGGCCCAGTGATGCTTCTAGCCTCATTCCAAAAAAGGAGATGATAGATCCCGAAGTCGGCGAAAAACCTCCAACTGCTCCTGGAATGCTAGGGACGCAAGGGCAAGGCGGTCTGTATGCCGGTCCAACGAGTGCTGCCACACATCTAATGTTGGTAAGACAGTCTTCTTCTGGTTTATCTCATTTGGCTTCTAATAAAGCTGCGGTCTAGAATGAGCCTCGAGGCTCGGAAGACTCTGATAGTCGGCAACAGAGTCAGGACCACATCGAAGACTTCCCAACTATGACTCCAGAATATGACCGTGACCTCCTCGCGATGCTGCCAGCCATTGAGGTCATCGACGAACTCATCGTCTTCTATTTCGAGTACTGCAACTGGATATACCGGCATGTTAACCAGGCGTCGTTCACCCAGGCGTGGGAGCGGTTCAAGAATGGCACATCTGCCGACAGAATCATCCTGGCCACTGCTTGTGTCATGATGGCCGTAGCAACATCCTACTTGCCGTCACATCATCCCTTCCTTCAGAGTTTCGCTGAATCGCATGAAGAAATTGGTCGAAGTATTACGAGGTGTCGACAACGGCGCTTCAAAGGCGTTTGGCAGAGTCGCGCGCTTATACCATGGACCTTGTGGAACTATATTTGATCAGGGGCATGTTCCAGACACTGTCGAAACATGATACTGAGGAAATTTGGCATATTCGAGGTGAGCTGGTGACGATCGCAATGGCCATGGGACTGCATCGAGACCCTGGCAAATGGAGAATGCATCGCGATGTCGCAGAACGAAGGAGGTGGGCTTGGTGGCATATTCTTTTGATGGAACGGTGAGTTTCAATCCGTTACTTGTTCAAGACGCCTTCGAGCATTCTGACTGCGACAAGATGGCAAGCTTTCTTGTTTGGACGTCCTCTAGTCATAGCCTCTCATCATTTTGATACGCAACTCCCATCGTATTGTGACCCTGCCGTTGACAAAACGGGACGCCTTTACTTACCAAACATCGCGCTCTTCCGTCTAGCCTTCATCCTCGGTGATATCATGGACGACGCCGTCTCTGTTCGACCGGTACCGTACGAGAGCGTTCAGGCTAATGACCGTGCCTTGACTCAATGGATGGAAGAACTACCGACTGAACTCGACTTGGATGAATACCGCGTCGCTCGGAGCCTTGCATCCCCTAACACCGCCACTAGACGCATCGGCGTCCAGAGTGTTATCATCCGCACATCTTACTACCACATAAGGTTTACCCTCCATCGACCGTACGCTAGCGCCAATATCGGCCCAAGTGCAGGGCTCTCCAATGGGAAGTACCCCTGCTATCGACTCACCCAAGTCGGCGCAGAGTTTGGAGATTGCGGTGGGCGCCGCCGATAAACTGATCACAATGGTTGGCCAATCACGACCTGATTTCCTTGCCAATTCCGCCCTTGCTGTTCCTGGCCACATGTCGTGGGGCCCATTCCATTGCTTCTCCGCCGCTATGTTCTTCTCCTTCCAGCTCATCGCCAACCCTGACCAGCCCGGAGCTGTCATGTTCCGCGCCAGCATCCGCAAAACCATGGCCACTCTCGAGCAATCAAGAGGTAACGCCGTCGCTGACAAGAGCTACGACATCCTATCCTCCCTGTCTCCCCTTTATGCGACCGATTTCCCCTCCTCAAGTTCCGAAGAACGCGAGAAACAACGTCAGAAAGTGTTGGGCACAGTGCGGAAACTGGCGTTCCCATACCATGATTCGCATGATCCCCGTCGGTTTGGCGACTCGCCGAGCACCCGGGGGTGGGCTCACCTACAAATTCATCGTCCGTCAGTCCGCCGCTGACTAATATGTCGGCGCTCCCGCAACCACAGCAATACGAGTCGATGCATTCGATGTCCACTATGCGGGCGGGTGGATATCCGTTGCACCAGCCACAGGGGTCACATTTGCAAGGTTTACAGTCGCCAACACAGCTGCAAATGTCGCCGACGGTGCTCACGCAGTCGTCGTCGGGATACCAATACCCAATGACACAACAGCAGGTCTACAATGACTCTTCCCGTTACCCGCAGTACGTGCATCCTGTGGACGATACGATGTGGGGCGCGGCGGTCGGATTCGAGCAGGGAGAATGGACACAGTTCTTGGACACTTTCAAACCTGAGCCTACAATGGGGCGGCGCGTAGGTCATATACAGGGCTCATAGCGAGTCGGCATCCACTCATTGCAGTCCATTTCTGATATTCCCATCTACATCTTGGATTTTCACCTACTGTTGAAACAGTCGATGTATACCTTAGTCTTTCCGTGCCCTCTAGTATCTGCCTCCCGCCTTATCCTGCTCTCATCTCCCCTCCTAGTTCTCGCACTCAGTCTGTTTGTTTCCGTACTTTGGGGTATCATACTGTAGCAGTATAGAATTATATGTATGTCATATATCCCAGGAGGATTCCATCATTGGATCTCGTCAGGAAATGTCCTGCATTGGTACATTAAAAGCCCATCATAATCCGAAATACTCGATGGCGACCTCCAACATATGTATGGAGCGATGCGATGAGTGCTTACACTGTTTACAGAAATACATCACTGAAAGCTCGAGGTTTACCCTGAAAATTGACTAAGTTTTTGCATGCGCTTCACCCAGTTAGAAATCTCCGATCGTAGGACCGACAGCTTAGGCGTGGACGGAGCCTGGGCGGCAGCGATGAGTACTTGGTCGATCAAAGTGTACGGCAGCCACGTTGAGCAAGCGTTTTGAGGCGCATCGCGTGCCAATCGGGCGTCAGACTGCAGGAGTGGGTAAGTTATGTGACAGAAATAGAACAGCGAATAAAGCCGAACATACTTTTCGAATCAAGGACAAGGTGTATTCAATAGCGTCGTCCAAATTTTCGTAACGCAGGCTGATTCGGATGAGATACTCGTGATGATTTTCCTGCCGAACCATGAAGACTGTTTTGCTTAGGATGCAATGAATGAAAGTCGTACCTCAAGCATGTGTATAAGCCAGGGTGGAGGTGATGATGAACTGTCGGACCCAAGTATGGTCTCCAAAGTCGCTTTGGTATACTTGTAATCAGTGTCAGCACCGTCATGTCGCTGTAACGAGTGCCGCAGATATCTCCACCCTCTATCAGCTGGTGTCCCTGGCCACGACGATACTTTGTCAGTGAGTAGCCAGTCCGAAGTATCTTCTTGGCTAGCGAAAGGAGGACGTGAGCGTGAAGAACACAAGGATGTGGCCGACCTACAACACCGTGTCGGGATTCCGTGACAATCGCAGACATTGTCCTGTCAAGTGACAGAATAGATCCGTCATGTCCACTTTTAGAGAACGAGCCGTGGCCATGGCTTGACTAAACCGGTTGGCTTGTGCGAGCCTTAACACGATCACAGGAGGGGGGATCAAAAATTCTGGGGGATAATTTAATGGAAGGACAAAAGCTGAGAGTTCAGAAATGGGACATACCTGGAGAGGCTGAAAGAGCGGGGTCGCGTCGTAGAATATCAATTTGTGCTGCAAGCAAGGCATAGTCGTATTCCATATCCGGCAGGTGTATGATATCTGAATCGAATTTTCCAGGTGTGAACCTGTGCTCTGGGATAAGTCTTGAAAGTTTTCTCCGCTTCCGAGGCTTCGCGAATAGCATGATTAGACCAGTCTCATGCAAGATAGAACATATGTACCTCATGTGCTTGATCAGCAGGCATGGGAAGAAGTATCCAGGCATTCTTCTGATCAACGAGAGACAATGCATTGATGGCGACAAGGTATGCCTCGAGTTGCTCTTCAGCTAAGGATGCAAATGACGTGGGGTCATTGATAAGATTCTGGAGTCTTCTGGCTCGCTGATACATGGCGAGTGCGGCTATCGAGAGAGAGATGAGGAACAGAACGGGAGGAGGACGTGGGACCACCCACCATTGCGGTAGTCGCCTCGGCGGATAAACCAGGTGTAGAGTATTCTGGAAAATGAGGGATGTACACGAGGATCAACGTTCCGCGCTTTGAAATGCCAGGGCATCTTCGACTTCGTCGGCTATACCGGCGAAATTGAATGTCATAAGCGTTTCCACTGCATCATCGTCGCACATGCGATAAGTCAATTGGCTGACACATTCCCGCTTCCTAGGTGGACAGGTAGGGAATCAATACCTGCTCATGATAAAACGCAACAACGCTTACAGCTTCTCGTACGGCGTTGACATCAAGGCTGCATATGCATCATCGTAGTATCCTAAGTCCGTCAATCCATTGATCACAGTGGCCCACAGGGAAGACGTGTCCGCGCCAGGGGGTGCGACGGAGATAGCTAGCTGAGCAAAGAAGACCTCGTGGTGCACCCAGGAAGACAGCTTGAAAAGGTTCGAAGCATGGATATAGAAGAAATATTGAGAGTCTAACAACTCGGTTGCAGGAAGGATGCGGGCCAGAGTTTCCTGGTCTTCTGCTGAGAGGACGTGATCACCACCTGATGTTCAATCAGAAAGGATATGGGACAGGTTTAAAGGGTTTAGCCCAACGTACCAAAATTACTGGCTGCAATGAGGGGGTACTGTCAGGACTCGGTAGACACGGTCTGGACCACGGACTTACCAAAGCTGCCTGCCAGTTTTTCGAATAAATGAGAAGCGTCATCAGGTTTACTCAGATTCAACCACAATCGAGCCAGAACATAAGAGGCGCCGGCCGTCCTGGGAAGCCAGGACAAAAGCTCCCTGGTTGCCTCGTAAAACCCAAGTAGTCGAAGCCTTTCGCAGAAAAGGACTTCATATTTAGTGGCGTTGGCGGGCGAAATTGACTGCAAAAGCCCCGTTGCATCAAGAAAACGGTGAGCAGCGCCTGGAAGACCATGGGTGTCACCAAATTGTGCAAGAAGGCGGTGTATGAGGGAATGGGTTGGTGAGAGAAGACTCCTGTTATTGCGTGAGACGTTCATGTTACGCATGCGAGAAACGACATCATCTCCGGACGACAAGTCAGACGCTGCAGCAGGTGTATCGGCGGGAGCACCAGCCGGCTGCCTGGCCACGCATTGGAGCATGGCAACACCGCGGAACACGGCAAAGATTTCTGCCAGTAACGATGGATCCCATTCAGAGATCTCATCTGACAGGAAGAAGAGTAGGGTGACGAGGGAAAGGGCAAGGTCATATCGTGCGTCAACCGTTTTTGAGACATACGCTGCGGTCAGAGCCCGCGACCATTCTGAATGAGGAGGGGGAAGAAGCAGCTCAACCTCATCTTCTTCTCGTTTGACCTCTACATCAAATCCGCCAATGATATCCAGCGCCGTTCGTGCTGCGGCGTCAAGGTCTTCAATGCTCTGTAGTCTTCCGATGATCCAGTGCATAGACCCTTCGTCCATCTCTTCCCTAAACTTGAACCGACGAGTCTGATCCTGAAGGATGTCAGGGATGGAAAACGCAACCTCCTGGTGCATCATATCCGTCATGCGGTTTTCTAGGTGCAGCATCGACTTGAGGACCTAATCGACTCTGAAGAGTCCACAGAATCGAAAGGAGCTCATACTGAGGTTCGATGGTAGAGTTTTCCTGGGCGAGAAGTCTCCGAAGGTAAATGGGGAGGTCTTCAGCGACAAGCGAGCCCACGCGTTCTCGCTCCACGATGATCACTTCCCCCTGGTCTTGAGTTCCAAGCACCAGGGGTCGACGAGCGCTACGTTCTACCTCTCGGCAACGTGCGATGAACCCTTCCCAGTCCCTTTTCAGGGCACTCCAATAGTTTACATACTGATAGGCGCCAGTTTGCGGGTCCCGATTTAAGTTCACGGTGCATCCCACAACAGCGGCAATATGTTCACTTATGGTGGCGTACGTGGTCGCGAGCTGAGGAGGTCTCGGACCGGGCATCGAGAGGCAAGCGTCCGTGTACTGGTCGATAGCCGTTCGCAGGGTCAACGCGGAAAACATTCCCGGCCTCATGATAGCCTCAAAGAATTTCTCTGTCATGGAGCCAGGTGAAAGGAGGTGTTCCTCGAGATATGCGGGCGTGAGTTCCGGTTCCAGGGCGTAAGATGATGTCGACCATGGAGTCGCTCGGAAACCCTCATTCAAGTGTTCGACATTAATCACCGTCTTCGCCACCATCGATTGGCCCTGACCATCCCACAATGCGAACAAGGCATTGCCGATAATCATGAAGTCTTGGAGGTGGCAATGCGCGGTATTCGGTGACGCTTCGATTTTTCCGACTTCATACATCTGGTCCGCAATTGTGTCGAGTAGATGGAATTTGCCGCCGGATGAAGGGGATGAAATTGTGGGGATGAATACAATGACATAAATGTGATCTTCGTGTAAAGGGCTGGAGAAAACCCGGACGAGGGTTTGCGGCATGGCGTCTAACAAGACATGAGGCTTGGTGCCGTTTGTCGAGCTGCCAGGTGACTGGGAAGATTCACTGCCAGAAGACAGGACTTTAGACGCGACGCAGCCAATTTTGGCTTTCCAAAACCGCAAAGTACGGTCACGCGAAAGAGTCCATACGTGCCCAATGTCAGTTGGCCAGGGATGAGTAGCCATCGAGACGATTTCCGAGCCGCTAGAACTGCCACCGCTCAATGGCAAAAAAGATGTAAGAGAGGATAGAAATGAGCCGTGGTGGAACACAGTTTCGGTCCATTCGTCTGGAAGGACAGGTTAGACCTCTGATAGGATAAAAGGTGGCCCCCGTTACTCACCATCGCTCCCTTCACCAACATAGTCATTTTCCAAACGCAACAACGAGCCATTTGGCAACCCTATTAGCACGCAATGTGTCCCATGCACGTGAACTAAGCCCTCCTTCGCATCTTCCGTATTCTTGAGAAGGTATTCTCGGGGCCATATGTTTGCAGCCTGATTCCGCCACAGTTCACGGCCGTTTCCAATGGGGATTACCAAGCGATACAGAGACCCCGTATCAGCGACGGCGAGGACATGAAGCTCCGAGGATTCCCATAGGAACATCGCGGGAGATGGGCGAACACGCCCAGGGAAAATGAATCGGATCGGGAGGACTTCCGTTGAAAGTGAAACGAGTTCTATGATGAGACCACCATGGAGAACGCGTAGGAGAATCGTCCCTGTGACTGGTGTCTGCAGGACTGACGAATATGTGGCATGCTCTGCAGGTGGATCAGATTCGCTTGGTGCTGCTGGTAGTGGGACCCCCTGGCGCGATGTTTGTATTGGAATTGAGGTGGCTTGAGATGGGAACAGCGACGAAAGCTGCGTTGCAACTAGAAAGCCGGTATCCATCGAAGTGCAGCGGGGTGGTGCAAGAAGAGGATAGGTGTCCGACAAGAAGAAAAGGGTAGAAGCAGGGGCCGGGGAAGGCAAACGAGCGCGTTACAAGTAGAATACAACTTTTTCGGAAGACGCGTCGAACAAACTCTCACACTTCCTTTTTTGGACTCAGCAAGTCAACCAAATGCTAAGTAGCGAAGACCATGCAGGACGGTTCAGTTCATAAGTCTCTATCATATGAGCATCCAGATTCACATTCTCGAGCAGCCCGACGGCAGTCATACACAGTGAATACAATGAACACAAGATTGTAGGGTTATGAAAGTCTAGACAATTCACGCGGCTGGCGAATGCGCTCGAGACTCCGAGACTCCGAGTCTCGATATCGATGATGCCTGTATTACTGATACGCGTGTCGAATTATACTCAAAAGGTGGCGTATGGTGTTACAAGACATTACGATCTATCCGCCGTCCTCATCTATTTTTTGATTGTCAGCGTCGTCGCAATCAGCTTCCCGAAGAACTGGCACCTAATGTATGACATCAACAGTAGAAAGTCAATGAAGAAAAGTACAAACACCAATCAGGTGAGCATACACTTCCCACTGAATCGGGCGGCTATCCGCCTTGCGTGGTATCTACTGGTGTAGACTTCCGGGTCGCCAGGTCAGGCTTCACTACCATTGAAGATGATAGTCGAGTGCAGAAGCATAAAGGACGTCGAGCATCGATACACTCTGACTTCCGTTCACTGCAGTAACCCAATCTCACTACGCCAGGCTTAATTTCTGCGATTGACAATGACGGCGGTCAAATTGGATGCTAAAGCATAAAGACTGGGTGTCGATGAGACAGCCCTCATCTCCACGGCGATAAGATCCAATTAAATGCAATGAATGGTTGAGGGGACGTACTCGTACAGTAGAATCTATGGCAAGTTGTTTAGGACCTCGATTTCCGCGCGACTGGCGAAGGTCCACTCGCCTTGGCAGATGGTGAAAAATCCAGTGTAACGAGAACGCATTCGCTGCCTTTAGAGAATCACCTCGTAGAGAGGCTCAAACTTCATTAAGACTTACTAATCAGCCACCATCTGAGCGACGGGTGCTGTGAATTAGTACGATATTGCGTCTGAAGGGTAAAGTGGACCCACAATTTCGACGAGCCAACGTGGGGGTCATGATAACCGCCGTCGGACTCGTCAGGACCCTAGAAATCTATTGACAAAAGATCGAGCTGGCAGTGACAACTTCGATCACGAAATGCCTCGTTTGTTGAGGGGAGAAAGAGACGAGCGGTGAAGATATTCAAGCTTCCAGCTACGTTGGATATACCATTCCGATGAGACTAGAACTTGGTTCACGACTACGAAAGGCAGATCGAACAGAGAGTATTAGAGCTACAGATCCAAGGGGCTTACCGCGTACGACCCCAACGGCCAGATCGATCCGAACACAGAAGTTGGATCGTCGCGAAATTGCTGATATGATGTGCACGCGGGGGAGAACGGTTCTGCAGATAGATCAGGAGTTTCGCTCAAAGGCTTAAGCAGGGGATAGGTAGTCGATCGATAACATCCATGAGGTTTTCCAAAAGAAATGAAAATCGGAAGGGTCAAGGGATGGCGCATGCAGAAAACAGGTACATACGACGTTCATGCGGCAGTTGTATAACAGGAGTTAAAGGAAATGAGGCCGCTGGCAAGAAGCATGGAAATAAAATGTCAGACAATAGCATGAATTTGACGACCGCTGCATACTCGCGGAGTAGCACCTGCACACGCGCCAGAAGCCTTAGTCGTCCCATCGCCGATCCGCTGATAGAATTCAATGCCAGCATGAGAGCGGAAGACTACAAGTCCTCGAGACACAGAATGATTGATCCACTGAAGAGAATGATATATAGGACCTTGCTAGCGCATCGGAAATTCCGAATGTCCAGTTACTGCAAGTAGAACCCTGAGAGAGCCCCGGATAGACTTTCAACAAATATCACGAGGGTCCAGTCGGTTGGCGAGAAATGAGATATCTGAGTGATCCAGGACCTCATGTCAAGAGCGGTGCTCCCTACTGCCCCTAAAGTATCTTCTATGCGTCACGCGCCAGTATCTGTCTTGGTAAATACCATGTTGTCCTTGCGCCGCTGTCTAGATAGGCCAATGATTATCGATAAGTGACAAAGATGACTCGGAGGTAGGCAGGGCCAGCATAAAGAAAGAGATCCGAATAGCAGGTACTTTCCAGTGTCGCACTGCCTAACAATGACAGAGCTGCGCATGATAGAAAACGTGGTTAGGGACGAGGGGAGGTCGGCTAATGAATAATAATAAGCTGGCGACGGAAGCAGATACTTCCACAGATCTTCTCACGCCACGTCCATAATTGGATGACCAGCGGGCCGACTTCTACCTACGTCTACACTCGTCTACACCGCCTGCACATTCATACTAAGTACTCGCGTTCCAACGGACTTAATCACGATAAAGAAATATCACTTGAACTGAATTTAGGGTCGACTATTGAGGCACTGGGAGGTCTGCCCTTCTAGCTAGGACATGCCTGCAAGTTGGACTTCTTCTTGAAACCGTGACACCTCCCCGTGAAGGAGGCCAGATCACAACTCTTTAATGATGCTTATGATGCTTCGTTATAGCCAACAACCTAGACCGGTACGGATTTCCAATTCTCGACCTCATGTTTACTCAACAAACGCCTTTTCTTTCTGCGTGATCGAGCAGGGTGATAGATCCAGCCACGAGAAGTCGACAGTCGTCCTCGTTGCTCTCTATTCAGATGGCTTATAAGGAGGAAACGAAATGGGAAAGTCACTCATTCAAAGTCCTCAGGTAGTCCTTGGAACTCCTACCGTTTCAGTTGGTTCAAGTCTTAGTTCCATTCCTCACGCTTGATTTGCGATACCTTTCTTTCAATGGATCAACTACATACCTTCGAGGCCATTCTTTTCCCAGCCGACGGTGAGCAGACTGTCGCACCTGCTAGACATTTGTTCCTGACAATACCTTCAGGCCGTCAACCCTCTCTCGTTCAGCTCATGACAAGGTGCGTTCAGGCTGGAATCCTGAGAACCTGAACCGACCCTCACATCCTTCTAGCCCGATGACGACGCCCCATCATGGTACATACACCAGTGCACCATCGCGCATGCCTCATCCAGGAGGTCTACATGGACTACGTGAGCTTCAAGCTTCTCCTTGGGTCGAGTTTTCAACGTACTTGAAACTGAAACTGGATTAGGTCGCCGAAGGTCTCGGGTCGCGGGCATGGAAATACCATGTAGGAATCCATCTCTGGATGATAGATAACTCGGCCATTGACACCCAGTACCTTCCAGCTTGTTGAGGCTCTCGATGGCATGAACCGCAAGTTCACGAATCCTTACGTCATATTCTACCCTACCGTATCCCGCGACGGCATGCCATTCCCCGTCAACAAAAGCATTCGCGAAATCCAGGGCAGAGCGTACAAAGAGGAAACATCGTGGCGCGGCAACATCGTTGTCGCCAAGTACCGTGACAACCCATTCTCGTCCATGATAGATGCGTCTATGGCGGACTTCGCCATCTTGAGGAATTACCTCCTGACACACGGAGCACCTAAATAGGTGCACAGGTCAATCTACATTTCCGGGGATGCTTACGACGACTTAGTGAATCATACTTATACTCTCGCTAACCTTCTAATGGGTTTTGGACTTCTTATGTTTATATCTGCCGTGGTTTCTACAGACACGTATTCTTATGCACTCTTTTTTTTACCGGTACCACATAGAATGATGTAGCATCTTATGTACAGGGTGGGATATGAACAATAGGACTACTATTGTTAGAGCTCTCCATGATCCGACTCAGGTTTTCTGTTTTCCTTTGCCGCCTGGCGCGCTGCCTGCGCAGCGGCCTCCTTCTTAGGGTCACAGTGTTCCGGTATTGGGCTTGCAGGATCAATCGGATGATGTGAGACGCGACCGATCTTCACGTAATCTTTATGTTCCGTATAGAATTTTTTCCAATGCGCAACACTCTGGAGTAGAACTTTGAGTGTATGTTCGTTCAGCAAAGTGATAAAAGTGACCTTCAGCTCTTGCTCAGTCAATCCACGGGTATCGTGAGTCCGGTGCGTCTTGAAGCAACCTGTTCCAAAGGCCCTCGCCGCGTCCACCCCAGCACTAAGAGGCGTAAGTATCACAGAACTAAAGCATGACCAGGTTGACAAACACACAGGATTGCGTAGGACCCGCCAGGTTGGTATGCCTTCCCCTTAGAAACATCATAAACATCGCCGTCAATCTAAGACGAGATGAGAGTTATTGAGACAAGGTAAGCGTCATTCCCATACATGAATACGCAACCACTTACTGCGAGATAAATAGGTCGGCCGATCACACTTCCATCATGGTCCGCCAAGAAACGCTCGGAAAAGAGGCGCTGGTTTGTCTGGAAGCGAATTTGACATGTTTGTTATCGACGCAGACGCGATATCCGATTGTATGATAACACGTACCGGCCAGTAAGTCTTGAGTTGCGTCCATTTGCTTTCGTACTCCCATGTGTAGCTCCCAGTGATGAACTTCCCAGCCAACGCCGTAAAGATTAACAGATAGAAGAGAAACTTCAGGATGCCGAGCATTCCAACTTCTGTTTGTGCTGTGGGGTCGCGCTCTGGAGGTCCAACTTTCTCGCCCCGAGCAATCTTGGCCTGTCGTTCCTTTTCTCGTTCCTCCCAAGCTGTGTGCAATGCTTCCTGCTTTTCACGATATTCTTTGTAGCTTTAGAACTCATGAGAGGCAGGCAGTGGTCTTGATGAGTGAGAACATACGCTAGGAAGGGTCGATTAGCAGGTTTGTCGGTCACCATCCTGTTGGGAATTGAGGGATCCTTGACTTTGCGCTCCTCTGCAGGTTCCTGATAGGGGGTTGGAGCGTCACCGCCCGCAGCTTGTTTGAGCCAGGACATGATTTTAGCTTGTGAGAGACAAGAAACGTCGAGCCTGAGATGCTCTCAGCTCTGTGAACAGTCGTCACAATAACTTCGGATGCAATATCTGTCCAAAAGCAGCCAGTACACGTGGAGACATGGTGAGGGAGTTTGCGCTTGCTTGTCGTTGGCTTCTGCGAACAGCAAGTTCAAACTTCGTCACGGACCGACCGGGGTAAACTTGTCAGAAACTCAGAAAGTTGAAACTCAATCCTTGACTCCTGGACCTGTTTTTCGCCGTGGTATCTGTGTATATTCTCATTCTCAAGCAGCTACCAGATTAGAATTGGATACATTCACCGCCCATTTCACTCCAGGGACCAGGATAGCAATAGTACGACGTGTAATTGACTTGCAAATTAAATGCAACACCTCCACGGCCACCCGGCCTTCGTCCCAATCAAATGATTGAGACTTGAAGTGATTCAGCTCGCTCTGAAATGTCCAAAGCAATTCGTGAGAGGAAGGAATAGTATGTCGATTACGCTATACAGCCTATGCCAACACCCTCACTGAGTAATCGCCAAGTAACGATGGCCTGGCAGATGGGGGAATCCAGTAGTCGCAATTCTGCTCCCTGTGAAAAGGGATCGATGTAGTTATCGTCATATGCAGCGTGCTGGGGTAGGAAGGTTATAGCCATGCGCTGATCTCAAATCTATGATTGCGGAGGGGTTTGAACCTTGGGCTCTCGCAGAATTTAGGGGCCCCAGTAGGCCCCAGTAGGCGTCTCTCGCCAATAGCTCGCCAGTAGGCAGGGCACGCTTCGGATGTGATCAAAGATCGCCAAGGTGTCGATCATGGAACGCGTGAGCACACAGGCACTGTGCGAAGGCCAAGATTAGAGAGGACAAGGCGCCGAATTGACACGAGGTCTCCACCCTTGCAGGTACGCCTCTGTCCGCCCATCGCATGATGTGACCGAGCGGCACGGATGATCCGTTGCTCAATTCCGAGGCGAGGTACGCGCTAGCGCGTGGTATATAA
The DNA here is from genome assembly GCA_014905825.1 of Lyophyllum atratum. Lineage (NCBI taxonomy): Eukaryota > Fungi > Basidiomycota > Agaricomycetes > Agaricales > Lyophyllaceae > Lyophyllum > Lyophyllum atratum. The sequence goes on along the minus strand of JACGCN010000002.1, from coordinate 871,459 downwards.
CTTGCCAGCGACCTGAGAGGTTGTCCGAGAATGAAAGAACTCAAGATATCGTAGTCGCTGGGCGCGAATGTGAACATCAACAAGTCACCTAGAAATTCGGGAAGAACGAAACACGCTTGCTCTGTCAAAGAAAATCGTATACCAGAGACGAATACTTAATAACAAGCATCTTGGCAGAACACGGCTCATCCTTGTCACTTATGGCGTGTGCAAGTTACGGAAGGTCGGGATAATAGACGTGGCTGTGGCGTCGCTTGAAAGTCGTTGGTGATTGGCCAGGAGGCATCGTTGCCTGCTCCCGACCCGGTGCGGTCTGTTAAGCGTCCAGGATATAACCACGAACGTCGGACAAAGATGGATGCATCAGGTTTGGCAGCGCTAAGTAGGGTAAGGCCAGGACATCCCGTATCACCAACAGTCGTTTATTTAATATGAAGTGACGACGCTAATCGTTATAGAATCAGAAGTCGAGCTCAGGGTGACGCGATGTAATTTCCCGGAAACACACCTCATTTCCGCCTCGCGTTCACGCGAATGGCTTGTGAGATTTCGGTTGTGGCTTCTGCACCCGGGTGCGAAACCTCGCGAACCCACCATTCCATGTCCTCCGATTTGACATGCCTTCGGGCAGCTCGTGGATGTCAGTCGCTGTAAGTGTCTTGGGCCGATCGTGCGACCTAGAAAATGAAAGATGCGCAATCATTCAATAACGACAATGGTGGAATAGCGCAGAGCCGTACATTCATTATCATTCAAGGTATCAAAGTCCTGCAGGGTCGGGATGGAATCAGTTTGGCAAAAATCATCTCGAGTCAGACGAAATGACCGACACCTGCCTAACACTCCAACTATAGGCATTACCCTTGACATACAGTCAGTCCCATCACACCACGATCTACGCGATGTCCATGGCTGTATTGAAAGAGCCTAGAAAGACCCCAGCGGAGTCGAGACAGTCCAGAAAGAAGCGGCCGATCTGTCATTGTCACATTGCATTATTCATGATTATCCTGGTTGCAGATATCAATCGTATACGTACGTACAACGGAAAAACGTAGTAGAGTAAGGTCATAAGAACAGTGAAGGCGGTGTTCGATATTAGTTGGGGAGCCGAACCCCCGGGGGCCACCCTGATAGTAAGGGTAGCGTAAGGTACTAGAGATATTACAGGTAATTGGAAGGAGGCTTTAGCGGTTATGGGGGCGCACTCCTATCAGAATGGGGAGGGTGAGGTATTGATATATATATGCGGATGGGAGGAGCAGAATGGGAGAAGAAAAAATGCGGAAAATATAGACAGAAGATGATTATGTAGCGGGAACGATGTGAACAATGAAAAGTGCCCCCGGGGCTGGCGTACCAAGCCGAGTTGATTGCGGTAAATGATAATTGAAGAGAATGAGTAAAATGACCAGAAGAATGAAAACAGAGAAGGTGCGCATAGGAATGATAATGATGGGTGAGCGTTGGTGTAATACTGGAGATCGATGTCAATATGCGCAGATGCTTGAAACCAGTGTCACGAGAGAGTCCGTACAGCCATGTGAGACGAGCCAAGATGCAAAACGGGGTCAAGGTTTACGGCGACGCTGGTACTGAGCCTGGCGCCGCCATCGACGCCTGCACCTGGCGGTGTTCCCGTTCAGACGCTTGCTGTGAGATGGTGATGTACGCGCCGCCAGTCTCTTCAGCTGGGCTCAGACCCGGCGGTGCGGAGGGGCCCGACGCGAGCAAGTGGATGTCGTTCTCCGTCGGATCGAAATCTTCGACCCAGTTCCGCAGGGCTAGGAACTTCGTCGTCTTGATAAACTAAAGGATGACGTCTCAGATGATGCACACAGAACTTGAGTCAGGAGAAAGACGAACCTTCGGAACGGAATCCGTAGCCATCAGACGGAAGACATGGATCTGGATCCGCTCGTACAGCTTGATCATGGTCTGCAGCTGCGTGGCGTTGAACGCATTCGCCTGCTCTGGTTCCACACGACCTTGGAACGCCTTGCCTGTCAGATTCGTCACCACCTCCTCGAGATACTTTGCCAAATCATTCCGTAGTCCATGGTCAATGTTGAGTTCGCATTGACTTGACGGTGCCAAATACGTGTTGTATATGACGAAGGCGGTATTGATAAGGGATTCGTGGTGCTTCTCCATCGCTGCCTGACCAGGCGTGTTGCGAGGCCCAGGCCTGGGCGCAGGGGTGATTGCTATCGCGCTCGAGGTGATGTTGAACTTCCTTTTGAAGTCTTGCACATCGAGCCAAAATGATAGGTTCTCCTCGCAGAAATTGCCCCGCAGGAACTCGCGGAACAGAGAACGCAACGCCGGCTCCTCCAAAATGTACCGCAAACGGTCAGTATTGCTCTCCTTGTTCTTCTTGTCGCCCGCCTCGTAGTTAGCATTTAGCTTCTCCGCCATGGAGATCCGACGGTGGATTTTGGCGTCGGGGGTTTGGGGTTTCTTGTCCCCGACATCCTCCGCCGAGTTGTCCACTGAGGAGCGCTCTGTCGCGAGGTTGGAAGAGGATGCATTGGGCGAATCATGGCCTCGGGAGTCACCCCAATGAGCTAGACGACGGCCTTCGTCTGTGATCTTGTAGATAGCCTTTGCGGTGCAACGGAATTCGCCGTGTTGCTGTGTCAAAACGTCTGGTCAAAATATGAAAATAGGAGAGGAGGAGGGACATACGCTAACGACCGAGTTGCCGCCTGGTGCGGAACCGCGCACGGTGAAGATAATCGCCGAGTCGTTATTCTTCCTCTTGTCGCTCACCAAAGTAATGAGGCCAAAGCGAACAAACTGCGCCGCCATCTCCGCGGCCTCCTCCCGACCCACAACCGACGTGAAATCGCAGAGCCACTCTAACGCAGTCACAGCAGCGAAGCAGTGCTTGTGATTCTGCTGTGCCTTGCCCAAGAGGGGCTGCGCCCTCTCAGTGACATCCATGAGAGCAACACCTTTCGAGCGCTCGTTGTATCGCTGGAACTGATCGAGAGTGGTGCTGTTTTGCTGGGGAGTGTAGTTGGCCTGGCGTCCAACGAAGCGACGGAAGAGGGCGGTGATGACCGACTGGGAGACGATGATCTCGTCATCTGCAGATCGACGCTCCAGATGAAGTAGCTTGATACATATTGGCTGAGTGACGAAGACTTGCTGCAGATGATCTGCGTTGATGCCGTTCTTGCTGATAAAACGTTCCAAGACATGAAGACCCTTTGGAGTCAAGACATAAACACCCCGGTCCTTGAAGAGATTCGAGGAGGGGTCGGTGGCATTCTCGATCAAGCGTGCGTCCATGAAGTGTTGGCTCATGGCCTTTGCCATGTCACGGGTCATGGAGAAGGTCGTCGTTGTCGTTGTCGTCACCACTCGTGAGGGTTCTCTGGGATCCGGCCCACGATTTGATTGCGAGAACTTGAGAGACGCTAAGTTTTGTGCGGCCTCATCGCTGTTGGAAAGTGGCTTAGTGAACGCCGGCTTAGAGAAAGAGAGCAGAAAAGACGAACGTTGAGAAGGAATTAGGGAAGGTCCTGAAGAACTGCTTATGAGGTCCTAGTTGAAGTGATACAATGAGAGTCGCGAAGAGGTCCAGGGTGTCCTGTAGGGCACTGGTTAGGAACTAAGAGGATGGTTTGTTGATCACTCAAGAACTCGCCTTCAAGAAAGGTCTCCCGCGTTTTGTGGTCTTCATCATATGTGACGAAGTGGCCTGTGCATCGTGGTCTGCTTGCGAGGGCATCGCTAGCGGCAGTAGGGAGAAAGAAAGAGGAGCAAGGGAAGATGGAGGAACGGGAAGGGAGGAAGGAGAATGGGGGGAACAGCGGGAAGTGGAGGCGAGGAAGAAGAGAGATGGAACTGTGGTGGGAATAGCTCGGCTGTCGGTTGCCCATCACGACCCTTTCCCACAAGGGCAATCCGCCTCATGTACTAGATGTAGCCCCTGTTTGGGCTGGACTGCCGACTTTTTTTTTTGCTACACCGATGTCAAACCCGGTACAGACGCATAATCCACCTCCGTTGCACGACGGTCTCCGCACCGTTACCAGCGACCGCCGCAAGTTATTAGTTTCTCCACCACGTCACCCATATAAAGGGCCGTTTCCAATATTCAATATATGAGCCGACCACCTTGCGGTGCCTCGTGCAAGTCACTTTGAGCCAACGTTCCACTCCAATCTGGGGCAACACCGTTCCACCCTGCCAAAGGCGGACCGGCCGCCACCGAGTCCTTGATTCGGATGCATTCTTCATGTGACTTTGGCCCTCCTCATTTCCTCTCCCGCAAACTTTGATTCAGTGATCTGACCTTGTCGATCGCAAGTTCAGCCACAGCTTTCTCTGCAGATCAGGCCTCTGATCATCCATTAGCATCGGAATTCCCTAACCGCCTCAGCCTCCGCGAGTGCGCTGAACGACATTTCTCGTACTCATCCCCGCCACGCGCCCGGCCTTCAATGTAAAAACTTTAGACTCAGCATACACATTTTATAGATCCCGTCCATCTTGACAGGTGATAGTCTCCTTACTACCTCCTCGCGAGGTAGTCACCCAGCTGCATTTGCTCTATCTTTCCCATCCTTGACAGTTCCCATCTCACGTCATGACCTGATTTAGGTCTTCGTCGAGCTTTCATACTCTGTCTGGCACCCGATAACCTCCCTATCGGTTCAAACCTGGCCACGAAACCTGACATGATTCAATTTGCCGGCATGCTTTATCTCCGTTTACATGCCTCTGGGTAAAATTAGCAGATCCCTACAGACCGAAGGTGGACGGAGGCTATTCTGGCTCCGATATAACATGTATGATACGCACTTCGTTTCGCCGGAGTTCGACGAACCCCCCCTCTCACCTGGGGCGTCGATATCTCGGGTCCACCCTTCCGGCCGAATCGTGTCTCCTAATGGGAGTATGACATACAGCACTCAACCCACCATGTCAGAATGGACTTCGCAAGACGCGAAGAAAGCCTGACCATGATTGGCACCGGCGTCCTCATGATGACTTGTCATCACGGTCAATGGGATTCAGCCATTGCATGTCATGCCGCAGGAATCGCGAGCTCGTCTTCGGGTCGAACGTTACGGAACTTGAAGACTTACAAGGCTCTGAAGAATGCCCCCGGATCTTCATAATGAAGGCACTGCATTGTATCAGTGAGTGGCGCTCAGATTAAATACGTCTATTAACTTGCTGACTCGTTGGCATGACTTCCAGGACAATTCCGCAGAACTTGTCAAGTCCTTCCATTCACGTCTTCTTGGGAACAATATATGTTTCTGACATACGCTAGAATCGTCAAGAAGATCTCGAAGGTTTTGTCACATCGACCACTGCTTCTACATCTGACCCCAAAACCCGTTGTAGACTCCCATCTTCTGCCCCAATCATCCATCCAATACTCTAGGGGAACGATCCCAGTATGAGTATTCATCTGTGTAACGATCCCGTGATTCCATCTTCCGAAGTCTCTTCTGAGCCGGAACCGCCTTCCCATCCCCCCCTCATCACGAATCTGTCATATACGGCGGATCTTCTGTGATACCTAGAGCAAACCTCTTCCACTGCCCGCATCCACATCCTCATTTTCATCCAACTACAGGTATCATCCCCAAGTGTATGACCGCCAGAAAGTGCATCCGGCTTTGTGGCACGTTCTTCAGCTCCACTAGCACCACCACCCAAAAGGCTATCTACACAGCCCTCGCCGCCAGATCTAAGGCCAAGGTACCGTGGGCCATGTAGCCTGGGGAGCAGGAGCGGCTTAGGAGCCTTGATGTGGCGGACTCCTCGCATATCGCAGCTCAAAATGCGGGGATAGCTCGATGTTGGTCAGTGTTGCTATGCATCTACAGCTTCTTATCCTTTTTTTGACATCTAGCATGTCCTTCAGAACATCATACAGTTCCTCAGAGAAGCGAAAGATGCGCGACGTCGGTTTGCGGTCCGGTAGATCATTCATTGTAGACATGAAGACATGGAAGGATCCCGTCATTTCAGATACGGTCACAGTACTTCCACTACGAGTCTACGATGCAGACTTGAAGGCTCCAATGTATCTATGTGGTAGTACTGGCAGTGGAATTTGAGGTGTCATGAGCGATGATCAGATACGCCGCTTCATGTGGCTGCGTATCTCATACAGCTCAGCTGACCTCTCTGGACAACTTCGCAGACTATTTTCGTGTTTTAGTGAGGGCATTCAAGTTCACGACTGTTGATTCGTCATCACGGGGCACTGGCTTAGGGCGCAGCACCAAATCCGTTGAAAGAAAATAGACTATCCCTTGCGGGGACCGCCGCTGCCCGTCACCGTGTCCCTTCAGGTCCATCTATTGCCACGGACCCATTATATGTCAATTTATCCCCTTCACTGTAAATTCGACGTTTCTTGTAGATTCTTGTCTATCCTTGTACTCACCGGCGAGCTAATGGTGAATCGTCTGAAAACCGACGAACCTGAACACAGATGCGCATCAGCCAGGTTCTGGAACTCGTTTCGAAGAGAGGTTTCTTGTCCGCGTTGAATGACACGCAGCTACGGAATGAGGTAGACAGACCTCGGCAGGAACATAACACTTAAGGACGAGACTTACAAAGAGGCCTATCTAAGGAAAAACTGCACAGCTTCGGGCGCGAACGCCGAGACCGAGTCCGGGTGTGCAGTACCTGAAGCGTTGTTCCGCTTGTGTTCCGCCACATATAATGATCGAAATGTATGGAGGGAATTTCCGTTGGCGGCAGGCCACGAGAATACTGACACAACCTCAGTACTATATCCAGTGCAACATCCGAGGCCGGGAACCTTATTGAGATACCCTTGATACAGTCTGGAAGGCCGTCCGTTTCCTCTAGTGCTGGGTAGATGAAAGAGTGCCCATGGGTAAGGACCTGAGGTGGTAAATATGATCGTCCCTCGGCCGAAAGGATCCTTGGATTTCCTGAATCAGCGTTTGAATTTGAATCTTGAGCACCTGTACGACACATGCTCCAAGGTCTGAGTGGTATAAGCGGCTGGCCCGAATCCAGCTGACAAGCCTCTGGACTCCTCTGAAGCCTTCGGGATTCAGGAGCTTGCTGTCACTTGTCCACGTTGAACGCAGCACTCCGTTCCGTGTCTGTTTGAAACGTCCACAGGGGCGTGAGGGGTACCTACTCCGTTCCGAGACTTAGACGAAGTGATAGCTCCGAGGCATGGTGCCTGGCCTCCGAACAAATGCGTGGCATGCCTGTTCGCGTGCGCCTTCTGATCTTCCGGGAAAGGAGTGGGCGAGTCACTGATAAAGCATGCAGCTGGTCTATGGATGCCAATGAACTGGACTAGATAGGTTGACAAGAATATTCACTCGGGTTTAGCAGGGGTTAGCCAGCTTGATAACTTCTGGACTGGTGCAACTCCTGCCGATCTCCGTGCGACGTGGCTGCCAAGTCTGAGCGGGACATGAGGCGGTCCCGTATTTGAAATCGCATTTTGCCTGGATTGGTCGGTGCATGAAAGAATGTGTGGCGTCGAGTCATGACTCTGCCAAATCAGGTTAACGTCGGGATCCTCCATAACTCGCAGCATATTGCCGCATCTTCCCGCCCACAAGCGAAGACAAGCGATCTAGAACCTTAGGCTACCTTAGGAGTCTTGGATCTGCATTTTTCCGACCCCTAGTCAAAAACGTGGAGAAAATTTGAAATTGAATGGACAAAGGCGGACCCAAAATTCCAGATCTCACCGCGCACGTTTTACACCTGATACCGCCGGACCAGCGGTTTAGCACGGAAGAAAATCCAATTTGCAGTATATTCTCCCGCATTTGTTTTGAAAGGGGGGGCACTTCCATGCGCGGTCGAAATTTAGATGCCAAATCCTGGTTGATTACCTGAAAAAACGTTGACCTCGCAGCAATAATCATTTACGATCAAGGTCATTGCCATCAGCGCGCCAGGGACGGGATCGTGCGCCTTGTCTGATGCGCCAGGCGTAATCTGTCGGTGTCTGCAATTCATTGCTCAACTTAAACTCTCTCTGTTGTTCTCTGAATCACATGCACGTCTGCGGTCTTCATGGGAGCTCTAGTAGGGCGACGAGAGGCGACCTCGCAGAAACTCGTTTAGGGGCCAGTGGCGGAGCATGCGATGACGTCGGGTGTTAACAGAGCTGGATGCTCCATGCGGTTTTGCGCAACGTGCTCATGATGATACCAATAAAGAATGACATTAGATCTTACTATTAAAGGCTCCCTCGTATTGTAGTCGATGGCGAAAATGAAAAGCAGTCATGGACGAGAGCGCGGTCAGCAAACGTTGAGCAAACGTGTCGGCAGTCGGACTCGAAACACGTGGGAAATCTTCTTGACCTCTTCCGTTCATCTCTAGAATTTGCCATGAACTTCACAAACATAAACGTGATTCTGCTCAAGTCAGTATGGCGAGCCATTCACGCGTGCTGACCGATACCAGGACCCTGCTGGCGTGAAAGCACTTCTTGACCAGCTACGTGTTTCCCAAGCATGGCAAGAGGCAGTCGCCCCAGTGGCCACGGAACCTCAGACTTCCTCGGCGGGCTTCGACGAACAACCAGCGCCAGCATCCACCTCACAGGCCTCCAGCACATCCGCTTCTTCCGCGTCGGTCGCAGCCCTGTTGTCTCAATTGCAGTCGTCTCCGTCATGGCGACCCTCAGCAAACACGACCCTACGTGAACACGCCTCCGATCACGATAACGGCCGTTCGATAACGCCGGTTCCATTGGAGCTTGTCCCGCCTCAGACTGTTGCACCGTCGCCGCCAAAGAAGGTCCAGGATCCGAGAACTTTTACATTCCAACAGGCTCTCCCCCACCTCGCACAGCTTGCCGATGTTCCTGGATTCGTCGCGGCCATCACACATGTACGTTTGGGTTTTTGAAATGAATACGATAGGGCTGTACGATCAGTAACCTTACGGCATACCAGGTGAAGAAAGAACAAGAGGACTTGGAAAGGCAACTGTGGGAAGAGCGGCGCGACATCCATAGACGGTACGAGGAAAAGGTCAAAGTCGCTAAAACAAAGTGCGTTCCACGACAATGTTCAAATCTATCTTGCTGATATTCGTTTAGAGCAAGCATGATAGGGGATTCCGGCTTATCGAAACATGAAGCTGATGTTCGTATCTGCTCTAGTGAACTCTCAGGACTTGTTTTTACGCGACACAGATGTTACAAGGTGGACTCAAGAAGGAGCTCGAGAAGTTCGATCGCGACCGAGTCCTTGTCGCGTGGGACGGGCTAATATCTAAACAGCAAACGACGCTGGCTCGACACAACGTGCCGACCATGTTCCCAACCGTCAAACCGGCGGACCGAGAGGTGGCGTCTTTGTCCTCCCATCGTTACTCGTTTGATGATGATCAACTGACCTCGATGCAACAGCGTCAGCAACGAGTTATGCAGGTTTTGGAAGGTATCTTACGAACCTAGCGATCCATTTATTTGGCCGTATCAACCTCTTGGTGATAACTTGGTGGCGCTATCTGAGAAAGCATTCGCACATCGTGAGGATGCCTGTTCCCAGCTCCCACTCGCGTTAAAACCATAATTTAGTAGCCAATCAAGTAGTTCTCCCCATCGAGGTGTTGCTCAGGGTCAATTCCATATTAACTCAGTCGGATCAATGCACCACATGCCGGTCCCACCTGGTCCCACTGGCTCCGATCTCTAAAGTTTGCTTTCCAGCCTTCGCGTCTCCGTCAAATAATATTGACGCGCGGCATGTATAAGTGCCTGCCTTGGTCTGCCTCGGTCTGCGGAGAATTGAGACAATCGGTTTGTATACGAGTGAGCGGGACGCAGGGTCAAAGACCCTCGCCGCCGCAGACTCGCAGTACCACGAACCTGATCGGGTCTTGATGATGCGGCCCCGCTGAAGTAATCGATCGAGATCTCTTGTTTCCCAATTTTTGGCATTTATTATCCTCTCGCCATATGTTTCACCCCCACTCTCCCCGTCCTCGAGTTTGCTGGTCCTTGACGGCGCTCTGACCCTTCAAAAATGCCCTACGTCAATCTGCATTGCGCCGATGACTATGCATCCATTTTCTACACCACAAATACCCGCGGAGGAAACGTTGGTGGATTTCACCCAGGCCGACCGAGCATCATCATACTCCATCCTTTATTCCTCGACTCCTCATGGTTGCAACTACAATTTGGAGACCCACGTCTGGTTGCGAATTATAACTTGATTGCGTTTGATATGCGCGTGTGTGGGAAGTCGTCGGCGAGACCCAGTGGGCGCCATGATAGTTGGGTGGAGGCGGCGGACTTGGCGTTCTGTCATCAGGTGCGCCGACTATAAATTTCGGGTCAAGTCGAATAAACTGAGATTTTGAAGGCGTTACACCTGCCCGCTTGTCATGTTTTGGCATTAGAGGGTATATCTATCAACACCGCACTTCGCTTCGCTGTCTTGTGCGTGTAGTTCTGTCAAGCGGTTCGGACCATCTCACGATCGCTTTTGTAGGTTTCCTGAGATGTGTCTCAGTCTCTCCCTGTGTAATGTACCCGCGCCCACTGAGTGAGTTTACCTTTATTGTCTTCCGGTATTAAGAGCTGCCTAACTCTTGTAGGTTGAAATGGGTGTTCACGGCATATGAAGAGCTCTTGCACAGTTGGTGCAGTGCGGAAGATCTGGAGACATTTGAACATGTCGCGAAAGAGAGCGTTGCAGTTTGTGGTTGGACCGGTACGTCAATGGAGATTAATCAAGCAGTTGACCTAACATTGCATTTCAGGACTGTGATAGTAGATCTCCAGGACGATGTTTGTGGAATCTTGTATGACCCAGTATGTTTTTACTGACATTGTATGGTGCAGCTCATCGCGTATTGGGAACTCAGTATGCCGCCGGTGCAAATGCTACGCGTGGCGGAAACCCTAGGTGTATTGATGAATGTACGCCACACCTTTCAATTCCCAGTCTTGCCTTTCTTAGCTAGAGTATAGCGAACACCACTAAAACCCGAAGTTCTTGCTTCTATCACACAACCGGTCCTTATCATCCATGTAAGTCGCAGCACAAGCTTCTTAACCAGGTATCTTGTCCTGACCGGATTCTCACTAGGGACAACTTAATGAAACATGCCCGAAGACGTATGCGGAGAAACTAGCTTCGCAACTAACGAACGCCGAGGGCGGCGCTATCCTCTACACAGTCAAAGGTCTTCCTTATCTTCTTATTCCCACCTCAACTCGAATCTGATTGTAAATGATGCATCTATAGGTGGCCTCGGCGCCTTGAACATCGTACCCGGGCATGCATCCATCATGAACAAAGTGTTCACGTCCTTCCTTAGTCGGCTACCAAATCCGGGATCGAAGCTGGTGCCGCCCGAAACAAACAAAATTGAACGAATGAAGGCTGCGCTAGTTACTCTGGCAGATATCACCGGGAGTTCAAGCGTAGCATCACGGGACCCGTCGTCTTCGTTGTCGTTCTCCTGCCTACCGCACGAAGTTGTGAAAAGACAGGCGCAGGCCCTACAGGATTATCGTAAAGGGCTAGATACTGCCTACTCTCCCCTAGGGCCTGATGGTCGGCCTTTCAGAAAGTAGGTCTCATGCTGTTCGACCCCGACAGTCGCCTGATTTTCTTCCAGATATTCTGACAGGAAGAATCAACATTGGTTTCACGGAGGGAAGAATGGACTATCTATCGCAGGTGCGTACATCCTCTTTCCTACATCAACACCCATCTTACCAGTTCACAAATATCCAGGAAATAATTTCCTCCCACCAGAGAAGATCAAAGATCCCGATCGTGACCGTCCGGAGAAGCCATTGTCTCCTCAAGAGCCAGCGACTGATGTACGCATCACACGCGGCAATTATAATTCCAACACCATCGAGAAACAAATCATCAAGGGCTCGATGGCGAAGGTCGTTGCCACCACTCCGACAGCCCAATTCCAACGGCTCGTCATTTAAAAGCTCCGCACAAGCTCCCCAGCTTTCCCGTCCTTACTCTCCTCTCTCTCTCCCTCTCTCATGGACATTCGTGCATTAGGCATCAGTCCTTAGCACAGGATCTCAATACTTATATCTTTAGCCATCATTGCCCCTCTTATACTTATCCTCCCTCTCATCATACCTGGAATAGATACTGTATTTCACTTGTAATACCAGTTCCCCGTGTTGCTCCCATCATATTGCTACCCTTAACAAAAGTACTGCCTTGGAATCAGATCACAATTTGTAGAGAAGGCCAGCCCGCTGATGAGCGAGACTACTCATTCAGGTGCGAGCAGTGTGCGAGCGTCCTGTGCGAGAACCATTTCATCGGGACCTCGGGAGAGTATCGTCTTGGCATGGTGTAATTGTATTCTGTCAGTGCGCATTTTCACATCACTTCATCCATGTCTAGCGAATAGCAGCATAATTCTATAACGGATACAAGCATGAATACACTAAAAATACCTAGTTCTAAACCTTATCCTAATAGCAGGGAAAGTCCGGTGGAAAGCAATCGAGATCAGGACCCAACGCGGGGAAACGTGTTTGTGCGGAGCAATTCTAAATGCTGCCCTCAGCCATCTTGGCTTTGTAGTACCTCACCATCTCCTCTAGCCCCATGCGGACTGTCCACCTGGGTTGCCAATCAAGGGATTCCTTAGCGCGAGTAGTATCTGGGCGCCTCTTCTGCGGGTCGTCCGTGGGGATTGCCTGATACACGATCTGCACACGCCGCGTGCGGACGTCTCCGTCCTGATCTTGGACCTTCTCCACGATATCGCGCACGAGCTCCGCAAACTCCCCGATCGTGAACTCGTCGCCGTTGCCGATGTTGACGGGTCGCGATTCCTCGGAGTTCATGAGTGCAATCAGGCCGTCGATGAGATCGTGCACGTATTGGAATGAACGCGTCTGCTTGCCATCGCCATAGACGGTCATATCTTCGCCTTTAAGCGCTTGCACGATGAAATTGGAGACTACACGGCCGTCGTAGGGGTTCACTACACCGAGTAAGTTAGCCCTGACGTCGATTTGAAATTATAATCAATAGCGTTATGAATGCTTACTGCGAGGACCATACGTGTTGAAGATCCGAGCAACGCGTACGTCAACGCCGTCTTGACGCTGGAAGCCGTACGTCAAGGTCTCGGCCACGCGTTTTCCCCTCATCATAGCAGGCTCGAGGTCCAATGGGGTTGACATGTCCCCAGCTGAACAAATGGTCAAAACAACAAAGAGCAAAGGATCTGTGGCAGAACTCACTACTCCTCGGTTTGTGGATGGACTTCGGGGTCGCCGTAAACCTCTAGTGACCTGGGTTATCAGCATAGTCTAATGTGGCTGGTCCTACCATTGCTCACCGGATGTACTGCTAATCAAGAACCTAGCTTTTGTGCGTTTGGCCAGCCCAAGCATGTTCAGGGTACCCATGAAAGACGTTTTTATTGTCTTGACGGCATTGAATTGGTAATGCGGTGGCGACGCGGGACAAGCAAGATGGTAGATCTCTGTGATTTCAGGACAATGAGCATGCGTGCTTGGGGCAATAATCAAGGGAGCTCACGATCACACTCGATCATAAAGGGCTCCACGACGTCGTGGCGTACCATTTCAAAATTAGGGTGGCCAACCCAATGGCTAACGGTGGTTTTCGAACCAGTGAAGAAGTTGTCGAGGACGGTGACCTCATGGCCGAGAAGCATCAAGCGGTCGACTAGATGCGAGCCGACGAACCCGGCGCCACCTGTTACCAATATACGCTTTCGAACAGTTGGGGGAAGGAGCTTGACGGGCGGAAAACGCGATAGCGTCGTGTAGGAGATGGACTGGGTATCGGGGTGGAAGATCGACTTTGACTGGTAGGCGGCATGACCCTGAAGGAACTTCGCGTGCTGAGCCTCTGCTGCATCCGAATCTAATTCTTTCACATGGTTTATCTCATTGGCGGAAACCACATAGTGAGAGCGCAGATACAGAGCGCGAAGGACGTCGAGGGGGACCCTGCTATCGAAACCGAATCGATCGAAACCCACAGTGGTGATCTCTTCGCCGTGCTTGTCCAGAGTGGTGATCTGGTCGAGAAAAGCATAAGATGAAGGGTTGCATAAAGCTTTTGTGGTACTGACGGGAGAGTGGGACATAATGGTGCGGAAGGGAGAGGGATACGAGCGAGAAATGAAGTTTATGAAGGATTCTGGACAGGCTTGACGGGTCAAAAATGCCAAAGCCTTCCAAAAGCCCTTGAGAGTGTCAAAGGGTGTTATTTAGATTGCATCACTACACTGACGTCTCGCGTGGCCATCTCCGTCTTCCGACGTCCGAATTTTTTGGTTCCTCCGACTCGATCACCACCACCACCACCACAATTATGCCTCGAACAACCAAGCCCGGAAAGTCTAGGCACGATCCCCTCCTCGTTCAGCTCGACGAGGACGAGGTCCAAGCCAAGTATGGGCGGATTTCCGAGCCCGGCAAAGAGAAAAAGTCTAAAAAAAGCCTCAGCGTCGAGGACGAGAACTCAGAGGTCTGATCCCATCTACTGCGCTTGCGAGATCGCTGTTGACATACCCGCAGGTGATCCTAGACCCCAAGACATCCCAGCGTATCTTTGAACTTGCGAGGGCTCAACAAGATGAGTTGGAGATGCCCGAAGATGAACCAGTTTCCCCAGCATCTGGCTCGAAGCCAAGAATCCATTCGATGCGAGAAGGAGACATTAGCGACGAAGATGGCGACGATGAGTTTTACGATGCAGAGGATGGTGAAGAGGTTGAGAAGATATTTGTGAGACGCATTTTCTGTGTCTTATCGCAGTCACTCACAATGCCCCTAGGAAATAGATGCTGGGGATATGGATACCCTAGATGCTCTGCTACCTGCGAACGCTGGCGAGCGGCGGACTTTGGCCGACATCATCTTCTCAAAAATTCAAGAAGGCGAATCAGGAACTGCTAATGTGATCCAGAAGGCTCAACAAGGTGAGCCTAGCGTTCAGTGGTTCGCGAGTTACGACTCTGAACACCGTGTTGCAGACCGCGAAAAACCCGATCCTGCCCTCGGTCTTGACCCCAAAGTAGTGGAAGCTTACTCAAAGTCATACCTTTTCCTTTCTCCCGTCGAGTTCGATACTGAGATGATCGTTCAGGCTCGGCATGTTCCTTCACAAATACAAGTCAGGTGCTCTACCGAAAGTCTTCAAAGTTATACCCTCCCTCCCAGCATGGGCACGCATGCTTGCACTCACCAGCCCCGAGAACTGGTCACCGCACGCCTGCCGTGCAGCCACCAGAATCTTCATCTCGAACATGAAGCCACCACAAGCCCAACTCTTCCTGAGCGTCGTGCTCCTGGATGCCATCCGGGAGGATATTCAGATGAACAAAAAGCTGAACCCTCAGTACTATGAAAGCCTGAAGCGAGCCCTCTATAAACCGGGCGCGTTTTTCAAAGGCATCATCTTTCCCATGCTCGATGTGAGTTGTGCTCTGCTGTGACATGTCATTTCGGGTGCTTAACAGCTCAATCTCCAGCAAGGATCCTCGTTGAAGGAAGCTGCGATTGTGGCCTCCGTCCTGTCCAGAACAAAAATCCCCGTCTTACATGCCTCTGCAGCTCTCCTTCGTATTGCCGAGATGGATTACTCTGGTATGATCAATCATCAGTGATCTCCCTGTACTTTCTGACTGCCACTGTAGGCCCTAACTCCCTCTTTATCCGAGTCTTGGTTGACAAAAAGTTTGAACTGCCGTACAAAGTCCTTGACGCCCTCGTCTTCCACTTCATACGCCTGTCGAACAGCTACAAAGCAAAAACGCGGGGCGATGCTGACAAATTGCCTGTCCTTTGGCACCAAAGTCTCCTCGTCTTCGCACAACGGTCAGTTCCAGCGCACCGATTCCCCAAACCCGGATGATCTTAATCTAATCTAATAGATACGCGTCCGATCTGACGCCAGATCAGAAGGACGCGCTGCTGGATGTTATACGCGCGACACCCCATCCTCAGATAAGTGCCGAAATCAGGAGGGAGCTTGTCACATCTGTGGTGAGAGGCGCGCCGCGAGCTGATGTAGATCAGGATGTAGAGATGTCATGATCATACGCATACGTGGCCTTCTGCTGTGCCTATTGTTTTCCCGGATTTGCAGTGCCTGTTTTTAGCCCTAAGATCAAGAGCGGACCGTTGCGGTACCTTTCAAACTTTTGAGCAAGCGGCTGTGCACCAATTTTGCCGCAAATGGTGACTTCTTCATTGTTTCCCGTAGAATTGAGTGTTCTGTAGTCTCAATATTTGAGAACATGACTGGTAAGGCAAACCACCTCCATATTTTGTAGCTCTAGAGATATCTGAGCATTTGTTTCAGGAAATGTGTCTGACCGTCACGGACCGGTTTCTGGCCATCGAACAACCTTACAAAATGCCCTTCTGGCTAGTCACCACTAGACTTGAGATATCATGCATACGCTTACCATTATTGCCTGCTTTTCCTTCATCTCATCAGTCCTTGGGATCGCAATTCCCACCACTGCACCTGCGACAGCGGTGACACTGGACAAAGCCTTACTCAGTGTTTCTTTCGAATTCTTCACTTTTCCAGGTTATACCGCCATCACATCAACGATCAATTGTCTTGCGAACTTAGCGACCCTTCGCGGCTCGCCTCCTGCTGTCCAGATCGGAGGGACTACACATTTCTATGGCAACAGAACCTGGACAGCCCCAAATTTGATCGCGGCGGAGGTGCCGCCATCAGCTGAGTTTGAAAATGCCTTGGGCTAATCCTGACCTCATTCTGAAGGGCTGCATTTCGTCGAACTTCATGATATCGCTACGTCCAACCGTACAGATTGCACACATAAATTTTGTATGGCTCACTGAAATTAAGCTAAAAGTTATGGTTTGCATTGAACAAACCCGGAATTTTTGAGGCTAGTCATGCTGCCCGGCATTTTGTTTACATTTTGCTTTCCTGCAGCCACTGTTTTCTAACAGCCAGTCTATTCATGCAAGACCCCCTCGGAGGCCGAGCACTCTCTTTAAAAAAGCACAAATGAAAATAACGGGCGACAAAAACGGAGCCTCACCCAATTCAGGCCTTCCTTGTCATTTTCCCTGCTCGTCGTGGCTATTGACGTTCAAACTTTAGGGCTATGAGCACAACACAAGGTCTAACGCGCCTCTCGCAAATTGGGATGCTCAGTGCTCTCCTAATGGGTCTTCTGATCCGACGAGCCAAGGTCCTCCGAAACGCAGTCTGAAGGCACTCCATACACAGCTGATCAGGCGTCTAGTACATGGTGCGCGTCCATGTTTCCGTCCGTGCTGTATGCATCATATTACGCTATTTCGGGGCGGCAGAGCCAACGGCCAACCACACCCGTATGTGCCAGACAATCGGCAGCGCCAGACAATTGGCAAGTGGCCGAATACCAGTTCAAAATGCACGACGCGCACGAGGATCATATGGACCATGGTGCATGTACCAGTAAAACAATTCTACTTCACATCCCTCCAAATCCGTCACCATGCACAGGGGGATCAGCTCAAGGAAGATATATCAGCGTGCATCCTTGGTAACATGCCCGCCTTTTAGTGTTAGGAGGTCGGGTCGCAGCAACCGCAAAAGACCGCAAAAAGACCGGACTGCAACCGCGGTTGCTACGACTTCAGGTTGCAGTTGCTAGGATTTGAAATAAGTACAAAGACTGCTAGCAACCGGTTGCGACCGGTCGCGGCCCGGGGGTTCCGGGCAGCAGATAGCCCTTCAAAAACGCTTGAAATTGACTCCTGGATGATCAAAAACGGTTGAGAACTGAAGAAGTTATAATCAAAATAGTATTGGCATGGTCCAAAATGACATCCATGCACTATTTTAGTCATATCTTTGTCAATTCTTGGCCATTTTAGGAGATCCAAGAGTGCAAATCACCGTGAAAGATATGCAAAACTGCCTGTAGCAATGGTCAGAGGTGAACTTTAGTGCTTTTAGTCGAAAATGCGCAATAAATAAGCAATTTACATGTAAATACGCGTTAATTCATCGTAATTCATCTAAATCAGTTGCAACTCGGTTGCAACCGGTTGCAACTGGTTGCAGTCGCGGTTGCTACATTTGGGAATGTGCAGCAACCGGTTGCGGTTGCGGTTGCTGAAAAAACGGTCGAAAGACCGGACCCGACACGACTTTAAAACACTACCGCCTTTCACCGCGCGACAGGTAAGTGGCTAGTGAACTGGAACCTGGTTTAGTTCAACAGACTCCACAGGCCACTTGCCCGATGCACAACGGGGAAAGGGGAGTAAGGCAGTGGGACAGGTTACAGCTCACCTTTCAGGTTCATACTGTGCAGTAGCAGAAATTGAAAGGCTTCCGTGAACGAATGAGTTGAAATTAGCATGTGCTCTTGTTGAAGCACACAGTAATTACCATGCAAGGCGCCTGAACTCAGTGGCGTTGGCGTTCTCGAACAACACATTCACATTCGCTACATGATTCTACATCAGAATACGTCTACAATCATGGAATAGAAATGAAAAATCACCGTGAGGGGCCATGTCCTCATCATGATTCCTGTTTCAACTTCTTACCCTAAAACGCGTCTGAACGCAGCTTCAGCGGCGTCGGAGCACTGTGAATATACATCATTTGGTATGAGAATAAGTCTACAAGCATAAATTAAGGATGGAAACACACCATGGTGGACCGTGACCTCCTCATAGTACCTATTCCGACTTTTGACCTAAAAATGCGCGCGAATGCAGCGCCGGCGGCATTTCTGAACGGGGTTTCTGAGCAACACAATCGAATTCTATGAATAAATCCGTATCAGAATAAGTCTACTCAAAAGGTAGAGGTGAAAACTTGCCGTGGTAGGCCATGTCCTGCTCAAGGTACCTACTTCAACTTTGCCCCCGAGGCGCGGCGTCTCTATATAGCATAATTGCATTCTATGCATAAATTAGATCAGAATAAGTCGACAATCATAAAGCAGAGGTGAAAACTCACGATAGGCCGAGTTCTTGTCATGGTATGCATTTCGACTTTTGCCATGGAAGCGCGCCTGAACGCAGCGTCGGCGGTGTTTTTAAGTAGCATAAGCGAGTCCTATGCATGAATTAGTATCAGAAAATGTCTTCAATCATAAGGTAGGGAGAAGAACTCACCGTGATGGGTCGTGTCCTCCTGATGGTACCCATTTCGATTTTGGGCGCCGCAGCGCGCCTGAAAGCAGAGTCAGCGGCGTTTTTCAGGGGGATAGCCGAGCTTTAAGCATAACGTAGTATCAGAATAAGTCTACAATCATAAAACAGGGATACAAACTCACCGGGATAGGCTAGGTTCTCGTGATGGTATCCGTTTCGAGTTTTGGCGGCGAGACGCGCCTGAAAGCAGCGTTGGCGGCGTTTTCGAGTGGAATAATCGAATTCTAAGCGTACATTAGTATCAGATTAAGTCTACAATGATAAATTAGAGATGAAAACTCACCATGATATGCCAGGTTCTCGTGATGGTACCCATTTCGAGTTTTGGCGCCGAGACGCGCCTGAACGCAGCGTCCGCGGCGTTTTTAATCCAAATAATCGAATTCTATGCATAAACTAGTATCAGAATGAGTCTACAATCATAAATCAGGGATAAAAACTCACCTTGATCGGCCATGTTCTCCTCATGGTACCTATCTCAACTTTGACACCGAGGCGCGCCCCAACGTGGCGTCGGCGGCGTTTTTATACAATATAATCGTATTCTATGCATATTTCCGTGTGAGAATAAGCTTACAATCGTAAATTACGAATGGAACTCACCATGGGAGGCCATGTTCTTGTTGGTCAGGCAAAGACTTCGATCATTTTGAACGACAGTCGGTTTTCCCACATGCATCGACTCTGAGACTAGAGAAATCGCGGACTCTTTCACCCTCCAACTAGGACAATCAAGTGCTATGGTTGTTGGAATACTATTACTAGCCAGACTAGAAATGAGGCCTTCAGACGAAGTCAGAATTGAGCCAGAGGCATTTTCAAACTCAGATGATGGCGGCACCTCCGCCGCGATCAAATTTGGGGCTGTCCAGGTTCTGTTGCCATACATTTCAGTTGCTGAGATTCATACTCTGACCGGATCACCTAACAAGCTATTGGACTTGTTCGTTTAGAGACCGTGCTACCTATGATGCGAGCTTGACCACAGCGGTGAACTATACCGTCGCTAGCCCACTCGATGCGCCTGACACCCTCACCTACGGGCCCATGTTCTTCACTCTTGCAGCGAAGATGAAAGGGGATGTGACAATCGGCCTGAACCGCCGACTTAATAACCAGGCGAATACGCTTGCAGCAGCGGCCCAGGCTAAGAAGAGCATGCGTAACCTGTTGTCGATCGAACTAGGGAACGAGCCCGAGTGTGCGTACATTTAGAGGTTTAAATTTTGGGTGTTGGCTGAGTTCTTGGTTTGTGTATACAGTTTACGCTGCTGGGTCGCCCATTATTCCAGCAACAGGTCGGACTCCAGCTGCGGACGGTGCTAGTCAGAAATCGTGGTTCACGGCATTAGCACCTTCGGTCGGTCGTCTTTTTCTCATTTTCTCTTCTGACCATCATCGGCTTAACACACACTGTATTAGGTTTGCAACATCTTTCGTATATCTTCAACCGCCCAAGTGGAGCACTGCAGGCCTCGTTCCAATGCTTGGGTCCGCAATCTCGTTCGTCAAGACTGTCAGCGGTCATTCATTCATACCCACAATCAGCGTGTGGGGGTGCTGGCACCAATTTGGAGTCTTTGATGAGCTATTCGTACGCATAAAATTCTTTTCGCGACAGATGTAACACTAACACCCTCTTGCTTGTTTAATAGTATACAAAACAATACAGCGTCGAGGCAGCTGCGGCACATAATGCTGGAGCAAGATATTTTCTGGGTGAAACCAACTCTGGTAGGTACATAGCCACCTGGTCGAACGTGTCTCTCTGAAGCTACATATGTAGCAACATGCGGAGGAGGCGGCATCAGTCCTACCTTTGGTGCTGCCCTTTGGATAGTCGAATACGCGCTCCAGGCGGCCTTGAACGGTGTCGAACGACTGTACTTTCATCAAGGGACGATTGGAAACTGCGTGAGCACCGAAATGTCGTCCGGAAAAGGTTCTTAGTACTGACCTGGACTTTGATCAGCAATACTGTTGGTGGGGAAGGTAGTAAGCTACGCATGCCTGATTCTTCCGCTTACGAGGTTTCCTTTTGCATAGGTTTATCGTTGAAGCACCTTACTACGGTGCAGCATTTGTCTCCGAATTTCTGGGAACGGACGGTCAAAAATTGGTGATGCTCGATGACGGCACTGGCACCCTTGCATCGTACGCGGTCTACAACGCCGCCGGGCACCCCGTCCGTCTACTGATCTACAACTCCGCTTTCTTCGATTGAACCGGCACACGATCGAGTACGTCCATCTCGTTTACAGGAGGGTCACTCCCTGCGAGTGGAACGAAAGCGGCGAAACGGCTAACAGCCCCTAACGCCACTTCGCGTGTGGATCAAGGCGCAGCAGTGACAATCGGTGGAGCAGGGGTGTTCTCATCTACGTGCACAAATATGGGTATACAGGCGTATGAGGCGGTGGTGGTGGCTGGGGGTACCCTGCAAGTTAGTGTTAATGCTTCGGAGGCGTTGATTGTGTTCCTGTAGTTGTGTGTGGCGTTATCAAATTCGGATCTAGATGTTTACCTGGTGCGTCAGTGCCGTCCTCATCTGGGGTGTGGTCTAGGCCACTAGTTGTGGTGAGTTGACCTAGAAGGCAACACTATGAATCACAGCAGATATGCTATTGTACAAGGTTCATCAAATTGGAGGTCTGTGCTCAGTTCTGCGCTGGCTGGAGACCCCAGTCATCCTCAAACATAGAGTTGCTCTTTCCATTTGCCTCATCCGTCAACATCGCCGCACTTTCAGATCCTGCGACTGGCAATCGGAGGCTTCGATTTCCTTCTGGGGTGGGATAAGGTACGTGGGTTGGTAGAACGCCTGCCTGGCGCAGCACCGTCGCCTGATCCCACCAGATGTGCTCTGTGACGCACGTTCTTCAATATAAATTACTTGTGTGTACAGATAAAGACATACCGTTATACAGCCGATCCCCTCGGATATTCACCACGGCTACCATTGGTATAGTCAGCTTCTTGCCAGTCGGAGGGACACCCGGGAGCATCCAGTCGACAGCCCTATCATGTGTGAAGCTCGCGATGAACTCGTCTGTAAGGTAGGCTGAATAATAGCATGACGAGCTGTCTTAGTTACGACGCACCAACAACACGGTCAGGGCCAACCGTTCGTGACATGGTTTTCATTTCAAGATCAGGAGGGTTCCTGTGAGTAGCAAGGTCAATATAGCCAGGACACGCGCAGACTGCCAGTTACTGACATGAAGATAAAGTGATCACGATAGAACGCTGTGAGAGCTTCACGCCCGATGCCACCCGTCATCTACATCGACGTGAAATTAGATTGTTGCACGTACAATTAAGATGAACATACTGTCGGAACATGATTAACGTATGGTTCAGCCTATATCAGCCATGTGCATAGGTTTATAACTCTGGGATCGGATGATATGGACGGACCACCATAGTTCCCATTGTCTTTGCGACACTTCTTTCCGCAAATTCGAAGTACGTGTGTTCATCCCAGATGGCCTCAAGGTCGAAGAAAGGGCCACCAAGCCACTTTCTCAGAAAAACAAGAGTGCGGCTGTGGGCAAGGGCTGCATTGCCTGGGTCATATTCGGCGACTTGAGGGAGAACAAAATGCGGCGATGGGGTCTGATAGACGTGAGAGGTGATACAAGAGGATGAGATGTCTGGCTTGGAATCTGCATGGAGGTGAACTAAAGTTGGTGTCGAAGAAATTTCCGCCGAGGGAGTGAAACCATAAGTAACCAGGGCTACGATACGAGGGGCGGCGAATAAGGCTGCAGTGACGGAGGGTGCCACCTTGGGGTCGTAAACTAGATGTAACGCTAAGAAAAGCAATATGACAAAGGTCATGGGCAAGCCGTTTTTACCTATGACAGCAAATTTATCGCGTGTGTCCAGTTCCCTCAGGTCGAGCAAAGCGTCGATGCTCCTCTTGAGGGACTGCTCAAAGGACCAGTCTGACGACCCCTGAGTAATCGCTGCGACGGCAAAGCCTTCCTCGGCCCATTTCTGAATGGGCTCCGGGTCCAAGGGAGCTGCACCCTTAATCCTGAGAGTTAGATTCTCAAAATGAGGAAGAACCAGTATAATCCCGGGTCCAGTTCCACGACGCGTTAAAGGGGGCTGTAAAACTTCGGTTTCGCTGAGAACCACTAGCGGTGATGAGGGCAAGGCTACTGGTTGCTCGCCAGGAGAGTTCGGATCATACGACATGACGGATGTTGACATCGAGTGAGATCGGAGGGTTACGATTGACAAAGGTTACGAGGAATCTCAGGCTGAACTTCGCTAGAGGATGGTATGAACTAGGTTCAACGGGGTGGAAAGTTGGCTCCTTTATAATCAGTTTGAGGATCAAAATAACCGGCCTAGTATAGGAGTGCCTGATGGTGACTAGCACAGACGAAGTGACTGGCCTCGCTCGGGGTGAGAGAGTGGTGACCGGTGAGAGTCGATAATCATTGACGTCACTAATAATAGCACTTGGTATACGCATATGACTACCATCATGAAGTTCATCAACATGTCAAATGGTGCTCCTTTTATGGCAGGTATTCCAGTGGCGGCGTTATTTCCTTTCTAAGTACATACGCGAATTTGGGCCGATACCAGTAATTAGGTGGTAGTTGGGTTCACGTGAAACTGTGAATTGGGACTTGTATCAAGTTGTATAGGAGAGACCCTAGTCAAAAAGACCGCCCGACTCAGCCCCACAACCGTCAGATCTTTCAAGAGTTTGTCAAGAGTTTGTTCTCATATCCCATTGAACATTCCGTCCCAGTGCGCATACCCACGTGCTCTCGGCGCGTACCTCCGAACCACCGTCATTCTGAATCCTTTGGATTGTGCGTCACTTCACACTCGAGCACCTCTTACAAGTGGTAACAGCAGCATGCCAGTAGAAAGTGGGCAACCCATCTTTTGAATCTCGCTCGCTGACCTCATTTGCACATCAGGATCGAACACTGCCAGCCGTGGCCGCAGCGGCGCAAGCCATGCTGGAGGAAGCCATGCTGGAGGAAGCCGTGTTGGTAATCGTGGGCGAAATAGGGGAGGCAACGGAGGACGAAACAGAGGACGTGGAAGGCGTGGGGGTCGTGGAGGGTCAAACTACACACCCTATGAGGCCCCTAATATTCCTGCCGGAAAGAGCCTGAACTTTGACGGAGGTTATCACAACAACGATATCACCAACTGGGACGAAAGCAAGCTCGAAACACCCGGCATTGAGAAGATTCACTTCGGTGCAAATTTCCCCGTCAAGGATGAGCACCTCGCCTGCATCTCTTCGCGACCCGCTCTTGCAACGTCCTTAAAGTTTCTTTCACTGGGCGATTCCGACACGGGCAACGGATATCATGTCTCGGATGCTGCGGTCATTGCGCTGGCCTCAGCGTGCCCCAATCTACGCGTTCTCATGCTCGACGCGGTCACGTCAGTCAGTGACGCTGCACTCCTTGCATGTGTTCAAGCTTGTCATTACCTGGAACGGCTTCGGATCACGGGCAACGACAAGGTGAAGGGAAAGGTCAAGGGTGCATCATTAGAACAGCTTAAAGCATCCCCAGACCTCGCCCCCAACTTGAAGGAACTCGTTTTATACGACCAGGATCAGTACAGCAAAAAGTTCGAAAAGGCGATCAAGGCACTGTCTAGCGAGAGGAAGACACTGGCAATCAAGACGGGGAACACGCTAGGGCGACGGGATGGCCGATAACATGATTGCAGCGATGACCGGTGGTGAATCAACGAGCACCTGGGTAGGAGGCAAATTGGTCCGATATGAAACCGACGGAGGCATGTTCGGTCCAGGCGCGCACGATTTGTTTGAAATGGGTTTTGGTTATGATATGGGTAGGAGCCTTTTCCTGCTAGTCGGATGTTGACTGACGTTCCTCAGGCTTCTAGCCTGCCGTGATAAGGCTAGGAGTCCGACGCTTTGTATTGTATGCCTGCACACAAGTCATCGTATGACGGAGTTATTTCCTTCAGTCCCTCCCTTCATAAACATCTCAGTTCCGTCTCTTGTTCCAGTCTACGCTTCCGAATTGCAAGGTTGAAGGGTTGAACATTGTATTGAATGGTCATCGAAATATCGTATGCCATAACGGGCAACAAAATTTCCTAATGCGAACTGCGTGTGATGAACTGTATAGTAGCGTCAGCCACAACCGGGATTTGCCGGTGTGTCGTGCGAGAGATCGAAATTTACGTCGCCGACACTACCCTCGCCCTCCTCAAGATCCCTCAAGATGAGGTGAGTATTTTCTATCCCGAACCTACGCTCCTCTCACTAATAATTATTCCAGTCATCGTAAGGTTCGTTGCAGCCCAATTTTCTGTGTTTTTCCCCCTCCCAAACTCAGGCCCGACCTCTACTTTAGTACGAAGCCCCCCGCCACGGCTCTCTTGGTTTCCTCCCTAAAAAGCGGGCTGCTCGCCACCGCGGAAAGGTCAAGTCCTTCCCCAAGGTATGAATTGTCCCACTTCACAAGGAGAGGAACCGATTCGAGAATATTTCAATCCAGGATGACGCCAAGAAGCCCTGCCATTTGACCGCTACCATGGGGTACAAGGCTGGCATGACCCACGTCGTCCGTGATCTCGACCGTCCCGGCTCCAGTACGTCTGGACAGATCTGTCATGGAAGTTCCAAAAACCAACATTTGATTTTCAGAGATGCACAAGCGTGAAGTCGTCGAGGCCGTTACCATCATCGAAACCCCTCCTCTCATTGTCGTCGGTGTCGTCGGATACGTCGAGACTCCCCGTGGCCTCCGCACCCTCACCACCGTCTGGGCCTCCCATCTCTCTGACGAGCTTAAGCGTCGGTTCTACAAGAACTGGTACCGCTCGAAGAAGAAGGCCTTCACCCGCTATGCCAAGAAGGCCGCTGAGGATGGCGGCAAGACCATTGCCCGCGAGCTTGAGCGTATCCGCAAATACTGCACTGTCGTCCGTGTTCTTGCCCACACACAAATCCGCAAGACCGGTCTTAGCCAGAAGAAGGCTCACCTCATGGAGATCCAGGTCAACGGTGGCTCGATCCCTGACAAGGTCGAGTTTGCCCACGGTCTGTTCGAGAAGCCCGTCGAGGTTGGATCGCTGTTCGAGCAGGATGAGGTTGTGGACGTTATTGCCGTGACGAAGGGTCACGGATTCGAGGGTGTCACCCACCGTTGGGGTACCAAGAAGCTTCCCCGTAAGACTCACAAGGGTCTCCGCAAGGTCGCTTGTATTGGTGCATGGCATCCTTCCAACGTCATGTTCTCCGTTGCCCGTGCTGGTCAAAGTACGTCTCTTTGTGATCGTTTTACAGGTTCTAGGTCCTGATGTACACCTTTCACAGACGGATACCATCACCGTACAGAGCTCAACAAGAAAATCTATCGCATTGGTTCTGGCGAAGACGAGGCCAACGCGTCGACGGAATCTGACATCACCAAGAAGGCCATCACACCCATGGGTGGTTTCCCCCACTACGGTATTGTCAGGAACGACTTCCTCATGCTCAAGGGCTCTATCCCTGGCACGAAGAAACGTGTCATCACCATCCGCAAATCCCTGATGGTCCACACTTCTCGTCGGGACTTGGAGAAGGTCCAGCTGAAGTTCATCGATACCTCATCGAAGTTCGGTGTACGTGTTTATCTTCCTCGTTTTGCGTATCTGTTGTTGACATCGGAGGTTTCTTGCAGCATGGCTCTTTCCAAACATTCGAAGAAAAGCATGCGTTCTTGGGAACGCTCAAGGCCCGGTCTTGATCGTTGTACCTGCGTTTTTTTCACTCGTTATGTCCTACTGCCACTCTATGCTATGCGTACTACAAATACAAATGCTATCCACGCGCCTGCAGTGAATATAAACTTGTGAGCGAACTTGAGTGCCCAAAGAACTTTGAGAGTAATTGAGTAGCGTGGTTGGCGATCAGAAGCCTGGGAAAGTTGACTATAATTTGACAATTTTCTGTCTGGCGGTGACTTACACGAAAGTTGTTGGTCGTCGCAGTCAAAGTCTTGAACGTGTCCCGAGACGTTCCGTTCATCGTTTGGTTGAGTGCAAGTCGCGGTATGTCTACGGCCAACATATCCCAGCCTTTTTCTGCCAGCTGAACGGGCGTTTTAGGATGACTGCACGTCCCATTGATGCTGAGAGCGTCCTCGCTGGGCCTCTGTCTTCCACCGTCAGCTATCCGCGGTTGCCAACAATGTTTCCTTTCGCTTCGGATGATGGACGGTTGTGCCACCCCACTGACACGACGCGCGACCTCGCAAATGCGGGCTGTTCGTCCATTCACCCCGTCCGCGTATTCTCTCGACGAAAACGACGGAAGGTCATCAGACTCGGGACCGACGGAAACTACATCAACGGAGGAATTCCTCACCCAGATTGTGGATGGAACGCCTGCCATAGAGGAACACCACGAAAGCAACTCCGGCCAGACACCAGAAGCCAGCACATCCGAATCACATCCCCATTCGCCCTTTGCTGCTTTCACCCTGCCCGCTTCAGTACAACACAAAGCCAGCGTAGTCCTTGGATACCCCGGTCGTCCATATCGCATACAAGGCAAGAAGGTTCCAGAAATCGGACGGCGCGCTGTCAAAGCACTCCGCTACATACCACTCCAGCAGCGAAAAAAACTCTTCTCCGAACGCATCGAGAAACAGAGGAAGACCTTGCCCACCCCGAAAAACGAACTAGAAGAGCAACACTACA
The DNA here is from genome assembly GCA_014905825.1 of Lyophyllum atratum. Taxonomy (NCBI): domain Eukaryota; kingdom Fungi; phylum Basidiomycota; class Agaricomycetes; order Agaricales; family Lyophyllaceae; genus Lyophyllum; species Lyophyllum atratum. The sequence goes on along the minus strand of JACGCN010000002.1, from coordinate 843,567 downwards.
TCACGGAGTCTACTTCATTCGCCGGTGTCCCGTGGCGCCCACTCCCCATCCGGGAAACAAATCGACCCCGACTCCCCCAATCGTCAAGCGAATCTAAAGCATACTCCAGAAGGCTGGATATACACCCTACAGACGACGCAGTCCGCCGCCGACGCTTGGGCCGCGTACACGTCGCTCATCTCACACCCATCCAACCCATGGAACATACACTCCGACGACCAGCGTGTTGGGCTTGCCCTCCTGCATCGCCTAGCCCGGCTTCTCGCGCGGCAGCGCCCGAAGGTGCAATACATGCGGCTACTCGCCGTACTCACGCGGCTTAGGGCCGCGGGCGGGACGGTGCAGCTCCACGAGTGGAACGCGCTCATTGACGCGGCAGGTCAGGGGGGCGTGCGCCGCCTGAGTGTCGCGCATTACGAGACTGCGTTGAGTTTTTTCCGTGACATGACGAAGGGACGCGAACCGGGCACGACGCTCGAGCTTGGGGTGCATTCGCAGGAGCGGGATGAGCTCGAGGGGGAGGGAATCATGGTCGAGCCAGATATCTATACGTATACGACGCTGATCGGTATAGCGGCCCGCACGCGTGATATGGGCTGTGTGCGCCATGCTAGGATGCTACTGGACCGCTCGGGGATCCCGCCAAACCGGTTCACGCATCTGGCATTGATGAAGTACTTCACGGCCACGAAACAGCCAGCGGCGGTGCGTTCAACTCTGCTGAGAATAGAGCAGCAGGATCTGGAGGTGGGGCTGGATGGTATCAATGCTTGCCTGATTGCCTATAGCCGGAATGACCGTCTCGATGTGGTGATGATGATCTACCGCCTGCTCAAGCACAACGCGGACCCGGACCAGCATGATGCAGCGGATAGCTTGGTGGAGATGCGGCGTCAGCTCAGACAAGAAGAGTTCATCATCGTGCCAGAGAATCTTCTCTCCAACGAAGTCACGTACACGACGATGATTCAAATTATGGCATATCATGGCAATCTATCAGCCACGCTTACTGTCTTCGTGGACATGCTATCGTCGCTGAACGTCGAGCGAGGCGCACCCCTCGTCCGCGATGCGAACGGTGATTTGAAGCCCACGACTTACAGGCCGACTATAGCTATTTTCCGAGCCATCTTCTTGGGTTTCCGCCTCCATGGCCTCAAGCTCTCCCAGAAAGGTCTTCCGCCTTCGCGCCTTCGTAAGGCCAACCCGCCTGACATGCCTGGCTGGACGCTGGACAACCTCGAGAAGATTTTCGAAACGTTCATGGGCATGCCACCTGACATGCAGATTGGGATGTCGGTCTTTTATTGGCTGATTGTGGCGTTTCAGAAGACGAGTGGGAATGACGATGAGCTTGTGCGTCGAGTATGGAAACGGGTGGAGGGGAGGTTCAGGGGCAAGGGCCCGTGGGGCGGTACGAACAATCGCTTAGAGCGATTGAGGGCTTCGCTATTCCCTGGGGAGGGTGCAGATGATGGAGATAAACCTGGTCGTCCGTCATAGCGGTATAAGGAGGGACACTAATGGCTCATGGCGATATCTAATACCTATCAATCAATTGTATACATTTACTCTACAAATCATACATTTCTCGTGTCACCACTGTGGTGGAATGTCGTTGACTCTCAGTTACCCGTTGTCTGGGTGTCGCGCCACTGGATATACTCGTCCCAGCTCACTGTACATACCTTGCTCTGATACCTGCGCAGCTTGACGCTGCGTCGGAGGTCCTTCTGTGATGGGGCCACTCCAACCTGCCTTGTTGATTGCGCTGTCGACCGCCTCGATCTTATCCCAACCTTGCTCCGGAATGACGTCGGGAAGGAAGGTCGCGGTAAAGGTCTGTTTAGATGTTACGCGCGGCAGGTAGGGCGAGGAGGAGAGTGGGGAGGGCGTCTCAGAGCTGCTAGCACTCGGCAGGGACGATGGGTGGCTGAACGTGATGTAGATCCCATGCACGCCAACTATCCAGTCCAGATATGTATCGGCGTCTTCGAAATTGGTTAACAGAGAGATGCTAGAGAAGTGTAGATCAGGCATAGTGACTATGGTGGATCAGTTGATGATAGGTCGCACACGCATTCCAAAGAGTCCAACTCAGATTTATCTATCTTCCTGAACCGTGAGTCTCTAAAGGCGCTGATGAGAGCGTATTCAGCAACGCCCTGCCAAAGCGGTAACGCCTCGAAGCTGCCTATACAGCCTCTTAGGCGTGGCGCGCGCCCCGGACGAGATGAACGGGTGTTCCATGTAACGAACAGTGGGCTACAGCAGGAGAGTGTGGAGGAAACCAATTGATGAGGATATGAAATCAGAAGAAGACAATAACTCACTACTTCTCGTTGAGGAAGGTGGGAGCTATCGGTTTAGCCTTGGTGAGGGCGCAGTAGAGAGCATCGAAGGCGCTGAAGCAGTGATCAGGGAGACAGACATTGGATCCCAACTCCGTGGAGGTCTCGCCTGCAGCAAGATCTGCGGGAGAAGGGACATGAGGGCTGCTCAATTCTAAGAGGATCCTCAGATCGTCCGACAAGCAGCAACTGGATCGTTGGTTCTGGTTTCACAGTCCGCTGTTGGCTGAACAAGCTGTCATGGAAGCGTCGTCCTACCTCTTGTCCCAAACGGGAACACTTCCTGGGAGTGCAGATAAGATAAGATCTTGAGCTGTATACGATCATGATCCAGTTGCTGCTGACGATCCGCCGATCCTCTTAGAATTGATTCGAACGTATTGCACAAGGTCATGTTCTATCATGTTTGCAAATTTCAGGTCCTCGATAACTCAAGTACTCCGCAATTATATTGCTGCCGGGACGCGGCGGACAACAGAATAAATTACACCCCTACTACCCAATCGAACAAGCAAGGTAGAAATACTTGAAGGCGTCCGTGATCATAGAGTCATTGCTGGAGCCAACGGTGACGGGACCGACCTTTTCCGGTTTCGTGGATGGCGGGTACTATGGACGATGTCTATTTTGTCGTCGTCCACAGCCAGACCAGCAGCCTGTCCATGAGGGCTTCGTGAAGCAACCCTTTCGTATACCTCCTTTGACTCCCGGAGGCTGGCTGCTGCCATATCTTGTCGTCCGCGAATTGCAGCGTAGCATCTACCCAGTGTCCTCAAGGCAGTCGCCAGGTTGTCTTCGTAGATTTCAGGATATCTGTTGGCCAGCTTCCTGTGGATCTCCATCGCTTCTAGCATAACATCCAGTGCCTCCTGATGCCGGCCTTCATTGGAAAGGCAGTTGGAATAATTGCTGAGACAAACTGCGAGGTCCGGGTCGAAGGGAACTGGATTTTCGATGACGAGGCCTCGACCAATTGACACTGCTTCTTCAATGGCGTCCATGGCCATTTTCGATTCCTCCAGGCGGTCAAGATGGTTAGAAAAGTTATTGAGACCTCGAGCGAGATCAGCTCGGGGAGTGTAAGCCGCCGCCCGTGGGCCGCCGGAGAGGACTCGTCGCATATTAACCGCCTCCTTGCTAACCTCCACAGCTGCCTTCGTGTCCTCACCAAGTTGGACCGCTAGATTCTGGAGAGAAGTCGCGAGCTCCTCTAAGCAACTGAGGTTATCAGACTGCTGGAGTATTCCCCGGCGTATGTGAACAGCTCTGCAAATACTGATGAGGGCATCTTCCCTTCGGCCAACTGTGTACAGATGGTTGGCGTATGAGTGAAGGCATGCTGCATGTGTGTTGACTTCTTTGGTGTTGGGTTCGCCCCAGCTTGCACTGGCTGCGACTTCCACCGCCTCCTCGATCACTTTTAAGGCCTCCTCCATTCTTCCCAGGTCTGCGAAACAATTTGACAGGTTTCTCAGCGCCTGCGCAAAGTCGTGAGTAGGAGGCGAAAAGGTGTCCGTCTTGACAGAGCGTTGTAGTCTAACGCCTTCGTCCATGCAGTCTAATGCCTCTTTTCGACGACCGACCGCCGAAAAGCACTGCGAGAGGCGCCGAAGACCCGACGCCAGCCTCATAACATGTCCAGGTGGGGGACGTTGATTTTCGTCCACCTTGGATACAAAATGCCGGTACAGTTCTACCGCTTCTGTAGCAGCCAGAAGTGCTTCTTCATGTCTGCTTGAGTCGCTGAGACGCCGACTGATGTTCTTCAAACATGTAGCCAGAGGCCGACTGAAGATGGCCGCCAAGATTTTGTCATCTGTTATCGTCTCTTTATTGTCCTGTTGGTGTCTCGTGTCAACGCAACGGACGAAGACTGCGAGAAGAGCAGTAGCACTCACCAGTAGCCACTTCTTGACTACAAATAGTTCTTGGTATCGTTCAACACCCGTCACAATTTCCAACCAAGTGACAAGGTGCTGGGTCAGAAATTCCCGTAGCGCGGGCACGTATCCGGGTGAAATAGATTGTGCATAGATGTCCTTCATATGATCTGCCCAGAATCGGCATGCGTACCACACGGCCTCAGATACGTGCTCGCGGGGAATGATAGGCATGCCGTCTGCTACACCAACGGTGGTCAGGTATCCGAGGTCAGGGATATCCTGAGCCGGCAGCTCCTTGTTTAAGAGTTGGAGGCAGTGCAACGCTAAACGAGAGTTATTGGCTTGCATGTCAATGAAATAGTTACTTTTGACACGATTCGAAGAGGTGAGGAATTCTCGGAGTGAGAGGTGGAGAGGCTCTAGTGGCTTCTTTTCGTCGCCGACGTCGTGCAACAACGATCCGAGCAATTTGACGATACGTTTGACTCTCAATGAAGGGTTTGCAAACTGGAGCGATTGGAGAGCTGAGACGGACAGCGAGGTCTTTGAAGCGATGACTGCGCCAACAACGGCATGGTAACCCTCCACGAAATCGTTGTCTGTCCATAGGTATCCCTGCAGGATCGTTGAGTAGATGCCATCCATCTGTTGTTCTGGGCCAGTCCATACGCCTACCGCGTTTGACATGAGGTCCACTAGCTTCTTGTCTGGATAGGCTGATTGGCGGATATAGTCACATGTCGTGCGTGCCCACTGGAAAAGTCCACCCGCACGAGAGGCGAGCTCGTTTGTTAAGGACAGACCTGGCCAGTCATCATCCAAATCGGCAAAAGTGGCGATATCTCTCAACCTGTGCTGGACGTATGTGAGGAGGTCCGATTCATTGGCTTTGTCATGAATATCGAGGATCGTTCTGGAGACGTGAGCGGATCGGAGGAGCTGTTGAGTGGGCTCGGCATTCGGCCGGGATGTGATGAAAAAGCGGACATTAGCAGGGAGTTCCGGTATACGTTTTGAGAGGAGTATAACGAGTTCGTTGTTATATCCTTCATCGAGGGCATCGATTACAAAGACGAGAGTTCCGGAAGGAGGGAACTGCTTGAGGGGATCTTGAATCAGCTTGGTGAACTGCGTGGAGATCGAATGAGAAGTTGCAATTGCGGCGTTTTCTTGGACAGTGGACGAGATCTCCTCTCCAAGTTGTTTGTCGGTCGTTGCGAGGTCTCGGGCAAATGTAGAGATCAGTCGTATGGGGCTGTCTCGATACTTTTGTCCTGTCTTAAAGAAAAAGGAAGAAGCCAGGACCTTTTCTTCGAAGCAAGCCTTCGCAACGGAATGTGCGATTGTGCTCTTCCCGCTGCCCGCGACGCCGGTCAGCAAGCAGATTTGAGAAGAACGATCATTGGATTTGATCAACTCCATGATCTCCTGAATTAGCACGGTGCGGGTCGTGGGCAGGCAAGCTTGCTCTGCGTCCCAAGCGGAGTATTCTGCACTTTGGAGTGCCTGTAGATTGCGGTGTAATTCTGTTATCTGGTTAACCCGGGAAGCTCGAGCGCTTGTTGGAAAATGTGAGGTCTACATACCAATCTTTTGACTGTGTTGACGGTCTTGATCCAGGGTCTCAAGCAGGTTCGCCACGTCGATTCCCGTGGTGATCATGAAGGGGTGCTGTGCGATTTCATGTGTGCGATGAAGCTCTCGAATAGAAAGAGAAGCTTACGTAGAGCTCTTCCAGAGCGGTATCGAATTCCTTCCTGAAAGGTGTCGCTACCCCTTTCTCATCCAGGAGACCTGTAATTCGCCTAAATTTTGATCTCGCCTGCTTTGCATGGATTGCATCGACTTGTTGCTGAATCGACCGCAAGGTGCTAGGAGGAAATAAGGACCTGCTGTATGACATCGGAGGCCCAATGTTACTTACCTCTCGAAGGTCTCTAGGTTGCTTCGTATGTCTTCCCGGTCAGCGCTGAGGCTGCCAAGCAGCTTGTGGATATCCTTAAGGTGTTTGCTGATATGCTCGCCAAATTCCTCCCACTCTTTCTTGTTTGTCTGGAAGGTCTTATGACCCGGCGTCATTTCTAAGCGTACAGATATACTCTAGCATAGCAGAGAGGACATACCTGGCATGTCTCAACGATGTGAATGACGACAGCCGCCGCACTTTTGAGAGGAGGAAACACGTCAGAGGACTTGTGTATAAACCTGAGGGTGTTCAACAGCGTAGCACCCGCACCCCCCATATCGACTGGATGGTAGTCTTATGTATCTTCCCAAGCAAGATTACAGGTGAGGGCGGTAGGATTGGAAGAGGAGCTAGAAAGCAGGCGCTTATTCCATCCAAAGGAAACGTTTGCGCAGTCATCAGACTGATGTCTGGTAGTAAGGGAGACGAGATCAGTCCAACACTATGAATAGGTAGGGTGGACAGTAATGCGGCGCTTCTCAAGATGGCATTCGTTATTCGGGTGATGCATAAGCAAGGTATGTCGTTTACAGCGCGACCAGTACGACTTGCAGAAACGAACACCGTAGCAAAAATGACTAAACGATTTGCAGGCTGCAGGACGTGGAGGGTCGTTACGAAGATCCAGCATCGTTGTGGTGTGGACATTCCAAGAGCAAGTACCAGTCAGTTTAGGTTTACCCTGGACCAAATATCGTAAAGTGCGGAAATAGCAGGGGTATCAGTCTCGAGGCCAAGTCCATATGACAGACTGGAGATCAGTCCTTCGAGTTCGGCATGGCAGACAGTTGGCAGCAGGTTGGCAGTGATAAGCAGCGGTCAAGGCTCGTGGGAAAACTTTTAGAGTGAAGATTTGCAGCCATGCCATGGCCCATCACCATGTTAACAGGACCACCGCAACCATTCGCTTCCCCAGGACTATAGTCTATAGGCCTTTCACCTCCGATAGACGCAATAAAGCAAGATCTTTTTCCGACCTAGGATTCTGTGCGTCTCTGCTGAAGACCCTTGAGCAACTAAGTACACATCTCCAATGCAGACCCAGGCTGAATATAAAGTTTCACCGGTCGTCGAAGGCGAGATGTCGTTGATTGGTATGACACCGACCAGATCCGGGAAAATCATTGGTTCTGCGATTCAAGCCTATTGTGAATCCTTGATAGGATAACCCACAGACCTACTTCGCCTGCGTGCTCTTTCCTACTCGAGAACTAGCGTACCAGATCTCAGCGCAATTCGAAGTCCTAGGAGCGCGTATGGGTATGCGATCCGTTTTGTCGTTGGTGGCGATGAAGTCCGAGTCTGATAGACGGTATGACTGGCAAGAAAGCCGCACATTATCGCTGCTACACCAGGGCGATCCGTTTTGTCGGTGGTGGCGATGAAGTCCGAGTCTGATAGACGGTATGACTGGCCAGAAAGCCGCACATTATCGCTGCTACACCAGGACGTCCTGGCAAGTCGGTCGTGACTTCCTGCTCTGCCTTGAGCATAATTGAGAGACTAATTAATTCCGTGCAGTGGCCTCGGTGTTCCAACTGTCGATATCGTGATCAATCATGATTCTCGCTCTCCCCGCGTCGGTCGTACAGCACGGGTGGGATCAGGCGGGAAGATGGTAGCATAGTGCGATACGGAGCTCATGCTCGTCTCGAGAAAGTGCTCGACCGAAAGCTTGGCATCGAGCCTAAAGAGCCGGAGGAGATTGCTTCTATTCCAGGACGGATGCGTGAAGCTGGGAGGCTAGCCCACAATCAGCTCAAAGACGAAGGCAAGACTCGGGACGGAGGTCGAAAGCGACGGAGCAGAGGGGTGAGGACAGGTGATAAGGACAGAGATGATGATGCGGCTGAGGCAGGCATTAAATTATTGCCTGGCCTTTCACAGAGAAAAAACAATAGTCTTCGAAAGTATAGTCGTCTGTCCCACGCGGATCCAGCCCCCACAAAGGGGTGTCGGCCCCGCGACACGGGCCGGCGTTCCAGCGGAACAGCCAGAGTCGCACATCTCCACCTCCGCACGAGCGCATCCGCTTCGTATTTGCTTGAATTGTACTAAGTAAATGGACGGCGATACTTAGCTCCGGCTACTCCACATCCATGTAGACCCGAAGAACTAATTCAACTACAGCGTCTATGCCGTATTTCATATTCGTTCAACCTGATCAAGAGCGATGTCATTGACAATGAGAATAGGCACCGAACTATAGCACTTGCGGCCTGTTCTGGCTTCATACCTACTGCCAACTAATAATAGTAGTCATTTAATCTCGGTCCACTGTACGGCTCGGGAGTCGGTGTCGACGTGACTCCGGCACCCTCGGTGCGAATCAACACCGAACGTCCTTATCCGGCGGCAGCTGACAGAGGTCATGGAAAACGGGACGTGACGGAATTTGAAAAGAGGCGCATGTTAGAGATCCCATGAGTATGGACATGTCATGTATGTACTTATAGAGCGATGTAGTAGATATACGATAGATAGGAATTGGAAGGTATAGTGTGCAGAAACGGGCGTACGAACTCGGGGTTGGGACGTCTGGGCTAAGTGAAATGCGGGGGTGGGACTTGGGTGATGGAGAAGCTATTTGTGCGTGGTCGTGACATGTAGAATATATATGGGCATGAGTGGCAGGTACCTGGAAGCGAGATGGAGATGGAGAGGCTAGGAAGATGGAGATGGAGAAGAAATAAGATGATGTGATAAGGAAAATGGGGATGGCGGAGTGCGGAGTGCGAGAGGCAGGAAATAGACAAGAGACACGGACGGAAACGAGGCAGAGTCAAAGAAAAGAGAGAGTACGGCCGGTGGGGGTACAGAACAGAAGGCGAGGGGAGGAACTGGGAGTGAGGTTGGGCACCCGGAGTGCGTGAGCGAAATAATGGTGCCACCTCAACAGAGGACAGGTGGGTGGACGGGTGGACGGATGGACGGACTAAGGATGGCCAGCATCCAACTAGAGCCCTAGCGCTAGCAACAGCTCCAGCTGCCTGAGCGCCGTGCCGCCTTCTCACGGGCTTCCTCCTCCTCCGCCTGGGCAGCCCAAGCAGGCGTGTTGACATTCGATAAAAATACACTGTCCCGCTTCTTGAGCTCATTCTCCTTCTCAATGACGTCCTTGCGAGAGATAATGGCGGATATGAGGTGCTCGAAGAGGCTTTGAATACCTGTGTGGTTCTGTAAGACGGAAGTAAGAAATAAAGATGAATGCCTGGAACGCACCTAGATCGTCCTTGGCGGAGACCTCGAACAGCTCCATGCCCTTGCTCAATCCCCACTCGCGTTCCTCTGCGTCGGCCTGAATTCCATCCTCGTCGTCCTCGTTGATGCTGTTGCTGCTTGTCCCGCCGCTCTCAGTTCCAGCTGCTAGCGCTTGATGGCCCGTATTGGGAGAAGCGGGAACTTTGCGGGGTGCGCGAGGATGTACTAGTGGTATTGGAGCGGGTGGGAGCGTTGCCATTCGCGCGTTGGCGGGCCTGCGTGGCAGTCTTGCTGCGTTGGACCCCGGAAGAGCGGTTGGCAGGCAGGTCAAGGTAGGCGGGGGTCTCTGGAGTGACAGCGGGTGGAGTAGCGGGCGGGGAGCGAAGGCCGGGGAAAGAGGTGAAGCGGGGCCGTATGTATGAAAGGGTGGAAGGTGGAGGCGGCGGAGGTGGGGTCGGAGCCCTGGGCGGGGGAAACCAGTTATGCAGGGAGAGCCGAGCTAAATCGGGAGTCACGGCCCTGCTGTTGTGAAGGTCCGCTTTCGAGCCCACGATGTAAATTATCAGCTCTGGGGAACAGTTCTTCTTTAGTTCTGAAGAAGGGTTAGGCAGATTAGAGAAGGCCGTGTTCGGCAAGTGAGGTTGGCAACGTACCCTCAAGCCAACCACGAATGTCATTAAACGTTGATGCATTGGTGATGTCGTATAAGAGTAGTGCCGCATTTGCACCTGACAATACCTTTTAGCTTTTATAGACAAGGAAAGAGAAACCTTAGAACGGACCTCGATAGTACATGGGGGCCTATCGCCAAGAGAGACTCAGTTGAGAGTGACAGATGGCGCAATAGGATAGGAGAAACGTACCATGCTCCGAAACCGCTCCTGGCCAGCAGTATCCCAGAGCTGCAGGCGGACTTTGAGACCATTGACATGCACCTTCTTCGTAACGAAGAAAGCGCCGCTCGTTGCTGTCGTGTTCTTCGGGTCGAACTTGTTTTGAGTGTAACGCTGGAGGAGGCTGGTCTTGCCAACGCCTGTGGCAGTGGATAAAATGTGAGTGGGACCGCGCCAGGAGCTGGGGCGCCACACACCTGAATTGCCCATTATGACAATCTTACTGTCGATACCCTGGTCATACCTGGAATGAGAGTAGGGACCCATGGGACGGTACTCCTCCATTGAACCGGGAATGGAAAGGGCCTCCTCGTCGACAGAAACGGGTTGAGCGGTCGTAGTCACTGAAATATGAGGGCCCGGGGGCCACGAGGGCGGGGGGATAGGAAAAGAAGGACGGGACGATGAGAGAAACGCAACAGAATGGAAATGCAAACTTGGGTAATTATAATTCTGCCCCTGGCGCGAATACGCGGCGCACGTGGGAACAACTTGTCACATTGGCCCAGATCGACTTTTGCAGATCTGATCCTCCACAGCAGATACGGAGGATGGCAGCACACATCTCAGTTTAGACACCAGAGTTCATATAGGCATGCATGAATTTTAGTAAAAGCGTATTGGTAGCATGTCATAATGAGTACCCCCCAACAACCCTAATCGCCTAATCCGCATGCACAGGCACCGCAGGGAACTCAAACACAACATCCTTCCCCGTGAGACGGCGGTAGACCGACGTGAACGAGTCCAGCTTGTACTCCAGTGATGTAGCATCCTTCGCGTCAAGGAACCTGCGGGTGCATCTTAATAACCAGCGAAAACCAAAAAAAACCGCCATTCTACGCACACTTTCAGGAGCTTGGAGCCGTCAACAGCCACACGGGTCCGCTTGCCAACGATGTCGGTAGGGAAGACGAGGTCCTCCAGGATGCGGTCGTGGACGAAGGTGAGGGTGCGGCTGCGAGGCCTCTTTTGCTTGAGGCGGGAGCTACGGGTCGGTTTGGGCAGAACCCGGCGCTGTCCAACGAACATGACGTGGCGGTCGGAGAACTTCTTCTCAAGTTCCCGTGTAAGGCTGGAACACAAAGTAATTATGATATCCGTTCATTTCAGATAAGACCGATGATGTAAAACATACCGCTGCTGCACTTTGCGGTATGCCTTCAATTGGGGAACGGGCACAAAGACCACAATGGCCTTTTTGCCGCCGCGAACGTCGACTTCACGGGCCGCAGAGATTTGCAGGGCGCGAAGCTCGTTTTTGAGTTCGGGCACGTTATTCTCGAGGTCGATCATGGCCTGAGCAACGCTGGTCTCAGTCTCGTCGGGGGGTGTCTTGGGCGCATTGGCGGTACGGAGGATCTTGTTGTTGACGGACATCTTGATGGGTTCAGGCCCTGGAAAGCGTCGTAGTCAACATCCGTACTCCAACTTCTGCATCCACCCCTTCCAGCCATCCGTTCGTTCCAGCATTTCGTTTGGCGATGAATACGACGTCTACGGGCCTGCCTCGACAACGAATAACGAGAAATTCACTCACCGGACCTTTTGACGACGGCGGATGGTGCTTTCTTGCTGACCAGGGAGGATTTTGGGGGCACAACAACGACAAACTCTACTGCCCATCTCGATTTCCTTTTTAGGAAAGCCCCTATTTCCACCCATACGACCCAAACGCCTATTGCAGTTTAGCCCACCCGATGCTCACAGATAGCTCCTCAGGTGTGAAAATCGCTGAGAATTTAGCGATCATATGCCCTTCTACCAGCGCGGTATGTCCTTGGAAGTTTGATTAACAACCACATTTCCTTTCGACACACAACCCATGATCATAAGTTGGACGCAATTTGGTATCTCTTCTACCTTCCCGACGTTTGGGCGAGTCCATCTTATCTGCATACACAAAGATCCTTGCCAAACTTCAAGTTGTTGGAAGCATCGGTCCCTCCTCCGCGTAAAATCACGTCACGGCACAACCGTCTCTGATCTTCTTCGACCATAACGTCGGGAGTTGAATACATATACCTCTTTCTGCCGCGACCCACTCATACAGAGCTTCTTCTATGTATCCTGGAAAGCTTTACCGCGAGGATCTTGGAACCAATCGGCGCGTACATGCCGCGGACAAGAGGTGGGGCTCCAACAAGGCAAAATGCCTGTGATTTAATTTCTTGGAAGGACTGAATTTCCGATTGAGGTTCTCGCTCATACGCTGATAAACGTGGGCATGTATCCCGCGTGGTCAGAGCTGAATGACGGCTCGGACGCTGTTCGCGGACTGGGTTCATCATCCGCTGACATCGTCGGTGGAGGTCTCTCGTCGAATCACATCCTATCCAAAATCAAGCTATCAGCCAAATATAGACCACCCAAAGAACCTTTTGATAAATGTAGCAGGAGGTCGCCACATCCCAGGTACGCGGTACGCAAGCCGCCGGATGGTCATTTGACTTATCGTGCTCAAGAATCAATCAACTGTTATGTCGTGTGCTCAGGAATTAGATACCGCGCTGTGCGTCATAACATCTCTCTGTACGCTTATCGCTACCCGTCCCTAGTTTTCTTATAATCCTCCACCCACTTTGACTCGACATCACCTTTGGGCAACACTACAAACGTCAAACACCCATCCTTCACCTCTAACCCGTCCCGCTTCTCACCCTCTTTTGCCTTGGCGGCCTTACACACGTCTATCAGCGTCATCTTCTTTCCGACCTTCAGTAGCCGCTTCCGGTGCGTCATCGCGTACACCACCAGCTTCCCGTCAATATACTCGCCCTTTGTGTCCCACTCGGGCGGCGGGGCCTGCGGAGGGAACATCGCAGCAAGGTGCGCGGCGAAGGGGGTGTCTTCGATAAAATCTTGAATGACATCCGAGGTTGCGTGCTGAGGGTATAGGAAGAAGACTGGGAAGACAAGGGTGCTGTGCGTCGGGTCTTCGGTGTCGAAATGTGGCTCGTATGGGTTTGACGACCCATCGGTTTTTGGGAGCGCGATGAGGTTACGTTCCTGTTAATATGTCTACTCAAAACCCATTCTCGTACGTTGGAACGTACAATACGTACGCGGAATGCGATATCCATCTCCCGTTTTCTGTCTTCCTCTTTCTTTAGCCTGTCAGCCTTTTCTTTTTCCTTCCGTTCCTTCTCAGCTTTGGCTTTGACGGCGCGATCGCGGACCTGAAGCACACCCGCGTTGTCAGGATTGAAGGCAAGACACCGATCGCAGCAGTCCAGCGCCTCGTCGACGCGATCTAGTGCCAACAGCGCAGAGGCAGAGCGGTAGAATGCTTTTGATGATCGGGGGTTTAGAGTCAGCGCTTTTGAGCAGTCGCGCAGGACGGAACCATAATTTTCTATGGGAGACATGAAAATCTGTCATTGGTGACCGGAAGATCAGAAAGTAGGCGCACTGAGTTCGAGGTTGCATGCGGCACGGTTACATAGGAGGGCTTCCTCCAGTGTAGGGTCGGTCGCTTTGGCATCGACGCCTTGGGTGTAGAACCCTAAGGCCTCGCGATAGCGTTTCCCCTTGAAATACTCATTACCCTGTTCCTTGAAGTTTTGTGCAATCTCTGCATATGTTTAGATGAGAGGACTGAGAAGCAGATAGATAAGAATTCTTTCTCACCCACCATCCGGCGTACCCTCGTATGCGAGACTCTGAAGAGCGGCGAGAGCGGCATCCTGAGTATCCTCCGATGGTAGAGATTTCATGAAAAGAGGAACAGAGTCAAAGGCCGCAAGTTTAACATCTAGGTCATCCTTTGAAAGTGGTATCGGGCCAGCCATTGTGGAGAGACGGACTCGATGGTGGTAGTTGAACGTTTGAACAAGCAAACTCGAAAGTTGATCGTGAAGAGATTGAATAGATTAGATAACTCTCATCGGCCTATCCGGCCCGATCACCACATCTCATTCCAACATCGGCCGTGAGTCTCTGCAGCTGTCATGTACCTCGGGACTTGACAGTCACAAGTGAGCTGAATACCAAGCTATGCAACCCCTTAGGAGCCTCAAAGCGGCCTTGAACGGAAATGGCAAGTTAAAGTACAAGGTAAAGAGCAGCTGAACGACTCCTGTATGATCCTCAAAACTCATTGAAATGACAGCGACCTGAGTCTGTGGTGGACTTCTAGTCGTGGGTGGAGGTGCGGCTACGCGACTCTCAATCTTCCTTGACTAACGAACAAGTCCTCAGGCGTCGTCGGTCTGGCCATCGCACAACGTCTGGCACACCGATTTCCCACACGCTCGACAGTACCTCGTGGAAAGGCACTCACGGCCAGGGGAGGAGATAAGGTATCGATTTTATGGGCATAACATATCCAGGTGGGACTAAGTGATCCATAGTTCTCGGAACTCTGAAGTTATCCACTCTGGTGAGTTGTCATTGTGACTCCAGACATACACATAATTGATTCTATGTATAGGGTTATACTATCCGCCGGACTCGTTGAAAACGCGCCTATGCCTCCGTGGCCGTGGATATGATATATGAACGCTGCAAGGACTATAACATTCCTTATCGCAAGTGCGGCAAACTAGTGGTCGCGCGCGAAGCCCAACAGCCCTACATTGAAAGCCTCCACCGCAAGTCCCTCGACCTCGCTTGGCCGCCGCATTCTACACGCGCACAGGGACAGCGTGTATTGCCGACCACTCTTCTCTCTCGGCGTGCTGCACGGGAGTTGGAGCCTGATCTATCGGAAGACATTGTGGCAGCTCTGTGGTGCCCCGAGACGGGTATCTTGGACTCACACTCATTCATGCAGAGTCTGGAGAAAGATGTCACTGATTCGGAGGGTGGAGACCTTGTATACTCTACTCGGGTGGTCAGGATAGATCCTTACGAACGGTCAAGCAAGGCTGCAGGCGTTCCCGATGTGGAAGCTGCCGAGGACGGATGGGTCGTGCAGACGGTGACAGGGAGCGAGGATGCGGAAGAAGGGGACGCAATGCTCGCACGGACACTCATCAATGCCGGTGGGCTCTCCAGCGCCCTCATTCTCAACTCAATACTCCCTGAATCGGCACGTCTTCCGATGTACTATGCCCGCGGCTCATACGCCTCATACAACGGCATTGGAATAAAGAACGTGTCACACCTCATATATCCGTGTCCCGAGCTTGGGGGGAACGAGCACGCTTTCCACTCACTAGGAACACATCTTACAATCGACTTGCAGGGGAAGGTGCGCTTTGGGCCCGACATCGAGTGGATCGAGCCGCCGTCAGAGAACGACTGCGACGATGCAGACTTCTGGGCACATCATCTGACGCCGGACGAGTCGAGGCTCCCGGAAATGCACGAGGCGGTTACTCGGTACCTGCCTGGCGTGAGGTTGGAGGGTATGCAGCCGGATTACTGCGGGATGCGACCGAAGCTAGTGCCACCGCATGGAGGCTTCCAGGACTTTTATCTTCCGCACTGACTATTCAGCGCCAGGGATTGACACCAGGTCGCCTTCAAGAGGAGGCGCGATGATCAGCTTGCTAGGGATAGAGAGTCCGGGCTTGACATCGAGTCTTGCGATTGCGGAGTACGTCATGGAGGATATGCTTAGAGCGGGAAGACGGGAAGACAGCACACAATGAAATTTAATCATCTAGGATAGAGATGAAGCACATAAATTTCAACTTCACGAGCGGGGCATCGTTTTTGGCTCCCATGCGTCGATTTTGGGTTTGACAGTATTGTAGGGTCTATAGGCACCACGGGTTCCAGTGAGATTCTCAATCCACGGCTATTTGTACATTTGCGTAAGAGGTGTGAAAGGGGGGAAGGGTCCGGCGTACATACCGCTTTCCAAGGGGGAGAAGAGTTCATCATTACGGGATCCTCTGCTGGAGGGTTCAAACGGATGTGTGAGAGCCACGAGTGCCATTCAGCTGGGACTTGGGTAGCGTTGAAGTCATGCTAAAAGAAAACAGAGGTTTGTGCATAGCTCAGGAGATTGGGTAGACCAAGTTATCGCACCTGTGCGAAGTCGACCCATCGGTGGCGACCTGACAATGAACCCTCCATTGAGGTGACAGTTGGAATGGTCAAGAAGATTGCTTACCGGGAATCTCCTCCTGTGGGTTCAAGTTCTCAAAGTATCGGTTCCCGAACCTATGGATGAGGAATATGCCATGAATTAATCGGCACGGAAAGGATTACGAATAAGAATACTCACTGGTCTTTCCCCATGTAAGTTCCCGACTTCGCGTCGCCGATGTATTGCATCTGATGCCACCACTCGCGCACACCTACACGGCGTATAGTCCGCACGGTGCGTAGAACGGACATGTTCGTGAGTTGGTCGGAACGACCTCTGGATGTCAAGTGGAGGAGGTTGTTTGACCGGGTTTGTTCGGATGCTATTGCCGTTTATGGTGTTCATGCATGCTCTTTCTTCCTCATGATGATCCAGGCCACCTCAACGTGTTTCAACACTTATTCACATTACTTCAACCTTGCCAAGGAGTGAGCAACATGTAAACCCATTGCTCAAGAGGAATATAGGTACTTGCCCGATGGTTTATCTCTTCCGTACCCAGGTCCTCTGACATACAGAACTGCGCTAGGTATATAGGTTCTTATGTCTAGACATCCGGAAAACTAATACGACATCGGTCGTGTTTAATAAAACATGAGCCGTTATTTCAAGACGCTCGCGTTTTGCAATGTATATGCGCTTGGCCTCAACTTCCGTATTACTTGCGGACCGCGGTGTGAGCCCTCTCACTCTGTGCTTTCATTTCGTACGGCTGTGCTTCCGAGATTCAACGCCAGCGCTTTCTTGGCGCATTCAACCTCAAGCGCTCCTCACATTGGGCACCAACCCTTGGCTGCTCAATATGCATCTTGCCACTATTCTGTCGAAAGCAGCGCCCTCATACAACATACATGCCATGAAGGGTGGAGTGGGCTGGTTCGCATTCCAATACACTCCGGACACACCCTGCCATCTCACTAGAATGGCAGTATGTGGTTCGACGTCACATAATTGATAAGCGCTTGAACCTTGACCTCAAACGGGTCTAAAGCGTCAGCAAGCGCTCGCAGACTACTCCTAACCCATGTACAGCGTCATCAAGAAGCGTCACCCCACAGCACGCTCACCTAAAGCGCTGATGGCTGCGCAACCTAAGCACGCTGCAAACACACCGATGGAAAGAGGCCAAACGCTTAAGAAGCAAAGACCCAGTAGCGCTAGCCCACTCAGCGAAGAGCGGCGATCCGTCCTCAAGGGGCAGAAAGCTGAAGTCATCCCAGTGAGTTCCCATATATTTACCGCCACTATATTTAATCGATGCAAAGGGCGCGGGTAGAAATCATGATAGAATACCTAGGAAACATGGGCCCATCAGATCCAGTGAGCGCCCTAGTACGAATTGCGAAGAGAGGAGGTAAGCTACAGTCGCCATTCTGACTTCACGCGATCAATCTTCCCGTCGATCAGGCTCTCTCGAGTACGGCGAAATTACAACACGGACGAATTATACGTCACAACTGGATCGCGGGAAGAAGGAGAACAAGAAGCTGCGAGCCTTGAAGCCCAGGAGCGGGAATTCACGGCGCAACACAAAGTCCACGGATCGATGCTCGTCACTTACAGCGCAGGTCTAGAGCTCCAGTGCGTTGTCAGCGGCTCGAACTCTTGCCGCCTTACAATTCATGACCTCCCTTCCAATGCCAAAAGCGATGAAATTGCCGAAATCTTCACCCAACGGGGAATGAATCGCGACGACTTTTATATCCTCTCCATCAAAGCAGTTGACACAGGTCGTCTCGAGGCGCAAGTAATAACAAAGGCTCAGGAAGGAAGGGCATTCGCCATTGGTCTCGATGAAATTCAATTTAGAAACGAATCGCTGCGGTTTGACATTAGCGAAAACACTTCCGTAGAATCTTTCGCTTTCGAAGGCGGGAACTTTCTGCAGTACATCCCCCCTCCCTCCCATCTCCGTCCTCTTCACCTCGTCAGCGAAACTATCATCAGAGACAACGTTTGTCCCATCTGCCGCGATATAGTCGTTCGCCCCGTCAAGCTCGGCTGCCAGCACAGCTACTGCACCGTCTGCATTCAGCACTATTTCACCTCTGCTGCAGGAGCACGAATCTTCCCATTGGTGTGTATGGGCAACGAAGCCAAATGCAAAGTGCCCATAGCTATCCCATTATCCAGCGATTCCTGTCCAATCAACAATACGAACAAGTTCTACACGTCGCGTTTTCCACATATATGGACCGACACCCACAGAACTTTCGGTACTGCCCCACCCCGAACTGCATGCAAGTCTATCGCGTGGATACAAAGACAACTATGATTTGTCCCTCCTGCTTCGTCGCAGTGTGCACGTCATGCCATGAGGCACACGAGGGACTGTCATGCGAGGAACGACGAACGAGGAAAGCGCAGGAGGACGAACGGCACAACGAACTCTGGGCAGCCATGCACGGCGTGAAGAGGTGTCCCTCATGTCAGGTCTGGATTGAGAAAACCGAAGGATGCAATCACTTGGCTTGCCTCTGTGGTGCCCATATATGTTGGATCTGCGTCAAGGCCATCCCTGTGAACAAGGTGTACAAGCATTTGGGAGAGGTGCATGGGGGTGCTTATAATGGAGATCAGAACGATGACAGGCAGCAGGCTCTGGCCTTGCGAAACCAGCTCGATGGGCCGGACGATCCTGTACGAGGACCGGGATGCGGATGTATCATCATGTAAGGCTTCAATCTCATTATTGCAGCGGACTTGATGGATCGCAGCAAGAAGTCCTACTCCTTCATGAACAGACAATTTATTTAATTGTACAACACTACTCTAACCTTGATTGGGTGCAATAAGTGCAAGCTACTGTCGCAAAGATATATAAGAGGCACGGAGACGATGGTACAGGTAATCGAACAACAGGGCCGGAAGGAGAGTGAAGAGGTGAGAAGTACGAACAAAACATTATGAGCCAGGGGAAGAAAGTCGAATGGGATAAAGAAAGGTCTCATGGATATTGAGATAACGAGGGGAGCAACGATAAGGGAACGAGGAAGGAAGAAAAGATGGCAAGGTCCACCAGGCCTATTACCGTCCACCAGCAAGGCAAAGCGATGTTATACCGGATATTTCTTCGAGTTCAATAATCAGTCAGCGTACAGGACATGCTTGTCCGTGTTCTCGATCCAGCTCCGCAGCTCATCGTCCGTATCCAGGCCCACGAACGCGTTAGAGCCACTGTCGCGGTACCGCAGGTTCCCGACCTCACCCCCGAGACGCGCCTGCACCTTGTCCATGAGCTCCGCATGCGAGACCCGCGGATGCACGCGGATCGCGATGAGGTCATCTGCGACACGGTCGAAGATCTTGATCTTCACGAACGCAGTCTGTGGGTTGGCGGCGGAGATGGGTGGGCTGTTGAGGTTGTTGGCGGTGGAGACGGATTGGGAGCGGGAGCGGGAGGTGGCTTGGGAGGAGCGGATTGATGATGTGGAGGGTGTGGAGGCGGGGTTGTTGTAGCTGTAGTAGTCGTCGTTGCCTCGCTGCGGTTGCGCGGAGACATTGCGTTCCGGTTGGAGTGGGGAGTTGGAGCGGGAGTGGGAGCGGGAGTGGGAGGTGTAGGGAGAAGTGGCGCGGAAGGAGGAATTTGAGCCCGTTCGTTGGTGGTTTTGGGCGTGGGCATGTATGCGGAGGTTGCTGTCGTTTGAACGACGCTCGGGGCCGTGAGATTGGCCGTATGGGTGGTGATCGCGATCGTGGGCCCGCCGTTGTGGGGAAGGCGCGTACCCTTCGTCTTCGTAGTCTGATCCCTCACTCTTTTCGTCGTCGTCACGCATCTTCAGCCGTCCTAGGTTGTCCCGCAGCTCACTCATGCCCCTAGACCCACCATTGAGGGAGTTGACTTGTTGCCGACCAAAGAGCGCCTCAATCTCTTGCACCCGAGCCTCCGTCTCGTTGCCGACATCGCCTGGTTTCAAAGCCAAGAACTCCCTGACGACTTGTGATTCGAGGATATATTTAGCGCCGGACTTGCTTAGATCGCACAGGCTGTGCACGTAGGTATCAAGCTCGGATCTTCGAGATGCCGTGAGTGTGTCATCGACGTCCTGAGCGGGACCGGGCATATAAGGTAGCATCCGAGGATGCGGGGGTTGACGCCCGGCTTCACGGGGAAATGTGTCAAGGAGTGATACTTGGAAGTCGTAAAAATCGTTGTAGACCCGGAACAAGATGAGTTGTTTCGCGGGTGGAAGTCTTTGTCCGGGATGGGCGTAAGGTTGGAAGATGGCGTCAATTCGGAACCAGTATTCCTCCATCTCGTAGTGGAAGGAGACTACATCGGCTGCTAGGAGAATGCCATCGGGAAGCGGTTCAGTTGTTTCAGCAACTGTCGGGTGATCGCCGTTTGTGTAATTGGGTTGTGAGGGCGGGGATGGCGCGAGGGGTGCTAGGGGTGCTGGTGCCTGTGATAGAGGACTGTGCGGAGACATGTAAGGGCTGCCAGGCATGGAGTCGCGGGTTGGACCTGGAGCGTCGATGACTCCAAGAGCAATGCTGTTTTGCTTGTAATTGTACATGGCGCGTTTCCAATCCTCGACTTTGGGTAAATCTCCACGATCCATAAGTACCTCAACATCTGGTATAGGTTTTCCGGTGCTCGGATCATGAATTTCAACGAAGGAGACAGGGATGAGGCCTGGGCGGCCTAGGCGGCCTATTGGTTTAGCCACGAACCATTCCCGATTAGATTGCGCTACCACGGTGATGGAATCTCCCGTCTTGGCGTCGAGCTCATCAGCTCTCTCTGCGGTAAAATCGTGGAGGACGACGGCGTAGAAGACTTGGGTTTTCGGGGGTAGTGGAGATGGCGGAATGGGCGGGGATTGGGGAAGGCTTTGGTTAGGCCCGACTTGTGAGGTGCGGGATCTAAACAAGTGATCAGTATGCAATTAAATAAGACGCAAAGGACTTACGGTAGTGTGTTTTTGTTGAATTCCTCAAACATGGACCGAGGGACCAGCCCTCGGGCACCAGATACTGGGTTGTGGGCTTCATACCAGTTTCCTTGGTTATCGACGTCTCGGAGAACATAGAAAAAGTCCCCTTTCTGGAAGGGAAGCTCCTGCGGGGCCTGTGGTCGGTAAGCCGCTAGGGCGCGAATGACCTTCTGAGGGGGTAAGATGGCGGATGGTGGTTTGGAAACCGGTGGGAGGGGCAGGGGCGTGGAGATTTGTGCGCGAAGGATAGAATCCTTGCTGCTGCCCCCGTTGAGAGACTTCCTTAGCGATTTCATGATGGGGGGAGGGGTCGTAGACAATGTACAAGGCAGTGTGGTCGTCGCAGTCGTGAAGCAGATGTCGACTTGCCTTTTCCGGTCCCATTTCCAGAGATTATCAATCACGTGACTGTAACAATTAAACTGCCATCATTGTCTTCTCTACAACAATGCCGCCATCAACCTCGATAAACGTCGACGCGCATGTGCTCAAGTCGCGTCACGTCTGTCCCTCACACTCCCCTCGCTACCGACAGATGTCTAAATCCTTCCAATCCCTGGCCTCCATGGGCATGATATACGCTGGCCTCTGTCGTCGTACCGTCTGCTGCCGTCGATGTCGATGTTGTCGCGACGTCGCATACCATTTTTGAAGCCTCATGCCTAACCACCATCTATCCAACCGTTCACCGCAATGCCCACCCCTACTTTGAATTCCTGTAGTCATCTGACGCCTCCCATGGTCTGGCCTGAAAACAAAGATAAACGGTTTTGTGTCGAAGTGACCTCTAATTGCTATCCGCTGCGGCGTGTTCCGGGTCATAATTGGCGGTTGGGAGGTGCAGTAGCTCATGGTCGGCTTCTGTGATGAGGCCAAGCCTGCGCAACTCCGCCCATCGTTCCTCGATAACCAGATGCATCCTTTGAAACCACCTCCCAAGGAATTTGGCAGACACGTTCCTTTACCTGCATCGGTCATGTGCGTAGACGGTCGAGACGTTGAGGTTCTCGAAGCTGCTTCTTCGATCCAGCGTTCGGGGTAGGAGGGCTGCTAGGCGGTGGTGGTTGATTATGGCAGTGGTATCCCTGGTTTTGTAGCTAGCTTGTACAGCTTCGCGATCATAGTACTCGTGAGCAAGAAAAATTCCGAGCGATAGCTTTGACAGAAGGCAAAGAGATTGTGTTGGCGTATCACATGGACAGGACAAGTGCACTCCTTCAGAGGAACAGCGCCACGGACTCGGACGAAGTCAAGGCAGCAGCTTGCGCTACAACTCGATTTCCCACTTAACTGCACAGAGGAAATTCCAAAGCACGCCAGCCGGCTAGTTGGTTCTTTATGCGCAATTGAAAGTTCCTAGAATCCATCAGGCTTGGTATAATGACACGAAAGCATGGAAATTTGGAGTGGTCGCGACCAGGTTATTCAGCTGGTCAATTGTAAGGTTCCCACGCCTCCGTAAAACCGGAACGGGATATTTTATAATTACGTCAGCGCCGTCACAAGCAAACAGGGCCAATCGAGCCACCATTGCCTCTTCCATCGCCTACTCTATCCCTTCCACTTGAACCCCCCTTATTATTGCCTGCCATGGCGGCAAGAAAGTTGCAAAGTGAGTGGCCTTCGTGTATTTTACAAGTTCCCTCTAAACCTTGGACTTTCCAGCCGAAATCGACCGAACATTGAAGAAGGTCTCTGAAGGCGTCGAGCTCTTTGAGAGTATATACGACAAGATGCAGGCCTCTACCAACCAAACACAGAAGGAGAAACTTGAACTGGACCTAAAAACGCAGATCAAGAAACTCCAACGGTTACGGGACCAGATAAAGACATGGGTGGCAAGCAACGACATTAAGGACAAGTCCGCGCTCTTGGACAACCGCAGGCTGATTGAAACTGTGAGTTGACAACTTTAATCTCTTCTGTATGATACTTGGCATGGGTCCTCGTCCTCGTGTCCGTCAACCGACACGTGCAGATTGGACTTGGGCTCGTGCCAGCCAGAGGTTTTCCATGTTACTGACGCACCTCGTTTTATTTCCGATTCGGTCTTTTGTTGCTTGGTTTCGGTTTCGCGATGGACAGCAAATGGAGAAGTTCAAGGCTTGTGAGAAGGAGATGAAGACGAAGGCGTTCTCGAAGGAGGGTCTAATACAAGCGGCAAAACTCGATCCGAAGGAGCAGGAGAAGGAGGAGGCAACGTCGTGGCTACAAACACAGGTTGAGGAGCTGCAAATGCAGGTGGAGGCAACGGAGGCAGAGGTCGAGGCGCTGCAGGGGGCGGGGAAGAAGAGGAACAAGGCTGGATCGAATGCGGCTGGACGATTGGAGGAGCTCGAGACCCTGAACGACCGACGGAAATGGCATATCAGCCGGCTAGAAATCGTGCTACGGTTGCTGAATAATGGTTCCATGTCGCCAGAAAAGGTCTTTGGGCTCAAGGATGATGTGCAATACTTTGTGGAAAGCAACACGGTTCGTCATGTCGCATCATTGTTCCATACACAAGACCATTCAATATCTTTTGGAAATGCAGGAAGAAGACTTCGACGAGGATGAAGGTATTTACGATGACCTCAATCTCGATGAAGAAGAAGAGAAGTTTGGTCTGGCTCCTGACGACGATGACTCCGACGACTCTGACGAGATGAGTGAAGGTATGTCTCAGTTCGCTGCCTTGATATAGCATATCTTCATGAAAACCCTTAGACATACCACCACGGACGCCTTCTAAAAAACATGACGAGGAGAGCGTGACGAGTAGTAAACGGGACGATAGTCCTATATTAAAGAAGGCTTCCGTGCCAATAGCACTGAGGAGTACGTGTCTTAATCTAATTGAAGAGTTGACTCGTGCTCACCTGCCCCTCCAGAACAGTCTCTGGATTGTGCGTTTTTCCACGCCTAGCACCTATGTATGTTACAAAACTGACACCATGCACAGCAAAACCGCCGCCCAATCTAAACTTTGCTCAACAACCCATGGCAAGCATCCTCAAAGCAGGTCTACAGCAATCAAGACCAACACCTGCTACGATGCCTCCAATACGGTACGCAGCAGCGGCAGCGGCTGCAGTTGCACCAACGGCCACACCTCAAGCAAGCTCGTCACAAACGCCCGCCGCAGTACCTTCTGTGACACCCTCAACTCTACCACAAACGCCGTCTCTGGCTCCATCAATACCTGCAGCAGCGACGCCGGCATCACAATCAGTGGAACTACAATCAAGAGCACCGTCCTCTCCAAGCCTTACACATCCTTCGGTCACCAGCCCGATGTTGTCCTCCGCGTCGGCGTCACACCAGCCTGATGGATCGTTCTATTCGGGTCAGGAGTCTCCTGCACTATCAGAAGCCGTGCCTAGTTCCGTTGGTGCACCCGCAGCGACATCGTCACCACAACGTATACTTCGGAGCGGTAAGCGGAGTTCATTGAAATATACTTCACCAACCTTAACCATCTTTCCACAGAAGCGGAATATTCTCCACCTCGAGCAGCGACACAGTCTCCTGCTGTGGTATGTTGTACCCTTCACATATATCTTATTGGCGCTCAATTTTGCTTCATTGTAGCCAATACACGCTGCGGAATCACCGCAACCGGCACACGCGACTACCAGCGTCTCCCTTCAAGTCCAACAGACCTCGACGCCTGCCGGGCTTTCGCCGTTGCCACAACAGCTCCAACAGTACACGATGAGTGCTTCAGCGTCCTCACCTCTCCCGCCCCAAGTACAGGCGCTACCCCAATTCCCTCCCGGCGTCAAAGCCCCACAAGGCGAACAGACAGGTGCTGCATCGTTGGCTCCACAACGTGCCATTGGAGGGCAACGACCACCGTCTGCGGCTAAGGAAGTGCCGCCTCCTCAACGAGCGGCGCAAACCGCATTCCCGGGATCCCTGTCGGATCTCATTGTGTCTTTCGAGGATGTGAAGCAGAAGGGTAAGTTGTCGTCTTGATTCCTCCCCATTGTACAGTTGGACTAAACGTGGTGCACACGCGCAGCTGCGCATCGTATGACCAATCTGGACCAGGTGCACAAGATGCTTGAGGGCGGACATTCAAACGTGCCTCAGCCTCAAGATACGGAAAAGTGGGCTTTACAGTCTGATTTGGAGAATGTCCCCGCTGATCTGGTTTTTTTGTAGGCCGAAGTACTACGTACCGAGGAATCCTTTCCAGACTGCACCGTATTATCCTCAGGCACCACATCCGGCATTGAGCACACCTGCGATTTTCTCTCAACTCGACGTGGAGACGCTTTTCTATGTGTTCTACTTCTTGCCTGGGACATATCAACAGTACGTATTTGAAGTTTTTTTCCCGTTGTATCGTGTCGTTGATTGTGCGGCGTTAGATTCCTTGCAGCGAAAGAGCTCAAGCGCCAATCATGGCGGTTCCATGTGAAGTACCTCACATGGTTCCAACGCCATTCCGAACCACAGGCTATCACGGAGGAGTACGAGCAGGGCGTCTACGTGTACTTCGACTGGGAGGGCTCATGGTGCCAGCGGAAAAAGAGTGACTTCCGCTTCGAGTATCGATACTTGTCAGAGGATTGAGGTTGGGGCGCTACTCATGAACGCACGCATTCATACTTACTGACACCATTCGGTGTTTCCTGATTCATTTACTCATTTTTGCATCCTCTTGACACTGCCTCGCCCCTCCCATTGCTGAGGGAATTGTATTTAATACTCTTGCTTGCAAAAGACTGATTAAATATTAGTATATTTCCATGCACCGGCAGTAGTGATATAAGGGAAGGATTCTATTCCAGCTTGACGACTGCACCAAGAGCCTCAAAGGTCTTTTGCAGCTTCTCGGCATCTTCCTTCGGCAAGTTCTCCTTCAAGAATTTCGGTAGGGATTCCACGAACTTCTTGGCCTGGAAGATAGACAGGTCAGTAATGCTCTAATGGACGAGACACGCGACGCACATCCATGAGGGTGAGGTTAGGTACGAGGGCCTTCACTTCTCGGATGATCTTGGGCTTGGCGCCAGCGTCGAACGACTCAAGTTTGACATTGAATATCGTCTTTTCTTTGGGCTTCTCCTATTTTTCTCGGTTTAGTATACGAGAATCACTGGAAGGCGGAACGGACTTGCCTGCACAGGTTCGTCTGCAGCAGCTGCGGGAGCAGCCGCTGGTGCGCGGCGGCGGGCATGGCAATTTCCTGGATGTTCAGACGCGACTGATCGAAAATGGTATCTCGTCAGTGTACAGGCCCACACGGGAGGTTATATTGAGCGCACCTTCAACTGTGTCACCAGGTCCGAGGCCTGCAGTAACGTCAGACCCGAAATATCATCCACAATTCGTGACACGGTAGCATCGTTTGACTTCTGCACGGGAGGTGGTGGTGGCGTGGACTTGGCGGCTTCCGTCGCGGTGGCCAAGCATCTCGACGTCGTCGCAATTCTGGAGGAACTGGACGTGGCTTGGGGGTAAGTAAACATGCCAACAGTGCACGGAGAAAATGGTCGCGCACTACGTGAAAGTGGTTCGGCGCGACAGTGCGCGAAGTACACCAGAACACCGGCTCTAGATATACGTTCAGTGTATGCTAAGGAGAGGACGTTTAGGACAAGTTACTCACTGCCATAGTTAGTCCGTTTAGCAGTCGTCGGAACGAATGTGCAGCGTTCAGAAATTTGAAAATGTATTTGGTGATATTTATCAATGGCTTTGGGCCTGACAGACAACTCCGCGTTACTGCCCGTTTCACACTTCATTTGTGATGGAAGTTTAGTGATGCTTGCCAGCGGATTCACAGTCGCATCGAACAGGGGATCTCTCTAAGTCCTAGAAACAAATGTATAGATCCAGACTGCACGCTGCCTCAGTTATTAGGACGTTCCGACCTATCGAATGCGGTGGCTTGACACACGAAAGAATCTATTTTCATTGATACATTGACACTGCATAGAAGGGGAGATCTGCCTATGGGTGACCTGTCCTCCGGCCAGTCTCTTCAAAACGGTTGGGCTGAAAATCATAGATGTATGACATCTTCTCCTGGTCTTGTGATACGAGGATCTCCACTTGTATGTCCTTCTTGGGTGGTACCGGCGGTGCTTTACGGCGCCAGAAACACAGAGCACAAAGGATATCCTGGGTAGAAAGATTAGCATGTCCTGAAGTTTGGCACACCGTATGTATGGCTTACTCTCTGCGAGACAAATATAAGCAGAAAAAAGCTTGATGCTAGGGTTCGACACGTTAATTTGGAAGCCGACGCCAATTTGAGAATACAAACCTGAGGCGATTATCAGATCGGGGGCTGGATTTTCAGGAGCCTTGATGGATATTAAGCTCAAGCTATGGAAGAAGAGGGTGAAATGAGGTCTGGCTCTGAAAGCTGGCTGGCATACCTCAGGGCGATCGACGAGTAGAACCCATAGGCTAGTACGCGGACAGGCATACTGAGGTCTAGAGTGCCCGACATGTCGATGCCTTTGGAAATCAAAATTCTCCATCGCTTGTAAATGATAAGGATAAGCCATCCTAAGGGAATCTCGTCAATAGCCTACGAGCATGTTTGCCGATATCTCGTACCTTCGATAAACACGGTCGCAAACAAAAACACAGCAGCAAAGGTCGTGATGGTGTTTGTCCTACAGGACTTTGATATTCCATGCGTTTGGTATTGAAGGGACAACTTACAAAGGTAAATTCCGAACAGAGCAATAGAAAAACCGACGGTTGCGGGATACTTCTCTGGGGTCTGTCGCACCTACCTGTATAGAATTCAATAAGGAGGGGGAGAAGGTAAAATGAAGGCCAACTAACAACAGCTGTGGATAGAACGCCAACGAAGAAGGCGATGTAAGGGGACATCAACATCTGCGGAACAATAAGGCCGTTTTGCCGAAGGCGTCATGCTACAGCACGTACCGCCCAGGTCCGAGCAACATGGTTTCTCTCAAAGTACTCTTTCCCATAATACGACGCCCTGATCATAAGAAACATCTATAAACCCTGAGTCAATGATCATAGTTTTGTGCTACCATGACCGAGACATACTTGCAGAACGAGAGCAAAAGCCGCTACGGACGTCCTATACTAGAGTTAAGTGGGATCTCCTTGCGGGTCAAGGGGGCATGGCTGACGCACATTGGTGGGTACCCATAAAGCAGGGATGCCTGAAGAAGACATAGTACAGGCGATGGTTCTGGGCCAGTCGTCTTTCCAGCATACGCCCTGTAGGCCGCGACCTCCAGTTAGTCACAAAATAAGCGACATGCGATGACCAGCTCACAGTAGACTAGAGGATCTGTATGGAAGTTAAATAGTGCTGTGAGTTGCGTAACAAGTGGGACACTTGCATTCCGGCAATGATAAAGGTGATACAGAGGTTGATGAAGGTTGGATGACGTTGGATCTTCTTGGAGTAAAAAATGATCCCGAGGAGCACTGGGAGACCGAAATGAGAAGGCCAGATGTTGAGGACAAGGAACGCTATGAGCTGTGAGTGTGTGCCTCGGACAATGTTCACCGTGGCTGGAACATATGCCGGAATGGTCGCGTCTGGCTGAATATCAGCCTAGACCAGGATTACGAAGGAGACAACATTGCTCACTGCCGCTCACACCCAGGATCGCTAATTCCGGAGAATCCATCATTCACTGAATTGAAAGGTAGGAAGGGCCCGGGATGAAGCAAAGAGCTATAAAAAGGCGAAGCCAGCTTCGCAGCCACCAGGGAGAATGAAAACCACTAGGGAGAAGATGGGCGCAGGAAGCGAAATCGAACGCTGTTGCTCTAAGGCGTTGTCGTCAGCTACCAATCCTTAGATCTCCCACATCAGAGGCGTATCGGTATCTGTCATTACACGTCAAGAAAATATGGCAGTCATCACAGCGCAATTAGATTCGGACAGGATCTGGTGATCGTGATGCCAGTTGGCTGGCGCGAATGAAGCCAAGGTGAGCAGAGCACATGCTCCCGTCGCTCACGGTAGTCAGATGATCCGCAGGACACCGCCGCCGTCTCCAAACGCTCTAAATCAACTTGCCATAGTATTAGCTTGCCATTCACCGGTAGTCATCACATCTGCCCATGCGTATACTATAGTCTTTTGGTGTAACGAGTGTTCGTCGATACTCTGTTTCTGATCTACGGCGAAAAAGTTAAAACACACATATCATATCCTGGCCATAAATTCACCCCGGCCCCGAGGCTGCCATCTCCAGGAACCTGACATTGGAACAACCCTACGATCTCCAGCGAGCAGTAAATCATGGTGTATCCGGTCTCACAAGCTCCCAGTCAATGTGCTCCCATTTCTGAAGCTAGATATAGCAGATAACCATGCTGCTGCGATTGGATTTGCGGTCTGAGGGTGCAAAAGAAGAAATCTTATTCCGCTGATTCGCCACCCCACGTCTCTGCTTTGGTGATATGTCACTATTCGACCCCACTACTTTCTATCCTGCAACCTAGCGACAGCCAGTACTGTCTTGGGATCGAGCCGTCCAAAGGTGGATCATAGGACTTTCGAGCAGCACTTGGGTCTCGATCGGATAGACTTTCGACACCGCGACAAATTGGTCCGACGTTGGTTGCTTTATGGATTACAGCTTGCGCTTGATTCTCTATACATGGAATGTGTGTCTATACAATGGTCTGATAACGAATTGTCCGATATCAATTCTCTACTCAGCAGATTATCCAGATCCGCTTCTCAGATTCCTTCCATCTCTACAGTACCTAGATACTTCACCTACTCCCCCCTACAACCGTCTAAGAAAACAAAGCAAAGCAAATTCCGAACTCGTCTGCACAGCAGCTTAACCAGCATCTAGCCCGCGCACAGAGGCCTTCTTGCTCTTGCTTTTTCTTGCCCGTGAGAGATGTGACGATCGCGTCGACAAGGGAGGCAAGAAACCGAGCAGGGGTTTCAGCGCCTTCGCATCTGCGTCTTCCCCAACATTGAGTGGTGACTGACTTTCATCACCAATGAGAGGACTCGCTGGGGGAGACGACGCTGGAGGCATGTACTGTCTTGTCTCGGGGTCGGCATACACGATTGGGATCGTTGACTCGAAGCACACGATGTCCAGTTGGCGGCAGTAATACTGCACGGCGGCGTGGAAAGCGGTTTTTCGTTTCCATCGAAGGTCCCAGTCCTAAGATGAGAATAAGAGTCAATAGGAATGCTATAAGTCGGAGGCATCTAGGTCGGACCCTATCAATGAATTATATTAGTAGTTGAAGGATAACAAGATGTAAGAAAAGAACTCACTGCCAGTTGCTAACATGGAGATCCCGCCACAAGTCAATTATGGAACGGACATAACATAATAAGATCGTGGGCGCACCCGTTATGCCCGATACCAATGGTGAGAGTCAGGTATCGCTGGAACTCGATAGTTTGAAGTGAGACGCTCGTCGAAGGCTCAAACCAGCGATGTTCCTCCGTCGAGAGCCATTCGTTCATAAGCTTTTCGAGCATATCTAGCGTTTCCAAAGGCGTGCGCCAGGCAACCTGCATCGTCAAGTTTTCGAACGTTTTCTTTATTTCCGGAATTACTAGTGGGAAGTCCGACAAAGCCATGACAACTTACATCGCTGCGCCGTACATTCGTTCTAGGAAAAAGACAGGTTGAGATGGAAAAAAAGTAAGTCAAAATTGGTGGACGTACATGAACTTTGTGAATAGCTGACTGTTGAAGTAGTATGACTCTGTGCCATCAGCGCGAGTGAATACGGTCTGATAGATATATCAGACTGCGTACTCGGATCGAGGTAATCTTACTTACTGCAAACAGCCCGACTTTCTTGACGACAAGAACATCCTCTGTGGATATAGATGTGGTTAGCTTTCCATTCAGGCCCATCTTCGAAAAAGCATACCGTCAATGAAACAACGATCGCCAGTATCGTATGGACTAATAAAAATCCACCCATAAGCATCGAAAAAGCACAACATAATGAACACGCGTACTGGGAGACAAATAAAAACATTATAGCATCAAACGCTGAGCTCGCAGAGTTCTTGAAGATGAAGCTCGCCGCAATCCCAAGTGAATACACACTTGTTAACGAGCTACCCACCTCGACGCCGAACACACTCAAGCTGATGAAGAAGAGAATAACCATGGCGAACAGAAGCAGGATCTGATCGAGCATCTTCAGTGCCGCACCAACATCACGCATAGATCGTGAGAGGAATCGCCGCTCTTTGTACACTCTCACAATCTCGGCCTTGATCTCCCCACGTAAGATGTCGCCGTCGTTGTCCTTGTCGAAGACACGGAAGGCCGCTTCTGCAGCTGCTTCGTTTGGAAAGGCGGGGTAGAAGTCGGAGGCAAGGAGGTATGTCCGTTGGCGGTTTTTGAAACGCGTGTAGATGGATCGGGCAAGGCGCTGGAGCAAAAGGTATATTAGCATGGATGATGAGGAGTAAAGTAGAGAGATGTACCTTGGCCTCGTGTGTGGAACTGATATTCCACGCCATCGAGCCGTCACCGATATTTTTGCCTCTAATATTGCGCGCATCGTGCAAGACCGCGTTCCTTAGGACCTTAGCAGCTGATGTTAACGGGGTCTGTGTTGCGCTGCCCTCATTGCTGCCATTCCGGGGAGGAGAACCAGGTGGGTAGCGGTGCACAGAGTTGTTGTCTCCAAAGTACGCGCTCGATGGCGCGCTCAACGGCATCATCTCGTGTTCTGACGCGGGGAGGTCCGTCAGTTCGGGCGTGGCCCTGCCGCTCTCATCATCACGAAGCCAGGATAAACGGTCCTTCTTCTTATCCTTCCCTTTCCAGCCCTTACTGTCTCTTTTCCTTGAGGTATTGGAAAGTGTGTGATCCCCTCCTCGTTATCCGCATCCGTCCCATCTTCCCCATCATAATACTGCCGAAGTGTGGTATTTGCTCCAACCGGTGTAGATGGAACGGAGGGCGCTGTGCAAGGAGCGATAGTGTTCCTTGTTACTGAGCGGCGTCGACGAAGCTCGCATTTCCGAAGAGTGGTGTACGGGATTCCTGGTGATTTCCTTGCACGGGGTGATGGTTTGGGGCGGTATTGCCTAAGAGTTTCAATCACCTTGAGTGCTTCTTCGATTTCCTCAATACGGTCTTTGTACGCTGTCCGATGGAAGGAGAAAGCTGAGAGAGAGGTATGGATCAGAGGTACAGTATATGCAGCGCATCTGGGAATGCTGACCTATGGTATGGGAAAGCATCCGTTTTACGCAGAGCATGAGCGCAAAAAAGAACAGGAATGCCACGACTTCCTGAAGCTAGATATTCGCAAGGCTCAGAGATCGTGTGCCTCCAAGGATATGGTGTACATACTCGTTCTGTATACCGAGCTCGGCTCTCGCTTGGTTCCTGGGTATTGTAGAGGTTATAGATGAGTCCAAAGATAATGCTCCAGCTAGCCCATCCACTAGCAGCATAAAGGAGAGGCTTGATGTTGTTCTTTATCGAGTCGTATATCTCGATACGCGTCTTGACGTGTTCCGAGACGTGGCCCCACGTCGCAGCAATAATCAACTGAACAACTACAGGTATGACGTCGACGATCAGGGCGAGGTACCAGGATATCACCAGGTTGGCGGCGGCCCAGAATAACCAGGCTTGCACGTTGTCCTTGACATATCGGCGATAATCTGTTGGGTGTGGCTTATACCAGTATAGTTGTACAAGAACTCCTGGAACGACAAGGACGCCTGCTAGGAATGTTGAGCCGATGATTGTGGAGAAGAGCAGTGTGGTTATCCTATATAGTTATGCGCAAATTGAGAAGGTTAAAGTGAGAGCAATATCGGGCATGCTCACCTCTTAGGACCCCAACCCTTGCGCTTGGTCTTGTTAAGTCCCATCCGCTCCTCAAATTTAGCCTCCTCCTCCACAAGATCCTCTTCACCCGACCAATCGTAGTTGTCTGACTCTTCATCGTCCGTGCCTATCGATGATGCTCTTGATGAGACGGCATCTATATCTATGGAGTCGGTCCGCGTGTAGCCAGGAGCAGGAGGGTCGAGATCGTCAAGATAGTGGACAGTGGGTCGCGACTTTGTGGTATCGAATCCGTCTGTAGGAGTATCAAGTTCATCACTGACTGATGCTTTCGTCTTTTCATTAGCCATGTCGGTGGTATTGGTAGGTGGGTAGTAGGCCGGACTTGGCAGTGGCTCCTCGTGGAGATCGGAAGTGCTGGCCACGGGCCGATAGGGAGGAGAAGATACTCTGAGGTCTTCAAGTGAAGTAGAGAAATAGTCGTCCAGGACTTGAGGCTGTAGACGCCGCTGGACCGTCAAGGCGAGACGGAGAAGTCCCAGGAGGTGTGTCACTGTGGTCCGCAGGCATCAGGCATTCAACTCGAGAAGGCTCAGGGCTTCGTCACTGCCGGTGATGGTTTCCACGCGGTCCTGAAAGAAATTCAAGAAAACGGCTGCTCCGCTAGGCTCCGCTCCACCTTCCCATGGTGGTATTCCATTCTCCCGGTCGATCACGCCGTCATTTTTTCCCTTGTCTTGTCTGGAGAAAATGTGCCTGAAAGACGCTGTATGTCGCTCAGATGTCAATGACAAGGGCTGAGTAGAGGCTTGTCGAGAGCGCCGGCCGTTGGTGGCGGCCTCGACGAATGAGTCGGAGTGCTCAGGGCTGGTCAGGGTTGTGGCAGGTTGTGGCCAACTCGTGCAGCCTCGTGCCAAGCCCTTCAAGTTGATCGATCGTTGATCCGCAGGTTGACCTGTAATTGAAATAACTTGAAGTTGAAAGGACTTCACGACAGCGCCTCCCTTTCATCATGCTGGGCTGGATAAAGTAGTGGGTCTAGCTCACTCAGCATACAGATCGTGCAGACGGACTTATGAATCAGTTGTGTTCACTCAGTGCTCATAGGCAGCATGATGTTCGAGTTTGCCTTGGCCGCTCTTCCTTGGAACCATCGCTCAGCCTGGGCTCTGCACCTCCTCACCACCGATTTCCCAAGGGCTGCAGATGATCAGGATTGAACTCGCTTGGGGAAGTGTCTTGAGTTCTTGGTTTCTTCCGATGTGGTGAAGTCGAAAGAGAATTAGGGTACTGTCACCTGTTGAAGCCGCGTTGACGCGTTGCGCTTCTCTTCACGTCACACCTTCGCCCAACCTTCGCCTGCTCCCCCGCGTTCCCTGATGCATCCTTGTAGCCCAGGGTTATCCAGCATAGGCGAGTTATCGGATATTGCAACGGTCGTGAATGAGGAGGCCCAGCTGTCTGCCCATATACGCCATCTGCTGCTCGACTATGTTCGCCGTTATATCACGACGGACTATTTGCAGTATACTCAATCAGCTGTCGCAGAGGCAAGTAATCTCTACTCGACTACATTACCTATGCCATTCTAAAGAGTCCCTCAGCTGGTATCCTTGGAACCGGTCCCCACGCATGACCCAGCCTCTCTAACGTTGCCAACCGATCCATTCACAACACTCATTTCATTATTCAAACTCGGCGACCTCCCTTCTTATCAGGAGAAACTCGTAATCTCCCAAGCCGCGCGCCTGCTCCTCAAAGAGGTCATTACTTTGCCGAAGGGAAAACCCAGGTCAGAGCGTCTTGTCTGGTCAAGAGACGCATGGGATGAGAGAGAAGACGAGTCGTTATATCCTGTTGAACCGATCCTTACGCGTCGTGCTGTCCGGGAAACGCCCATACTTGGCAAGACGGGTGGAGCACATCGATGCAGGGAAACGGAACAGGTCAAAGTCAACTCGTATACATCCTTGGTGACCTCAACCCCACTTGCCCTTGACTCAGTCAACGTACAACCAATTCAAGAACCAGACGTGAATCTAGATAAAGTGCTGTGAGCGCATATAATCACTCGTTCTTGGTGTATGCGTGATATCAACCTTTGACAGCGATGTAACGTTCCACCTGAAGGCATCTGAAGCATGCCGCCGTCCGCGCACTCCTCAAGTCTGCCTCTACCATGTCTCGGCCACAGGCCCTTCCACACAACGCCCATATAAATGACTATCGCCGAATGTACCTTCCTGCCAGCTTTGACTTCGACCAGCCACGGCCTACAACTCCACGGCCTGATTCCCCTCCGCTTTTGCCGATCTTCGCCAGGAACGCTTCAATACACCGCGAGAAGAGCTTAACTGAATTGAGGAATGCACCCAAGGATGTTGGTCGGCAAGTCCTCTGCTCGATGGAAGAAATACCTGGATACATTGGTGCTTCGAGGATGACCCTCCCTGGAGTGCAATGACGATAGCCTACCAGAATCTCCGAAGTCACTTTCCAGGGAGAATATGGTCATTGTAGATGGCTGGCGTATGTTTTTCCCAAGTACGATGCCTGGCTACTCGCTAACAACACCGTGCGGCTCGCTTCGCAGAAACATACGCGACTTCTTCACCTTCTACCTGTGTGCTCGCTAGACGACGACGAAGTCGACGAACTGAAGGACATGTTTCCTTCTTCGCCTAATACGGATGTTTCAGGCCCGCTCAATCTAGTCCGAGATGTCGAAGACTCAAAACTCGGTAACTCTAGCATTAGCCTGGCTGTTGCTGTGCTAAACTTTCACGATAGAGGAGGTTCAGATACCGCGGAATAGGCGCATCGGTGGAAACCTTGGTCAAAGTATGAGGTCCACGGTGGACAAGGCACTGAAGGCCGGGGGGTACTGGTTTCTCGATATGGTCTCATGTGATATACTGACGTAGTGATCTAGGCTAGTCCCGTTCTTGCCCCGCTGCTAAGGCCTTCTATTCCTGGTTCGAAGGAGAGCCAGACCCAGGATCTTCATCCGCTGCTGCGCGAGACGTTGGCATCCACCCCTGTACAGGCTCCTTCCGAAGTAGTGTCCAGCTTAAAACAAAGTGCGGGACAGGCACTGGCAAAGGCACCGGGAAAGGTCCAAAGGGCGGGGGAGGTCCAAATTCAGAAGGCAGACATGGACTCCATGTGTGGCCAAGCATCTATTTCATCCAATGTTGCCCCCAAGTTACAACAGAGACCAAGGAAGACGAGGAGAACACCGAGATACGCGGAATCTACCTGGACTTATCTGGTCCAAAGGAGACTAGACTGGGCCCACAGCTCCCTCGAACCTGTGTGGACCCTATGGCGTTGATCAGGGATGAACGACTGTTTGATGACAAAGAGGACGTAGAAAGCAAGGGAGATAAGAAAGCGGATACAGGACAAAAACTGGATTTACGCCCGATGCATGGTGTGTAGTACTTGTGCCTTAGCTCCATATTTTCACTCACCCCGAACACCCACGCAGTACCTGTGTTGCCTGAGCCAAACATAGGCGCGAAGTTGCGCGTGCGCGGATACGGACAATATCTTCTGGAGCCTGGATGTCAGAATGCGCCGAAAGCCTTGGGAGGCGACGAAACGTTTCACCCCCGATACTCCAGTTCCTGAAAGGCGTGAAGGGTGTCGCATCGTTACGTGTCGCATTGTCGTGGATGTACGTCGACTGTTAACATATACACTTCTCGCTGACCCGAACGCATGATTTCTTTTGCAGACCCTTCACGCGTACCAACCCAATACCACCACATGCTCGGATCTTGGGAAATGACCTCTTCCAAGAGAAGGATGGGGAGAAGACTTGGAGCGCGAAGTTCATGCGTTGTTTGCGAGGGCGTGTGTGGTCTCGGACCCTGATCATGAGGTCGGGGATCAGCCGAGAGGGTGTGGTTTCGACGATGAGCGACGCTGGAGGGGTGCTCCTTCTGGTAATGGGGACTCTATTGTGGTGGAAGGATATCAAGGCTTCAGTCCTGAGGTTGCAAAGTGTGAAATTATCCTGACAAGAGCGGAGAGGAGGGCGCTCTTGGCGCGGGAGGCAGGAACGGTGGCTGTTGAGCAAGAAGAGAAAGAGGACGGTGTGGAGGACGGTAGTGGGGAGACTCAGATTGACGAGAGATCGAATGAGGACTTACCCAAGATACTCGGAAAGGCGACACTGTGCTCATGAAGATGGATATCGCCCTGCGAAGCGAGCGCGCCTGAGCTTCGAGGATTCAGGGATTGGGATGATGCTGGACCCTCCTTTGCAGGCTGGAGAATTGCTTGATTTTGACTACTACCCGAACACTATGCTGGACAATTCGAGCCTTAGGAACGATGATGCTAATGATATGCTTACTGCCGAGTCATTCCACGGTGGTCTTCACGACCATGACAAGGAGAACGATCCGCCTGCTCGCTTAATGAAACGAACTGATCACGATGTTTTCTACGAGGATACATTCGACGCTGCTCGACCAGGACTGCTAGACCCGGACGCAATGATTACTGAAGAGGCCTCACCGTTTGGCAAAGAGCTTGAAGAGTGGAACTGTGACGATGACGACGACCACGGAGGATCTTTCGAACCGCTCTCTTTATCGTATGACTCTCAGCCATACCGTGCCTTCTCTTCTCGTCAAACTCATGGGACTCAATACGCTGGATCCGAATGGGAGCACGAGATGCACCAAGGGCAACAGGAACAACGTTTGCTGTGCATCAGCGGACATGGTCCAAGAGCAGCATAATCAAGACTGGCCGCAATCGCGACGTGTCCTAGGAGATATCTTGGTACCTGCTGATGGCGACTACTCCTCGACAATAAATACTGATACTAATGACTCGGACATGTTTACTACGAAGGACCGGCGGCAGACGATCGAACGCGAAGGCGCTTCTGGCGACGAAATCAAGAACTTGAACCTGGACCTCACGAGGCATACCCTTGCGCTCGCAGCATTTGCTGAATTACGCGCCAAAAGGATCATCTCAGGCGTAGATCCTCCACCGTCTCCTGACCTTCACAACCAGGCCGAGAAACTTGATCGTTCATCGCCTCCCGAATGCAACCAGAAGCAGGGAAGCAATGAAGCAACCGCATCCAGAACCACTCCACAGGAGCTGTACGACCGCAGGACACTCCGAGTTCCCATCTCTTGGGAATCGCCCGTTACCGTTCACAAATATATGGCATCACTTGATCTCCTTCAGAAGCAGGTTCTCGTCAAGTCCCTCGCAGCGCAAGAATGCTTGGTCGAGCTGGTGGAGCGCGACTCCCTGAATGGGGCCGACCTCATTATTGACCCACACACCGCGGTCATATTTACGCCGCTACTGTCGCTGCCCGCTCTCCACAAGAAGCTACTGGCAATGCTATCGGTACAGACATGGCGCTATAAGCACATACTGGTCGTCTTCGAGGCATACCCCGTGTCCAGGTCGTATAGGACGGTCGTCACATGTACGACAGAAACAGGGACTCTCGGGTCCAGAGCCGGAACTGTATGCATACACGCCGCCCATCATGAAGCGATCAAGAGGTTCCGCCGCGATCTCGATATTGCGGAGGGGTGCGGAAAGAAGGCCGCGGCGTGCGACGTGTGGTGCGCCTTCGCGGACTCCGTAGCTGAAGCGGCGACGTGTGCGAGACTGTTCGGTGATGAGGCTCAACGGGCAGATTGCTCTGGAGGAGCGTTGTGGGGCGGAAGGGAGTGGTTAGACGACGGTGTGTCTGAGGTACGTTCTCTTCTGGACTCTTCAGCCTTCTTTTGACCTGTGACGTGACTTTTTCCCCTTAGGACGAGGAAAACCTCGCGTCGCTAGGAGGGATGAACCGATTTTCGGCATTGGTCGTGCTTTGCCAAATGACACTACAGGAATTTCTTGATCTGAGTGCCGAACAGAGGACCGCCACCATTGGACCCTTCATCGGGCCTGAAGCTACTGTCAGTCTTCCCTTGCATTCTTTGGTTGGTTTTCTGAGTTAGGACCCTGCAGAACATGCTTAACGCGGATATTGAGCAACGAATGCGAACGATGGAGTCATCTGGACTTAATATTTCGCAGTACGAGGATATGGATATCCACGAATCGACGGAACTCTCTCGTTAGGAGACGATGGTTGTATGGATTTGCTGTAATGTTCTAATTCAATCTGCAGTGGGCGGGTTGACCCATGACTGGGATGCGCGATGTTTACATATCGTCTGGACTCGGCCAAGGTGGTGGGATGACATCATTGACCTAACCTGTTACCTGTGCATCGTCAGTGTCGAGCAATGTCTCGAAAAAGTGGAGGGACTGAAACTTGCATAAATAGGTGGAGGTAGGCTGAGCGACTCATAATTGACCATGGATTCTTCCACTCAAGCAGCGTCGCCGCAAGTCCTCAAAAAACTTGAGAAAGAACTGGCGAAAGAAGGCAAGGCGGAAGAGGCTCGTCTCCAACATGCCGTGGGGGACTTATCCGCAACAGAAAAGGTGCAGGGGAAGGTGCAGAAGGTACGTATACGCGCGAAGATTAAGAATAAGTCAATGACTCTGTAGCGCAGGCTGTCATGAAGGCCGAAAGCAACGTCTCCAAGATGGGGAAGAAAGAAACAGCAGCGAACGAAGCGATGCACAAGGCGGCCCAAAAACACGATGTAGCCACGACTCATCTGCAGGGCGCTGAAAAGGCTGCCGAGGTATGTTCGTTGCATATGAAAAACCCCTAGCATTGAGCTCAGTTGAATGTGTATTACCTGTTCGCTTTTGCAGTTGAAGAGGCAGCAAGATATCAAGCTTCAACAGGAGCTTGACGCCAAGAAAGCGAACGTAGAGGCTTCGGTCAAGGAGAAAACGACCAACATTGTGAGGCTCTGAGTCTTGTTGAGGTGTACAATTGACTTTCCTCATCGGGATTTTAGCAAGGTCGCGAGGCCACATTGGCTAAACTGCGTAATGGTGGTCCCGCTGTTGGCACCGATACCGGCGCTGGTGTTGATAGGAGTGAGGGAGAACACACCGGGCGGCGTGGCGACACCGGGACTGAAGGTCGCAGCTTGCGAGGGAGAGGCAGAGCTGGTGCACCTGAGTTTGTAGGTGCCAGAGACCCAGAATTCAAGGCAGGACAGCCTGGCTATGGTACAGATGACTTAGGGTGTGGGCAGCAAACTCGTCGGGTCACAGGTATCGGCAGCGGGCGGGACCCCAACAGTAAACGAAGGTCCAGCGCCGGAGATGGCCAGAGGGGTGGCAGTGGCAGTGGGATTGGCGGGCCAATGAGTGGAACGTAAACTAGCAGTTCATCGATCCTGCTGAAGAGAAAGCTGGAAGTGCCTCACTTGAATGTTTCGATATCGCAGAGCACTTTCGTGGCATGCAGTTCTTGAGTTTAGTTTCAGCTATTATTAGTTAGCTTATCTCCCTCATGGTCTGAATGTTATAGCCAAACACAAAGTTTAGGACGTATTTTGCAGAGCTGAGATATACTACACTGGATATATTACATATGGTCCATGCTGTCTTCTTCGGACTGTAAGCTTCAATATAGCAGGGTGGACAAAACGAAGTATTACATGACGGTGCATCCCCACCCACCTTCCTGCCTGCGCCTTTCTTGTGCCTCTCGCAACAAACGTGCCTGCCTCTCGTCAAACTGGCGTTGATATTCCTCCCGGAGTCTTCGTTGTTCCGCCTGTTGACGTACTTGGCGCCGTTGATGCTCTGCCTCCGCCTCTAAAGCCTCCCGCTGTTGCTGCTGCCTGTGGGCCAACAGCTGACGATGATATTCCCCCACGCGGTCGAGTCGATCCGCCTCTACACCTGCAGGAGCTTGGCCGAAGTGGTGCAAGGCGGCTCCGAGGGCGGCAGGGGGGCGCACTGCGGGTGCAGGCTGACGCACATGCACACGACCTGGATCCTGTGGTGGAGGGTTGGCATCCCTAGGCTGATCCAGCTGGCGTTGCAGAGCGAGGGCATGTTGCAGGTCATTGTTTCGTCGCT
Source organism: Lyophyllum atratum (assembly GCA_014905825.1). Taxonomy (NCBI): domain Eukaryota; kingdom Fungi; phylum Basidiomycota; class Agaricomycetes; order Agaricales; family Lyophyllaceae; genus Lyophyllum; species Lyophyllum atratum. The sequence goes on along the minus strand of JACGCN010000002.1, from coordinate 802,551 downwards.
CACGATCCTCATCATAGGCACCGCCATGCACATCTCCCAGATGTGTATATATCTGGGCCTGAGGGAAGATTTGCATACAGATCCAGCACACATGGGCGCCACAATTACACGTCATGTGGTTGCACCCATCGATCTTCTCGATCCAGACACGACAGGCAGGGCACCTCTTCACGCCATGCATTGTGGCCCAATTGTCATTCAGCTGTTCTTCCTCTTGAGATTTCCGGATTCGTCGTTCTTCGCATGTCATTCCCTCGTGCGCCTCCTCATGACATGACGAACACACCTCCGCAAAGCATGACGGACATTTCAGCATGGTCTTTGTGTTGGCGCGATATATTTGGGTGCAATCTGGTGTGGTGCAGTACTTGAAGTCCAGTGGATGTTGGTCCAGATATGTGGAGAACACGACGTTGACGAGGTGTTCGTATTGTTGTTGGATAAGGAATCGCTGGATAACAGGGATAGGTATGGCCACTTTACAATTGGCTTCGTTGCCCATACAAGCTAGGGGAAGATTTTCGTTTCCGCGGCTGAAGTGAGATAGTGCCGAATGCAGGCGGTGCAGTAGACGTGCTGGCAACCGAGCTTAACGGGATGGGAGACTGTATCGTAGCAAATGGGACAGATGTCATCCCCAGCAGCCGATGTATGCATATCCAGGTCGTTCAAAGATTGATCCATGAGAGTGCCCAAGGCGTGTCTGGCTTCCTCTCCGCCTCGGAAGGTGAGCTTGCACGGTGTGGAACCTAAGTCGAGCGTCACAGCATCCTCACCCAAGACTTCCTTCAGCGCAGCTAACCCTTTGCGAACAAAATAACCAACAGTTTGCCTTTTTAGAAGGATGGTCCATTCAAGCTGCGCAAGTCGAGCGACTTCCTCCTCTATTAGCTGGCGTGCATTCTTCCCCGCCTCGCCCTCCCCGTAGATCTTCAAAGCCTGGACCTTGAAGTCGGCACGAGCATAGACTCCTGTCTCTTTGAAAACCTTGGTAAGGAACTCCCTTCCCTTCGCCCAAAGGAATGATCTGTGCCAATACGTCGCGTCGAGCTTCTCGCCTGCAACCAAGGTTTCTACCCTCACTTTCAGTGCTCCCACAGCCTTCTTGTCATCTCCAGATAATCGTATGCGTACAATTCCCCTCTCGGGGACGCGATTGATGTGAACCCGCGGCCCCTTGTCATGCTTTGTGTCAGCGAGCGAATCCCATAAACGTTTCTGTGCGTCATACTGCTGAACAGGGATAATACTGATGAAGTGAAGTGGCTGGGGAAGTGAGAGGCGGAAATACGGGTGGTCCGGCCGGAGGCGTTTGCCTTCGAGAGAATCACGAGCACGCTGAGCATGGTCCCAACTCTCGAAGCGCACTCTGATGGTGAGTCTGCCATCGACATCCTGGCCCGCATGGTCAAATGAATTCATGCCGCTATTGGGCAAGCGTTCCAGGTGGTCTCGAAGAACCCTCAGGGCCTCTGGGAGGTCATACATATTGGACTTGATTGCCCGAATAGACGCGGTTCCAGCGTACGCGACGACAGTATCGATGGGGACATCTACTGGCAGTCCAGTGATCTTCACAGACGACGGATTGTAATAGCGAAGGGCAGGACCTGTCGGTGGCTGATTCATTTCTGCTTTAATTCGTCGACCACTAATGACCTCTTTATCCAAATACACGACCATTGCGCGCGCGTCGTCCATAGTGGAATAGGTCGCGATCATAGAAGTAGAGGGTGCGAACCAGGTGATTGTTAAAGTATCGGCCTGTCGCGCTGAGGATTCGCCCATCGCACCGATAGATGCGTTTTCGCTGACTTCAAACTGTAGCGTTTCATTTCTGAATCCAATTCCGTCGAGACCGATGGCGATCGCCGCGCCTTCTGCAGAGCTCGTCGCAACTTTCGCCTCAAGACGACCTCCGGTTGTTGGCTGGATTGAGAGAATGTGAATATCATGGCGACTAATTCCTTGGTTTGTGAAAAGTTCAGCGATCTCGGAGGCTTTCGCGTCACCAGGTAGGTTGTGTATTGTGAGGCGGCAGGATTGAAAGCCGCCGACGACGCCTCGAACCTCGAGACCCGCGCCGCAAGTGACAAGCGTGGACCCAAGGACGATGTGTTGTGTCGTAAACGCAGCCTCCGTCTCGATTCGGAGGGCCTCTCGTGCAGCCTCTTCACGTGCTCGGGCTTCGCGTCGCTGAGCAGCTTCCTGTTCAGCTTCCAAGCGTTTAGCCTCCCGAATTCGAGCAGCCTCTTCCGCAGCCTGGCGCTTCTTTTCTCTTTCCGCCTCCCGGGCAAGCCATGCAGCTCTCTTCTCTTCCGCTTGACGCTTTCGAGCAGCCGCCTCGGCCTGTGCGGTTCGGATGGCTTCGAGTCGTTCGGTCTCCCGAATTCGAGCAGCCTCTTCCGCAGCACGGCGCTTCTTCTCTCTTTCCGCCTCTCGGGCAAGCCTTCCGGCTCTCCTCTCTTCCGCTTGGCGCCTTTGAGCAGCCTTCGCCTCAGCCTGTGCGGTTCGGATGGCTTCGAGTCGTTCGGTCTCTTGAGCACGTTGCACAGCTTCCTGCTCTGCGAGGCGTGCCTTCCGCTCGGCCTCCAACCTTTCTGTCTCCAGAATGCGTGCTGCCTCAGCTTGGTCAGCTAAGCGCGCTGTTCCGAAGGCTAGAAGTCTTTCGGTATCCCATTGCTCCTGCGTTCGAATAGGGGCCTTTCGTCCACCTGGGCGAGTACTGCTAGCACAGGGTTCCGATCTAACGTCTTCGGTTCCAGTTGTATGGCCCTATATTGAATCGTCAAGGGTTGAAGGCTAGCAAGCAGTATGGACGTGGGACGACGAACTTGGTCATGGCTATACCGGCATTTGTCGCCTCGAAAACATTTTCCAGCTTTCCAGTCGTAACAGGGTTTCTTCACATTGAAGGCAGTATAAGATTGTGTCTGCGAGCTTGGAATCCGAACAGTAATATGAACTTTGTTGGTGACAGCCGTGCCCTTTGACCCATTTAGCTGTACGCGATCAACGCTGATTTACCGAACACATGAATGACCGCATACATAACATGATTACAACTTACCTGTTCCTTTCATGACTGCCACCGGTCTCGTCGTATACAGCTACCAGGGATTTCTTAGTTCTTGCTTGATCTCTGCTTGTATTCTTTGACGATAAGTCAAAGACGAGCCTCAAGCCTGAACTTGTCAGATCACTCACTGCCGTACCAACCTCTTCAGCCCTCTTGCCCTGAGGTTCTTTGTGGACGAATCTGCATCCGTCACCGTGAGGACATTGGCCTAGGAGGAAGTTCCTGCAGATTTGAGCACTACTCAATCTCTGCGGTATGGCTCTTTGCCTGGCTCTTGGTGGTTTATAAATTTCGTTAGCCTGAGCAGCCACTGTCGCTGGTGGTGCAGCGGCCTGTCCAGAGCGTTGCGAGGCTGTGTCCAGAGCCTTGCTGGACATGGTTCAAAGCCAACCTTGTAAGCGCTCCTCGAGGCTTAGAAGTTCCATTTAAACTCAAGCTTCGAGTGCTTATCAAAGCAGGATCAAGTCAATCCGTCGACTCGGACTGTAGCCTACTGTAGCTGCTCATCAGCTCTGCGGAATCCGACACCACACCTATGTCCTTAACCAGTACATCGCTCTGTCGCTGTAGCAAATCACTGACTTGATCACTATCTGCAAATCATACCTTGGACCAGAATTCCATTACGCCCTACAGCGAGGAACGGGGCCAAGGCCCACAGCCCTTCCACAGTCCATCGACCAGATAGGGATCGGGATACACATATATTCCATCAATATACATATAGTTCACATGAGGGACGTGCAAAATAATTTGCGATCACCGTACATGACATCCATCATCACAAAATCAGACCAACACGTTCCATTACCGCCTGCAGACATATTCCACACCCATGGTTTGCACGTTTCGGGGTGAGGAACATGAAAGAAGGCCACCCAACAGCATTTAGGCGCCCAACCGCGCCTCATGTAAAGGAGCGTCAATGGGTCCTTCTTGCCTGCGGAATACCAGTATGGCTGCCAGGTTCTTCACGGTCCAAGGAGTGAACCTTTTCTGGATGCCCGCAACGCAAGTAGATTGCATCGAAGATTGAGATGACTTGTACTTGCAAAAACAAAGTAGGCGAAGGAGGAAGAACGAGTACTAGCAAACAGGCGAGGAACGAGGTAACTTGAGAACTTGATTTTTTGCTATCGAATAGGTCCAGTCTTTGTGGGTCTTCATGAACGGAAGTAGCATAGATGTAATTTGAAGAGAGAAACTTGACGGAGGCCAGGTAAAAACGGTACTTCATCCATTGAAACATTCTTGCCCTTGACCTTCGACTGCTTGACACTTCGACTGCTTGACACTTCGACTGCTTGACACCTTGTTGGACCATGGGGCCACCCAGGGGGTACAACGGCAGAGCTGTAATAGATACACCAAACCATGATCCTTTTACCAACGGGAGTTGTCCGTTGTCGCTTGGGCAGCGGGGGCCGCGGGTGCGGGTGCGTCATAGTCCCGGTTTCGCGCAGGGCTGCTTCCACGTGGAGGGCTTCTGGAGTAGCTCCTGCGACGTCGGTAATCAGGCGAGTAACGTCCACCGCGAGACGGAGCTGGGCTACGTCTCTCGCGCCAATCTCTGCTGTCACGGCCGTATGGATCACGGTCCCGGTCCCTCTCTCGATCACCGCGACGGTGACTATCCCGGTCGCGATAAGAATCGCGGTAGGAGTCACGGTCACGATCACGATAAGAGTCGCGACCAGAACGACGATGACCCATATACTCCCCAGGAGTCGGGGCATGTGGTCGATCGGTGACGGAATAATCTACGCGGATGCGGCGACCATTCAAGTCCTGTTGTGATTGTTAGATTTAGATGATGTGAAACAGATGGTGAGACTTACGACACCATTGAGTTCCTGAATGCAACGGGTTGCGTCTTCAACGGTTGCCATTTTTATAAAACCGAACCCTCGGGAACGGTCGGACTGCTGTTGAATCTGTGAGTAACGTTCTTCGATATGTTTGGTAGCAGGACCGACCCGTTGATCATAAACTATGGTCACTTTTTCTACCCGACCGAAGCGGCTGAACTCCTCGTCCAGGTCACGCTCTTGGGTACGGATGCTGAGCCCAAACACCCCGAGAACGTTGGAGGGATTGGGTGCCTGCTGGGAATCGTAAGCATTGGTCACAAATGCACAGAAAGTGAAGTTCAACCGACAATTGGAGCATGCGGAGCACGCCTAGCTGCAGGAGGAGACCTACGGCGGTAAGGGCTCCTATAGCCACCTCCGCCAGTTGTTGCTCCGTGCACCAGGACTGCGGGAACGAGAACGACCGCGAGCTGGCGCAGGGGTCGCGCTCAGCAGGGGCCGGCGCTATGGGTGGCGCCGTGTAGGCATCGGAGTAAGGGTCCACGGCGGCAGATGCAGCTGGTTCACCGTACTGTGGATAGACGCATCGTCAGCCAAATTATTGCAGAGAACCGAGAAATCAAAAAGCACGGGAACGCACCATGATGGTTCGAGTTCAGGAGGTGTTGACACCTGTTTGTGGTGTCTGAATGGTTACAACACCGCGATCTTAGCGCCCACCGTCAACTATCAGGTGTACAAAACATATTTTTTATTCTCTGTTGTGATAATTTGCGAAGGTTGAGAAGGTACTTCAATACTGCAGCAGATAAGCCCAACATTCTGCTCCTTCTACCACGGGCAGGAGGTTTCTCGGGGAGAATGGGTCCTCTGGCTTTGAAGCGGAGCTTGAACTCAAATTCTACCGACTGCACAGTTCGTCAAGCCTCCTTGCAATTGAGAAACAGGTCCAAACACATAATCCGGCAAGAACCAAGATGGTGAGCTCGTCGTTATGCGTGGCGTCTAGGCGTGAAGTAACTGACGGGACGCTCTCAGGGTATCGACATCAAAGCCCACCATGTCAAGAAAGGTAATAGAACCGCTCCCAAGAGCGAGGACCCCTACTTGCTGCTCCTTGTGAAGGTACCACTCGCTCTGTCCAAATTTATGCAACCGGATCTGACCTGTTTTACAGCTTTACCGCTTCCTGGCACGCCGCACTGACTCCGGATTCAACAAGGTCCGTCCGAGGAGAATAGCGAATATGACGAGATAACTCAAAGAGATGTTTACGATGCTAGGTTGTCCTCCAGCGCCTTTTCCAATCGAAGATCAACCGTCCCCCCCTCTCTGTGTCTCGGATCATCAAGGAGACTTCGAACGACCCCGACCTTGACTCCAAAATTATCGTTACCGTTGGAACAGTCACCGATGACGTCCGCCAAGTCGCTCTTCCCAAACTCACCATCGCCGCTCTCCGATTCACACGCGCAGCGAAGGAGAGAATTTTGAACGCTGGTGGCGAGGTTATGACACTTGATCAGCTTGCGCTCCGCGCGCCGACGGGTTCCAACACGATTTTGCTACGGGGAGTGAAGAACTCGCGGGAGGCTGTGAAGCACTTCGGCATGGGTGAGTGGCTTTTGATAGCATCTGTTTTCGAAATCCTAAAGTTGTGTTCAGGTCCTCACAAGCACAAGAAGCCCTATACCATCTCCAAGGGCCGCAAGGTATGCTCTGCTAGTCTGGGCGTAAAATCCTATTTTCTGACGTGTAAGTTATCTAGTTCGAGCAAGGTCGTGGTCGCAGAAAGTCCCGTGGCTTCAAGGTATAAGGGAATACCTTGTCAAAATCGACATGGGAGACCTCAGCGTATCCCGCGGTTCGAGGTGGACGGTCGTCGTCGTTACCGCCGTTATGCAATATGTCATGGCTCCCTATACGTTACCGAGTATGCGAACTATTTCCTCATGCATGGTCTCGCGTTCCCTTTGATCTTCCTACTACTTGTAAGGATAAAAAAAATCAACAACATCATCCTCATACATCGCGACACCGGCGCTTCATATCAGAGTGTGGAGTGGACTTGAGCAACCCATTTGCTGTACGCCTTCATGTCATCGAGTGTAAGGCAGCCTCAGCGACATCAGTCTTCCTGGGGAGGCCGAATCATTTCTCGCTGTTGACCGTTGGCACTCGTAAGTATTCAGCCGGCAGGACGAAGTATTTGTACTGTGCGGCGATGGATGGTAAGTTCACATGATTTAGGCGCTCGATAGGGGGCAAATAGCAACTGCGCGCCTAAAGAAGCTGTCGTCAAGCTTGGCTTCAAAGATCATGTCCCGCATGTATTCGAGCCCAACCTTGCAGCATCAGGACGCCGCATCGACAGCTCCGGTGGTCGAGAACCAAGGAGCTGCTAAAGCACCGCAAGGCCAGAAACCCGCTTCTGATTACATACCTGGTCGACGTATGCACATGTGCCAGTACCGAAGCGGCGCCGACGGATGTGGCCAGGAGCTTGAGCAGAAACAGAATAAACCTATCGTGAGTTACTTGAGTCAAACTTGCGAAAAACATCGGGAGCGACGTTGAATCGGATCCAAAGAAGTATTCTCATAATAACGATATCGGCCTGTACCCGAGCACGGACTTGGGTGCTTTCCCGAGTCAGTCTCCATATCACCACGACAAGGGCAAGAAAGAGTGTTACGACCGAAAGGTAGGATAATATGTCCCAGCAGATCCTGACATCTTACGCCACTTATTTATATACAGCTGAAAGAAAAACCTTTGAACACAAGCAGTGCTTCTGCGTCCGCGCCCCACTCGTCTACACGGATATTGACTACGGGAAGTGATACTGTATTCCGGAAGGCGTTGGCAATCTTGAAGATAGACCAACGATGGGCTGTCCGATAGAGGAAGCTGCAGGATATCCCCAACTACTTCGATTGCCGAAACCGGATAATGAGCAAAATCTGAGAGGTCCGAGGTTGGCAGGAGGCTACGCCTCGCTGGACTACACGCGACCGCTCGAAAACTCCAAGCTTGGGAGGACGACATCCTACAAGCCCTTAATTGGACGCGTCTGAACGAGCAGGAAGCCGCTCAGCTGCGGGAGACTGAGAGGTTGGAAGCCGAAGGAAGGCACATATTGCAGAGGAGGAAGCTAATCGACTGCGTGAGATCAAAGAACGGGAAAGTGAGAGACTCGAAGTTGCCTTGAGGGCACGTCAAGTCAGACAACGGGCGATTGCCCGTAAACTTCAAGCTTGGGAGGATGAAATACTCAGGGCGCTTCAAAGAACCCGCTTGGACGAGCGAGATGCTGCTAAGACTCGTGAGGCCAAGCGGTTGGAAGCTCAACGGGTGGCACGTATGGTGGAGGAGAAAGCTAAGCGACCTCGATTGCGGGAGGAAGCCCTACGACAGATTTCATTGATGGAACAACAAGAGGTCCTCTTAATGAAACGGGAGGCTGCAGTCACCACACAACACATAGTCCTTGGGTCAACACTGGTCACATGTGGAGCGGGTCTCGACATGCGAGGCATTGTCAGCGGTTTCGAGTCCTGTCGCCTCACTATGCATAACCTTCCCGCCGACACGAATATCTCCGATGTTATAGAGATCTTCACACAGCAAGGAATGAATCCCGATAAGATCCTCGTCCTCTCGGTCAACCCCGCCAATGGAAATCATCTCGAGGCCGAAGTTCTGACCAGCGCTGAGCAAGGTGCAGCTATCGCAGCCGGCCTTGATGGTATGAAAATCGGGAGACATCCAGTGAGATTCGAAGTTCGCGAAAACCACTCTGCTGGTGCCATGGACTCGGACACATCATTCTCGGACACCCTGACAATTACCTGGTCAGCACCTTCCACTTCCGTAATCGCGACCTATCGCACCCTTCGCGATGCTTTGCACAAGGCACAGGATATGGATGGAATGTCTCTTGGCGGTCGCAGGATCAGAGCAGTAAACCGGGAATGGTCTGTGGAAATTACTGGGCTCCCAGCGAATTTATCGGCTGGTACTATCGTCGAGTGGGCCGGGACGCCCTCAATCCAAGTAATCGATTGGAACACATGTGACTCCCAAGGCATTCTAGGGCATCTCCAACAATATCTGGCAGCATTGCCGCACAGTGGGATAGACTGGTTTGACGTTGCCTATGATGGGGAAACTGATGGCAGGGTCCAGGTAAGGGTGCGCTTCGAAACCTGGCACCATGCTGAAGGCGCTCGTTGGCTGCTCATGGACAAACCGTACGGACCTACCAACCCTCTCTTGACGTTCTCCCTTGCAAAGCCTATCCACTATATGAGCGTCATCCCCAAACAGCAATACAACGCGCAGAAACGGTTTTGGGGAATTTTGACTACGGCCTACAGACAATAAGGGATCTAGTGTCGAGCTCGACATGTTGACAGAGGAGCTAGTCCGTATACGGGTGGGAGGAGAGGACAACAAGGCTGTAGGAGCGCTGAAAGTGCGAGTGGAGACATTGGCTGCAGGCGAGAGGCTGGACGCGACGTATTGGCACAAGTCTTTCCTCTGGCCGAAGGGGGAGGAGTTTCTCGCCAAGGTACTCTCGGAGACAAAGGTATACGTTCGCGGTGACTTCAAGACCCAGATTTTGACACTTTACGGAGAGATCGAAGCAAAGGAACAGGCGCGTCGGATGATAAAGGATGAAGTGGAACGGATTGCACGAGCTCGAGTGGACTATCCTGTTAAAGAGGCCAACTGTGGGTTATTTCGTTCACAGGGGGCTGGCTGCGTTGAAGGACATACTTGGCGAGGATGCCGTAACCCTCGATCTCACCAGTACGCCGTGCAGGCTTGTGATACGGGCCAGCGAGGAAGCTATACGTGCCTTGAGCACTCTTATAGATCAGCCGTTGAAGGATCTAAATCTCCGCACAACAGGTGCGGGAGACGGCATCTGTCCCATCTGCTATGATGAGGTCACCCTGCCCGTCAAGCTTGATGCAAGCACACCTACTGTAGTGTCTGCATTCGACACTATCTCACATCGGCAACAGAGACAAAGGCCTTCCCCTTGGTGTGTATGGGTAATGAGGCCAGCTGCAAAGTGCCCATACCTATTCCCATCATTCAGCGGTTCATAAGTCAGCAGCAATATGAACGGCTGGTCGAAGTTGCTTTTTCCACATACCTCGACCGACATCCGCAAGACTTTAGATACTGCAGCACTCCAGATTGTATGCAGATTTATCGGGTCGACACAGGGACCATGCTGAAGTGTCCATCCTGTTTTGCGGAGTTATGCTCGTCTTGCCATATAGAGGCCCATCAAGATATGACATGCGAAGATCGACGAATAAGGAAAGCGCAGGAGGAGGAAATGCTGAACGAGAACTGGGCGACCATGCGTGGCGTCAAGCGGTGTCCCTCGTGCCAGGTTTGGATCGAGAAGACAGAAGGGTGCAACCATATGATTTGCCGTTGCGGCGCCCACGTATGCTGGATCTGTCTCCGTATATTCCCTAAACACAAGATATCCGCCCACCTCAGAGGTGGCCGCGGCTGTGTCTTGGGTCCGGACCTGGAAAGGCACGACAGAGACTTGCAGTATGCTGTTGTCATGCAACGAGAGATCAATAGAGAGGTAGGTTATGGCAATGTTGGGGCGACACCGTACCGTGAAAATGCCCGCATCCGGCACAGGCTGCCTGTAGGACCAATAATACGCCAGACCAGTGGCGCTTCCACTTCCTTGTCGAGCTACTAGTACCACTCCAGCTGTTCCACTTGGGCCATTAGCGCCTGACGTGGAAGCGGCGAGGCAACGGCTACTTGACAACACGCAATAGACATTAGTGAGAGAGTAGGCATCATATAGGCGACCAAAGTTATGTACGCTTGACGCCGCGTCGAGTCGATCTTCGACTCCGACGACTCGGACCGGATATGGGTACGCGCGTATTATGTAATACACTGCGATCCTAATTTGGCGATCAACTTTTTTTTGACGGCCTTACGACTTGTCTGCATCCAGTCCGCACCACATCTTTGACGGTCAGATCCTTACCTACATACAATGCCGCGGATAAGAAAAAGTTTGTTGCGCAATTATTTCTGTGTAACATCACCTTGACGAAACAACAGAGACGAGTAATCGTGGGACGACCAACGACCGCAAAAAGATCCAACAGAAGGTCCGGGAGAGCAGGAAGAAAGCCAAGAAAGCAGCAAAAAAGAACCCTCAATGGAAATCCAGTGCGTAATTACTGATTGCTCCATGTTCTATTAGTTGATTGGATGGTTCTGTGTATTTAGAAACGCCCAAAGATCCTGGTATTCCCAACTAACTTCCCATTTAAGGACCAGATCCTAGCTGAAGTTTCCGAGCAGCGGAGAATTGTGAGTAGAATATAGTGCAGTCCAACGTGGATCTAATGTACTAACTACTACCCTGAAGGACGCGGCTGAAAAGCTACGGAAAAAGGAGGAGAGGAAGGCTTCACGAGCAAAGGCGAAAAAACCTACCGAGTCGGACGAGTCGGACGAAGGCGAAATGAGGATGTCGAAGAAGATGCTGGTGTTGAACTGGAGGAACTCAAGGGCCTGCAAATAGGAAACGACGCTGTGGGTGGGGTTGGCGCAAAACAGCTGTTGAACGCGAAGACATTCTCTCGGCCAATACCTATCCCCGTACAGGAAGAAGAGGATGAGGAGACCCCGGTGCTGATAAACCGCGATTTACCAAATCTGCAGGCTGTCTTGGACGAATCGGACGTGGTTGTCCAGGTCCTAGACGCCCGCGACCCTCTTTCCTTCCGGAGTTCCCATCTTGAGGAGTTGGCCACAGCCAAACCTGAGCGGCGAGTACTTTTCGTGCTGAACAAGATCGGTATGTCATTTGACATGTCTATATTACTGATCAGACGCGCTGAATGTTATGGTATCTTGATTTCACGCTCTAGACACCTGCCCGCGCGAGTCGGTCGCAGCATGGGCTGCTCATCTGCGCTCACAGCATCCCACAGTCTTGTTCCGATCTGCCACAGCCTTCCTACCTGCAGGTCCTGTGGCTTCTGTGAAGGCTAAGGGCAAGGCAAAGGCCTGCGCTGATGACGGCCTCGGGGTTGACGCCGTCCTTGCGTGTCTCGGCGAATGGGCAAAAATGAAAAAGGGGGACAAGCCTCTGGCAGTTGCTGTAGTTGGCATCGCAAATGTACGTGTGTCTGATCGCCGGGCATACGGAGATCGTGTACTGACAGGCAACCAGGTTGGCAAAAGTTCCTTCATCAACTCGCTTCTCCGGAGGGTCGCCCTGCCCGTGTATACACTCGAAACGTCTTCACGGGGACCGACGACGACGGAGCTTCCGCAGGAGGTAGTTGTCGAAGCGGCGGGCAAGCAGCTACGTCTGATAGATACCCCTGGGCTGTCGTGGCAAGTCGATGAAGCAGCGGAAAATCTTGAAGAAGTTCGCGCTCGTGATATTCTGCTGCGCTCTAAGGGCAGGATTGACCGTCTGAAGGACCCAACCTCCGTTGGTGTGTGATGTTCATATGCGGTCAAGGCATGCTGACTTAACGCACCTCTAGTTGCCAATGTCGTGAGCCGGTCTAACGCGGAAGATTTGATGTTGCTATACAGTCTCCCGGCATTCGCGAAGGGTGACCCCACGTCGTTCCTTTCAGGTATCGCTCGGTCAAATAAACTCGTCAAGAAGGTTCGTTTCATAGTATGTCCTCTCTCATATGAATTCATTTTATATCCTAGCATGGGGAACTGGACTTGATCGGCGCTTCCCGTATTCTGCTACGCGATTGGAGCACAGGCAAATTCGCGCGGCACACCAACCCGCCGAAATCTAGTGCTACAAAAACCGTGCAGAGTACAGATGCTGCGCTGAAAAAACTCTATGAAGCGGACGACGCTATTCTGGAGACTATCATGGCTCGAAAAGAGTTGCGGAAATCTCTTGGGCTTGTGAAACTCGTCGTTGGGGAGATTGATTCACGCAAAGCGATTTTGGACGATCCGTGGTTGAAGGAAGATAAAGGTGGCGATGAGGCAGAAGACGAGGAGGATGAAATGGAGGTTGATAATTCAGATGATGGTGAAGAAGAAAGTGACGAGGGCGTCGATGCCGACGAAGAAGACGAAGACGAGGAGGAGGAGGAGGAGGAGATGGAGGAGGAAGCCCCACCCCCGTCATCAAAAAAGCAAAAGCGGAAGCGCACGAACGAGCCTTCCACTGCCCCTCCTACCAAAAAGGTTGCATTCGCTCCAGATCCCAAAGCGTCCAAGCAGGCCAGAAAGACGGGGTCACTCAAAGGCAAGACGACGGAAAAGCCGATGCCCACCCAACCAAAAATCTTGGCGTCGATTCAGAGACCAAAATCGAAGCCTGCTGCCGCGAAACCGGAACGGAAGGTTGCCAACGTCGCGATGAAGGGTAAAGCTACGACCAAGGTAACGGGCGCTGGAAGTGATGAGGCATACGACTTTGGAAAGTTTTTCTAGCAAGCTCCTATAACACAGATTCTTCAGCATGATCTCGGGCGGGGATTTCTTGCACACATTTGATATATATTTCCCATGACTGTGGACTGTTCAGGTTAACTAAGGTCCTTCGAACAAGTAACAGCGCAGTGATTTTGGCGGAAGAAACCCCCTATGTTTCCTCTGCCGTCGAGGCGCAAGTACGAGGGCTGGGTCAGAGAAAATCCGCGCGCTCAACGTTGTTTTCAAGTCATGTGATTGAATCTCTGACTGTGTGTGGCCACGATGCATGAGGAAGATCTACATGAGCTGCTTTGAGCATGCATGAGACTCCATAACTAGGAAGCTCTCACCCACAGCTCAGGGCCTCCATCTGGCCTTGGATCTTCACACTGCCTTTGCTGTCCCGTTACCAACTCCCTCGGGGTATCCTGGGCTTGGGGTCACACAGACACTCCGAAGCTTGTCAACTTGATGAATTCAACAAGACTTCCATAATTTATCTTCCAATGGGGCTTGGGATTGGCAGGGAGACTGAAGGGGAGACCGCTTTGTCTTGTATCTTTGGTCCTGCTCCTTCCGTGGAACATACCTCAATCGGGCACAAAAGTCAGTATCCAGTGATGCTTCTTCTGCGGTCACATACGTCAATCGGGGGATTTAGATAATAGATGGGAGTGGCCTTACAGATGAGTATTTAAATAGGATGACGGACAATTGTCGCTCCCTGGTGACATCGCCCACTTTCGACTCATCCATATCTTTCCTTTCGAAGGCTTGAAGCCCCTTTGGACTTATTGAATGCCTTTTCATCACCTTCCTTGTAACAAGACTACTCCTTTGTCTTATATTAACAACCATCCTCGGGCGAAGATACATAATGGAGGTCCAGGATGCAACGTCAGTTTTCAAATTCTGTTTTATGCCTCACTTGCTTATTCTTCATTCCCAGGGCGCCCGCACTTCGCGCCGAGAGCGCCATGCATCGAATAATGAGAGCAGGCCTTGCGTCTCCTATTTCGATCGTTTACCTTTGGAACTCAAAGTCGAGATCTTTGATTCTCTCATGAGGTCTACATCCTATCCCGTTCTTAGCACAGAGGAAGCGCCTCTGTTGCTCTGCCGCGTCTCCTCTTCTTGGAGGGCGATTGTGCGGTGCACTCCCAGGCTGTGGGCGCGTTTCGGAGTCAACATTCCTGAATTTGGTGTCATAGATTCCACGCACGACCAAAACAGGATGAAAGCTCTAGAGTTGTGGTTGAAACGTTCGAGAAACAACGCACTCTCTATTCGAATTAATCATACTCCCGTGGGTCACATATCGGATTATCGCTCAGCGAAGCTCCTGGCCGCTCTTGCCCCTCATGCGCATAGGTGGCAGGATGTCGATTTTCATATCCCAAGCTCTAGTGTTGAATTACTGCAGGATCTGTCGCTAGGCGCTCTCCCAGCTTTGCGGTCCGTAACCCTTGACATGAAAGGGCTGTGGCGTCCTCGTGTTCCCTTTGACCTCCAAGCCATTGGGATTCCATGGGGTCAATTGACGGGATTGAGCCTACACTTTGACGTCGACCATCTACTCACTCTCAACCAGTGTCTAGACATCCTATCCCGATGTGCCAATCTCTCGCGATGTACTATGAACGCAGATTGTACACTAGGGACACAAGTAGGGACACAGGATCGGCTTGCACGGAAACTGACTCTGCCCGTGTTGAATCATTTCGATTTGATACTTCAGAGGGAAGAGCAGGCTTTCCGAGAACGGCACGCAACTCGCCGACACGGCGGAGTCATGTCTAATCTCCTTCCTCGAGCAACTCGATTTTCCTCAGTTGCAGTCACTGGATCTGCAATGGCTTCTCAAGTCGGATGCAGGTGGAAGACGCTGGCCGAGAGTACAATCACGGTTCAGTGCGATACTTGCCATCGTGGCACCAGCCCTACGATCGTTGTGTCTCGCCTACCTACCCCTCACGGACGAAGATGCGGTTGCGTGCCTCGCGCAGGCTGCATTGCCTTTCCCGGCTGGACCTGCGTTTCTCCTTGGCAGACAGGGAACACGATCCGATCTACAGATGCCTTCTTCAGCGCATGTACACTGCATTGTGATGGATCATCTCCCGACATCCTCCCTCTCCTTGAGTCAGTACACCTCCAATGCCATGGCGCTCGACATACCACCGTAGCAGTTGCTGACTTAATTCGGTCGCGACGGATGCCTGTTCAAGGGAATGCACATCTCCAGTCCTTCAGCCTCGTCTCCCTGAAACCGGTTTCAGCTCATACACGACAGATGCTGAAGAATTGGTCAGATAAGGGTTGGATGTCACAATGGATCAAGTTCTTGTGCGATGATCATGAATGGGTGGACGCTTTGAACAATGGTTGTTTTTCTTCGCCTGGTGCTACTTACAGATAATGGACTTCTTTTTCAATCATCTTCAGCTTACGACTTCACGATATCTTATCATGGACTGTGTAATTAGAGCAAGCTAGCGGCATGGCTATACTTGGCCGTGCAGCCCCATGCTATTATCGCTTTCAATACAAGATTGCGATATATTTTTGGACAGATCCTCCGGAAGTAGCTGAACAGTTAGAGTCAGGTGGTATGACTCTAGCTTCAAGAGGAGTGACTCGAGCACGTCGAAGAGGTTTAGTGCCGTTTCCGCTTTTCATGACTCTTTTCATCCTTTGGCGCATGTTTGATAGCACCAAGCACCGCCTGCAGCCCATCTGCTGTATCAGGTTCCGTTTTTGAAATCTTCTCACCCGGAGTCCGAGGGATGTCTGAGACTACACCGCCCAACGCTGCCTTTTTGATCCTCTTACCCAACGATGCGTTGAAGACGACATCAATCTCGTCTTCGGGCTGCGTATGCCGTTTCCGCTTGGAAGATTTATGAGGAATGTGTGAATCCGCAGGCGTTGGGATAGGAGCAGGGGGTGCTTCCTGTGCCTTGTCCAGTGCCCGCTTCCGGTCCGCCTGCATGGTTTTCCATTCATCTGGACGCCGTTGAAGTAGGTAGAGGTTGAGATTCCGTGCGAAGAATTTGCCGTAGTAAGAGCCAGCAAGGAACTGTTCATGGACGAAGAGACTGCGGCCGATCTTCTCCTGCGGATGTCGAATCAGTCACACATTTTCTATGACATGTAATATGGAATATGGGGGCACCGACCTTGAGATAAGTGTCGGCGAAAGCCCAACACCGGTCACCAACACGACTTCCCAGCCGGTCATCCACGAGGACATGATAATGGCCGATGAATCCCATGACAAACTCACGCTTGCTTTTAGAGGCGACAGTGGGAGAGTCGAGAAGCACGTCATAGACACGCGAACCGCTAGCGTCGTGGGATATCTTGATTCGCTCCTCTATTGGCAAGCAGGCTATGCTGAGCACGATGTCAATCACCGAACGACGTATAATAGGAATGGAAACAAACTTCGCGACGACTATTTGGTTATGGGGATCGGAAAGTCGTAGAAGGGACTGTAGAAGTATGGAGCCCTGGACCTTGGGCTCCATCATGTCGCTTGGGGCCCCTTGCCGGCCATGCCTTTTAGAGGGAATATGCTGCGGAGTGGAAGCGGGTTGTGCGGCCAATGCTGCCTTGTACTCCTGCGACATGAAGGTCAGCAAATATGAGATTTGGCAAGGAAAACTTACCTGAAGTGGTAGTAGATGTAGGACGCAAGGCACCAGGAGCGCACGATCCTCTGGAGTCACTAGATCAAAAGCAGAATATACAGCCTGGTGAGGCAAAAATTAAAGTCAGGAATCTAGTCCTGTGTATCATCGGGGGTCCGCACATTACAGATTCCAGGCTCTGAAGCTTGAAGGGCAGCGCCTCGATCAATCACAGCGCGCAGCACGCCTGTCCTTGAGGTCCCTGTTGTGCATAACATGAGCTGTATTGCATCGAGAACACAGCATTAGAGTTTGACACACTTATCATCTTGCTCCAGGAGCCATCCAACTCTGCACAGACCTCGGAAAGCTGATCAACAGACGTTCTTTCCAAGGTTTTCGCGAGAACGAAATTGGCGACTGGGTGGATAGCCAGCCTGGCAAGTTTACCTCGGAAGTATGTTGTCCACAGAACAGTAAAGGCGTCGGCAGGCGAACGCGATACGATTGTCTCGAGGAGATGTGATGAGGTTGGATCGCGTAAAAGGGTGTTGAGGTAGTCGGAAGGTTCAACGGTAGGGTTGGGAGCATTGCCTGATACAAGAACCTTGTTAGTAAGGAAGAACGACAACCAGACAAAAAGCGGTACACACGGCATGCCGTAACAATCCCCACCATGACCCTGTCCATTAGGGAATCAGAGTCGCTAGCCAGACCCTGATCTGCCTCGACTTCCAATAACATCTAGAGAAACTCTCAATCAGTGTTCTCAGCATGACAGATAGATATCAACTAAACACACCTGCAAGCCAGGGCTAGCAACTTTGTCCGCTGCGAGAGCCCGCACTTCATTTTCACCCAACTCCGTTCTCAGGACATCGACAAATCGGCGAGCAAGCTGCCGGAACTCTGCAGGCATGGATATACCTAGCGCTTCGCTCCCCTTCCCCTTCCCTTTTCGTCGGAGAAAACAGATTTCATCGGGCCCTGCTTGGCCTTCCAGGCAGAACTTTTCTTGGAACGTAACGCTGACTGCGTGGAGCTATCAGCTGGCAGCAGGTTAGGTGAAAGGAGGGCCAGGAACGCCCGGACGACGTGAGAGGCAAATGGATCCATTATCAGCGAGGCGAATGTAGGGAGAATTTCCTGAGGAAAAAAAATGAGCGAAAAACACATAAAAAGAAGGGGATAATGGACTTCAGAAGCGTCAAGGATGAGCTGGGTCAGCGTCCTCAATTCCCCCTGCTCCGAAGACTCTGGTATCGTGGGGAAGATTCCTCGACTCTGGTTGGTGTATTGTATGTTCATGAGCCTGCATAAGAGAGATCGAAGGCAAGCGTACTTCTCTTGAGATGGTATCCCGCGCTACCGTAAACAGAGTCTGGCACACATGCGAAGCAAAACGATGTCGAACGAGGACATCGAAACTAGATGACTGGTCAAGACTCAATTCCCTACAGAGCGCAGGTGGTAACTCACGAACCAGTCAAACTATCCACGAAAACTCTTCGTACAAAGTCATCCATTGAGTACGCCATCCTTTCCAAGATGACCGAACAGTCTGGATCTGTTGCAAGCTGTTTCTCCTTGCCTCCCATTTCTGTCAAAGCCGCCATGAAAAAAAGACGGCGTTCTGAAGTATATTGAAGATACGTCAATAAACATCCGGGTCTATGCTCTGAGGGCTAAATACCTTCATTTGGGTCTGTGTCGCGGTCCTGGTCCAGCTCTGTACCATTGTGTTCTTGCCAGTTACGCATTTGCACATCGACCGTTCTGAAATATGCCTTCACATCTGCGTCCACGTAGCCAAAGGGTGCTTCTGGGTTGATCTCCGGGACGTCTTCCGGGGCAGAACGAATCCAGGAAGGTTCCCCAGCTGATGCAAGTGGTTCCCGCTCTGCCGCGGTGGGCAATACCCTTTGGTCATCGAGGAATCCGGCTTCCTCATCGGGTTTTTTCTTGTTCTTCTTTCCTCGCTTTCGATTTTCTCTAGGCATTATGGTTGATTGTGTGGGTAAGGCTCGACCGCTTGCGCCGCGATAGCTGCACTTGAGAAATTTGAAAACTCGGGTGACACGTGATACGGAAATAATGGTTCTAATTATAGTAACACCACAGCTTCAAACCCAATTCAAACCCTCAAGTTGTTCCTTATGATGTTCAACTTGCATTCAACGGTCTAAACTTGAAAAGCTCCCCTACTCCATCTCACGAACCTTCGAAGGACGATAATTTCAAGGTATGAAAGTCGTCTGTGAGCCTTCAAACAGCCTCTGATTTACGCACCACTGGCAGAAGCATCCAGACGTTCGGTTAACATGTATTGGCGGTCTACCGTCTGAGGCAAGCAGTACCAGCTCGATGTCGTGGATGGAGCCTCCAAGTGACCGTCATGACGATGCGTGAGAAAACCTCGTTGCAATACGGTACATATGAGAACTGACCGGTGTCGAAGGAGGGCCGATAACTGCTTCGGCAGGGAAAATCTACCCATTACGAGCGGTGTCCACGATCTCGTGCCAATGGCAGGCCCACCGATATATAAGCCGAGAACTGACATCGAGGCCAAATCCCTCTCCTCTTGCAGCTCCTTCACTTATACTGTCATGTTCTTGAACGTTTTTCTGTTACTGACGCTCTCAATCTCATCCTTGTCGAGCTTCTCCCAAGCTGTGACCCAAGGAACCTTCCATCGACGCGATTACTTCTACATAGGTCAAACGTACGCTGTCCAAGGGAATTCAAGCATTGCGTTCGGGCAGATATATGTTGAGCATCTCACTCCTGAGAAGATCACCCAACCATTTCCCTTGCTTATGATCCATGGACATGGTAACATTCTCCGTCCTAATATTGTGTCGTCAGGGGTGGCATTGACGTTATGTGGGCAGCTATGACTGGAACGAATTTCCTGAACACTCCAGATGGAAGGTTAGGTTGGGCAGATTATTTCCTGCGCGAAGGATATGAGGTGCATACGTTTCACCCAATGAATTCCAGGCTGTTGATCTAACGCATTACTAGTTGTATATAATTGATCAACCTTCAAGAGGGCGCTCTGCTTGGCAGAAACATGTTGATGGCGTTGAATCGACTTACGACACATTTACTATCGAATCTCACTTTACTGCAACCCAACTCCACAACCTGTGGCCGCAAGCATCGCTACACACCCAGTGGCCCGGCAATGGTAGCATTGGCGATCCTGTTTTCGACAATTTTTATGCTTCAACAATGCCAAGCCTCGACTCTGACGCGGAGACAGCCATGAAAATCAAAGCCGCTGGTTCAAAGCTTCTAGACAAGATAGGTGTACGTACTCCTCAATCCTTACGATCCGGTTTGCATCTTTAACTCGTTAAAATCGAACAGCCTGTCGTTCTCCTTGCGCATTCGCAGTCTGGGCAGCATGGCTGGGTCCTTGGTGACGCAAGGCCATCCCAGATCAAGGCGATCGTGGCTCTCGAACCAAGTGGTCCGCCATTTATCAATGCCGTTTTTACTCCCATCATCGCGGCTCGACAATTTGGACTTACCGATATCCCAGTAACGTACTCTCCTCCCGTCACTTCTCCCAAGGATATCGCGCTTGTCACTGTGTCATCAACTCCCAGCTTCACTTGTTTCCAGCAGGCATCCCCGCCAAGGAAGCTGGTCAATCTCGCTCACATACCAGTTCTGATCGTCACTTCAGAATCGAGTTATCACTCTATTTATGATGGGTGTAGCGCCCAGTATCTGAAGCAGGCGGGAGTTGCAGTGGAGCACGTCGACCTCGGAGATGTTGGGATACATGGTAATGGCCATATGATGTTCATGGAGAAGAATGGGTTGCAAATAGCAGACCAAGTCGTGCAGAAATGGATTACTCACACTCTCCAGTCTTAGGCCGTATACAGCAGTACTTTTCTATCCTGCGAAGCTGACAGATTATCTGGCCCTTCAAAGCATTGAAGTCGTCGTTTCTCATTTATAGAACTGTTGCGACGTATTGATTACAAGTGGTAATACATATTGAGTTCTAGCGTGAGGTATCGATGGGTATAGTGTCCGTGCAGTGCGAGTACAGATAATAAACCACAAGGAAGAAATCCAGTCTACAACATTCGGCGTCTAGTCGTTGTAGCGCGTCGATGCGTCGAGCGGATGCCCAAAGCACGTTTAACTTTGGTCATGAAAGGTACGTGAGCCTCTCGTCCACGACCCTATCATACAGGTCAGCGTTGCCGTGGTGGAGGCTCGAGGACGGAACTTGCCATGACTTTCAGTTCATGTTTCGCATGCTTGCGACCAGATCTAGTGGTGTTAGGGTTGGATAGCGCTGCTTCTACAATAGAAATACACCATAAATAATATGTCAACAAAAGAGGGATAAACTGGCTTACTGAAACCACCAGCAACGCGGTCTTTGTCTTTGCGGTGGAAGAGACCTCGACGCGTCGTGTGACGAGTGGTATTGACGGTGCGGGGGTTACGACTGGCGGCCAAAAAGAGGCATTATAGTTGGTTGGATGGGTTGAGTGGATGAGTTTGTTATGTGGGTGGTAAGTAGGTTGCTGGAATATATTGCGCCATTCATCGGGTTTATATGCTTTCAGACAACTACATCCCGTGGCGCAGCGTCATCCGCGCAGTATTTTTTCGTCATCATCGTTGGCGCAAAGTGGTGAATGCTATGTGATAGTGGCCACTGTAGTGGGGTATGACGCGAACGTTGTGGGGCCAAGCCAATTGGGGATATTACACCGCGACGCGTCCTGGCGTGACTGATAGTGACAACCATGTGATCAGATATACAAGGTTTGTGGCGCGAGATAATGATCGAGGCTGCAGGGCATCCACATATGAGTTTCGACAATATCCAGATAATGATATACACTGGCTCAAGATACCTATCGTTTTAGGCGAGCCTTGCTCCTCCCGCTGTTCCCCAATTTCCTTCTGGCCATATTTTTAACTTGGCGTTCTCTCTACGGGAGGCTTTACACCATCCTAGCTTTGACGTCGTCCTCACATACGATGTAGGTCTCTCAGTAGGCGGAATTCCCGGATAGTGATGGGCAACGCTTCTGTCGATGGTCCATTACTTTCATATTCGTCGAGGGAATTCGCCATTTCACAACAAGACATCTGTGGCTTCGCCTTAGTTTGGGTTTCCGGGAGACTGAAATCGTATTTCGGCGGCCGACGCGCTTGCGGAGCCAAACTCCCAATCTCGAAGAGCACCAGAGCGCATTGAGGGACAGCGTTTATCGCGCCATTAACACCGAGCTCCTCGATGAGAATCCTGGCTAGTATGCCACGGCTGTGGAGATCAGGGCTGTCGACTACGAAGCTATTTCCGCAACCTACGAGCTTGCTGCCTCTTGGATGATACGACCTGGAACCTTAGTGCCTGGCAGAAGATCGAAGGCCAATAAACGGTGTGGGAGGTCCGTAGAGTTAACGACAAGAACGCCATGCAAAGTATTTGGGCTGCCCTACAAGTACGTTTGGAACATTAATCGCCGATGCAAATGTGCTGATGCTCTAGGACTGCAGAAGAAGCTGATAGCACTCAATAAAGTGCACGTCCTCGCACAATGGCAGGCCAAATTAGCTGCTAGCAAGCACTCAACCGCAATTCACGTCATCTGCGAACGAAGAGATTCAGGAACGAGAGGCTTGACTTGGAGGTCCTCTGGAGAGAAGCAGAAGTGGACGCACGATCATCAAAATGACAACGGTGGTATCTATTGGGCACATACCCAATACTTGGTTATCTGACTGTGCCCATTGTATATGGTCATGGGTGAATTTGCCAGAGTTTTCGACATGGGATGACCAAAAGCGGATTATATCCATGCGTACCATCGTCCTTCATACAGTACGTGGAGTCATAGGTGGCACTATCGCTGCGGAACCATGTGGTTGAGGAGCGCAGTGGGTCTACCTCGAGGAAGGAGTCATGAGGCGTCGAGTCGTTCGAGAAGCTTCTTTCTAGCCCTATTCATCATGTTTGAGGAGGGAGCCTTGAATATACAGTAAGAACAGCCCAGCGGCTCACAAGCCCGCACTCCAAACAGCAACCATTCAATAGGTGATGCCAGAGTGGCAGGTTGCGGAGCGGGTTCTGGCACGGGTTTTGATGTCGTCCTTGAAGGAAATTTGGTGCCGGAACTATAGGAAGAACATGAAAACCCAGAACCTATGATCCGTGAGCCTACTCTCGAGCGGTCGTTGGCATGCATTTGCAGCGAGAGAGCTAGAACACGCGCAAGGACGAGTCGATTATCATGCTAGGCTACTCCGCCCCAAGTATGTTGACCATTCCCACCGTCTAAGGGGTATATGGGCGATGTGCTGCCAGGCGAAGGAGGACAGATGTCGGGCTGCATTGGAGCGAGAGATTGCAGCCTAGGGAGCAGGCCGTGGAACAGCATAGACTCGAAGTGAACTAAGGTTTTGTTATTATGTGAGAGATAATGTCGAGTAGATGTCAGCTTCTCAGAGGACTTTCATTTCCTCCAACTTCCTCTGGGAGCGTTCACTCACTGGGAAAAGCTGGCGCCTGGCCAATTTGGAGTCGATATACATTGTAATGTGTTCCACAGGTGAGAAACTTGTCTGGTCATGCATCTATATGGAAGATAAGATGCTTTGCTTGCCAGTCATGAGTCGGTATTACCTGCAACCTCAAACGAAAAGAACGAGTTGAAGACGGCGTTTGGAGGTTTGAGAATGACAGATTAGATTAGATAAGGCCTTCGCAAAACTTATGATCTGCCGAATTACTGTAAGCGATGAGAGGTGTCGGCGCCTTAAACCTCGACCACGATCACGCTACTTACACGCAGGCTTTATCCAAGACGGAGGTAATGCAGCCTTACCATATTCATATTGTTGACCTGAATGAGGATGGATAGATTCGGAAGGCAGAAGCAAAGAACACGGATTTCTAAGAATGGTTGAAATTACCATTCGAAAGCGACCAAGAACGGAGGCCGTGGTTACGCAGCGCAAGTTTTTCAAAAAGACTGCCCGAGGAAAAGTCATCAAAGGTACGAAATCTGCTACACTGATGAGTCAATATCTTAACGTGAATATAGTTCTCCGTGAGAGGTACTTGCGAGATGATGTTGGATGCGGAATCTCAGGTTGCAATGTGTGCCCGGGTTCCGAAGAAATTCTATCTACGGCAGGGGACAAGAGCCATCGCCTATTTCCAGACGGACATTTTATACTCCCAGACACGAATGTGTTTCTATCCCAGGTATGTGTCGCACAGTATTCATTTGTATACGACCTGACGTGCGAATGCAGATGGACCTTGTGGAATCAAACCTTTTCACACCGCCAATTATCCTGCTGCAAACAGTCATAGAAGAAGTGCGACACCGTTCGCTTCCGTTATACAACCGGCTCAATGCTTTGATCAAAATGGACGAGAAGCGGATTTGGGTTTTCTATAACGAATATCGCTCGTATGTCATTTGATCCGTGTGAGGGATGTTATACTTATTGTACCAGGGAAACCGCCATTGTACGTGAGGAGGGAGAAACGCCGAATGACCGCAATGACCGAGGTATGT
This sequence comes from Lyophyllum atratum, assembly GCA_014905825.1. Lineage (NCBI taxonomy): Eukaryota > Fungi > Basidiomycota > Agaricomycetes > Agaricales > Lyophyllaceae > Lyophyllum > Lyophyllum atratum. The sequence continues at coordinate 777,983 of JACGCN010000002.1, read as the reverse complement.
CGAGTTCCTGTCTACGCAAATACGACGCATACTAACATGTGGCACAGGCATACGGAAAGCGACGGCATGGTACAATGACCACATTCGCGTGACGCGGCCACCGATACGCGGCCAAGCGCCTCAAAAGCTACCCACCGTTGTTCTTCTGACCGAGGATGCGGAAAATCGGCAGAAAGCAGAAAAGGCGGGTATCTCAAGTATATCTGGTGAGTATTCTAGAGGGTCGATTCAAGAAAGGTTCTTAGGACAACTTAGTGCGCAAGTATGTCGAGGAAATGAAAGAGCCGACGCAGCTCCTTGACCTACTTGCAGCTGAGGGTACGAACAACATCGAGCCGACTGCCGCCACGACCGGTCGGCAAGCGCTCTATCCAGATGTGAGTCGTCCGGCCGAGCTATGGTCAGAAGCTGATCATCCGCACAGTACCTTTCCACCGCGACCTGCGTTGCAGGCGTAAAAGCCGGCGAGCTGCACCAAGGGCACTTTAATGCGAACGTTTATAACTATCTGGAGGTATACTTATTCTAGAGTTTCGTGACCTCGCGCTGACAGCATGAGTCAGGGAAGTGTCTCAATACCAGCTTTCACGAAGCCAGTGCTCCTAGTTGGCCGCGAAAACATGAACCGGGCTGTCAACGGCGACGTGGTAGTCGTTGAAGTGTTCGATGAGAAAGAGTGGAAGGCGCCCGCTGATGAAGTCGTAGATGCAGACTGTGAGTGCCTTTCGTTTGGTAACGGATTTCGAGGTTTTTAATACCCGTCTACAGCGACGCTGAAGAATGATGACGTTGAATTCTCTGGTGATGAGGGTGATGAAGAGGAGGTGGACCAGGTCACTCAGCGCGAGAAGCAAGTTCTGTTATCAGAAGATGTTAAACGTACGTCCGAAAAGCAACCGACAGGACGGATAGTAGGCGTCATCAAGCGTAATTGGCGGGCGTAAGTGGCTATCCCTTAGATCATTCCGCCATCCCTTAAGATACTTCCGTTCTCCAGCTATGTTTGTCACATTGATAGCACATCGCTGACGACATCGAACGCAACCTCCCTTTCGCAACAAACGGTGTTCGCCACCCCGGTCTCACGTCTTCTCCCGCGCATCCGCCTTCGCACCCGACAAGCACCAAGTCTCATCGGCCAGAAGATCCTGGTGACCATCGACCGGTGGGATGTGACCTCGCGGTACCCAGAAGGTCACTTCGTCCGCGCCCTCGGAAAAGCCGAGAGCAAGGAGGCGGAGCAGGAGAGCTTGTTGCTGGAGTTTGAGGTCCCCTATCGTCCGTTTGGGAAGGCAATCCTTGACTGCTTGCCTTCAGAGGGCGAGCAATGGGTGGTGCCTCCAAAGAGTGATGTGGTTCCGGAGTGGAGGGATCGCGTGGATTTCAGGGATCTGATCGTTTGTAGCATCGACCCCCCCAGTGAGTGAACTTCTGCCCTATCTGTGATTATTGGCTGATTTATACATGTCTCATAGATTGTCAAGACATTGACGATGCCCTGCATGCACGATATCTACCTAATGGTAATATTGAAGCAGGCGTCCGTGAGTCCTATCCTTTTGATGAACCGTCTTTTGTCGTCAACGGGACTACCCAGATATCGCGGATGTATCGCACTTCGTACTCCCGGATAACCCGATGGATAGCGAGGCGGCTTCAAGAGGCACAACCGTCTACCTAGTCGATAAGCGTATTGACATGCTTCCGAGTCTTCTCGGCACAAACTTATGCTCCCTGCGACCGTATGTTGAACGGCTAGCCTTTTCGACCATCTGGGTACTCGTTCTTTTTCGAGCTTTTGACTCCTTCACTAACCACAATTACAGGAAATGACTCCTGAGGCTGAGATCGTTAACGTCCGCTTCGTCAAGTCAGTCATCGCGTCAAAAGCTGCATTCACCTACGAAGAAGCCCAAATCCGGAAGGACGATCCGTAAGTTTTAAAGCCCTAGCTCTCACATGCCCAGCTTACCATCCACTCCTTTTACGTAGGAACCTGCAAGACGAGCTCACAACCGGGATCAGGCTGCTTAATACATTGGCGCAGAAGCTCAAGGCAGGACGTATGGCTGCTGGTGCCCTCAATCTCGCGTCGCCGGAAGTCAAGATCCACCTCGACAGCTCCGAGTCGGCTGAGCCCATTGATGTCGAGCAAAAAGAGCTGAGGGAGACGAATAGTCCTTGTTGAGGAGTTCATGTTGTTGGCGAACATCAGTGTGGCGAGGAAGATCCAAGAAACGTTCCCTCAAACTGCGGTCTTAAGGTACGTAACTCTTTCTTTTTCTCAAACGAAGATTCTTTGGGCTCATTATGTCGCGCATACGTAGACGTCATCTGCCACCGCCTCGGACAAACTTTGAGAAGCTGCAAGATATCTTGATGAAGCGCAGAGGGCTGGTGCTCGACGTGTCAAGCTCTGGAGCCCTAGCGGCCTCGTTGGACAAGTGCATCGTACGTGCTCCTCTGTCATCACTGGGAGTTATGTTGACACGGTCCTACCAACTCTAGGATCCTAATGAGCCGGCATTCAACACGCTTGTCCGCATCATGGCGACGCGGTGCATGTTGTCCGCCGAATACTTCTGCTCGGGCAGTGTCGGACGAGACACGTTCGGTCATTATGGCCTCGCGAGCCCAATATACACAGCACTTCACAAGCCCGATCAGACGTTACGCGGGCAAGTACCCTCCAATATAGGCTCCCGTGGTGTGACCAATACTTACGCTACTGCTAGTGCGTAGATGTTCTCGCCCATCGGCAGCTGTCGGCTGCCATCGGGTACACGTCGCTGCATGCGACGCTGCATTCAAAATCCCATGTTGAGCGAGTTCTGGATGTGGTGAATCGCCGGCATCGGATGGCCCAGATGGCGGGGCGTGCGAGTGTCGAGTTCTACGTTGGGCTAGGCGCTGAAGAGTCGCAACGAGAGGGAAAAGGGACAGGTCAGGGAGGAGGCGTTCGTCATCCGGACTTTCAGGAACGGCCTAGGAGTGTTCGTCTCGAAGTCAGTGCATTTTAAGCTTTTCTCAGGTGGAATCTGGTGGCTAATGTGTTGCCAGGCTCGGGATCGAGGGCATCGTCATGTTCAAGCGCGAGGTCCGGTTCGATGCTGATAACTATACGGTAACGGTCCCCACAACCACGGCTAATGCTGATGAGGTCACGATTGCCGTCTTCGACAAGGTCGTGGTGAATATTGAGGTCGAGAAGGATAGGAACACTCAACGAGGACGCGTAAAAATGACTTTGGTACATCCTGTTGACTCTTCGTCCATGTAATCTTGTGTGTGGAATTTCAGACTGGCTCTTCTGGCGCTTGAAATTACAGCGCGCATGAGCAGATCGTATTGCCCAATCGGCGTTGATACCATACTGAATTGAATGCAAGGTCTTTCGCATAACCCGGCATATCAAAGCGAAGCTCTAGTACTTATATGGCACCAAGACGACGTCCTATAACAGCAAAGAGTTCAACAACTATGGGTGCGTGTACCTTCACAATGGCTATGTGAAAGACCAGGGTACATGACTTGCCAGGCAATGGACGAGAGTATATGTCATGTTCTTCAAGGGCTCAGTTCCCTCCAAACAACTTTTCCTCCGGGAGAAGCGTTCACTCACTCACACCTGCTTTGAGAGTCGCAACCCGATAGAATTAGCAATGTGTTCCATATGTGACATCCAGCCGGTTATAGATCTATGTAGATAGTGAGGTGCTTTACTTTTGAGGCGGTATGACCTGGTCAAGATTGGGAGGTAGACAAACGTCTTGCTCGTCAGCGGGCGTGCTGGCGCCACTGGTGGCAGCACTTCCATTACTACTCTCCTTTCCGTCCGTTCCCGCAGGCTTCCTCGCAGCTGGTGCAATCCCAGCATCGGCCTGAAGCTGCTTGAGGTATCTAGTTCCTCCGAGATAGAAGAATGCCAAACCGCCGAAGATGATGATGTGGCCATACCAGCCCAGACGGGACCATGCCATGATGGAGTTCTCCGCGGAGAGGAGCATGAACGGGGATGCGGCGAAGTTCAGGACGAGCGTCGAGAGGAGTGTTCCGGCAATGTCGTAGACTTCTTTCGTGTCTGACTGGGGCTGGCCAGGGGGTGACAGAAGAAGAGGACGGATGTTGTTCCTTGCGAGGCGCGCTACGGTGGTGATGAATCCACCCATAAGGAAAGTCAAATAGTAGCCGCTGGCGATACCATGCTATGGTGAAAGTGTCAATGCCAAATAAACAGTCATGAAGTGAATACATACCCAGAATGCGCTGGTGAAGAACGTGATCATGCTGCTCCTGAAACCTGGCTTCTTGCCCTTGGGTGTGACGCGTTTGTAAACGCATTCTCGAAGCCAAACGTTGGTCTTGATGTTCCACGAGTCGAGGAGGACCTTGAAGTTGGATGGAATCTCGATCTCCAAGACTTTGACGTTGGCCGCGCCGTCCCACATTGATTTGCCGGAAGGACTGAACCCAGTGAAGCCGAGGCCCGTAACGATACTAGCACCCTACAAAGAAAGCATGTTAGGACCAAAGATTCGATAACATCAGGGTCAGAAGCGCACCTCTGTAAGAATCCAGATGGCATAGTACTTTGACCTTTCCAAAAAGCCATATATCTGGAACAAGAAGATCCTATAAACCTCATGGTTAGTGAGGATGTGGCGAATCAAGGAAAGGAAAACTTGCCGAACAAATAGACTGTGCTCCATAAACCAAGGTGTGAGGGCAGTCGAAAAGTTGTGCTGACCACCGAATACAACAAAGATTCCGAGAGTAGACCAGGCCCATGAACATCCTCCAGTAAGCGGCGCGCTTTCCTGCCTGGGGGAGCTTGCGGCCAGTTTTGGCCTTAGCCTTAACCTTCTCGTCCTCGAAGATGGTCTCGCTGATCAAGCTGCGGTATTCTTGGAAATCCAGGTAAGGGCCGACGAGGATTCCGGGGAAGTAGAACCTAATTTTGGATTGAGGAGATGGCACAAGGTCGAACTATAAGAGACGTACGCGTAGCCAAGGAACTCAAGTAGGGAAGGATAGTCGGTGATGCGCTTCACTGTCTGCCATTTGTCCAAGTCCTAGGTGAAAGGTAACCGTCTTTTGATATGCTTAAAAGTTATGACCAAGACGCACTGCCGCTGGCCTTCGGCCATCCCAAACGTTCCAAGCAAATGTGGTGAGCTTCATAGTCAACACCATCTGGGGGCCAGTAATCTCCATAGTCTCGTAACTCAGCCCATAAAGCGCGCGGATGACGTGGCTATTGAGGCATGTAAGAAAGGTGTGAGGATGCGAGAAGCAGAATTACTCACTTGATAGTTAAATGCCCCATGACGAAGCTGCGATGGAGAGTTGTCAACATTATACGAGCACAGTTGGTCTTACGCGACTCACATGAAGACAATCCAAGGCATGCGGGAACTCGTGTCATATCGGGCAATAAAGTATGTTCCGAGGATGCTGGCGAGAAGCTGGAAGAAACCCGAGTAGAGCTTCAACACGGGGAAGAAGAAGAAGATGGCGACAACGATGTTGAAGAGGTGCCTCAAGCCGGGCTTTGAGGACGGAATGCGGACAAAGACACTCCCCAGCGGGTATGCAATTAGTAGACATGAAATAAGCTATTCCAAGGAGTATTTGTTAGGCATCGCCGTCGTTGAGGTGAACGAACGTGTTACCTTGATTTGGTCGACACTGGCACCGACCAGGTCAGCCAGCGGCACGAATAGCGCGTCCATAGAGCCCAAGCAGACCGGGCTAGCAGGGAGTTAGGTATTGGAGGAAGAATAAAAGAAAGGGTGGACGTACTCTTCAAAGGAACCAAGATGACAGCAAGAACGAAAAAAGGTTTATTTGGGGAGGCATCAACTCCCCAATTACCAATTAGGTAACATCAAAATCTCACAGATTCGGGACCCTTCTGTACAATGGGGAGCAAAGGGACTTTCTTGATGAGGAGGGACTTTCTATCTTCAATTAAATAATGTATGTACAAGACCTAATTACACCTTCTTGCCTGTCTCTTTCTTCCATTCTTCCACCACCTCCCCCACTTTTGCTATGATGTCCTCTTTAGGGACAGCCTGACCGAATGCTTCGACAAACTTCCCATGTGGGTCCAAAAGGTATACAAAAATTGAGTGGTCCACCAGATAGTCACCCGCAGGGTCCGCATTGGGAGGCGTCGAGAAGTAAACGCGATACGCTTTGCACACTGCCTTCGTCGCGTCGTACGTACCGACAAGACCGACGAACGACGGGTGGAAGTCTTTCAGATATGTGCCGACGCGCGAAGGCGTGTCCCGTGCTGGGTCAACTGAAATAAACACGGGCTGGAATATTTTACCGTGTTCCTCCTCTGTCCAGATGTGAGGAGAGCCCCCATGCGAAAGTACCCATAGGCGACGTACCGATGACGTTCAAAACCGCGGTCATCTTGTCGAGCTCTTCTGGACAGATATCGGGGCAATTCGTGAAGCCAAAGTAAACGAGGGGCCATTTGCCCTGGAGATCTTGTTCCGTGAAAGGCTGGCCCTCTGGCGTTGTAAGGTTGAATGGGCCACCAATCTGCGGCCGGCCATACTGTTTGCTTGCACGTTCCTGCTCTAGTAGATTGACCAATGTAAGTTACGAGTCATTGCACAAGGTTGTACGAAACCGCACCGCGTTGTTCCAGCAGTCTGACTTTCTCATATCGGAAGTAATAGAACAGTCCAATGCCGGCTATAATGAAGAGGGCTGCGGACTTCGGTGTGAATACCTAGAATGATCATTCTTCTTAGCCCAAATTTGCACGTCAATGCCTACAGGATATATGCTCACCCCGACGGTGTTCCGATCTGGGTAACTCGAGGCATGCCGTTTCTCTATCGCGTGTCGCTGTGCCGTACGGCAAGGTATGCTTGATGGTCGAGGTCGAGATGCAAATCTATGTAAACCTCGCGAGGACGACGCGTAGGTCTGCCATGGACGACACTGAAGAGCACGCGAGAACATGAACGCAACTTTTCTTGATTGATGTCACACCATGTTCCACGTTTAGTCACGTTCCTTCCAAGTCACCTTGAGACCAAACTTAGGATCTCGACATATCGGGGACTCCAGGCAAACACATTTATTGGGAGGCAAAGGCAAGCAAGACAGACTTCCATATGTAAGGTACCGCACAATAGGTAATAATTTTGACACGATGTGTACAAGGGAATCATTCACAAAGATTGAGCAAGTCACTTCAAGCTTGGCCCTGGGGATAAGTAACCGGCTGCTGTTGAGGCTGACCTGCCCAACCAGGCGCAGGAGAACCTTGCGGGGGGTACGCAACTCCAGTGTCCTGCGCAGGCATATACTGGGTCTGCATGGGTTGCTGCGCCTGGGCAACGGGAGGCGCGTTGAAATCAGTCTCCTTGACGGATTGGTACCAAACTCTGTTGTAGCCGCGGTTGGCGGTCATGACGCTGAAGGTAAGGAGGGCCGCAAGGTAAGCAAACACTGCAGTAAAAGGTGAGCTCGAACCCTCGACATCGGCACAAGTGACTCACGGGCTAGCCATGCCAAGTGCGCGAAGGCTTGGATGGCACCGATTTCATGGCAAAGGGTGTTGATAGTGGCTATTGAAAGACCAATTCGTCAAATTTGAAGAATTAAGTAGGTATTAGGTTACCCACAGTTCCTGGAGTTGCATCTGCCGAGTGAACCCAACGAGGATGCGGATGCAGCGGTTGCCAACCATAGAACCCAAAGCAAACCTTTTTGACCGTCAGCGGAAGTTCAGGTAATAAGACAGAAAGAACCATAACACTTACCCAGCCAAGCAATTTCCACGAGAATCATAGATGTAAACGCGCCCTTACGCATATTATCTACAACAAGCCTGCGAAGTGTTTCAGCATCGCGGTGTATAAGGAGGAGGACCATACATACATCGCGGGCAATGAGACCAACGAAAGGGCAGCCGCTGCAACACCTAGCGCGGTGAAGTTGAAGTAGAGGCCGAAAAGTGTTGTTGTCGTGTTGAGAGCATGAGCAGACAACGCCAGTACTATGATTGAGAAGAAAATGACAAGGCCTACAGTGTGATGGCGGGCTCAGCCAACATAGGAAGCACAAACTTTTCAAGAATACATACCGAAAGCGGCCTTGCGCAATGTTGGCATTAGAAGGGCAGACATTACAACAGCGACAGTGAGCGGTAGACTGGGGGCAAGTCAAGGGAATAGGGCAAGTGCCAACTGTCGAATAATTCTCTTTTTATTGTATGTACCGTTGATTTCCGATTGAGGACGGCCCCTGCATCCTTTTCGAGTCAAGTTCGCCATTAAAGGACGTTAGTCAGGAACGTAGGTTTTACATTTGGCTGTTCCTGATACCAGTGGCGCGTCCCCTGTCAGATTCATCAGGAAGGAGCCGTGAATTCTGCACAGCCCTAGTGTCCAGATGACTCTGTGATAGATATGTCATTAGGCGTCAAGCAAGGTTACGACGCCTCGGGCAGGCGCAGATAGCTTCGAGTTTGACGATGACCATGGGAGTTTGGATGTTTGAAATGGGTATTAGTTTTGCAGCGACCATGACGGAAGAATAGGGATGAGCCGAGGGTGAGGCGATGATCAATGTTTGTTGCCAAGACACGTAATCAAGCCACAACAAGACCCTTGCCAAATTGGGATGGTCGACGGTCAAAACAAAGCCTCGGCGGATCTGGCTCAAGGTTTTCGTCCAGTACGTTCAGATTTGTCCTTGAAGTTACAATCCCATATGCCCTTCCACCGAGATCGTACATACGACATTGGTAGTGATAACAAAAAAATAAATCTAATGATGAAGTCTAGATGTGAGGTGATTGTGACTGTCTGAGAACTGTGAAGGAGGCTGCCGCATACGGCTGCCAGGTGCAGGGAAACATGACAGATCGACAAAAGCGCTCTTGATAAGCTTTCCGCTATGTACGGATGTTAGCGCAGACGAGCAACACGGGATCGCGACCTTGTGAAAGGTCCTCCTGCCTTGTTTCTTGCTCCAGTGACCCTGCCCCTGAGCGAAGCTCCAGATCGATGACTGCTTAGAGTTCCTTTGACCTGAGCATGAAGTGCCTGCCTATAGCTCGTGTATAAAACTCGAGGACCTGCAGAGGCAGTGTTACGAGTCAGCGCAGAGGTCCGAGGCTCAACTCGGTACATGACGGCGGACTGATAGTAATCAACAACGGTCACTATCGAATTTGGCATTTGGCATGGCCATTGTCTAGATTAGCGCCTAAAACGCCTTTGAGCGCTCGATGATAGGGATTCAAGGGCTGCCAGTTTTAGTTGAAGCAGATGAAACGCACGCGCACTGACAGCAAGGTAAAGCAATGAATAATGTCAAGATGACAAGCACGTTTAGGACAAAAATAACCTCCAAGAGCCCATAAAAGAATAACGAGGTCGTAATCATGCAAATGTGCGGGCATGTACTTCATTGCGTCGCCGCCTTCCGTCCCTGAACCCTCTAACTAATGGGCCGGAGGGACGTATCTGCCAACTGCGGGGCGAACGGATCCAAGCCCACGACACCATCCTTCACGTCAGGAGTGTCGCTGCCGATGAGCGAGCGGAAGTCGAACCAGTTAATCGACGGGTCAACTATGTGCGCCTCGCCGGTTTGGACTGAGAACTCGAGGTGCGGGCGCCGCGCGGCCAAGCTGTGAGTAACCACGTGGCATACCATAACGAAGATGATGACGAAGATGATGATCGAGGTGCGCGCTCTGAATTGAGACGTGGGGCTCTTGGTCGACGCGTATGACGAAATCCGCTCAAGGAGGGTCGGTTTGGGCGGCGGGGCCAAGAACGCGATCGAAAAGTCGTGGGTTGACGATGGAGATGACGGCGTCACGATGATTGCGGGTAGTGGCGACTTCTCCGTGGCGAGAGGCAGGGAAAGGTCTATATGTGATTTGTTATTCGGGTTAGACATATACGTAAGATGATGGCGGGAGAGACGGACCAAGCGGAGCAGGGATCAAGGTATAATCCAGACGGTGCGGTAACCGGTGAAGACGTGGACCTTTGAGGTGAATAGTGCTTGAGATAGGAGGCACGGGGAAGCACATTGTGAGCATAACGTACCAGTGCGAGGCATAATATAATTGACAGATAATGCGCAACGAAGAGAAAGCAAGCACAGTATCAGAGGGAATCTTCAAGGAAGAAGATTAGGGGTGAGGTCGTGTGGTTGGTGGGTAACCAAGCGAGTGTGGGGGTAAAGAATGCGGGCCAAGTCTTGAGGCCAAGGTATTAGACGATGATGCTGTTGAGGCGACGGCGAAGACGAAAACAAAGACGACGAGAAGAAAGACGGAGAAGTTGAGTGGCGGTGGGTGGCGGGAAACCGTTTCGGTTATCCCTGGCAACAAGCATTATGTAATGCTTTCTGACAAAGCCCGTCGGCCTTGTTCACTGACCCTGCTCATCGTTCTCGTCTTCCAGGCCAGGCTGGATTGTGCATTGCGCTGTGAAGCAGTGGTGCAGGCCTCAGACACACATACCTGACGTGGACAGGTCAAATTCACGCTCTGAGCTAAATCTGCACAAGGTGCTCTAGGCAAGCACATGCAAATAAAGTGATCTAAGAGTCCCGAGTCGCCTCGCCAGATTGTCGAAATGGCGACCCCTGTGCTTCTGGAATCCCCGCAATCCAAACTCTGCCAAAGCCCAGTGAAATGTGCCCAACTCCCTTCCCAAGCCTATGTCCTTTCTATAGCCTCCCTTCCTGGCCATTATGCAGCTTCGGAATCTGCCCCGACCAACGCAATCCGTATCTTCGACAAATCGACTATGCAGGGCGTCGGAAGTCTACCAGGGCATGATATCGCGACCACGTCTTTAAAAGCCGTGGATAAGCTGCTGGGATCGCTGGCCGAACACTCATGTCATCAGGAAAGGATGGAAGTGTCAAGATCTGGGATCCGCGGACCAATTCCCATAGCATAAAAAGTGTGTTCCGAAATATAAATGAGGCCCGCCAAAAGTTTGACTGCTCAAGGCTTCTGCAGTGACTAACCTAGGTGCATCACGATCACTACTGTGTTGCGATCTTTCGTGGGATGGATTGACCGTCGCCGCCGGGACGGATATGCAAGGAGACGACGCACTCATTCTCTACTGGTACGTGTTGACATATCCAGAAGCGCGTACTGCACCAATCTCATGAATCCAAAGGGATCCAAGGCAGCCCGCAGCACCTCTCCGATCCCATGGATCGACCCACTCCGATGATATAACCACCGTATCTTTCGCGCAAGCGGATTCCGGGATGCCGTGCAACGTTCTCCTATCCGCATCCTCAGACGGTCTCGTTAGCACATCCAATGCCGATGAGGCCGACGAGGATGAAGCAGTGCTTCACGTTGGCAATTGGGGCACCAGTGTTTCGCAAGCTGGGTGGAACAACGCGCCTTCGGGTCCTAAAGTATGGGCTGCAAGTGATATGGAGACATTCAGCACTTGGTCGCACGAGGTATGCGTTTTTTCCCGCAAACGCTTAGAGATAAGTCCTTACACGCCCTCCGCTTAGCTTGATTTGTACCAAAACGTGGACATTCGCAGTCCAGTGCTGCACGGAAAGCGAACCTGGGTGACGGATTACCTTATAACGTGTGCGAGCAATCCAGTTATTCCGGGAACCTTAGGCGTGTTTGTCGGGTCGAACGAGTAAGCGCGGTAGTCTATGCCATTCAGCATATTCACTGACGGTCTGTAACAGAGGCGACGTCGCTTTATTATCTAACGCCAATTTATCCGTCCCCGACGCACCTTGGTATCTGCATAACATCTGGTCAACCGGCCACACTGGCGTTGTTCGATCGTTACTTTGGGATTCCGAAGTAGGTTTAGGTCTTTCCGCCGCGGACAAGCGTTTGACAAGTTTTTCTTAGAACAATGTGCTCGTGACAGGAGGTGAAGATGCGAAAATCAACGTTTGGCCGGGTATCTCGCCAGACCAACTGGACGACGATTCCATGGACGTAGACGCCAACCCTCGAAAACGAAATCTCGATCGACATGATGAGCAGGTTAGCCTTCAATCTAGTGATAAGCACTAGGCTACCGCTCATAAATCATTTCAGGAGGGAAGCGGGCGAGACGATAAAAGTTTCTGGGAAATTAGTTGTGATCAATCACAGTACCCCTGGAGCATGACCCCTCAAAGGGGCAACAGTTATTTGCCAATACAAAAGTCTTTAAAGACAGCGTCTAAGATATCTTCGACGTCTATTACCCCAGATACTTTCCCGAGCGCCTGCGCTGCGTACCTCAGTTCCTCCGCACCCAATACGACGTCTGCTGAGGCTGACGAGTGCATTCAGGAGATGTGAAGTGGTAAACAAGCGCGGACGTACATGTATCGAGGAAAGCCTGCAGGAAACGGCACGCAGACTCAAGGTGGACGCGATGCCGCTCACGCGTTATCAACGGTGTTTCCGCAGATAGCTTCATCCTCGTGTAGGTTGAAGCTGAAGATGCGGGACTAAGATGATGCGACTGAGATACAAAGAAGACTGCACGTACCGATCCTGCAGCGCTTTTGCAAATCCAGACATAAAGCTTGGTAGTCCCTTCACCAGTGCCCAGACTTGCAGCCCATGCGGTGTGGTGACTATTGCTCGACAAAGCTAGTGCCTGACTAGGAGCGTTGGGCGACGACAAGTCGGATTTGTTGTACAGGAATAATGTGTCTGGCGTGATCAAACTCCTCTAGAGACGACGGGATCATGAGCTTGGGTCCCGTGTGAGGTCTGGACAAGAACTTCAGGGAGCGACAGCACGCATAGCGAGATATCCGCGGCCCTGGACACTATTGCGAGGTCAATTGATCGAAGAAAGCATCGGATATGAGGATACTGACGCATTTTTCGCCCGCTCAATACCGATACTTTCGACAAGGTCATCGGTGACGCGGAGACCGGCGGTGTCAGCAACGATGATTGGAAGACCACCAATGTCAAGGGATAGCTCCAGATATCTCGTGTCGTTCCAGGGACAGGATGTTACGATAGCAGCTTCTCTTTGGGCTATTGGAGTTGAGGTTATCACCTGAAGGTTAAAGCGATATAACGACATGCCTAAGAAAGTTCAACAAGCTGCTTTTGCCAGCATTTGGAGGACCGAATATGGCGAGGCGAACACCGGAGCGGATAATTTCGCCACGGCGACTGTCCTTCAAGTGCTTCTGGATGGCTGCGAGGAGATCTTGGGCTCGCGATCTGGCTGAAAATACCAAGGTTAAGATTTATCTCCACCTTGTAGCGACATTCTCACCTTGTTCGTACACTCCCTCCTCGATATCTTCACCCTCACCAAAATCAATGAGGGCTTCAACATTCGCAAGGCAACCGATGATCCCAAGACGCAACTCTTCGAACTGTGCTCTCACAGCACCCTGCATACCGCTCAGATGACCAGATCACGCGGAAAGTAAAGTGAAGAGTATCCCACCCCGGCAGCCATCATTGCGATGCGTCGTTGACCCTCCGTCTCGGCGTTAATAAGGTCCTTGAGCCCTTCAACCTGGGTTAGGTCCAGCCGCCCGCCGTGAAACGCGCGGCGCGTGAACTCGCCAGCCTCTGCGGGGCGGCAAAATGGTAGTTGAGAGAGGGCACAGAGCACCGACGAGATGATTGCGCGACCGGAGTGCAAGTGCAGTTCAACAACGTCCTCAGTAGTGAATGATCGGGGCCCTGTAGATTCACGGAGATCAGGAATGGAACAGCCTTTGGGAACGCACAGGTGCCTACCTCGGAAGTAAACTGCTAGTCCGTCATCGAGTTGTTCAGACGCATTCCTGGGCTGAACGATATGGCATCGTTCCATTTTCCACGGCTCAGGCAAGGTATCTCCATTTTTGGGGGTCCTGACCATATGTTTCCAGACAAGCAGGGCGTCAGGCCCGGATATCCTGACGACCGCTACACCAGCCTTTCCTGGAGGCGTAGAGAGGGCGTAAATAGTGCGCCGCTGTGCATCGGACGCGACGAGTTCACGAGTTACTGCACTGGGCTCAGTATTGGTCGACAAGGAACGAGATACAGGCGAAAAACGCCGGTCGTGGATGGGAATAGGGTGCCTGAAAGGTGGTGCAGCAGGAACCAGGAATTGGAAGTGCCTAGCCTTGGCGAGGGCGCGTCGAATTGGTACGTGAAATCTCTGCAAATAAGGTAACATATACTCTTCCTTCAGGCGCACTCTCGAGCTATTGCAGCACCATGGACAGATGAGGCGTCGCGGTATTCAGTGTGGAAAGTAAAAACAAAGTGCTCTGCACGTGCGTCCTTCCCACGAGGGCTGTACTGCACTGATCATTGCCGTTGGTGAGAAGAGCACCCTTGCTCACAGCTAAACTTACAAGTCCTGGTGACTCGATCCTCCTTGTACACCACCCCCTTCAACCACATATAACGACAACAAACGATCTCTTGCAATCATGGGTCAATCACGTACGTGTTACCTGCCTAATCTGCGATGTTTCACGGTCTCGTTAAGCATCATCTGCACTAGCATCCCAGTTCATGGAGGACATGGAAAAACGGTCCAACTGTATGTTACATAGCCTGCAGGTTATATGTCTTAATGACGCGCACGGCAGTCACACAACCTGAACTGGAGCGGTTGAAGAAACGGTTTATGAAGCTCGACAGGTACGTCACTCGAGCACGCTCAATAAAATGGATCTGAAGCCGCCATGCCCTTCTTCAGTGATGGTTCGGGATCCATCGATCGAGACGAATTCCTCCAGATACCCCAAATCGCAACAAACCCCCTCGCATCACGTATGATTGCGATCTTTGACGAGGAGTGAGCAGCGCATGTCCACCCAGCCGTTGAAGTCGCGGTATAGATGATGTGATTGAATTCTCTAGCGGCGGAGGAACGGTTGACTTCCAGGAGTTTGTGGGTGGGCTGAGCGCGTTTAGCAGTCGCGGGGGACGGGAAGAGAAACTCAAATGTACGACTCCGTCAGTTCCTACCTTTATTCAGCTCACAGAACGCGGTTTTGTGTCCAAAACAAAGTCGCATTCAAGGTGTACGATGTTGACCGCGATGGCTTCATCTCCAATGGAGAGCTCTTCTTGGTGCTAAAGATGATGGTCGGGAGCAATCTGAAGGTGTGTTGTAAAAGCCTCGATAGACGGAACAATCTTTAACACGCCTCTTTCACAGGATCAACAACTGCAACAGATTGTGGACAAGACGATACTTGAGGCAGATCAGGACGGCGATGGGAAGCTGAGCTTTGATGAGTTTGCACAGATGGTTTCAAACACGGTGGGTGTTTCTCCCGGGCATCGCTTTCCCTGTCAGCTGGTGTGCTCATGGGGTGTCTTGGTCGCAGGATATTGTGAAGCAAATGACGCTAGAAGACCTATTTTAGCCTTGTGCATGCCTTTCTTGCCGTCGATCTCTCCTGTGGATACCCTTATTCTACATGCACGACCTTTCTTCACTGGACCACTCCCCCTGCTTCTGCTGTGTAATTTCAGAAACTGTAATGCAATTCTGTATGGTTATCGGAACACAGAGTGATATCAGAGGAGCGGCTGTAAGATGGATAAGAAAATCATGGCGATAAATCTAGGGAGACAAGATAAGAGGAGAGTTCGGAAGTATTACAACAGAAAGGGGGTACGAGTACTAGTACAATTAGTACAAAGGCGCAAAAGCGGTGTATCTAAAGATGAGATCGAACACAGATTGAGATCGGGGTGGTAAAACGCGGAGCACACGAGCATGACGGATCACCAGATGTCGGGCCGGTCATTACCGGGTCGGGTCTCTAGATATCGGCGTTCTGCACGAAACGAGGAGAACATGAGGCTCTGGATCATGCGGTATAGGGAGTGGGGCCGGTGAGCAGACGTTGCGTTGCAAGGTGTCGCGGGGTCAGGTAGGGTCGTGGGGTGAGATACGGTATGGGGTAATGACAGAAGAAGTGATCGGAATGCAGACACGGCCGTCAGGGTCTACATCAATCTAACGGCCTGCCAAAACGCTTTCAATGGGCTGATGTAGCCACGAGAAAGGAATGGGTATCCAAGGAGAGCGCGGGGGCAGAGTGGCTCGTTCCGGGGTGGTCTCGTCGCTGTTGGAAGGTAAAAGGGGATTGCTGGGGTAGTTGTCCGAGTTGTGTGAATGTGGACTGGGGAGATGGGTTGTGGTATTGTGCTTGAGACTGAGCCATGTAAAATGGATCGGTGGAAGTGAAGGAAGATGAAGATGTTTCAGACGTTTGATTGTTGGACGTCAAGTGGCTTTTGGACCCAGGCGATAGAGGGAGCGAGAACTGGAAGGCGGAATGATTTGCAGACATGGGAGAACAAGTAATAAGCAAATCCTCAACCATACGTTCGTCTTCTTCCATATCATGGCAAGTATCGAAAGAGAAGCCGCCCGGCTTGGAGGTAGCAGTCTGACCGCGTTGGTCGTCGAACTGCGAGAAATTCGAAGAAAATGTGGGAGTATTGCATGGCTGAGTGAACGACGTTCTGCGGGAGACTTGTCGAGGATTTGAGGATCGCGCGATAGACTGGCCGAAGAGAGTTTGGGCCAGTTGTGCCTTAAGATACTGTCAGTTATCGCGGGGGGAAGCAGCTAAAGCATATATACCTGAAGGGCAGCGAGATCCCTTGCTTCCTGGCCAATGTGGCTGGAAGAGAGCGAGGAGGTAAGGTCGTCGATGGAGATACTCATGATGGCAGGAAGCAGGACGACCGAGGCTCGATTAAAGTAGGAATCCAAAAATATCGGGACCAGTTTGACACGTGAGTCCGGTGCAAACCGCTATTCCGGGAAGAAGTTCATGCTATGTGCCGTTTACGGCTCCGACCTCTATTCTCTTGCCCCGGTTTCTCTACTATGTACATGCATGCAGATTCGAAGCCAATCTCTCTCCTTCTCTCTCTCTCGCACACGACCCTTCAATGTCTTAACCTAGATCTTTCTGGGCCTTCCTTTCGCATACCTCGGTGAATCTAGATTATTTCGACCGTGTCACTGTTCTGACATGCCGAGTAGGTCCCCAAACATTATCCGGTCATACGCGATCAGTCGCTTGTACTCCACCTTGAATGACACGTTAGCGCTGACACCCATGGACTGCCTATGCTGTCCTACCTCAATCACCGAGGGGCAGTTCTTTTTGAGTACTTCGCACGTGTGACGCAATTCAGCATCGAGAACAGCTAGACCCGAGAACCTCTCGCGTCATATGTCGCAGAAGTGATAGCAATATCGGACTCACGGTTATCGGTTCCGGAATCCTTAAGCGTCACCCAGCACCTTGCGACCCCGTCTAGAATTGTGATCTTCCATCGCGGAATGCATGGCGCGCATTCTTCTATGAGAATCGTCAACACCCGGAGGGAAGTTATCTGTATATCGGCCGGCCATGGGTTCACTGGGTTGGGCTTCAGCGAGTACACGAGTTGTGTGATGAGAGCCTGCGTATTTGGCGCGATGTTTAACCTTCTTTCGCGCATTCACAGGCGTGTGAATATACCTTGAGAAATCGTGCATTTCCTATGCTAAGAGCACGTAAAACCGGAGGGAGGGCTTCCAGGGATGCAAGGAGCACATCTGGTCTGTCAGCAGCGTAGAGCCAGATGCCGCTGATGATGCCTTCTCCAAGCAAGGCGCAAAGCTGATCGAAATGGTCAGCAGAGCCGGCGCTAGTGGTGAGGAAGGTCAGCGACAATGACGCGGCCACCGCAGCTTCGATGAGTTGGGGCGTCTCGGGGTTGTTAAGATGCGTGAGGCAGGTATTAAGAGACTATTATCAAAGCTCTTAGCTGAACGATGGAGATTGAAATGCAGTTTTACGCACCGAGCGAATGAGCCCTTCCACGCCGGTGCGCTTCAACAACTGTCCGGGAACGTGTTGGAGCATCTGGGACACGATTTCTACGCCTTGCAACTTGTATCGCGCTTCGTAATCGTCGAGCAAAGCCATTACAGGCGGTATAATGAGATGCCACAGACCCTCGTAGGCATCGCGCTTCAACACGCGTCAAACACTGTTTGAGCGATGGAGCGGGAGGGAGAACGTACAGGAATATGTCGCACACACCATGAAACGAGGTTCACGACACCAGGAGATGTTTTCCACGTCTGCGCGTCATAGAAGTCTTGAGACGCCATCGGGCCACCCGCTGGCCGCGCGAGCTTCCGACCTGAGGCATTGAGGGAGGGATGGGGGTTTAGTTGAAAGAGAGGTTTGACATTATGTGTCAGAATCTGTGAGAGTAATGCTGGCTGGGGATTGGAGAAGTGTTGAAGTATGTCTGTCCATGAGTCAATCACTAAGAGGTCAACATCTATGGCTTACGCACCTTCCGCTACACTCCGTAAAGTTTCAGTTGTCCAAGGATCTTGACTATCAAATGGAGCTGCTGCTGAGACGACATTGGCTTGATCTGGAATGGAGAGTTCTGACGCCTGTTGCTTGAGTATGCTTCGTATCTCTTGAAGAATATGGTCAGCGGAGCATTTCCATTCGTCCAGACGAGCCAGAACAGTGTCGTCGGAGATATTTTCGTAGCGCGCGTAATCAGCAGGCACTTGGAGACCATCAAGCAAGGGCTTGAGAGTGGTCGACATGGACATCGTGAGCAAGCAAGTGATTGACGACAAGCTCGGCACCCTCGATCAGTGCAGCCCGACAATCTGATACCACTGAAGGCATAGATTTCATGTGTCTATTGAGATCATCGTGAGCTTCACCACGGCCGCACGAGTACCTCTTGCGACTAGTTAAAGGTTACATATCGCGTATGCAAGGTATTACATATCCGAGTCATCATCCTGCATGGTGATCTCCATCCTGAATGCACTCTTATCTTCGGCGTCATGATCAGCCCATGCAAAATCCTCATCCTCCGTTTCTATACGGTCTGGCTGGGTATTGAGGCGCTTGGAGTCCTCGACGATGGTATCAATATCCACTTCTTCATCCTCCTCTTTCATCTTGCGTTTCAAGATGTCTTCTTCATCCTCCTGTGAGAGCATAGATGTGTTAACCCTTGGCAATTGTGATGGCGCTCAAACTTACGATATCGAACTCGTCCTCTTTCTCTTCATATTCAACATTCTCGTCCACCTCCTCAAACCCGCCGGCGAAAGCACCCCATCGTTCTGGATTTGGACAGTGCCAGATAAGAATGTTGCCGTGATTCGTGGTGGAGGCGATTGAAGATTTTGAAGGGTGCCACTGGCGAAAATATATGATATATCAGCTGCATGCACTATCGTGGCAACGGGGACGTCACCGACATGTAAATGAACGAGCGGCTCACGCCCGCCGTCCAAGGCACTCGCAAACTGGCCATCGTTTGATATATCCCAAATATAGATTTTATGGGTAGCCGGATCGGCCGCTCCTGTAAATTACTTAGCGCAAATGCCATTGAAGTCCACGCAAGCTTACCCCCTGCAAGCCATTCTCCATCGGGACTGTACGACATGCCATACCACTGCCGTCTTGTTTATAGGGTCGTTGAACCTATGTGTCGGTTCGAGCTCTTCGTCAATGAATTCGCCGTCGGCGTTTGGAGGCGGATAGATCGGAAGGTTGAACTGGCGGAGAGTCCTGTCGGAGGAGTTTGTAACGAGGCGGCTGAGGATCAAGTTCAGGTTCCAAGCGATTAATTAAGGTCGATGCGCGGGCGAAACACACGATTTCACCGTCCAGATTTTGCAAAGTCAAGGCCTTTCATAGTTCCTGCACCGGTAATTTTATGACGCGCAATCATCTAGGGTAATGATCTTAGCAGCAAAGACTTTCCTCATAAAAGGAGACTCACCGTCTTCGTCCGGGCGTTGAAGACGAGAATTGATCCAGAGGATGTACCGACGAAGATGTGTTTTCCTGAAGGATCGAAACGCGCTACAGTCATCATCGAGCTGCTCGTGTCATGATAGAACATAACGACCAAAAGGTAAGGAGACCAACCGTAGTCTGCTTGAGTGTTCCTCGCTATCACTCTCGTCCTGAACCTCGCACAACTCAACTCGAGACCGCTGATCTTTTCGAAGGTCTGAAACGAAAGCTTCACCAGAACTTAGCAGAGCTAAGATGATGTTGCTGCGTCGCCAGAGATGTTACACTCAGTGATATTACAAGGATTCGCGTGTACATACCTATTTCTTGGATGAAATGATGCTGACACCACTGGCCCATCGAAGCGGATAGTCGAATGTCTTTGAATCGGGTCGCATTTAGAGGCAAGATCCCATTTTATGACGTTCCAGTCCTTCGAGGACGTCAAGACCCAGCGAGAGCTGGATGACCAACTGAGCTCGAGTCGGATTAGGACGTTGAAGTTTCTTGGTGAAATGAATAACGCACTCGAGGCTTGTCACAGCCTTCACATGGCCCTCGAGCCAGCGAATACGCGCTCTAGTCTCAAGATCCCAGATTGCTGCCGCCCCACTCGTCCCTCCAACTCCAATGTATCGTCCTGACGGGTCGAAGCGCGCGAAGAGCGCGGAGGCAAACAGGGATGTTTGAACGGCGGTCGGGTGGGTGATGTTGAAGGGGCCTAAAGGAGGTCAGCTTTATAAGTCTGATAAAGTAGTTGGTATATACTGACTGATTAGCGACTCGTTCATCGTAGAAGGAGTCCAAGAATATCTTTTGTGTGCGCTTGCTTGTGAGTCGGAAGTTCGACTCGAACGCGACCTGATCTACCCCATGCTTCACCCACTTCCGTCCTCCACCTTCTTACAGTGCCAAGTTTTGCACGGAGAGTCAGTTCTTTTTGGTATCCTTGACTAACAACAAAGCAGGCTTCACCATACAGGTGCGCAGCTTGTATATTACGTTCGTTGGGTGCCGCCTGAGGAGATGAATTTACCTGCATCATCTTACAGCAGGGGTCATTCCAGTGGATCAGCAGGAAACCTCTTCGTGAGGTCTCTCTCTGGCGTTGATGATGAAGTGGACATGCACTGCCGATTCTTCGACTCGTCAGTCAGTACAGAATCCCGTACTCTGGTCCACGGTTTTCTGGAGATCGTTGTGGAGAGCTACGGTAGCATCATGGCGCTATCGTCTGTTCATCATCCTCAAACGGAGGGCCAAACCAAAATCTTGAACACTGCGATAGAGTAACTACTCCGGACGTATGTCACTATGGACCGAGTATCTTGGGCCCAATGCTTGTCAGCGCCAGCTCCGCGGTTCACTCCTCTACATCCCACTTTTCGAACTTCCCCATAGCGTAAAGGGAGAGGTCTTTGTGCAGGCCTTGGAAACTCACTGTAAAGCGGCTTGGGATGCCGTAATACTCGCTCAACAACGTTAAGCCAAAGCTTACAATGAAGGCCGTCGAACCGGTGTTGAGTCATGGAGGGAGAAGGCTCTCGTCAATTCTCACTCTCTTGAACTCGGCCATGTCGAAGGTGCTGGGTGAAAGTTAGTACTCCTGTCATTGAGGACTCTACTTTTGACCTGCCACTCGCCTGCTACACTTCATTTACCGGCAATAAATCCCACTTCACACTTCAGATCTCATTTCTCTTGTCACTCTCATCGTCTTTAACTCACTGTCTGAACAATTTGCCTTCACAAATTGTGTTGGAGTCGAAGTCCGTGGTCATCACCAACTTTTGTTTGGTGCATCATAAAGTTGTGAATCCTCTCACCTTTGCCACCAACACCATCTCAGTCTTTGGTGCACCTTCACCATCACCATGACTAAAAACACCAAACTGGAACTGATCTGTGGCTGATAATGACAAGTCATCCTGGAATGACTGGCAGTGCACCAGTCCAGTTATTTTCACCATCTGAAATTCTGCGTAACTGGAAATAACCGGTCTCCACCGGTTCATGACCGGTTATTACTATATGTACTATGTACCACCTTTTAGCCCTTCCATATGGCTTTAAATTGGCCCCTGGGTCAAACGAATCGGATCACAATTGAATATGATATGGCTGAAACAATTTCGGGACACTGAGTTTGAGTACAGACTATGCTAGTCATCTTAATTCACTCATATCGCAGTCAGATCCTATTGGATTTTCATGGTCCAGGGTTTATTCAGAAGCTGAAATCATACTCTACATCTTAGATGGCATACATAACCGGTTACCACTGGTTATCACTAATCTAGGACTGGTTTTGGTGAATCCGGTCAAAATCGGTCATAGGACTGATTGTGACTGGTCTTCATCAGTTCAGTTCGGTTTTTTGAGAGCTAGGACATCACCTGTGACGGTCTTGCCTAATTTGGCAGAAAACCTTGACCTGACTTTAAAATCACTAGACACAAAGCATTTTGCCATTGTTGAGACATGCTTCATCATCCGTTCATTTGTTTTATCCTGCCTTATCTCAGTTCATTTCGGACTTCGCATATACATCATTCCACAGCAGAGCCTCACGGCCTCCCACAGGTGAAAGTCAATGACTTTCCTGCGATCTTGAAACCCGTGTGATTATAAATTGACCATAGTAGGCCAGATTCCAGAATGCGACGTCAAAATGCTGTCTGAGTCTAAACGCAGCCTATTCACATCGTGAGCCTATCAAAGTGGAGCAATAATTGTATCAGAAGGTTGGGACCAACATATACAAACAAATAACACTACAAGTGGCTGGGAGCTGGGCAAACCTTGCTTTCTTTTCTCCCATTGCCATCACCAACACCGAGTGTAACTCCTTTCGTCATTTCGACTCATTCCCACTCTGGCAGCCATAGGTGCCCTGTTTGAACTTTGCTGTGCCCTCTACTTACACTTCTACTTGGTATGTCTTGCGCCTTGCTTTGTCTTCCACCTGTAGAATTTTCAGCTCTGTCCTTGTGCGGGAAGGTATTGTACCGCTTCAGATTTGCAACATTTCTATGGCATTTAGTTCAAACTTTGAATGTCTCATATGCATGCTATATGATGATATCTATCATGCCAGACGGGCTGATATATCTTTTGCCATCATTTACTCCTTCTGCAGTGCTGATGATTTATGCCACTTTTTATAGCATATCTTCATTGCTAAAGCCTACAAACCTTCCTTCTCCTCGTCTGGCTTTCTCAAGTGATTATGCATGGTTATGATCTCTCCCATCCAGAGCACCTCAAAGGTGGGCAAATTATACAAGTCTCTTGACCATATCACAGATTAATATCTTTTCTCTAGGTCACCATCATATCCAAAGTGGGTTCAATTGCCAGCCCCTCATTGGGGGCGTCAGTAGTTTTGGCTGATTTTGCCTTACCATGATGATTTTGCCTCTAGGTGTCGAAAGCCAGGCTGCCATCGAGCTGCCTTCTTGGACTATTTTCCAGGACTCTGGCAATAACTCGGAAGAAGGATCTGACATCGATGAACTCGTCACAAGTGAACAAGATTCTCAGAAAACTTCTGGGAAGGGTCAGCTCAGCCATTCTCACAAGAAAAAGCCGGCTGCCCAGAGGAGGAAAGGCTCCGAAACAATTGGACATATAGAGAAGAAGCTGGCACATGGACCATTGAAGAACTCGCCTTCTCGCTTGGTAATCACAAAAGAGCAGAGTGGTCACAATGCCCCACAAGTCAATCGTCCTGCACCTGGAGCATATTCCACTCCTCCACCATCAGGTACTAGTCTTTGGCGCACTTCCAACACAGAACTGCAGTTACAGCCAGTAGCTCGGTCGCCACTCAAATCATCAATTCCCGAGTTTCCCGCCGTCTTTACTGGAAAATCACCACCTAGAGACCAATCTTCCGTTGAACCTCCTTTGGACGGGAGAAAATCTGCTTCCACTTCGACAAACCAAAAACAGCCTCCAAAGAATGTGCCATGTGCCCTTGGACCTACACTGGATGATCAAGAAATCCAACCCAGGCTGACGGATGATTTTGCATCTGTAATTTCATCTGGTCTTGAGCCTGAATCTGAGCACCTTTCGCAGATCGGGAATCTACAAATAGGTGTTGTCAATGCTCTGACCACTGGGCAAAGGCGTCCGACACCAAGCCAGCGAAAGGACGCCTTCGAGCACAATGCTGAGCTCAAGCGTCAGGCTCCAAGTTATCAGCAGGTGTTGCCAGCTACTCCCATTCCCCAGAAGGTGGCTTCGACTTCGAACTCAAATGACTCCGTTGTGAAGGCCCAGGAGCGACACCTGTCACCGTGGCTTTTGAACACGGAAAAACACCCCGAGATGAACATCGAAATTGGTAGAACCCTTGGCGAAGACGAGATTGAAGATCTCTTCGAAGCTGATTTAGGGAAGGCACGGTTGGAGGGGGAGCGGCTGCCAGGGGCTGAGGTAGAGAATGACGTGATGCGCATGACTCTGCGACATCTTCTCTTACCGAAGAAGGGCATCAATGGCGAGCATATTCGAGATCGGGAAGGTGCACGAAACTGGCGCGCGGTCGTTCGGAATGCCTGCAAAATCGAGAGGAGAGCAGTTCATCGATATTTTGGAGGAGACATTCGGACAAGGGAGCGCTCATCGGGGACATGGGCGCAAACCTAGCCAGGTATTTCATTTCCTGTTTTCTACGACGTCCGAAAGCAAAAGCTAATTGCTTTCGTTACTGTAGTTCAAGATCCGACAGACCGCGGTATCGAAGTCTGATACCACGAGCAGTACTTCGTATGAGGAGAGCGTCGATTCGGAAGATGACACAGGCATCACGACATATGCCCAGGGCCTCAGTTTGGGCTTAAAGCGCCCATTGGACGAGCCTACAGGACCCCCGTATAAGCGTCCAAAGCTCGAAAAATCGGTCAACGAAGCAATGGCCGAGAACTGGGTCACGAGGATGCAGCAGCTGATCAAAGGGAAGGTTGTCCTAGACAAGGAGGTATGCATCATGTTGTCGAGATGATAGCGGGTCACTTACTGTATAACGATTTGACTAGCGATTGTGTGCGATGAGCGGCCTCCTACGCACGATTGATGGCCTGAAACACCGCGTGGGGGAGGAGGTTCTTGAGGTATCGTCAAATTTTCGCCAGCTAAAGGAGAATTGTGAACCCTGATACTTGAAATCAGGCTACGAGGCTCAAGAGCAGTGTCGAGCAGCTATCTGCACTGGAACATATCCCTTTGGTGATGAGTATGGACTGCGTGGCCAGGCTCAGGCGTTGAGTAGGTTTTGGACAGTTGCTGGGAGAAACCCTGAAACAGAACGACGTCTGATTTTTGGAAAATTGCCGTCGTCTGTTTCATACAGCTAAAGCATATTCAGAAGATACCACAGTATACCATATTTCAAGGCCGTCCAGTGAGGCATTATGCCCTGAAGCCAGTGTTTATAGTACTTAATAGTAATTCGTGCCCATTATGTGCAATACCTTGATCGCAAGATATCAATGGTCGTGCAGTTGATGCAGATCATAGCGAACTCACCTCCTTTCGCCAAAGTCGCCTAAGCCAGGAATAATGTACGCCTTTTCGTTCAATCCTTGGTCGATCCACCCGGTGATCTACAAACGATGTCAGATTACGATCGCGATAAGAAGGAAGAGATACAGACCACTTTCAATTGGGGGTATTTGGCGCAGAAGGTTGTCAAACCCTCTGGAGAGGCAATCTGGTTGATACGCCGTTCATTGACACCGACTAGTCGTACCAGGAGAGCAATAGACTCACCAAGTTGATGAAAATTATCCGTTCCTCCGGGACACCATGTTCCATGAGCACCTCTACCGCTTTCATGGCGGACCCACCCGTAGCTACAAAGTATCAGACATGTAAGGGCCCTGCCGATAGCATGACCCACCAAGCATGGGGTCGAGAAGGAGGACGTAGCGCGACGCGATGTCCGGAGGGAACTAGAAACTATTCATATTCCTGTCAACGCCGTATCCGTAGCACTTTACCTTCGAGTAGAAGAGTTTGGGCAACGCGGTTTCTTCGTCCTGTGAGGGGTAAGAACGTGTAGGCAGGGCTCGACAAGTGCATTAGACACACCCTCTGTATCAAGATTTTGCCGATGCGGACACTCCGGCAAACTTCACGAAGCCCTGCTTCCATCGCCTGTACAGACTTGAACATTCTGGAAGAGAGCAAGGCACACGACACTCACCTCGCCCGCGCGCAGGATAGACACACCACAAATCTTTCCCTTGAAACCAACACCATCGTAGGCTGCACCCTGCACAAGCCGTCAGCTAACCAGGTCGTGTGCAGAAAACCAACTAGAGCTCACTGTTGGAGTTTCAACGGTTCGCTTCACCACAGGTAAATGGTTCAGCCCCTCCTCGACGAGCAGCCTGATGATCCGATCCGAGTAGAAGAGGAAATCCCCTCTCGCGGTATCCTTGTCTCTGATGATGGTATAGAGTGCCTCGAGCTGTGCTGTCTGTGGCAATGTGAAGACAGACTTCGGAAGAGGGTTGAGATGTGCGAGGTTAGTGTTGGCTTCGCGGGCTGCTTGGGCGGTGTGATGGGCGGAGGCGTTGCGGACATGGTGGCAGAAGCGAGAAAGCTCAGAGGAAGTTGGAAGCCGGTCTGAACCAGGACGGGGCAGGCGATGGTATGTTATGATAACATAAAGGGGTTGTGATCGGAATCTGCCCTGGACTCCGGTGTCGGATCCAGTTCCTTCTAAGAACCACCACCACCGCGCATTTTTCCAGCTTCGAATACCCTTGTAACTACTGACGCTCTATTCTGACTTAGGCCCGGGTTTTCTGGGCACGAGGAAACTTTCTATGCGAATTGCATGCCATCATGGCGTCAGCTTTTTTCTGTGACATTCCTACCCCAGGGCCGAACCTAGTGAGTAAAATATACACTGCTGTTTGAACACTTGATATCCAACGCCCTAGTCGATATGGCTTTCTCAAGATCACCGATCCTCGACATTTCTATACCTTCAGACATGATCAGTGGCGCTTTTTGAGACGTGAAGCAAGCACTATAAATGGCCGAGAAGACATTTAGTACCTTCCTAAATGAAGTGGTTCTCGTCTTGGACTGTGGATCAATGTGGAAGATCTTAGATCGAATGCGGCATGTCGACTTGACATATCGTTGGCCGTTATCTTTTCGACCTCGTGGACTGTATAACGCTTGCTCTTCTTCGCCTTAGCTCTTTAAACCTGATCCCATGTTCAACCCGTGGCCAGTAAAACACGATCCATGAGCATGAGCATGATGTGCGGCGTCGTGGGATTAGAATGCTGCTCCCGTGGTCAACTTCATCGTGAACCACATAAAAAGGGCTTACGCGATCTATAGACTTCCGAAACTCTCAACATGAACATCTCTAGCACATTTCCCTCCGCATCCCTCGGTCGTTCTGGTTCCGCTGCCACCGTCAATGACGTCAAGGCCGACCTTGCCACCATCTCTTCCCAACTCAGAGCCGTCCATGGCTTGGTCGATGCATTTCCGACAACAGGAGGAAGCCTAATATTGGCTCTTGTCAATATCTTCGCTATCTCTACTCAGTTCCTACTGACGCTTTAAACTATAGGCCATCCACGCCGAAGCTGTGAACCTGGGCAGCACGATCGACAGGGGCACCGCCCATGTCAAGGTATTCCATTCACTGCATTGACCTCGAAGTCACCAAGTGCGGTACCTTCAGGCCGTGCCGTTGCCCATCTCCGACGCTGACGGCCGTGCGCTTCTGGCTTCCGTTAAGACACTCGAACCAGCCATCGCCAACGCCCTCAGGAGCCTTGTCGCCAAGAAAGCAACCGCCCTCTCCATTACCGGCGTCATAAATATCCTCAGACAGGATCTCGCTAACCTCAACTCGAGTGCCACCGCCCTGGAGAATGCAATGATCATGGCTGCTCCCGTATGTGATCCTTATTCTCTTCGTACTCCACGTGTTGTTCAGAGGATCCTTGTCTAGGCGAACCTTGTCCCTGAAGCATCCGCCCTGAAAAAGAAAGTTGACGCTGAATTTGCTAGTGCCGTTGCTGCGTACGCATAAAGCACTATAAAGCATCGGTCTAAAGGAATCAGCAATATGAAATTGTATAAATTGAGTGCTCCTTATATTACTGTGTGATACGCTTGTATGGTTCATAGCTTTCGCGAGTACGCGTACTATTTATTCAAGTCCATGCCGAGTCAAGATCTCAACCCAAATGCTTTGTATAACCAAGTTCCACTGGCCATTGAAATGCTCAAATATGCTCAGTCCGTCGATGGAATCCTCCTTCAGTCCCTTTCTTGCGGATCTAGATTTCGCATGACCTCCGGGGATCGCAATGTGCATTGTGAACCATAAAAGGATTAATCGATGCCATATAACCGAAATTTAGTCTCGCAACCAGTGTTTTAGCCACTTCCCCCGGATCGTCCCTGAACATGGCCTATGCGACCCTGCAAATTATGAGGTAATAATTGGAAGCCCTGATTGCTTCCGCGCACACAAATTTAGCGCCTCATGTAGCATGTCGACAGTCACCACGACGGTCCATTATTTAGACGAGGCACCCGCAAGGGAACCTGTCTCTTACATTCCCCCTCCCTCCTCGTTACACCATGGGCGATTACGATAGGACCATTGGTATGTCGTGCCTTAAAAGTTGAGAGTTCCCGAGTCGGCAAGATTAAAATACTCTTTTGAATTTAGGCCCGTTGTTTCTTGGCATTTTTGGTGCGAGGACCTTTGTCTTCACCGCTGGACACCTTTTGACCTATGCTCCCCATTTCAGTGAACGTTTACTTGTACGGCATTGTGATGTTCCAATACGCAGCGTATTACACTGCGAGTGAGTGTCCGTGAATTTGCACAGCCCTCCGATGCTCACTATGACCTAGAGTTCGGTGACCGTATTTGGGTCCAGTGAGTAGCTCGCTTCCCATACAGATCCTTCGCCGATGCTTTTTTCGTTGCTAGAATTTCTGTTGGATTATTGCTTTTGATCAATGTGTTTTATTGCGCCATGTGAGTCTTTTTCCGCTACGAGTGCCTCGGTGCTCCGCTTATGGCGTTTAATAGCTCTATCTATATGGCATGGACTTACTGGTAACGAGA
The DNA here is from genome assembly GCA_014905825.1 of Lyophyllum atratum. Classification (NCBI taxonomy): domain Eukaryota; kingdom Fungi; phylum Basidiomycota; class Agaricomycetes; order Agaricales; family Lyophyllaceae; genus Lyophyllum; species Lyophyllum atratum. The sequence goes on along the minus strand of JACGCN010000002.1, from coordinate 749,011 downwards.
AGTTTGCTGCTCGTCGTCTGGCTGTTAACATGCTTTTGTACAGTGTCGTGAATTTCATAAATCCCGACGCGTTTGGCGGTGTGTGGTCCTGAAAACCGCCGCTCGACTCCCTCACTCATATTACATAGCTGGATTCTGGGTCAACTCTGTAACCCCGATATGCACCGCGGCTTCGGGTTTCGCGGCACATTTGTTCTTGGGTTATAGGTATGTCCACTGATCTATTGAGATTAAGATGTTCAAATTATTTGCTCTGCTTGCCCTAGATTCTTCCGTTTGACCAAGAATCGGATCGCTCCTGGTGTCATCGCTGCGCTGGCGGTTGGTGCTTGTAGTCTGGCACTGAGCGCCGGTGTAGTAGGGCTCAAACATTCCGTGTCCTTGAATGAGATGTACGTCTGTTCATCTGACTCGAATATTCCTCCTTACGCCTTTCCTTAGGATTACGCGCCTCAGCAGTCCGCTGTACCAACACCTGGTCCAGGCGTGGCTGATTGTACAAACGATCCTTGATGCCTTCCTTGCCGGTACGACCAGGCCCCCCTCTATCTCGCTGGGAAATATCACTTACTGTTGGCTCGTCATTATCAGGTAGCGTCGGCTACGCCTTGTACACCTGCGAACTGCCCTTCATGGCCTCAGAATCAGCGCCCCGCCGCCTAGCCCGTGGTGCCATCCAGACCGGGTTCCTGGCTTTTTTTTTCTCGTTCGCAGGTCTTATTGCCTTCATTGCCGGCCGTAACACCGCTGTCTACGCTTTCTTTACTATCCCCATGAGCCCTATTTACTCCAATGTACGTTGGCATCTCGTGTGGTCTTGGTATGGAAAACTGACTTGATACCCCATGGCAGGTTATCTTAGATACTCTGCTTGCCCGCAAAGTCAGCACTGCAGAGGCCGGTGGCACAGAGAAGGTAAATTTTCACTCAGAGACGTTGTTTCTGTTATTGACACGGGTAATAACTTTACAGATCGCTACGGACATATGGATGCCCACTTTTGCGAGGAACACAAGCGCGCCCACTAATAGTATCAGCCTTCATAGTATCCATGTTCGAACGGAAGTATACTCAGATGGAGGACGCGGTAAAAGACGGATGTCCAACGACTCCGACTCACCGAAGGGTAAGCGTGTTGTTATCTAGGATCATGCAGAGGAGGGTCACCGAGGTGCTTAGAATAAATTACATATCTTCCCGAGTCGAAACATCCTGGAATGTCGTACAGTACGAATCAAGTGGGCAATAGCCTTAATCACTATCACCGTCGCTACTACTGTCACGCGCAGCCTCTATCACTGTCGCTACTACTGTAACTACACAGGCGCGCACGCAAATAATATCAGCCTTCATAGCATCCATGTTCGAACAGAAATATATTCAGATGGAGGACGCGGAAAAAACGTCTGTCCAGCGACTCCGGCGCACGGAAGGGTACTGGTGTTATCTAGGTGCATGCAGAGATAAACTCGGACCCAGTCGCCTTGTCAGTTATCGCAATGTTTTATCTGAATGAGTGCGCAATGTTTAATCAGAAACATGGGGTGTTCCGCTTTGGGATTGTGTGAGGGGGGTAAGTTACGGTAGTAATCACACCACGACAGTGTACCATAGCACGGAACCCCCACATGTTCCTCGTCGGGACCGCCCGTGGGTAATATCACTATCACTATCCGTAACGGCTAGTATCGAGACTAATGCAGAGGAGGGTCACCGAGGTGCTTAGAATAAATTACATATCTTCCCGAGTCAAAACATCCTGGAATGTCGTACAATACGAATCAAGTGGTCAACAGCCTTAATCACTATCACTGTCGCTACTACTGTCACTCGCAGCCTCGTCGTCATCAGTGCTGCTCTCTTCGTCACTCTCTTCATCATCCCCCAGTTTTGCCTTCTTCACCGCCCCGCCACGCATCGCAGCCATCTGTCCAGCGATGGTGTCCTCGTCGGGATCGGAGATCTCGTCGTCCAATGGGTCATCAGAGTTCAATGTAGAGACATCTTCGATTTTGAGCTGTAACAGACAAAACATGAGATATTGCGACTGGTTTACAACAGATAGTGAGCATACCGTGATATCCCGGGAACTGTCCTCGCCGACGAAGGTATCACTGATGAGTTGTACCTTCCATGTGAAGACGCCAACGTTCTGCGGAGCTTGGAACTGGACCTTGTACGAGCGGTAGTCACGTTCGTGGTCCGGTTGTGCGAGAGGGATTTCAGAGAGCTTCATTGGTGGAACGACAACACGGTTGCTCTTCTCGTCCGCGAGCACCAGCCACCAGGAAGGTTTGCGTTCCTAAAAACCAGAAAAAAATCAGCTTGGTGCTGGACTATAGTCACGGGGAAAGAAAGTATACTGACCCCTGGCCAGTGTGGGGCGTGTGCCCATCCGGTGAGAACATTATCAGAGGAGAGCTCTTCAGCTTCTTTCCGGCTAGTCAGGAATTCTTCATCTTTCTCGTCGTTAAGCCTAATGCGTCGTTTCGTCTCGTCAACGTCGAATTCCTTTTGTTCAAAGTGCTTTATCGAAGGCGGAGAGATTCTTAGTTTGACAACCAGGAAGACGATAGACGACGGTGTAACAACACGCTCGCCAATTACTGTTTTCATGTGAATGGACTGAATGTCCAGAAGAGTGATGGCGCTTACCTTTGAATGCAGCATCAACGATCTCAGCACGGCCCCATTTCGCGAGGGCTTTCTTGACGTCGACTGCCCTCGAGTCCTGCTTCTCTTCCAGGGCGTGCACAAGGTCACCCATATCGGTCGCCTCTGGTGCAAGAGTCGAGACCTCAGTCAACCTTGATACCAGGTAGTTGGGCGAACCGCAAACGTTCAGAACCAGGAAGAAGGGCCTGAGTCAGATAAGCGTGTAATCTCATGATGGTCAAGGTAGACTGAGAGCCAGTTGCGTGATATAGAGATGTTGAGAAGGGCGCTGAGCAGTAGAGGCGTTTGGAGAAGAATTTCGTTTTGCTCTACAAGACTGAGATGTGTTAGCCAATCGGACCATAATAAGAAAGCACGATGCGTACCAGACTGAAGGGTTGTTGAATGTAGGCGAAGACGCAGCAGATGAGCATAGAGTAAAATGAGGGCTTTCCGTCTGGCCGCATCCTGTCCGCACAAGTGCTTCACTTCATCCCATTTTGAACCCGTCTTTTCCTTGATCTGTTTCTCAAGCTCATCTAGTTCGGGGGTCGGCTTAGCCTTGTTGGCGGGGAGCTCCCATTGGTAAGCTTTTCCAAATGTACCAAGGACATCTTCGAAGGTCGACTCCTCCTTGAGGGACTTGAAGAAGGCGGCGGCAGACTGGGCGTTCACACCATCCTTGGTCTTTTGACGACTACCGAACCACCAGCGACCCTACAGTGCAGTGAGTACTCGATGAGGAAGGAAGTCCGGGGCGAATACACACCACGAAAGCGGGCAGGGCACATCCAAATACAAGCCCGTAGAAACCGAGAACCCAGATGTTGTTTTCTCTCTCAACAAACCATTTGGGAAGGGCAATTCCCATCGAGATATCTTGACGACCGTCTGGGTGACCGTACTTTTCCAAGTTCTCGCGAATAGTCTCATCAGTCAGGCTGGGTAAATGGACAGCTGAGCACACAGAAGGGTGTAGATTATGAGGGCACTCACGATTTGTAAGCCTTAGTGAGTTCGACGAAACGATTCTGAATAGCCTCAATGGTCAGATTGGCAGTTGCTTTGACTTTATCTGGATGGCTGAGGAATGCTTTGAATGGTAATTTCGCTTTGGTCCAGAGAATGTGCTTACTATAATTTGGAGAGTTTCTTGTAATGCGATTTGATTTCCTTTTCAGCAGTACCCTATTTGCTTGATTAGATGACGCGCTATATGAGATTGAAGGAAAGAGCATACAGAACGGATGCCCAAGATTTCGAAGGGGTTGTAAACTTGGTTGTCTAATTTTGCGTTGGCAACTCTGTAGGAAACGTATCCAAGTAATGACCATCCGGCGACTAAAAGGTATGTCCTGGGTGATTTTATGTCATTGGAAGTACTGCCAAAAAAATAAGGGAAGCCTACTTCTTGCTGAAGCTTGGTTTTAACACCGAGCCGACTCGTTTGCGATGATCCACACATGCTTTGCACTGACATCCGTCCAGGGATTTCTCTGTACTGAAATAAGAACCTGGATGAATTAGAGGCATTTCTGACATACTGGATGGTTTAAAGGACAGGATGGTGGTTGGAAAGAGGATCAGAGCAAGAAAAGTGATAAGGAAGTATGCGGCCATGTTTCCGGCCTCGTCATAGTGGTATTGCGCCATGGCTGGCGGGGATCAACTGGTGTCGAGGCGCGCAGGGGCGAGATAGCCTCGCTATGAGGTGGTGGAGGGAGTCCTGCGGGGGATAAAAAGAAGGAACTCGCGGGGAAGAGGGGAGGAAGCCAGAAATATCGTCGACGTGTTCGGTGAGCTGGCGAAATTCAGAATCAAAGTGCTCCCCGTGCCGTGACGATCGCGTGACGCTGTGACGCAGCCATTTCTTGTGGTCTCCTCTCCCGATGCGTCTGAGAATTCAGACAAGGGCTCCTCTCCCAGCATTGAAGGCCTGGTACTCCCCTTCCCCTGACAATGTACCTAGTACTATCTCCGAGCTCAAGGAAGCCATTTGTCAACAAATACCCGCTCTGAGGACCCACGCAGTGTCTGGCAGTCATGTTCTGCTACTTCTCGACGACTTTGAGCTCCTTGACGATAATCCTCTTGATGTTGTGAGAGATGGTGATCTAATTTGCATAAAAGCCTTTCCCGATGTACCAATGAAGGCCGAAGAAGGTGAGTCTTTGCCTTAATTAGACTGGGGACATGTGTGAACATCGCCTTCTGTAGGTCTATCACGCGTTAAAAAGCGAAAGAGAGAGCCGTCTATGTCGACATCTGCCCGGCCTATGCAGCCACCAACTTTTCGACCTGTACCCTCGAAGAAATTGGCGCAAAAGCCGCTTTCAGACACAGATTCGTCGGACGAATCCTCGTCATCTGACGAGTCGTCTTCTTCATCTTCTTCTACGACGTCGTCTTCCGCTTCATCTTCGTCATCCTCCTCCTCCTCCTCATCTGCATCTTCCTCTTCCTCCGCATCCTCAGGCCCTCCCGTCTCCCGACCTTCAAAACCATCAACTGTGCGGCAACCAAAACCTAGTAAACACGCCACACAATCACGATCACCGTAAGCTCCACTTCTCAAGGTATCTCACCAATATCTAACGTCCTTACAGTTCGTCCAATGTGCCTCCTGGTCTCGGAAAACCACAAACCCACAATCGCAATCTCCGCAGACGCGCCAAAAGGATGCACGAAAAGCTGGGACAACTGCAACCCGCAGAACCTGTGCCTGCGCCACCCAAGAACAGTTCGGCGACGAACATGGTTCCTCTTGGGCCCAACAGAGTAAAATCTACAAGGCAACGCGACGGCCCAGCTGGCGATGTCGCAGCGGCGCTCAACAATGCCTTTGAGTCCAACGCTGATGGGGGTGAGCTCGTCCCAGGGACACAGATAGACGAGGACGTGGACATGGAACCTCTAGTCGAACAAGCGCAACGAATGACGACGATGAACGACGACGGGAGTCAATCATGATGGCAACCCTGCGGAACAAGAACAAGCGCAAGGGCTTCAAGCAATCCATGGCCGCGCCACTGCCCCGCAAAATTATCTTCGAGGACAGTTCGAATGTGGCAAGCGGGTCTGGAGCGTCGTCGACCCAGCAGGTAGCAGAGGCGTTGATGTCGGAGCTGCCTGGCGTAGAGGCTGTTGTACCTCCACTGCCGAGGTTGGTTCCACCATCGGAGAAGCAGGAGCGCGGAGAGCTGCCGCCAAGGATGTTCGTGACCAGCATAGATGTTGAGGAGGGGATGTGGATGTGGGATGCTGCGCCGCCCAAGAAGAAGAAGAAGCAAAAGCAGAAAGCGCAAGTGCAGGAGCAGTGGGACGGACAAGACTACGAGGATACGCTCGTGCCTGAGGTAGAGGTGGAAGTGGACGTACAGCTTGACTACTCTGAGGGCTCTGTCGCCAAAACAGGAGGACTGGACTGGGATCGAGCAATGAATGGATGGGAGGGCTTTGCGGAGGTGGCCGACGTTGGGCAGTTAGCAGTTGGGACTTTGGTTGGATGGAAGGTATGTCTAAGGCTGAGCTGAATTCTGCATCAACTTACAATCGTCCAGGCTCTCGGTCTCAACCCTCTTACATTTTCGCCCGAGGTGTTACTTTCAGTCGCCACCATCGTCCGCCTCCCAGACCCGAACAATGAACAGGCCTTCATTATAAAACAATTCCGCGGCCCGGGGGTTCCAACCCATCCCTGTCATCCCGGCTTGAAATGCCTGTCGAAGGAGAAGAGGAGGAAGAGATGGAAGAGGAAGAGCACCATTGGAATGATATTTTGGACTCCAAGTGGAGGATCATCACGTTGTAAAATCGTTTTTATTTTCCAAGGTCATCCATTGCTCCAGCCTTCTCTACGTTAATCATAAGTAAGGCGTCAGAAAGGAGGGTGAGGGGTGGTACTACTGGTAAGTAGCTACTTTTAGGCAGACTATATAGCGTAGAAGTTTAGTAGTAGTTATACACATTGATGGATAAATAAATAGGTATGATACAATGATGTTGGAAATGCCAGTGTGGATGATCGACGAGACAAATTGCGACGCGAGATATGGATAATGGTGAAGAATAATCAGCAGCAATTATGGGAGGACCTGTGAGTGGTCCACCAGGATTCCACTGATTCGATTATATACCGCCTCAGGGTATTGCCTAGAGAATGGCTATTAGCGAGAGGAGGAGGGAAGATAGTCACTGGGACTTGCCTCGCTTTAAGTCGCTCCAGAAGATCCAACGCTCCCTGACGATTTCCTGAACCAAGTTCCGCGCGGATCATCGCCTCCCAAGTTGAGGGCTTAAGACCTGGAGTCAGCAACCATTCGTCAAACAGATATGAAAATTACTCACCTCGCGATAAACAGGTGCTGACTGTTCGACGGCCGGTGAACTCGAGGGTTCATGCGGCGCATGGTTGTTAGGCGCAGCCATTCCCTCCAGCGGGTCCTCCAAAGCCTCAAAGATCCTCCTCGCCTGCTCCATATCACCCACCATCGCATACCCCTTAATCAAAAAGTTCCCAATGTACGCCGTCATATGCACACCAGCCCCCTCCATCTTGGCGATATACCCGGGTATAAGGTCCGTCCGGCGGTGCGCAACGAGGGCGTTGATCATGGCTTCGAACACGAGGGCATCGGCGGGGGGCGCGCCGGGGTAGGTGGGGATGGAGTTGAAGACGTCGATGGCTTTGTTGAGGTCTTTTTGGACGCAGCCGTAGGCGTTGATGAGGGAGGCGAAGTGGTTACCCTGGACTTGAACGGAGGGATCCTCTTGGAGTGTCTTGAAGGTTCGTTCCATTGTCTCGATATCGACTGGCTCGATTGCACCATATGCATCCATAAGAAGCTGTATCACCACATCAGTAACGAGTTCAAGGGGGAGAGAATGAGCAACGTACTTTATATGTGTGGGCCGTGGGGTGGATGTTCGCCCTGCGCATCTCGTGGTAGAAGTACAGCGCACGCTCCCTGTCCGGCTTGGTGGTAGTGTACAACTGCATCATTGTGTTATACGGCGGAATACGCGGCTTGAAGTTCTTCGCCTGGGTCATCTCGCTGAACAGCATCTCAGCAGAATGCACATCGCCCACACGGGCACAAGCGCCAATGACCGCTCCATAGGTCACGGAGGAGGGAACGACCGAGTTGCTTTTCATCTGCTGGAAGAGCTCCAACGCATAATCCGCCTTGCGCGCCTTCGCGAGCTTCGAGATGATGTTGTTGTACAGAAACTGATTCGGCACTACCCGCTGCGCCTGAGATTCCTGGAACAGCGTCATGGCGTTCGACGTATCGTCCGTGGTGTCCTTAACGTTGTAGATGAGCGCACCATACGCATCCGCAGTGGGGGACCCCCCCTGTTCGAGTATACGACGGCGATGCACGTGCGCGCCCTCGACGTCCCCGGAATGCGCGAGCGCAATGATCATGCTGTCCTCAATGATGAACCACGCGTCTGCCTGCCACGCCTTGTTCGTCTCCAACGAAGCAAGCACCGACTGCGCGACCGTGTACGCGTAGTGCACCTCCTCCAAGCGGCTCGTGCGACCAAGTGTCTGGATCAGGAAGCCGATGGTACCCGGGGCAGGCGCCGTGCCGTTCTCCACCCCCTGCCTGAACTTCGCAAAGGCGGTGAGCGCGTAGAAGCCGGGGTTGTGCATGGCCCTGAGCTCGGCTTGGACGGTTTTGGTGAGGTAAGGGTCGATGCGGAGCTTGCCTTCGTAGTTGAACTCTGCGGACGCGTAGCCGGAATCCTGAGACGCTTCGGAAGAAACCTCTTCGACGGCCTGCTCGAACGCAGCCAGCGCATGGTCGGGGTCCTCGATTATGGCCTGGAAGGAGGGGCCGAGGTTCTTGAATAGGATCTCCAGCTCTTCCCGGCCGCGTTGCTGGAGAATCAAGTACATTGTCCGCCGGATGAGAGCGGCATTCATCTCGTTGAACGCGACTTTGAAATGGGACAGATCGGCCAGGAGCGACACGACGCCCTCGAAGGCGTACTCTGGAACCGCGGTGTGGAGAGGGTTCTCAGAGGTGGCGGCGATTTCGACCTCGACAGCAGCATACATGAGGAGTTCCCAGTCCCGCAGGGTCATCTCCTCGGTGGGGAGCGTGCCAGCTTTGCGCGAAAGGGCGTATGCCTGGAGGAAGAAAGGGATGTACTCTGCCTGTTGCATGATCCGGACGCTGTCGGCTATGCGCGCCAGCTGCATCACGATAGTGTATGGTACATTGCCCTGCGTCGCCTCGTACAGCTTCTTTGTGAGAGAGAGCTGCATGGTCTCGATGGAGTGGGATGAGGCATAGTGCGACCTCCCCGCGACTATAGGGGTTAAAGAGTCCTCCCCGATGCAGCTACTGACGAACTCGGACAGTACGGTGAGGGCGCGGTCATACATCTTCCTCTCGAGGTAGACGTCCATGATCTCCTTGATCATCGACACGCGCTCGTAGCCTGGGAAGATCTCACTGACGCCGACGTGACGGTGAAGAAAGTCCATTGTCCAGATGAGCTGCTCGTCGTTCATAGTTTTGGCGTGCGCCATGTTCGCAGGCAAAAACGACCATGCGTTCAGTATGTCTGATAACATTGGGATCATCCTTGAGACGGATGACGAACAACCGGTTGAGATCGTGAATCATGCCCTGAACCGCAAGCGCATCGAGCATGACAGACCAAGCGACCGTGTCGGGCTTCATTGCAACGCCGGTGGTCTCAAACGGATCCTCGCTTGTGCCCATTTGTTGCAGCAGCCTATCAAACCATACCAGCGCAGTTGCGACATCTCCGGTCTGACAGAACCCAGAAAGGACGGTGGTGAAGGTAGACTGTGCCGACCGGGGGTGGGTCCGCGATGAGGCTCGTGGGATCCGCTTCGGCGCGCATCATCTCGTCGACGAGGCCGACGGCTTTGTCTGGGAGGTTAAAGCGGAAGTAGGTTTCGATCATCTGGTTCCAGATGAGGAGATTGCCACGGTTCGAGTCAACGGCCTCCTTGCTCCAGTTGATATGCAGTTCTGCGCGCTGGATGGCCTCGCGGTACTCGGCAAAGACCTCCTCGGCACCCTTGAGCTGCCCCGCGTTGGTATATGCCTGGATCATGTACTGGTAGACGGAGGGAGTGGGTCGGAACTCATTTGCACGCTTCTCAATGTGCGCGAAAACATGGATAGCACCGTCAATGCTACCATGAATGGCGGAGCAGCGGAGAAGGGCCGTGTACATTTGGACAGGGCAACGGTTGTTTGCGTTGATGGAGAGAATAGCCTCGAAAAGAGACATGGCCGATGCATAGTTGTTTTCGCCCCGGAGTGCCTCGATTCGCTTCTTGTCAGCGTCCTCGGTGGCAATCTCCTCGCGTCCGGTGAGTTTACGATGTTTAAGCCGTGTCTCGAGGGTGTGGATGACGCGTTGGACCTCTATATCACGAGCGGTGAGACTGTGGATAAGTGTGACGTACGTGCTGGCATTGGGCAGGAGGGAATGGCGCAGCATATCATTGTAAGTCTCGAGGATGAGGTGGAGAGGTTCACCAGGACGACGTGTGGATTGCAAGGCGTCGAGGGCAAGGTTGAACTCGTGAGTGCTTGGGGCCTTGGTGGTCTGACGGAACTGGCGGACGGCCTCCGCTGCCTGTAAGTGGTCACCGCTGTCGCGAGCCGTCATCAAGCGGACGGAGTCCTCCGAGAGAGTCGATTTCTTTGACGCTGGGTCCTCTGGGGCGCAGTGGTCTGAGGTGCAGCGGGGTCCAATGGGTCAGCAGTAAGAGTGGCGTCAGATTGTGCAGGGCGTGCATCGGCAGGCCGAGGAGAAGCAGGCCTCGACGCGGCGGTGGATTTACGAGGGACGGGTGACGGGGCGGGAATAGACGGATCGAATGCCTCAGTGGACAAGGGAGCCGAAGTGGAATTACGACGAACGAGGACTGGCCGGGGACCAGACTCGAGGGACGCGGAGTCATCAATAGCCGACGTTTGTGAAGTGGAAGACTGTGGTGCAAAGACATGGCGGGCCCTCGTATGTTGCTGAACAGTCTTCAGGACACCAAGGTTCTCGGCGCGTTCAGCGCGACCGTGGTTGGGAGTGGATAGGCTGTGGCTACGGATACGGGTCCTTTTGGTGGTATGGATAGACGCGCGCTGGGTAGGGAATGTCCTCCTGCTCATCGGTATGACTGAACGAACCGTCGTTGGAGGACATTGTAGCATTGGCCTGGGTGACTGCCCGTCCTGCTCCCTGTGAAAAAGGTCAATTCTCATTATTTTTTTAGAAAAAAAAGGTAACGTACGGTGAATCCATTGTGATAGCGACTACCCGTATATTTTGCACCGCCTGGACTGGGACCGTTGTTTCCCCAATATGAGCTGCCTGGGCCGTTCCAAGAACCTAAATGACCAGAAGAGGAGGAGGGACCGGATGAGGACTGGAGTTGGAGGACATTTCTGATGGTATGTGTCTGGTGCTGGATGGAGGCGGCAGCACGGGAGGTGGTGTGGAGGATGTGGGTGGCGACTTTGGGCAGCATGGCCACGACTTGCCCTACCTGGCAGTGATTAGATGGCCAGTGGTCTAAAGGCTAAGGTGATACAGCAGGTACTTGTTGACTTGACTAAATAAAAACTATCAACGCGTACCCTCGGCACCGGCTGAAACCGGTTTCTCACGGAGACTCCCGGCTGTGACTATCCCATGACGCTCTTCATCGCCACCATGCTCACCACAATATTGTCCATCGCCCCTGCGTCCCCTTTGACGTCGTGCAGCTTGTGATACTGCAGAAAATGAGCACACACTCACTAATCATAAATGAGCGCATACCTTTTTTATTGCCCTCCAGTCAGTCAGTGTGCCCAGGCCTGCAAAGGGGCTTAGGTCCCCTGCAACCGCAGCCCCCATCTTTTCTGCCGATGCCCCTTCTATGCCAACAACGATCACTGACGTCGTGCTGTCCGAGACCCCATACCGCCGCAGTGCTTCCGTGATATGGTTCGTCGGACTAAGCGCCCACAGCACCTCCGAGTGCACCGTTCGCGTCCTTAGTGCATTTTGCGACTCTGCCAGGATAGCCTGGTAGATCGCCGTCTGCAGGTGTAATCGACTGCTTATCTACATACACACGTAAGATAGCAAGAGACGATGCAGACTGGACCACCGACAAGACGAGCATCAATAAATGCAAAATTCACCTGCATCCCGCTCCCGTGCTCCTTCCTCGCCCTGTGCACTCGCCGCCTCAACGATGCGCTTGCGGAGGGCCCCAGCGTTGGTGACGTTGGTGTACAGCGCCGCGTGCACGACGGATCGCTCGGGGGAGAACTGGGGAAAGGTAAACGTCTCCATCAGTGTGTATCGAGTAATCACGAAATGATCGAGTAAAGCTGTGCACTTGTATTCCTTCCACGTACTACAATCTCTCGAGGGCGGGCCTCCTCGATATACCAACCATGCACTTCCTCGCTGCATTCAGAGAACTCCCTATATCTCTCATTATAACCTCCTTCGCTCTCATCTCCAAAGCGATACCTGTCCACAGCACAGAACTAACTCCGGACAATTTTAAGGAATCCACGGCCACCGGCCTCTGGTTCATCGAATACTTTTCTCCCTATTGCGGTCATTGCCGCCAGTTTGCGCCCACCTGGCAGCAGCTCGTAGAAGAATCTGAGCAGAGCACGCCATCGGTGAAACTTGCACAGGTCAACTGTGCCGTCTATGGAGGCGAGTCACTACCATCCCTCCATCGCATCCCTATTCATCATTTCACTCCTTAGACCTTTGCAACGAGAAGGGCGTCACAGGCTACCCAACCATGCGCATGTACAATGCCGGAAAGGACCTCGAAAAGTATACAGGAGACCGCAGCTTGCCCGATCTCCACGCCTTCATCAAGCGTCATGCCGACTCCGTCACCCCTAAAGCACCTCCACCCGAAAAGGCAATCGCACCCAACCTCAACTGGCGAGGTCCGTACAACTGACCGATGACTACGTTCGCCGCGAGCCTCGCCAAGGGACCTATGTTCGTCAAGTTCTTTGCCCCGTGGTGCGGCCACTGCAAGAAGCTCGCTCCGGTGTGGAGGACAGCTTGCGAAGCACATGAAGGAAAAATTGGCTAGTTGCAGAGGTTGATTGTGATGATAACGGCGCGCTGTGCAAGGCGAATAATATCCATGGGTACCCGACGCTGGTTTACATGACGAGTGGAGGATTGAGGTCCGAGTATAACGGTGGGCGGAAACTGGAGCAATTGAAAGCTTTTGGGGACAAGGCAAGCTCAGCGTGAGTGTAGTTTTGCCTACTACTGGGGCGCAAGCTGACATAGTGCTTCGCAGGGGTATTCAACCCATTAAAACTGAGGAGCTTGACGGGCTGGTCAAGGAGAATGACATCCTTTACCTCCTAATCCACTCTGCCTCTGATGCCAACATCATCGTACGTCTATGCACCGTATGCCACACATTCCACACTCATTTATTCATCCAGGAAACAATCCAACGCGCTGCCACCCCTCTCCTTGGTTCCCCCTCCCTCTTCACCTCGTCAGACCCCGACCTCCTTACACGCTTTTCCGTCCCCCAGACAAGCACTTGGGCCCTGGTCGCACTGAAAGACCACGACGGAACCACCGCTGCCTCCATCCTCCCCGAACGCACCGCCACCTCCGAAGAAAAGATCAAGACATGGCTGCTCTCGCACCGCCTCTCCACCACCGTCGAGCTCACCCAAGACACCTTCCAGAATGTGATGAACGCCCCACAGGCGCCGCTCGTGGTCATCACGGCGTTCGGCCCTGCCATGAGGGAGAAGGTGCGCGATCGCCTTGTGGAGGTGGGGCAGAAGTGGAGGGCGAGGACGAAGGGGACGGGGATGGCGGCGGGGAGGGAGGTGGTGTTTGCGTATATGGATGCGGAGAGGTGGAGGGATTGGATGAAGAGTATGTATGGGGTTGTTGGAGCTGGGACGGAGACGGAGTTGGAGGATTTGAAGGTGGTTATTACGGATCATAAGGTTTGTCTTCGGTTTCGTCTTTTTTTGGTTAGGGCCTGAGGGGTGGTTGCAGCGTCTTGTGTACTTTGACAAGGACACGACGGATTCGCGCATCAAGATTACGACGTCGGCGAATCTGTTCGCTACCGTGGAGGCCGCTGCCAGTGGTGCTCTCCCGTATAAAAATTCTGAAAATAGAATTGAGAGATTGGCTCGGGTATGTCGCCATCCCCTTCACTTGTGTATCTCCGCTCATCCGACCTATTACAGTACTTGAACCACAAGATGCTGTCGCTCGAGACGTATGTCGTGACGTACCCCTGGCGCACGGCGTTCTGCGTCTTCATGGTCTTTGTTGCCGTGTTCATGGGCATTAAGCGACTCATCTCGGATGATGTGCCGGCTGATTACAGGAAGGTGGATCGTCTGGACTAGCCTCAGGATACTGTGGATCTTGGAACTTGTATTATATTTATGTCGTCATTTACATGACCCTGTTGAATGGCATAATCAAGAACTGGGGGGACATGGTCTGGATTTCCTCCACGCGTTTCCGGTTGCCTGTAACTTTCGACAGGAATACGTTGCACAAGAAAGATTCTCAAAGTGATACTTTGTAACTTCGGACAACAAGTATCGGTCTGGTATGTTTACGATGACCCCGCCGACTCGTCAGTGTCACCATCGACATCCATGGCCTCGTCATCCAGCTCTCTCCTAATATGCTCGATACCACCATACGGCACCTTGCCCTTGATCCACCGCCCCCAGAGTTCATCCACCCTACACAGTCCCGACGCCGTAGCAGATGCCAGCAGCCCGGACGCTGCGAGGCCGTTGCAGCTGTTCCACGTCACGCGGTGCACACCGACTTCGCGCGGCCAGGCGCCGGTTCCAGCTGCGTTGGCCTTGATGCGCTCCTTCTCGGGTGCTTTTTCTTTTGTAGCCTTTCCTTTCGCGGCAGGGCGGTCTTGTGTTTCCTGTAGGACGAAAATTGGGTGAATATTTTTGGATCAGATATTTGGGTCGTTGAAACGAACTTGTGGAAGGAATCGGTCGAGCATCCTGTATACACCCGACTTCCGACTGTAATCGAGCTGGTAGATTTTGTGGATGAAGAAAGGCTGGATAGAATGATATATGAGTTTTACGCGGAGAGACTTGAGCTAGAATCTTGGACTGACCACTGAGCCTCCTCTGCGCGTGGACCTGAGGGAGTTGGTGGTCGTACATGATCCGTCGGCAGAGCCCACAGCCAGTTGCGGGTGGAAGTCTGATGCATTGACGCTCTAGATAGAGGTATGCAGTAGTAGTAGGGGCGAGCCCAAATCATGATTGAACGACTTACCCACACAGGCCCTTGAGGCTCCAGCAACGTGTGTCCCCTCCCCAACATACTAGGAGAAGCGGAATACGCCTTGACGATGTTCTCGTGGTCAATCGTGACCGGTCCACCTCCAAAAGGCGAGAAAGCCATCGCGTTTATGACATCTTATCCCTTCCGTGAGTCACTCGTAGGAAATAATTTATAGGCGGATCTCAAAACCAAGCACGTACCTCTCGTTCTGTTCATGACCGACCCGTGGCCTTCCCGAATGTCCGTCATGCATTCCATGCCGTCGTAGCCTCCACTGGCGATGACCGTAGGGTCACCGTCTGTGCGCGGAGCGCCTGTGGACGTCGCTGGCGGTGCCCGTATCCATGCAAGAGCGCGAATGGCCGACTGGTGCACTGTTATATAGTGCGTAGGAGGATATCCGTGATTAGAGGTGAGCCTGTTTCGAGGAGGTACGTTAGTCATTGCTGCGGGAGGGCCAAATATGGAGAGTACTTGGGCTATCGATCGCTTTGAGGTGAGGGCCGATGTCATATACAGCGATTATTCCTAGTCGAGCCAGCCAGTTCAGCAAAGACGTACAAATCCATAGAAGAAAGCACCACCATTGGTAGTTCCGATAGCAATAAGTTCGCTATTTGCCCAATCGAAGGTCCAACAGTTGGTTTCTTCCAACTCGATCCTGAGTAATGGCTCGGGAAGCTTCACTGTTGAGCGAAGGGAAACTGTAAGAAAACGGACACTAAGAGTATGCGGAGAAACGAACCGTATACTGGCTCTGATGGATCCTGATTTGCTGGCCTCACATCTGCAGGGTGTGGAACAGCAGTAAACTGACCACGACCCATCCTCGAACACGCCACTCAACAGACCAAGCTTCCGTGGCCTGTTAGGGCTCGCAAACTTCAAATAGAAATTGTAATTAGCCGTGCCACCAAGTTGGTCACAATTCAAGCAATACGAACATCGTCATGCGAAGGCAAAGGACACCACTTGAGCTCATGAGCGGGTCCTCCTTCAAGACAAAGCACCAATTCGCATTTCACTTCTCCCCGATCGACCTCTTTACTTGAGCGTGTCGGAGGCTGGGCTGGACCCAGAGACCATATCTGGATGCAAGCATGTGACGGTCCGAGCAACACGGACTCCGATCTCTGGAGAGTGAGAACTCGTTGGGAATGGTGCAACGGCCAGGTATTGCTTGTATGAGTGGGCTGTGTATCTATCTCAGTTATGACGAAACGTAGGATGAGCGACTATGGTCTTACATGCCCGATCATCTGAATGTATGGGGCACCAGTCGAGCCCCCACACGGGCGCGCCCGCATTGAAGATGTGAGCAGGGCTTTCGGTTAGGAATTCGGCTGGTAGTCGCGCATATTAGATGTATTCATGCAAGTATACTTCAACGCACACATATTATGTGATTGGAACATCTCTATGTTCATCTGTGTTTGCTTTCCGAACGGTCCAAGCAAGCAAGGCACTGCTGGTGGCGGTTTCAGGTCGCCTTCTGCAGTAAGTACCACGTCGGTCGGTAGATATGGAGCAGCATCTCTGGCAACACAAGTCAGCCTTCGTTAGAACTGAAACCGGACAGGAACTAGATATACTTTTTGTTCAAGACCTCCCAGCCAGCCTTTACCTTAATATTTCCATATACTTTCGGTCGTCGTCTGGCATCGTTGTCCATGTCAGAAACGTTTTCCACCGCCTCCTTGTACCACCCTCTATCCTCGGCCATCTCCCACAGTGGTCCACTGCCGACGTTATACCCCCATGACTTGTTGACTCGATCGGTCACCTTGGAATTCTGGGTGAAATTATTCGACATGGTGATTTTGGGTTTTTTGAAGAGGGAGGGTCGCGATTCAAGGCGTTCTACGCGTCCCATGCGAGTATAAAGAGGCACCGCTCTGTGTCTATGGTGTACGCTAGGGGCTGGAAGCACGTACATCTGCCGTTTCGACGCACGCGATAGACTAGGTTTCGAGGGGGCTTGTTCATTCAATACGATCCAGGTTCGTGTAATAAAACTGTAGAGACGTACTTTTCACTACTTTAGGCTTGATATCGAGGGCGGAGGTACTTCGTCGGCTAACTGAACGACTTATAGGCTGGTCAAAGTCAGGGCCATTATCGTCGTCGACGTCGGGCTCCATATCTTCATCCTCTTCGTCCTCCACCTCCTCTTCTTGCGCAATTGGGTCTTTTTCAGGAGAAAAATCACTTTCGCTGTCTACATCTTCTTCAAAAGCCACTGCTGTCTTGGAAGGGCCTGGCGTTGGGCCGCTGATCTCGCCTTCCAAATCTATTCCTTCTAGCGCAGCATAACTGGGTCTTGATTTTCGGGGTCTCAGAGTGCGAGTCATCAGCAGAAGTTACTAGGAACAGACTGTTTTGGATGATGAAGAGGGTCAGAAGGTCCACTCGGTGAATGGCGTGAGTGAAGTCGAAACCTCGATCTGAAGTTGTCCGATGTTAATCAAGATCTAATCTTATCTGGGTGACACCGATCATGGATTTGGGCTGACTCCGGACCATGGACTGCCACGCCCTTGCACACCCTGCTGCTAAGGCTAGGTCATTTTCTGCCAATTTTCACTATCCCGACCGCACGATTTATGATCAGGCCAACGAATAGGACATCTGAATTTCTTGTATTCCGTTGTGACATAGCGAGCTGGGAGAAACAGCACACGCTGCAGGATAGACATGCATATCACTCTGGTGGGAAGAAAGAAGATCGGAGCGTCTTTCTTTTGGGAGTTCGGCTGACATGGGAGTTGGCAAAAATGTTGCAGCCTTTGCACCATCTAGTGAGGATAGAAAGTTAGCTGAGTTGACAAATAAGTTCCCCGCAACGTGTTGCCGCGCTAAGTTGAACTGGGCGCAGGCTCTGAGGCGACAGTTAAGGCAGAATGCACCCGTGTTCAGGTTGCGCCTTCCATGACTCTAAATTTAGGTCCTTAAATAGGCCAACCTGATGTTGGAAAGCAGAGAGGTTTAAAGGTGTTAGGATATATGAATCTAGCCCCCCGAGTACAAGTCTCGGGAGCAGAGGGAAGGAACAATGCGGCGGAAAGACCTTATTTCTTATCTTTCTGTTCTCCTTCAGGACGCATGCTCATCTCAATCGCCCTAGCAATGGCAGCCTCTTCATCTTCATCCTCGTCCTCGTCCCTCTGCACCCTCCTCCATATCAACATCTTGCTCCTCCGACATCGCCAATGCTTGCTGTAGGAGACGCTCTTCCTCGTCGTCAGTCGGTTCTGCAGGCGCCGTCTTAGTGGATGGTAGGACGACGGCAGGCGCTGGGGTGGTGGGCGCAATTACTGTCGCAGGCGCCGCTGCTGCCGCCTCGGCTGCTTCTCGTGCTTGGGCTTCTTGCATCGACATCCTCAGAGCCTTCCTTCCGGTGTGAGGTGTATTACATCGAAGAGAAGAATAACACATACCATGGCCAACTCAGGATCAAGACTGGGATCTACACCGAATTCGAACTGGGTTCCTCCGGAGCCAGACGGTGCCGGCACATCACCAGTACCTACCGAGTTCCTACTGGGATACTACTGCTGCGATCGCGGAGAGAATGGGGGAAGAGATCAGCGCATCTCCTAGTAGATGCGGTCCTGGGGGTACCGCGATGATATGTCTTGGGAGATGTCAGATGGCGGAGAATGCACAAGGACGGAAGACGTACGAATTATCGCCACTACTCGCACTCTCCACAAACTGCTCTCAGCACACTCTTATTGTCCTCAGTTGTCTCCTCAATGCCATCGCCAAAGCATACAACATCGACCGCAACGTTATTCTTCTTCAGTTTCTTTGCGAGTTTGATCATCGACTTCTCGTCTGCGGCTTGGCCTTGAAGTGGCGATGCAACAAAGACGATTATCCGCTGACGGAGGTTCTTGTTCTCCCGGTGCTTCAGCGCCAGCTGCGCAATAGCGATTGCAGTTGGGATGTCAATTTCTCCGCCAACTTTTGAAGATGTCTCGTGCAGTGCTTGTAGTATTTGCCCAAGATCTTTGGTATGTGTAACAAGAACCTCAGGCCTAGAGACCCGCTGCAAGGTCAGAAACACCATGAAAACCAAGATACTGGGCTCACCCCTTCCCGGCCATCGTCATGATACCGACAGGTGTTTTCGGGGTTGGAGTCGATTTTGGTCTGGAACACTGTGTTAACGGCGTCGGACTGGGCTTCGAATCGTGTTGGTTGATAGTCTCCATTCCGCATGTACTCTGAGTTGTCAATGATCATCATGGTTGCTTCCAACGGCATCTTGGTAAATCTAGCAAGGGAGGAGGAGGAGAAGGATACAGGCGAGTCGGGGTTACTGCAATTTGGATCGCTGACGCGTCGAACGCGAATACGCTTGTTTGGTGTTGCTTGCACATTTTGCTTATTTAGGGATACAGATAAGATGCAAACTGGTTACATGGGTACATGAGTGATCGAGCATAAAAGTACAAGAAGCTGTGTCAGTCAGGTTGCGCCAAGTGGCTCCACATCCTCCTCCATCCATACCCAACAGCCACCCTGTCAGATGTGTGAGTATGTGTGACTTATCGTGTCAAGCACTACTCACCAGAATGGACATGGTCAGATAGGTCTTCGGCCGGAGAGACTCTCCTTTGGTGCCCGGTGCATTAGCCCAACTGAGAGGCGGAAGAGATTCGGGTGGCTGCGCCTCTGGTGCCATCGTGATCTGTGAAAAGCTTTGGAGCAACCTGATCAGGAAGAAAGAGGTTTCGTGGTACGCGAACTACGCGGAATAATTAGGACTGCGGAACTGACGGTGCGCGACGGACTGCGTAGTTCCCTCACCTGTTGGCCTAGACAGATGCGCGGACCAGCGTTGAATGGTAGGAATATGAATGGGTTGGGAGTCAGGTAGTCACGCAGCCGTTGATCGAGGAACCTGTCGGGGTCAAATTTATTCGCTAGCGGGAGTTTAGTTGTGGAGACTAGTCAATGACAAGGTACATACCATCTGGACCCCATAGATCTGTCCTACGATGCATCAGGAAGACACTATACGGTGTTCTACACATATTCCTTGTATGAGAAATACTGCGGTACCAGGGACGGGGAGTACTAACTTGCTATTTGCAGGTATGTAGAAAGGTTTTCCGCCGATTTTGGAGGGCCATAGTACAGGTTTCTTCGTGGTCCTGTTATCCACCATTCAATTGTACTCATCTAGAGAGGTGTGTGAGAGTCTTACCGGACGTTAAATGGTCTAGACTATTTATAAGAACGGTCCTATCGGGTTAAAAGTAGTACTTACACAGCAGGGTATAAACGTAACGTTTCTGGAATATACATTCATACAAATGAGAGAAGCTGACGGAAGATAGGGAGAAGGAGAACTTACCATTGATCACCGCTCGCAGATATTTCATGTCCTTCATGTCGTCGTAGGTTGGGCGTCTTGAGCTACCGATCTTGGTCAAGATTTCGTCCCGCAGACGGCTAAGAACGAGAGGGTGTTTGGCGAGCATGTGTATCGCGTATGATATTGAATTTGTGGTCTGCGAAGCATGGTCAGATAAGTTACGCATAAGTCTTGGCCTATAGTGAGAAACAGCCTACCGTGTCTCGGCCAGCTAAAAGAATATTTAGTGTTTCGTCCCTAAGTACAATCGGGTCTATGTAGATAGGTAAATTTGTTAGGAGCGCGGAACCTTGAAGATTGAAAGCGTACCATCCGTGTAGTTGATTAAGTGGTCTATCAAACTCTCTCCATCTTGGACTTCTCGATCAACATTAGCTCCTAGTTTCTCGCCACCACTTGCTGCTTTCTTTCTTGCCACGGCTTCAGTCAAAATCGGATCGATGAAGTCGTAGATAGGACCCATTTTCTCTTGGACTTTGTCCTTCCAGAATTCCCTGAGAGGCCAAGCAGCTCCCCAACGAGACCTGAACGCGATCATGCGCTGTACTTCGTCAAAGGCTTTCGAGAAGATGTTGGCTGGATGGCTTGCGGACGCCGGAGAACGAGACAGAGGCGAGTAATGCGGATACGGAAGGGCAGCACTTAGGGACTGCACGTCTTTCGCGAATAAGAATTCGGTGGCGGAATCCATAGTAAAGCGTGATGCCAGGTCCTAGATGGTATTAGAAGCTGAGGCAATCTTAAGAAGTGATACAGATACCTGTATATCGACAGCATAGCCTTCTTTGAGTCTCTCTTTGAGCTGCTTAATGGCGTCCTGGGCATGTCGTTCGAAAATGTCGAAGTGAGTGATCCGGTCCTTGCTGAAGAAAGGTCGGGTCATTGCACGATGAAATCTGACCCATGCGAGCTTAGATTGATCAACGAATCGAGAGGTAGTACCGCTCACTTCCACATCTCCCCTGAAGAAGATAAAGTTAGGATGAGTGGTATGAAGGTAAGCTTTAACGTACCATCGGAGTTGAATACACCGGTTCCAAGGAACGAGCGCATCTGGAGGTCAAATTGGGGACCTGCAGGCGGCTGCTTAGACGCTCTTCACTAAGGTGAAAAATTATATCCACCTTTCTCGAAGGCATCAAACTGTGTGGCGAGGATGGCCTTGATATAACCTGGCTCGGCAGTGAAGAACTGAGAGACAGTGAAACTTGGTTGGTGGGGAATACACACGCTAAGCCGACACCTACTCGGTTTTCAGATAGAATCCTGACATTGAACGTGTTGCCGTAAAATTTTGCCCATTCATTGAAGTTTTCTCCTTGGAAGGGTTAATCCGGTACGCCACATTTCACGTAATATCCGGCAACCGACCTGGGTACCCCGTTTTGAGGTTGTTGATGCTTTGGAGCAACAAGCCAATGCCCGCAGGCCACTTGTCGTATATTCGAGGAGGCAGGACTGCTCCTTGAGCTGCGGCTCTCCTGCGGTCATCTAAATCGGTGTACGAGGACTTCAAGACCAGGGCCACAGGAATGGACAAGATCGCAGTAACAGTGATGACCGAAAGGGGAAGGTGAATCGTCAGATATGTCTGGAGAAGCCGATTTGCGACATAGACTACAATCAGTGGAAGGAGAAGGGAGGGTAGGCGATTAGCAAGGTATGTGATGCCTGGAGGCATGGTGGAGAGCTGAGAGAAGAGCTTGGAAGTGGGGGGTTCTTGAGACAATGGAGAGAATCACGAGAGAGTTTGCTCGGACATTCCGGATACGTTTGAGTGCCATTTGGTCACACGGCAGGACCACTAGATATACTGAGTACATGGACTACGTACGATCTTAACTGAGCATCAGTGGACGTATGTCGTGCATGTCGTGAATGAGGCGGATGACCGGGATCGGAATGAGCCTGCCCTAACGTAATCGGATAAGCGAGCGTATAGTGAGACTGAAGCGGACTTTGCCTACGTGACAATCTCCCCTTTGCCCAACAACACCAGTACCGGAGAACATATTCAGGTAAGCGTTGCCGCGCACCGCAGCTCGCAGCCACAGCGCTCATTGTAATACTCTTCTATACTGCGCATTCGCCTGTATATAACAAATCGATCGCGCCATCTCTAGGTCTCCAACACCCCCGAACTTCTTTTTTACCTTCTTCACTACTCTAACGAATAATCAGCCATGGAGGATGAGGTCGCAGCTCTCGTACGTCCTCAATCTTCGTATCGTCTTACCCTGACATCTAATTTCGCGCCCCTGTTATCAGGTTATTGACAACGGTTCCGGCATGTGCAAGGCTGGCTGTAAGTTGTCTGCCCATCCACTCGTAGATCTCCACTGACATACCTCATTTATAGTTGCTGGTACACTATTCTCTCATTCCCGACGTTTGATATCAGTACTGACACTTTCCTAGGTGACGATGCCCCCCGTGCCGTCTTCCCGTATGTCACCACTTTTTCTCGCCTTGGGTGTGCATGCTTACTCGTTTTATCAGTTCCATCGTCGGTCGCCCTCGTCACCAGGGTGTAATGGTGGGCATGGGTCAGAAGGACTCCTATGTTGGGTGCGTCTCGTTCTGACTGCGGATTCGCCTCCGGGTTATTGATCATCCGATACAGTGATGAGGCTCAATCGAAGCGTGGTATCCTTACCCTCAAGTACCCTATTGAGCACGGTATCGTTACCAACTGGGACGACATGGAGAAAATCTGGCATCACACTTTCTACAACGAACTTCGTGTTGCACCAGAGGAGCATCCTGTCCTCCTCACGGAAGCCCCTCTCAACCCCAAGGCTAACAGGGAAAAGATGACCCAAATCATGTTCGAGACCTTCAACGCTCCTGCTTTCTACGTTGCCATCCAAGCCGTTCTGTCCCTGTACGCTTCTGGTCGTACAACCGGTATTGTTCTCGATTCCGGAGATGGTGTTACTCACACCGTCCCCATCTACGAGGGTTTCGCCTTGCCCCACGCCATCTTGCGTCTCGATCTCGCTGGTCGCGATTTGACCGATTTCCTTATCAAGAACCTGATGGAGCGTGGCTACCCTTCACGACCACCGCCGAGCGTGAAATTGTCCGAGACATCAAGGAGAAGCTCTGCTATGTCGCCCTTGACTTCGAACAGGAACTCCAAACTGCTGCTCAGTCCTCTGCTCTGGAGAAGAGCTACGAGCTTCCTGACGGTCAGGTTATCACCATCGGCAATGAGCGGTAAGTTTTACTTTCGGCTCTAAATTTGGATTTCCGTTAACGTTACCTGTAGCTTCCGTGCCCCTGAAGCCCTCTTCCAACCCGCCTTCCTTGGCCTTGAAGCCGCTGGTATTCACGAGACCACGTAAGTGCCTGTGCCTTATGGAGCAGCTTAGCGCTAATATCCCGATTTAGCTACAACTCCATCTTCAAGTGCGATCTTGATATTCGTCGTGACCTCTACGGAAACGTCGTCCTCTCTGGTGGAACTACTATGTTCCCCGGTATTTCTGATCGTATGCAGAAGGAGCTGACATCACTCTCGCCTGCCAGCATGAAGGTCGGTGGTTTTTGGAGCTACCTATTCCCTGATGATATTGAAACAATCCGATCTGTGTTTAGGTCAAGATTGTTGCGCCCCCTGAGCGGAAGTACTCCGTATGGATCGGTGGATCTATCTTGGCTTCCCTCAGCACCTTCCAAAACCTCTGGTGCTCCAAGCAGGAGTACGACGAGTCTGGCCCTGGCATTGTTCACCGCAGTATGTATCCATTTTTCTACCTTCATCTACCTGTCTTTCTGATGAACAACTACAGAGTGTTTCTAAATGTCGGAACTGTAGTAATGAGAGTTGGCATGGTGGCGGGCGGATGTGGGATGTCCTGGTCTTGGAGAACGCTACTTTACGATATTTCCTGGCACCCCTTTCACTTACTATCTGTTTTTACATGAAGTCGTTTTGCATGACAAGATCTACTATTGTCTGGATACTTACCTTGAATGATTAGTATTGAAGAGTTCTTGAGGAGACGATTCGGAGGGCTGATTGTATAGCCCAGGGTCGCCAGGGTCGCCAGCGTGAGCACGTGTTACGAAAAAACTTCCTCGTGCAACTCAAGCCGCTGAGCCTTGGATATCGTTATTCCTACACTTCCTCTCCATCCATAACTTTAGAGAAGGCTAGCACTATACCGCTGGCTGGAGCAAAGTAGAAACTTGCGACGCATTGTTCTGTTTTTGGCCAAAAACAAAAGAAGAGAAACAAAAGAATCGAATATGGACTCCAATACGATCGTGCCCGCACGCCGTCGGCGCCATTCCGGATCCATCGACAACGACCACCTGCACCATCCCCTTCCTACCAAAAAATCAGTCTCTTCGACAATAGATCCTCCTCCTCGCCCTAAATCTACACCTGGCGAGCGTCCACTCCAGCGAAGACGTCAACAGAGCCCTACCCAGAGTTCAGACGAGGCCGACCAGGAATCAGACGCACCCCAGGGCATGCAAATCGATTCCTCCCTGGAAGTCGAGAGCAAACCATCAGTGGACTCTCCAGTCCTTACGATCCTCAAAGACTCTTCTACCAATACATCTACCGCACCGCGACCTACAAAACCACTCCCAGCCTCGAAGTCGCGCACAAAAATGGCACAGCCGAACCCCCATAATCCGATCCCCGTCGTGGCGAATCCATCCATGTTGCCTGTGCAGGCGAATGTTGCCCGCGGAGGCGTAGCGTCTGGTAACAGACGCCTGTATGTTATCTTGGAGCAGGCCTGCTTGGAGGCTTATCGCATCTCAGGCGGCAGTGGTGGAAAGGGTAGGAATGGGAAGGGGGAAGGGGAGGTGAAATATACGTTGCTCAACTGCGACGACCATCAAGGGATTTTGGCGAAGACTGGAAGAGATATCGCTGATGCGAGACCCGATATCACACATCAGGTTTGGACCATCGATTGTCTCCCCGTGTTCCTGGCACTGATGATATGTTGTAGTGCTTGCTTACTTTGTTGGATTCGCCGTTGAATAAAGCTGGCCTGCTTCAGGTGTACATCCATACGGCCAAGGGGGTGCTTATCGAGGTTAACCCTCATGTGCGAATCCCGAGGACGTTTAAACGGTTCAGCGGGTTGATGGGTACGTTTGTCTTGTTCTGCCACAGAAGAGTCGTTACTCAAGCTGCGATACTTAGTGCAACTTCTTCACAAGTTGTCCATAAGGGGGGTTAATGGCCGGAAAAACTACTAAAAGTCATCAAGGTGCGTCCGTTATGATCAAGCGTCTGGATCTTTCATTCAAGTTATTCTCCTAGAATCCAATTACAGACCACTTACCGCCCAACACGATCAAAATCAGTAAGTTTTTTGCCTTCCCTTGCTCGCCAAATGGCCAACCTTTTTTTACATTAGCTCTTTCTGGCGATGCACCTACTCAACGGCTATCCCAGTATCTACCTACCATCCCAACGACCCATAACCTTGCTGTCTTTGTTGGTGCCATGGCGCGCGGCAAGGATGATTTTGCTGATGGGTATGTTGATGAAAAAATCAGTATCAGCGACTACTCGCTGAGTGCGAGCGTTGCGTGTGGAAAGGTGGGTAATCGCCACCCCGACTTTGATACTTATTAACCCTTCCTCTCCAGTTCTGCTGCGCGTTGGAAGAACTTTGGGACATTGTATGATCATTCCTGAACCTACATCTCATCTTTTTTCATATAGCTCTCCTCTCGTATCTGTCTGTATCCTTAAACCACAACCACCCAATCTGCACTTCAACTCGCAGACTTGTATTTTACGGCACCATCAAAACACCAATACCTACGCTCCTTAACCCTCTATCCTACACCCTCCTAACCCTCTCATGACTCGAACCTCTGCCCACTGTCATTCTAGATCGACATCATTGCTACTATGCGACTCAACTCGCGTTCGGCTGTGGATTTGTTCTTCTTACCCATATCTCGTGGATAGCTGCAATACAATTGATATCCTGTGTGGCGGAGTATCTTCGTCGCAAGAGGAGTATTACACTGTAGCAATGACGTGTGTAAGCGAAATCGATCAATTCGATCACAAAAAATGGACAAGTAAATTTAGGACCCGACCTGTTCAGTACATCTATCAACCGCTGGCGAACTGAAAATTCCCCTGACTTGCCAGCCCCACACATCTCCAAGCTTCCCCCTGAACCACAATGGCGACTCCTCAACTTGAAGCTGCTAGCGCAAGTCCGATGCCTGCAGGCGTTACGGATCCAAATTACAAACCCCTTCCTGGAAGGCTAGGGAACTTGACTGTCACACAACAACATGCACTGGAGAAGTTCAAGAAGGAGCTCATTGAGGATGGTATTTTCGTGGAGGAGAGGATGGATGATGCCGTGCTTTTGCGGTGCGTGCGATTTCTCCTGTGGTCCCTGCTAGGATTGCGCTCATCAGTCTACAGGTTTCTCCGGGCGAGAAAATTCGACGTGGCCAAGGCGAAGGAGATGCTGGTCTCTGCGGAGGATTGGAGAAAGAAGTTTGGTGTGGATGATATCATCAAGTATGTGGCGTGCCCTGGCGGAGCGGGATTGGGAGCTAATGCCGTTTCCTATAGGACTTTCGATTTCAAGGAGAAGGAAGAGGTCGACAAATATTACCCCCAATACTATCACAAGACGGACAAGGTGCGGGAGGTCTTCATTCGAAGGGTTCGGCGTCTGATTGTTCATTAAACAGGATGGCCGGCCACTGTATATCGAGCAACTTGGCAAACTCGATATTAAAGCCCTTTACGCAGCTACGACCGAGGAACGTCTACTGCAGCGCCTAGTCGCGGAATATGAGAGGTTCATCGCTCATCGCCTCCCCGCATGCTCTCAGACCGTCGGCCACCCCGTGGAAACCTCCTGTACCATCCTCGACCTCCGAAACGTTTCCCTCTCCAACTTCTACTACGTGAAGAATTACGTGATGCAAGCCGCCTCAATCGGTCAGGACTAGATACCCCGAATGTATGGGCAAATTCTACATCATCAACGCGCCGTGGGCGTTCTCCGCCGTGTGGGCCGTCATCAAACCTTGGCTGGACGAGGTCACGGTGTCAAAGGTCGACATTTTGGGGAGCGGTTATAAGGCGACGTTGCTCAAGCAGATACCACTGGAGAATCTGCCAAAGGAGTTTGGCGGGACGTGCGACTGCGCTGGTGGATGCTCCTTGAGTGATGCTGGGCCGTGGAACCCCGCAGGAGAGACTGTGGTTGCGAATGGGAACGGGACTGCTGCATAAGAGCTAAGGGCTCTGGATACCACGGATATACCTCGTTAGTGGCAGCTATCATGAATAAAGGTGAACTGCTTGCCTCAATGACTCTCGTTAAATACAGCTTCGCACGGTAGGACGCGGCCCGATGGAGACTTGATCCGTATCTAATCTCCTAGAAGGCATCTATGATGAATGTACTGGTCTATGCAGGATCAGAGGCTCTCTGGGAATCTTTGGCACACTCCCTAGCTACCCTAAGATCTCTCCTTCTTCCCGATACAGAATCATCGCTCATAGGTCAAACGGATTTTGGAGCTGATTTGCTCGATTTCAGGATGTAGCTTGAATGTCCTCGATGCCGACCTTATATCCTCGCTTGCACGGGTCTTGTCTGCTGACGAACGAGAATCTCTTATGTTAGAGAAGATTGTCGTGAATGTTCTGGCTAGGTTCGACAAGCTATGGGCGACGCAGGCAGGAACGCGGGTTTTTCGACAGTTTTATGGACTTCCACCTTGAAAGTTGGCTTCATTCGTCCGTATTGCAAGCGCACTATCATGGCCAGTTGTATTGACTGTACCTTCGACCATAGGAATCAAACAGTGACGCTCACCACAGTGTCTCGACAGCTCGCTCGCATTCCAGGCGTGACATCCGATCATGGGCTTCTGTGCACCAAGCGAGAACACGATTGTCTTCTGGGGTGGATAAATATACCGACCTTCAGCCTGATGGGAATAGCTTCAATATCGTGGCTGGATTAATCAACGTGAAGGTAGACGGGGACGACAAGTCAACTGGCGTGTGTATGAGCTCCTTAGTGGCAGCTATTCATTGAATTGAGTTGCTTGAATTGTGTCTGAGACATAGACAACAAACTCTTTCTCCTACTAATTGTCACTAACTGGATGTCTAAGTCTGCGTCAAGGGGAGTGAAGCTCCGGCATCTGCTGGGAGGCAAGAGCATCTGTCAGTTTACGCTTTGCTGTGTTACCAAACTTGATCTACAACCACCATGTCAGCCACTGCCATGCCTCAGGCTGCGAGCGCAAGCCCGATGCCAGCAGGCGTCACCGATCCCAACTATCAGCCGCAGCCTGGCAGGCTAGGGCAATCTCACTGTCGTTCAACTTCATACTCTAGGAAACTTTCAAGAAGCAGCTGATAGATGAAGGGATCTTTGTCGAGGAGAGAATGGACGACGCGACCCTCCTCAGGTGAGCTTATAGGCCCTCATTCTCGAGCCTGACGCTCATAGGTGCTTGCTAGATTTCTGAGAGCAAGGAAATTTGATCTCGCTAAGGCGAAGGAGATGCTCATTGCCGCGGAACAGTGGAGGAAGGATTACGGCGTGGATGATATCATCAAGTCAGTTATACCCCGTATGTGCTCAGGTCGAGCTGATCTTGAGATATCTAGGAACTTTGACTTCAAGGAGAAGAAAGAGGTGGACAAGTATTACCCCCAATATTACCATAAGACTGATAAAGTACGAGATGATCTATCTACGTCTCATCATCTCAACTTGTATATAGGATGGTCGGCCGATCTACATAGAGCGTACTAGGCCAGCTCGACATCGCAGCTCTCTATGCCGTCACAACCCAGGAACGGCAGCTCAAGCGCCTAGTTTCCGAATACGAGAGGTCTGCTGCTGAACGCTTCCCAGCATCCTCAAAGGCCTTCGGCCACCCAGTTGAAACATCGTGCACCATCCTTGATCTCCATAACGTCTCCTGTCTCGAAATTCTATCAGGTCAAAGATTACGTCTCGCAGGCTTCTTCGATCAGTCCAGGATAGATATCCCGAGACTATGGGCAAGTTCTACATCATCAACGCACCCTGGGCGTTCTCGGCAGTGTGGTCCATTATCAAGCCGTGGTTGGATCCCGTCACGGTGGCGAAGATTAGCATTTTGGGGAGCAACTATCAAGAAACACTTTTGCAACAGATACCTGCGGAGAACCTACCGAAGGAGTTCGGCGGAAAATGCCAATGCCAAGGTGGATGCTCATTGAGCGATGCTGGTCCGTGGAAGGAGGATGAGGGCGCGAGTGCAACGTGAGGTGAGGTTGCTATAGTGTAATTCAGATAATAGATTCCTACGTATTGGGACTGGAGCTAGGATAACATAATGGAAAGCCAGTCTCTGGCATCTTGGCATTCATGGCTGCGGGTGGCTAATTCCGGCGTGATTGTTCCCGACCCTCTCTGAAAGTCCTTTCCAGCAGCTCGTTGAATTCCGCTGTTCTCTGCGCGTGGATTCCATGGCCAGTTCCTATCCATTGCACCAATTCTGCCTCAGGCATGGCGTCTTTGAGCTCTAACGAATGTTGTGGTAGCACAAGATTGTCCTGGTCGCCTGTCAAGATGACAACCTTGGGGATGGAACTTGAGATCAACTGAAGGCGATCAGGCGCGCAGTGGTGAGTGAGTCCGGCTGCCATCTGGGATATATGCCCCATAAATTGCTGGGGCGTGGTTATGTTCACGCGTCGGAGAAACGCCTGGTGGGGTACATTGACTCAGGGCTTTCGAACGAATTGGCACGGTCGCGTACCTCGGTTTGGATGTGACGGTTAGTTCTGCCAGCAGAGTCGTGTTCCGCTTTACTCTCCAGCCAGGCAACTGGGAAGAGCATGTTCATGATTATTGGAACCTTCTTCGCGACATCGGGCGTGAAAACAAGTCGAGTTAGAGAAGATACTCCGTTCCACTAAGTGAAAGACGCATTAATGTGGAATGGAGTATGTAGTCGAGGATGTGGGCATACCGGAGGAAGATTATTCCATGGTCGCCCACCTGGGGTTGTTACAGCCAGGACCAGGGAGGCTATCCTATCGGGTATTCTAGTTGCAAGTTCTTCAGGGGATAAGTAGCCCGAAATAAGCAGCTTGTGTTATTGAGTACCTTGGGCAATCATCCCGCCAAGACTGATTCCGACAATATGCAGTTCGCGCTTTGCGGTCCAGCCAAGAAAGTCAAGCAGTGCAATCACGTCTTCTGCCATTCCAGATGTGCTTTAGACAAGCATGTCAGCCAGATGAGTATTTGGGTGTGGTGAGGTCAACACACGTATATGGTCCCCTTGGATATCCCGAATTGCCTACACCCCTGTTATCGAACACGAGGATTGTATGTTCTTTTGAGTGGCCAAAGTGCTCCACTTGTGGTCCCCACGAGAATGCACTGGAGTTGAGGCCCATGATGAAGACCACCTTTGTACTCGGTGCCTCGGCCATGTTGCTCGTAGTAGAGCGAATGGCTTTCAAATGGACCTTGGTCGCGGATTTGTGTGACTGGGCAAAGACCCCTCCGTACACAGGTGGAGGGATCGAATGCCGTCGGTAAATCCATGGGAGAGAGAGGTGTAGCGTTTGGCACGGTCGGGCAATGCAAACAACGCGGAGGCAATTACCACCACCACTCAAACCGCGACCAGCTTGCAATGTCCGTCGTTCAATATGTCTCTAATTAGCGACACAGAGTGCGTCTTCACCGCTCTATTTCTTCTCCTCTTACCACTTCCTCTAGTTATCTTATCCATGGCCTCCGCTTGTCGTATTTGCGCGATGTCGAGGACATCTACGGACCCCGTCTCATCACCCTCGATCCTTCGTATAATTCCAACCCGTTTATAATCGCTGCATCGCTCGCTGACGTTGAACGATGGCCCGAGCTTGCGATGCCGTCTAGCCCCCAGCTGAGTGAAGACGAGGCCGAGCGCCCATCAGGCTTCCCTGGTGCCCGGCTCAAACACACACAGACGATCATGGGCGGAAGGACTGGAGGCCTTGGCATGCGAGTGCACGGCAAAAGAGCATCCACATCCAAACGTCTTTCCGCTACACCCCGCCAACTGGAAGTTAAGAACTTTCTCTCAGCAAATGCTCCCGTCCAGGAGGCTCTCTCCAGTTCTGTCCCCGTGTCGTCGACTGTGCCACTCGTTAAATCACTCCCGAAAGATAAAGTGGCTGAGCCTGCATCTCTGAATGTGCAGATTCAAGGCCCGACGGCCGTGGAGGAGGCGCCGGTCCAGAAAGTAGTGCAATTCGTACCGAAGTTCAAGGGAGCAGCCGAGATGGAGGCGAGGCGTCGAGTGAGGATGGCTGCTAGGCGAGAACCTGGTGTCGCGCCACCTCCCCCTCCGCCGCCACAAAATTTGAGCTTTGATTCCTCAGACGAAGAGTTACCAGTGGCGGAAGATTCCTCGTCGGACGGGGATTTCGATGACGATGTACCTGGGGAGGTGGATAGTATGGATGAAGATGACGGGTTTGGCTCGTAAGCTGCTTTGCGAAATATTTGGTTTTACACTGCTAATGAAATTCATAGCGGGTTTTTGGCAGGACAAACGGCCGTCCACTCGGACTCAGATGGCTCTATCCCCACCTCGTCAGATCCTACCTCACCGTGGACGCAAATTCGCCCAAGGGCAGCATCTCGCCTTAGCCCTGTCTCTGAAGGCGAGAAAACATCACCAGGTCGTTCGCGTGCACGGATCGTAGACTCACTGGCTGGTACTTTTGAAATGGTCACACCCATGCTGAGCAGACAAGAAGTTCATAAACCTGACGCTACTGGGTCTCAAGCCCGGAATCAGATATCCTCATCCACACCATCATCCACCGACACGTTCTTCACGCGAAAGAAGGTGCAATCGGCCAGACCGCTCAAGTCGGCGCTGTCGGCCATGCTCGCCTCCGCGGACGCGTCTTCCAACCCATTCGCAGAGATGTATGCGGCAATATCAGGACGTGGAGAGAGCGCGTCGGTCGATGTCGTGGTCTACTTTCCGCATGCGGTGCAGCCAAGAGGGAAACCGATGGAGTTGAATGTGCGGAAGGACGCGACGGTGGAAGAGGTGATTGGCTTTTCGCTTTGGACTTACTGGAAGGAGGGGTGGCTTCCAAAGCTGGACGAGGGACTGAGCGGAGCGGGCGATCCGAAGTGGGAAACCAAATTGTCAGCTGTAGGATGGATCATGCGAATTGCGGAAGAGGATGGGGAGGTGGATGATGACTTCCCTCGTACGTGAAGCTTTTCCACACAGGGGGCTTGGCCACTTACCTTTCATCCGTGCAGCTCCGGACCGACTTGGGCGTGTGTCAAAGTTTAATGCGGATGCTTATGCTGTATTGGAGGCAACGCCTACACAAGGTATTTATCCCGCTCCTTGACCACGAGCCAACATTTTTTGATGGTTTTATCACAAAAGTGCAACAAAACCAGCTCCTCGAGACCAAGATCCAACGTCATCCGTCGAGAATGACGAAGAAGGCAGAGAAGTTGCCCATCCCTGGGCCCAGTCTTACTGCGGGTGCGCCCAGCAGTGCCGTCTTTGGATCGACCATTGGATCCCTACCTCTGTCAACATCACTTGGACCCTCTTCAAGTCACGGTCCTCCAATATTCTTACGGATCAGAGTTGCTGACACGGCTGACGCTGTGCACATATCAACAACAATCCCTGTGTATGTCCTCCTTCCCCCGTATCACGTACTTTTATCCATTTTCGTTGTTACAGTTCAGCGGGGATGTACATGCAGGAAGCCCTGGAGCTCGTATGTCGGAGACGTAAGCTTTCGAATCCGAGGGACTACGTGCTTCTTCTGGCGGACATGAGCATCCTGATCCCGCTGGATCGTACTGTAGCGAGTCTGCAGGGGAAACGCGAGCTGCTCCTTGTGAAAAGGAGTATGCTGCCACAAATCGGTGGCGATGTACTGAAGGGAACGGGCAAGACCACGGATCCGAATGGTGGGCAATTATTATTTTCTCGATCGACGCATCTTTTGATTGCAGGTGGTGCACAGCTTCCATCTTCAAACGTATGTCGGATACTCCAGAAGTTCCCTATCCTTCCTTGTCGGATTATACTGCTGGTTATAAGGTGAGTATCAGTCGTTACACTAGAGCACGACGTTGACATCCTTACGTACCCTCAGCCATATACCATATTCCGTAAAGCACCGATGCTCCTCGCACGGCAACAACGTACTCTCGCTATCGATGGAGACTATATTCATGTTTGTGTCAGCTCCATACGATCACTTCCTCATCATTCATGTGGTTTCTAGATAATGCCTTCAACAAATAAGGCCATGAAAGCCGTTTTCGACAGCGGCAAAACTTCGTCTTACCATATCAAGAGCATCGCAGATTGTCAACAGTCGGCTAAGACCTCCTCCGTGTTCAAGCTTGTGCTTAGCCGTGGAGGCGCGAATAAGAGATACGAGTTTGAGGCGGAGAGTCCGAGACTTGCTGGTTAGTGATGACATACACTCACTCTTTGGTCTCTGAAGTTAATTTTCATACTATAGGGGAGATAGTGCAGACAATCAAGAGCTTGAAGGCTTCATTGGAGCGCTCTGGGACTGTAAGTAAGTCAAGGCGGAGTAGGCAAGTTGGATAGGTCATGTGTAACGTGTTGGTCATGGACATGTTTTTGTGCTTGTAAATTTATCTGTATGTGTCACTACTCAGTGGGATCTGGTATGGGAACCGGTAAGTACGAGTGCTCGATCGACTCGTGGAGATAGTTCAAATATATTGGGAAACTGACGCAGTGAAAACTCAAGTCAAGTCAACGCCCCATAACCACTTTTCCGATCCTTCCTAGCGTTGCCCCTCTCTTGTAGGGAAAAAAGAGGGGACTTGATGATTTTGGGTGTTTGCTGGAGAACATTTTAACTTGAAACTCAGCGAATGCTGATCGACCACGTGATTGTCGCGAGTCGTACGAGAATTTGAAGGATTGCGGGAAAAAGATCAGGCAACTTTGCTCGTCACTACGAGTTTCCACTGCCCCACTTGTCCTCTTCCACTCATTATCCCCGTACTCCTTTCTATCATCATGGGCATTGCGAACTGGATTATCTTGTTGCTCACTCATCCCAATGAATTCAGGAGCCTCGTGCAGTTCTATGTATACCACGAGCAGAAGCGCGACATAACTTCCATGAAGGAACATGCAACGTCGGGTTGGGATAGGGAATCAATGCGACGGTGCTGGGCTTTCCTTGACCAGACAAGCCGGAGTTTTTCAGCCGTTATTAAAGAACTAGACGGGGATTTGGCGCGGACGGTGAGTTGACCTTTGCTATAGGACCAGGGGTTGGAGCAGAAGTGGCGGAGCATTCGTTCTATGCTCTGCGAGAATGCGTATGCCCAGCTTGTTGCTTCACCTCACCCTCTTCACTCCCAAAACGACCACTCATATGTTCGTGCTAGATATGCATGTTTTACTTGGTGCTTCGCGGCCTCGATACCATTGAAGACGATATGACTATTCCTGACGAAAAGAAGCAACCCATTCTACGGGCGTTCCATAAACTCACGACCACCCCTGGCTGGAATTATGACGGCTGCGGCCCTAATGAAAAAGACCGACAACTCTTGGTCGAATACGATACCGTGATCGAGGAGGTAAACCGCCTCCTGCCAGAGTACGTTCTCCTCATGGACTTCACCATGAGTATCTCACACATCCCTCTTCAGTTATCGCGACGTCATAGTTAGCATCACCGAAAAAATGTCAACTGGCATGGCCGACTTCGCCCACAAAGCAGCCACCACCGGCTCCATATACCTCGAAGCTATTGCAGACTACGACTTGTATTGTCACTATGTCGCTGGCCTTGTCGGCGAAGGCCTCTCCGGCATCTTCTCAGCTTCTGGCAAGGAGGCACACTGGCTGAAAGACCAGCTCGAGCTTTCCAACTCAATGGGCCTCCTCCTCCAAAAAACCAACATTATTCGAGACTACCGCGAGGATGTCGAAGAACAGCGCTACTTCTGGCCGCGGGAGATCTGGGGGCGTAAGGAGTACGGATTCTCTGAAATGAAAGATATGTACGCGCCGCATGCGAGGGAGCGCGCTATGTGGGTGCAGAGCGCTATGATCGTTGACGCATTGCGGCACACCCTCGATGCGCTGGACTACCTGAGGATACTCAAGAACCAGAGCGTATTCAACTTCTGCGCAATCCCTGCCACAATGGCAATTGCGACCCTCGAGCTGTGCTTCATGAACCCTGCTATGTTTGACCGGAATATCAAGATTCGCAAAGCCGAAGCTGCTCGGGTAGGTCTTGCTGTTCATACGTGGCATGAATTATACGGCTTATGTGACGGCTCGCTTGGTAGCTTATAATGCGCTCGACAAACCCACGAGAGGTCGCCATCATTTTCTGCGAGTATGCGCGGAAGATCCACGCCAAAGCCGTCCCATCAGATCCTAACTACCTGCGGGTATCGATTGCTTGCGGCAAGGTCAGTTCTTGACATTACTCCCTTCCTCTCTTGACACTGACTGACTGTTCACATCCAGATTGAACAGTGGCGTGAGCAACACTACCCCTCGTTCGTGCAGATAAGCACAGACGGCGCCGGGGGTGGGCAGACGATGCTCGACAATGCCGATGCGCGCACTATCATAGTGCACCGAGAGCAGTCGCTCGACCTCGCGCTTGCGAAGAAAAAGCGCGTGGAGGACATCCGGGCCGGTATGCAGGGTGTGGTGCGGCCGGCCCAGGAGACGACGCCTGCAGCCACTGGGCTGGAGGTTATGATGTACATGGCCGCCGCTGCAGCCCTCATTGTCGCTGTGGCTTGTGGAATCATTTGGCTTATCCTGAGAGTGGTTGGGGACGCACCGCAGGTATCGACATGATCGCCGGTGTCATCGGTTTGGGGGTATGTATTGTGGATGGACGTTGACTGATGGATGTTAAAGTTGAGCGGATTTTGGCGAGGATTTTTTATTGCCTATGCACTTGTATATATAGACAGCTGCGCACACCGCAGTACCCAGTACCCAGTTCGTTACCCTGCATCGTATTTTAATGTTAATGTCTCGGACATCATTTTATCCGTGGATGCTTAGCGCTTGGTGGTGGGCTTATGCTTTTCCGCAAGATCTGAGTGGAGAGAGAAATACGCCGGAATCACCGCGCCGTGTCTTATTTATTTGTTTGGGTCGACGAAGCCAAACACCATATTTTTTCGTGGAGAGCTCGACGATAGCGCCTAGGACATTGTAATGGAAGCATCTGTGCGTCTTTATCTTATCTGTTGTGACCAACTCTTATACACAGTATCAGACAGGGTTCGAATGTTTTGAACCGCTCCATGCAGGGCCTCTGGAACCAGAGACGGAGTAAACTAAACATAAACTCTCCTCTTCCACCCATTTCTCCGGCTGCCACTCCTGGCACAGAGGAACCGCCGCCGACACTTTTGACGCCCGTACCGCTGCCAGGAGAGACCCCCGAGGCATTGCCGTCTACGCCTATAGTGCAAGATGTCCCTGCTACCGAGTCTGCAACCGTCAATGGGAAGCGGAAAGTAAGGTCCACCCGACCGCCGGACTCTAGCAGCAAAAGGACCAAAATAGCCTCGACATCTGGGGGAGGCGCAATTGCTAAGGACCATACCCCACCGACTGCTCGGTTGGCAGATCTAGGAGGAATCGAAGCATGTGTCGAAAAGATGCTGGAGCTCGTTGCTATGCCTCTGTGCCATCCGGAAATTTACCTGCACACAGGTGTCCAGCCGCCGCGAGGCGTCCTACTTCATGGACCGCCAGGGTGTGGAAAGACTCTGTTGGCAAACGCTATCGCTGGTGTGAGTGCTTCGGTGCAGCTACATGACCAGAAATTAAACAGTGTTTAGGAACTTGGAGTGCCTTTTATCAACATCTCCGCCCCTTCGATTGTTTCTGGTATGTCTGGTGAGTCTGAGAAGACTCTGCGGGATACATTTGAAGAAGCTAAGGTCCGTTGTGTTCTGTTATGTAACGTTTCTCGCTGACCACCGCCCGTAGCGCGTCGCCCCATGTCTACTTTTCATCGACGAAATTGATGCCATCACGCCCAAACGTGAAAGTGCACAGCGCGAAATGGAACGGCGGATCGTCGCTCAGTTTTTAACTTGCATGGATGGTACTGTACAACACAATCGCCGGGAAGAACATGCCGCTGATTATTCCTGTGTTCTAGACATGTCATGGGATAAAACGGATAATAGACCTGTCATCGTCATGGGTGCGACAAACCGGCCTGATTCACTTGACGCAGCTTTGCGCCGGGCAGGTAGATTCGATCACGAAATCAGCATGGGTGTGCCAGATGAACAGGCGAGAGAAAAGTGAGTGCTAGCCTTCTACGACGACGTGCTACATCTAACAATCAGCCTAATACAAGGATCTTAAAAGTTTTGTGTGCTAAGCTACGATTAGCGGGAGACTTTGATTTCTCCGCCCTCGCAAAAGCAACTCCAGGTTACGTTGGAGCAGACTTGTCTGCACTGACTGGCGGTGCCGGTATCATCGCTGTCAAACGAATATTCAAACAACTTTCAGACGGAACCTTGATCCTGCCTACCTCTCTGCCTGACCCAGTAGGCGACCTCAGCGAGGACCAAGACATCTCGATGGTCATTGACCCTCCTCCCCTACCCATGCCTATCCCACTCCACCAATCCTACCGGCCGCCGCCCCCAAAACGACTGCATTCTCCAACATGGCCTCCCTCTTATCTCCCGGCTCCATCGCCCACTTCCTTAACGCCCACCCCGACCCCCTCACCGAAGCTCAACTCGCCCCCCTCTGCATAACCTCCCCCGACTTTCACCTCGCCCTCAAACAGATCCAGCCCTCCTCCAAGCGCGAGGGCTTCGCCACCGTCCCCGACGTCACTTGGGCCGACATCGGGGCCCTCCACGCGACGAGAGATGAGCTGCACATGGCGATTGTTCAGCCGATTAAGAGGCCGGAGGTGTTTAGAGCCGTGGGCATTGAGGCGGCGTGTGGGGTGTTGCTTTGGGGTCCGCCGGGTTGCGGGAAGACGTTGCTGGCGAAGGCTGTTGCGAATGAGAGTAAGGCGAATTTTATCAGTGTAAAGGGGCCGGAGTTGCTCAACAAGGTGTGTTCGCCATTTCATGACGGTTGATTTCCCTTTGCTCAGACAATTACGTGCCACCTGTAGTATGTTGGTGAGAGCGAAGAGGCGGTACGACAGGTGTTCTCCCGTGCACGAGCAGTCGTCTCCATGCGTTATATTTTTCGACGAACTTGACGCCCTCGTCCCCCGTCGAGACGACAATCTCGTACGTCCCATCATCTCCTCTCAGCTTCTCGACTAACAATCCCCTTCCGCATACCGTAGTCTGAATCCTCCGCCCGCGTCGTTAACACCCTCCTAACCGAGCTCGACGGCCTGGACGCCCGCAAATCCGTCTACTGTTATCGCAGCTACCAACCGCCCTGACATGATCGACCCCGCCATGGTCCGCCCTGGCCGTCTCGACAAACTCCTTTACGTCGACCTTCCTACCCCCGACGAGCGCGCCGAGATCGTGCGCACCATGACGCGGAAGGTACCGCTGGGAAGTAGAATAGATGGAGCCAAACTGGAGGAGGTCAAGGCAGCGGTGGAGGTGCTGGTGAGGGAGAGGTGCGACGGGTTCAGTGGGGCAGATTTAGCCGCGCTTGTTAGGGAGGCAGGGGTTATTGCTTTGAGGAGGACGTTAGGGGCGTTGGATGAGATGGATAGTGGTGATGGTGGCGGTGGGCAGGAAGGCGCAAAGGTAACGGTGGAGGTGGCGGACTTTGGGACGGCGCTCGGGAAGGTCAACCCGAGTGTTAGCGTGGCACAGAGGAAGAGGTACGAGGCACTGAGATCCAAGTTTGCTGGCTTACCAGTGAGGGCGGGCAAGGATGACGAGCATAAAAGGGTTGAGGAGAAGAGCAGCACCCCGTGAAGATACAAATGTGTTTTTCTTCTGGGTTACCTACAGTGATGTTGTAGATTTAGAATCTCCGACCTCCCTTCAAGAATCTACTCAGCGAGTTTCTTCGGATCGCACTCAGGAAAATCAGAGAGAATCATCGTCGCGGTCTTGTCGACGCCGATTGACGTGACTCAACTAACCAGAGAGGCAGTAAGCTGAACATCACGGCGTACGCTGTACCAACTAGTCACTGGTGACTGTAATATTTGGAGCGGTGCAAGGTGTTCATCGTTCAGAGCTTCACGAGATTGATATTTTGCACAGGTTTCTTCGAATTGGTGAATCGGCAGACAGTGGGACGCCCAAATCGCTGACAGCCGCTACGTATCAGCGTTGTCAATGATAAGTATACGAGTACATTTGGACGGATGATCTGAGCAACGTCTTGGCTTCCGCATGTTCCCTTTCTCTCGAATAGAGCTCCGCGTTTGTAACTTGAAGCCCATGCGTAATCAAGCGCGCTCAGCAATGCGAATGCCAGGACAATTTGGAATGCAGTGGTGAACTTAAATTAATTTAGTCAATGGGCGCCGCAACAAGTGCGTCTCTTGGATGGGCCCACTGGCAAGCAAGTACATACGAGTCACGATCAGAGGTTGTGAAATTCAAGAACACGCTAGCTCTACAGGAGTAATTCCGAATCCTCTGACGAGCCGTGGTAGCCAGAAGGCAATGTGTCCCGGTCACAGCTCTGGCCATGGGACGCCCATGCCCTGCAAGTCCCTCTTGTCCCAACAAGAACGCATCCACACTGGTCGCACCTCATCCAAATGGGCTTTCTTAGCTATATACATCAACTGCTCCGTGGTCAGCCTAGCGATACGATTCCCAGGCGTGTCCTTTTCAGCGCTTGCAACAGCGAGCATGAAGACTACTTCGGGTTTTTGCGCGTCAGTCCATACAGTAGCCATAGTCATCCGATCGTAATTGGTGGCCTGTTTGATGTAGTATAGGGCCGCCCCCAGGTTAGGCTCCTGTCCCTTTTGAGGTACCCAAGATGGATCAACATTGGCCTTATAGAAGGCCACGTCGTCTCGGAAGGGAAAGCCAAGATAATTAACAACTTGTCCCCTCGGATCTACAAAACTTGAATGTTAGTCGACGTTGGAACGGCATCAAATAGCTACTCACCGTTGTGAATGGGGGGAGGTGGGGGGATCGCTGAAATTGACATGTTGTGCTTATGAACGATGTGAGCTGGATACTTCAAGACCTTGGCGTCATTCAAGGCATCGATGACGAAGTGCGGGTGGCCTACCTGACCTGTATGTGGGAATGGGCAGAAAGTTTGAGAGCCAGAGCCTACAGACTCTATGACCCTGGTTTAGCCACGCCTTGGCCACGCCCACTTCGATCATACAGGCGACATGTCACGCCGACTACGGAACTCGTGGTTGGGCAGGGCACGTCATGGATATCTACCCAGCCGAGCCCAATGTATGTGGGAATGGGTAGAAAGTGGTGGGTAGGAAGACGCAAAGGCGACAATTGAGGTGGCGGATGATTTGGGACAGCGCTCGGGAAGGTCAATCCGAGTGTTAGCATGGCATAGAGGAAGAGGCACGAGGCACTAAGATCCAAGTTCGCTTGGCTTGCCAGTGAGGGCCGGCAAAGATGACGAGCATAAAAGGGTTGAGGAGAAGAGCAGCACCCCTTGAGGATATAAACGTGTTTTTCTTCTGGGTTATCTACGGCGATGTTGTAGATCCAGCATGTCCGAGTTCTTTCCCAAGAGTCTACCATGACTTCGGCGAGTTTCGTTGGACCGTCCTAAGAAAATCAGAGAGAATCACAGCCGGTAAATGATGCCGAAGCGGAAATGTATATCCAAAATTATTAGCTGACAACATATACAACCAGAAAAAATATGATTGCGCGTGACCATGAACTCCTTGCCTAGCTGAATTATGATCTCT
The DNA here is from genome assembly GCA_014905825.1 of Lyophyllum atratum. Classification (NCBI taxonomy): domain Eukaryota; kingdom Fungi; phylum Basidiomycota; class Agaricomycetes; order Agaricales; family Lyophyllaceae; genus Lyophyllum; species Lyophyllum atratum. The sequence goes on along the minus strand of JACGCN010000002.1, from coordinate 707,690 downwards.
TGAACCACGCGCTCCACCCTGTCCTCCTCTTAGGTTCCGTGACCTTTCCCGCGCCCAAAAGAGGGGTTTCCTCACTCGGTGGCTCCTCTGGCTCCGCGTTCCTGATATCCGATTCTGCAGCCAACTCGAGCGCTGCAGCGAGGGCATCCCGAACCGCGGCGGGGTCCTCTTCCTCGCCCGTGATCAGCCCTGGAACGTCCACCTCGTCGCCGCTCGGAGGCCGGGAGTGGGAGTGCTCAGAGTCGGACGAGCCTGGGAGGGGGTTCCCGAACTCATCAATTCCGAAACGTCGTTGACGGAAGGTGAACAGAATGCACATGGCGAGGAGGCTGCCTTGCATTACTCCTGAGACGGCGAACGTAATCCAGCCTAAAAAGTAGGAAATGTGAGCTAGGTAGGGCAGATTGGCCAGGAGACATACTTGTCCAGTCTGTTCCGGGACTGAGAGGGGAAAGTGTACATCAGGAGGCGTTGCTAACGTGGAGGATGAGAACGACATACCGAAGAGCGATGCTAACAATCATGAGGATGGCGCCAGGAGTCTGAATGCACATCATGGGAATGCTAAGCGCACCCACGAGTTTCGCCTTGTATGTGTGTGCCAGCTGTGGCGCGTACTGGACGGCAGCTAGCAGGGCAGATGACACACCGAGAAATGTTGCCCACTGCGACAGTGGCTCCGGCAGGGGTGCTTTGGGATTTGATGACGTAGGGGTCGTCAAAAGGAGGAGGAAGGTCGTAAATGTAATAAACGCCCTTTTGAGTTGGGCTTGGTTAACGTCCGGCAGAACGAGCATAATGAGGTGGTAGAATGTCATACATGTGAATAGCAACCACCCAAGCAAGGATTATCGAGAGCCGCCAGTCATCGCTCTTGATAGGAGTCTTGACGTGCACTGGCGGACGCGTGTCGTGCGTGTCTACATCAATTTCAGCGTACTTGAGGTGTGGTGGGTAATATATGAGGTATAGTACTAGACTGGGAGTATACAATTCAGAATAAGACAGAGAAGGAGAGGGCTGCGACACACATCGATGTAAAAAGAAACCACTGTAACCCCAGTTGCACAATGCCCGCAGTCATCTCCAAGCAGTTTCCAAGGCTCTAAGACGCGACACATTAAGTACTCGTAAAGGCGGCGTCGGAAGGCGGCGCAACTCACGAAAGCTGGGCAGCATTTGACAACACGCCACTGCATGGTCACCCTATCTCGGATATCAGTATGCGATGTAGAAAACGTGGTGCAAACGTACATGTTGAGAAATCCAGCAGCAGACGAAGTGCTTCCAAGCAAGAGGAACCATGGGCTAAAACCCTCCGACGAGCCTTTGTTGATGATACGTAGCAGCTTGGGATATGTTAGTTACATGTAATCCGGAGGGTATAGGTCCTTTTTTGATATACTTACTTGGGGGGCATAGGAAATTATGAGGCCGCAACAAAGACCAAATGTGAGGGTTGCAGTAAACCAATCATGATGCTACAAATATAAATATGAATGGAAATATGTCAGAGGGTCGATGTACGACGTACTGGGACGCAGGTCTCAGACATGAGAACAGCGAGCAGCAGTCGCCGTGGACGCTGGCGGCTGAGAACGACTCGAACAAGGACAACTGTACATGTGACCCGGCTATCATCTGATTAGATTAGATGTTGGCAACATTTCAGGGAGAACAAGCGACTGATTATAATGCATGCTAAGCTTGCCCAAAGTACATCTTAGCTAGGCAATGTATCCCGATCACAGCGCTGAAACGCCCATTCCCAGCAAGTCCTCCTTCATCCACACAGAACGCATCCACCGTGGTTGCACCCCAGTCAAATGGGCTGCCGCAGCGATAGCCTTCAACTGGTCCGTGGTCAACCTAGCGATACGATCCTTAGGCATCTCCTTTTCAGCGCTTGCAACAGCCAGCATGTGGACTAATCCCGGCTCTTGATCGTCGTCAGTCAATACAGAAGCCAGATCCATACGAGTGTCATTGGTGGCCTGTTTGATCTTGTCTAGGGCCACCCCGAGGTTAGGCTCCGAGCCCCTTTGGGATACCCAAGATTGATCAACAATAGGCCCTGTAGAAGGCTACGTCGTCTGGGAAGGGAAAGCCAAAGTATAGGACAACTCCTCCCTCCGGATCTAAGAAACACTTGAATGTTAGTCGACGTTGGAACGGCATCAGATAGCTACTCGCCGTTGGGAATGGGGGGAGGTGGGGGAATCGCTGACATGTTGCGCTTATGGACGATGTGAGCTGGATGCTTCAAGACCTTGGCGTCATTCAAGGCATCGATGGCGAAATAAGGCTGGCCTACCTGATTTGAAGGTGGGAATGGGCAGAAAGTTTGAAACGAAGTCTTGTGTTCGTGCACGTAATGCCACTTATGGCTTGTTGTGGTGTCATCTTCTATCCGGAGGTGAACGGCTTCCGGATGATGAATGCGACTACTGTTTGAAGTAACGAGACGATCAATGAACCTGGATCCTTCTGCAGATATAGTACGCGCAAAACACACGGTATATTCAAGAAAACTTTTTCTTCATTCCAATGAACCACTCAGTATGTATAACATGCCCTCGTTCTCTGCGAAGGTAAATCAGGTACAAGCATGCGCCAGCCACGACCGCCCCGAAACTCAGTGCAGCCGTATATTTGAACTCGCTCGGTCGGCTGGAATCGACATGTCAGAGTCCGATGAAGGCAGAAGCAAGAAAAACGACTGACGAAAGCACGATGACCATGACGTACTTCAGCAAATCCAACACGTTCTGGAGCGCAAATTGCAGTCCATTTAATGTGTTCCTCCTTGGGTGGTCTGCTAAAGTTTTTTGTAGAAGCTTGAGCTGGCATAGATCGAACGACCATAGCCCGATGCGTGACACAGCCATGCCACCGAAGAGGAGCGCTTGGTTCCAAGCGGGTGCTTTGGCCCCTTGTTGTCCGGGAAAGGGGACGTAGAAAGTGATAACGACGGAATGAGGGAGAAGACTTCGGACCTGTTTAAGACCCGTAGTTTAGTTGGTTTTTATCACGTCAACATTGCTAGCACCTTACCAGATACTCCAACTCGCGGCTCGAGCGAGACCGATTCTCTTTTCCAACATGGGCATGATAGCGGTACCCGCCAGTCCGGTACACACTGCGATGCCTCGCATACCGGAGATAAGGGCGTCAGAGTAAGTGTTCGTTTTTAGCCACGATATCATGCTTCCGTCGAAGCTGAGGGTCGTAAAATATAGCAAGGAGATCGCGAGCGAGCTTGGGAAGACCGGGCTGTGGATGAACATTTTCCAATCGTGGTATGATATCGTAGCCCAATTCTTGAGTAACTTTAAGTGACGGAATTTTGATGACGACGGGGGAACGGTATGGTCTACTGGCTGCTGACGCTGTTCGTGTCGATGGCTAGTTGCGAGAACCGAAAAGCGTTTCCAGACTATGTTGATCCAGAGCAGCTCAAATCCCAGCCCCCCGATTGCTACGCAACCGACGACGACGAGAGCACGTACATTTCCGACTGTGCTCGTCAAGAGACCCGCGAACAGAGGTGCTACGAGTTTGCACCCTAGATCTATCCGTCTCATCCATAAGTTTAGGCGCGTAAGACGCGCATCAGAGTCTTCGGAGATCGTCGTAACCCAATCGCGTTCAATAGCGACCGACATGGCGATGTCGGACAACTTCATGACGCAACCGGCGAGTACGATCAACGTGAACAAGATCCATACGGCTGGGTACCCACCGTGCGCGAAATTTTGACCTGCCATTTTCGCTTCCGTAGGATACTTGGCGAGGAGAACGAGCAGGAAGGCGTACAGGCTGGTCACGGCGAGTTTAGAAAAGAGGATATTGATACGGATAACTTTGAGCCGGGAGGGATGGTCTACGAAAGATCCGGCGTTACCGCCAAATAGAACCGCTGCGAGGGTCGTGAAGAAACCGTAAAGAGCTGACGGAAGGAGAGTGGTGGGGAAAAGGTCGATTAGGAAGAGGTAGCTTGCGAATTCAGCAGTGCGCTGTGTCCATGTTACGGAGAGATGTTGTGCAGCGAGGGAGAAGAGGGCAATACGGTCAATATAGTCGGAATCGTTATGAGGTCCTGATAGAGAAGTCCCATTGGCGCCCACCGTTTCAAGCTCGAGTGCGCTGTCCATGCGAAGTGGTCAGTGCACTGAGAGATATCATTGAGGAATCTCGTCAGTAATTAGCAGTGACAAGGCCAAACAAATGGTGTCTGTTCTCAACGACTTCCGTCCCCTGCGCCTGATTCTCCACGGTCCTCGCAGTCTCCAGCGCCTTCGGGTGCTCAAGAGACCTAGAACTTAAGCTTCTCTGTTTTGCAAACGCGCTTCAAAACCTTGGCACCACGGTCATTAACTTTGACTCGACAAAGGAGCGGGACAAGCCAGGTAGTGGCAAACAAGTTGGGCTTAGTGTGCGCCTTGTATACAATTCTGTTGTTGCCATACGCTTACAGAGCTCGCAGTATGCAGGAATGAAGTGATCAACCACCTCGGGACGATTGATGACACTTGTCGCGCAGTCGTAGGATCAACAGGCCACGAATGGTGTCGTGACATGCTGTGCTTATGGACGATGTGAGCTGGATACTTCAAGACCTTGGCGTCATTCCAGGCATCGGTGACGAAATAAGGCTAGCCTACCTGACTTGTATGTGGGAATGGGTAGAAAGTTCGGGAGGCAGAGCCTACAGTCTGAACAAAATTCTGCAGGTGTTTGGGAAGAAGGATATCACCGACCGGCTGACTGAGGCTGTTAAACCACTGAAGATTTCATCTGGAGGTGTGTGCTTCTCTTATTTTACGTATCCTCCTGGCCGTGTTAATATCAGTCTAGCCACGCCCACTTCGATCATACAGGCGACGGGTCCAAGTTTCCGCGACTGGAACTCGTGCGCTGGTTGGGCAGGGCACCTCAGGGCACGGTCAGGGATGTCTACCCAGCCAACCCCAATGGCTCCCTACTTGAAAGTGTCACGTTCTTATGATCACTGGGAAGGACTTCTACGAGGATCCTGAAACGTCGCGCAATCGATCAGGAAGGTAGAGCGTCCGACGCGAATGATGATGTGTTCATGATCCTTGCGCACGATGCGAGTTTGGTTCCTGTGATTGATCATGAGACGTGCTTATCCGGCGAAGCTGGATTTTTGGAAGGAGAGAGGCTGGAAGGAAGACACTTGGGGATTTGTTGATGAGACGAATCCTGCGTCTAGGTTTAACGTTAAATAGACCGCTTGAGATGGTCCATAGAACAAAAGTCCCGGTTAATACTAGGGGCCGTCGCTCCGCGCCGACTCAGACCTTGCTCAGTTCAGTCATACACTGTCATACACTGTGGTCATGCATAGTGTAAGTGTTACCATTGGGCGGCAATTCGGCCAGTTTTACCTGCTGCCCTTCCCTTTCCTATCCTTCTTCTCTTGTTAAGTCAGAATGCATACTACATAGCTAATGCATCATTTAAGTATATCGGAAAGTGTTTGCAAAATGGACCATGGTAGATTGTATATCTAAAAATAACTACATCACCTACGCTCGCCTGCCCTGTGCTCGGCTGCCTTATGCTCGCCACGCCTGCCCGGGCCCCCCCTGTGCTCGGCTGCCCTACGCTCGCCACACCTGCCCCCCCCTGTGCTCGGCTGCCCTACGCTCGCCACACCTGCCCCCCCCTGCGCTCGGCTGCCCTACGCTCGCCGCGCCCGCCCCCCCCTGCTGCGCTTGGCTGCCCTACGATCGCCGCGCCCGCCCCCCCTGCTGCGCTCGCCCGCCCTACGCTCGCTGTGCACCCCGCCCTACGCTCGGTGCAGACGCCCCCCACCCCCCCCTGCTCAGCTGCCCTGCGCTCGCTCACCGGGCCCGCGCCCCCCCCTGCGCTTGTATGTACCCTCGTCTACCGTTTCCATGGCATGTCCTTCCCCTCAGTTCTCTGGCAGCTACCTGCCCCAGTGCATCTCCCACTTGTCCATACACCCTGCACCATATGTAGTTCCTGAACCCAAGAATGCCTGCACAGGCAGGTATCTCAGAGGCCAGGACCTGAGCTAGTCCATGAGGCAGTGGATGAGGCTGGATTGATGCCGATCAGGTGATATGGGCGCGACAGCAAAAGCTGGGCTGGCAGCATGGTGACGTCGTTGAGAGAGGCACTTGTGGTGGAAGTGTTCGTGTGCAGGGCAGTCTGTCGTCAGCTTGGGGCCATGGTAGCTGGAACGACGAGAACCCGTTGAGCAAGGCCGTTTCGGAAGTTGCCAGAACAATTCCCACGCTTCCCCAGTGTTCAGGACGACGACGATAGAGACTCTCTGTCGTGATTGATGCATTCCGACACAATATAGACATAGAAAACATTGCAAATCATATGTTAAAAATCATGGCGCTGCCACCACCATAGCCACCACCTTACAATTCAGCGAGTGACGAGTTAAGGTTTGGAATTCGACCTGGAGATGACAGACAAGAGCAATTAAGCCAAACATGAACAATGAGGAGAAATGGGTGTGGGAGACCTTGTGAGCAAGGTAATTGATGTATGTATGGGCAAGTGATTTGGTAGCAGATTGTATGTGCTAAGCTTATGTTTGATAGTGATAGTGATGATAGTGATATATATGCTACAGTCAAGTGAGACGGGACGGAAGACCGAGAAATAAAAATGAAGCGAAATTTACAATACCAACAGTTCTGTGATAGTGACGAAGGAAAGACCGCAATACCTCCGCATGTCCATGACCCATACCAGAAGTCCGATTGGCGTAGCAGAAGTCTATAGATAGAAAGGTATGCCATATACGATAGGTGCCGCTCCAGTAAGGTATTTGAGTTTGCACGAGTTCCGCGACTGACCAACAGCATCAACGACAGAAACTTGGCCGTCCTGTCGCCCCCAGTGTGAGGTGCCGCTGGCTGTCATCCCAAGTTTATCAAACACAGTTTGTGAGAACTTGTCGATGTCTCTGTCAGTGACATCCCACAGGTTCGCGACAAGGCAAGGGCTGAAAGGAAAAACTGTCTCAATATCTCATGCACCCGAACGAAGAAAGAATACTCACCATCCAGCGAGCATATAATTATACGGCGTCCCCACCCTATCAAAATCACCCATATCACGTAACGCGCCGGAAGAACAACCCCACAGCATTGTCACTGCACATCTAGGCAAATTTCGAATTTTATGGGATCGAAGATATTGTTCTCCGCCCCCATGCCCGAAATATCTATGAGCATATTATCAGCCCTATAGACTTGCAGCGGGATAAATCTATCACATACACCACCAAGTCCCGATCACGCAAAGCATTCAGAAACTGTTGTTCACTTGGCGGACATCCAGTGATGCCTTCCCATCCAGCTTTCTCCATGTCGCTGACCCAGTCCTTGAACCTGCCTTCTGTCTTGTCGAGATCTCCACTAGGGTTAAGGATATAGTAGCCCTTCCGAGGATCAACAACGGCGCCCTTCAGCGATGCTGCGTCTTCGATGCCGAGCGCCTGACGTTTCCATTCCACAAAGAGGATTCGGTCATGCAAGAAATCGACGCTGGGAATCCGGCTGACGCTACGCCCCCTCAAGATCGGGATGCTCTCCCATGGTAACCCCTGAAGGTTTTTGTCCAGCACTAAGAAGAGATGTTCATCGTTCGCTTTGGGATCTTTCGGCGAGAGAGCTTCTGCGCATGATCTTCGAGAACTGCGCGGAGGTCCAGCACGACTTGAATGATATCGACTTCCGCAATGGCAACCGGAGCACCATGGAATTGGTACAAATCGAGGATGAAGTAAACGAGGTCTTCGAGTTCTTCGTCGCGGCATTTTGGAGACAAAGTGGAGAAGCACTCCAAGAGAGCGTCGTCGAAGGTGACCTGGCTGAAGGCTTGACTCTGACTCTGGGAAGCGCTCTTCTTGTGGGTCCCGGATCGCTGCTTCGTCCTCTTGTCCTGCACATGAAGACTTCGGTGGAAGACCTTTTCGAATTGGCACCGAAGGTCTGATATCAAGTCTGGTGTGAGGTTTGGTCGAGGGCTCAGAATCGTCTGAAAATGCAAGTATCAGATCGGAAATCAAGACGAAACGGAAGGCAACATGCCTTGAAAGCACCAAGCCAACAGAATTCCACGTTTTCCAGCAACTCTCGCAGTCTCGTATCAAGTTCATTGCGTTCTTTCCACCATGCAGCTCTAGCCTCTTGGTCCTCAGTTTTGATGCGCACAGCGGCCTTCGTCCCTTCATCACTGAGTCTCACGATCTCCTTCAGCTCGTCGATGGCGTCCTCGAAGGTTAGGTGTTCTTCGTCAATCCCGCCCCCGTTATCGCGTCGCCCCTTCAAAGGTACGCAAAAGATAAGGGGAGTACGGGTGGGGTCCCCACACTCCTGCCGTGTAATGAACAAAGTACTCTTGTCCTCAGTGACATTAATGTGCACAACTGTCCAATTTGAGGGAAGCCCGCTGGTTTGGGACGAAGATATCGATAAAGGGTCCAGGGCCTTAGCTTCATATCTCGTTCGCACGGACGCCCAGTATTCTTTCAGGGAAGTTTCATCATTATCAGGTTCCCCGCGATCTGAGTTTGATGACGGTGTCGAATGAAAAGCGGGAGCTGCTTTTGCCCGTGAGTGGCGGTTGTAAAGACCCGTCAGGCCTAATGAGCGGCCATTTCGCGTCATCGACTGCCTGTAACGGAAATTTATGTTGGATGGTTTCCAGCATTTCCCGCCGGAGAGTGATAGCAGCAGAGGCATCTACAAATGACAGCAGTAAGTCCAAGATGCGGAGAGTTTTGTTGACGATTGACCACTGACCGAGGAGACTCGCAGCGAGGCCGGTCCACCATCACCAGGGTTTTCCTAGAGACGTTTGGAAGGCTCGGACAAGGGCTAAAGAAAGGACGGCATCCCGCACGTCAGTGACATTCCCCCTCTTGGCGATGAACTCAAGGTTTTGCCAGAATAGTTTTCTCGGCAGCATCGAGGGTGGCGAGTATGTCTTGAGTGGGGGCAACCACAGCAAGGTCCACCTTGCTCACCATTCCCATCGGTATGGCGATCGCTGTTGCACAATGAATAAGATAATCGAAGATGCAAGAAAGACTCGTTACTGGATTCGGCTAGGGAGCTCAAGAACATGTCTCCACGGAAACGGCTGTAGACAGCATGTAGGGTAAGTTTTGCCATCAATGCGTTCTCCTCCGCCTATGGGGTAAGCAATGATGAGGTGACATGAAAGCGGTGGAGGAAGAGCAAACCTTAGTCCGAGACGAATGAGGGAGAGCCAGGAACTTGTCGAGAAAAACCGTGTAGTCTTGAACATCACTATCGCGTAGTAGCCATACTTGTTTGTGTGAGTTCATAGGGGATGAAGGAACGTTACAGGAAAACAGACGCACTGCGTTGGCGCAGAACGGCTGCAAGTAGTTCGGGAAGGACGACCTCTTTCGCCGGCTTGGTTGTGGGCGAGGACCCAATGGACTTCGATCTGTCGATGTGTCAACCATGGACCAAGATTGCTTTAGAATGAGAATACTATACCCGAAAACAACGCCATCGAATTGCTTGAACACCTGATCAAGCTCATCCAGCATGCCCATGCTCTCTTCATAAAGCTCGTCAGCATCGACATGATGAGACATTCGCTCATTGTAGATTCCGTGGAGCCGTCGCACATCAGCCTTTTCCATGCCGGAGGTATTCTCCAACAGCGCAGCAGCCTCGGTTAAGCATTCGAGACTCGCATCAAGGTGGCCTCGGTACAACTGTATCTCGCCTTTCTTCGCAAGTGCGCGGCTGACCATGGTGGGGACATTCAGAGATTCGGCCAAGTCCCGAGCTTGTTCTGCGAAGTATTCTGCTTCACGTGCCGAGCCACGATTGAGGTACAGCTGGACGAGTGAGAAGAGGGTCGCTAGCAGTCCTTCTGAGATCCGCCACTCCAACGCATCCATATATTTCTGGCGAGGGAAGGTTTTCTTCGGCGGCGACGGTTCTTTTGGGAGTCCATCATTGAGGCCTGACATCAGGAACACATTGTCCTCCGCAAGTGGCGATGGAGCTGAAGGTGATGGATGCAATCGAACAAGTGTATCGATCGCCCTGTTCCATAACCGAAGTGACTGTAGCATGCCATCCAGGGCCCTAGTGACATCGTTCTGAAATCAGGTGTAGATATCATCCAAGGAGAATGCAGATAGATACATACCTTGGAATACTGAATCAGAGCAACGACATGAGAGGCAACGGCAGCCTTTTCGAGACGCCTCCCTCTTGCCCGAACGCGTTGGATGGTAGGCAGAGCTTTGTCCTCCTTGTCGAAGCTCTCAGAAAGGCTGAGGGCCTCACAGTAAACGGTCGAACTAGAAAGCGTTTTGGTACCTGAATCTGTCACTAAGAAAAAGCGAACTCACCTCCTCAAACATCCTCCGTCATCGCCAACGACTCTGCAAACCTCAGGAAGAACGACGCACATGCATCGTCCGACGCGTTTCCGCTTCTAACGGCATTCAACGCTTGGTTAAAAACCATAGCCGCTCGTCGGGTCTTGCCAAGCTTTATGTACTCATACGCCAGGTCCACCGAATTCATAATATAGCCTAAAGACGCTTTATGAGAATCGTCGATGTACCGGTAGATGGTAGCACCATTCACCATCGCTGTGTATCCCAAGCTGCTGATCGCACAACTTTCTCGACACATCCAATAAATGCACCTTTGGAAGGATCAACCCCAGCACACCAGATACAGTAGCGGTTAATTCTGTGCATAAGCCCTCTTCAGATACCGCATTATCAAGCGAAAGGGGTACCACTTACGAATGAGGGCCAACAACCTCTCAAAGTCGTCAAACACAATCGACGACTTCCCACTTACCACCTGCCTTGGCGGCGTCCGTGCGTTCAGAGACACAGGCTGCAGAGCTGAAAATGAGGCAACCATTCAGAAATTTGACAAACCCAGGGGAGCTAACAGACAAAGTTACCTTTCCGAGATTTGGGCTTTGGCGTGACAGGCTCACGGGCAACGACCGCTCGCCTCGTCAGGCGCTGTCTGGTCGGCGGACCAAGCACTGGCTTCTTGGGTGCAGTGATCTGCTTCGGCGAGGATTTCCACCCACTCTTCGGTTCGGAGGACCCATCCAGGACTGGCTTAAGCAATTTACACACTCCCTCTATGTGGTACACGATCAGCACGCTCTGCTTCACCTCCATCCGCCTGTGAGCATGCAGTGCTTGCCAGAGGTGTGCCGCAATGCGGTATTGTACGCCAAAACCTGCCACGCCAGTGTCTCGTCCATAGTCCTGGAGGGATAATGGCCGTCAATAAGTGACCAAAAAGAATTTGACCGGATAGACTTGCCACGCTCTGAAGAAGACCCTCAATCTCTCCGCCAATGTCCTCAGGACTCTTCATTATGCATGTGCCAACATGATACATGCACTCCATGTACTTTGCCAATACACGAGCACGCCGCACAGGCATATCTTGGCCATAGACCTTCAATCGCATCCCTCAACAGCTGTGTTACGACCGCGGGCACCTCTTCCTTGTGTCTGCTTTCGTCGAGGCTCTCGATCTGCCGTTCCAGAAGCGCCCCGAGAACGCCAGGATCGTCAATCTGTATTGAGCCTAGGGATACTGCACTTGGTTCCATGAGGAGCTCGCAGGCACTGATGTGGGTCACTCGGTCGATGATGGTGCCGAGCTGCTTAGTGCCACTAGAAAGATCGAAGAGCGTCGAGAGACCAGTCTTCGCTGCCCGTTCAGCGAATCCACAGGTCGAGTACGGGAATGTCTTGATACAGTGGTGAAACGATTGTAGGGCTTGCTGCAGTACTAAATATAAGTCTGATTACAACCACAATAGATGTAGCCGTAGTACTGACCTTCCGATCACCAAGCTTTGAAAAACACACCCCAAGCAGTTCCCATCGCCTATACAGCTGTTCTTCTAGCTGTTTCCACCCCTCTTCTATCCTGGAATCCGTGCCCTCCAGTACATACCCGCATTCCTTCTCAGCTCGAGCGCACGCAAGTCCTAGCGCACACTGCGTCCTTCAGGAACCCAATCGCACCCCCGTGCCGTCCGGCCTGGTATAGCGTCCCGGCCTAGGTTGTGAAAGGCGCCGGAGATGCAGCGCAGGTAGTTCGGAGCGTCGACCGTCGGGTCGGCGATGCGCGGCTCGAGGAGCTCACTGGCTTTAGTGAGCGTGTCGTGCGCGGGCACGTATGTCCGCGGGTCAGAGGGCAAGAGCTGAGTGCGGGCGAGGACGAAAAGGGTGTCGAGCGTCCGCGTGAAAGTGTCAGAGTCAGCCTGCTGTTGAATTTGTGAACACCCGAGGACCTCAAAGTTCGCCATAGCTGAGCTTACTGGAGAGGAACATTGTTGCTGAAGAACATTCGCAATTTCTAGGAGTAGAAGTTGTAGAGGGTTGTCTGCATCATGCAGCGATCGGGTCCAGGAGTCGAGAGCGGAGACGGTGACTCGCCTCATCCGTTCCATGGCTCGATCTACTTTGCCAGAAATGCGGCGGTGGTCTGGATCCTCGTCCTGTATAGGTTGATAGAAGACGAAGAAGACACTTCGAGCCCTTTATTGTTGACGTTGCTTCCTGAACTCGCTTTGGTAAGTCTATTACTACCTGTTTAGCAAAAGCAAACATCAAGACATCAACTAATTGACCTGGACTTTTCTGTTCCATCGCCGCAGTTGTTTGCGCCAGCGTTGCAGCATAATCGAGCAGCTTCGAGGTTATCTCGGTCACTCTTAGACTTGGAACGATGCTGTGCTTCTCCCTGGTCGTCCTTCAGCTAGCAGTATTTGTTGTTCGGGATAAGCGTCCTGTGTATTTGGATGATGATGACGAGCCATGGAGATGCCCTGAATGATTCCAGCAATCCGGTCGACGAGACAGATATCTCCTACCTAAGGGATGACTGACATAATAGAATCCTGTGATGGTTTTGGCCTTTTTGACTTACCCTCTTTGCGAGCACTATCCAATATTCGCAAAATTCAACGAAGCTGCTCCCGCCAAGAAAAGTACTTGCATCGCTTCGCTTCTCCGTTCGATCAACCAAGTCCGAAAACGTGGAAAGTATGGCTCGCGTGGCCTCTTCCTCTAGGAGAGTTCGTGACTTGACGAGGACGCCGCAGAATCTCACAACTTGGTCCCAAAAGTGTTGGGTTCGACGGTTCCTGCGCTTGTATGGGCTAGGCACATGACTGCGTAGATTCGTAGAGAGAAAACTGCTTGATGGTTTGATTTGTGGGTTGCGCATGCTCTAGTCAGAGACGTGTAGGCGCGCGTTAGGATCGGGTCGAGTTGTTTGCTGGGTATCTTGACACAGCGTGGTATCCAGGCCAGGAGGGTTGGCTCAGTGGTACAAAGAGCGTGCGAGAATGCATCAAGGTCTGAGGCAAGTTCTTTGGTGATTTGGTTTGGTGTGAAGCAGAAATGTGTAACGATAGTCAGAGCGTAAGTGAGGTACGTCGTTGTAAGCGTCAGCAGCGCCAGATCCACAGGAACGTCCGAGGAAGGAAAAGGTATTGACAATTGATGGAAGCGGGAAGAAGAACGTGGTTGCGTTGGGATCACATTGTGTAGCGCACAAATTCGGGGATGCAGAGATTCAAGTGCACTCATCCCGTCTTCATACTGGACATCAAGATCATTGAGCTCGTTGAAAGTCCGTAACTTAACGTCAGCGACGCACCATTTCCAAGGCCACAAGCTTTCCGAGTACACTCATCGCTGCCCTTTCAACATTGATGTCTCCGGAGCTCACTTTTCGCAGAACCGCAAGGTGCTTTGCAGCTGAGGACGTAGCGCTCGCTGCTGCTGGCGATTGCTTGCCCGAGGACTTCTTCCACCCAGATTGAACAGCCGCTGATAGCGCTTGAGACGCTGAGTTAACTGCACGCATCGATTCAAGGCGTACTTGTTCCTCCGAGAGAACTAGAGCCTTTTGTTTTCCCTTCGCATCTGTAATTGTCAGACCCGAGGTGAGTTGTTCAGCAAGCTTGTCGACTGATACCCCACGTGGCCTGGCAGATTTCGACGGCATACGTGATGATGGCAGCCTACGCGTTGTCGTGCTCGCCATTTTACAGAAATATCCGGCTCGGCAGAAGAAAGGTCGCGACGTGAGGGTACTGACGGTGCACAAGGACCCGGGAAAGTTGAGGACTTGGACGGCGTCACGTGAGCGACGCGTTCTTTGTTCACGCTTGGCAGCGGCAGCGGCTCTCTCAGTCTGCCAAGGCCCGGGAGTACGAGTTTAGCTTAGGGCATCGGTAATTTCCAAACAACCTCACCAACGGAGAACAACGGGTGTAGCAAATCTGGGCCCGGGGCGAGTTTAGCCTTAGGGCATTGGTAATTTCCAAACAACGTCACCAACAGGTGTAGCATGCAAAATAAGGATTTTCTGAAGTATGGGACACGCTGGAACACTTGTCCCAGGTAGTCTAGTAGGTATCTCTCGACAAGATAGCGAAACCTCTCACAACGCTAAGTCCCACCCGCCGTTCGGCCTCGCTCGCCTCCCCAGACGACGACTAAGCACTTTCTCCCACCAGCACAGCCGCCCTGGCCCAGAGTCATGCTGATGTAACACTCTTGCAAAAGTGGGGGGGGAGCTAGGATGGTCATAAATTTGCTCTCATTCAGGACGCCCTATCGTGTCCTTATCCCGCTCCGCCTCCCGCTAAGTCATTCATAGCCTGCTTAACCTCCAGGCGCGCTAACACTGCCCGGTGTAAGCTGGAATTGGTGTTTCTCGGCTTTCCATCGCCAGGCCTGGAAACCTCCTCTGTACCTAGCGGGACATCCTTAACAGCGACATCACGCATATGTGGTGGGACGATAATGGGCGTCTGGCGCGGCGGAGGCGGCCACTGTTGAGCCAAATCAAAGTCATCAGCCGGATGGCTACGATATGAACTGGAAGGGAAGCCAAGACGATGATAGTGGACACTTACCCCACGGTTAGGCTGATTAAAGTGAAGTGCGGCCCACGGCGGGTACTCTTTTTCGAGGCGGATGATGTGTTCCTCGAGGAATTTCAGGCGGGCGAGCAGGGTGCGAGGTGGGAATGGAACTGAGGATTGTTTCAGACATTTTATGGTATGATAGAGATAGTGTTGCCTGAGGAGCAATCGGCAACGCACCGTATCGAACAGCTAGATGCGTCTCAATATTCCGTAACCTTTCATCCAGTCCGGGATGTCGTTCAGCTGTCCAAGCCGTCTCGTCGCTATGCAGCTTTGATGATGAGCCTTCTCCATCTGTTCTCTCCTTCCCTTTCCCCTTATCCGTGATACTGGTCTTGTCCTTCTCTCCGACGGCGTGAACGGTACGGCTTAGCGGACCCTCATCGTTCTTCGCAATGTCGTACTTCATCTGTACGTCCCGGTCAATCGGTTTCGCATCCGCGCGAGCACACGATGGTGGAGGCTCAGTATCAGTGTCAGAGAGCCGCTGGCGTTTCTGAGCAAGAGTGTGTAACGAATTCTGCACGATTCGACGCGTCGTTGCGAGCGCGATTGCGGGCGAGGAAGCACGATATCTCTTTGTTGATCTACACAGAAGTCAGGTTGGTACGAGGAAACGGAATTCAATACGTACAGTCGATTGTGATCGTGGAGGGGCTCCATTTGCCAGATGCACATAATCGAGTTTCCGCTCCTCCAGCGGCCGGTTCGCTCCAAAGCTCATCTCGCTATCGTGATCAGCATTTCTTTTGCCTATCAACTAATGAGATCAACGAGAATCCGCCTGTCAGCGTAGCTGAGAATACATACTGAAATTTGCGTTGTGAGCTCTGCTAGGGCATCTGGAACATTATTTTGCTCCCAAGTCGGGTTTAAGACCAGCAAGTCGGCTTCAAAGCCTGCCGCAGCTTGAGTGAGCCCAAGTCGAGTGAGGAAGGTATGTATAGCCTTATCCCAGTCACGGTATGCCTCGGGGGGCGGTGGCGACGGAGAGGAAGGTGGTGGAGTTTTCTGCCTAGGTCGTGATGCGATTGGTGGGGTTGGAACAGGGGAATAGAGGGGCGCGTAGTTCTGTGGCTGGTAAGGAACAAATGCGGGCTGGGAGTACGGCTGAGAAGTTTGGTAGGCGGCGGAGTAGGGATACGCCCCAGCGTTGGACCAACTAGTCTGCCAGTTGCTATAATACGTTTGGTTTGTCGCCGCTGAGGTTGAGGGGCCTGGTGTGGGCGGGACTGGCGCAGGAGGCGCGGGGCCTGAAGCAGAGGAAGCGGACGCTCGTGTTGGGTCGGTGTTACTCATGGCAAACTTCACACAACGAGAATCGTAATACAAATATTATTTCATCCAGAATTATGTACTGAAGCTCCTTATCCTCGAATGCTAAAAACAAGGTATTAATGTATGTACAGTCCAATATTCCTTCATAGATCTCAACCCCCAAACTTGGCATCGTGAATTGCCTTTCGCATCGGGTTCTGACTGGGTGGAATTGCACCTGTCCTTTCCAGGCGGTCAAATAACACAAACAACTTTTCCATCTCGCGTTCCTTCTCCTCATCAGACATGTCCAAGCTCGCAGGGGGCTCAGCAGTGGTCCCCGTGATCGGATTTATAGAGGCGTTTGGCGTCGATGGGTTGAATGTACTATTCACCGCGGCTGGGGGGGCATTCAGAATACCTTTATGGAACAAAAACCCTGCCACGTTTCCGTAGCCCACCAGAGCCGATAGATTAGATGCTTAGGGAAAAATGGTCATCAACGGAACAGGGGACACCTGACAAAACGGTAACATACCATCCGAGTCACACATCGCATACAACAATTCTCCAACCGAATCCTTCAGCCGGGTATGATAAACACTGCTCAAGAGTCTCAAGCAACGTCCAAGAATATCTGCCCTCGCTTCCAACGGAGAAGAACGGTCCAAATCATCCGGCACAATCCACTGACGCACCCGCACCCTCGACGCCTCATCCGCGATACAGAACCTCGATATCAGCACAACCAGGGGTGAGAGCACGTCGTCAAGCGTATTATCGGTGTGCTCCTGCTTGCACCTCTCGCGCACCTCCGACTCGTCGACATCGATAGTGCCAGGGAAGTAATGCGAGAATGCAACGTCAAGCAGATCACAGGCGCGTTGGAGAATGTTCGTTGGCGGATTAGTAGTTGGGGGTGAGCGGGAGAGAGATCGCCGGCCGGCAGCGAGAACGGACAGTGCACGGTCGAGGGTGCTGTGTTTGGGCGAGGTCTGTGAGGACGTCTGTGACAGCGACGATCGGGTCGGGGAAATGCTGCGACTGCTCGAGCTAGATGCACCAGCGGGCTGCGGGGTCTGCGATCTTGAGGTGTTTTTGGGACTATTGCTCGCAGATTGACGAGGGGACGTGCTACTATTAGTGCCAAACCAGATAGGACGAAGATCCGGGTTGATGGGTATTGTGATTAGTGAGTGAATAACATGGGTGAGAGGCGCAGAGATAGGACTGGGGAAAGTAGGGGGAAGAGAGGTGAAGGTACGAATAAGTGGTGGTAGGATTCTATTTTGATAGGGCGATCATTAGCCAGAAAAAATCCAAGAACCCGCAAAGATACGCACCCATCCAGCTTGGGACTCCAAAAATCTCCAAGGACTTTCTCTTCGTCCGGATTTGTGGCTTCGGCTGTTTGAGGCTCAGATTCAACCATCTTAGGATAATGGAGAAGAATGTTGAACGTGAGCTTGAGAAGATCTGTCATTGCCTCCCGCGCCATCTTTGTCCCAGCTAGCAGCGCAATCGTTAGAGCAGTCAAGCTTCACGCCGATAATCTCCACTATCGCACGCCCGTGGTACTTAGAATCGACCATGGTCTTGATAAATGATGGCCCGGAGGCCGTGCAGAGGAATAAGATGCGACACAGGATGAATATGTGATCAGGCAGCGATGTTTTCTGCCAAAAGAATAGATAAGCGGAACTCATAGAACACGACTTAATGAAACACACCTCGAGCATTGAGATCGCAATGGGCCCTCCATCAACCTCCTTCTGCAGGAATGTGCTGCGACCCTTCTCGATAAGCAGGAGTGCGTTTGCGATGCACCGGAGGGCTTCACCCGAGGCTTCAGGATCATCTTTGAATGACGAGGAGAACGTGAGGAGAGTCGATAAATTTGCGGGCGAAGCGAGGTATTCTGAACCCGCTGGGTTCTTGCCCAACGTCTTGACCGCGAGTAATGCTTGGGCAGCATCTGAATGAAATCAGGCGGATGATATGTGGATAATCAATGCTTGCTGCGCACCTTTGGACGACAGGATTTTCGTTCCACTGCTGCTCGACACTGCCTTTAGATCTCGTAAGAGGCACTTTATCAATTCCGTCCGAGTTGAAGGATCAATTGCAAATGGTGAAGCTAAAAAGAATTAACTGGTCGTCCAAATCTATGCTACTTGTTCAGCCTACCTTCGATAACTGACTGTAGTAGCAGCAGATACATCGGATCTCGTCGACGAGCCCGAAAGTGCGGTATACGATCGCAGGATATCTGCCATCGGGGCGGAAGACGGCGTTACTTTGCAGCTATTATAATATGGCGAATAAAGTTGGGCTGATAGTGGTGGGCGTATAGGATAAAAGCAAGTATCGGGGTATGTGGAAGAACAAGGCCAAATGTGGCTACAATGGTTGCTATCCAACCGGCGTCCGAGTGACCTCCATTTCATTATTAATGACAAAGCTGAGGTGACAGCCTAATTACTTGCGCCGCTAAAACTACAAGACAGTCCGAATTGTCCGATACTACTCAGGTTCCACGGCGTTTGGAACAAGGCAATCTGGCTGGAGAGGAGAGACAAGAGGGAGCAGGGTAGAGAGCCTTACAGAATCCATAGTACAGCCTTCACGGCGTGTGTCCATTTGTACCGGGTTCTGCAGCGATCTCGACACCATTCATGACCTGTTGATTCTCTCCGCCTGTTCGCGCTTGGAAATACGGCTCGAGCTCCGGGAAGTTTTGGGCGAGGGCCTCATCGAGATAATTGCGATACGACTACGCCACAACGTAGTATCAACGGAATACCAAGACTTGTAATTGTTAACGCACGTCTATCGCAGCAATTTTGCCGTTCATGAACTGGTTTTCAGTCGCCGCCCGTTCGAGACGTTCTCTCGTGAGTTGCATGGGATTCCGCGAGTTGTCGATGTCCGCAAGAACCTGCATAGGGATCATCGTCGGTATGTGCTGCGCCATATCATCAATCGTCCCGAGGTGGTTGATCACTTCATTTCTGCATAGCGCGAGCTCTGTAAGCGCATGACAATAAGAGAATTGTATATATGGCGCACACTCTAAGCCCAACCTGTTTGCCACCACCTGGCTTGTCCCGCTCCTTTGTCGAGTCATTAATGACCGTGGTGCCAAGGTTATAAAGCGCGTTTGCAAGACCGAGAAGCTCAAGTTCTAGGTCTCCTTGAGCACCCGAAGGCGCTGGAGACTGCGAGGACCGGGGAGAATCAGGCGCAGGTCCTGGGGCCATGGATGTCGTTGAGAACAGATACCATTTGTTTGGCTTTGTCACTAATTACTGACGAGATTCCTCAATGTATCTGAGCCTTCCTCATACAGTTGTTGATATGTCTGCATGTCATCCGCAAGGCCATACTCCTCTGCCAACCTCTTGCACGCCTTCGCTCTTCCCATTCCGACCAAACAAGCAATCAGCTCTCGTGCACGCCTTCCCTCCGCTTCTCCAAGCTCCATCGTGCTAGGGTGATCCCGGTTCACATTCAGCATGATAGAATCCATAACATGCACCTTCCCCGCACTTTCCAGCACCTCTTCGTCCATGCGTATAAGTTGGAAAAATGGGCCTCGTAGCACTACCTCATCCTCCTCTGGAAACTGGGACAAATCCCGAATGGGAACCGCGCAGATTGTGGACACTACGCTGGAAGGAAATCTATCGCGATAAACCTGCAATAACTCTGTCTCCAATTCGACCACGTGTATCCTCCAAAGGAAAAGATGCCGCCCAGATTGTGTGGCGACTTCTTCGTTTGCATAGGCCATCGCTGTGTCTTGATTCCTACTGGTAGATACTATCGCCAGAGGTATTGCCCAATGCCTTTCCGCGACAGGTGTAGCAGCGAGGTCTTTGAAGCTGTGGAGCAGCTCATCCGACGCAGGGAGCGCGCGAAATACCACTCCCTGGAAGTTGTCGGCGTCTTTGGTGACAGAGACGTAGTTAAACAAGTCGATGTTGAACAACTCCACGAGAAAGACGGCAGAATTGAGTGCCTCCTCCCGCCGCGAAATACTAGTATTCGTGCGAAGGATGCTATCGGCTATCTTGAAGACTTGTTGGTACCCAAAGGTTGAAGTGTACAGTCGGATGACACTGTAATTATCCAACGGGGCAGCATTTGATTCCTCCTTTCTGTCGATCCACTCCTTTGAGCTAGACCAGACCTTGTCAAGGGCTTCCCTATTTCCGCTAGGTAGAGGATCTGCAGAAGTCTCTTGAATGAGTCTCCTCAGCCCATCCATCAATGCTGGGTAGTCCTGCCATTTCGTTCGGACGTGTGCGATCGCCCCGCGAACAAGGGCCATGCGTTCTGCTACGCCGTCCCCATGATAGAAGGGTATAGATCTTGACGGCTCCCCGTTTCCTGGAGCCTCAATATCTTGGACTGGCGCCCAGTCCCCATATCGCACCACATGATTGGACGAAATGTCAGGGCTAGCATTTCCAGGTGCACTAGGGTCCAGTCGAAAACGTTGCCATCTTTCCAAGATCCTGCTTCGCGATGGCCGATCAGGTTGGAACAATGACGAAGACCTTGACGCACGTTCCCGTAGGCTGTGTCTAGAAGTGATCAAGGTGGTGAGAAGGCTCTCTTCCGGCTTAGGTTAGGAGCCAAACATGTACCTGTTTTGTCTTCGAGATCGAAGCAAGAACTGTCTGATACTTACACAATGACAGCTGTGATGTTCCTGACGTTCCCATGATGGACGTCCTGGTGCCTTCCAACTGGGCTGCAACCGTTCTCAAACCGCTATGTACTCGTCAAATTGCAACCACTGGAACCTCGACATGAACGTCGCCAAACCTCTAGACCAACAACAACGCTCTCTCCACGATCGTTCTGAGACCGCGTATGCTCACCGCTTCGGTGACTGGAACTCCATGCAGTACCTCTGCAAATTTGGCAAGGACGGATCCTCCCGCTCCCAGACGTTCTACAGCGGACAGACTGTCGCAGCGCGCATGAACGCTGTGCGCGAGGCCATCACATATGTCCGGAATAATTGGAATGACTACCCGTCACTGATGGCAGACCTGCGTTCATATATCCTCGAGCTGACTAGCTTGAGCCACGAAAGTCCAGGAACCCCGCAGCACCTTCCCGCCGTCTTATCCAGCTACAAAGTCTGGAACTCACGTCTGAATACCGTCCCAAACGACGTGAACCTCAGCGTCGTCCGTCTGTATACGTCCAAGGCCGGATATGACCAGATCTTCCGAATAATCAACCAGGCATTCCGGACAGACGACCTTACCGAACAGGAGAGGCGGCTGCGGTGTGCTGTATTCCTGATCGAGCTGCTCAACATCGATCTATTCAACTACACTCTCCGCGAGCGCCAAACCCACAATTTCCAGGGCACGGTCTACCGCGGAGTCATCTTCTCTGAAGACCAGCTGCAGGATTTCAAGAGACTGGCGACGCTGCCTGTCTCGGAGAGATATTGGGCGGTTCCGCTAGCCATGATGTCGGCGAGCACAAACAAAGAAGTCGCCCTTAAAGAATTTGCAGGCACTGATGCGACTGGTGTCAGACGGCACAGCGATACGCTATCCGTTCCTGTGGCGAATCCACGTCATCGAGCTCAACCCCAGATACCTACAGATTTATCATGACAGATTCCCATCGAGCGTCGTATCCACTATATGTGCCGTTCCCATTCGCGAACTCTCCGACTTCGTCGGCGAGGACGAGGTCTTGCTACGAGGTCCTTTCTTTCAGCTCATCTGTCTGCGGGAGGAGAGCCTTTGCAGGAAGGGAGACACCCATCCACGTCATGGAGCTGGTCATGCTAAACACCAACCGCGACCATCCGAGTACGATGCAGCTCCCCATGGAGGAGAGTGAGAAGGCTAGACAGCTATTTGCTTGTCTAGTCGGAATGTGGAGAGCTGAAGTATGCAAACAACTGGCTACACTCTATGACCTCATAGACGATGTTAGGCAGTACGAACGGATATGCAACAGCGAGCAGGCTAAGTTTGCAAGCCTTGTTTGTTGACTAGAATTGTCTCTCGTAGATTTGAATTCAGATTTGTTGGTCCGCAAAAAGCTCCAATTTCTTCTAGGGCGCTGTACTGCCCCAATTCATTACATTTTTATCCCGTCCCGGGCAGTCGTGGGTAGTCTGGGAATATTCCCACAAACGCTGTGTTGTATCTTCGTCAGAAGAATGCGAACGATCCTGATCTTGTTGAAAGCCCCTCTTTCACATGAAAGCTTCGGTTGTCAAACACCTAGCAACTCGTTTTCTATCATATGTCATGACATTAGAAGAGCGTTTCTGATATAAAGAATGGGCACCAAGAAGCTGAAAGAATCTGCGTTGCTTCTAAAGGGGTAAGTAAGGAAAGGCGGTCAAATGGCTGAGCAGACAATTTTGAAGGAAGTTAGTCTGTGGAAGATTCCACGTCGAATCCTCGCCACGCATCGTCGTTTTCTGCGCGATTACTCAATGCTGTGATATAGTCACGGACAACTGCAGAGTAACATGTCGAGCCTGTCGACGCGTATGATTCGACGTATTGAGTGTGAATGATGCTTGTTCCGCAGAAGATCAGAAGTGGAGCTCGGTACAGGTGTCCCCGCAGGTAACGGGCAACGTTCTCGCCAGCTGTGAGATTGAGGTAGGCGCCAGTGCTAGCGTCTGTTGGTTGATCATCAATCTCGAATCTGGCACTGTCTGATATGAATCGGATGCTTCCAGCAGCGTCGTTCGCACGTAGAAACTTCTGCATGAGCGGGAGATCATGTATCTTGTAAGAATGACTCCTATGAGTTGGCACTTACCTTCGGATTCTTCAATCCATAATTTGACTAAGGCGGTGGACTGTAAACTCAAGTACGTTCACCCCCTTGTCTCTTGCAAACTTCACTTCCTCGATATTGTTGCTAGGCACGTCGTCAACCCATACAAGCATCGGAAGCCTGCTGTCAGAGCGGGCTTCGACTGCTAGAGGTAGAGAGTCTGCATATCCGTCAACAAAAGTCTACCAAATTGAATTCACAGCAAATTGTACCCACCAAAGGCCTTGAATTCGTCAATGGCTTGTTTGAGGGAACCTTCGCCAACGAAGCGCTCCAACGTCGATATAGCCACACCTCCAACTCCGAATTCATCTAGACGTAAGGAGAGCCGCTGGCGAGCCGCGTCACTCAACCAATCACCAAAGCAACGCTTCAAAGCCTCTGAGAATCTATCACTTGGAGCGTATAAGACCTTTGGAGCGTTAGAATGAGAAGATACCATAACATTCGTGACAAACTAACTTTCGCCCCCAAGTAATCCCGCCAGAATTCAAACACATCCTCATTTTTTACTGAGCGGATGGTAAACCAGTCCGCGTTTTTCGAGGGCATTGGGTAGCGATCACGGAAAAAGGATATTGTTGCCAGGGAGAAGAGAATGACAGTGAGGTGGTGATTTAGTTGTTGCTCGTCTTGGTTAATCAGCTTTGTGATTTGAGCGGGAATAAGGAAACTGATGACCCCGTTAACAGAAGTGCGACGACGCTTTTTCCTGTAAGCCTCCACGTGCTCTCTCGTACGACTGAGGATGTCCCCAAGTCCCATGAAGGCATCCATGAGCGTTGGTTCTAGGTTTGTGGCGCCTTGGAAAGGAGCTAAGATTGAAGAAATACGAGCCACAGTCCCAGAAACTGCCACAAGGGCTTCTTCCTTCTCCCGCGTCTGCTCAAGCCAAGTGAGAATAAGCGTCGCCAGGGAGCACAGAGAGCGAATGGTAGATATGGCGTCCATGAGCAAGTGGGGCAGCCAGAGTTACACCGGGTTCCCTGGCAGTGGCACTGCTTTCAGTCCAAGATATATACTTCTTCAGGTCCCGATACGCAGTAAATTGTTACATTTGGAAGATAGCTCATACCGTATCGGTCAAACAGAGGACACGCAAAGATCCGCACTAGGCTGTGTAAATGTATAGACTGACTGGCACGATGATGGTCAGTTGCAGGGGATTCAAGGCCTCCAAACATGGCAAAACTCATCCATAGACTGATTGTGGTGCCTCTCTGCTTCAAACACTATCCTATGTCGACTTACACTTTTCGTTCCACTCCTTCCCCAAAGCCAGCGGAGGCTCGCAACAACTGGACTGTGTCGCCCGAGTTTGGCGATGCTCTTCTTACTGCGATGCGCGAACGAAGTCAGACAGGCGGACCGCTCCCTCGCCTACCCTCCTTGCTTCAGTTATCTTCTGCACAAGTCACAGAAACGCCTAGCACAAAAACCTCCCCTATCAAACTTGACAGTGCTGAGCGGTTGAAGATGAAGACTAGGGTCGCCATACGAGATAAAAATGGACCCCACCGGTTTCAAGTCGTTTCACTTCGCGATGCTGGGCATTATTCATCCAACGATCAAATGCCCCCGAGGGATTCAAAATTTGCTACTGGAATGCCTACTAGATCTCCTGGAGCAGCGCGTTCGAATCGTCAGTCCTGGAAAAGACTCCGCACTGATGAAAATACCGCTCCCTCTGCTGAAAGCTACCTGAAGACCGCCACCCCGGAACGTTTTAGAAAACCTTTGGAGAGTAACAAGAACGTTCCCTCTGCAGATTATTCTCCATCTGAACTTCTTGCGAAAATGCCTCGCAGCCACCATACTACACTGGACTCTGCGAATCACAGCACTCTACCGTTACGCTCGCTGGGTGATCAGCCCCTGGCAGAAACCAACAGACAACAAAATGAACCTACACAGAGCTCTAATCTCGAGGCTAAAACCTACTCCGGCCGCCAAACACTCCACTTCAAATCGCCTAGCCTTGGAAACCTACGCACCAAGTCAGACCTAGATCCAGACTCGGACACCACCCCTCTATCTCAAGTTACCTGCCGCAAACGGACCAACACACTATCTGCTGACCACCACCGCTGTTTCGGAGCTGCGCTTGCTACCAACGCTGATACTCCCATACAGCACGATCGCCGGAATCTAGTGAAGAAGGACTCAGTGAAGAGGCACGCGATATACACGCAGTCATTACATGTAGCCGTCAACGAGCGTCCCAACTTACCATCCGAAATTGGCGCAAAGCGACCTCTCGATGAAGTTTCTCAACTGTGTGCCTTCCCCTTCAGATCTTCCATTCCTACTAGCCGCAACAAGCCTGATTTGACTTCGCGCCGCTCAGCACATACTAGCAGCGCGCTTGGCTTTATCAATGTGCCCACCGGGCCTGTACGGTCTTTGGAACATACTCTGACTCCCAGTTCTCCATATCTTCGGTCTATTCGCAAGACGAGTTCTCGTTGCCCTCCCAGACAGCACTTATGCAAACTCGCCCTCTCACTTGTTTGGGTCCCCCGTCAGATTTCGGCCAGGTGGTCAGGCATTCGACACTGCACGAAGCGCCCATTCAGCACCACCCTATCGTGCTCATGTTACTTGTCGAGGTGGAAAAGGCGATGCAAGAGTGGAGCGCAATTTGATGGTCGGTCAAAGAATACATAAAAGGCTTCCATGCACAAACTACATAACTATCTTGACTGCGTACACAAATGGTATTACGGTCTGACATGTATCTGGATCCCATTCCATCGCTATAGGGAGAAGCCAATCGAGATTATATATGACCGTGAATCGAAAGCACAAGAATAAACAAGATGCAGATCATAGCGTGCATGAAGGGACAATCCTGATAAAGCGAGTAAAAAATATATGTAAATGAAAGAGAGTAAGTAGCAATCAGAACGTCGTCTTCTTGCCCTCGTAGGCAGTGATGCCTCCAGACCGTGCACCACCACGAGGAGCTACCACGACCACCCCTTCCGCGGTCACCGCCTCTCCCGCGGCCTCCACCACGGTCAAAGCCACCGCGTCCGCGTCCGCCACGATCACCGCCACGGCCACGGCCACCAAACCCACCTCGGTCGCCACCACCACGACCACCGCCAAATCCGCCCCCAGAGTTGTCCCTTGGTTGCGAATAATCAAGGCGGATATTGCGACCCTCGATCTCCGCCCCAGAAGCAGCCTCGAAAGCCTTCTTTGCACCCTCAATGTCTTCAAATTCAACATATCCGAACCCTTGGGTCTACCCGTCTCCCGATCGGTAGGGAGGCGCACGCTCTTGACACCCCACTCGTTGAAGAAGCTCCACACGGTGTCCTCCGTCACACCAAAGCTCAAGTTGCCCACGAAGAGCGTAGCGCTTGGGGGACTCGCCTGGTCACCAAACGCCTGTGCGCGCTTTTCCCGAACTTGGCTCTTATCGAGCTGCTGGCTACGGTCGATATTCACGGGACGACCATCAATCTCGCGTCCGTTCATCGCCAGCGCCTTCTCGACGGCATCGTTGGTGGCAAAGTGGACGTAGCCGAACCCACGCGACTTGCCAGTCGTGCGGTCCATCTGGACGGTGGCCGACACGACTTCACCGCACTCGGCGAACTTCCTGCGCCAGGCGGTCGTTGTCAACGGACCATGATAGGCGGCCGACGAAGATAGATTTCGATTCTTCGGCGCCTTCGCCGGCAGGTGCAGCGTCGCCATTGGCAAGCTTGACTTTTTTGGTTGGGGCAGGGACATCGTCGTCGGCCTTGCGCTTGCCTGATAAAACTGTTAGATGATTGGGATGATTATGGGTATGAGATACTGACCAGCTTTGGCTGCCGGCGCATCCTCCATCTCGACGTCGCTGTCGTCAGAACCCTCCGAAGATTCGTCAGACTCAGACGCTTTAGCAGCGACAGTGGGCTTAACAACTTCATCGTCAGAAGAATCGTCAGAAGAATCGGAAGAGGAAGGCACATTAGCAGCAGGCTTGGCCTTTTTCTCGTCCGATTCAGACTCTTCTGAAGATGACTCGTCCGAAGAGGACTCGGCCTTTTTGGCAGCCGCTTTCGCAGTAGGAGCCGCCTTGGATGGTGTCGGGGCAGCCTTTTTAGGGACAGGTTCGTCGCTGTCGGAATCCGAGTCTGAAGAATCTGACGACGCGGCCTTCTGGCGGTAGGTGTAGATACGGCCTTTTTAGCAGCAGGGGTAGTGGCTGCCTTCTTTACTGGGGCAGTCTTTTGGGGTGCGGGTTCATCGTCACTCGAGTCAGAGGAGTCGTCGTCGGCGGCGGCGGCGGCCTTTGCAGGAGAAGCCTTGACCTGAGCCGACTTGGGCTTCTCGTCCTCCGACGAGGACTCGCTGCTCTCATCAGACGAGACTTTTTTCGCCTTCGAAACGGTTAATCATTGCCATCTTAGCATGGTTATGGTGATCAAAACATACCTTGCCATTCGTCGCAACAGCCTTGACTTGTTCCTCGCTCTCCGAGTCGGACGAATCGCTATCGCTCACAGGCTTTTTGGCGGGCTTCGCAGGCGTCTTATCCTTGCTCTTTTTCTAGGAACATAGAAGCTCAGCCTCATGTAATTGCCGTGAACAATTGCGAAACATACTGTGACTTTGGCAACGACATCCTTCGACTTTGCAACAGCCTTGGCCGGCGAGGCCTTTTTGTCGACCTTGGCAACGGCCGTCTTGACCTTTTTGTCTCCTTTCTTGTCCGATTTGGCCATTTGGGAGTTGGTGATGGGAGTGGAAGAAGGGATTTACGGTTCCAGAAAATCTGTATTGAAATTTTTTGGGCAAAATAATTGGATTTAGGGCCGGCTATAAGGCGTCAGGTGATTAGATTGCTCGATCATGTCTAAATTTAATTATCATGAGCTTCCAGGTATCATATATACAGCAGGCGCGCCATCCATCCTAAGCTCTCTCTTTGGTCCTCTGTCTCTGCCCACTTCCAACGCTCGACTCTCAGGCCCTTCAGAATGGAAGACGGGAAATTTGATGTCATTATCATCGGCACGGGTCTCACAGAGTCCATCACAGCTGCGCACGTCCTTACACCTATCTAAGCAACCCACATCTGACAGATACCTCTGCTTACATGCAGTGCTCTCGCAAAGGCTGGCTTCAAAGTCGCTCACATTGACGAGAACACGTACTACGGCGGTGCCGAAGCAAGCCTATCGCTGGACGAACTCGCACAGTGGGCAGATGCCCAGGCGTCTTCCAGCACTTCAAAGTACACCTCAGTCTCACGCTCGTCTGAGATACCCTATCAGTCTCGGCAGTACTCAATCTGCCTCTCTCCATCGGTTATCCCATCTATTGGTCCCATAATATCCTCCCTTGTCTCCTCTGGAGTTGCCAAGTATGGTGGATTTCGCCTCTTGGAACACGTTGGTGTCTATCATCCATCGGGTCTCATCAAGAACGTTCCAGGAACGAAAGAAGATGTGTTCAAGAGCAAAGACATCACCCTCGTGGATAAGCGTCGCCTCATGCGGTTCCTAATGTTTGCTGTTGGTGAATTTGAGGACAAGAAGGAGTTGGATGGCGCAGATGAAATGCCTTTCGCTGACTTCCTGAAGACAGTGTTCTCACTGAAGGATGAATTGCACTCAGCTCTAGTTTTTGCTCTTGCCTTTTGTTTCTCTCCTTCAGGTAGGACGTACGACTTCTAAAGTGCATCGCCGTATTCTCATCCTCTACTTCGTTAGAACCCACACTCCCAGCGCTACATCGTATCCGACGGTATCTCCGCTCAGTCGGACGATATGGACCGTCACCATTCCTCGTAGGCCACTACGGTGGCGCGGGCGAGATCGCACAAGGCTTCTGCCGTGCCGCAGCCGTCAGCGGAGGCGTGTATATTCTTGGACGACCGATTGTATCAATAACTCACTCTTCGACGACACCAAATGACTCTACTGCATCTTCTGAACAACAAACGCCGAGCACACTACCTCCCTTCGCTGTCACTCTGGACGATTTCCCCGATACGTTGACCTCCCATATCATTATATCATCTGCAACACGTGTACCTTCGCATCTCACTCATCTCACAAAGCAACTACCACCGCACCATCACTACCAAGCGCATTCCACTTCATCTATCGCTCGGTGTATTGCCATTATTGACCAGGGTATAACGTTTCCTCCGCCCACCTCATCTACGAATTTTTCGACGACCACGGATGCCGATGAAGACTCTCCTCTGAATTCCCCAGAGGCTGAAGCCCGGTCTGAGCCCCAGGTCTCCTCTCGATGCTGGAATTTTCGTGTTTCCACCGTCTTCTGTTGTTGGCGGCTCGATAAGTACAGCTGCGACGGTACTTGTGGCTGGAGAAGGTACCATGTCAACGCCCAAAGGCAAATGTTCGTCCAGTTGTTTTTCATAATTTGTTTTCCCCCTAAGATCAACACAGGGGTCTTATACATCGCTCTTCCCCTCCGAGCACCAGTGACAGACTCAGCCGCTCAACAGCTCCTACAACCATACCTCGATGCTACTCTTGCCTTGTCCACGCCGCCGAGTTCATCCGTTATCTTACCTTCTTCTTCATTGCTCCCGACTCCAACGCTTGAATCACCCCAGGATCCGATTCGTCGCGCTCCCCAACCACTATTCACTACCTTTTATATCGAACACCCAGATCCAGTATCACCTTCAGTAGAAACGTCACCTCACTCTAAGGCTTACATAGTGCCCGCCCCACTCCCGTCAGCAGTCTCCTCTGCCTGACCTACCCGACGCGGCCGCGACTTACGCTGAAGCTGCGTTCTGGGAAGCAGTCAAAGTGCTTCGGGATGGTGGCATCCAGCCTAAACGGGACCAGGGATCCGATGATGTGCCTAATGGGGGCGAAGATGAAGGCGGGGCATTAGATGTCGAGAGTTTCTGGCCGTCTCTGGAGGCTGGAGAGGAATCAGGCGGAGAAGAAGATTGGTAGGTAAATGGGGTGACGTATGTATGGGTGACCGTTTGAAATCAAGTAATGTACTACTACTTTTCTCATCACTGTCCCTTCTACGTAGTTAATTTGGCCATAGACCGACTAAGGTATCAAAATTCAGTCTCCTCAGCACCTGTCTTCAAGGCAAGATGGCCGAGTAGTTGAGGCGTGTGGTCCGTGCCTGGCCTACCTGCATTCTCTGGTTCCCATCACAGTAATGTAGCGCGAGTTCACATTTCACTCATCCATCTAGTCTGATCAAGACTTACAATAACCTGTGTTGTGATCAGGATGAGTTGTAAGATGACCTTCAGGCTTCAGTGCATGACATGAGACTAGTTGGCTTATGGATGCTTATTTGAAGACTTAAAACAACATAGACGTAAACAACAACCTTAACCGAAAACCGTCATCCCGAAATGCATCCATCCCTCCGCGTTCTATCCTCCCGAGTCCACCAGCCACTCATCAAATTCCTCGGAAGGCGCACGTACCCAAGCAGTAAGCGCCCATCCTCACTCTCACCTATTCCAAACGCTCAGTGATATCTATAGCACCCAGCGCACCTCATGCACATCCGGCGGCGCCCGCTGAGCTCCAGAACCGGTTCTCCGACTTCGTAAAGAAGCATGAATCCTTTGAAGAATCGCCCGCGTCGAGTTCGGAATCGAAAAATTCCTTGAGAGATTTCTGGGAGGCGCCAGAAAGGCTGTGGAAACAGGATATCGAGGAGGCAGAGATTGACGCTGTTCTAGGTGAGTTGGCCGCTCGCTTCTTTCGTCAGATTATGGTTAATCATGAGATTAGAGCGGCGGTGCATCATTACACTAATTAACCTCATTGCATGGCCAACCCCATACCTACACGGTCATGCTTCCAGCTGATAAATGTAGAATCATCCTATCTAATACTTATACACTATACCCATAGTTCAAAGGGAGGAAATAGGTATATTGGCTTAATCTTTCTCAGCATATGCCAATAGGTGTTCCTCGATCTCAGCCTCCCGCATGACTCGCCATAATCCCTGTGTCTTCTCATCCTCATCCGGGCTGTTCGACGTAATCCCAATCTCGAGCTCCCCAGGTTTATAGTCCGTCGCGTGTACGGTCGACATCGCCTCGATAGCCATCTTGTTGATAGTCAGCATCATATGCCTGGGAGTACCATACGGATTACGCACCTCGATAACTTCATCTCGAGTCAAAGTCTTGCCTGCCTTGACGGCATCAGTCTGCACCCCGTCCCGAGTCGAGCTTCTTCCACTTCTTTTCGAGGTGGTTCATGGCTTCTTGTTGTTTCTGTCCCGCAGCCGTTGCGTGGAACCCGACAAAGTATCCCGCAGGGTCAAGCTTGAAACATTGAGGACCGAATTCGGGATCAATACCAATGAGAACCATCGCTGGAATGTCAAATTTAGGGGGTATTAGGGACGAGGCTCTTGGAATGAGGTACCTATTCCTAGCGGCCTCATCGCGGCGCGTTGCGTGTACACTTGGTTGATGTTGGCCAGTCGCTGGGCCAGCGCATCGGGAGTAATCTCGTAACCGTACTTGTATCGGAATTCAGCTGCCTCTCCGCGCGCGCGAGCAACCTGTGACCGAGCATCGGCTGTGAGATGATAATTGAGTTGAGACAGGGATAATGTCTAAGCAGAACCTACCAACGAGACCAGTCATCACACATCCAATTGTAGGTGTGATGCTAAATAGATGGGTTATGGTGGACGCGTCAAGAAGTTTATCCTTGGTGTAACAAGTTAGTTTGAAGATGATGTCAAGAATCTTGAGTGACGCACAGGAACTTTTCGTTGAGTGATCACGACCGACGTATCCTTCCCCGGACGGCAACAGCAGTATGTCCGGACCCCGAGATGGCCTTGAAGGCATATTCTAGGAGATCGAGGTGTGCATAAGTCCACAGATTCCTAGCTATTGCAATCGTGCACGTACCAACTTGGTAAAGCCGGCCCTCGGGCGAAAAGACAGTGAGATATCTGCAATCTCAAGATAAGACTTGATCTCTTACAATGAAGAAAGGGCAAACCTGTCGTAGGATGTTCTTGACATGGTTGTAGAGACGAGGACTTAGGATCAAGCCTGGCAGTGGAATGAGGACGCGCAAGTCGTCACGCGATCGCGTCACGGGTCACGTCACGACCAGATAATTTCTGTCCTCCTCCTGGATCTCCATATCACCAATCTGCGCGTCTGAGCGCGAGGCCATTCGCATTTTCTCTCGGACGGCGATCTTTTTGCCAGTTTACCATAAATTTTTGACGGTTGTGAACTTGGGAAATATTTGCGTCTGGCGATCGCGTCAGAGTTACTTCAGGCTGTTGGGAGGTCGCGCTAGGGTCCAGGATGAAGGAAGCAGTTTCTCATGAGGCACCGAAAGTCATGTATGTATCAAACCCAAATCTTATGTTTGACTATGCTTAAAGATCCACCGACAGCAAGAAGTTACAGTTTAGTCTGCTCAATGCACAAGATACTGTAAAGATTTCCGAATTTGAGGTTACGCACCGAGATCTATATACTGCAACAGATCGATTGCCAGTGAAGAATGGTGTCTTGGATCGTCGTCTCGTGCGTCAGAACAAACTATTTACCGTAGACGGAGCAGCTAAACTTCGACTACAGGGAACGACGGACAAGAACGCATTCTGTGAAACTTGTGGCCAGTCCTCCGTGAACTGTGTAGGTCACTATGCCTATATCAAGTTGGTAGTTCCGGTGTTCCACATTGGATACTTCAAGCACACGATTGGCATCCTACAAGCCATTTGTAAGGTATGTTTGATCCATCTACACTCGACGCTGGCTTTTTCATAATATTTTAGACCTGTGCACGCGTTCTGCTGGAGGAACCCGACCGACGCGTATTTATCAAGCGCTTCCGACGTCCAAACCTTGAAAACATGCAGCGTCAAGCTCTTACCAAAGCTGTCAACACTATGGCCCGAAAATGCGTCTACTGTCCCTACTGCTCTTCAACCAATGGCGCCGTCAAGAAGGCTGGTGCACTCAAAATCATCCATGACAAGTTCCGTGCCAAAAAGACTGCTGAAGAGATGGAAAAGTGGAAGAAGACCTTCGCACCCGCTGTTGAAGCACAGAAGGAGCTCGCCATTTACATCAATAAGGCCGTCCATGAAGATCTAAACCCTCTCAAGGTCCTGAACCTGTTCCGGAGGATATCTAACGAAGTACGGCATACATATTCTGTAAACAAATAGACCTAATCTGAGTTTTGATACAGGACTGCGAGCTACTCGGACTGAATCCTAAATTCGGCCGCCCAGAAGAGTTCATCTGGCAATACATATCCGTGCCTCCAGTCTGTATCCGACCTTCTGTAGCCCAGGATGGAGCATCCAACGAAGATGACCTCACAGTCAAACTGACAGAGATAGTGTTCACGAATGCACTCATTAAGCAAGGTCTCGCAAAAGGCTCGCCCACTCCGCAATTTATGGTTTGAACTTTTCTCCTCTCCAGGTTTACGTTTTTTCACACTACGTGTGTTTTAGGAACAATGGGAGTTCCTTCAGCTATCAGTCGCAATGTATGTCAACTCAGAACTCCCTGGTGTCCCTTCACAACCCGGTCAAAAACCAATACGAGGCTTCGTTCAACGTCTCAAGGGAAAACAGGGTCGCTTCCGTGGAAATCTCTCCGGAAAACGAGTAGATTTTTCTGGTCGAACTGTCATTTCACCCGACCCGAATCTCCGAATCGACGAAGTCGCGGTACCGGAACGAGTAGCTAAGGTTCTCACCTATCCAGAACGCGTAACGCCGCAGAACATGGAGGTCCTGAAGCAGGCGATACGAAATGGGACGGAGATACATCCCGGAGCCAATTTCTTTGCGCGAGGTGAAAACAAGAAGTTCCTGAAGTTTGGTAATCGGAATGCTATCGCTGATGGGCTGGCTGTGGGAGATATTGTTGAGAGGCATATCGTCGACGGAGATGTCGTTTTGTTCAATCGACAACCGAGTTTACACAAGGTGCGTGCCGACACTCCACATATCCTCTCGCCACCCTAACCTTCTATAGTTGTCTATCATGTGTCACCGAGTGCGTTTCGAACTTCTCACTTCCGGCGGGAAACTGAATTCTCTCGTATCAGGCTAAAATTCGACCATGGCGGTCCTTCCGATTAAATGAGTGCGTTTGTGGACCATACAACGCTGATTTCGATGGAGACGAAATGAACTTGCGTAAGGGCCCGACGTTTCTAATGCAGCACTTTCTAACCCCATTACAGATGTACCTCAGACTGAGGAAGCTCGAACTGAGGCCCTAGAGCTGATGAGCGTCAAACACAATCTCGTCACTCCCCGAAACGGTGAACCCGTCATCGCCGCCATTCAAGATTTCATTACCGCCTCCTTCCTCCTCTCACGCAAAGACCGCTTCCTCGATCGGCGCCAATTCACACAAATATGTTGCTACTTCGGTGACGCAAACATGCAGATCGATATTCCCCCACCCACCATTTGGAAGCCGGTGCGGCTGTGGACTGGGAAGCAGGTCTTCAATGTCCTCATGCGGCCGAATAAAAATTCGAAGGTCTTCGTCAATGTCGAGTCCAAGTGTCACAAGTGGGAGGAGGCAAAGGCGGTGAATTACGCCATGAATCCCCTTCCTGATCTGTCACCGAACGATGGATGGCTGGTGATTATCAATAGCGAGATCATGTGTGGGTCCATGGACAAAGCGACGGTGGGGAGTGGTAAGAAAAAGTCGATATTTGGTGTCATCATGCGTGACTATGGACCCAACGAGGCGGCTGCAGCGATGAACCGCCTGGCTAAGCTTTGTGCGCGCTACCTTGGTGAGTCCTAAATCTATTTTCCATTGGTCCTATCTGATGACGCCCTTCTCAGCAAACTACGGGTTCTCGTTAGGAATCAATGACGTCATTCCCGGTCCAGAGCTTAATCGTCAGAAGGATATGCTGGTAGAGAAAGCGTACGCAGAATGCCAGGATCTTATTGAACGGGCGAAGAAAGGCAAGCTGGAGAATAAGGCTGGATGTAATCAGGAGCAAACTCTCGAGGCCCTTATATCTTCGGTTCTGTCCAAAGTTCGAGAAGAGGTCGGGCAAATTTGCATGAAGGAGCTTAGTCGCCAAAATGCTCCACTGATCATGGCTACCTGTGGTTCCAAGGGTTTGTCGTTCCTCTGTAGACTTGGAATATCAGAGCTCACCCTTTCTCTAGGTTCCGTCATTAATGTCTCTCAGATGGTTGCTTGTGTAGGGCAGCAAATTATCGCTGGTCATCGTGTGCCCGATGGATTCCAAGATCGATCCCTCCCCCATTTCCCCAAGAAATCCAAAGAACCACCATCTAAAGGTTTTGTGCGGAACAGTTTCTACTCAGGTTTACGAGCCACAGAATTCCTGTTCCACGCTATTTCTGGCCGTGAAGGTCTGGTTGATACTGCCGTCAAAACTGCCGAGACCGGTTATATGCAACGGCGGTTGATGAAGGCCCTTGAGGATCTGACCACCCAGTACGATTTGTCGGTGCGCAATTCGACTGGCGGAGTTGTTCAATTCACATATGGTGACGATGGACTGGACCCTGCATGCCTTGAAGGCGATCCTCACCCTCTCGATTTTGATCGTGCCTGGAACCATGCCTCCGTGAGCCATTCCTCCTTCTTCTCAAACTCGAGGAACTTGTTCTCATGGTTGGAAAGGCTATCGCATCTCGCTCCGGGCGGGGTCTTTTACCGTTTGAGGTCCTCGAAATCGCTGACCGCCAGATGTCAGCTACGAAATTCGTAACCGAGTGCCCTGCTGCGTATATGGCAACAATCAGGGGTTTCATCATGGATCGTGTTGTTCTGAGAATGGTCAGCGCTCGCAAGAACCAAGGCATGTTTGAGGCCCTGGAAAGGGAGGACGAATGGGATGAGGACACTGATCTGTCCATGGGTGCTTCTGGTTCGTGGTTTTTGCTTCTCATATACTGCTTACTGGAAGTGCTTTCCATGTAGCTGCTGACAAGGCTGTGGTGGACAACAAATCCAAGGTCACGGAAGATCAGATAACGGCATTCCTCGACCTCTGTTGGACCAAGTATGTCAAGGCCCGGATCGAGCCAGGTTTGAGCCACTCGGTTTTAATTCCTAGCACCGATTGTCTGATTTTCATCTAGGCTCTACTGTCGGTGCCGTTGGTGCGCAGTCCATTGGCGAACCAGGTACCCAAATGACTCTCAAAACTTTCCATTTCGCCGGAGTTGCCTCTATGAACGTCACCCTTGGAGTCCCTCGTATCAAGGAAATCATCAATGCCGCGAAGGTCATCAGCACGCCGATCATTAGCTGTAAGCTTGTTACAAGCGATAGCGAAGCCTCGGCACGGATTGTCAAGGGACGATTAGAGAAGACACTATTGGGCGAGGTATGGGTTTCGTTGCTCGTGTAGTGTCGCGGCACTCACTTGCTCTCATTGACAGGTGGCCAGTGTACTAGAAGAAGCTTGGGCTCCTGAGTACACATACATTGGCATTATTATTGATATGGAAGCTATTCAAAA
The DNA here is from genome assembly GCA_014905825.1 of Lyophyllum atratum. Taxonomy (NCBI): domain Eukaryota; kingdom Fungi; phylum Basidiomycota; class Agaricomycetes; order Agaricales; family Lyophyllaceae; genus Lyophyllum; species Lyophyllum atratum. Next base: position 671,085 of record JACGCN010000002.1, on the reverse strand, counting down.
GCTTCAGGTGAGTCAATTTGCACGCATTAGCTTGTTCGCTTCTTGATTATGCCTCTTCAGCTTGAACTCACCTTGGATGACATCAAATGGGCAATTGTGGCGGCGAAGAAACTGAAAATAAAGCAGGAGGTATGGTTTCATGTCCGCAATCATCCCACCGCACTGATGAATTTGAACCAGTCCATTACTGTAATTCCCCGGAAACATCGTCTTAGGATCTATGTGGACACACAAGACAAGTACTACAGACTACGAGAGTTGAAGCGCGGTCTGGCCGATGTTGTAGTGAAGGTGAGATTGGTCTCCTCGAACGTTCTATTGTTAGTGCAATGTAATTTCCATTTCTGCAGGGTGTACCGACGATCCAGCGTGCTGTCATTAACATCAAAGAGAAGACCGACTCGAAGGGCAAGAAAGGTGACAAGGAACTCCTCGTAGAAGGCTATGGGCTGCAAAAGTGCATGATCGCCGAAGGTCAGTCGGTGCCTTGATACTCATCAACTCTAAAATAACTGATCATTGCGCCGCCATCTTTCTAGGTGTCGTTGGGGAACACACGTCATCTAATCATGTCATAGAAGTCGCTCAAGTACTCGGTATCGAGGCCGCGCGGAAGACGATCATCAACGAAATTCAGTATACGATGAAGTCCCACGACATGATCATTGACCCGCGGCATGTCATGTTGCTCGGCGATGTGATGAGCTACAAGGTAAGCGAGATCCCTGCAGCATCCCTGTCCTCGGCCTAGTTTAACTTCTCGTAGGGCGAGGTCCTGGGAATTACACGTTTTGGCGTGGCCAAAATGAAAGATAGTGTCCTCATGTTGGCGTCGTTCGAGAAGACAACGGATCATTTGTTCGACGCAGCTGCATTTGGGAAGAACGATAGCATCGCTGGAGTGTCTGAAAGTATCATCATGGGCAACCCCGCAGCTAACTGTGGAACATCGATGTGCGTTCAGTCATACTCAGTTGCTTTTTGAGCTCGATCTTCTGATACTAAGGCATCGTAAAGGCCGGCCTTATATTCCATCGCACCCGTTATCAGCAAGCCGCGGGCGTTGTTGTTCGAAAGCGCAGTATAGATGCTAATCATGACTTATCTATATTATTGTATCACTGTATCTGTATCATTATCCTTATGGGCTCGGGTCAATGTTGGTGTGGGCTTCAAGATGTTGTTTATGTGCGCTTGGAAAAGCACAGAAGACAAACACGGCTCTTACAGCGCGACCCTGCACCACCCGCCTGGGCACTTGGGAGTCTCAACTTCTTCGCTCGTAGGTCCGAGGCTCTAACGTCCTGCGGCCTCATACGGAGGTAAGTCAGCTTTCCGGACATATCACAACTGATTCTGTGCATGATGTACGTCTGACAGTTGATCTTTCACGACTGCCAGCCTGAGGCGAGATTCTGCACTTCTCGCCCGTGCTGTAGGCAGGCCACATTATCTTGTTCCTCTGGGAGCGGGTATTAGGTCTGTCGCATCTGACATTGGACATATGAAGATATCATCGAGCTCCATTCAGTTGTAGCCAAATCCGGCGCATGGTTACATGTTGACGACAACAAGAGTATGTTCCCTTCGCGGTCTCAGGCTGTTCCTCCACCTTTAGCGGGCTTGATCCGTCATGGCTCTCGGCTCAGTGCAAACCTGCGGGCACAGCGTGCAGTGTCAGGCTTTCAAGAACTATCCAAGGCATAGTCACCTGGCGTTAAGTGGAAAGAAGGACTTCAGCCTCGGTAACTCAACGATATCTTCGAGGGTCACCTGACTATGACCTTGTTCTTCACCGTTTGTGACTTTTAACCGTTAGACCCGTTAAGGCCGATCCTTACTGTTAGTGATGGTATTTTTGTTACAAACCGAGGAGAATATTTCGATCAGCGTCATAGCTATCCGAGGCGACTTATCTGCAAGGCACGTACTACTACCATGCGGCGAAGACTGATCAACCTTACGAAGGAGGGTACGAAACCCAGGATTTTCATCAAGAAACCCGACACAGGGTGCTTAGATACAGAGGTTAACCCGGGTTCGTGTATGTTGAGACCCCGAGGTTATGCGAATGCACTATCATCTGGTGATCTATTGCCTGAGGCACGACAGTCAACTGCCCACTACTTCTATCAAACATAGTAACCCGAGGAGTAATACCCCCCACAAACCGGCTCGGAGAACCCTGAAAGCCGTCCGCCCTTCCTCCTTTGCCCAGCTCCCTACATGAGTTGCCAGCATGATGGAACATGTCGTTCGCATCCCGATCGTGAATGCATTTATCCTCGGCAACTTATAGTGAGTGATATCATCTAAAGGCAGCGATCATGAAGATCAGGGCCATTGTTCGCGCTGTAGAGCCGACGGACAGGGCACCCGGAAACAACACTTGCTATCATGGCCAGTTGTACCTGTTCCAATGTCGGGATGACGCGGATGCGCGCTGAGGACGAATTTGTGTCGTTCGGATCTATGCATAACTTCCATGACGCCGACGCAGAACTGTCTTCTGAAGAGGCCACCATGGGCGCGTGGGAGGAAGAAAGACGCTCAGGCTATGGTTCGGGTGGAAAGAGGCAAGTTATAGGACATCCAGGAGATGCGGGAATGTTTCCAACTCGCAGTTGCAACTTGCGCAAGGTATTTTATACCGCATCGCATGCCAGCGAAGCTCGGAATGTGTACGCAGGAATCGTCAAGGAGCATATAGTGTGGAGCAAAGGCTGGATCCGTGGATATCGCCTCAGGCGAGATGGCGCTGCATCTACGTACTTATGTGTGGGTGTACGCCCTGTCGAAGTGGAAGCATATGCAGGAGAAATGGGGACGTTCCACCTCGCTTTGTCTTATACCTAAATCAACCTCGCGTTACTTCTACGTGCCATTGCTCTCCTTCCCCTTGCGAACATTGGCATACCATGTTGAGACTATGACTGACTAAAGTGACAAACAGCATTATATGGAGGCGTCATGACAGTCCGAGGGTTAAATGACTCATCCTGAGAGAAGGTACTGTCTTCTTGTCCGCGAAACTGCTGTCGCACTCAATACTATGGCCTGTTGCAACGATATTATCGAGCTATGTCCACGGGCATAAGGCAAGTCAGCATGAGGACAGTGTCGCGCTTTTGGGTCTATGCTTCGACGTCCACATTCTCCATGGCAAACGCGAGGACTTTGCCTAAGGAAGGAACTAAAACATGAAATTGCGCCGTTGTAAGGCGAGTTTCGACGCGATGCGAATCAAAAATGTCGCATTATGGCTGGCCAAATTCGCGATCATGCACGGGTAAGGTCTATGTAACATCCGCGTCTAGCGCGGCAAGAATCAAGCGATCCATATCAATGCAAAGTGGATGCAACGCACTTGCTTACCCCAGGATGTGCTACCTGCCTTTGAGTGGCCCATGAGTCATGAACTTATGTTCAAACAGCATGTACTACGGGTTCATATCCAGAAAACCGAACAAGACGAGCATATGGTATGTAGAAATTTTATGCATGCAATGTATACGTAAAGTGCACGGCAGGAGGAATAAAACATACGATCAGAATGCCATGACACCGCGTCAAAGCGAGAGAGTAGCGGCGAAAGCGATGCATCAGACAGGATACCTTCAACAGAAGATAGGGAGAAGAAGGGTGGGCGGTTAGTCATGGTATCTGGTGGTGGAAGCAGAGAAAGATTTTGAATATGCAGCGAAAGTTTAAATGCACACAAGAATTAGAGTCGAAGACGACGAAGGGAATGGAGGGGCTTGGCACGACTAAAAAAGACTGCAAAGGGAGAAACAGGTTGTAAGGTGCGTCGGCGCAAGAGAACGTGGCAACGCTTGGGGATGGAAGAGACAAGTAGTTATCATCAAGCATCCCCGCCACCGCCAGTTCTCTCGCCAGCGTCACCACTCCCACTCCCTCTGAATCCTGCCCGAGTTAAGCCAGCGGCCGCGAACCCTCTCGCCGCATACCCACCGCCTGCACGGCCACGGCCACCCCTTCCGCCTGGGCCACCACGGTAAGGAGCTTCGCCGCGAGATTCACGGTCCGTCGCTTGCTTGACTTCGATAACCGTGTCCTTCAGCTTCTGCGTCTTATGGTCAGTACCGTAACACAAGGGATAGGAGTGGGCCGAAAATCGAACCTCTGCATGTTTCTCCAGGCCAGACTTCATAGACTCCTCGTCCTCGAACTCAACATATGCCAGCTTCGCCCGTCCTATATGCTGGATAGGCCAGTGGATCTTCATGATCTACAGATATACCAAGGACATACATCACCATCTCACAAATCGTGGGAGATAAGAAAATAAGCCTACCTTATCCTTCGCCTCCCCAAAGAAGTCTTTCACATCCATGTCGGTCGCCATCACCTGGCCCGGCATGCGCATGAATATCGTCCACGGGTTCCTCTGTGGTTTCCCGGACTTTGGCGTGCGCACACCGGCGCTCCCTGTATCCGTCACGGGCGACCTGGGCCCCGCGGCATCCGATGCAATCGTCGCCGACGATGCGGACACAGGAACGGGGTGCTCTGGCAGTACCGGGGTAGAAGAGCTCTTCGGAGTGCTTGAAGCGTCCTTATCCTTCTCCTTATCCGCCTTCTCGCGTTCAGCACGTTCCCGCTCCTTGCGCTCCTTCTTCTCCTTCTTCTTGACCTTCTCACGGTCCGCCTTCTCAGCTGCGGTTGCGCCGTTCACCTTGGGGATAGGGCTGTCCTTTCCAGTAGCAGACGCGGCTGGTGGGGGGGATGTGGTTTGGGAGGAGTTGGGATTGGCATTTGCAGGGGTGATATGGGCAGCCGGCACATGGTAGGCCTGGGGGATGGGCGTTGCGCCCTTTGTTGCGGATTGGCCTGCGCTGGGAAGGGCGACGTGAGTGGAATTGGGTGTCGGTGCGGCAGCTGCTGTGCGTCTGTAGGCGTAGTTGAACCCTGTTGGCTAACGTGAGCAGGGAAAATGACACGAGCTTTCGTTTGCTTACCCTGACTCTTCAGGTCCGCACTAATCCTGCCTTCCTTGATGTCAAGAACCAAAGACCCATACGCTGCATCGCATAAATTCCAATTCCAGCAGTTCTTCCAAGCCGGCTCCTCGCCTGTCGCCGTTGCGCCGGGGCCACTGGAGGGTTGGGCGGGTGGCAGCCTCTCTATGACGCTCAAGGCCTTATCGAGCAGCACCTTTTGGTTCTCGTCGACCACCGCCTCAACCTGCGGCCTCACTGTTTCCCATACCTTGTCGAACCCTTCCTTACCTAGCGCCAATTTGTGACGGAACCCCTCAAAATCACCCTGAACGCTGAACTCATTGTATGACGTGGCATAGCGGAAGTGTAGTCCCGCAGAGATAGTCAGGTCGGCTTTGAGAACGAGAGCTAGTTGCGCCATGATACCCTCCCGACCTGGGCTGGTATGGGTAACGAGAAGACGCGTCTCAGTGGGATCGAACACGCGCTGGGCCGTATCGACGAGCTCGCCAATTTGGAGAGTGGTTGTCCACATGGTACCCTGGCCGCCAGCAATGGTAGCGCTGCCTTCGCCGTTGTCAAACATCTTGTGGGGCACGAGGGCGCCTCCCAGCCCAAGGAGGCGCAATTTGACGCCACCAACATCAAGACACCGCGTGGTGGCCTCGTCGAGGACGTGCAGGTTGTCAATGGCATATGTCCCTTGACGGAACTTTTCCAAAACAAGGACGTCCTCGCAAGCACCCCAGACCGTGTACACTGGAATTTGTAGTTTTATTTGGCCAGAAAGAAGTAGTGGAAATTCTGAAAGGAGGGCGATATTGACGGTCGATCGAATAGCAGCTGGTGGATTTTCTGGAGCAAGTAGATGCGTGCGCTGTGCCGAGGGTATGAGTGGCGAATACATTGTGAGGTGACGCAGGGTTCGGTCATTTATTCTATCCAGACTGTTAGCCTCTAGCGAGACATGTGAGAAAAGGTATAGCCCTGTAAAAGCCAGTATAACGCACCAAAGAACCCAAAGTCGCCGGTGTGAATGATAGCCTTCGCATTTGCTTCGCGGGCGAGGTCGTTGAGGGCAGAAAGCCGGCCACGAATATCAGCTATACAAAGGATCCTGCCCTGTACTGTGTCTAGAACCTTTGTCTGTGTGTTAACCTGGTTTTGACGAGGGAAGGGAGATACGGCGGGTCTTGTCGACGTGGATGCTGGTCTCGAGGTCTGCATGTCGGAGGCAACGATGAGCAGGGGGCAAGATGAAAACGAACGAAATTCTCAGAGTCCGTCGGTAAAAGCCGACCGTCAGTCACGGCCACACCATTGGGCCCCGCCACTTGTGCCTTACCTACCTCTACCTCCTCATGCTATACCAACACATCCTCTCCGCACATATACCGCAGGATTTGTAGCCTGCTTCCCATGGCCTCCAAGTCACATCTCGCAGTGGCTGCGCCCCCCCAGATAACCCTGGCTGACCAAGTCTTATCCTCCAGGATATCGCTGCCACTAGACCCTTGTGTCTCCTACACACGGTTCATTCCAGACACTAACACATCTGTCAAGCCTACCCACAGCATAGAGCTGGCACGCAGGAATCTTCTGTCGAGGAACGCATCTGCCGTCCTCTTGGACTCCCTGTTGGCTAGCATTCACATCGGAACAGGTCCATTCATATATGTATTCTCTATATCGGCACAAGACGACATTGCAGGTGCCACGTCAAAATTGGCTACGTTGCAGTTCGACGGATTAACCGGTGAGTATCCCATGTATGCGCTTCGTCGGGATCAGGGGGCCCATGCCGGATGGGTCCCATGCCTTCACGCCTAACCTTAACCCCAACTTCCTTCCGTTGTGACTTGCGCTGACTATTACATTTCAGCCGACGAGACTTCGTCCTTTCCTTTGAACGGACTCTACCCATGCTCTTCTGCTTGTTCAGCCCTGCTGAAACCGTGTCTGACTTGTCTGGACACTTCCTTGCGAAACTCAAGCACGGCTACTACCCTGCTTCCGAGAAAACCACTTCGGGTAATCTACAGCCATTTCCTGGAGGCCATACGTATCCGCCTCCTTGATGACATTGCGCGTGCGTCTTCGCAGAACCAACCCAACAAGACTTCGCGGTCAGTCAAAAGACTTAAAGGAGGCTTCTTGCTTGGTCCGCCCCCTTCTACCAGTGAATGGGGCTCTAGCTGGGAATATCGTGCTCTATCAAGGTGAGCTTTCAACTTTCCACACTAAGCTTGTACAACTCACGCGGCGATCAGGCCACTTCTGTACTGCCAATTACAAGTACATTTATCAAATCGATCCCGGAACTTAGCGCCCAGTCTGATAATCCATCCTCTTCTTCTTGCAACGCCCTTCCTTCCATTAGCAAATGTATTGCCTCTTCCTCGTGGAACACCGATTACCCTTCTTCCACACGGAACACCTGCGTTCTTTCTTACCCACTACGCAGGACCTACGTCAGCTCTCAGGAAGCAATTTCAGGAATCTCTACAAGGCCTAGGTGTTAGCGGGTGGGAAAATTCTTTTTCCTCAGGAGGTTACGTACCCGACGGGATGGCTTCTAAACCACAATTTATCATCGCATGGATAAACGTAGAGAATAAGCAGGGTGAGGACAAGGGAATTGTCCTCATATATCCGTTATCCCTTTGCCTCTCTCTCGCCTCATCTGCATTGGCTGGTCTCCCAGCTCGCGTGCCACTTGATCATTTCCCTGAGCTTCCAGCGCCGTTGCAACCCTCCCCCCATGTACCTGCGGCTGCTCCAGCACTGTTACAGTCCGTGTACCCTCAGCATCAGGAAGTGGCTCCTCCACATCTCCATCTCCATCTTCAACAGCAACACTCTCAGCTGCACTCCCTTCGCGATCACACCCACGTCCCATCCTCCCCAGCTCTCCGACTTCCGACTCCCTCCGCACCTTCCGGGCGCTTACCTTATCCAAATCCAAAGATATTCGACGTGTAGCATCGGAGGTTGGCGGGTATGTCGATGCCGTCGCTCGCGAGCGTGAAAGAGAGCGTGAACGACTGAAACGCGAACGTGAAAACGGTGTTTCAGGTTCACCGAAACTAGCACGCACTGCTACAACCGCTGTTGCAGCTTTAACCCCAGCCTCGACCGCGGCCACTGACACACCCACCCCACTCCTGACAACTCCTCTTACGGTCGCTCCTCAACCTGTTGGTGGACTCAGCCAGCAGCAGCCACAACATCCCACTCCAACGCAGAATTTTTACCCCTCCCCCCCGCAAACCAACATTCCCATCGTATCCGCTCACGGCGACCATACGTCACCCTCGACTGAGACATCTGCGCTGCCCCCCGTTTTGTCCACTACGACCCTTGAATTAACCTCTCCCATCCCGACACCCCTGCCCGCTCCAGTTACCATCCCGGATCCCGCACAATCCGCCCCAACAATCTTTGATGCTTTCGGGTCCAATAACACTTCATGGACCACCCAGCCGCAGCCATACTTGAACATGGACATGGATATGGACTTCGACATGGGTATGGGCATGGATATGGACTTCGACATGCACTCGAGGAGCCGAAGTGATGGTTACGGCGGCAGTGGCACGGGGATTGACTTTGACGACTCGGCCTTCACGGACGACGATTTCAATTTTTTCGACCGCCCTTCTGCGCCTGCTCGCGGACTGCCTCTTGCACCCCCACCTCTGCCCATACCCCGCACTGGAGCTGTACCTCTTACGACGAATTCAAAATCAGGCGGCTCGGGACTGACCCCAGCCGCAGCTCAAACGCCCATGAGCCTCGGGGCGTCCTCCCCCGTCTTTGATACACATCTCTCCGGCTCCGGTCGCCAACAAACACCCACACCATACGCGCACACCCTGCACTCTTCGTCGCCATGGGTTTCAAGTTCCCTCGCCGAGGAGTTCACTCCACGCTATATGGATTCCGATCCTCATGCTCCCGTGCCCGACCTTGTTTCGCCGTCCCCAGGCCCCACACCCCCTAGCCACTCCGCCCCCGCCACGCCTACTGTGCATCTCGAGTCCGACCCCGCCATTCGCCGGCCTAGCACAAACACCAGCACATTCGACCCCATTCCGTTCGCTGCTTACCACCGCACGCTCGACGGAAAGTATGCCGTGGGCAAGTTCTCTTTGCCCAGCCCACCAGATGAGGAGGATCGGACAGAGCCACTGAACCTTAACTGGCAGCCCGCGACGTTGTATTACCCGAAGTCATTGGGCGCGGCCCCTGCGGCTACGGGTAACAATGGTTGGCGATTCAAGTACATGGCCGCGACGGACCCGCGAATCGGTGTCGTGCGCAAGCTGATTGGTGTGAAGCGCAAGATGACGTTCGAGCAGGGCGGGCGGGAGACCAGTAGTTGGGTAGTCGGGACACCCAAGATGTCGCCTTCGTGGATCCGCGAACACGAAGACTGGGAGAAGAACGCTCGTGCAGATACTACAATGGCCAGTGGGACACCATACGAGGATGACAACGACGATACCAAATCCGATGCTGAGTCAGACTATGACATGGATGGAACGCGGGGGGAAAGCGAGAGTCCTATCATCTCGCGACCATCCACGCCTCTACCCGGATACCTGCCCCTCGGACCAACCCTCCTTCACACACAGTTTCAGCACTCTGAGCTCTTGCCGCTCAGCACGCCCCTGCGGGAGCCTGGTGCAGCGGTCGCACCAACGAACATGACTACTGCGACGCATATCGCGTCCGTTCCCACACCCGTGTCGCCTGCCGCCATGTTGGGTGCCTCGTCTGAAAAGTCGAAGTCTCTCGAGGCCGCCGCATACACTGTTGCCACAGAGGTGGTAGAGAACTCGCCATGGGCGGAGGCCTGGCGAGCGAGCACGCTGGCAGGGTCCAAGCAGCCAGCAGAGGTGTGGTTGGCCGATGTGCGGACCATTATGCGTCTGCTCGAAAATGTGCCAGGGCTAGACGGTCCTTTGGATCTTGGTACACTATTTGACTCGACATCACAGGAAAAGACCCCTACGCAGGCTGAATCATTCGAGTGTTGTGACGAAGCCGTTGTCAATGCTCGAGGCGCCCATGATTTCCATCGGAAAAGGCGACGCGATCATCCAGATTATGCCAACTGCTCTTCGATTCTGGGAGAAACTGGGCCTAGGACCGAGGGGAGGAAAGAAGAATGGCACGGCGTTTGTTCTCTTTGAAGATGATGGAGAGCAACGGCAACAGCAAGTGGAGGCATGGTTAGCAACGGTGGCTGCGACCTACGAGGTAAGACAACTTCATCCGTTATTCCATACCCTTATTCATCTCATTCGTAGGGAAAACACCTGGGCACATTTGTTCCTGGTAAAAGTCCGTCTTGCCCAAGAGATGGACTCTTTCCTTTGCGGTTCGATTCGGCATTCCGTAAGAACCTAGGCAAGTATCACCTATATATCTATCCTGCTTGGTGTCCTAACCTTCTTACTCACAGCCTCGCTCGTCTCAAGCCTCCCTACTTCTGAATCAAGCCTCATTTTTTTCATAATCACTCCCACCTCTACCTTGACCCTTGCATCCCCCATCCTTCGCCAGGTCTTCTCTGCTGTCAAGAAGGCGGCCAAAACCTACTCCGAAGCCCAAATCCACTTCCAGTTTGTACCAGAACCGCTAGTCCAGGGCAATCTAGGCAATCCTGCGGCTGACTTCTCTGACCTTGAGGTCCTCTGTTACTCGATCTACAACCGCATCTTGGTGCCCGTAGACCGTGTAATGTCTAGGCGGTTCTTCGAGCACGGGGAGCGGGTGCGCAAGTACTTTCAGGAACCCGCATTGACGCTCGCCCGGCCCGCCTACAGCAAAGCATCGTTTGTTCGTGCTCCACATGCGTCCTTGGGCGTCATGGACCGTATTACCTTCTTACATGTGGGTTACCAAGTAAGCCCGTGCGGGAAGTGGATTTTAGCGTCGTGTGTTGACCAACGTGGCGAGGCGCATGATTTGGGTGTCTGGTTAACGCAGACACCTAGCGAAGGGGAGTCCGAGGAAGTTTCGCAAGAAGCGTTTTTGGTGAAGAAAATCTGGGACTTCGCAGTTGAGTTTGGGAAGAAGGCGAATGTGGAATGGAGGATGGTATTCGCGAGATTGGGGACGATGCGGGAAAGTGAATTAGACTGGTATGTCTTCAATATTTTTACTCTTCGACGAGAGGATCTTATTTTAAAATTTAGCTTGGGCGAGCTTGATTGAAACAAGCTGTCATGGGTTGCATATGGCAAGTGTTACGCTGCTGTCTGTAGAGCTGGATGCTCCGTGGACCTTCTGCACGTCGCGACCGCAGCCCAAAACAACTCCAAACAAAGTACACAACTCTGTCCGATCCTCGTCGATACCCAAGAACCAGCCACAAAACCTCTTCACGGATATATCGACCACATTTTATGCTCTTTCCCCTCACAGCACTCTACCTCAATCGCACCCTCCTACTTTAAGCGACCTTGGTCTTTCCCTCTCCCTCATTCCCGAACTTCCATGCACACCGACGACATCGACACCACTGGAACATGACCGTGAACAACCTCCTATCCTCCCTCACTCACTCGCCCTTCTACCGCGCTCTAGCACATCCCTTATCTGTCTCCCCGCCACCTCTTCCCCCACCGCCATTGCAATGCTGCATATTCATCTGCTGCACACCGCCCGCCCGCCTTCCTCCATGACCATGCAAGAAGATATTAACTCCCTACATACCGCAATTACACGTAATTTCCACGAACTCGCCGTGCTAGCCGGGACACGATGGCGACTCGGCGTCAGCCCTGCTCTTCCGTTCCACCTCGCAGCGGTGGAAGCGATGCGAATTGCTCTGGACCATGATCGATACGGGATGGATACACCAGACAGTACTTGATCTTGATTTCTCTATTTCATACGCTGTTGTTGCTTTATATTCGCTGGATACCTAATAGACCTAATTAATGTACAATCTTGCACTACGCACCTCACGCCTCACGCTCTTCCTTACATTTCTTTATCATCTTTCTTGCTTTCTTTGTTCTGGGTGCATTCTGGGCATCATGCCATTCATCTGCTATCATAGGTACAGATCATGCATACGAAATTGTAACTGTACTTTACATAGATATTTAACCACTTCCTGAATCACAAGTTTGCCAAGGGAGCCTACTAGGCTGTGATCCTGGATTACGTACACTATTGATACATGCTTGGCGGCGTCCTCATTTATACCCGTCGCCTTACCTCTTTCTTCCTTCCTTCCTTCCCTTTTTCCGGCTCGTTACCAATAGGAGTGGGGATACCAGATACCAGATACCAGATGCTGACATAGAAAATTCACGTGCGTTTTGCCACGTGACCGGGGCTTCCCACGTCCGAGAGAATTGCAAAGTTACCTCGAACGCGTGTGTCCCGCTGCTCCCTCCTCTCCCAGTGTCTCGCGTCGTCGACTGGATCGTATTCATTGTCTTCGTTGTCCCGCTATGTGATTGTGTCCACCACTAGAAGAGTAGCAACATAGATGTTGTGCAATGGGTCTCTTTCCGAGTGAATGGCTAATTTCAATTGGTGATCGGTGCGATCGAAACACATCTACGACACATCGACGGCGACCGCTTCAGAGTCCAGAGAGGTACCGTTCGGCTCAGTCAGCTTTTCTCCCAAGGCCGCTACTCGCTTCTTTGGAAAACACCCTAGACCAGTTGGCCTTTTCGGACCACCGAATTCTCATAGTTCTCTGTTACTTGCATCTAAAAGGGTAACATGAACAGCTCCTGCGACGAGTACGACCTATACGACGGTGCGCCACTGACATCTGAGCAGCTGGCAGCCCTTGACGTACTCGAGGATCATTTTTTCAACGGGAGGTGAGTGACGAAACGCGCCAAGTCTGCTACTGCCGTACTGACTGCTCTATCACTGTGCACTAGTCTACCATTGTCGCCGGAATCTTCCTCTTGCATAGACAACTCACGTAGCAACACCGTCCAGTACAGGTATGTGAACTTCATAATTAAATTATGCTTTTACTCATTAGTGAGGACAGCAACAGTATTCCTATCGACGACGCCAGCACATCCTCAGATGCTGGTCCGCCATCTGAGCCCGAGGTCCCCCGAGTAGATGGCGGGGCGGGTACAAGTAAACGCGGCCCTGGACGCCCAAAAGGATCCAAGAATCGCAAAATCCAGCAACCGAATGATTTCGAGAAGCCTCCAAAGGAGAAGCGACCTGTTGGACGGCCTCCTGGCACTGGCCATCGCCAGATGGCTGCTAACAGTGGCCGAGAGCCTAACCAAACGAAGAAACGACGGGTTGGCCGGCCGAAGAGTGTGCCGAAACCTTTTGGACACCCCAAGTCGCGAACTGAATCATCGATGAGCCAAGGATTGGTGCGTAGCAAATGTGATGTGGCAGTGACAGTAGCCTAAGACCATTCATTGCTGTAGCGAGTTCCTGGGTTATCCCCGACAGGTCGATTCCGCTTGTCATCAAGCCCTAACCTGGGAGATGCATCGAACTCTCGTCACTCGGCGTCAAGAGCCGCCCCGCACCCAGCACCTTCGACTTCAGCTCCTTTGACCAATCAGCATACTAGCAACATCACTGCTCTTCCACCCTCGACAACTCCGGATCCAGAACCAAGCCCCCTCGTCACGCCAGATGACGATCCCTCTTGCTTGATTGATGATGACGAAGGGCGCGGTAGTGGCGAAGATAGTGAATCCGGCCTCTTAGAAGATGGGATCGGTGATGATGACGAAGACATCGATGAAGACTCTGAAGTGCAGTCAGGAGCCCGAAAGAGTCCAACCCCTCGCCCTCTGCCTACATGGCTCCAAGAGGTATTTGACTCACGTGTGAAGGAGTCCCTCCCAGAGAACCGTGGACCTGACAAGCTCCCACCGCTTTATCGCGACCATAAGACATTCCGATTCCCGCGGCCAGCGACCTTTTTCCTGCTACGCGAGACCCGGCTCTCACCGCAGAAGATTTATGATTATGACATGTATCTTTGGGACCCCATGTGCCTGAATCCTGGCGGCATTCCATGTCCCAACTGCGGCACTGCTCTATGGCGGCACTGCCATATTCCTCGACCACGGCGTGTTGTAGGTTTCGAAAAGCCTCTTTATATTATAGGTTACCGTTACCGCTGCCCGAGATGTGTCCTTCCGAATAGTGTAACATTCCGAAGTTGGGACCCGCGCATCCTCCGTGTTCTTTCGCCCGACCTTGCTGCTGAGTTCCCGGCTCGCCTCACCTTCCGAAGCGGCATATCGAATGATGTGATGGCGTTCATGCGATCCTGTTTTCAGCATGGGATGGGCGCCAAGCAGTTCTCGAATGCAATCCTTATCCAGCATTTGCAGAACTATGACAGTATCCATCTGCGGTACCTACAGACACTCGCGCAGCCATCCCTTTTCACTACTGGTCCACTGGCGCAAAAATTCAAACCTTTCCTACCCTTTAATGATCGCTCTTCCGACGGATATCATGGATTCGTTCCCAGCTCACAGTGGTTAAGAGATGTCTACGACACATTTATCGAGGAACACAGATCAGACTTTAACCAGCATACTGCGATGCTAACAGGGAAGATATGTGCAATTGACCATAGTTTCAAGGTGTGTCTAAATGGACTCTAAGTGTCTTTGCAATTGCTCATATCCCGATTATATCCCGATTAGCTCGCAAAACACGTCGCAAAGGTGGACGGAGTTCAGGTGTTTACTGCTCTGCTGACCGTCACAAACGAGAAGGGCGAAATCCGTGTCTGCAACCTCGTTGCGACAAAATCACATTCGCAATTTGAACTTGCGTTGCACAAGATGCGCCAATCTCTCGACTTGTACGGCCATGAACAGCCAGCTGTCTTCTATACCGATAACATGGCCGATAAAGATTTCCTCGAGAAATGCTTTCCCTCCCTTCGACAAGATCTTGTCCCTATCGAAAAACATTCGCATCTCGAGGCCCTACAAATACCTCAGCACTTCGAGATCACGGTAAAGAAGTCAGTGACAGCAATTGATGATGCGATGCGCACCATTCTCGACCTTCTACCAGATGATGATGGACCCGGTAGAGTTGTTATTGGCCTCGACGCTGAATGGAACGTCGAGACCTCAGATCGTGGGTATGTGATGGGAAGAGGACAGACGGCCATTTTGCAGATTGCCCATGGAACCAAAATCTATATTTTACAGGTAACTCCTTATCATCTTTGCCTGTCAGTACATGACTAATTTGCTCTACATTTGCATAGATTGGGCGCATGCTTTCAGGAAACCAGCTTCCCGCCCTTTTGAAGCAGGTCCTTGTAAATCCCAGGATCACGAAAGTGGGGCGCTGCGTAACAGGCGACCTGAAATATCTTCAGCAAGCTTGCAAGTCAGATGTTCCCTTCGTAGGCGGGGTTGACCTCGCCAAGTATGCAAAGGATCGACTTGTAGTTAAATCTGCACGTATAGGGCTGTCTGACCTCTGTGCAACTGTTCTTAGTCGACGACTGAACAAGAATGTTTCCGAGCGTGTCAGTTCTACCTGGGAAGATGAGGACTTGACAGAGAGTCAGGTGCAGTATGCAGCCCTGGATGTGTATACATCCCTTAGCATTTACGATGCGCTCACTATCATTCCGACACCCAAACCTCTCCCAGAATGCCCTGTCATTGGTACCCCGATACTCCTCTTCAACGGTGACCGTACTCGAATTCTCGCACGGGGGATCATCTCACCTCACATGAACGACCATAGCTATAACGGCATCAATGTCACACCCTCTCGCTCAGTAATGGAAGTCCGAGAAGTTCTTGTACCAGGCGCACTCCTTTCGAATCATGGAAGTCAAACCAGCACCCAGCAGCGAAGTCTTGGAGAGTGCGGCAACACACCATTCCACATCGTTTGTCTACGAAGTCACTTACGCCAATCAGCCCCTGTTTTCACACCAGCCGCGAACCCCTCGTCCGAATCTACCTCGACTGCTCATCAGCTCACCATTCCCCAGTCATCATCCACTCCGAGCGCGGCTCAAGGATATATCATCGATGTGGAAAGCAGTGGGCAGGCGACCGAGACGTCTGGCGCCAACTTGAGGCTTGGCGAGTTGCTGCTCGAAACGCTGGAAACCGATGCAGTTCATGACCCCACAGTTGTGAACGACCATATACCTGATGCTGATAGTCAAGCTGAGGGCAGACGGATCCTTGACGCTGTGACCTCCGTCATCAACTGGATTGACTATATACGAAGTCGGATCTTGAAGGATCCTTTCCATGTCTTCAATATGTTTTATATTTCAGCAGCTCATGGGCTTCTCCGTGAGTTCGCCATCTTTGCGGGACGCCATCTTCATTCCAGATCAAACTGATAAAGCACGAATAATTGCCTGGGGCTCGACTCAAACCCCCCCACGAACCTGGAACGACTTGCTTTTTGGACGGGCTACTTGGCTTTGGGCAAGATGCAAACGCACCATCCCCCCCGCTGAGATCTTGTTTCCTCTGGTTTCGGAAGTATTCAAAACATTCGGGCCACTAAAGGACGCCAAATCGGGCCTACCCCTTTTCAATAATGCAGCGTGGGCAGTCGCGAAGAATGTTCTCGAGCTCATCCAGAAAGGCCATCTATCGGACCCTCCAGGTATCGCGCTGTACTATCAACTTGGTATTGATGGCAAGACAGGATTGCCTCTATACCGTTGTATGCGAGGCACGAACATGACTGAAGGAGGGGTTCATACCCATCTTCGATCACGGCTTCCCACGTCTGGAGTGTCTATCCGTCATGTCCAGAGTTGTCTGTTAGATTTTATCCTTAGGCATAATCTTCTGGTAAGCCAATAATCTCATTCACGTTATTCCAGTAGGTGACCAACACTCATTCTCAGGTCGGCACCTTCAACAGCACAGGACGACGATATATAGGCCATTATAGCATTTGGCTTACGAATCAGATTCAAGAGATGCAGTGCCTCGTACACGATAAGCTGGCTAATCCGTATATGATGGCTGGCTGGGTCAACGGCAATCTATATCAACCGACAACAGAAGTTGCAGGTGTCCTTCCGATTCCTGACCACCTCCGCTCACGGTCGGGAATGGCTCAATATATACATACCCTTCATTCCAAGCAGGCACTTTCTTTCTTGGCAGCTTCTCAGGGGACACGAAAACCAGTCCTTCCCATCCACAATGCTGAAGAACGCAATCTGTTTCGCGAGTTCATGACGGGAGACTCAGGTTTCAACAACCCAGCCAGCGGTCCAAACTGGGATAGTGCAGTTCAGCTTTGGAATAATGAAGCAGATGTGAGGGAAAAGATCTCGTATAAGGTTGGCCAATTTCGTACATACCTGAATGAACAAGGAGCTCATCTTATCAACAGCTAGCAGAGCAGCTTAAAGTCTATTATAACGGTGACTGGAAAACAAACGCGAACATCAAGCAAACGAAGGCTATGACGGCTGAAGCAAGGCTCCTACTAAAACACTCGCTTCGAGATCCACGCAGATCCATCAATGCCCCTCCTGCACTAGAAAGCGCTCGTGTGCTGCATAGCGCCGCAAAAGGCCTACTGAACACGTCACCTTTAGATGCTAGCCCACCAAGGAGGACATACTCGAGTCGACCTTTTCTGAGTCTTCCTGCCACTACCTCGCCTTTGTCCATCGACACTACAACACCCTTTCCTAGTCTTCCTGTCGCTACCTCATCTTCCTTCATCAACACCTCTTCCACTACTCGGAATGGAACAATGGAGCCTGCAGCAGTTGTCTTGGCTCGCAAACGGGCATTCGAGTCGCTTCCCGAGAAACCAGAAAAGAAGAGGAAAAAAAGAACGTGTCGCAAGTGTGCTCAGCCAAAGTGCCCGGGGAGTCGGTCAGTTACACTTTGTACAAGTGGATGCCAGGATTGCGGGGAGAGGAACTGTCGGGGTCGAAATCCAAAGGATCCGCTGAAGATATGTAGTCAGGCATGGGAGTAGGGTACGATGTTCAATTGTGCTTGTGAGAGATGACTTCGATGCGATGGTAAGAAACGGCGAGGGCGCAGTGGTGCCCTCGCCATTTCTTACCAACTCCTAACCCTAAACAGACCAGACGTTATTGACAGACAGCACCAAATATACTTTTATTTATTTATTTATTTATTATGTTTTCCCCACTCCTATTGGTATCGAGCCCTTTTTCCCCATCTTTCATACTGCTACGCGTATCTCTGCACAGACTCTCAACAAATAGAACTCGTTCCTGTTTTGGTGCGTGTCTGATTCCTCCTTTCGTCGTTATCTCCATTGGTGAGTGCCTGGCGCATACTGAACACCCTTGGCATCGTAGAATCGCCTTTTAGAGAATTTCGGAACTTGGCTTGCGCATACACCCAGGCCTCCATCCGTCAAACTGTCCCGCCTGCCTTCGGTCCCTGTTCCGCTCACCACACGCAGCCGTGCGCGTATCTCGCTCCCACAGGGCGTTGCTCCCGGTGCTCCCTTGCCGCCGTTAGGTGCTTCTCCGGAGCCGTCTTCACCGTTGTCGTTCCCGCCCTCCAGATTGCCATCACCGTCGCCGTCACTGTCTGTGATACAGCTGGTCCGGATGGGCTTCTCGCGTGAGGAAGACTCGAGCTATTCGCTCCTCAATGCGCCTTACCTCGAGGGAGGTCGGCGGGGAGAGAGGGCGTAATAGTGAGGGGGTGGGACGGCGGCTCGAAGGAGCGCCGGTCCGAGATAGAACGGCCTTGTAACCCTAGGTAGGGGTGTTGTCATCCGACACCGGAGCTCTGTGAGCCTGAGCGAGGCGTGCTGTCACCCTGCACAGGGCCCGGTGGCCTCCGGGGTCGAGCCATCGCGTGTCTTGCTGTAGCGAGCGAGAACACGAAGTGGAGATGATGATAATTAATAATGAAGTCCCTAAAGGACGTGCTAGCGAGGATACACAAGAGACATGTAAATATGTACAAACAAAAGGGCTCTCGGCCCGGTCGTGCACGCGTTAGAGTAATCCCACGAGTCTGCTATCTAGGGTAGCACACCGTCGTCACAGTGCCCCCCCACGTGGAAGACTGGAGCCGGGTGACCCCTGCTCATCCCTGTCCTCCGAAGCGCCTCGTCCGTAATGTTCGTCATAGGTGCTGTCCTCAATCGCGCGACGAATGACTGCATTCGTATGCTTGCGGCCCACCCGATGTGGCTTCTTTGAGCGTTGTGGGGATTTGCGACTGCAAGGTTTATGAGAGATGTTGACGCTGGCTAGAGCGTGTCGAGACCATGAAGCTGTTGCTTGGCAGAGAGGTGAAAGGCAGATTCTAGGTTGACCATGCTTGGTGGCCCAACATTTGAAGTGGTTTCGACGGCGATACGCTTCAAAACTGTAGGCGTGGGAGGAGAGCTGCCAACATGGTAAGTTTGCAGCGTCTGAAGCATGTTGCAAGAAACCACTCACACCACCTTTGCTTTCTTCAAAGGGCTACCACCTGGCATGTTAGAAGTTGCTGAGTCTTCAGCAGCACCCTTTGGAGGAGTTGCAGGCGTCTTTGCTGGTGGATAGTGTATAGCACGGGTCACCCTAGGGTAATTTTACATTTACCCGTACCCACACCCAGGCATACCCACACCCAAGCATGCGGGTCGGGTAGGGGTCGGGTTGTCTTGTTGGGTCAGACGGGTTGGGCGGGTTAGACACGGGTCACGGATAAACGACGGGTATTTAACTGTATCTACGTCATTTGTCAATGCTCGAATTTCCATATAAAAGATACTCCCAACCCTCGACATCCTCAACATCTTCTTCAACATCTGGCAGCACAGCAGCTGCTTTGATATCCTGATCTTTGACAAGCCCGAGAAGACTCCATCCTCCGAGGCACATCAAAGCACGCGTCGTCTGCGCCGAGAGCCTGTTACGTGTGTGGGAGAGGAGGATGCGACCACGGCTGAACACCCGTTCGACGTCGGTCGAAGTTGCTGTAGACAGGTCAGTCTCAACTGTTTGGGAACTCAACAGATGAAGCTATGGAGCCACGCACCAGGAATAGAAAGATAGTCAAGCGCCATACGCGCTAGATTAGGCCAAATGCCTCGCTTCGACACCCACCACTTGAGAGGGTCGGTAACGTGCTCGATGGGGGCATTTAGGTATGCCGTGAGTTCGTCATCTGGAACTTGCGCGCTAGTAGCTGCGAACGCAGGTATGACGTCGAAAATATTGACCTTGACGGGCTTCGTGGAGTTCTTGGACTTCTATAATGTGATATCAGTGTGCGGCATGTAAATACAGTCTAGTCAACGCACCTCATCAACTGCTACTGCCGCCACTGCCTCCTGCTGATGTCTTCCAGCATATGTTCGCTCAAACTCAGTGCGGACAATCTCCTCGGCCGTCTCGATCCATTCATCTTCCCATCTGACAGTCTTGAAGTATTCGAGTTTGCGCGACGGATGTAAAACTGGGATAGCACATATCAGAAGACATAATGCAAGACATGAAATGAATAATTTACTTACCCATGGCAATCCGGTAGACTTCGGACTGGTCAGTCATATTGTAATAGCGGTTGAGCGTCTTCTTCGCTAAGGACAGTGCAGCGCAGATGGCAGGCTCAAACTTCGCGTGGTTGATTGATGCTGTCGTGAGCATCTCGTCAATGTGGTCCATAGCTGGGATCACGGTTGCGAGATTGGGCGTCGCACGCGAGAAGAACAAGGTCGCATCTTTGAAGACCTGTGGAATTGAGTGGAGAGAGGAATCAGGAACCGACCGAGGACCAGGCACACGACGGAAGCAACAAGCACGTGGGTCATGAGTCAGCGTTCAACGTTCAACAAGCACCCACTCGGGTCCACAACTCACCTCCAACACTGAGCACAGCTGCTCCGCCAGCTCCCACTCCCGGTCATCAAGCTCAAATCTTCTCAATCCATTATCCTTATCCGCAGCCATGGTATCAATTGCCTTCCGATGTTTGATGGCAAACTGTAACATGTCGTATGTCGAGTTCCATCGTGTTTGGACGTCACGCGGCATCTTTCTAACCTTCATCTTTAGGGTCTTAAGCATCTCAAGCCATCGTGGGAGCAGGATCGTGGATGAATGGATCATAGCGAAGGCGATTTTGCGTATCTAGAGTATAGTATCAGTGAGTTTAATCATCTCGTTGTCACTTGAACCGGCTGACCTTGACAAGAACTAATCTGATTGGCTGAATGCTTGCGTCTAGCTCGTCTCGCTCGATTTCCGAAAGCGCCGCACGCTCGTCCTCCCAATCCTCGGTATCATCATCGTCCTGCGCCGGAATCTCGCCGCCTATCTGCCGTTTCAACTCCTCCACCTGCATCGCGAGTTCTTCGATATCGGCACCCTCTGCAAGCTCCTGCAGCGCCTTCTCAGCATTGTCAAGGGCCTCGTCTTCCTTCTTCTTCGGAACATCGAACTGCCGTACCACAGTCTTTGCTACGAGGGCCAAAACATGATTGAAACATCTCGTTAAATTCGCCTGCCCTGGAAACGACTCCACAAGTTTCTCAAGCTCGTCTACCATGACGATATTGGGGGAAGCATTGTCACAGGTGATGCTGAGGAGCTGCAGATACATTTTAGGTGCGCATTATGCCGTTTTCGCCCGACAACAGCTCACCTTATTCTCGATTCCTAATTCCTTCAGGAGCGATGCGAAAACCACCGCGAGGTTCACGCCGGAATGAGACTTCGGTACCTCAATGAAGTCGAGAAGCAGGACGAGCGGTGCACCATTGACCTCGAAGGCAACACTAAATGCGACATATGCACGATGATTCGGGGAGGTCCATGCGTCGTACATAAAGTTCAGTGCTCCATCGTGCTCCTAAGGTGCGCAATCAGTGCAATATCATTTTCGAGCGCCATTCTTACATACCCGAAGCAGCTTTCCAACTCTTTCACGAGTTTTCTCGAACACAAGCTTAACATCACGCGATATCGTCGACGGAGAAGGTATGTATGTTTCCGGTCTTCCCGTCTTCATCAGGCTGACGAAACCTCTGTCCTTTACAATATCGAACGGTCGCAGGCTCTCCGAAACCCATCGAACATACTCAGCACTGCAGGACGATCAGCGACAGCTTGAACCACATCAGAAGACGTCCGAATACATACCGAGCCTCGGCTTTAGTGTGCTGGCGATGGGAAAATGTCACCTTTCCCTTCCCCGTTCGCTCAAATGCTGCCGTTATATCTCCGGAACGCAATCTTGGATTTGCCGTCAACGTCTCACGCGCCTCATCCGCATTCTAGCGAGGATACACAAGAGACATGTAAATATGTACAAACAAAAGGGCTCTCGGCCCGGTCGTGCACGCGTTAGAGTAATCCCACGAGTCTGCTATCTAGGGTAGCACACCGTCGTCACAGTGCCCCCCCACGTGGAAGACTGGAGCCGGGTGACCCCTGCTCATCCCTGTCCTCCGAAGCGCCTCGTCCGTAATGTTCGTCATAGGTGCTGTCCTCAATCGCGCGACGAATGACTGCATTCGTATGCTTGCGGCCCACCCGATGTGGCTTCTTTGAGCGTTGTGGGGATTTGCGACTGCAAGGTTTATGAGAGATGTTGACGCTGGCTAGAGCGTGTCGAGACCATGAAGCTGTTGCTTGGCAGAGAGGTGAAAGGCAGATTCTAGGTTGACCATGCTTGGTGGCCCAACATTTGAAGTGGTTTCGACGGCGATACGCTTCAAAACTGTAGGCGTGGGAGGAGAGCTGCCAACATGGTAAGTTTGCAGCGTCTGAAGCATGTTGCAAGAAACCACTCACACCACCTTTGCTTTCTTCAAAGGGCTACCACCTGGCATGTTAGAAGTTGCTGAGTCTTCAGCAGCACCCTTTGGAGGAGTTGCAGGCGTCTTTGCTGGTGGATAGTGTATAGCACGGGTCACCCTAGGGTAATTTTACATTTACCCGTACCCACACCCAGGCATACCCACACCCAAGCATGCGGGTCGGGTAGGGGTCGGGTTGTCTTGTTGGGTCAGACGGGTTGGGTGGGTTAGACACGGGTCACGGGTAAACGACGGGTATTTAACTGTATCTACGTCATTTGTCAATGCTCGAATTTCCATATAAAAGATACTCCCAACCCTCGACATCCTCAACACCTTCTTCAACATCTGGCAGCACAGCAGCTGCTTTGATATCCTGATCTTTGACAAGCCCGAGAAGACTCCATCCTCCGAGGCACATCAAAGCACGCGTCGTCTGCGCCGAGAGCCTGTTACGTGTGTGGGAGAGGAGGATGCGACCACGGCTGAACACCCGTTCGACGTCGGTCGAAGTTGCTGTAGACAGGTCAGTCTCAACTGTTTGGGAACTCAACAGATGAAGCTATGGAGCCACGCACCAGGAATAGAAAGATAGTCAAGCGCCATACGCGCTAGATTAGGCCAAATGCCTCGCTTCGACACCCACCACTTGAGAGGGTCGGTAACGTGCTCGATGGGGGCATTTAGGTATGCCGTGAGTTCGTCATCTGGAACTTGCGCGCTAGTAGCTGCGAACGCAGGTATGACGTCGAAAATATTGACCTTGACGGGCTTCGTGGAGTTCTTGGACTTCTATAATGTGATATCAGTGTGCGGCATGTAAATACAGTCTAGTCAACGCACCTCATCAACTGCTACTGCCGCCACTGCCTCCTGCTGATGTCTTCCAGCATATGTTCGCTCAAACTCAGTGCGGACAATCTCCTCGGCCGTCTCGATCCATTCATCTTCCCATCTGACAGTCTTGAAGTATTCGAGTTTGCGCGACGGATGTAAAACTGGGATAGCACATATCAGAAGACATAATGCAAGACATGAAATGAATAATTTACTTACCCATGGCAATCCGGTAGACTTCGGACTGGTCAGTCATATTGTAATAGCGGTTGAGCGTCTTCTTCGCTAAGGACAGTGCAGCGCAGATGGCAGGCTCAAACTTCGCGTGGTTGATTGATGCTGTCGTGAGCATCTCGTCAATGTGGTCCATAGCTGGGATCACGGTTGCGAGATTGGGCGTCGCACGCGAGAAGAACAAGGTCGCATCTTTGAAGACCTGTGGAATTGAGTGGAGAGAGGAATCAGGAACCGACCGAGGACCAGGCACACGACGGAAGCAACAAGCACGTGGGTCATGAGTCAGCGTTCAACGTTCAACAAGCACCCACTCGGGTCCACAACTCACCTCCAACACTGAGCACAGCTGCTCCGCCAGCTCCCACTCCCGGTCATCAAGCTCAAATCTTCTCAATCCATTATCCTTATCCGCAGCCATGGTATCAATTGCCTTCCGATGTTTGATGGCAAACTGTAACATGTCGTATGTCGAGTTCCATCGTGTTTGGACGTCACGCGGCATCTTTCTAACCTTCATCTTTAGGGTCTTAAGCATCTCAAGCCATCGTGGGAGCAGGATCGTGGATGAATGGATCATAGCGAAGGCGATTTTGCGTATCTAGAGTATAGTATCAGTGAGTTTAATCATCTCGTTGTCACTTGAACCGGCTGACCTTGACAAGAACTAATCTGATTGGCTGAATGCTTGCGTCTAGCTCGTCTCGCTCGATTTCCGAAAGCGCCGCACGCTCGTCCTCCCAATCCTCGGTATCATCATCGTCCTGCGCCGGAATCTCGCCGCCTATCTGCCGTTTCAACTCCTCCACCTGCATCGCGAGTTCTTCGATATCGGCACCCTCTGCAAGCTCCTGCAGCGCCTTCTCAGCATTGTCAAGGGCCTCGTCTTCCTTCTTCTTCGGAACATCGAACTGCCGTACCACAGTCTTTGCTACGAGGGCCAAAACATGATTGAAACATCTCGTTAAATTCGCCTGCCCTGGAAACGACTCCACAAGTTTCTCAAGCTCGTCTACCATGACGATATTGGGGGAAGCATTGTCACAGGTGATGCTGAGGAGCTGCAGATACATTTTAGGTGCGCATTATGCCGTTTTCGCCCGACAACAGCTCACCTTATTCTCGATTCCTAATTCCTTCAGGAGCGATGCGAAAACCACCGCGAGGTTCACGCCGGAATGAGACTTCGGTACCTCAATGAAGTCGAGAAGCAGGACGAGCGGTGCACCATTGACCTCGAAGGCAACACTAAATGCGACATATGCACGATGATTCGGGGAGGTCCATGCGTCGTACATAAAGTTCAGTGCTCCATCGTGCTCCTAAGGTGCGCAATCAGTGCAATATCATTTTCGAGCGCCATTCTTACATACCCGAAGCAGCTTTCCAACTCTTTCACGAGTTTTCTCGAACACAAGCTTAACATCACGCGATATCGTCGACGGAGAAGGTATGTATGTTTCCGGTCTTCCCGTCTTCATCAGGCTGACGAAACCTCTGTCCTTTACAATATCGAACGGTCGCAGGCTCTCCGAAACCCATCGAACATACTCAGCACTGCAGGACGATCAGCGACAGCTTGAACCACATCAGAAGACGTCCGAATACATACCGAGCCTCGGCTTTAGTGTGCTGGCGATGGGAAAATGTCACCTTTCCCTTCCCCGTTCGCTCAAATGCTGCCGTTATATCTCCGGAACGCAATCTTGGATTTGCCGTCAACGTCTCACGCGCCTCATCCGCATTCGCAACATCGTCCGCCGCCTCAATTACATCGTTCCCCCAACACTTCTTGGCATGTCTTCGTAAGTTTCCCGTCGAATTTCTGTCTGATGTATGAAGGAATCTTCTAACATAGCGGGTCTTAGCCTTGCAGTACTTCGCACCGCACTCGAACTCGTGGCATCGTTTGCCGTCAACATATTTGATGTCAGGCACTGGTTTGAAGAAGGCATAGATGGGCCTTGTCCAGTCCTTCGAGAGGCGCGCTGAAGTAGGGTAAGTCAGCTGTTAATTATTCGAGACCCATTTTACTAACAAAGTTCATCATCTTCATTTTCAGAGTCGTCGTCGACTTCGATGGGGTCATTGTTGACCTCGACAGGTTCACTGGCCGTGGCAGTCGATGACTCCTCCATGATGTGATCTTCGTTGTCACTCAGGGTCCCGCCTGGTGGTGGTGTTGGCTGATCTTCGTCGTCATCGCTGTCAGCCACGGAGGCCGAACACGTCCGCTGCTTGGTGACAGGGCGTTGGGTCACCTTGCCCGGTACCTTTTTGATAGGTCTGGATTTGGATTTCCGGGCTGGCTTCTTTGATGTTGTGCCCGCCATTGTGTCGGATGGTGGCTGCTTGTTTGAGAATAGGGTTTGACACTGATTTTTGTCCCACGCGGTATCAAAAGTGTGACTATTTTACGCATTGGTGGATTTTATTTGTAAGCTCCCAAACCCGTACCCCGCCAACAGGGTGCGGGTTGACGCTGGGTCACAGTAGTGCTACCCGTACCCTGACCCACATGACCCGGGGTGAGTGACCCGGACGGGTTCGCGTACCCGTGCTATACACTACTGGTGGATTGTCATGGCTAGGGAAGTGATAAGATAAGATCAAGATCTGACAATCTTTCAGTTTCACAAATCGAAGTCGGCGCACATACCTGGTCGGAGCTGCTGCTGGATCTGGCACTGAAGAACCTTCACTAGGCTACAGGCCTCTGACATGGAGGAAAGTTCATCAGCACTAGCAACATATTCATTCCTTCAATGTTGACGTACCTGTTGCTTCTAGTCAACATTGAATGTGCACAACACTGTGGGCCTCCGATGCACAGGTCTTTATAGCATAGGAAGAGGATCCAATCAGTGAGTTTTCAGGGGGGTTTTTTTTTTTTTTTCAAATTTTCTTACCTCTCTCAATCATTGCTGTGACCAAGTTTTTTTGCTGTCGGCCATTGGAGCAAGCATTGGCCTTCATCCACGGACCACTCAAGTATGCTCAGTGTATCCATAGCGGTTGGCTGAACACATCAGAGACGAAGCAGGGTACATGTGTAATAACCAGTGATACTGGACGCTAAATGGGGAAACAGGTTACAGTATTGCATAGGACTCCGAGGAATAAACATGTACCTGTATGCGTCGTACTGGAATTTTTTTAGGGTGCATTGACGCCCACGTCCATGCACGATTTTCAAATATACAGGTGCTCGCAGACTCTCCCAGTTCTTACTCTGTTTGAACATGCCACACACCGCTGAACTTCCTCCAGGTATATTAGTGAAAGTGCTCAATGACAAGCAATGTTGTGCGTCATGAATTCCTCATCTCCGTCTACAAACCGTTGTCAATACTAGGTAATTGCAGGAGAGTGGCTTGACCGTTGGTGCAATATATGAGAGACATCACCAGAGCATGGTGCATTTCAGCTCTGCAAGTATGATACATTGGATAAAGTGCGACAGGAGTTTCAAGTTCAGTCGAAGCCAGGTGGCTACATGTTCTTGGAATGGCGTGGCACAGGAGAGGAAGTGGTGCTGGATGTGTCTGGCATCATCGGTGCTGCTGCCTTGCCTCCAATCACTAAATATGCAAAGTGCGTGCTTTGCCTGTCTGCAAAGATGTGTTGTGTCTCAACATGCAACTTTACAGGTTCAATCCAGCCAATCGCCATGATATTGTGATGTCTGTTTCACTTGTCGCATTCGAAAATCCTCAGTTTCAGAGAGAGCTTTGAAGGCTCTGGCGATGATCCATCAGTATTTTGACGAGCATCTGCAGGAGGGCCAGTTGCGTCCACTGAATGCCCATAGTCTTGGAGGGGTAGATGCACTTTATGCAGGGACACGGTTCCTCACGCCATCGGAGCAAAATGTGTTCTCCACTGCAGACATACCTGATGGATATGATCCTGATGGGGTACTCCGCGACATTTTGGGTGCAGAGGAATATGCATTTACAGATGATAACATTGTACAATTTCTTGAAGTGGTTCCCAATGCTCAGGGGTGTGTTCTTGCCTCTCACGCGTGACTTTCCCACTAACATGTTCATCTCACAGTGGAGAAAAGAAGGATTCCACGCCTCCAGCGTCTTTTAGGAAGGGGCACATCGCAGAAATATCCATGTGTTTCCGTGCAGTCAAAGTTGGTCTGTCGTATGTGCCTCTGTGTCGCTTGGACTCAGTTCTAAGGCTGAGTTGCATTAGAAGTGAGGTGCAATCGTTTCCCTCTGCACAAAGTCATACTACGAGCTTGAACTGCTTTCACAGGTTATCCGAGCCCATCAAGACGCTCTGCGCAGCCGATCATGCGTTGCTACAGCTATCATAGCTCCTAAGCGACACCCCGGCCTTGATGAAATTGTGCCTATTGTTGCCAAGCGCCCTCGAGAGAGCGTTGAAGGAGATGAGGGAACTCACGGGAGAAACAGCAAAGTCGCAGTTGCAGAACACAATTTATCCATGACTACGCTGCATTCAGCTCTACCGTCGAATATGGATACGCGCAGCTAGGTTTAGCATGCTGCGACTTTCATGTTGCATCTGGCAATACATGATTTTGAGCACAATGAAAGCGAGACATTTGAGGTTGATTCCAAAAAGCCCATGACAGAAGTTAATGAGTTCGAAACAGACACAGGTTTCGAAAAAGCCCAACACAGACAGGAATGAGCATTCAGCTCTACCGTCAGATATGGATACGCGCAGCTAGGTTTAGCATGCTGCGACTTTCATGTTGCATCTGGCAATACATGATTTTGAGCACAATAAAAGCGAGACATTTGAGGTTGATTCCAAAAAGCCCATGACAGAAGTTAATGAGTTCGAAACAGACACAGGTTTCAAAAAAGCCCAACACAGACAGGAATGAGTTGAAACTGGCATAATAGGTATACCCTCACTGCCTTGCATGCCCCAAGATCGAGTTTTTTGGCCTTCTGCAATGAGCTGAGCGGCTGTGTCACTCTAGGGAGGGCATGGCCGAATTCTACAGGAGGAATAGCTTCAGAAAAAGCCCGAGAGCGAAGATATTGAGTGAGAACTGACCTGGCAAGGCCCTGGTGGCCTGATATACCCCAAAATCAATTTCTTTGGCCTCCTGCAATGAACTGAGTCGCTGGAGCCTGGGTTGCTCCGGAGAGGGCATAGCCAAATTCTACAGGAGAAATAGCTTCAGAAGAAGCCCAAGACCGAAGATATTGAGTGAGAACTGATCTGGCAAGGCCCTGGTGGCCTCATGTCCACCACGAGTTTTTGGGCTCCCTGCCATGAGCTGAGTGGCGGGGTCGCTCCAGGGAGTGCACACCCAAGTTCTGCAATAGGAATAGCATCAGAAAAAGCAAAAGACCGAAGAAAATGAGTGGAAACTGACCTAGTTATCGATGTATCTTAGCTGCCGCGCAGTCTGCACTGCAAGCCAGTCACTGCTACACACTGAAGGTAATCAGCACCAAGAATCTGGTGTGGGCCAAGACGTAGTGAAGAAGCACCTAAATATGCAGAGCTCAGGGTGCAGGGAGCAGATGCGAAGCAGTGTGGCAGCAGGCGGAGGTGGAGGCAGCAATGAAGTTGTTTGCTGGCTGACTTTGAAGAGCGCACCGCCAAACCTCAACCTAACCTACGGAACGCATGGCCAAAACACACACTCTCCACCGGAATGCTACGATTCAATTGGTGGCTGGCGATGCTTTAGCAATGGAATTCTTGCGCAATGGAAACAGTCTGGGCTTTACCAACCGGGTGCGGGAGCTTACAGCAGCCCGCGTCATTTCTTGCCACTTGGACAGCCAGGGGGGCATCCGGACATTCTGGTCTTGGTGCGGGGGCAATGCAAGTGTCCCCAGCATGCTATCAGATTTGCTGCAAGAGTCCCAAACTGCACGGAAAAAGCAGCGCCGAGCAAGTGTTCGCTTCATTAGGGACATGGGGCTTAATTCCAGCAACTTTGACCGTGCAGCATATCTCAGCAAAATCCCCACGAAGGTCGTGGCTCCACTCGCCAAGGCATATCCACCGCTGGGTGAAATCATCTGCATGATGTCGGACCTGAAGAGAGCGTCATTTTCGTTGATGCGACTGGGCCAATCATGGGGATGGTCATCCGCAACTTCTGCCCAGACGAAGATGTGGTTGCGTGGGCTGAAGCTATCGTTGCAAAAACAATCCCTCAGCGGAAGAATATATGGGTGCGTCCGACATTCTCTGTCCACAGACATGTTAGTGATGAACATCTACAGATAGAAGATACAGGGAAACTCATCCAAATCGGATATTCTGCTGGAGCGCGGAGCAAGCCGCATTTTGATTGGGTCTGAAACTTGCTGTGCAAGCCTGCGGATGCAACATCGATCGTGGAGTCGGACATCGAGTGCAATGTGTGCAAGGCTTCCGGAAGAAATCATTGCCAATTTTGATACATATCAGCTGAAGCAGATGGATGGTAATGGCGAGATGTCCGGGGCACCAGGTCAGCAGACAGGCACATATTCGGTAAATGTTGGAGAGCATTCGTTCGACTTTCAGAATGTTGAATTGGCAACTCCAACGGGCGTCTTTGGCCAGAATTACTCTCGGCACGCTGCTCGTGATGTGCTTTGCATAATAGCATACTAATATTTGCGCGCTGCATTTCCAGTGCTACGCACAAGGAGAAACAGCCACATACATATGCAGCGTCATGGACGCTGTCTCGCAACCAAGGCGTCAACTCTGGCTGCCATTTTTACCTTGCCCGATATGGTATACGCATACAGGCAGCAGCCAACACACTCATTATTTGGATTCCCGAGGAGGAGCACGCCACTAGCCTCCCCGATGTCCATCCTTGTGATGCGAACCTGACATTTTGCCAGCGAGGACTTTCTTTTGTTGCATCCAACCGACTCCCAGGTGTTTGGAGGAAATATGTTGCTGGACTATTCAGCCGTGCAGGTGCTGAGGCAGCATTAGATGGCAGTGATGATGAATTGTATGCCTGATACACTTTATATGTTGATAATTGGTGCGAGAGCGCTGTTATATGAAGCTATGTAGCAAATTTCCGACATGACAAGATGTATGAGGAAAGGACTTTAAACTGTTTGGGGTCTTATTACTCGCAATTTGGGAGCACTTTCTGGATGATTGTTTAGATAGACTTTTGCACATCCCAGCAGACCACTCCCTTGTTATTTACTGCATGACCTTTCCATATATTAATAGATACATGTTTCGCGCGGTAGCCCCATCTTTACTTTCTTTTAAATCCTAACACATGCAGCATTGAGGGCAGCCATTGTGCTGCGCCCCATCGTAATTCCTTATGGAAGTTTTATCCAGAGTGCGGGCTGTGAAATGATTGCTCCCAACATAGACTATGCCTCTAAGAGCAAGTTTATGAGATCTGGTAGCTGAATATAGAGTGATTTCAGTTGTGGGATACAGAGGCACAGAGAGAGAGAAGCTTGTTTCAAATGTGATGGATGTAGGAATATCTTCGTGCACAAGGAACTGTTGTGGCGCACTAGTACAGTGCTGCTGATGTTCTCTAGTGCAATTTTGGAAAGCCAGCTTGGAATTGGAGGATGCGTGGTGCATAGCCTTAGCAATATATAAGTCTATCCACATCTGCGGGGTTGTGTAGGGAGTAGGTTCAATTTCTGCTTCTGAGCCCGGTTTTCAACTTGTTTTCAAATTGCATTTCCTGTTTGGTTTTAGCATTCTCTGTTGCGAGTACTCCAGTAACTCGTTTTCCCTTGAGATTTCCTCGCGGTACCTTAGGCCTTCTAGAAAATGGTTTGCACGACCCGCTATCATCTGAGTCGTCGCCGCCATCATCAGGTGGATCAGCGTGTTCTTTACCGCCTCGAGGCAGTCGGTAATGTTGATCTTCATTATGCTTCCCCGCCTCGTTGTCCGAAGTATAACCGCTTCGCTTAGATCTTCCCGATAGGTGAGGAGGTGTCTCCCTTCCTCTCTGGTATCGCTCTCCAAACAATTCTTGCATCCGTCGTGAGCCATTATTTTGTGTTGGCTTGTCGAAGACGGTGGCATATTGATTTTTGAACTTGCTATATTCTGAATGCATCCCAGATCTGAATGCACGCTCAATTATCCTGGATATACTTCCGGGATCTCAGCTCTCTTCAGGTATGATGTCAAGAGACCTTTCCTTATGGGTATTTGACTGATCCCGTCGCTTACCACTTCGCTTAGAATCAGTTTGATTCTTAGAAAACTGATGATGAGATCCAAGATGCGCGAGGAAAGTCTCAACATCTTGCCGATAACAAGCTCCAATGATTTCAAAATCATTCGGAATCCAACAGTTGTTGGCCTTTCCGATAAGACCCCATATCGGTAGCGGAGGTACACCTTCTCCGGTGATAATCAGTGAGTCTCTCGCCTCATCTCTTCGGCCTTTGAGTAGCTGATTTAACTTTGTTAAGATCTCTCTTCTAGCAGGTAGGATACAACATTGATTATCTTCGTATTTCTCGATCAACGTCAATACTCGATCTAACTGGAATAACTCTTCAACAAAGATATCCTTTCATTCAGTGCACGTTAGAGCACGAGGGTTATTGAAAGGTATGCTTTTTCCCATGGATCTACCGTAGGTTAAGGCCTCCCTCCATCTTAATGTAGCATTTTTACACCAGTCATCTCCGCCCATTATGAAGTTGCTTACGGGTTGGCACGCAATAAAATCGACTTCAATATTGTCGAAGTTATTTTCGTCATATTCAATCCCATGAACTGGTTCGCTCAATGAAAATAATGGAGCGTAATAATCCGAAGGACAAGTATCTGGAGGTTGAGGTTGAACTTCTTGGTCAACAGAATTCGATCAAGTATGACTGCGACTTCGAATTTCGCCATCATTTCTGTCTGACTCCGGTAGAGGAATATTCGTCGTGTTATTAGAACCTTATCGCCTCCGCTAGCGTTCTGTGAATTCTTCGTGAGTCTTGGCATTTCCGCTGAATTCGTAAAGTGTGAGCAAATATCTTGATCTTGTAAGACGTTTCCGGGTGTGTCCACCAATGTTATGATCCGGTTATAATGCTGGTGTATTCTTTGAATACACGCAGTTAGATTGAAATGATTGAGTAATTTAGAGATGAATGAATTTATATCTAACTTATTCCTAATGCAATTATTTGAAAGTCATCTTAAAGATCTAAGAATTCGTAGAAGTCACTGTTGAATTGAGGATATCAGTGCGAAGCTATGATATACGTGCTCAAGTAGATTTATCAATAGCGCACAGCAATATCGGTAAATCTCAACTAAGACTACTTAAAGAAATCGAAGTTCTTTAACCACTGAGTTCACTCAAGTGTATTTGGGATAAGAAAGAGATGTCATTCCTTGTACTACTTGTTACAATATATACTAAAGTCCTTCGGCCTCGGGCATGCTCTGTCCCAGGCCGAAATACCTTTATCGAACGTGGTGAGGTCGTGTTCGGTTATCTCGGCATTTGCACACGGTAATGACTGATTCCGGATCCGACTTGTTTGGCAACGCAGTGTTTGCTCGGCTTCTTCGGTGCTGCCCGACTTGTTTGACAGCATCGTGTTTGCTCGGCTTTCTCGGCGTTGTCAGTTAACAAGTTGCATTGATTTTGCTCGGTGTTCTTGGTTTTGCTTTATGAACGCGTTCAAGTCATTGTATACAAACATAGTGCTAGTTGAATAGGTAATGAAAGGTATAGAAGGGTTTGAAGGGGTAAGGAAAGTCATAAGTCTAAAAGTACAAGATAAGGAAAAGATAAGGGTCAAGAAGGCTTATTGATGTAAGAGTTTACTGATGTTTAGTGATGAAGCTGGAGGTAATTGACTATTGTACGCTATACCATAACAGCAGGGCAACTATGAGGGAGATTCAAGGCCTGCATCTCCACCACTTGATTCCCGAGCTGAAGGGTTCTGGACAGCCACCCCATCTCAGCAGCCTGTCTTGGGGTCTGGATCCAATGCTTCTGCTATGCCTCCTCCTCTGCGCCCTGCTGTCATTGAGCCTTCCATTGCGCATCCATCCACCCTCCTGCAGCACCAATCATCGCCTGCCCATGCACATGAGGAAAGCACAGGTTTGCCATCAAATCGAGATGATAAGCCTGCAACAGCAGCAAACCTCAAGTGTTCCTGCTCGGATAGCAACCGGTACAATGCAAGGGGCAAAAGGAGAAATGTGCGCTTCCATTTAAAGCGACGAAACAGGCTTGATGCGGATGCCCCTGTGCATGGTCACCATCCGACGCGCCCAGAGATAATCGAGGCCCATGTCAAAGCAGCAAAATCCTATAACACTGACCTCCATATAAAAGAACTGCCTGCAACCAGCTGTGGCTACGCTGCACAAAATAAATCTTCGGATGAAGGCATCTATTTCAGGTCATTGAAAGGAGTCCTGGACTTGGGCTATCGCCTTATTGAGTGGGACGGCATGTACACTTCTTCTGTTACTCTGCTACAGCACATGGCCCATTGTTTTCTTTACAGAACTGCCATGCCTCTCGTCTGTAGTGAAGGTCGTATATTTGTGGTCCTTGCAGGCCAGATGGCTGATGATCCCATGTATGCCAAATCTTGCGAACTAGCCTACGAAGCCATGTTGTATGAGGGCCAGGAGGCTCATTTTACAGCAGCAGAATTGAACCATCATTGCGGTGACTTCTCTGCTGTCAATGTGGGCATCACCATGGGACTTGGAGCAACATATCCCACTAACCTTGGTGTCGGCACGCATGCTGACATGCTGAAGCACTTGCTTGCAAATGAGCACATCATTCGCCTTGCAAACTTTGCAGACAGTAGGCCATCCATTCTTTTATTTACCTGTTTATACTGATATTATCTCAGGCGCCTCCAACCTCTGGGCACCCAATGTACACCGACATTATCGCGAACACCTCGATCTACTTTTGGACAAGCTTTCCTACCTTGAACCCATATTCCCGCAATGTGTCTTTCCAGCAGCTGCATTCAACTTTGGCGGAAATGTCTAAAATCGCACTATGATAGCATGAATGCGGTGATTGGTCTTCGGGCTTGGGAAGTACGATCCGAAGAAAAGTGGGCACCTTGTACTTCCGGACCTGAAGCTGGTAATTGAGTTCCTCCTGGTGCCCTTATCATGATACCTTCGGCAACATTAACCCATGCAAATGTCCCTGTTGCATTTGGAGATAGCTGAGTCTCCTTCACTCAATACTGCGGGGGAGGAATGATTCGCTATGTGGACAACGGGTACCACACAGAGGCCGAACTGTGCAAGAGAGATCAGAAGAAGTATAATGAGATGATGGCTCGCAAGGCTACGCAATGGGACAAGGATCTCAAGCTGTACGATTTATTGAAGGATTGTGTTTCATCTGTACAAGCTACGGTAAATAGCACATCTGACAACTGACTGTTGAATTCTTGTCTGCTGGCGCATGAGGCTACTGTACTTGAGGGCATGTATGGCTTAAGAGAGCACGTAGTTTATATTGAACAACAAGAACATGACTATCACTGTAATATCAAATGAAGATGATGGGATAAAAACTAAGGAGCCACAAGTAGGTTATGACGAAAGGAAACTGGTGCATAGTGAGTTGATACTTCAGTGAGTGGAGATTTACTATGCATGATGGCAGTCAACGTGCAACATTGGAGACACACGAAGTATCCATGGGAGCAGAACCAGAAGTGGATGCAATCATTATCTGAGATGGCGGCAGGGAGTTTCGTCATTTGGGGTGAGAGGGGTAGTAGATGGCTCAAACAAAGGCCCGTGTTCGGAGTTCTCGCCAGCATCTGTGTCGGAAAGGGGAGTGAGACCATAGTACTTGCAAAACATGTTGCAACAGTGTTCCTTGCAAAAGGTGTCATAAGTAAGCATTCCCGTCAGCAAAGATGTGATTGTTGGACAGATCGCTAGAAAAGGCAGGCAATTAGGATAACACCATGATAGGTAACATGCAAAATGGAGCTTACAAGGTTATAATCTGGGGGTCAGTGAGGAGAGTCCGACCATCTATCAATGCCTTAGCTGGAGTGAACCAAGTAAAATGGTGATGCTTACCTTGGAAGTCTGAGACAAATACAGTTCCTTGGGTCTTCTCAAACTCCACATGTTGAGCAAAGGCTAGAAAGCGAGCACGAATATTCTTTTCTTTGTCTTTGAAAACGCGGGGCTTGGGCGAATCATTGTTGAGGTATTTGATGAACCAGCCTTGGTTTTCCTTCTCAATCAGCTCCTCAATGAGGTAGGCCATCCTTTCCTCTGTATCTCAAACTGCAAGTCCCGTCTTGACGAAGCACAGGTGTTGGTTGCACTTCGAAGCGAGGTTTCTTACCGTAACGAGCATCTTCAATGGCGACGAGGGCATATACAGAGTCCATGAGCGCGGCAGCCCAGCCAATGCAGTTGGTTTCCATCGTAAGAAACTGAGCCTGCTTCATAAAATGTGGGCTGAGAAGATTCCGGTGTAGGCGGATTTAAAGGAGCTGGAAGTAGGATTGGCCATGTTATATGAAAAGGTCATCCGAAATGGGGCGATGCTTTGAATGTCAAGGAAAGCAAGGGGCCTTTTAATGAGATGTTGAAAGGGGATCTGAGGTGTTTGATACAAGTGTGATTCGATTGTCTTAGCATTGACTAGCACAGATATAGAGCTGTCAATAGGAATCCTGGTACACAGATCATGACACGCACAGAGGGAGTGCATGCTCATCCTCCTGGGGGGAGTTTGGACCACCAACGCTTGCTTGATATCATCAACACTGGGTGCCTCGAGAGCTACCATGACTCGAATTTTTTTTTAAGCATCACCGAGTTGGTGCTCGGGTGTCTACATTGCTTTTGTTATAAGTAGACTAAAGCTAAGTTCTCATTGAATACTGACCTCGGTATCTTGAGCACTTTTTGCTGGAATCGTCCTTCTCAAATACGTATCCTTTGTTGGTGAGTCAGCCGGGCCTTTCTTGCACTTTCCTTTGCGCTTCGGGGCGTCGAGAACTTGTTCCACAACACGGTCAAGAGAAGTCTGCAAGTGGTAGTCATGACAGTCAGTTGCTGAAAGGTAACATAAAGGATATATATACCAGATTTGAAGATTCTGAAAGGTCGACAATTGCTCCACCACCAAGTGTCGTCAGATATCCCACAGTAGAGCGTCCAGAATCCGGGCAATCACCATGAGAAGCATCGCAGAATGTGGTAAACAGCTCTGTGCCCAGACTACCATTGTAATGCAGCTTGTAATCAAGTGTGCCTTTGCAATAGCGCAACAAATGCTTGACTGCAGCCCAGTGCTTCGGTCCAGGAGACGAATTGAAGCGACCTAAGCATGACACTGCATAGGAAATGTCGGGGCGGGTCATTGTAGACAGGTATTGCAAAGAGCCAACTGCATTCAAATACAGCACATTGTGCATCTCCTCAATTTCTGCTGGTGTTTGAGCATGCATTGCTTTAGAAAGCTTTGTCCCTGGTGCCATAGGCGTGGAGACGGGGTTGCAATCACTCATGCTGTAGCGCTCGAGCATGTCAACAATGTATTGACGTCGGGAGAGTGCAATTGAGCGATTGGGACGGTCACGGATGATTTCAACACCCAGCAGGAATTTAGAAGCACCCAAGTCACGGATTTTGAAGTGCTGAGAGAGCTCATTGACAGCCTTGTCAAGCGCAGCAGTGGATTTCGATGCAAGTGTGATATCATCGATGTAGATGGGGACAATGATCTTGACCTCTCCCTTGACATAAATGTAAATGGAGCGGTCAGATTCAAGTCTAGTAAACCCCATCTTCAGAAGTGCAGCATGTAACTTCTTATTCCACTGCCTGGCTGACTGTTTGAGGCCATAGAGCGACTTGCTCAGCTTCAAAACCTGGTTGGGACCACCTTGATGAAATCCCTCAGGCTGGCGCATATAGATATCCTCCTCCAAGTCGCCATTGGGAGATGTAACATCCACTGAGCGCAATTCCATGTCCTCGATGCCAGCAATGGCAAGAATAAGGCGCACAGCAGGACGGAATGTAGGTGCGAAGACCTCGTTGTAATCAATGCCAGGACGTTGACTATAGCCCTTTGCAACGAGTCTAGCTTTATAGCGCTCAATAGAACCGTCTGCATTGCGCTTAACGCGAAATACCCAACCAGAGCCAATTGCCTTTGTATCAGAAGGCAAGTCAACGATCTCCCAAGTGCCATTGCCAACCAAGGATGTCATTTCGGCATTAGCAGCATCTCTCCATTTCTCTGCATCCGGTGCCTTCATTGCCTGCTTGTATGCGCACGGATCTGAGCTAGAAGCCAATCCCGCAAACTGCACATCTTCGAAATGCTCATCCTCTGGCGCTTCCGGCTCATCCTCGTCACTACTATCAGGGATAGCAGGTGGAGGATTTCGTGCAACGACCCACCAGTTGCCAGGAGGCTTAACAGTGCGTTTGTCATGGCGTTGTGCAAGAGGCGGCGACACTGGTGCAGGAGGTGGTGTTGCAAGTGCAGGAAGCGGTGTTGGATTGGGAGCTGGTGGCGTTTCAGGTTCAGGTGAATGCTCGTGATGCTGGGCAGGTGCAGGAGGCGGAGGCGGCGTGATAGGACGATTTTCAGGTGCAGGAGGTGCTGGAGGCAATTGATGAAGCAAAATAAGTCACAAATTGCATTGACCAGGGCTGCAGCCATGGCAATTGTGGAGGCAGAAGTGTCTGCAGCGCGACGGCGTCGTTGGGTTTCCTCTGTAACAAAGGCTTGCTGAATGGTAGCCTTGTCGAGTTTGTCAAGAAGGAGGAGAGCCGAGGTGAAGTTGGAGAACTCTTCAGGCAGAGATCTAATGAGTGCCATTGAGGCTAGCTCACTGTCCAATTCGTCAATGCTGAAGGAAGCAGGGCGCAAATCCTTGATGCGACGCAATGCCAGGTCAACGCTCATAAGAGTTTGAAGTGACTCCTCTTCCTCCTTTCTGATGGAGAATAAGTCGTCATAGGCATTAAAACGAGTGCCAGGGCGCTTTTGCAGATGTACTTTCTCTAGTGCTTTCCACATCTGCACAGAGTCATCAGAGATTCCTTGAAAATGAATCCTCTGGTCAGGCTGGACCATTAAGTAGATGTGACCAGCTGCCTTCTCTGCTAGCAGCTCCCAGGCATCGACGGCAGCATGGTCCGTGGAGGTGCGGGGTGATGACACAGCAGGCAGAGTAGATTTGCCTGAAACGATGCGCCAGAGGCCCTGGGACATAAGCCAGGCTTGCATTTCACCTGACCAGGTGGGATAATTGGTAGCATCGAGTTTGGCAAAGCCAAGTTTGGTGGTGTTGGAATTGGATGATGACATGATGCTTTGGGGTGTTTTTAACACTATGAATCAAATGGAATACAACCAAGTTCCAGCAATAATGAGCTGGCAGGGTTCCAATTTGAGCCTTCAGGAATGTGTGCAGCAGGAAAAGCGAGATATAATAAAGGTAGGTATGTAACTGCTGACTTCCCAGTTGTAACACCTCCCAGATCAACGGGGTTACCGCGATATTTCTGAGGTAGGTTATAAGCAACACCCACTAAAGGGTAGAGGCCCAACAGTTGGAAGGCAAAGTAACTAAAGGGAGCTGCACACACTATAAAGGCAAGTGAGAATCAAAAAATCGAACTAAGCTCTTAGAGCGCGGGGCCCATAACCTGTTAGAACAGGCAAGCGCAGGGATGTCAGGTTAGACAGCTACAAGCTGAAGTCCGAAGTTAGAAACTGGTTTATTGAGGAACTGACTGATCTACTCACCTGAAGTCCGAAGTTAGAAACTGGGGACTTCAGGTCAATCTACTATATATACTGTGCACAAGAAGGCTGTGTGCGGTTAGATGGTAGCTAAGGAAACTGATCTGGTCAACAGGCAGTGTAGTAAGTCACCATCAAGATGGTGATGCAACCAACACAGCCTGCAACACAGGAATGCTGTACAGTAACAACCATCAAGATGGTTGATGGGAGATAGGTTGGGAACGAGATTAGATAGCCCAGAAGGCGTTTCTAACAGAAGAGAAGGTGGAGATTGATGCTGGTTGATAGGAGAAAGGGTTGGATATGTTTACCAAGGTTGAGAGGATTGGCACTCAATATTGAACAACTTGTTATGCGTATATTTGAAATGTGCCTTTGCCTTTCTTTATCAATCAGTTTATTAAGAAGGGAAGCTGAAGTAATGATAGGACCATATGATGTAAGGTACATTGATTAGTTGCTGTGCATCTCGACTTCCAGATTTAGATTTGCACCCCTATTCCCATCCCTCTGCTAAGGCTAAGATCTCTTTCCTCCAGTCACGCTGACAGCATGGCAGCACTGAGCCTGCATGCTGAACTCGAAAGACACGTGAAGGGATCAATGGTAATGATTTCGACGTCAAGGAATGTGATTGGCTGACACTGACACATTGGGTTGAGGGAACACATCAGGTTACCGATTTTGAAGGTCTGGAGATCGGAAAAGACATTGTTAATAATGAGCTGATACCATCACATGATGATATTCATTAGAGCTAGCATAGAACGCCATGAATGTATAGACAAGTGTATTGGGACAGGAGGCGCTGAGAAAGCAGGGATGATCTTGGTTTATTTGACGACAATGACTATGAGCGTAGAAGTTGGATAGTTGCTTGTGTACTAGCACAACAATTAAATTTATTGTCCTATATACTCTACAATGCCTAGAAAGCCATGAACATCTGGACGTATAGCCTGCTATACTACCTCAAGCAGTGCCTACAGCCCACTACATATCAGGACTAATCTAACTGACAATAGGGCCTACACCGCCATTGCGTCGGCGCCTGTGACCCATTACGTGACCAGGGTATTCTGAAGCTCAACTTGCAATTTGGTGATGACAGCTGGATGCTATGTCGAAAACGCTTTAATAGGATCCTGGTCCCAGGTCAGCTGGTCTCCAGCTGAGGATGAAATATGTCCATCTGAGCTCCAGGTTAATGCAGGGCCATAGCATAGATTTCTACTGACCTACTCACCTGAAGTCCGAAGTTAGAAACTGGGGACTTGAGGATCTAATCTGCTATATATACTGTGCACAAGAAGGCTGTATGCACTGGATAGATGGTAGCTAAGGAAACTGATCTGGACAACAGGCAGTGTAGAGAGCATGGGCAGTGGCATGCTTGGGAAGCCTAGGAGGCAGGGCAAGAGCAGCAGGATGTGATGGGCCAATGATGGGTGTGGCTTCGGTTGTTGATATTGCGGGAGGAAGCAAACATGTGATCAGCGATGGTGTTGTGATTAAAAGGCTGGATGCTGGTCTTTCGCCATGCTACAAGGATCGTCGATTCCTTAAAAAAAAAAAAATGCTGCTGTACGAGCTTGATGGTAGTACTTCAAGAAATTTGATTTCGTGATGACAACATAACTGTGATTGGCAAGGGTGACCTAAGTACACTAATCAACATCTGGAGCAGTATCAACATCATCAGACAAAGTGTTCACCTGCATTTTCCATGCATGCGCCAGCGGACGGTTGGAGAGCATGGGTGGTGTTTGGGGGAAGGCAGACAATGATAATCTTACGTGCAAGGGCGAAGGAAAGAAGCCGGTATGTACAGTGCAAGTTGTGTCCAGATGAGGAGACGATAGCCTCCATTCGCCTTGACCATC
Organism: Lyophyllum atratum; assembly: GCA_014905825.1. Taxonomy (NCBI): domain Eukaryota; kingdom Fungi; phylum Basidiomycota; class Agaricomycetes; order Agaricales; family Lyophyllaceae; genus Lyophyllum; species Lyophyllum atratum. The sequence goes on along the minus strand of JACGCN010000002.1, from coordinate 629,620 downwards.
TGTGGATGAAAATCTTTTCCCAACCAAAGCACACCCAACTCAGCACCTGTCCACCCGAGCGAGCAGTGAACAAGTACGACCCGTCTGCACAAACACATTGAATAATTGTGATGCACCAACCATCTTTTCTGGTCGCGATCGACAAGAGCTGCGACACACTCGCCAATGCCAAGTTGTGCGCCCTTCTCATCGGCATTGTATTTGTTCTGTGAGATAATGCCATATTTGGTGCGAAGGTTATCGAGAAGATTGTAAAAAGCAGCAACCACCGGCTGGTTTGACAATTGGGCATGAGAGGCTTGCAGTTTTGTTGCCCACTTAAGCTAAAGCAATAGTTAATACATATTCTACCCAAAGTTGAACAGCAGGCGAGATTGGGGTGGCATGCACAGAAGCAACGTGCCCAACTCTCTCTGACTGGCTGGTCTGCAAGGTGCGACACATGCTGCAGGAGTCATAGGTACCCCCCACTGTGGTGGCCCATTTCTTTGATGGTGACCAGAACCAGCTCCTGCAGCAGCGCCAGCAATTGCTGCAAAGCATGGCCTCTTGAACGAGTAGAAAGACCATTAAAACGGCCAGTTAGAGTGGACCGTATAACCTGGAAATATTGAGCACAGATGAGCATGTCGTAAAATGAGTTGTTACTGTGACGGCATGAATGTGTGGGCCAGGGCAATTGTACATCATCTATTTCTGTTCCTTGCTTCGGCTAACCACTCATGAAGCACGATGGCCTTGCGACTGCTATACAACCTCCCACAAGCAACACCTTCGATCCGAACAGTCGTGCCAGCCTCTCCGGATCACATTCCACATCAGCATCAGCATCATTCTCGTCGCTTTATGGATCATCTGATCTGGCCCATGTTGCCTCGATTGTTCAAGGACTTGTTGCAATGCAGCTCCCTCTACGCCCAACTTCTCTCACCCCAAACAACAAATCTACCAATAACGATCCATCAACTCCTTCCTAACAGCATTCAGAATACGCCGTCTAAACTCTCACACTTCCTCAAATATGCCGAATCGAATCTTGGCGTCCGTGATGCAACAGCCTACGAAGAACCATTCCAAACACAGAGTTACGGGCCTGATATCCTTCACCTGGTTGATGACAAATCCTTACTCGACATGGGCTTGGCCTAGGGGCACATAATACGGCTGAAAACAAATTCACTAAGATGGTGTAACATCAACTCCGGATATCAGAAGCGCAAACGCGGCATTGAAGATCAAGGCACCCCACCACCACCTCCTCAGCCCCGAACACGCGAAAATATCAAGATCCGGTTTAAGAAGAGGTACCACAATGATGGTACAGCAAGAGTCTATGGCCCGAGAATCACTCCAGGCATGACCTCCTTTTCTGAGGCTCGCCACCAATTTATACCTGTCCCTGAAGGGTTCATGGCAGTGATTGATGGTGTTCCTGTTGACGCTGGGTAAGAGGTATTTGTATGTTCTTTCTGTTTGTCCTTACCCTGCACTTCGAAGCTTTTGTATCTGTACCCTTACAATATGATTATGATACTGTTACACCACATATCCTGATGCTTTGAAGAAGCCCCATATTATGGCATGCTCGATCTATGACAGAGAGTGAGAAGTCTTGCCAGTTGCGACGAAGATAAGCTTTGATTGATGAAAATGCTTGCTCAATCGGGTTCAAATTGGGAGAACAGGGTGGCAGGAAGATAAGGTTGCAGACTTATAATTGCGGTGTTTTCACATCAACACTGATATGATATGTTCAGAAAATGACTTACATGCTTCTTCTTCTACAAGAGCTCTCACTTCCTCCGCATGGTGGATGCTACAATTACCCAGGATCAAAACACAACGATTTCCAGGATATGGGTTGGTGAGAGGGATCTGGCATATCAAGGCTCAGTGTTTGGGATCCCAAATTAGATAGACCTCCAATTAGTAAATGTGTAGCTATGTCCGTAAAGAGTATCATGGAGCTCCTCCACCTATCACCACAAGTCACAGTGTGGTAATTGCGATCAAGTAGCTGATCTTGATGGATATGACGAGGGAGTTGACTCCGATAATGATTATTATCAGTAATTCACATATTTTTTCCTAGAGAAAGGAGATAACGACCGAGATTGTGGTGGTTCAGGGTCAAGAGCATCTCATGTAAATAGACTCGAAATATCCCAATTTCCTCGAGAACGACACATTCTCGAACAGTATACCTCAATAATGTATAATAGTTGTCTCCAGAAGGTATCATGTCGCTTGAAGGCATGCTATCCAGGGCGTGACATAATTGGACCTGGTGCCGAACACTTTTTCGAGTTAATTACACTCCAAATAGTCTTAAATTTCTCGAGGTACATTTTGGCAGGTACAATTATTATTTGGAAAAATAACTCGAGATCCCGAACAGGGCCTGATGATTTTGTTCAGCGGGTGTGTGGAGCAAAGTCACGACCAATTTACGCAGTAACTGTACGAAGCGCTCAGATGTCACAGACCCTGGAATGATATTGTAGGTGATTCCATCAACACTGATGACAGGAAGGATTGAGTAGCGTTCCCCACAGACAAAGAACCGCTTTTGGATGCATCTCTTCCCTAATGATGCCCATCCTTTGGGCCGCTGAGACGATCTCTGATTCCTTGCAGCTCCATCAATAAACATCATCATCCCAACCTCTTCGGCTATGCGATTCATATAGTCCGACCGAATGAGATGATTTTGTTCGAGAGCACAGGCAGATACTACTACTTTGCGAGTGTCAAGGCAGTGGAGAGTTTTGCAGAGAGTTGGTACTGAGACACAGATTCCTCGATGTTGGTAGAGCTCATCCTGGATTTCATCAAGATATATAGTATGCCTTCGAGTGATAAGGGCTGAGATGAGCTTGATGTCGGTTGTACTCAGCAAGCATCATCACCCAGTTTTACGGTGAACATGGGGGTTATGTGCAACTCCACAGGCCTTGAAATACAAGAGGGAAGAATAGACAAGTGATTTCTTGATGCCTAGAAGCTCGCATATCTTTTTTGCTGTGAAGTTTTGCTCATAAAATAGAATCGGGATGCGTGCTTACAAGTCTTGCGAAATATGCCGCAGACGCATGCATGACAGTAGCGAAACGAGAGCCTCGATATCGAATACAACCACATAACTAATTTCATATTCCGGCTTTCCGCATACATAGGAAAAGCGCTGTAATGATCACAACAAAGGAAATCCATACCCCAGATGTTCCTGACCTCTGTATTTGTCATAGCATCAGGCCCATCAGGAGTATAACAGCTTGAATATTCATCTGTCTCCCGCATTTTGCCACCTTGCACACCCTAGAGACGTCTAGCATGGAACGAGTAGGTCTTTCGCAGACTATGACATTTGTTGGAACCACACGAAGGAGATATCAGTCAAATTCACGCACCTTTCCCATTTGCTTTTCATGTGAGATGCCGCCGAGCCCGAATCCGCCTCAGAACATAATTGGCAGGACTTTTTCTGCAACACATTTGTAGGCCTGGATCTTGTGGTCACCACTGGAGTTCTACCATTTGGATGTCATCAGAATGCTTCACAGCACAGCAGGATCAGGTACACACCTCTGTTTCGAGTTTACCTACGATGACCTTTCAGTTTTCAGGCCTCTCAACTTCGGTTATGAGAGCCCAAATGACACCGCAATTATCAAGGTCATGTAGAATCAACATGCCTTGAGTTCATGTAAAATCAACATGAAGTATCTCGGCTAAGACTGAACTCAAGGCATGTTGACGCAACATACCCTAGCAAATGCCTCCGGTGTGAGTTCATGGCTGTTGGCGCTCCAGGCAACAGGGGGGAAGGTTTCCTTCTCGGACTTTTTCTTCTTAGACATGGATAAAATATAAATGAAAACGAGTGTGGATTAGAGAGTATTAAGGGAGGGGATGTGGGTGTCGCGTCGTTGGTATGTACCATAGAATCGAGTCGAGGCGCGGTCACTCAAAGTCACAACATTATTTGATGTCAGCTGGCAAACCGCTCAAGTGCAACGCAGCCAAGCAGCTCCAAGCGGCTGCAAGCGCCAACTTTGACTCCCCTAATGAGCTCTCTCAGCACTTCAAAATCCGTGACTTGGGTGCTTCTAAATTCCTGCTGAGTGTTGAAATCATTCGTGATCGTGCAAATCGTTCAATTGCACTCTCCCAACGACAATACATTGTTGACATGCTTGAGCACTATGGCATGAGCGATTGCAACCCGGTATCCACGCCTATGACACCTGGGACAAAGCTTTCCAAAGCAATGCATGCTCCCTGGTCAACGCAATTTGTGACTTCTGTGGCAAACCTGGTCATAATGTGACTAAATGCTTCGCTTGCCAAAGGGCACAGAAGCAGGCTAAAGACAATGCACAAAGGCCACGCCAGAAAAAGCGCTCAGAACAGGCTAATGCAGCCAAGGACACCCCCGAGGAATTCGCTGGAAATGCAAGTACTCGTCTCCCAGATCATTCTGATCTCTCTACTCCGCTTCAGCTCCATGCTGACTTTGATTGGATTGCAGACACAGGCGCCACTACTCACATGACACCTCACCAAAACTGGGTTCGCAACTATACCCCCTGTCGCATTCCAATCAGGTTAGCAGACAACACGCTTATTTATTCAGCTGGAGTTGTTTCTGTAGTTTTATAGTCAATGGCAAGGAGCTCAGAGCTATAGAGTTTACCAGAGTCTTGCATGTCCCCTTACTAAAGGCTATCATATCTACATTGATTCTAAAGCCATGCATTTCAGTTTAGATGGAAAGAAGTTGTTCTGTGCATCTATTATTGACTCCAACAACTCTGCACGTTTGGATGGATCCACTGAACCAATTTCGGAGTTTGCAGGAAATACCTCGACGCTTCCCCTTGATCTGAACCTATGGCATCGTTGCTTTCATCACAATCATGCACATGTCAAGAAGATGATCAAAGATGAGCTGGTGACTGGGCTTGCGTTAAAATCGTCTCAGAAACCTGATCCAATTTGTGAGCCATGCTTGGCTGGAAAAATGCGCTCAAATCCTTTCCCCTCGTCACCTAGTCGTGCCTCTAAGCCACTTGAATTGATCCACAGTGACCTCCATGGTCCTCTGCCAGTTACTTCACAGCAAGGCAGCCGTTACTGGGTTACATTCATTGATGACTGCACCAGCTTTAAAGCTGCAATGGGTCTTAGGCGAAAAAGCGACACATTGGTTGCATTCCAGACCTTCAAAGCGTACGCAGAGAACCATTTCGATGCGAAAAGAGGATAAGGGTGAATACATGTCCAATGCATTCATTAAATTTACCAATGAATGTGGCATTCAGCGCCGCCATACCACGCATAATCGTCCCCAGCAGAATGGTGTTGCAGAATGCACCAACAGGACTCTGGCTGACGACATTAGCCATGCTTAATGAATCTGGCTTCCCCTCATTTTGGGAATGGTGTCTAGGCGCTCACTTTTAAACCGTCTCCCTACTGCGCCTCAGCCAATTACACCTTATCAAGGCTGGCATAAGCGCAAACCAGATGTTAGCCATCTTCGAGTTTGGTGATGCCTTGCATACGTCTATGTGCAAAGGGATAAGCGCAAATCTCTCGAACCCATGCAGAGATGCGTCTTCATTCGTTATCCGCCTGTATACAAGGGCTGGTTGTTTTACAATCCACAAACCAAAAAGACAATCATCTCAGAGAGAGCAAAGTTTGATGAGCGCTATTTCCCTGGACTGTCTGTCACCACTAGACCTCCGCCTCCACCTCCGCCTATGGCCCCTGTAGATCTCCATATCCGGCGTGAGCACTCTTCTCCCATTCAGGATGCAGTTCAACTACCTGCACTCGATGATGGGGGGGGAGACATTTTGCTTCATCAATCACCTCCAGCGCCTCCTGCACCTGAAAGTCGTCCTATCACGCCGCCTCCGCCTCCTGCACCTGCCCAGCATCACGAGCATTCACCTGAACCTGAAACGCCACCAGCTCCCAATCCAACACCGCTTCCTGCACTTGCAACACCACCTCCTGCACCAGTGTCGCCGCCTCTTGCACAACGCCATGACAAACGCACTGTTAAGCCTCCTGGCAACTGGTGGGTCGTTGCACGAAATCCTCCACCTGCTATCCCTGATAGTAGTGACGAGGATGAGCCGGAAGCGCCAGAGGATGAGCATTTCGAAGATGTGCAGTTTGCGGGATTGGCTTCTAGCTCAGATCCGTGCGCATACAAGCAGGCAATGAAGGCACCGGATGCAGAGAAATGGAGAGATGCTGCTAATGCCGAAATGACATCCTTGGTTGGCAATGGCACTTGGGAGATCGTTGACTTGCCTTCTGATACAAAGGCAATTGGCTCTGGTTGGGTATTTCGCGTTAAGCGCAATGCAGACGGTTCTATTGAGCGCTATAAAGCTAGACTCGTTGCAAAGGGCTATAGTCAACGTCCTGGCATTGATTACAACGAGGTCTTCGCACCTACATTCCGTCCTGCTGTGCGCCTTATTCTTGCCATTGCTGGCATCGAGGACATGGAATTGCGCTCAGTGGATGTTACATCTCCCAATGGCGACTTGGAGGAGGATATCTATATGCGCCAGCCTGAGGGATTTCATCAAGGTGGTCCCAACCAGGTTTTGAAGCTGAGCAAGTCGCTCTATGGCCTCAAACAGTCAGCCAGGCAGTGGAATAAGAAGTTACATGCTGCACTTCTGAAGATGGGGTTTACTAGACTTGAATCTGACCGCTCCATTTACATTTATGTCAAGGGAGAGGTCAAGATCATTGTCCCCATCTACATCGATGATATCACACTTGCATCGAAATCCACTGCTGCGCTTGACAAGGCTGTCAATGAGCTCTCTCAGCACTTCAAAATCCGTGACTTGGGTGCTTCTAAATTCCTGCTGGGTGTTGAAATCATCCGTGACCGTCCCAATCGCTCAATTGCACTCTCCCGACGTCAATACATTGTTGACATGCTCGAGCGCTACAGCATGAGTGATTGCAACCCCGTCTCCACGCCTATGGCACCAGGGACAAAGCTTTCTAAAGCAATGCATGCTCAAACACCAGCAGAAATTGAGGAGATGCACAATGTGCTGTATTTGAATGCAGTTGGCTCTTTGCAATACCTGTCTACAATGACCCGCCCCGACATTTCCTATGCAGTGTCATGCTTAGGTCGCTTCAATTCGTCTCCTGGACCGAAGCACTGGGCTGCAGTCAAGCATTTGTTGCGCTATTGCAAAGGCACACTTGATTACAAGCTGCATTACAATGGTAGTCTGGGCACAGAGCTGTTTACCACATTCTGCGATGCTTCTCATGGTGATTGCCCGGATTCTGGACGCTCTACTGCGGGATATCTGACGACACTTGGTGGTGGAGCAATTGTCGACCTTTCAGAATCTTCAAATCTGGTATATATATCCTTTATGTTACCTTTCAGCAACTGACTGTCATGACTACCACTTGCAGACTTCTCTTGACCGTGTTGTGGAACAAGTTCTCGACGCCCCGAAGCGCAAAGGAAAGTGCAAGAAAGGCCCGGCTGACTCACCAACAAAGGATACGTATTTGAGAAGGACGATTCCAGCAAAAAGTGCTCAAGATACCGAGGTCAGTATTCAATGAGAACTTAGCTTTAGTCTACTTATAACAAAAGCAATGTAGACACCCGAGCACCAACTCGGTGATGCTTAAAAAAAAATTCGAGTCATGGTAGCTCTCGAGGCACCCAGTGTTGATGATATCAAGCAAGCGTTGGTGGTCCAAACTCCCCCCAGGAGGATGAGCATGCACTCCCTCTGTGCGTGTCATGATCTGTGTACCAGGATTCCTATTGACAGCTCTATATCTGTGCTAGTCAATGCTAAGACAATCGAATCACACTTGTATCAAACACCTCAGATCCCCTTTCAACATCTCATTAAAAGGCCCCTTGCTTTCCTTGACATTCAAAGCATCGCCCCATTTCGGATGACCTTTTCATATAACATGGCCAATCCTACTTCCAGCTCCTTTAAATCCGCCTACACCGGAATCTTCTCAGCCCACATTTTATGAAGCAGGCTCAGTTTCTTACGATGGAAACCAACTGCATTGGCTGGGCTGCCGCGCTCATGGACTCTGTATATGCCCTCGTCGCCATTGAAGATGCTCGTTACGGTAAGAAACCTCGCTTCGAAGTGCAACCAACACCTGTGCTTCGTCAAGACGGGACTTGCAGTTTGAGATACAGAGGAAAGGATGGCCTACCTCATTGAGGAGCTGATTGAGAAGGAAAACCAAGGCTGGTTCATCAAATACCTCAACAATGATTCGCCCAAGCCCCGCGTTTTCAAAGACAAAGAAAAGAATATTCGTGCTCGCTTTCTAGCCTTTGCTCAACATGTGGAGTTTGAGAAGACCCAAGGAACTGTATTTGTCTCAGACTTCTAAGGTAAGCATCACCATTTTACTTGGTTCACTCCAGCTAAGGCATTGATAGATGGTCGGACTCTCCTCACTGACCCCCAGATTATAACCTTGTAAGCTCCATTTTGCATGTTACCTATCATGGTGTTATCCTAATTGCCTGCCTTTTCTAGCGATCTGTCCAACAATCACATCTTTGCTGACGGGAATGCTTACTTATGACACCTTTTGCAAGGAACACTGTTGCAACATGTTTTGCAAGTACTATGGTCTCACTCCCCTTTCCGACACAGATGCTGGCGAGAACTCCGAACACGGGCCTTTGTTTGAGCCATCTACTACCCCTCTCACCCCAAATGACGAAACTCCCTGCCGCCATCTCAGATAATGATTGCATCCACTTCTGGTTCTGCTCCCATGGATACTTCGTGTGTCTCCAATGTTGCACGTTGACTGCCATCATGCATAGTAAATCTCCACTCACTGAAGTATCAACTCACTATGCACCAGTTTCCTTTCGTCATAACCTACTTGTGGCTCCTTAGTTTTTATCCCATCATCTTCATTTGATATTACAGTGATAGTCATGTTCTTGTTGTTCAATATAAACTACGTGCTCTCTTAAGCCATACATGCCCTCAAGTACAGTAGCCTCATGCGCCAGCAGACAAGAATTCAACAGTCAGTTGTCAGATGTGCTATTTACCGTAGCTTGTACAGATGAAACACAATCCTTCAATAAATCGTACAGCTTGAGATCCTTGTCCCATTGCGTAGCCTTGCGAGCCATCATCTCATTATACTTCTTCTGATCTCTCTTGCACAGTTCGGCCTCTGTGTGGTACCCGTTGTCCACATAGCGAATCATTCCTCCCCCGCAGTATTGAGTGAAGGAGACTCAGCTATCTCCAAATGCAACAGGGACATTTGCATGGGTTAATGTTGCCGAAGGTATCATGATAAGGGCACCAGGAGGAACTCAATTACCAGCTTCAGGTCCGGAAGTACAAGGTGCCCACTTTTCTTCGGATCGTACTTCCCAAGCCCGAAGACCAATCACCGCATTCATGCTATCATAGTGCGATTTTAGACATTTCCGCCAAAGTTGAATGCAGCTGCTGGAAAGACACATTGCGGGAATATGGGTTCAAGGTAGGAAAGCTTGTCCAAAAGTAGATCGAGGTGTTCGCGATAATGTCGGTGTACATTGGGTGCCCAGAGGTTGGAGGCGCCTGAGATAATATCAGTATAAACAGGTAAATAAAAGAATGGATGGCCTACTGTCTGCAAAGTTTGCAAGGCGAATGATGTGCTCATTTGCAAGCAAGTGCTTCAGCATGTCAGCATGCGTGCCGACACCAAGGTTAGTGGGATATGTTGCTCCAAGTCCCATGGTGATGCCCACATTGACAGCAGAGAAGTCACCGCAATGATGGTTCAATTCTGCTGCTGTAAAATGAGCCTCCTGGCCCTCATACAACATGGCTTCGTAGGCTAGTTCGCAAGATTTGGCATACATGGGATCATCAGCCATCTGGCCTGCAAGGACCACAAATATACGACCTTCACTACAGACGAGAGGCATGGCAGTTCTGTAAAGAAAACAATGGGCCATGTGCTGTAGCAGAGTAACAGAAGAAGTGTACATGCCGTCCCACTCAATAAGGCGATAGCCCAAGTCCAGGACTCCTTTCAATGACCTGAAATAGATGCCTTCATCCGAAGATTTATTTTGTGCAGCGTAGCCACAGCTGGTTGCAGGCAGTTCTTTTATATGGAGGTCAGTGTTATAGGATTTTGCTGCTTTGACATGGGCCTCGATTATCTCTGGGCGCGTCGGATGGTGACCATGCACAGGGGCATCCGCATCAAGCCTGTTTCGTCGCTTTAAATGGAAGCGCACATTTCTCCTTTTGCCCCTTGCATTGTACCGGTTGCTATCCGAGCAGGAACACTTGAGGTTTGCTGCTGTTGCAGGCTTATCATCTCGATTTGATGGCAAACCTGTGCTTTCCTCATGTGCATGGGCAGGCGATGATTGGTGCTGCAGGAGGGTGGATGGATGCGCAATGGAAGGCTCAATGACAGCAGGGCGCAGAGGAGGAGGCATAGCAGAAGCATTGGATCCAGACCCCAAGACAGGCTGCTGAGATGGGGTGGCTGTCCAGAACCCTTCAGCTCGGGAATCAAGTGGTGGAGATGCAGGCCTTGAATCTCCCTCATAGTTGCCCTGCTGTTATGGTATAGCGTACAATAGTCAATTACCTCCAGCTTCATCACTAAACATCAGTAAACTCTTACATCAATAAGCCTTCTTGACCCTTATCTTTTCCTTATCTTGTACTTTTAGACTTATGACTTTCCTTACCCCTTCAAACCCTTCTATACCTTTCATTACCTATTCAACTAGCACTATGTTTGTATACAATGACTTGAACGCGTTCATAAAGCAAAACCAAGAACACCGAGCAAAATCAATGCAACTTGTTAACTGACAACGCCGAGAAAGCCGAGCAAACACGATGCTGTCAAACAAGTCGGGCAGCACCGAAGAAGCCGAGCAAACACTGCGTTGCCAAACAAGTCGGATCCGGAATCAGTCATTACCGTGTGCAAATGCCGAGATAACCGAACACGACCTCACCACGTTCGATAAAGGTATTTCGGCCTGGGACAGAGCATGCCCGAGGCCGAAGGACTTTAGTATATATTGTAACAAGTAGTACAAGGAATGACATCTCTTTCTTATCCCAAATACACTTGAGTGAACTCAGTGGTTAAAGAACTTCGATTTCTTTAAGTAGTCTTAGTTGAGATTTACCGATATTGCTGTGCGCTATTGATAAATCTACTTGAGCACGTATATCATAGCTTCGCACTGATATCCTCAATTCAACAGTGACTTCTACGAATTCTTAGATCTTTAAGATGACTTTCAAATAATTGCATTAGGAATAAGTTAGATATAAATTCATTCATCTCTAAATTACTCAATCATTTCAATCTAACTGCGTGTATTCAAAGAATACACCAGCATTATAACCGGATCATAACATTGGTGGACACACCCGGAAACGTCTTACAAGATCAAGATATTTGCTCACACTTTACGAATTCAGCGGAAATGCCAAGACTCACGAAGAATTCACAGAACGCTAGCGGAGGCGATAAGGTTCTAATAACACGACGAATATTCCTCTACCGGAGTCAGACAGAAATGATGGCGAAATTCGAAGTCGCAGTCATACTTGATCGAATTCTGTTGACCAAGAAGTTCAACCTCAACCTCCAGATACTTGTCCTTCGGATTATTACGCTCCATTATTTTCATTGAGCGAACCAGTTCATGGGATTGAATATGACGAAAATAACTTCGACAATATTGAAGTCGATTTTATTGCGTGCCAACCCGTAAGCAACTTCATAATGGGCGGAGATGACTGGTGTAAAAATGCTACATTAAGATGGAGGGAGGCCTTAACCTACGGTAGATCCATGGGAAAAAGCATACCTTTCAATAACCCTCGTGCTCTAACGTGCACTGAATGAAAGGATATCTTTGTTGAAGAGTTATTCCAGTTAGATCGAGTATTGACGTTGATCGAGAAATACAAAGATAATCAATGTTGTATCCTACCTGCTAGAAGAGAGATCTTAACAAAGTTAAATCAGCTACTCAAAGGCCGAAGAGATGAGGCGAGAGACTCACTGATTATCACCGGAGAAGGTGTACCTCCGCTACCGATATGGGGTCTTATCGGAAAGGCCAACAACTGTTGGATTCCGAATGATTTTGAAATCATTGGAGCTTGTTATCGGCAAGATGTTGAGACTTTCCTCGCGCATCTTGGATCTCATCATCAGTTTTCTAAGAATCAAACTGATTCTAAGCGAAGTGGTAAGCGACGGGATCAGTCAAATACCCATAAGGAAAGGTCTCTTGACATCATACCTGAAGAGAGCTGAGATCCCGGAAGTATATCCAGGATAATTGAGCGTGCATTCAGATCTGGGATGCATTCAGAATATAGCAAGTTCAAAAATCAATATGCCACCGTCTTCGACAAGCCAACACAAAATAATGGCTCACGACGGTGATAGAAACCGAAAAGTGACTACACCAGGAATTGAACCTGGGACCTCCTGCAAACTAGACAGGTTGCTCTAACCACTGAGCTAGGTAGCCAGTACAGAAGAAGTTGGTTACTTCAATATTGTAACCAAGGATAATCATGGTGTCCAACTATCAACTAGGGTGCACTGTGAGAGCAGGCACACTGGATAGTATCTTTGGATCACTCAGAGGATCTAACCTATTACATGACTTGACTCATCATCATATAACACTTCCCCCTGATGTAGTGAGTCATGTGACTCTAAACACTTTTGATCTCATCACAAGTTAAACAAGCACAGTCAGAAGTGCCGGGGCCCATAACCTGATAGAAACCGAAAAGTGACTACACCAGGAATTGAACCTGGGACCTCCTGCAAACTAGACAGGTTGCTCTAACCACTGAGCTAGGTAGCCAGTACAGAAGAAGTTGGTTACTTCAATATTGTAACCAAGGATAATCATGGTGTCCAACTATCAACTAGGGTGCACTGTGAGAGCAGGCACACTGGATAGTATCTTTGGATCACTCAGAGGATCTAACCTATTACATGACTTGACTCATCATCATATAACAGACGGATGCAAGAATTGTTTGGAGAGCGATACCAGAGAGGAAGGGAGACACCTCCTCACCTATCGGGAAGATCTAAGCGAAGCGGTTATACTTCGGACAACGAGGCGGGGAAGCATAATGAAGATCAACATTACCGACTGCCTCGAGGCGGTAAAGAACACGCTGATCCACCTGATGATGGCGGCGACGACTCAGATGATAGCGGGTCGTGCAAACCATTTTCTAGAAGGCCTAAGGTACCGCGAGGAAATCTCAAGGGAAAACGAGTTACTGGAGTACTCGCAACAGAGAATGCTAAAACCAAACAGGAAATGCAATTTGAAAACAAGTTGAAAACCGGGCTCAGAAGCAGAAATTGAACCTACTCCCTACACAACCCCGCAGATGTGGATAGACTTATATATTGCTAAGGCTATGCACCACGCATCCTCCAATTCCAAGCTGGCTTTCCAAAATTGCACTAGAGAACATCAGCAGCACTGTACTAGTGCGCCACAACAGTTCCTTGTGCACGAAGATATTCCTACATCCATCACATTTGAAACAAGCTTCTCTCTCTCTGTGCCTCTGTATCCCACAACTGAAATCACTCTATATTCAGCTACCAGATCTCATAAACTTGCTCTTAGAGGCATAGTCTATGTTGGGAGCAATCATTTCACAGCCCGCACTCTGGATAAAACTTCCATAAGGAATTACGATGGGGCGCAGCACAATGGCTGCCCTCAATGCTGCATGTGTTAGGATTTAAAAGAAAGTAAAGATGGGGCTACCGCGCGAAACATGTATCTATTAATATATGGAAAGGTCATGCAGTAAATAACAAGGGAGTGGTCTGCTGGGATGTGCAAAAGTCTATCTAAACAATCATCCAGAAAGTGCTCCCAAATTGCGAGTAATAAGACCCCAAACAGTTTAAAGTCCTTTCCTCATACATCTTGTCATGTCGGAAATTTGCTACATAGCTTCATATAACAGCGCTCTCGCACCAATTATCAACATATAAAGTGTATCAGGCATACAATTCATCATCACTGCCATCTAATGCTGCCTCAGCACCTGCACGGCTGAATAGTCCAGCAACATATTTCCTCCAAACACCTGGGAGTCGGTTGGATGCAACAAAAGAAAGTCCTCGCTGGCAAAATGTCAGGTTCGCATCACAAGGATAACCCTTCCTCTTCCAGAAGTCGAATTCTGTAGACTACACATGGGCATTTTTGTTTAATCTCCCTCTTGTTTACTTATTATTTCTTGACTTGGAGATATGCTGGTTCAGGGGGGAGTGTTAGAAACGCCTTCTGGGCTATCTAATCTCGTTCCCAACCTATCTCCCATCAACCATCTTGATGGTTGTTACTGTACAGCATTCCTGTGTTGCAGGCTGTGTTGGTTGCATCACCATCTTGATGGTGACTTACTACACTGCCTGTTGACCAGATCAGTTTCCTTAGCTACCATCTAACCAGTGCACACAGCCTTCTTGTGCACAGTATATATAGTAGATTAGATTGACCTGAAGTCCCCAGTTTCTAACTTCGGACTTCAGGTGAGTAGATCAGTCAGTTCCTCAATAAACCAGTTTCTAACTTCGGACTTCAGCTTGTAGCTGTCTAACCTGACATCCCTGCGCTTGCCTGTTCTAACAAGTCACTGCACATTGCCACTCAAGCGATACTCGCAAAGGTGGCAGAGGATCCACAACAGAGGAATGGGGTGGGGACCATCAGGACGCTCCTTAGCAACGAGAGAATGCCTATACCTCGGTACACCCTCGCTTTTCTAGGTCAATCTACTGCCCCTCATACTAGATGTGCTGTATATACATCCAGAGACTTTATCCGTCACGTCCTTTCGGAGCATGCCCCAGAAGGTCTGGCTGCACAATTTCCCGGTGTGAAGAGAATAAAACGCTCCGCTCTGCATGTGATTGGGCCGTTTCATCAGGATCATCAAGATGGACATGATAAGCTCAACGCGCAGGCCTTGCAGATGGGTGACGTCTCGCTACCAATCTATGGCATCAAAGACCAATGGACGAGCTTCATCAAACACCTGGTCACTGTCCCGGACAACCGTCTCGCAATGACGATCGAACATGTCCATCTTGACTGTGTCGAAAAATTTGTTGGTAATTATAACCCTTTCCGTCACCGAAAAGTGGATGCACTGACTAGGATATCATACCAGCTGTCTCCGTTACAAGTGTCATGGACAAGGGTAGCGAACTTGGGCTTTTTGCAAACCAGACAGCTTTAAGGTGCATCTAAGCTTACATTTAAATGTGTCCTTGGCATGTCTCACCTATCCCTGTCATACATCTACGCACCGGATATCGATCCCGAATTCTATCCTCCAGTGCTTCAGATCAAGAGTGTCCACAATACTCCGATAGAAGGGCTATGGCAGTTACTCAAGACACACGGGAACGATTTTAAAGACATTGTCAAGGGAGGTTATCGGGACGGGATTTACAATCCGAACCATGCGACACATGTGTGAGCTGTCACAATTTTCTATCCAGCAAATGTTTCAGTTGACCATTGAACTCTTACGATAGAAAACTTTTCAAATGGCTGTGGCCGAAAATCCTGCAATGCCAGCTGGATGCCTTTGTGAAATATTGGAATAACCACCGTACAACAAACCCAACGTTTCAGGAACGACTCCTCGACATGCTTTCACATGCCCTGGATCATTAGGTGGGCAGGATTGTAGGATTCCTGTCGAGAAGAACACCTTGGACGCACTGCGAGCAGAAATCCCTGTTTCACGCCTGGATGCCATGCGCTGGGTTGATGATAGCTTTGCAGAGCGGGCACAGAATGCTTATGAGAGGATTGGGTCACCACTTCTGGTTCCTGCACGCGGTTGGTCAGTTTTCAGAAGTATTCTCGCAGAACTTGAGGCATGACGAGTCAGAAAACCAGGTCACCATGTCCGTCTATACTTAGCTATATATTTGAATCTGTACGCACAAAATGAGTTGCTGACCGCTGGCAAGCTGTAACAGAATGGTTATATCTACTAAAGTCAAGACTCACAAAAACATTAATGTGAAAATCATGGTCTTCCAACCCGCCCCTACCAGACAAGTTTTACACAAATGTCTTGAGAATATCTCGTAGATTCTTATTGATTTTCAGTTGACTCTCATTAATTTCTTTGATTTCGTTGATTTTGTTGATTTTTGTTGATTTTTGTTGATTGTGTTGATTTTTTGTTGATTAAATAACACTTGCTGGAAATGCTGCGCGAGGGGCGGGATGGCTCACTAAGCTGCAAGACATTAGAAATTTGGATTGCAATGGCAAAAGGGATGGTAATGTAGGACAGGTAATGTAGGGTAAGTAACGACAGACTCGGAAGAAGGCATACCGAATTAAAGAAGTCAGATCTATGAAGTATTCAGGCGTTGAACTATCAGACCATGGGACTGCCGCCTTCATGAACTGTCACCGTCTGAGTCATCTGATGTTGTAGCAACCACAGGGGGTGTTAGCCCAAGGCTTTCACACATGAAGTTGCATTTGTGCTGATCGAGGAAAGACTTCATCCCAACCTTTCCATGATCACCAATTCCGCTATCACTGTGACATTGTCCAGTTATCATTGATCTGTGGGTGATAGAAATTGAATGCGTACCCAATAACCGAATGTGACATAAGGTCGTAAAGCACAACACCATCTCGGTTGTTCATCGAGACGGGTGATTCTGAAAACTTTAAATAGTCATAATGAGGCATGCTAACATTGCTTACCTTGGATAACACAGCAAAGACAAGAGACTTCCCACTGCATTCATAAACGAAATGCGCGAACACATTGTCTTCCCCATCTTGTCAGCTCGGGCTGGGTATTGAAGGGTCCCACTGAATTTGATGATCGATGTAGTGTGGCAAGGCTCAACAAGCCAAATGGAGTCATCGTCATCGTCCGGATTGGAGACGCGGATCAGAAAGCTGTCCGAAAATTGAATGTCTATGCATAAGAACAAAGTGTTAGAGGATCTTAATCTGGGTTAATAAGATGGGAATAAACATACCGTGACAGATGTCGACTCCTTTCTGCTTAGTGAGAGCCTGGAACTGAGTCCAGAACCATTGTCCCTGCCTGAGACGGATCAATTCCTGCTTGAGATAACTAGCGTTATCTGCTTCAGGGACTGGCCCGCTCTTGAAACGTTTGGCGACGTAACAAGTGCGATCAATCATCAACTGAAGGTGATTCAATTACTGACATTACAGGAGCAGGAGATAAATTTTACATACCTTGTAGACGTCCTTTGTTTCTCCTTCAGCAAACAATTTGTCACTGAGCATGGCTCGACCTGGGTTCTTAATAGCCAGTGCATCCACATCACTCGTCTCAGAGGGCCATACCTTGCCTCTTTCTTCATGTTCTGGTGGGGCTCATGGAGATGCACACCAAGTTAGTTTAAGAGGTCAAAACAGCAAAGAGGCGCCATATTGTAGATCTATAAAGTACCTACTGTAGCTACAATACTACATTTCATTTGAACTGGTATGTGCACAGTAGATTGTAACCTTGCAGACTTGGGCATCGGAAATTTGAGCAGTCTTTCATGGCTTCTATTGCCCTGTCAGCCCAAAATAGATCCCATCCTTGAGTCCGCATAACAATGCATTTGGCAATGTTTGTTCCGCATCTTTACAAAGAAGATTTAAGCATGGGTGTGTTCAACTTTGATTTTTGATGCCCTTTTCTACCTTCTATGACCACCGCTGCAGTGGCTCTGCATTTTCTAGAGTATATGCTAGCCACATGGAAACAGAGTTTTATTGAGTGAGAATATGACATGGCTGCTCATATTTTTTGGGTTGAAACCCATTGGGTAGTCTGATTGGTGTGGGACTGGGTGTCTTTGTGGGCCTGTAGGATTTATGTGTCTATTCCTGTCTTCAATGGCAGTCAGGAATAGAGCCCTGTCTTTAGTGCTGGGAGTTCTCACTTTGCTACGTGTCAATTCTTGTCAATGGCAGTCAGAAATAGCCCTGTCTTCAGTGACGGGGTTTCTCACCTTGCTTTTTTGGGCCTGGGGATGTACTAGTGGCACTGTGTGGTGGCAACCTTGACTGTAAGTACTTCTTTTCATTAAAACACAGTTTACGACTTAACGGTGGGAATATTGTTTCAGTCAGGGGCAAATCTCTCGAGCAATGAACACAGGCCATGACGGAGATGTATCATCAAAAATTTGACGACCTCAACGAAGCAAAAAGAGATGCTCTCACTGCCACAATAGAGGCCGAGATCAACGAAGTCACGTGCGATGTGGGTACCAATGGGCCACGCAAGTCGATATCCGGGGCCCTCACATAGTTTAGCATGTTGGTAAGATCTGACCCTCATCTGGTAGTGTCCTGCGTTGGTGAAATGTTCTTCTCTTAAGCGAAAGTTTTCTGAGTCTTTGACCTCGACATCATTGGCGCTGTTGTCAGTACCAGCGCTGACCCAGTGGCAGCTCAGCAAGGTGCTTGATCGTATCATAACAGTGCTTAAGTGAGTCCATCTCGAACAAATCTGTGTATCATGTATTGATCAAACTATCCAGGATTGCCAAGTATTCTGAGAACAAGACAGATTTGGTCCCAGTCATTGCGGGTGGATTTGCGGCCATGCCTCCAGCCTCCGAAACACAAGTCAAAAAAAGTGGATCTGAGTGACCATGACAAGTCGCGCCACGTGATATTTGCTTGCATGCTGGCTATGATTAGTAAGTTTGGCCTCTTTCTTCATCACTCCCCTGTTAAATGATCTTTGCAGACTCCTACTTAGTGTTTTGAGGTCCGGTCGGGTCCGGTTTTCGGTCATCGTTTGGCCCAACTGCGACCGAAACCGGTCGCTCGCACATCAGGAAGTGAGCGACCAATGACCGGACCTTCACCAACCGGTTGATGTTGGTCGTGGTTCGGTTTCGACCCGGTCAGAACCGGTTGCAGCCGAACCTGGTCGCAACCAGTTGTAGGCCGGTCGCGACCGGCTGAGACCACAGCCCACCGAGCCTCGCCCCGCCTCGGACATAGCTCCTGCAACGAAGAAGACCCGCAATTGCGGGCTCCTCTGTGTACAGGAGCTGGCGTCGTGGGCAGGCGACGTGGCGGCAGTGGTGGGCTGCAGGAATGCATGATGGGCTGCAAGGGCATGAGGGTGTGGTTTTACGAAAACCGGTTCTAAGCCGGTTATAACCGGTGATAACCGGTTGTATATGTCATATATAATGTGGAGTATGCTTCCACCTTTCGGATGAACCCTGGGTCGTGAGAATCCAATAAGATCTGACTGAGATATGAGCTGATTAAGATGCTTAGTACAGTCTGCACTCAAACTCGGTGTTCCGAAATTGTTTTGGCCATAGCACATTCAGTTCTCATCCGATTTATTTGACCCAAGGGTCATCTTGAACCCCTATAGCGGGGCTATGATCAGATATATAGTATGTATAGAAATGACCGGTCACAAACCGGTCGCGACCGGTTATTTCCAGTTACGCAGAATTCCAGATTATGAAAATAACTGGACTGGTGCACCAGTCATTCCAGGATGACAGGACTGGAAGTCCGGTCATTACCAGTCACAGATCAGTTACAGTCCAGTCATTTTCAGTCACGGTGACTGGACTTTTAAACACTACTGGCACCCGCACTCACCTTCGCACGCACCTCGAGAAGGGTACTCAGGACAGGTGGTGCCACTGCCTCTGTCCATGCCCCTCCTTCCGTCACGGCCCACATGGAGGGGCCTCCTCCGTACGCACCCACGCGGTTGAGGACAGTGCCTTCGTCAGCGTCGTAGTCGACGGAGGGTGGCATCTCCTCAGCTGTGCCCTCAGGTGCTCGAGACGCGTTGTCCTCTCCGCCGTCCTCCAGAAGGATGTCGTTAGCGTACCTCATGTCGATGGTGCATGAGGCAATTGCATTGCCACGTGCACCTACACATTGCGCACGGCATGCACAGCACCAGTGGTGACGCTACTCCCGTATCCTCGGCATCCGCGGCCCAAGGCCAGGCAGAGTACGACTTGGACGTGGCCTCCCTCACAGGCCGTCTCAGACGCACTGCGCTGGAGCGCCGTAGGAGCATGGAGAGCTTCCGCTCTGACGCCATCTACTCGGAGCAGAGCAGCATCTCCGTCTCCATGGACTTCCAACGCAACAAGCTGCGCAAGTACCACGTCGAAGAGAACTGGACAGAGAACATGTGCGCCATCCCCATCAGTGAGGCGGAGATGTGCCTTCGCAGGAACCTCACCGACATAGGCCTCGTCACGGAGGTAGCTGGGCGCACTTGCGTCTTCCTCAATGGCAGCAACTGGTGGGTGCCGATCCAGCACCCTGATGCCCTCAAGATGGTGTGCTCTGCTGCTGGCATCACCAATGTGCCCGTCAACTTCGCCACGTCGGCGTCCGCATTCATGATCCACATCAATAGTGCTGCCACGATGAACCGCGCTCCTCCCATCCCTCGCAGCGTATGTATAGGCATCAGCCGCCTCACCGTCCTTGAGAGCAGCGATGGTGAGAGCATCATGTTCAAGACCGCGTCCGTACCTCCAAGGCTCCTCTCGAACGGCCTTCTGAGCGGCAAGCTGCGTAGCCTATGCCTCATGCCCGTCATCAACCCCCTGTACCCCACCATTGTCAAGAAGGGCTTCAAGTGCGCGCCGTACGAGTACTTCCGTCGCTTCGTCACGGTCCGCAAGGAGATCGACACGATCATGTGGGTCGTTGGCAACAGCATCCTGGACCCCGTCTCGACTGCCCGCTGCGTGTTCCTCACAGGGGAGGGTGGGACAGGCAAGTCGTCCCTCTGCAACTACGTGTACGAGTGCCTTGGCAAGTGCGCCTTCGTCGTGGACGCGAGCATCCTCTACGGCAACCGTGGCCTCCCCCGATCCGTGGCGTCCCAATGCGTCTCTCACCGCATGATGATCAGCCCTGACGTCGACTTCGAGCAGAACCGTATGAATGTCCAGAACTTCAAGACGCTCCTCGGCCACGACTACATTGAGACGGAGGTTGGGGACGCGAAGACGACGGCATCCATGCTCTTGGGATGCAACACGCTCCCTGACCCGAAGGTGACGACGCAATGGTCGACAAGTGCTGTCGCCCGCCGTTCTGTGGCCATCCCCTTCTACACGAACGTGGCGCCCATCCTCAGCACAGAGCCCATCCCATCTGCCGACGAGGACCGCCTCGACTTCGTCATGAAGGGCTGCGTGAGGCACCTGAAGCCTCAATGGACAGCACAGGTACCACCACGGATGTGCACTACCGCTCTCGAGGGGGAGTCCTGCGTCCCAACTACAGGGACGTGAGGCAAGGCCCTCGAGACAGAGAGAGCGTGCGCACAGGCACGAACGACATCGGCAGCATGTACGTGATGTGCCCCGCTGCCTTCGCCATGTACTCAGCAGGAGCGTCATCGAAGCACTTGGGGTCCCACTGGCCGCCCTCACTGAGTACTCCCGCCCCGTGTGCTGCATCACTATGTGCCGGTACGGAGATGTGCTCGTGTCCTGCAACATCCTTCTGCCCCTCATAGTCACCATCCAGCTCAACACACCACCCATTCCCGCCGACGTCCTGGGAAGGGCCCTTGCCTCCATTGGGCGCATGTCTGAGGGGACGGAGTGGAAGGCTACCATCGTGGCAAAGCGCGGTGGTTACACGCTCCGTGGCAAGTACGACCCTGAGCTCTTTGATGCCCTCGTCGAAGAGAGCGGCCGCCCTGCCCTGAGGAGTGCGTACACCATCTCCCTCATACGGCTGCATGGCTCCTCCTTCATGTTCGGCGTCGTCGCTTCAGAGGATCCGCGCACAATGTACCCCACGGCGGTCCTTCACGACATGGTGGCAGAGCGCCGTCGTCCCTGCTACGCTCGAATGTACTACATGTCCGCAAACTCCATTGCCGTCTTCAATGAGTACGTTGAGTCCCGTGCGGAGAGCCAGCTGAGCGTGGAGTCCAACACCACGGGAAGCAAGCTCGCCTCGTACCGCATGAAGACGAACCCTACTAGCTCGTGCATCTCCTTCGGCTACTGCGGCCGCATCAACACTAACGGCGATTTTAACACAGTCGTCGGCGTACTCAGATGCATACGTGAGGAGATGCGTGGGGTGCTCGCGTCGCGAGAGTACCATCGCATGTTCGTGGCTAGCCTCGAAACAAGCTAGCCGCCGCCATCTCCAATGCCATCTGCACCTCCACGTAGGAGCTGTTGTACGAGCCCTGTGCCAAGCATATGCCTGCGTGCGTCCCCGTCTCCGCTGTTAAAACCTCTATGTCGCCCGTCATGCAGGCGACGATGGATGAGGGCACGCCCTCCTGTGCGGAGCCGTTCTCTCCTGTGCCAAAGACGGGGATGCCGTGCGCGCAGCAAAAGTCGGTGCGCATGCATCCAGCAAGGCATTTGCGCACCCAGTCTGCCGTAGAGCCTACGTTGAGGCTGGCATAGTACAGGGCACGCCACAGCTGGGCGAAGATGACGTTGTCCACAGTGGGGAAGAGGTCGTTACAGACCACGTACGAAGGGCTGGCCAAGAGAATGCAGCACATCGTGGACGTGGGGAGGGAGAGCTCGTAGGAGACGCGTTGGCCGGATGTATTCGAAGACGGGAGCGTGAGGCGCTGCTGGATCAGCTTGTCAGCAGCCGTCTTGCGCTGCAAATACTCCTCGATGACGTCGAAGTCGATGGGCAGCGTATCCCGTTGGTAGCTCCCGCCATAAGAGGAGCCGCTGATGCGCAGGGATGGGCGCACATGTACTCCCTGACGGAGGTGCGTGCTGATGAGTGTGAGGACCTCCTTCCTGTTCATGTCTGTGCCTGACGCAGCCTGGGCTCCGTCATGGCGCGTTTTTAAAACGAGGTGGGCGGGGGCGGACAGGCATGTGCGGTACATTCGGGCAGATGGGGCGATATGCGTACATAGGACGGGATGAGGGCTCTCACTCAATGGCATCAGAAGACGCTGCCGACACCATGGCTACGGCTGACGTACAGGGCATTGAGGCCGTTGAGCAGCGTGGAGACGCCGAGGCCTTTTGTACCAAAAACACGGCAGATATCCCTCACGATGTAGAGGGCGCGTCCGTAGGCATTGACGCCATTGCCCTGCTCGTCGACGCCCATGATGAGGTCCTTGCTCATGTAGCGGAAGGACCACCCCTGTGACATCGTGAGAGCCGACTCGTACTCGGGGTCCAAGGAACATACGGTGAGGAGGAGGACGACGAGGGCAGAGACCACCTTGGACTCGTGCCAGTCGGGGCCGATGGACTCCTTGTGCTCCTTGAGGGCACGACGCATCTCCTTCTCGGAGAGGGTGGCAATGGAGGTGTCGTTCTGGCCACGTGTGTACCCCAAGACGGACCACACACACGAATGCATGACGGTGGGGAAGGTGAGGCCCTTGAAGACGACACTCCTGGGTGCCAACGGGTCGATGATGTCGGCGATAACACCCTCGATCTCCTTGATGCCAAAGCGCCCACTGAGCGTACCCTTGAGGGAGGCGACAGTCCTCGTGGAGGCGGCTGTGCTCGCAGACCTCACGGAGCCATGGAAGGATGCTGTAGGGGACGTGCGGATGATCTCAGGGATGTGAGGCATGGTAGCACGCCTAACGCTGCTGAGGCGCACAGTGCCCACAGAGGACACGCTGCGCACAGAGGAGGCGCTGCTGACGGACGGCGCGATGGAGCTCTGGCGAGTGGAGCCGCTGCAGCTAGTACCCTTGTATGTGCCCTGGGTCGAGTCCTTGTAGGCGGCCTCAACGGCAGAGCCGAGCCCACCGCTGACGGAGTTGTCCCTCCAGTCGCGTACGCTCTCCGCATCGGCCTCGTTGAAGGCGGCAATGGAACCAACGTCGGAGCCAGCAAAGGAGCCACGCAAGAGGGTGTGCAGATGACACACCTGCTGGCTCTCCCCTGCTGGGGTCTGCCCTTTGCCCTGCCCCGTTCCCTTCGCTTCTCCTCTGCTGAGGTTGCTCCTGCACGTGGGAGGGTCGTGCGCCGTCCTGTTTGGTGTCGTGGGATGCGTTCGCCACACTAAGGGGTGGAGGGGGCTTCGTCAACGCAGACGGCAGGCTGGTTGAACACGGTGGGGTTCAAAATTGATAGGTGACAAAGCCATGTGCACGGTCCTCGGTCGCGACTGATCACAACCGGTTGTTGCCGGTTCATCAGGTGCTGGACCATGTGACCGGACCGCGGTTGTCCACCAGCAATTCTCGACAACCGCAACCGCAGGTCCGGTTGGCATCGGTCGTGGTCCGGTTGAGTTGCCGGTTTTTGGCGGTTGCTGCGACCGGACCTCGAATCACTACTCCTACTTGGGCACGTCCAGGCAGTGGATGGAATGGACGACATTGGGCAACGACCTTGTCAACCATCAGGTGAGGATCATGAACTGGCCACCGAGTATGCCACTCCCGACGCTGCGACAATTTCCTCAAAAAATTCACTCCGACATAGCTGTGCAACTCGCGAAGTATTCCCGCAAGGATCCATCTCGCTTCGAGGGCTGGTCCCAAGGTATGTTGTGATCATTTTCATGTCTGTTCTCTCAATAACAAATAATTTACAAGAACAAGACCATGAAACTGGGAGTTAGGAGTGGTATCAAATTCCCCTCATTATGGGGAAGAACAACCAGGTCCTGCTCCAAATCCTCGATATTCCGTCAACATTTCCACATTGTCAAGGCCCTCCTGCATCATCTTCCACCCTCCCAGCACTGGCTTCTATGTCATCAACATCCAGTGTACCGGTGCCAGTAGCCTCGTCATCTACTCTCTCCCAGCACGGTGGACCCCCAGAGCAAGGGCACTCTGGTACTGCTGTGCGTCTATCCGGCCCAATTAAACCTATCCCAAAGCGCAGGCAGCCAGAACCATCGCACCCATATCGCCTGAACAAACACTCGCGGACTGATCATAGCACCGACGATAATCCGACTCCGAAGAAGCCCTGGCGACAAGAGGATGATGCATTGTATGATGATAGTAATCGCCACGTAATATTTGAAGACAGACCTCATTCCAAGACTGACACCAACTCTCGCTCAAGGCCCTACCTCACTGTTCAACCTCAGTGGTCCACACCATATGAGATGAGTGTTGGTACTTCCATGTCTGAAATTTGTGTTGCAGGCCGCCATCACCAGCAGGGCTCCAGAAGGCTGTGACCACCCTGACTATATGCTCGGTCTACTCTATCACATTGGTGATGAGGTAGTGACTGCGCCAGGCCGGTCGGTTTTGACCTTACCTCGTGGATGTGTAAGGGAGGATCTGCAGCCCTTACGCAACCACACTCGACCTCGCCCGAAGGTCCCCAGTCCTATCCCTATTGATGCCCACTCAACCGCCATCTCAGTCCCTCACAAACCCGCCTCCGAGACTCACGCAGCCGCGCCGTTCAAGGATCTTCACGTAGCCATGCAATAGCACCTTTCCCGCCTCAGGCCCTGTGTCATTGTGATCGCTATACAGATGATTATCAGTACGGTGGTAAATACTACATGGAGGTTGAGGATGGATACAGCAGTGGCTAAGGTGACCAAAGTCTGAAAGTGTATATAGTCTGTCTTTTGATTAACTTTTATGTCTTTACATCATGTCTCTCCACTCACTACACTATGCCGCTCTTTCCTGCTGCTCTTCTGCTGTGCCATTGATTACTTCTGCTTGCACATGCTTTACTACCGTAATCCTCATTACTATATAACTAGAACTTGCCTTCCCCTGATTACTCTCTTTAGAATGTTTCCCTATGCATCAAAGTAGATGTCCAACTACCCCTCTATATGTTCGTTCATACTGCTCTGCTTTACATGTTCCACAATCAATTTGTTGTGTCTTTTATACTTTGCTGACATGTTGAGTATATTAAGCATGATGGCTTGGTCAACTTATGTTATCAGCATTCTAGTTGGATGCTAGTGGATGGTAGAGGAGACTAAGTTGGATGCTAGTGGATGCTAGTGGAGCTTGTTGGTGACGATAAGGGTGAGGGTCGAGGCCTAGATATCCACGGGAATATCCCGGCCGTACTCTAGCCAGATTAACTTGTTTCATCTCCTTCCCTCTTTCAGCTGTTTTATCTTTGCCTGTATATCAGCAATAACAGACGCATGAGCAATTATTTCAGCATCCTTATCTGCTACAGCATTTTGTGTCTCTTCCTAGTTCCTACAAGCTCTCCTTCTCGGCCATGGCTAATGGAAGCTCTTTGGCAATTTCTAAAGCTTTACTCTGTTTTGCTGCAAGAAGCCTAAATATAAAAATTTGGAATTGATTAAGAATCTTTGCAGTGTCTGCTTTGGCATCCCTTCTCAGCAGAGGAGATGTATGGTGTATGGCTGTAGATGAGTCTATGGACTGCTGCACTGCCATCACCATCCACAAATCGCACTTTTCTGAGAGCCTAATACACTAGTAAGTACAAGATAATCAGTTTCAGTCTTGTCGAAAAAACCTTGTTGAAACCTATATGGGAGACAAGCCTTTAAATCTCGCAATCAAATCATGCACTAACTTCAGATACTTTTGTCAGCTGAGGACATAATGGCTTTGCATCAGGAATTACTGTTCCAAACTTCAGCAAGCTCTAATCAGATACATATTTCATATGCTAACTCACAATATTCTTGATTTCCTCATTTGACTCCTGCAACAAATCCATTGATAGGCACAGCTTGAAAAGTAGCAAAAAACACATCCTTGATTTATTCCCCCTTTGACTGTATGAGTGCATTTATCCTGCAAGGGGATTTATGCACTTATTGCATCTCGGAGGCTGGGATGACACTCTGGGTCTTGAGGGTGTGTGCTTCGTAGTTGGTTTACTTTGCCTGCAATCAGATGCCATGAAAGCAATGAGAATTATAAATCCCTTCTTATATCAATTACATTGTATTTGCGCTGCAAATAAAAGATGATATAAGAGAGATATACTAGTAAGGCTATAAATAAATTTCCGGGCTTGCTATAGCACAGATTGACTAGATTGAGGGCCCGTTCGGGTCCCCGGCTCTGATCGAGACCTGCCTGCCAAATTGAAGGCTTACGCTTAGGTCTCCAGCTTCGGACACTTATCGGCATTACGTACACTTTTTTTTTCGTTGTCACGTCGATGAATTTGGCAACTTTGATGCTCGTTGCCTTGAACAAATTTTCAATTGCTTCTGCTCATCGTTCGCAGCAGCGAGCTCAGAGAACATCATCTGCAGGCACTTTTCGAGGGCGCACTTCTTTGGGGCATCATAGAGAACACATTAGATTCATTTTTGCCACGTTTATAGCAGATTTAGACAGCTTTTCGCCACAGCATCTGACCCCGACGCATGACGGCGGGATGCGTCAACGAGCGGCGCCGCTAGTTTGGACGACGAGGAACATGTTGGAACTTTGATATCATTTGATCTGTCAGCGTGACGTTGATGTGACTGATCATCAAAACGTGAGCCAGAGCGTAGGTCTCGCTCAAGGCCGGGGACCCGAACGGGCCCTGAGTAAATAGTCGATCAGTCTAACTTGATCCCATCAAAGAAAAACCAGAATGGGTCTTGACAGTTTTCAGTTGGACAGCCCATTATTATTATATATCTGTTCAATATATCTTATCCGCCCATATTCTTTCTTAACACTTCATGTGCCTCCATGACGTGACATGATGTGACATGCATCTCTCTTGAGATGTCTTTTTTCCTTGCCATTCTCTGCTCACTAGTAGTAGGGACTTTGCAGGTAAGTCCAGCTTGTCTTTAACGACATATCTTCTGACTCCTGGTTTCATTAAGAATGCTCCTGCCAGGGGACATATTCTACGAGCTCGTAAAGTACTATGACCTGAATCCTACTGAACAGAGCTGTATTACTGTAGTATTTTGACCAAGTGTTCAGGTCACGCATCACGGAGGCCCATTACTTCTGGTACATGTCACAGCTCACGGTCATTTGTGAACACTTAAATATTTCAGACAGAAGAATCAATAATCTGGCCACAGGCGCTACAATAGCTTACATGACTCAAGGCTAATATTTTTAGACCACCAGTCACATACCAATTATGGATTTTCCTACCTCGGAAATCCTGATATTTGGAAATGCATGTAATGAGCTGACAATTGGCTACACTAAGCCTCTGACCCTTAGATAAAAATCGTAGAACACTCATGCAAAATGAACATCTTTAACCTTGTCACGGATTACTCCTACTGGTAAACAGTTGGCCCAGTGAACACTATAGATCATGTGTCACACCCTGTAAACACTTGGTTGAAATACTACTACAGTAGTGATTCTAAACAACCAACTAGACGATGATACTATTCTCATCCATACTCTGAGCTACCTACTGCAAGGTAAGTATCACTATCTGTTTTCATTCACTCCCGACTCACAACGAATGTATGCTTTTAGTTTCTGGTGTCGAGCCTCACCTACAGAACATACTCCATGAGTTCCAAGAAAAAGTGGATCACGTCAATAAGGTCGTGCTTGGCGAATATTTTTGCCGCTACGCCGGCAAGCATATGTTCCACTTCCCACAGGTTGAACAGCACTCTGGGAACCTCAGTAAGTATTTTATCTTCATATGCATAGCACTCTAACATGCTCTATAGCTTCCGTTTATTGTATCAGCATTGTCTCACTGGCCGAAGCTTTGGCATTGATTGTACAAGGCCCCTACCATCGTCCTCACATTTCCTACATCTGTACCACAGCCGCCACACTGTACGTGCCCACCTTCAACTCTCTTGCTGCGAAGTACGCAGCACTGTATGCTGCTCAAAAGGCAGTGGCCTCTTTGCTGGCTGCTACCAGCATATATCGATCGATGTCTATCACCCGCCACGTCCTCGGATCCGAATCGAACAACAAGCTTACGATCAACCTTGACCTCTGCGACAACAGCATCAGCCTTGACCTCGACCGCGACTGCCAAATTCTCTGACTTGCCTCTGCAGGAGAAGAAGCTCATGCAGGACTTCATGTCGGGGTGGAGTATCCTGTTCTGGGAGTGGGAGGCAATGTAGAAGAAGTGCGGGTTATGTGGAGATGTCTTTCTTACCAGTAGTTTGCAGTGCACCCTGAGGAATGCTGTGGCATCGAACTCGATTAATATGTAGGTACCTTCCTTCAAACATAGTTTTCCCGTTGCATAGATGAACGATGTGTTGCTAAACCGCTGCAACACAGGTGGCCTCCTTCAAATGAATTCTGAGATATCTGTCGTATGTTGCAACTTTCTAATTCCAAATGTGGTGTCACTAAAAACACAGGACCAGGATCCTTTGGGCCTTGACTTCAAATGCTACACTGTACCTGAACTCGAACTATCCACACTACTTGACGCAGCTCTGCAGAAAGAGATGGAAGCAATATGTGGTGACGCAAATAGTGCGTCTGCACAGCAGTCAGGTACGAGCCCCTGCTTCCTCACATCTCTCCCCCCCTTGATACATCAAAAACCTTGTAGCATATCCTGCTTCGATCCAACATCCAGCCTCGAACACACCTGAATGCGCCCCCAGCCTCAAACACACCTCCAGGCTTGAATGCACCGCCTGTCGACACCTCTCCTCTCATTGACGTGTCAGCTTTGTCCGACTTTCACAGTGCCGTGATGTCACAAAATGGCTCGCAAAATGAAATGCCAATACAAGCGGCTGATAATCCACATGTGCAATCGTGAGGTATGGTTGAACCTTTTGAACATTGAATGCGCCAATAGCCATGCAGCCCTGATTGATCATAGCGATATCGGACATTCTAAACCCCTTGGATTGGTCTCTGTGTTCCCACCAACGACTTCGGTGACATTGATAAGCTCTTGGGGAAAGGTTACGAGCTCATCAAGTATGAAAAGTATAACTTTACTGCCATCTTTCTTTGAATTGAGCTCACCAAGTTATCAGGAGGTCTTGCGCGTTTTCAGACAAGCGTAATCGGGTCTTCACCGTATTTATTGACTGCCCCACTGCAATTTTGGGGGTGAATGAAGAACTGTGCTCTGCCTACGAGGGTCAAGGTGTGGAGACTTTCCCAGCATCTCCATTGGGATAACCTATATCAGTGGACAACTGGTAAGGCTATAGATTCATGATAATCCTATCCTACATCTCACGCTAACAATACAGGAGCCTGGATATTTGGTCCATGTCGTAAACAATCAAGATGTTCTCGACATACTTTTGGAGACTCCTGCAGTGAAGCATACCACGGCGTTCCAGAGCAGTGAGTTCGACTGTTATGAGATCGACCACTTTCTACAATGCTATTGTGCCTGGATGCCCTGCCTTTATGAGGCTTCTGACAACATCCTTTCCCGATTGCTGGAGTGGAAACCCAACCTCCAACAAAACTTTGCTAAAAGCGCCTACTGTTGCACGACGTTCAATTTTGGACCACATGTTTAAGACGGCACATCAAGAAGTATACGACTCACATTTTTGTTTGACACCCTTTGTGACATTCTCTGTCTGTGGCTCGAATATTATGATGTAGATACCTGCCTTCTCGCGGATCTAGTATTAGGCTTGTTTCAGTATACAGGCTCTGTATGGTGTGATGCGAGGCTTACCTCCAATGCTCTCAACTTCATAAGGTCGAAAAGCTGACCTTTGTATACATCCCCAACCAGTATACACTGGACACCTTCACAATTCACGTCCAAGTGCACACTTTCCACAACATTGCTAGTAGCACTCTCTGCCCTCCATACAGCCAGAGGGATGTAGCTCTTTTTCCAGCAGATTGCCTGGAAGGCAAATCCGCTTCGTACTTTATCCTGAAGCCAATCTATTAATAGAATCTGAGATATGCATCGAAGCAATAGGAACGTTCAAAGCTGGGCGCAGCTCACAGACGCAGCTCGCAGCACGCTTAGCCATCAGCTGACATAACATAAGTTTTGATCTCTGCTGAGAGCGAATGTCACGCCTGGTTCAAATCTTTAATCTGTGATAGATCTGGACTCTCTCCTCATTGATTATCTTCAATATGGCCTCGAAGACACACAGGAAAAACCTCGTAGACTAGTTCATACTATCTATGGCTACTTGTAACACATTTTCACCAGTTCAAAACCTCGAGAAATGCTTGCCAACCCTAACCCTAAGGCCTGGAGACCATTGCTCTCCTCGAGGAAACTCGTTATCTTCATGGACGCCCGCCTGTCCCAAAAACAGGGTAACATAGACTTGGCTTGGGAATTTTCAAAGTGCGTGGAAGTGGCTTCAAACGACTTTAACGGCAGTGTACAAACGGACAACGCATGGGACACGTTCGTCACAAACGGGTCACAGTGCGGACTCTAAATCTATCTTATGTCAGCTGATGGCTAAGCATGCTGTGAGCTTCATCTGCGAGGCGCACCCAGCTTTGATTGTTCCTAATATGAATTTGCTCACCTTGTCCGGCCTTCCCTCCTATTTCAGTGATCGCGTCTAATGCAGCCTCCTAGTCTGGATGTGTGATGCATGATAAGCTGCGCATAAGGTGGCAAGTTCCTTCTGGCACTGCACACTTGTGTACGTTCTGCATCCCATTGACCATACAGAGTCGAAAAAGGCAGTGAAGATGATCGTGGGGGGAGAGTTCACTGAGGATTCGATGGGGCGATGTGTGATGCATGATAAGCTGCGCATAAGGTGACGAGCTCCTTCTGGCACTGCACACTTGCGTACGTTCTGCATCCAATGGATCATACAGAGTCAAAGAAGGCGGTGAAGATGATTGTATGAAGATCTTGTTTCTCATGTAGCGGAGCGGCTTGGCACAGCACCTGAAGATACAAACTGATGCCTAACAATTCGTGGATGTTACAAACGAGTCCTTACGTAAACTTCAGGACTCGTAATGCCAGAAAGTCTGGGAATTGGATAATCCGGCATATTCGCCATTTGCCGGAGTCATTTTGCCGTTTGCCGGACCGGCACGCGTCAGTGTCGCGGTCACGTTGAGTGGTCCTCCTAGTTCCCTCCGAGTCCTTGCCCTTCTCCCTCTCCATTGCGTGACCAACTTTTTGAACTCCCAGTGCTTCCCAGAATGACGCCTTCCCTCGAATCAGATCAGAACTCCTGTCCCTGCTGTCACTCTCATCTTCCCATCAATCCTAAAGCAGCTAGCGGCACCCATACGGGGCAACATTATCTGCATGTAAGCCTTCGCTCAACCCGCCTTGCTCGCTTTTGCTAATAGTCTTTGTTAGTGTTTTAATACAGGCTCTCATGTGGATGGCAAGCCCTATTGGTACTTTTTTCCTCCTGGAGCATCCACCCCACCAAGGTCAGCTGCCCCACGTGACACGTCCACTTTTGCTGGCTCAAGTCCCCGCCGCATCCGGAGCCTGTGCCAAGCACCCCTGCAACATTATGCATGTCCACAAATCCTGCAAGAACCGGATGTGTGCCCGCCATTGCCGGCTGGAGATTCCGAATGCATGCCTGATCCCATCACACACAACTGCGACAACTGAATCACTCAAGCCATTGAATTCTGAGGCTAATCTTTTCATTGACAAGCTTCTTGGCGACTTTCCGAGCCCAGCAGAGAGCCAGCATTCAATCACATTGCTAAGAGAACGTGAGGAAAGGGAATTTGATCAAAACATTGGGCGATCTCCTTCACCTTCCCCTAGTCCCTTTATCTATTCTCCTTCTTTTCGATCAGCTTCCCCTGTCATGCAACCCAGAGCAATGCCCGATTTATCTCAGGCTTCGATAGCTTCTACTTCGCGGACCCCAGCTTCTTCTCATGCTTCGAGCTCAACAGATTTGCGTGCCCGGGTGCCTGCTCTGAGCACAGCTGCAAAACGACCGCACCCAGTGCCAATGAAGATAACTACACAGATGTCGGACACGTGGATGAGGCAGTACGAGGACAGGACCAAGGCAAAGTCACCTGACAAGGGAAGCCGGCGAGCATTTGTTGATCTTGCTGTTGTACGTCGTTTCACATTGGTATATTGGAACGAGGTATGTATACTATCATATCACTCAAGCCCGTGCATAGACTGATGTCATCACAGAATAATTCAAAGGCGCGTATTATGTGCATACAAGAATGCCCAGAATGGCCGAACTGGCGGTTGTCCAATGCGCCCGAAACACTACAGAGTCTCGGTACAGATATCACTAGCATAGAATCCTATTCAGAGACATTCAATATCTGGATGCAAGTCAGTCTCGATTACACCCACGTCCTCACAAAAGACCGAGTGATCTTGCTGCGCCGACTCGGGGTTACGAGTGTTGATGAAGACGAACAAATCCGCCGCTTCCTTTCACCCCCGACTGTTCAACATCTGCGCTACAATCTTCCTGCTGAGCGCGCAGCCGTCCGAGATGGATACAAGAAACTAAAATCATCCAAAGTCATTGTCATGGATGAATCAGACTCCGAGGTCGAGTTTGTCAAAACACCAGCTCAAGCAAAGAAGCGACGCATGAAAGCTGACCCTGAACAAGATCACCCTACCCACCGTCACTGTCGTCAAGCTCACCGGCTTCCTTCAACCCCCTCACGTTCGACGGCCCCTCCTATCAATATAACAAGCTCACCCGCTATCCTGGACTTGTCTTCACCCTCTCCCACTCTATCATTCTCTGTCACGGGCTCCTCTCCTGTTCAAGCAACACGCAGCCTCAATCATGAAAGCTCGCGGTCCTCCCCTGCCCTGTCATTGTCTATCACAGGCTCCTCTCCCACACTGCCTCAAGCCAGCTCTCGATGGCCACACGGAATGTTTGCTGTGGATATCATTGACGGCTTCATCAAGATGGATGATCCCACATTCAAAACCAAGTTTCCCGACCCAAGCGACCGATTCGAAAACATCTTCCATTGCAAGTTCCATCCATCCACCTATTTTGATCAGAAGAAGCGCTGGAAATACGCCAGTGGCGCTCTCCGTAGGAAGGTCGAGAAGGCCGGACGCACTCCCGATGGTCTGTGGTCTGTGGTTGTGAAAGCTGTTCCATTACGTCGCTAGGCATGCTCTAGTGTACTCGATTTGTCAATTCTATTGCTTTGTTCTGATTGAAAACGTGTGATACATAAAGAACTATGAGGTAGGGGGAGGGGCATGAGTGGGATTATGTCCGTCAGCATGTAGCTTAGCAATGACCATCTCGTTACGAAGGCGAATCATCTCGTTCAAGAAGAAGTTATACTTTACTGGAAGCATTTCGCGGCATATCGCGTGATAGCCCCCAAGCCAGACGTTGACTTGCTCAGCAATAGAAGTATTAAAAAACCATTTACCATTTTCCCCCTCGAGCTCAGGGTAGTCCGCCGGGTTGCAGTGTTCCTGGCAGAATTCATGCGTAGCCTTGTGCTTGTTGAGGAAATGCCACACGTCGACACACATCCCTACCCCATCAAACCAAAGATCATTGTTTTTGAGGACTTGTTGTTTCGCATCGCAGTTGGTGTCGTAGATGAGGTGTTCCGGCTTGTAGGCACCAGGGACAGAGAATGCGTTCTTTACAAATATCTACTGTATGGTTTAATCTATTAGGTTGATGGTGAGTGGTATCGAGACCTACAAGGACATTCGAAACGGCCTCGGCACCAAAAAAAGTCGCACGCGCGTAGATGACACCACAGGGACGAACGAGTGTCTGCTCGTTGTGAGTCCTGCGGCGCCCGAAAAGAGCCTTGACCTTTTTGTTGCCGGTGGGTGATTTGACTGCCTCGCAGGGAGCCTCGTCGTCGTTATCCACCACACCGACCGAGCCTGAGTTCCGCTCGTTATGCATCTGCACTCGGCCGCCTGCGGTCTCGAACCATTCTATATTTTCTTCGAGATCATCGGGGCCAGCCTGGTCATCAGCCACCGCATTGTTTGGATTCGCGACGCGTTGTCTCTGAAGCCGCTCCTTGAGTATGAACGATGCCGCCCCCTTCTGAAAATGCAGCCGCTCCATCTCTTGATGCTCCTTGTTCGCACAGGCCTTCAAGCCAGGGAGGTTCGGGGCATCGCAGTCCACAATTGCGCAGGTTTCGTGGAGGGCGTGATGGATCGGACAGAATCTATGGCGGTTGTTGCTGAGTGATGTGGTGCAGCGAAAAACACCACAGCAGCAGTGACCGAGCGTGAGTCCGTCAGAGACTATGATTTGACATTTTCCTGGATCTTCCGTTAGCTGACACGGTCATGAACACTATGCGCGATTGACGTACGAAGTTCCCCATCCGGCCCCGTGAATACTCGCATGCACTTGTTGCAATAGTGCGGCACCTCCTCCTGCCCGTAAAGGATGACGTGCTCGTTGCGTGAATCCATCAGCACTGTGAACCGGTCCTTCTGGAGCCCTGTGTGCGGTACGCTGAGCTCGATGTTGCGTTTTCGGTGATCAGACCAGAGTGTCCATATCACGAAGGCGTCCCACACATGTTCGGTGGTCAGCGACATCCCGAATTGCCATCCAGCGTCTTCTAAATTGTTGACCTCGCGTTGCGACAGGGCCTTATCGTACGAAAGCGCGCAGTTTGTGGCCGAGAACCTGCAAGTGAATCAGTGGTTACTCTATATATATTATTATGAGGACGGCTCTTACCAGCCAACAAGCATCATGGTAACCCACATTTTGATAACCCTTTCCTCCACAAACTGGTGATCCCCGACCTGTACATACCTCGGAGTGTCCGGATAATATGTTCGTGTACCATTTTGGACACTATAGTTGTGCTGATAGTTCGTTCGGCATTCTGACGTGTAGTGAAATGGTTAGTACCTGAGAAACACCATGAATAACCTGTAAAATCACCTGGGCATGACAGGTGGACAGACCACGCAGGCCGTACTCCGGTCCCAAGGGTGTACACTACCACCTGTCGAGACTCTTCCTTCTTCAAAGGCTTAGTACGAGAGCAATTTGCATTTGTGCAACATTGACTGGGTGGATATAATGTCAATGAGCCTTGAAAAGCAGTTGTATCAGAGAAGCACCCAGGTATCAAGACTCGTTTGACATACCGAGGCCCCGCTTCCAGCCATGAACACGAAAAGCCTGCTCGTCCTCCTCATGTGTCTCATGACTACTTCCCATGATCCATATTTCATCCCTGTACTGCATCCAATGATGAGGGACGTCTTTTGTAGGAATCCCGACTGAATCTGCAAGAAAATCTGTCACTGTTGGTGGCAAGATTGCTGGAGCTGATATCGTAGAGATAGTGATGGGCTGGCAAAGAATGATATCATTCTTCAAACGAGAAGCTAGTCTGACAAAGGTAATAAGCTGGGTAATAGACAGAGGCCGTATGATATCTTCGTCGTCGCTCGAGCTGTTGGCGGAAAACATGATGGCTGTGGTCGCGTGACTTTCTGGTAGCGCGTGCATGGTAGAGGCGGTTGTAGGTCCCTGTTTGTTGATTTCAACAGAGCGTGTCGTGTCTTGAGACACAACGCGTAGACTTGGCATCAAAGACGCGTTTGTAGTCCAAACAGACTTGAAACAAACCTACACTACCTAGATAGCCACTAGCTGAGATACTGTACACTATGTTACATCCAGCGATCCCTACAGAGTATACTAGGGCATTGCAGTGCTGTGCGGCGGCAGGCAAATACTACAAAGACTACATCATGCAACGGGTCACATCAGAGCCATGGCAGGGGGCTGTACAGTGTACACAGTACAGCCCGAAGACTTTTTCCTGGTGAACGTGTCTGTTGGCGGATGTTAGGATCTGTGGCACCACTACGGCGGCTCCCATCGCCGGAGTGATCGCCGGACTACAAATGCCGGAATTTCCATTTCCCAGATGTCCTCCGTAATGCACAACCTTCAGCTTGCAATTTGCTCTGATTGTTTGCGGCCCTCACGCTAAGAATCAGTGATAGTAAGCCACACCGTCGCTTCGGGACCACATAAGATGGTGCGTGAAATGCAAGTCATATCTACTCGAGGCAGAGTAGAACACAGCGAAGAGAAAAAATTCGACAGCTCTATTGCATCTTTTTATCCGCCGCACTGTACCCCTTCGGCACCTCCGCTCGCAGTGGGCTCTGGATACCCGCCAACGCCTTGAAGCCCATCATGACTATCGGGACCAGGATAAAGAAGGTGATGAGCAGAACGATAATGAGACCAGGCGTGAGCAACTGGTAACGTTTGAGGATGCCACCTTCAGGAAGTGTCGTGTTGATCGGTGCGTAGGCGGAGTCGAAGACAGGACGCGTGGGGGTGTCGTCAAGGTTAGGCGACTGTCGGATGCTGTGCTGCGCAGCGAAGCTGAGAGGGGAGGATCCAGTATACACGACGAGGTGCCGGGGGTAGGTGGTGGAGAGGTAAGCGAGCTCGTCTGCGAGCTGGGAGGCTACATTCAAGCGGTTAGTTGTGTGACAATTGGGATGCTGGGACTACGCACTGTATAACGAGACCGTATCTTTCCGCATCCCTCCAATTTGACTCGCCAAGGAGGGTAACTTGATGCTCACGACGTTCTTGGAATCATGAGTGAAGTGTCCTGGCACAGAACTGAGAGTAAGGATGATGTGTTGTGTTCCGCAGCGCGTGGAAATAGCTTCGGCTGTGGCTGCGAGGTCCGAATCTGACTGAGCATTGAGGTATTGAAATTGCTTCTGAGAAGGAGAATCTGAGAGTATCTGGACAAGCTTCGATGAGGGCGAAAGGGTACGCAGGTCCGAGGCATGTAGCTGTGTCATTCGTCAGTCAAATTCGTCACAACATATCGAACGCTGCCAGAACTTACCCCTTCCTGCTCAACCAGTATTACAGCATCGAGGGAACATACATCCTCATTGAATAGGATGCTCTCCAGGAGAGAATGTGACTGTCCAGCATTCGAAGGCAACCGATCAAGTGTTTTTGACCTGAGCAATGATGAGAGTTGTACTCTTCGAACAGATGAGAATATAATTACGGGTACGAGGACCATGCCAGCAAGGGTACAGTGTCTGAGAACGCAAGGGCGAGAGGAAAGAGGGTGGCAGCGATGAGGAGTCTGCCAGCCATGGAGGTAGATGACGAGCTGGTTCGTTGAAACACATGACCCGGGAATCTGGTGCGAATAACATGTGACTCTCCGCATCCAAGGTCCGGACTTGGGAGGTCGACCACCCCACACCCCTCTCTTTTCTTCAACCACCATGGCCTCACTCCTCAGGTCGTCCGTAAGGACTAGCCGCCAAGCCCCGCTATCTGCGAGCCGCAAGGTCAGTTGCAGCCTGATATCTGCAGAACAGCCCCAACTTAAACCCGCCATTCAGGACATTCACTTCTTCGCGTCCCACACATTCCGAAAATACCATCCCATGTTCACTAGACAACTTCACAGACGAGGAGACCATATTGCGTGAAGCAGGTACGCGTACTATAATTACCTGAACATCTTGCAGGTTATCTAAAGTCTTGTAAATTCAGTTAGGCGGTTTGCAGGTGGACGTTGTAGGTCCCAAGGTCCGGGAGATGGATGAGAACGAAAGTATGGATCCTTCAATAATCAAGGGTCTCTTTGACCAAGGGGTGAGTGGTTCCACACTCAGTACTGTATTCCTTCAAGCTCACGCAACCCCCACATCTAGTTAATGGGTATTGAGACCAGTGCCGACCACGGCGGTGCTGAATCCTCATTTACCTCGGCTATTATTGCAATAGAAGAACTAGCCAAGGTTGACCCCTCCGTGTCCGTCATGTGTGACGTGCACAATACCTTGGTCAATACCATTTTCCGCAAGTATGGACGAAGGAGCAGCAGGAGAAGTGGTTGCCCCAGCTAGCCGAGTCTAAGGTCCGCCCGTTAGACACCTTCATGTTCGCATCTGCCTTACACGTACTGACTTACAATTCAGCTTGGTTCATTCTGCCTTTCCGAGCCCGCCTCGGGTTCGGACGCCTTTGCACTGCAGACACGGGCCAAAAAGGACGGAGACAACTGGATCATCAACGGTTCCAAAATGTGGATCACCAACTCGCATGAAGCTGAGATATTCCTCATATTTGCCAATGTGCGTCGCGTCCTATTTTCTCTTTTGTGTCCGCGGTCTCAAAATACGATCCGTGCATAGGTTGACCCAAGCAAGGGATATAAAGGCATCACTTGCTTCGTCGCAACTAAGGACATGGGCATCGAAATCATGAAGAAGGAGCAAAAACTAGGCATCCGCGCTTCTTCAACTTGTACACTCAACTTCGACAACCTGAAGGTCCCAGCGGAGAACATCATTGGCGGAGAAGGCAAGGGTTACAAGGTACGCTCATCCCAAGGACGCTTAGCGATTCATGCCCAGCCCAACTAATTATTCTACTTCTAGCTTGCCATTGAAATCCTCAACGAAGGTCAACCTCCTTCCAATGTTCCCAACCTTAAGCCAATATTAAACCTCCTTTTTTTTATAGGTCGCATTGGTATTGCGGCACAAATGCTCGGCCTTGCCCAAGGCGCATTCGACAAAGCCGTGCCTTACACCTACCAGCGGCAGCAATTCGGGCAACCTATCGGCACGTTCCAAGGAATGGCCTTCCAGATTGCCCAGGCCGCGATCGAGCTTGAGAGTGCACGTTTGCTGACATATAATGCCGCGCGGCTCAAGGAGGAGGGGAAGCCGTTTACGAAGGAAGCGGCGATGGCGAAGTACTGGGCAAGTCAGGTAGCGCAGCGTGTCAGTGGGCAAGCTATTGAGTGGGCTGGCGGAGTTGGCTTCACGCGGGAGACGGGGATCGAGAAGTTCTGGAGGGACTCGAAGATTGTGAGCTTTTTCGACGTTTGGCTGGGGTATGCTAATAACGTTACGCATTTCAGGGTGCAATATACGAGGGCACGTCGAATATCCAGCTGCAGACGATCGCCAGGTTCATCCAGAAGGAGTACTCATAGACTTGCGCTATCAATTTTGTATGCAGGTTTGTTTATATTGGACGGTACACACAGACACTCTACCCATTGCACGCTATACCATTCTTACCTGCTTGATCCCTGAGCCCGTCACGCCGAAAAGGCACTAGTTCAAAAGAAACAAGAGCGGGAGAGGCTATATAATATAGGCTATGACAGCCAGCGATAGTGGGCGAAGTGATGCACTGCTGTGCCTCGCTGTTACTGACACTGTGCTCCGAGGGACGCGACAGTCGATACAGTGACTTGATATCTTGGTACCTTGCTTGCACATGCATGAACCAGCCCGAAAGGTCGCGAAGCTGTTGATGGTGCTATGATATATCCAGCCATTTTGCAAGTGTACATCTCCGAAAGGCACTGTCAGTTTTTCTATACACCCCCTGATATGGCGGATTAGGGACCTCTGCATGTCCTTGAATACATCGAGTACCTCCTGCTTAGAAGGCTGGTCGCAAATAGACGATCCATGAGCTGATCTTGACTTGCATGTATGGCTGAATCGAAGTCGGTGAAGTATAACAATGCGTAAAAGAATCGAGTTGTGGACATAGACATACTGATCATAATGTAGAAGGATATAGCAGCGTTCGGTATCTACCGTGGTTCTATGTATTCGAAAAAGGAAGGAAAAAGAAAGAAAGACACTAGCAACCAAACCATCAAAGCATGTGCTCAGTCATCCCTGGAACGGGGGACTGTAGCTTGGTCCGGAACATCAGCATTCTCATAGCCCTGGACGACGATTTCCCCGCGCAACCACTTCTCCTCAGGTGTGAGCCACCAACTGATGACACCGAAGATGGTAACGCTGCCGAAGATGACACACGCCTATGGAAAACGCACATTGGAATTAGGATGGCAAGTAAGGCAAAATTAGACTTACGAAATTGAAGTTTTCAGCCTCGACGGGGAAGACAAAGGGCGAAAGCATGACCTGCGAAGAAATGAGTACTTGGTGATCAGGGACCTTGATGAACTTACCGAAAAGACGATGCCATTGAAGATAACCGCGGACACGTAGAAGGGGATGGCAAACTTCCCGAGGTAGAAGTACGATGACTTGAACCGACCGGGCGTCATGGTCAGGCGAAGTAAAGCGATGAGACCATAGGCCGCGATGGTGGGTATTCCACCCGCCGAGACCAACGAAGTGAACGCTACTTGACTGGGTAGGATAGTGCAGAGGATGCAAGCGCCGAAGATATAGATGACGGTGATCGCATTTTTGGGCTGGCCAGAAGAATCGACACTGCCAATCCACCCGGACATAGGCAAGACGCCGTCGCGGGCAACAGCAAACACGAGGCGCGAGGATGCGACGATCGCAATGCTGGTGTTCTAAGGCCATTGAGGTAAGCAAGGTGATTCTGTAAGGCGAGGATGCGGACCCACCATGAGAAGACCAAGGGCCGCAATTACAGTCATGAACACGCTACCTCCTTTCCCTAATGCCAGGGCATAGACCTGGACGAAGGGCTGTGGAGCACCGAGCGAGAACAATGTGTCGAAATCCGGCGTGCAGAACAAGAAGAGGATTGTAGTGATGAAGCCCATGACACCTGTGGCGAACGCGCTGCTGAGAATGCCTTTACCTGCGATAACTCTGGCGTTCTTCGTCTCCTCGGCAATGTGCCCAGAAGCATCAAAGCCGGTCATTGTCCCTGCCGTGAACAAGCTAAATGGGACGCGTCAAAGGTCTAACTTGGCATATCGTAAGGAGTAGTGCATACAAAGACAGTATCCAGTTCCATCCAGCTGGTGCTCCTGTTCCATTGTCTGAAGCGGTAATATATTAGCGAAATACATGCAGACGAAGGTTATAACCTACAGGTCTGAGTAAATACTTCTCCTGCGCTACGGAAACCGTAGGTTTTAGATACGCCGATGGGGAGCCAGATGACGCAGAGGAAAAAGTCCAGCATCATAAGGCCAAGGGAGAATTTGAAGACGCCGGAATACAGTCGCGGTGGCAGGTAATTGATCGCCACGGCGAGAAGCAATATTCCCTCGGATATTGCCCAAATGAATGCTCTCCATTTGACATTTTCGTTGCTGATACCACCAGGGAAGTCGACCTCCCAAACAGCCAGCTGGGACACGATGTAGTTGGCAGTCGTCTAGACCAACCGTCAGCTTAACCTGAAGGACAACTGTAGGAAGGTTGCTCACTTGGCAGTTTCCTGCAGTGAAGGTCATCCATGCGGTACATGACCACCAAGCCACGATGAAGCCAAAGAAACGTGCATATTTCGGACCCGCGCTTTCAGCTGCCCAGATGTAGATCGATCCACTGACAGGCAAAGCAGAGCAGATTTCTGCAAGCACCATCGCCGTGATCGTCATGAACACGATGGTTATGAGGTATGATGACCTGCAACGATATTATTCGCAGGTCGGTGTATAAGGAAGTGAAACTTACCACATAGCGGCTGGTCCGCCCGCTAGGATACCTAGAAAAAGAAAAGACCTAGTAACATTTCTCTTCAGCTATGACGTCCATAAAAGGATGACTCCACGCACCTGACGCCTCCGATAAAATTCATGGCGCAAAAACTAGCGCAAAAGCTTTCGATCAGGTGCCAACTCCGGTGAAGTTGCTGGCGGAGACTATCAGCAACAATGCACATAATCAAAATAAGACATACTTGTTTGTAGCCAAGGTCGTGCTGAATGAAATAGAAGCGTTAGTCTTTCCATAGTCAGTACCCCTTGCGGGGTGAAAACATGGCGATACTGGGGGCTTCCCTACGCAGGTATGAGCGCTGTTCAGGTTCAAGCGGTATGATCTCAATCCCCTTTGATTTCAGCGACTTTCCGCTCGACATGATAGTGCATGGTGGAGGAAAAGCCCATGAAATGCAAAGAGGATACCCGCAGCCATGTATGCCAGTAGCCGGGAACATAATGGACGTTACCGATAACAGCGCAAGGTCGCGTAGGTGGATCCCAGCTCATGCCCATAGGGTCATTACCAGCTGCAACTCGTCTTGGTCTAGGGAGGCGGCCTCATCGATATCGTTCTTGCGTGCGGACTCGGAGGACATGGTGCAGAGAAAGAAGAACTTGCTTGAGGATGATCCAAAAAATTCCATCCACTGAAATACCGCTTATCAGGCTGCTTATATAATCTACACTTCCGATTGTATTCCGCGACTGGCATCCAAAAGGCAGACCAGAGATATACTACACACTGTACAAGATCGCTTATGAGATGCCGAACCACTGTGTATTCATCTATTAGCTGGAAGGGCAAATAAAAGACAGCAGACGCGACGTACCGGTTTGAGTGCTTTTATAAGATGCCACTCCTCCATGCTTACATCGGCTTTGAATGATTCCTTGAAAAAAAAGCAGGCACGCATGAGAGATCGCAAGGCACGAATCACGCAACACCATACCTTGAGCACGTCGATGCTTTGACGGCTGATATGACTAAGTATCTCATCCTTGTCGTCAAAGTGTCGGCCGAACATCTTTGCAGACTGGTAGACGGCATGTTCAATCTTGACCGCCACACCCGCACCTGCCTGTGACTTCTTGACAATCTAGAGAAAGGAAATGTTGGCATCGTCTCATAGATAACGAAGAGGTGGCTTACATCCTGGGTCTTGTGGTTGATTTCCAGCGAGGTTCTGTGAGGGATTGATTAGTACAATTACGGAGGTGAAGGGGCCGAGTTAAGCATACATCTTTCCAAGAGGAATGATTTCCTTCTTGCCCGTGGCCGGGTCTGTCTTTACAACAGCCAACGGCGTCCCCACACGCAATGTGCCATCCAGAATATCCACGCCTAGGATAATTGGGTCACGTTTACAGAACGCCGCAATGACCTTCAGGCGGCAAGGCCAGACAGCCTGAGGCGCAGCGTCCTTCCGCTTGGCTTCTGTAATCTCCTCGTTGTACGCCTTAAACGCGTCGAACAGATGGTAAATAATATCAGCTATAAGGATTCCTTGGTTAGCTGGGTGTATTTTACGTGATATAATAAGTAATACCTTTGAACAAGCGGATGCCCATCTCCTCTGCGAGGCGCTCAGCCTCCTTATCGACAGGCACGTCGAAACAAAGAATACATGCGAGCTCCTTCGCCTTCTCCAACATCGTTGCAGCACGCATGATATCCCTCTTATGCACAGGACCGATGTTGATACCCGACACGGGGATCTTGCTGGCCTTGAGGAAGTCAAGCAATGCCTCGAGGGATCCAAGGGTGGATGCCTGCACGCAGACGCCGCGTCCCGATTTATCGATATTGTTGAGCAGGGTCGTGAGATCGGACATAATTTCCTCCTTCAGGTCATCCTCGTCGTCATCCGGTCCTACCACCAATAGGCGCGAACCTGCAATGGCCTTTTCGAGGTCCGGAGCGGTAATTTT
Organism: Lyophyllum atratum; assembly: GCA_014905825.1. NCBI lineage: Eukaryota > Fungi > Basidiomycota > Agaricomycetes > Agaricales > Lyophyllaceae > Lyophyllum > Lyophyllum atratum. The sequence continues at coordinate 585,233 of JACGCN010000002.1, read as the reverse complement.
GACTCCAAGCGCGGCCTTGACCTCTTTGTGGTGGACGTATGCCGACTACATAAGAACCGACCGGGTCAGATGACTTCCACTGTTCGATTAGAAAGAAAAGGCTGTACGAACCTTTATACGCAGTTCGCGTAGCGGCTGCGGTGTCAACAGCGCGCGCACTTGCGTGACAATAGGGCCGTTTAAGCCACAGACCACGATCCTATCACCCTCCCTCAAAATACCATTCGACAGCACGACATCGATGGTCGTGCCCAATCCCTCAATGACCTTCACTTCCAGTACTGTGCACTCCAGCTCAGACAGATACATCAAGCGATCGCTCATACGCTGCTGCGTGAGGTTCACGAGGAGCATGATCATGTCGGGGATACCCTCGCCGGTGATGGCGGATGTAGGGACAAGAGAGACATTTCGTCCCAAGTTCTTGTTGTCGTAGTAGAGACAGGCGTTGAGACCTTCCTCTGCAAAGGCAAGAATGGTCTTGGAGACGCGATCCTCGAACTCACGCTGTACGGCCTTGGTCTGTTTGGCGAGTGACTCAACGAAAGCACCGTCAGGCGTGGGGTCCCAGCTGTATATACGATCGATCTGTAAATTGAACTTGTATCAGCATTGAAAGAGGGTCTGTGGAGTAAGAACTCATACCTTGTTCAACGCGACGATGAACGGTGTTTTGCGGTCGCGGAGAAGGCGGAGAGATTCCAGGGTCTGAGCTTCAAGTCCGTGCTGTGGGCGAGGTATTAGCTGTAGCTTGGCAAATGGGTTTAATGGGACTTACCATGATATCTACAACAAGAATAGCAATATTACAAAGCGAGCTTCCACGAGAACGCAAATTAGTGAAAGACTCGTGTCCGGGGGTATCAATAACCAGGAGCCCAGGGATCTTGTATTCTTGCGTGCCATCCTATATATTGCGTCGGTAAGACAATTAGAGAGATGAAATGTGCACACACCTTGTTCATGACAGCAGTCTTGGTCTTGATCGCATCCACAGGGAAGTAGGTTGCACCAATCTGCTGAGTGATACCGCCTGCTTCACCTTCCTGAACATTGGTTTGCCGAATCTAAAAGTGTTGTTCGTATTAATCTCCTACTACAAATGCCAAAGTAGAAACCCGTTTACGCACCTTGTCCAAAAGCTTCGTCTTTCCCTGTGTCGACATGTCCAAGGATACAGCAAATCGGACTCCGAAGATCGTCCTTACTCCTTGCTGCCAGGGCTGCCTCATGCTGCTTTTTCTTTCGCTCTGCTGCCTCCGCCTTTCTTTGCAGCACCATCTTCTGCGCCTGTGTCAGCTCTTCCTCTGAAGATGACTCATCTGACGAGCTCTCATCGTCCGAATCCTCCGAGCCGGAGTCCTCATCTGAATCTTCTTCAGAGGATGATTCGTCTTCTGATTCTTCGACCTTCTTTGCGGCCGGTGTGGCACCCTTGACGGGGGCGGCTTTCGCAGGTGCGCCCTTGGCGGACGGAGCTGCTTTAGCTGCCGTGGGTTTCGCAGCTGGTTTCTTAGCTGGCGCTGAACAAAAAGGAACAAATAAATAATAGAATGATAAATTCGAATACTAAGATCACTCACGTTTTGGCTGGGCCTTTGGTGTTGGCGCAGGGGCAGCCGGCTTAACCTCTTCCTCCTCCCCGCTTGACGCGTCCCAATCATCTTTGATGCCTTCAGGAACCGCCACTGGCTCTGCAGGCTTCGCTTCCTCTTCCTCCTCGCTTGTCGCGTCCCATTCGTCCTTCTCTTCCTCCACAGCCTTGGGTTCCTCTTTGGGGGGCTCCGGCGTGCGTGGTCGGGATTCAGGGGCTGGGGATGCGTCTTTCGAAGTACCCTTGACGACAGGTCCCTTCTTTTTGCGGCTGCCATACACGACCTTCTTCGGCGCGCCGTTTCCTGCAGGCGCCTGAAGGCCCTCGATTTGCGCGCCGAGGCAAGGAGCGCCTGTTTACGGATCTCGGCCATCTTGTTCTCTTCCTTTTGCTTCTTAGTAAGAAGACGACCCTCCTTCTTCGCGAGCTCTTTCTTGGCCTGAATTTGACAAGTAAACGGTCAGACATGAATAAAATGCAACAGAAATAAAGACGTGCCTTCTCCTTGTCTTTCCGCCTCTGTCTCTCTTCCTCCTTCTTGCGCTCCTCTTCCTCCAACCTCCTCTCCTCCTCCTCAATCTTCCGCTGCTCTTCCTCCAGTTTCCGTCTCGCCTCCTCCTCCAATCTCTTCTTTTCATCCATCATCGCCTTCAGCGCACTAATACCAGTCTTCTTCTTTCCTGCCGCTGGGGCAGGCGCAGGTGCGGCGGGGGCGGGCTCCTCGTCCTTCTTGCCCTTTTTCTTTTTCTTCTTCTTGGAGTCAGCTTTGTCACCAGCAGCCTCATCATCCTCATCCTCGGCGTCTTCTTTTGCAGCTGTAGGCGTAGATATCTCCACAGCAGGTGAGACGGGCTCATCCCCAGTTTCTGCCTTTTTGGCGGCGGCTTGAGCCTTCTTTTTCGCCTGTGAGATGATCAGAGTCAGGTATAACGCAATAGAGACATAGGACAATGACACACTTTTTCGCGCTCCTTCTTGAGCTTCTCCTTCTCCTTCTTCGAAAGAATTTTAGGGCCTCCATCTTCGTCCTTTTCCGCATCATCCTCCTTTGCCAGGTCAGCAGGTTCTGAAGGTGCAAGCGTCGACTTTCCCTCATCTGGATCATTAGGTCGTCAGATCGCTCCCCAAGGGCGAACGTTGCTGTATACGCACCTTCCTTCTCCTTCTTCTCGTCGTCATCATCATGGGCCTTACCCTTCTTGCCCTTGCCCTTCTTGTCCTTCTTCTTATCCTTCACGGGACCCCATTCATCGTCCAGATCATCAGCAGTAACGGTTATTGGAGCCTTAGATTCGCTAGGGATCTCCCCATTCTCGCCTTCCTCCAGATCAGGCTCTAGTTCCACGATACCTTTTTTCGGCTTCTTCTTATCCTTTTTGCCCTTGTTCGCCGACGCTTTCAGTGTAGACTATGAAAAGAAGTGCCATGAAATAAGACGGATGTTAGGTGATGCGATCCGATGATGACAACGCACCATGAGCCCACCGTAATCTTCATCCTCGTCCTCAGCAGCTGGGCCGTCATCCATCATGCTCAGCGCTGAATATCCCGAAAACGCGCCCTTGGACCGAGTATTCGTGTCCTCATCATCTGCTGTGGGTGCAGCAGCAGTGGTTGTGTTGGGTTCGACAGCCTCTCCCGCCTTGTCCCTATAGATTCCACGAAATCAGAAATCAATATCAAGATATAGCTCGAGATCAGCGTACCAGAAGTCGTCATCGCCCTTCTTTCCTTTCTTTCCCTTGTTTTTCGGTGCCATCTGGTCGTGATTCTGTCGTAAAGCGGGAGAGGGTGGTGTGTAGTGACTCTAGTTGGAAGAGATTGGAAGTTTGTAACACTGACTTGTCGTAAAGTTATCGGCCCCGGAATCGGAATCCGGATGACCCGCTCACGTGCAATTTCTGATCCACTCGCCACTGCCACCACCGCCGACGCCGACTCGGGGACACCGACGACCACAACCACAACTACGGCATCACGATGGGCCTTCTCACCATCATCAGAAAGAATCGACAGAAGGAGAAGGAGATGCGTATCCTCTTTCTGTACGCTAGAACTCCCTCTTGTCTCTCTCAGTCTTAATATGCGGTGATAACAAAGATCGCGACTAGTGGTCTAGACAATGCAGGCAAGACGACAATCCTGAAGAAACTCAATGGCGAAGACATCCAGAGCATCAGCCCTACGCTTGGGTTCAACATCAAGACTTTCGCACACGGCAAGTGAGCGCATCATACACATTTCCGCCCAGCAACCGACCCTAACCGACGCAAAAGGTACACCCTTAACATTTGTACGAACTTCTCTTCCATCCCTTCACAAAAAGACATGAACTCAAATCGAATCAGGGGACGTTGGCGGCCAGCGCACGCTCCGACCCTACTGGAGGAACTACTTCGAGCAAACCGACGCGCTCGTCTGGGTCGTCGACTCCAGCGACCGCATGCGCATGACCGACTGTAAACATGAACTCCACGCACTCCTCACTGAAGACGTAGGTTTCCCCGTTGTATTCCCGCTCAGGGCGCGTACCGCGGCTCACTATTTCATTATGCTTGACAGCGGCTTGCAGGCGCTTCCCTGTTGGTCTTCGCTAATAAGCAGGATTTGCAGGGCTCACTGAGCGATGCCGAGATCCAACAGGTGCGTCCCCCCGTGTCCATCTGCATGCTTGCCCTATTTCTCCGGCCGCTTAGGCCTAGGACACTGTGTCCTTTTCTCAGTTGCCGTTATGTCCGTCTCCGAGCCCGTCCGAACTCACCCTGTGTGATTTTGCTCTAGGCACTCGACCTCGGAGCAATAACGACGCACCATTGGAGGATATGGCCGTGTAGCGCCGTCACCGGCGCTAACCTCGTCGAGGGCTTGGATTGGGTCGTGGGCGACGTCGCAGGGAGGCTTTATTACAGCTCCACGGCGCCGGCGGCAGAACGTGCGGCAGAGCGCGCATGGGAAGAGCAGAGACACGGCGGGTCAGAGGTGGCTGTGTGAGTTCGAGGACGTGCGAAAATGCTCCTATAACAGCTGCCCGGTTTGTCTATTCGTTCTTTTCACAACGCTTTGAAAATGTGCTCATGTCCGTGGCGCCGATGCAGCTCCGGAAACAGAGAGATCCTACAAAACAACATGTATAACATTGTAATAATTGGATATGTAAGGGTTTGACATCTATTGGGGATAGGTTCTACGTGGAGAGACCATTATTGCGCGTATGGCCCCACCGCTCTCGTCGCGCATTGACAATGGAACGGTAACGATGCATCGTATGGACCTTTTACATTTCATCGTCCATTGCATTCGCTTTCAAGACCGCCATTGCACGTCATGCGTCTCCGTCGCCACAGTCACCACTTGATTTTCAAAGCGAGCAAGAACTTACCTCACCCGGACCGAGATCTCCTACATGATCATGTGCGTCTCGAATGCATCTCCAAATGTTTGGCAAGGACCCCGCTTACGTCCTTCGGCCGCTATCGCTGCATCGTTCGGTCTTTCAAGGGCTCTTTTCTGATCAGCGGAGACACCGTAAAGCCTCTTTCCGTTCTCTCCGTCTATTCTTCATTCTTTTTTATTCTTCATCTCCGCCATGCACACCGCCTAGCTGAGATCAATCGTGCATAGGGGGGCGGAGTACAGTGGGCCTCCCTCGATCGATGCCATGAACGGTGGCGTGGGGGTGTAGATATTCAGGCGTGGATCTCAGCAGCGTGCTTTGTGCACGAGATGGACATGCAGAATCCTGCTCAGTCTCCTAGGCCTCACGACTGCTACCGTTCAGTAGAAAGCTGCTAACACTGAACGTTTATGCGATTTCCAAGGACCACCCCTCCCACATTTTCCTATCTGCACGCACACGCACACACCATCTATCGACACAGCGCGTGCTTACTTACGTGTGCGAACTCCCAGCGCATTGCGCGTAGTACTCGCTTAAGGAAGAGGCGGTAAGGAGGAGGAATGCGCAGCCACCCCGTAATGGCTTCCGCGCCCACGCCTGAGCCTCGCCATCCGCTCCAATCTCTAGTACCTCCCTTCTCCGTCGTCCCGTACATTCACCACCGCCTTCTCGATTTGCAAATCCCAAGTCGCGTGCTGCATCCGGTGCATCCTCGATTACCCCTCTCCTGGCCCAAGATCGTCCCCCGCTCTGGTTCCCGGTTCGTATGTATTATTCATATAGGAAATGGTCCTGCCCTAGCCCCTTCATTCTCAATCTAGACTTCAGATTAACATTGATGCTGATGCTGAGTGACACAAAATGCCAGTGGCCACCCCAGATTACCTCGCCGTCTCTGGCTCGGCGCCTTCTACTTCTTCGCCCTTTGGGATCTATAAGTACCAAGTGAACGAACAGTGGATCGGGTTACGGCAAAGCTTCTCAACTTCTTTTCCACTATTCTAATTTCTAAATTTCTTTTCCCTGTTTCTAAACAGCTGGCTGACATGTTCTTTGTAGAAATCCAACCTCCTTACGCTAGCGGAATGGAACCCGACACACATCACCATGCGACACCGACACCCGTGCCCTCGCCTCCGTCACCCATGTCTTTCGAGCCAGTGTGTGGGTCTCTTCATCTCGAGCGCGTCATGATCACACGGACTCGGGCACACCCGACTCTCGCGTATCGTACAACTGTACCGCCGCAAATCGAGTGCCACGCATTGAGCATCCCCGCGCCTGGAACAGTGGCGATCCCATCCAACGCCACCCACGTGCCGCGTCCGCTAAACTCAAGCTTTACAGTGTCACTGTCAGGGTCCTCGACAAGCTTTAGGGTACGTACCGCCACGTCGGGCCTCGAATGTGAGATATGGCCTTCTGCATTTCCCGTAAGTTCTTTTATCCCAACGAGGTTCGGGACGTGCATATTCTCATCGCACGAGACTGGCCCATCGAGCTCTACACGCGCTTCTGCGCCGCAGGGCCTCCTATAACGGGATGTGTGTTCATGATCGTTGCTTTAGTAGGGGTTGGCTTGATATTGACATGACGTGCCCGATTGGCTTTGTCGCTCCCATGTACAGACTTTGACATACATCGCAGGGTCCTCTATTCGACTATTCTCGAGTGTATTGACTCGTCCATTGTTCAGGATATACCTTGTACACTCGTACACTGTCACACGGGACGGATTACACTTTGAACAAGCCGCTGAAAAGCCGGCGGGCACGCCCTATTCAACAGGCACCCAAACAGGACAAGATCTCTGCTTCTGCGCCGCATCTCCCACATCCTTATTATGGACGCACAACTTAAAGATCGAATGGAAGTGATCACGACAGAACATGGTCGATGGACTCCATGTCGGCCCAGGGTGAAGTTAAAACAGCAACGGAAGAAGAGAAAGAGGAAACAGGGCGTTCTCGGAAGATTCGGTGTAAGTGATCATGACAGAATATGGTCGATTGGCTCCATGTCGGCCCAGTGTGAAGTCAAAACAGCAAGAAAAGAAGAGAAAGACGAAACCTAACATTCTCGGGAGATTCGGTGTAGTGTTATGCTTCACATCGTCTTAGGCATCCATTCCGCCAATCATCAGTCGCGCGATGAGCTGACTGTACCCCCGAAAAAAAACAAAGGCGGGATTACAGACCAAGTTCGAGCACGATCTTCAAGCTTTTGGTTCAGGGCCAGTGGTCGATAATATGCAGAGTCGCGATCGTTGCCTTGAAGGAACGGCTGAGTCTGTAAGTGCCCCGTCGGACTGCGTCGCGACCGCCGATCTCGGAAAGCTGATGTTTCCGATTTTACAACACATCGTCTGAAGCTCATGATCACTCGCAGCTTTGAGCCACTTGAACTGTTGACCATCGCCGTGGAGCAAGTTGACGGTGAGATTTTGGTTGAGCGCCGGGGGGGAGGAGATCTTCCGGTAACCGAGTGTTCACGGCTTGATGATCTGGGAGTGATGCTGTTGTGTGTGTCCTGTACATATGCAGCAGGTCGGACGTGAACGTCTGGCGAAGGCTTTGATCCACGGATTCCTGATCGAGGCCGGGGGAGTTGATACAGCAGGGTCATCTGGTATGCATCGTGCGTCGAAACATACATGTGCATATGTTTTTTTTGGTTGAAAGAACGATTGCGCCATCGATGTGTTCGGTGGTAGCGATCATCAAGATGGAAAAACATATCGATGGCGAAACGCCGTGGAACTACAGGACATGGAGTGTAGGATGAATAAGATATGTTGCGATGGGAAGAGGAGCTGGGAGACTGAAGTCAGTGACAGAGCGGGATAGCAGGTTACTCGAGGTGGTAGCCGTCGCTATAATTAGGCAAAGGCGGCAGTCGCGTCATACTTGGCTTATGCTAACTGGGCAGGTGTCGGCGAGACACAAGGCCATCAGATAAGGTGGAGAGCTCGTCGTCGCAGGAGACATCCGTGGAAGAGACATCCTCGGCGTCGTGAACATCGTGCAGGGTCGGTTTCCCTCGGCGGTGATCCCGCGGTCAGAGGTCGCTGGGTTGGAAAGAGGATGACACGGGCGTGAGGGGATGACGATCGAGGCGGAGGCAGTTGGGGGAGAATCCGAGCCCAGAATCCTGGGTGGAATCTTGGAAAATCGCGGGAGAGAATCCTGATGGCACGTGTGATGCCCGAATGGGGTTCTGCGAATCCGCGTCCGATCTGAAGTTGCATCTGGTCGTCAGTGTTGTTCGACCACGGGAATGTATTTTTCTACCGGGAACCCTTGCGCGTTATAAGGACAGCAAAATCCAGGTCTGTTTCTAACTTATCCTCCTCGCATCGCTACTTCTGCTCAAATGGCCTCCTCCTCCCAGCCCTGTGTGAAGTTCGTCCCCAACTCAAAGACTCTCCAGTCTTCCTCCCTCTTCTCCTCGTCCCTCCTCAGCCCCCGCTCATGGGTCGTCTCTTTTGGTAAGCACGCGTCTCGCTTGCACCCTACCGTCCGCTCATGTCCTCTCAGCACGCAACTCCATCCTGTCTGTCCTTGGCGACGCAATAACTATCGGCCACCTCACAATCTCCGACTCTGAAGGGACGCACTATTATGGGCGGTACCAAAACGGATGCAATGACGTCCATCTAAAAATTGTGAACGACAACTTTTGGCTTCGCATCCTTCTTTCTGGAGATCTCGGCTGTAAGTCACCCTAACTCCTCAACTCTATAAAAACAATCTAACATCTCTCCAGTCAGTGAAGCGTACATGATCGGTGACGTCGAAGTCTCCTCACTCAAGTCCAGCATGAACGTGAGTGTCCCTCTTCACAATTTCACCTTCTCAGTGCCTTACCCATCCTCCTCCAGCTCTGGCTCGAAAACCAAGCCGGCATGGAAGATACCCTCTCATCCACCGTCGCTCGTGTCTCTTCTGCCCTCTCCAGCCTCTACAACTCCTTCCTCGGCCAAACCCGCTCCCAAGCCCGTCTCAACGCCATCGCCTCCTACGACCAGTCCAACGAGCTCTTCAAAGCCTTCCTCTCCCAAGAGATGATGTACTCTTGTGCTCTCTGGACCGATGCCGAAGGCGGCGTCCGTGGCGACCTCGAAGACGGTCCCCGCCCCGGTGACCTCGAGGCTGCCCAGCTCCGCAAGATCCGCCACGTCCTCGACAAGGCACGCGTCAAGCCCGGTCACCGCATCCTCGAGTTCGGCTCGGGCTGGGGAGGCCTGGCAATCGAGGCTGCCCGCACCTACGGTGCCGAAGTCGACACCCTCACCCTCTCCATCGAGCAAAAGACCCTCGCAGAGGAGCGCGTCCGGGCCGCCGGCCTCGAAGGCCGCGTCCGCGTGCACCTCATGGACTACCGCGAGATCCCCGCCGAGTGGGAAAAAGCCTTCGACGCCTTCGTGAGCATCGAGATGCTCGAGCACGTCGGCGCCAAGCACTACAACACCTACTTCAAGCTCGTCGACTTTGCCCTCAAATCCCACGACGCCGCCGCCGTCTGCACCGCCTCCACCTTCCCCGAGTCGCGGTACTCCGGCTACCAAGCCGAGGACTTCATGCGCCGCTACATGTGGCCCAACTCCTGCCTCCCCTCCGCCACCGCCCTCATCACCGCCGCGCAGACCGGCAGCTCCGGAAATTCACCCTCGAGGGCGTCGAGAACCACGCCGCACACTACCCGCGCACCCTCCGCGAGTGGGGCCGCCGCCTCGACCGCAACCTCTCCCAAGACCTCATCGCCAAGGACTACCCCGCCCTCCGCGAGCGCGCCGACTACGACGCCTTCAAGCGCAAGTGGCACTACCTCTTCGCCTACGCCGGTGCCGGCTTCGCCAAGGGCTACATCACCTGCCACATGCTCACCTTCGTACGGCCAACGGATTGCCCGACGCAGCGGTGCGACTGAAAGTGTCCTCGGGTCGACTAAGTTCCGCCAGCGATCTGATATATATATCCACTACCCTACGCCTATACCCCGCCCCTTCGTCAATGAGGCTCCGAAGCGCACATTATGAACACTGGACACTAAAACGCCTCCCGTCCCCACGTATATGCTCACACCCCGCTTATCATTATCCTTCCTTCCTTCTTGGACATCCCTGCATGCAGGGCCCCGCTATTAATTAGACCTCCCTTCCCTCTTCGACTTCCTCATTTCTTTTCATCACTATCCACCGCATTTGCATGGCATGGTTCCGCACTAGACAGCATATTTCTCCCTCTATCTTTTTCCTTCTACTTTTTCATACAAGGCTGCAAATACCAATTGTACACGTATCTCGAACTTCATGCTCAACGGATTTAATCTCATTTTTTACACCACACTGGGGGGATCGTGCATATGAGTGGCTGTGACTACCCGCGAAGGTTTGGATTTCTTATAGTTATAAGGTTTGAAGCTTAGAGTTCAGGGACCATGGATCGATTGGGGAGGGGAATAGACCGAGATCTAGATTGCTAGATTGGCTATTGCCTTTGCCATCGGTAAGGGTAAGTGACTCGAGCTCGGGGCTTATGAGAATCGGTGCGCAGCGAAAGGTCTGAAAGTGACGTACGCGCGCTTGCAGAGATGTCGAGTTGTTGCCCTGAGGATGAGGTGTAATCGATTAATCTCTTTGACTGTCGCAAAGATGGCAACAGCTTGTTTTTGATTCCAGTTGGGCATGTGCATGTGTAAGTATATTCAATGGATAGCGCCTACATCGTCCCTTGAAGGATCGACGCGAGCAGGATCCCTCGGTCATGAATTTGCAATAGTTATTTACATAGTGTCGTTGAGATCACTGCCACAGGAACAACTTGAAGCCAACGCCACCATCATCAATCTGAGCGCTTGAGTGAGACTCTCACCTCTTGCTTCTTCCCACCATCATCAAATACCAAAAATTTCAAAAAATACGCATTCCTCGCTCAGATACAGCCCCAAACCCCTTGAGAACCCTCCTCTGCCATTGACCAGCCTGCTTGAAATCGGCGCTTGATGCAGGGAGCTCTTACCAAGGGTGGGCGTCGGCAACTTACCGAGAAATCCGATAATTATACCTATTTGTGACTCATCCCATCGTCCCGCTCCCGCAGGGAGGCCCCCTCATTGACTGGGTCCACATGCTCTCTGCACCTCCTCACCTTTGAAGGACACTACATACATTCTAAAAGCAGGCATGGCCCGATACTGTGGACATTGAATCTTCGCCATTGAGGACAAAAACGGCAGCCTGACACCAAAGAGCTAAAGCAACTGTACATGACCCGTGTTGACTGCCACCTTATTTAAGGGTGCGAAATCTCCCCGGACGTCGAAGATGTGCATGTTAAAAAGCTTTGGGAAGTACAAGTCAGCTTTCTCCGCCGAATGCTCAACCTATGCAAGAAGTCCATGCTCGCGCCTCTGTACACGGAGACTAGAATTATGCCCCTGTGCGCTCGTCGTCTCTTACTCGCTCTGCGCTATCTACAATATCTAATCAGCCTCAACTTTCAAAGCTGTGCCCGCATTGCACTATGCAATTCCATTGACCTGGCTGGGCAAGGCAAAAAATCTTGGGCTGGAGATATCATGTCAGCCACGCAGAAATTGCCGTTTCCGGTTTCTTTCCTCGCCCTTATCCGTGCCACTGGTGAGTCTGTCGCACTATGCATTAAGGATGTCGAGACTGGAGTAGAGAAATGGCTACAGAGTCAAGTAGATGTACCTCCTACACGGTCGTAAGGAAACCCTATCTCTGTTTTTGTCTCTTGGTACTTTCCTAGGTTCTACCGCAGGCTAAGTTAGCTAACTAGACTTGTGAGCTCGGCTTAGAAAGTATTTAGAGGCCCAGGGGCGATGATGTATATTACCTGCGTACATCGGGATACTCCCTGGACCCGGCGTTCCTCAGTGGGACCGTGCCGTGTAATTTTACCTTACCTTACCTTACCTTACCTCATGTCGACATCAGCGCGACGCTCTTGACAAACTGGCTCCTCTGCGCCCCAAGCATCAACAGTCACAGCCGAAGGTGATGGACTTGACCTACGCATGTGCAGCGCCTTGGGGATTGACACGGGCTCAATGATGCCTCCTCGGTCATTATTCTTGGCTAGACGATCAGTGACGCAGGACAACGCCACCATCATTCAAAGTTATCCTCGAGTTCATATCAGGACGTCTCCTCCGGCATAGGCTCCCCAATGCATTCCTACGTGCTGGCACCGTCATGGATGATCACGCCGCGTACTCTGGGCCTCCCTCACACTGACAGCTTCACGTCAATGTCACCACTCACATCACTGTCAGGATGATATTTCCGCCTTCATGCACCATGCTCGAATCTCCAGTTGACAGGTTGGTCATATGTTCTAGTTAACTTGGGTGTGGAGAAGTTCTGCCATCAAAGTGTTCAACTCAAGGATAAATAACTCAAAGTGCCTCGGGATCTATCCGAGCTTTATAATCTCCAGGTCGCTGTCATCGTTCTGGATCCTGCTCCTGGTCCTACTCCCCAGCGCTCCCGGGCCCTAAGTCCACTGCTGTCGATATCACGTCAAGGCTACCACAATAGCCAGGTCGGCGTCTTCATGTTGAGATCTGCTCCTCAGTCATGATGTTGTCCCTCCACTCTTGTTGACATCACGTCAATCATCGCGCGCTCCCGCTGGATTCGGTACACCCCGTCCGTATTATGCATCCACAAGTTATGTGTCAGCCTACAACTGTACCTCCAGTTGGCATCGACGATCGTGCCAAGAAAAATCGTCGTCTTCGCTTGCCTCGGGACAGCGGGGACTCTATAAATGCGAATGGGTGCATTGTAAGGAGGCGCTGCCTCATGACTGCTAAGACTCTGCTCGATCATTGGATAGAAGTACATGACGCCGTTCAGCAGTAGCTGGACCGCCGAAAAATATTCTGGGCACCGAATCACCTGTCCATGAATTTTAGGAGCCGTTCAAAAAACGATTGCGAGTATCAAGGACAATCGTTCCTCAATGACGAGCCTGGAGCTCCAACTGGGAAACAAAAAATCGCAAAGGCTTTCTCCCGGAGGGGACGCATCATCTGGAGGCGTTTAGATCAAGTCCGTCACTTCCTATCCACATGAAAATTAATTCCCTAGTCATGAACTCGAGAGACAGTGTATTGCGCACGCGACATCAGACTGAAACGGGTCCAACTCAAGAGCCATCCAAATTGAAAGAAAACTCTGGGTGACCGCGACCTTGGATATCGACGCCACAAAGACCGTGGTATCCACTCAACTCTCGAAGAACAAATGTATCTTATGCATCGAACACCCGCTTACGCGCATAGTCTTAGAGTCTACCGAGACTAGGCAGGACCCTGCATGTACCAGTGCGACTCTCGCGCTCGTGTTGTCACGGAATCAGCCTCAAAACTCAGCCTATCGTGACCTGGGAACGAGTCATGATCACCAGCTCGATAAAGATCTTAAATGTAGAGACGGACCTGAAGCTGACCCTGCAGACCATTCGACCCTCGACGCGAGCATATGCCGTAACGGCGGACAATCGGGCTTAACCTGCATTCACTAGAACCTTTAATGAACAGGCTGCGACGCATAATCCGGAGGGTCGTTAAATTCCCTGTTCCTGATCTGCACCCCTTAAAGAGCGAGAATGCGACCTGCGTAGCTTGGTTGCCCTCTTCGTTATTTTCTTTTTTTCGTAATGGGTTAAATCCAGGAGCTCTCTTGGTCTTAGTGAAAGCATTTCGGAATCTGAAGCCAGGTCGGGGAAGCACTCGGCCCCCGCTTGCCGGGGTTTCAAGGATCCAGCGACATCCAGATATCATACTAGATCAGACAACGCGACGATCACGCATGCATAGCGTGCACACCGAGGACAGAAAGCGTATCTGGCGCGCATGTGTGCTTCGTCACCAGCCATCGCGAATTATCAAGTAAAGAGCTGAGATCATGGGGTGATACGATGTCGAGGAGGTGATAACCCCTTTTCTCCTGCGCAACTGCGTTTGTCAGTTTCTTGATCACACCCATTTGTCAGGAGACAGAAGTGCATCTGTGTAGCCCAGACACTGCCGAAATTCGGCAGCTGGCATGGCTGTATCATGCATGCTTCCGTCTCCAATGGACCTCGAGGCAGCTCATATTCTCCTTTAGGTGTGCATGCCCCAAATTCAGGGCTACAACGCCTCGATCCTGTACAGATGTACCGGGTGATAGGAGATAAGATTCCGAAACATATGGTGTTATATGGTGCTGACGATGGCCCGTGAACAAAGATGCCTGTGCGTGCGGAAAGGAAATCAAGCGTCCCGGATCGCACTTCTTCCAGGACATGTAACACGGGTCTCGGATAATATGACATGGATTGATTACTATTACTTGAGGATGAGGTATAGTGGCTGAACAGTGGACAGAATAAGTGAATGTCACAGAAAGCGCGGTGGTGCCAGATAGATAAAACCATACATAGAAGAACCCCTGTGATGCAGACATCTAGAGATAAAAAAAAGAGAGCGATAGTGTGTGAGGGGTATGGCGGGCAGTAACAGCCCATGTAGGATATAATAATTGATCCGGACCGTCGGTGTGTGGTCGAGCTCGGGGGACGTGTGTTGAAGTCGTAGAAGTCATTAAGTCGTCAAGAGGGTAAACGGGTGGGATCGAGCTTCGATATCCAGGCGTGGAGCTCCTTCACATTAGGGGCAGCGAGGGCATGGGAATTTGAAGCGGTAAAGAGAGTGAAACAGAAGGGCTTCTACGCGGGATCATTGGTCAGTGAGTTGTGAGGCTTATGAAGTATGCAGGGACGACTTACCCCGAGCAGAGATTCCTTATGCGGATCACTCTCGACGTTGACTCCGCTAAGGCTGACGATGCCCATCTCTTCGAGCTCGTTGGAGTGGGCGTAGATATGCAGGTAAGGTCTACGTATTCATCCTCAGTATGATATCATTTGGACGGTTGTGAACACACCTTCTTAGCACAAACCAGCGCCGTTCCCAGGTATCTTGACTGGCGTCAGTCAGAATCATCAGGTGCCCTTTCTTAGTTGCGCCATCACTAGCGGGCAGTGAATTAGTATTCTGGGATGAGATGAAGGAATCGTACCTCCGAGGTATCAGCTTAGTGTCAGAGATGAGCTTTAACCCTTCGAGTGATCCGAAATCTGTCGTCAGCTTCTTTGGGGACGCCTGTTCGTCAGGGTCGGAAGGATCTTGTGTCAGAACGATCTAGGAAACGGGGGTTGTCAGAAATCATGAAAGGAAATTCTCTTATCTGATAACGCAAAAAGAAACACACTTTACCGCGGTGCCCAAACTGCTTCTGCCACAATGCTAGAGACTTAGCAAGGATAGCGTCGGCACGCCAGGCAAGTGCGTCTACTGCAAGCGGACGGGGCGGATGATTTGAAAGGATGACACGAATAGCTTGCACATCAGCTGCCCGACGTTCCGTTGATACCAGACGGTCGTAGTCCTCAACGACTGATACTCCACGAGGCTTCCACACTCCCAATGCCTCCTCGCCTCGGACGTACTTCTCCGAGGTATCCAGCCGCCAGAGGTCTCTTGGCGAACGAGTGAGTGGGGGCGATAGCCGAACACTGAACAGGTTGCTTGTCTTCGACAGAATTTTAGTAGACCCGAAGAAAGTCAGTATCTTCGATGGTGGGCTCGCGTCACGAGTTCCCATCGTGACAGCAGCGTCCATATTGAACTGGATAGGATCGCCACAGGTCTCTACTGCCACGCCGAAACTGACCTGGAGCAGCACCCTCTGATTTGCCGCGGTCACTCTGTTTAGCAGCACGGAGTCGTGGATGCTTGAGTCCCACAATGTCGTAGCTTCCAGCAGCCCTGTTCCATCAGGTTTAAACTCGATCGTCTGGTCCTTCATCAGCGGTAGCGTGATCAACACCTTCGACATGGATTCGTGCGTGCGGCCCTTGGCGTCTAGTAGACGAATGTTGCCAATGCGGACCTTCGTTACTTCCAACCACGGCAGCTGTTGTCCCGAGTTGGACGAAAGTGACAGAATGAGACGCCGCTGAAGTCCTTGGTGTAACGAGAACGAGCCCGGGTCGAGGCTGCCTTGCGAAATCACTGGGACGGGGACATACGACCCGTCTGGCCCTAGCTCGCAGATCTGTAACCACGCAACAACGTCGTGCGTCTGTTCTACCACGAAGTCAGTCTCTGATCTTCGCATCGGCGGCAGAGTTGGGCGGCTGTCAGGCGTACGATTTCCTGTACTGAGTTGAGGATAGTGTTTCTGCTCTCGTAATTCATCCCATCTTTCAAGCCGTTCGAGGTATGTGGGCCGCACCGCGGCGAAGAATTCGATGGGAGCATATCCTTGGCGTAAGTGATTCAACACTTTGGTGGATGCGACAATCGAGAAGCTGCGTCTGAACTTCAGTTCCGACAGGGACGAAGCCTCCATATCGAGCGCGGTAGATGGAAACACTTCCTCCGACGGTACATTGGGCCCCACAATTGATGAGAGGCGAACCTGAAGATGGATTGCTGAGAAGTCGTGGGAGGATAAGCCCTTGACAGTGTCAACGGTCAGGAAGAATATCAGTTTGCTTCCAGGGAGGATAGTCCCAGGAATAGGTGAAGAAGCTCGGGTAGAAGCGCTGGAGCCGTTCATATGTTTAGCGGACAGCACCACGCTGACAATTTTGATGTCAACGCGACACGAGCCAATTGCCTCTGACGTATATCGACAGAATATGGGAACTGTTGACGAAGAAGACAATCGGCGGGCAAGCGGAGCAAGTGATATCAAGCTGTTGCCGATAAAGGAATATTCCGGAGGAGGTGAGTCGTAGAAGGGTTCGTCGGAAGAGAAATGCTGCGTGTAGGATGGACGGTCAATGTATGTTGTCAAGTTCCGCATCCGTTGCAATTGTTGCTGCATGCGATCTAGTGACCAGGAATATATGGCGTTGTGTCGCTTGTCTAGGACTTTAACGGCAACAGAAGGTTGTGTGGAAGAGGCGAGAATAGGATCGGCGACATCGCCAAATTCGTCCAACCCTGCAATGGTGTCAACTGCAGAGGTAGGGGCGCCAAGTGAACCGCCGGAAGAGATGGTGAAGTTGTAGGAAACGTCTTTGCCAAGTTCCTTGCTGTTTTCATTTAGATTTACGGCTTGCAACATATATCAAGCACGTACCTGATGATGTTGGCTTCCTTGATCATCACCGCACTTGACAAGACCATCTCCGCCATCGAAAACGAACGATGAGCTCTCCACCGATCGAGGACTTTATGAATCAACCTTAGTTGCTTTGCCGAGTAAATAACGGGTTCAAAGTCTGCTCCTTCCAATGATTCCCCTCTCGAACGTGCGTCAATGAGGCGCCTCATCTGGTTGCGAACAAGCCTCAGCTGGTGCTCCATGTGCTCCTTCTCGACCTTCAGGTCCTCTGCCTCTGCCGAGGACTCGGTCATTTCCTGCAGTCTGTGTTCCAATTGGTGCTGGACATCCTTGAGGGAGCCATCGAAGACCGCAGGGCTGCCGTGCAGACTTGTATCGTCCGTAGTAGTGGCATCGCTAGAAAACTGTCGGCCTGTTTCGCTCCATACATCGTCCGCCTGGCTGAGACTGCTCTCCGGCCGCGACTTCGAGTTGGTATTGTGGTCACGCATAGTCTTCACCTTCGTGATCTTCTCGTAAAGCTTGTTGAGATCATCGTCTGGCAGGTTATCGAGCGCAGGATCCAAACCAAGGCGAGCAAAGGCTGCTTCACGCTTAGCAAAGTTCCAATCCACGTCAGCTTCCTCAGCAGAGGAGGTTGGAGAGTCTGGGCGTGTCGACGTTTCCCCATCTATATCGCCTGCAGAGATAGCTAGATGGAGATTGGATTTGGCCGTCGCGCGATCCCTTTGCTTGCGGACCTCCTCTGGATTGTTAAATCGGAAGACATGATTGTCGCCTAAATAAAATAATGTTACACAAGTGGAAGGATACTATCGGAATGCACCTACCAAGAATGATGCGGAAACCAGAGCGAAGTTTGTGCGACTGGGATACCATACATACATCAGATGAAGGGTTTAGAAGGCGTTGATACAATTACCTGTCCAGGGACGAGTTGTTTACCGTTCAAGAACTAGAAAACAGTCAAGGCTCGCTTCAATAATGCACCTTCCGTTCAATTAGAAACAACTTACGGTGACGCTGTCAGGCATAGACTGGATGACGACCCTCCCTTCATTATTATCGAAATAGCAGTGTTCTTCCAAGATATTATCACCACTCAAGCGAATCGCAGCAGGCTTATCGCTATCCAGCCGACCGACCTGACAAGATGACGCGTCTGTTGTAGTGAAATCGCGGGTACAAGTAGCAAGCACCACGTACGATAGTCTTTCCAGGCTTGATTTGGTATATTAGGCATTCGCTCATGAGCGGATCTGCGAAGTATCCCAAATTAGTACATGCTACACCTGAAGCATCTAGCTGCGTCATCAAACGAACCTTCATTCTACACAGAAGGCATTTGCAGAGTCAGCTGTACGGCCACACCAACTGATGATGCACAAGGGGGAAAGAATACGCACCAGGTTCACAAGATGTGGCATCTGATCGCATAAGAATGAACGGGTCAATACACCCAAGCTAGGCACCAAGGAAAGTTCGCCACACCTTCTTGGGTGTATGAACACCCACAAGATTCTTCTCCACTGTGATACCCAGCTCCTCCAGGGCCTTCTCCCGCTCCTTCTGCACCTCCTGTGTCCTCTCCATCTTCTGCTCCCATGTCTCGTTCAGGCTCTGCATCAGCTTTTCACTCGTCTCCATCTGCTCCTGCAGCTCTGCTTTGGTCACAGTCTTGATGCGACCATCCTTTGTCTGGTATGTGACCTTCTGCTTCTCGGGCGGCACCTTGGGGTCATACACATCTTCACTTGGTCCCGATACGCGAGCTGGCACGAAGGAAGAACAAGCATCCGATCATTAATGAAATCCACACATATCAGAAAACACAAAAAGTGCGATGCGAGCGTACCTCTGAGCATCTCCAGCTCTTCTTTGAGCTCTCGGACTAGCTTCGCGTTCGGATCCTCGTTCACAACTGCCTTGTTCTTGATCTTCTTGGCCTGATCGGCATACCGCAAGGTACTGAGCGTCTCCTTCGTAATCAGCAGGTGCGATAGCAGCAATCATGGCCGTTTTTGAGTTGCCGCCCAAGCTGTCCTTGAGCAACCAGGTGAGGACCTACGTGCCCCAATGAGCTCGCGCGATCGGAAAATCGAGAAGAAGGACACACCGAATCACGGTAAGGGACGAACTCTTCGGCCTTGCCCTTCTTGCCCTTCTTGCTAGGATCTACTGAACTGGCTACCGCAAGCGCTGAGATGACTTTGCCGAGCGTCGTGAGTGATTTATTGATGTTCGCGCCTTCCTTCAGTCGCTGACCCGTCGCTCCTGTCGAATTCGCACGTTCTGATCCGGCCAAATCGACCAAGCTGCACATAAATAAGAAAAGAGTAGGCAATGTAGGCCGAGTAGGCCGCACCTGATGCGTGACACCTTCTCGGTGTCCATGTTCGTGTCGACATCGTGTCGCTTCATGGTCAGGAGGAGGGTAAACACGGCATGCGAACGAGACGACCTTCAAAGAATCAGTGCCCATGAGTGGCATGTAACACGCGATGTGGAAGTAGAACGCACGTTTCGTTCATGTTCGTGGCAGCGACCGTCCGCGCCTTGTTACCCTCGTCCATAAGAGTCATCATTTCTTCATAGCTATTTACAACTAGCTTGGAGAGATCCTCAACGTAAGGTCCTAGGCTGGGATGCTCGCGAACCCTGAGATTCCCAGTATTCTTGGGATTCAGCAGATCCCGCACTTTCTCGTTGTAGATCTGGAGGGTTGTAAGTTGCTGCTTCTGGGATCTCGACGCGTGAGTGTACCTCAATATACGAGACTTCGACCGTGAAGGAGAGGTTCGGGTCGGCCGTCCGTTTGGTCTCTACCCGATCAAACAATTCTTGACATGTGAGTGGGATAATACCCTTGTCCGGGCCGTCTAGAGAATTGTAAGTGACTGAACGGGTCCACGGTATTCAACTACGTACAGCCCATCATACTGTGTCATGACATTAGCTTTCGCCAAGGAGATACATGTGGTGCTACTCACCTGTAAGATTTTCCGGATCCTTCACCAGACAAATTAGCTATAACGCGCAATGAACAACAAGCCGCCCATACCAGTCTGTCCATCTTCACCACCCTAGTGTTAATTCATAAACCAATATACAATAAGGATGGCAACTCACAAGCCAAAATACACGCATTAAATCCCGAAAACCCATGATCCAAAAGTTCCTTCCCCAAGTCATCGTACAACGTCTGCTGCGAGCAGTACTCCGGCTCGTCCCTTGGGCCCGCAGACCAATAACTCTTGTCAAAACTGAACGCTAGCTGCTTCCGCTCCGTCGCGCGCTTCGAGTCCTGCGCAGACCCCGCCTCGGGCGGGTCGATGATCGTCTGGTTTCCCGTCATTCGAATGAGGGGCTTTGCGCCCCGCGCGAGCTCTATGCATGTCTTGCGTCAGTGCCATAATACGCCCTACGCGCGACGATGAGGGTGGCACCCAGATTAGGCACGTACCGCGAGAGTTGAGTGGCCGACATCGGACGACGACTTTGATGTTACCGTCTCCTGCCTCGGCCATTGTCTATACAGTAGGATTGAGCGGCGAGAAACACGCTCTAGATGCGAGTTGTGCCAGTGGAAAGGGTATCTTGGAGAGAAAAAGTGCGGAGGAAGTGGTTGTCAAGCAAGCGCGGTGAACAGGTTCCACGCGCCTTGAAGTTGAATGGGGAAATGATTGTTGATCACACTATGCCTTTCTCTCTTCACCACCACCATGTTATTATTTCTAGTCGATGCTCTCTTAGTAAAGAACTTCATCTTTCGAACTATCGTGGATAGCAATTCCTGGACAATCGCTTGGATGAGATCTCGGTGCCTAAGTTCTTCATTTTAGGGGTCTACGGTACTCTTGACAGCGATGATCATGCTGAACCTTCCCAGTAGTTCCCAGCTATGACACATCCTTCGCTCCGGAGCATGCACAATCTCTTCAGGATACGGCGTTTTGGGATACTCCAGGATAATCCCTCCAATCAGCCGGCATTGCGGTCTCGCCCCGATATCCTACAGCTCCTACTAGTGTTGGGTCCAAGGCAGGTCATCAAGATATGTATATCACCACGCCATGTGTATTCATGATGACCCTTTGACAGGATGCACGCATCGACCACTGTATCTCATGACTTAATGAAATCGTGAGGGAGCTGACGAACCCGGATTCGTGAACACGGTCAGCGGAGGATTTCGGCGCATTTGGATCCGAATCTCTCAAGCAGACGGCTTTGCAGAAGATATCCTGGGGATTTAATGTACATGACGGGCAACGTTCACGACGTCGATAGGCAATCGTGCTAGCAAAGAGGACAGGAGGGCCCGAACGTTTCCTTGCGATGCCCGGCATCTCCTGTCAATCGCATGCGAGAGGCTTTCGAAAATTTCGTACATATCCAGCAACGTGCCGTGGCTCTCGAGCTTATATCTTCGCTCAGGCGAATCCTGGGCAGCCTTACTTGTGAAACCTGACCGTATCTAGGGAGTCTGAACACAGATTGCACCGCTGCTCAGTGGGTTTCATGATTGCTCAGGTTCGGTCGTTGCACTTTGGTAATGGTTGTACAATAGCAGCAGCCAACTCCTTCGGGCAATGGACAACATAGCCGAGCTTGTTATGTGCTCTGCTGGGGAGGCTTGGGCAAGGGATCACACTGGCACAAATTAAGATCCCAGCAGGCCTGATACTTCGTTATACTGTCGAAGAGATGATATCCTGGGCGCCGTGCTGGCTCTCGGAAAAGCCGATGGGCAGGTCCATATCTACGTCCTAGATCAACGAAAAGCTTCCCATCTATCTGTACCCATGGAGTATGTACGTTGTATAATCCCAGTGAAATCCAGGCCCTCTGGGCGATCCAGGTGGTGCTGGGCTGGCACTATGGTATCTCTTTTGCCCCAAATGTACCCGATCCCCTCTCACCTGCCCCGACCCTGATGGTGAAATCTTGGCGCGGCAGTAAGTCGGGCTGCTCATATGATTGCAGCCATGTCATTGTCAACTTTTGAGGGTCAAATTGATCACAACAGATCAAAATCGTCCAGCTGAGTTGAAAGAGAGACGCATGGGTCAGTCCAGGCCGCCGCGAAAGGTATATATAGTGCGTACCTCGTCGTTGTAAGACATGATAGTCCTCTTCAGCTTGGAGGTGTCGACCCAGGTGACGAAGTCTTCCATATGCCTTAAAAGCAACGAATCAGATAACCCTCAGGTATGATATCAAGCTAGGTGGCAGCGCACCTGGTGACCAGGAAGGCAGGGTCGGTGACGGTGTCAGGCCCCACGCGGACGTGACCTTGTTCGATGAACTTGACAGCCTGCACATGGGATAGGATACGATGCTCAGAATCTGGGAGTGATCCGACAAAACATAACAAAAATGGAACGAGGACGCACAGCGCTGACGGTTTCAGACATCTTGGTCATGCACATGAATACGGCGAGTCGCCGCCGGCAGAAAGCTGCTACGGTAAGCTTGTTGTCGACGTCACTGAGCTTTGCAGAGGTGTTGATTACGCCCATGTCGTAGAGTTTGGAGAGGAGCTGGCCTTCCATGCGCGAGCGAAATGGGTCCTGGGCAGGCAGCAGGGAGAGGCGGTGGGCGTATCCACGGAGTGAACCACATAGTTTGTTGTACCTGCATTCTAAATAAGTCCTGCGACATAAAGTGACATTGACTGCTCACTTATGGTAATCCTCTCTGTCCTGAATGTGATAGCGACGCATTACCTTGATTTCTCGAAGGTTGGCATCTTGTTTCCACTGCACGAACAGTCAACCGAGCACTATGAACGAGAAAAGGGAGACGTACGTTGAGAAAGTCGACCTTCTTGAGCAACTTCTGCTCATGATACTTGAGTTTGCGGACCATCTTGACGCAGCGGCGAAAGGGTCTGAAGAACTTGGAGAATCAATCGAAGATTCAGAAATTTGTACGGTCACGTGCAACTTAATACCCGGCCCGCGCATTCCGGAGGCGTCGACTGCTATAGCCATACTACATACGACGTAGATAGATGTAGATCCTAGAAGTATGTGCTGCAGCTGCTGCGACTGCAGGTTTCGTACTTACAAACGTTCTTCCGAGGAAAACTTTTTCGACATGACAGCAAGCTCGCAATATATACTCAAGAGAGGATTGTTCGGTTCAGCAATAATGAAATTGCCTCGGGCGAGGGCTCTTCGCTCGGAATTCAATATGTCCTGGTGTGGGCAGGTGTGGGCAGAGATATGTGGGTAGGAGTGAGCAGGAGGTCATCGGAT
Organism: Lyophyllum atratum; assembly: GCA_014905825.1. Taxonomy (NCBI): domain Eukaryota; kingdom Fungi; phylum Basidiomycota; class Agaricomycetes; order Agaricales; family Lyophyllaceae; genus Lyophyllum; species Lyophyllum atratum. The sequence goes on along the minus strand of JACGCN010000002.1, from coordinate 561,825 downwards.
CGAGTGGTTGTTATAATTTCCCCATTGGGGCTGGTGGGCGGGTCAAGCCACGTGTAGAACACAACCGTTCAACAGAGCGCTCACACCCTCTGCAACGTCCTTCCCCCGCCCCCCTCGCTGTCCCGGGCGTTCTCCTCGGCACAACCACTCCACTGCACATTCTTCTCCAGTGTCCACCTCTTTTTATCTGCTTTCCCAGGAAGAATTCTCGCCGATCGTCGGAGATTTCGAGCAAGTCCGTACTCTGGCTACTTGGTGAATATTATACCCCCATTCTATGTCCCTAGTCATCTTTTTCGTCCTTCTATCTACCTTAGCCGCAAAAAAAGCTCGTTCTGACGCCTCTCGGCTTGTCCTTGCTTCTTGTAGATGAACGGTAACGTTCACCCGGATATGCTCAGGCAGGGTTTACCACCACAAGCGATGATGAGCATGAACGCCCCGTTCATGCAGAATATGTCACAATCTGGGCAGCAGCAAATGTCTTCGGCTCACCTCGGTCTTTCCTCGTCCTCGAACCCACCTAATCCTGCAATGATGCACAACAACCCTCCTGGACCCATGAACTCCGTGCAGCAGCAGCAATTCCGACTTCAAATGCAGCAGGCCGGCGACGGACGCCACCAACGACAAGTGCAGATGCGACAGAGTCAACCAGGTCAACCTATGATGGGCCCCTCGGGAGCCCCCATGTCAGGTGGTGGCGGCGGCCCACACATGGTCGGAATGCCGTCCGGGCAGACTATGAACTTCAACCCCAATATGATGACCCAGCAGCCAGGAAACGTAGGGGTTCGACGGGTGTCTTCGCAACCTCAGATGAATCAGGGTTCGGGTCCAATGGGTGGAATGTCACCGAACGTTGTCAACAACAACCTTGCCATGGGAATGTCCGCACAAGGCAATATGCCGCAAATGCGTCAAATACCTCAAGGGATGCAGCACCCACTTAGGATGGGTCAGGGACATATGCAAAACCAGATGTCGCCAGATATGCCCATGCCGATGAATAGGCAAGGCGGCAACCCCGGCATGCCAGGACGTACGGGTTCTGCGCAATCCCAGCTCATGAACAGCCTGTCGCACCCACCATCAATGCAGCATGCCCTTGGACCGCATCAGAACCAATTCCAATCCCCTGTGCAAATCCCGTCGCAGCATCCACAACAAGTACCCTCCCCCCGGCCCGGATCACACTCGCAAACGCATACGCCGAGCATGACGATGTCAACTCCAGGGCCCTCACACACTCCCGTTAATCGTCCGCAGATGAACACGGATGACCCAACAATGTCCTTCATGAACTATTCCAACCCCCAGTTCAACCAGGCGCAGCATACGCCGCGGATGCAACCCGGCGCGAATGGTCAGTACACCCCGTTTGTTCCGTCCTCCACTCCTCCCATCTCGATGACAGACGTGCCCCAACCCATGTCGGCTGGCCTTGGTACGCCAGGGAGCAGCGGCGGTCGAATGGGCTTCCCTCTGACCCCTGCGCAGCAGTTGGAGCAGATGAGCAACAACTCGCCGGAGGGCTTCACACCACACTTCAACATGCCCCCACCCTCGCACGTCCCCCCACGTCCGCCCTCTCAACTCAACCCCCATGCTCCCCTCCCGCAACAACAAATCTCCCACCATTCTCCCCATTCCTCCGACTCGCACATGAACTCGCACCCCCAGCGACCGCAATCGCAGCCCCAGGCCATAGCCAGGCCTCTCTCCTCCCAGCAGGCACACACTCCACGCTCAGCACATCCACAAATACCGCCCAGTGGGCCACCTCCCAATAACAGGATGGGTCTACCACATCATGGCCAGCAGCCAACGTCACAGATGCAGATACCCGTCCCGGGATCCGGCCCGCAGCATCTATCGATCGCACCGAGACCACCACCCACCCAAGTACCTCTTCCGGGACCGGTGCCGTCGAACGTTGCACCCCCGACACAGGCACCTTCTGATACGCCACCATCTGCTGCTGCTGCGATACCGCGCCAACAAGCCTCGTATGTCCTCTTTCCTTGTCATTTTTGGATGCGATACTGATAAATGAGTGTTTTCCAGACCTTTTGCACATGTTGGGAACGGACAAGGGCTTATTCGGTTGCTGAATTTCAGTGGAGTACTAGCCGCAGAGGATAAACAGGTCCGAATCTACTTCTTATTCCTCTCTTTTGAACAGCGCCCTAACCGTCTCCTGTATTTCCAGAATAAACTGCAACTTTCCTGGTGGAGCGAGACGATCAAGGAGTACTTCACACCAAAAGCCATGCTGAAATTCACCTTATGGAAGGACAACCAGCGGAATGAAGCGAAACCATTTGGTGAGTCACTCCTCTCCTTAACTGCCCACACCCCTCTGACAGATCATGTCTCCCATCTTATCAGAAATAGGCGTCCCCATCCTCCCCCGCTTCTTTCTCGTGACAACCCAGTCCGGCGTCAAATCAATGACACTCTCCCTAGACGGCGCTCGAGAACGACAGTACGGCCCCGGACATTCAGTCGTCGAGTGTGTCACCGCAATCTGGACGTACAAGTACAACAATGGATACACGGTGACGCTGCGAGGGCCACTAACCGTGCATGTCGTAGTGACATCAGCCAACCCGCCAGGCGCAGCACGGAACGCGGCCCCACGAGACTTCGTGCTCAAGTTTGAGGATTTTCAATTCGACGCAAACTTCCATGACAAGTATATTGCGTTGGAGTCGATCGTGGGCCCGCGGACGATGGGCTCGCCTAAAACGCCACGGGTGCGGAATACGGCGACGCCGATGGCGAATGGGACGTCATCGACGAGCCAGCAGCAGCAGCTGCAGTTGGAGGAGGATAAGAAGTGGGAAGAGCCGAGGGTAACGATCGATGCGGCAACTATACCTGGGGAGCCGGTGAATGCCTTTGGCATCCCGCAGGCGACGATGCGATGTTTGGAGCTGGCGGAGAGTGTCTCGGCTATGACTGATCTCATTTCGTACTCGACTGAGCAAAATATGGGCCCGCTTGGTATGCATTTTCTTCTTTACCACGCCTCTGGGATGCTGACAATGTTTTGTTCTTCGTTTTGTAGAGGCTCTCAAACAATTCGCATCGAAAATTCGAGAGATGCAACCGTTCAACCCACCTAATCTCAACAACCAATCAAACCCCAACATGCTTCCCAATCCGTACGCCCCGATGCACAGTAATCCCAGCAACGTTCCTACCACCCCCGCTGTAACATTATACTCAAGCGCCCCACCCTCTGTCACAAACCCCTCTGGCAATTCCGCCCCCATGCACATGGTCTCTCCAAAAAATCTACCCCCCTCCGCGGGCAACTCGCCCCAAAAGCAGCATAAAACGATACCCCAGCAGACAGCTGGTGCCTCGTCATCCTCTGCGCCTGGCTCCTCCCCTGCCGTCTCGTCCGGTGCGAACAACACGCCGGCGCTGGCAAGCGCATCACTCAAGCGCAAACAGGCCGCAGACACCGCCTCGCCAACCACGGCCAATTCGGAACAGCAGCCCCCGGCAAAACGTCAGACACGACGACGAAGGACAACAGGTGCCGCTGGTGCGGGTGGGGGCGGGGGATAGGACGCGTCCCCCCCTCCCCAACCTGTCTTCCCTCTCACTCTCATTTTCGGATCTATAATATCTATCTTCCATTGTGTGCATATGCATTGTCCGGTGCCCCACCCCCAACCCAACCCCTTGTCCTTCTCTTTTTTGTGTGCTTATGTGCTTAGATTGTACCCTACTCGCCCTACCTTACGCTATCTACATGGATCTACATGTCTTATCACCCTGGTCGTCCCTGTTTCCCACCTCCTGACATATTTATATCCCTTGTACCTCTCCGTCTCGATTTGTATAGCAGTCGCAACTCACCAGCAACCCGAACATTTTCCTGGCAAACCAACAACAATGAGCGTTGAGATGTTTTGTGTCCGACCTGGACGGGTATGGCTTCGTGATCACGGTATGTGTGAAATCTCATAAATCAAGTCATTCTAGAAGATGTATCAATTCACCTGTCAAATGTTGCATCCGAACAAAGCGGCTCTTCGATTGCGATTTGGGTTTACTGTATTTGAAGTTGTACTCAATCATGAGGCTGGCGGTCTTCCAAGAGTTTCCCCAGCCACGCTCCTTCCTGAGGAAAGCAACAGCAGTGGTTACTAAGAATAACCAACCTCCGCATGCACCATTCATTGGGCTAAATTTGGACTATAGTGGCGCAAATACAGGCCACTCCACATTTATTTAACATGTCATGCCAGAACGTCGTTGATTGATACGAGGCTGCCAATCATGCCTGCATGGTAACATCAAGCCCATCAGGTTTCAGTGAACATCATGACAAGCAGGCAATGGGAACGTGTCATTTGGTCTCCCATGCACCGCTTGGCTTTTGCGCAGTCCTGGATTAGATCCTCCCACTGATAGACGCTACTTGGGAAATAGCACGTACCTCTACTTTGGGAGATGGATTATATATGTCCGATGCGCTAAATTGGTGGGACGTGAATTTGCTTTGTACCATAAATAAATGATGAATGCAGTCCCAATCTCATTGCGAAAATAAATGCTGGATAAAATGTATCGACAGGCCACACGCCCATCCTCCACGACCTCCTCCTCCTCCCTCCAGCAATGCCAAACTTGACGCGAACGCCTTAACGCCTTTAGGGGAAAGGGTTTTCATGCGAGAAGTCACATTGATCCCCGTATTTGCATCTGTTAATTTCAGAAGGCATCATCAGTCGCCTTGTTTTGGAAATATCATTGGTGGGGGTTCGCTCGCCTTCCTGCCGCAAAAAAAGTGCAAGGTCGTCTTGTATTGTCTCTATACCCATACTCTCCTCTGCCTCGTCCTCTGCCGCCTCGTCCCCTGCCTCGTCCCCGCCCGTTCGCGCCCCAGTTGCGGTCTTCTTCGTGGTTCTGAAATCCCTGTCCGTATTCTGCTGAGTAATTAGGGGCTCCTCCCCACGCGTTATGATTCTGATCGGGTGCATTATACGGCGTTGGCGGCTGCCCCGATTGGGGAAACAGCCCAGGCTGCGACATGTTAGGTGGTTGCTGGGTGGCGGACGTTTGCAGTTGCTGAAGGAGTCGCTGAATGTGCTCCTGTGGCAACGCTTGCACTGCTGCCAACGTAGAGCCCGCATCGAGCCCCACGGCGGCAAGGTCAAGACCTTGCCCATTGAACTGTGCCCCGCTGAGAGCAGGGTCGACGTTCATGTTCCCTCCAGCGAGCTGCCCAACGAGCTCCGCTACTGAATGAGCAACTGGCGAAACGGGACCCGAGCTCCAGAAAACGGCATCAACATCGGGCCCAGATGTCATCGCCTGGACATTCCTGTCGACTTCATCCTCGGCGATCACGTGTGAAGGTTCGGCGGGAGAGTCGGGGATATGTGCAGGAGACATATACAACGCACCAAGCGCAGTCTGTTCCCGTGTCTCCTGTGTGGTCTTCTCCTCGCTTCCCTCGCCGCGCTGCCGTAGCTCGATGTCGATCGGGATTTCGACCACTGTTTTTAAAGGGGGAGGGTTCGTGTCAGGGGTCTTTCTAGGTTATTTCTGGGTAGCAGAACTGATTTGTTTGCTTACGGAGGGGTTCGGACCAATCAACTGTCTCTTCAAACAAATGTGCATGCAACGCCGCGCCCTCTCCCCGATCCAAATCGCGTAGGCTGTGCGACATATGTATACCCTGTATAAAGATAAAACACCCCAAAACAAACGCACGCCGAGAAAGGAAAGAAAAAAAAGAGAGCGATTAATGTACAGTACAAGACCTCCGAAATGAATAAAGCTGACATCTACGGGATCGTCGTCATAGATCGCTTTCTCAATGAAGCGGATGGCCTCTAGCTGTGCTGGCGGGGCCCACGTCACGGACTTCTTCTTCGTGCCCTTCTTCGTGAGTTGAGGGTGCTGATATTGTTGCGCATTCTGCGGTGGCGTCCCCGATGATGGCGGCGTTGAGACGGCAGGCGAGTCCTTGCGGCCCCGCCCCATGGACTTGAGTACCTCCTCGAACGGATTGATCGACGAGGGCTGAGCGACGTTCTTCGCGGGAGCAGCAGGTGCTGGGGGTGGTGGCGCCTTCTTGAAGCTCGGTAGTTTGGGCTTGGGCTTCGGGGCGGAGAAGAAGGATGAGTCGGATTTGGCATCCTTGACGGCAGGTCCGGAGGAGGCAGGTTTGGAAGAGGGCTCCTTCTTGACGGTGGTGGGCTTTGAGGAGGTTGTGCTGCCAAGAGCGGCTTTCTTCGTTGGGCCTCGGGAAAGGGTGGGCTCGGCAAGTTTCCGCTTCTTGGACTTGATGTCTACATGTAGAGTAGATGCGGTGTAGGGAAGAGGGAAGAAAGAGCAAGGGAGAGCATGATCAGGGTTGTGGCGGCTCGAGAAAACGGACTGACGTGACTTACCCTCTGCACCAGAGGCCTCTGCCGCTTTCGAGGACGGCGCTTCAGCAGCACTGCTAACCATTGAGCGCCATTTGCGTTCCAAATTGGATGCCATGTCCTTGATCGCTAAGTGTCCAGACCGAACGATGGAAGAAAAGCAAAAAGAAGTGCGTTAGATACATGCATTGTAATACGTGTCTCACGGCGTTTATCGTATAGAAAGAGCAACACAAGGAAAGAAGATCGGGATGGTAGTGCATCTCAGACTCTACGGATTGACGACAAGGAGGGCGACGCTGCAGCAAAAAGAGGGGGAAGGAAAACAACTCACCCGGTGATGGTGGGTCTTTTACCAGTTTTACCACAATTTTTCCAAGTTTGGATGCCTTGAGGGAGTCGACCGTCATAGGTAATCGATCAATAATCTACGCAGCACCGAGTATCACATCAGAGTCTAATTCCGATCTTCATCTTACACACAATGGGCAACTTACATGTAGCAGCGGCATGATCGTCTCTACAAGCGGGCTGTCGTCATTCGCAGTGAACCCCGCCTTGAGCCAGTCGCGAGTGACGTCGATGGCGGTAGGGTTCTCAGACCATGCACGGAAATAATGATTTCCAGCTCCGTCGCGCATCTTGGTGAAAATTTCGAGCCGTGTAGTGGGCTCAACATCTGCTGTGCCAAAATCTAATATGCGGTCGACAAGAATGCTGACCGCTTGTGCGCCTGTGAATGCCGAGTTCTGTAAGAGCGGCCGAATGGAGGACTGAAACTGGGCATTCCGCTCTTGCGGCGTCAGCAGGGGTTTTTGGGGAGCGGGAGGGAGTGGCTGCGGCTGTGGCTGAGAGAGTGACTGGTTGTAAAAGGAAGAGGGAAGGAGTGAGCTGAGCATCGAGCTTGAGGGAGCGTGGAGGGCCTGCGGTGAAAGGGTTCCTTGTTGAGGGGAATGTTGCTGGCCTTGTTGCTGCTGTTGCTGCTGCTGTGGGGTTTGGTAGTAAGATCCCGCCGGACGATACAGTGAGGGGTGAAGGAGCTGTGAGTAAGAAAACTGCTGCTGTGAGAGGCTCTGGGGTTGTTGGTGCTGGGTGGACTGGGCGGAATAATTGGCTTGCGGGTAATGTTGCATATTTGTCGTGCGCGAGCCATTCAAGGTGGTCAAAGCGGGGCTGAGGGACAAAAGAACATCGTCAGATCGGGATCGGAAACGGATCGCGGCCACGTACTCGATCACCATGGGTTGTCCTGGAGAGTGCATCTGGAGGGACTGCGACTGCACCTGAGATTGATGCTTCGATGACTGCTGTTGCACTTGTTGATGCTGATGCGGGGGTGAGTGCTGCTGCTGTTGTTGCGACTGTTGCTGCTGAGACGACGACGAGGACGACGAGGGGGTGGCGCTGGTCGTTGCGCCATTCAGGCTAGAGTAGTTGGACAGCGGCACGTGCGATGAGGGAGGCCACGTCGATCCATACGCGAGGGTATTGTAGGGTGACGGCACAAAGTAACTGTGCTGATAGGGTGTGAAAAACGATGATGTCGGCGAGGCTAGAGACGAGGGCGACGTGGATGGCGCTGCAACGGTCTCCGTCAACACTACAGAGCAATAAAAAACGCGTTCGGGATCGCACCTCCTATGTCCGCAAGAGAACCAAAATCGCCCATGTCCATGCCGGTGCCCGAGGTATCCGCAGTTGCCGGCTGGCTGCTCGACACCGAGCGGTCCTTCGACCAGTCATCGAGCGAGCTGGGCCTGGAGTCATGGGAGTGTGTCGGGTCGGACAACAAGGGCTGCTGCACCCATTGTGTGTATAAATTGTGCTCCATCGCTGGCTTTTTTTTCAAGATTGCTTTTTTGGCTCAGGCGTGGGTTACGGGCAACTACAAAAAACGGCTTATTTGGGGGGGCAGGCTGTTGCAGTCGATGGGTGCGACTGTTGTTCACTCGCCCCGCCAAGCTCTGGGGGTGGTCTACGCTGTCAGCGCTGGTCGTCGTTGATGAGCACACCAGTGGCCGGTGCTTCCATATATCGCACATTCGTACTCCGCTTCACACCCCGCCCTTCCCACGATCATCCTGAGACAATCACAAAAAGACTACAAACGCTTTTGTTGACCCTTCAAATCTTTTTCACAGTTGACCCATGGCAGACGAGATTACAAAATTCGAGCAGCAGCGCGTCGAGGTCAGTGGCCACTCTCTCTACCCCTTCCTCACCGTTCCTCACGTCCTCCACAGCTCATTGCGAGTCTCTCCAATGTCGCAGAGTCAATGCGGTCCGCTGCCACCGTCGCTGAGACCTTTGCTAGCATGCTCACTAACTCCCACTTGCCCGGTATGCCCCTATTTGCCTTCCCTCACGTGTCTCTTCTCACCCTGGCGCGTCAGAGGACGGCGACAAAAAGGGTCGCAAGCGCAAGGCGGGCGCCATGGATGACGACGACAAGCCCGCAAAGCGTAAGCGCAAGCCCAAGGACCCGAACGCGCCCAAGCGCCCCGCGTCCTCCTACATCATGTTCCAAAACGAGATCCGCAAGGACCTCAAGGAGAAGAACCCCAACATCACCAACTCGGATCTATTGTTGCTTATTTCGAAGAAGTGGGCCGAAATGAGTGAGGAGGACAAGGCGGTATGTCGCGTCGCGTCGTGTCACAGGGTGGCTGCATACTAACCGCGTCATAGGTGTATACCCAGGCTGTGGCTAGCGCGAAGGAGCAGTACTCCAATGAGAAAAAGGCCTACGACGCGCGCTCGCCGGAAGAGGTCGCGAAGGCTGATGCCGCGGCAGCCGCTGCCATCGCTGTACGTCCCGTGTCACTGCTTTCCTCGCAACCCTTCTCTCATCTTACTCATGTCCACAGGCGAAAAAGGCGCAGCCCCGCGTCCGTGCATCGAAAGCACAACCCGCTGCCCCCGCAGCTCCCGCCCCCGTCGCCGAACTGTCACCAAGCTCCGCATCCTCCGACGCATCCGAAAGCGGCGAGTCAGACGATGAGCCGGCGGTGAAGAAGCCAAAGATAGCAGCGATTGCGCAGAAGGATGAGACCAGCGAGGAAGAAAGCGACGAGGAGGAGGATGAGTCGGAGCCGGAGCCTGAGCCTGTCCCGAAGAAGGCAAAGGGTAAAGCTGCGCCCGCACCCGCACCTGCACCTAAAGACGTGAAGAAGAAGAAGGCCGCAAAGTAAAGGCCTCGCGATGCGCCCGCCCCCATAACGAATTTATTTGATTTTTTGGGAGAACATTGTTTGATTCCTTCCCGATTTCGTGTCTATATATGTTACTCTACCGCTGTTAATTGACCCTCCTTCCATACTAACAAACGTACTCACTACTTACCTTCCTTCGTTCATCTCCATGTGTTGCTACACTAGTAGGCCGTCTGCTGTCCCAGTATCGGGTGTAATACAATCGATGTCAGCCTGTGTTCCGATTTCGACATGGGGTGATCGGGGATTTGCCGGCGAGCTGCGTGAGGCTGTGCTGTGGAAGAGCTGTGGGCCAAGGCCGGCTTACTATTAGGGGCCCCTTAAATACAACTCACTTCCTCTCATACTCCTCCTTATCTTCTTCCATCACACCCTATGGCTTCTCCACCACCATACAACGCACCACCCCCCACTAACCCGGATACCCGCCAGCTGCCTTCGGGCTGGATAACGCAGTTCGACGCCAAGTACGATATCTTATCTCGATCGGGTAGATTCTTTGCGCTGACGACTCATCCCCCTCTTCATCGTCGTGCAGCTACAAAGCCTGGTACTTGTATTCGATATTCACTACATTGCAGCATCTAAGCAAAGACACAGGTTCTACGTAAACACCCAGGCCAACCCACCCGTCACAACATGGACACACCCACTCGGGCCTCCGCCCCCGCCACCGCCCACACAATACGCCCCACCCTCAGGCCCACCCCCACCCAATAGTGGTACACACCCGGGGTACGGGAGCGATAGCAAGACGGGTTACGGCGACAACAAGTCGAGCTCTGGGTACGACGAGAGGCCCCATGGGCAGGATGGGTATCATGGCGGTGGATACCCCCAACAACCACAGCCACACCAGGGGTATGGTGGCCCGCCACAGCACGGCGGTTACGGAGGTCCGCAGCAGCAGGGTGGGTACCCGCAACAGCAGGGGTATCCACAGCAGCAGGGGTATGGTGGGCAGGGAGGGTATGGGTACGACCAGCAGCAGCAGCAGCAGCAGTATGGAGGCGGGAGCAGCAGCGGAAAACCCGAGAAGGCTGGAAAGAGTATGTCTCATACGTTACCGCTTAGACGTTTGCTTATGATATGTGCTTTCTGAGCAGCAGGTGGAGGCATGTTCGGTGGCCTACTTGGCGGGAAGCTCGGCGGAAAGATGGGCGGTGGGAGCAGTCATGGTAGTGGGGGTGGGATGTACGGAGGGCAGCAACACGTGCAGTACGGTAAGCCGCCGAAGAAGCAGGGTGGCGGTATGGGTGGCGCTGGGATGATGGCTGCGGGTGTGGGAGGGGGTCTACTCGGTGGTTTGTTGATCGCCGATGCTCTTGACGGCGGATTCGATGGTATGTGCATCTTACTGGACTTCGAGAGCAACTCCTGATTTGTTTGTAGATGATATGGGTGGCGATTTTGGTGATTTCTGAACAGATGCTTGACTCCGATACACCGGCAATGTATTCTGTATACCAGGAGTTGTTCAGACATATGTTTCCAAAACCCTTGTAACTTTATGAATATATCACTATCACTATCATCGCATTCCGTCCCTGTTAAGAAGGTTGTTGTGAACGGAAGTCGAATGGAAAAAGAACAGAAGCGAGCGAAAATGGCGCGAATACATCCATGACACCCCTTTCATTGAAATCGTTTCTAGTCAACATGTCGCCTTGCCTTCATGACCGCCCATCGCAGATTAGCTTATTTCTCGATCAGGATCAATGCCACTCTCCGCTTCACACTCATTATGGCTGAGCCCAGCGCGGCCGACAGACTTCCGTAAATTTGGCGCTCACTCTCAGTCTCTCATACGCATTGGATGTTCGAGAGCACTAGCGGACAGTGACCCTGCATCTTAGGTGCCTTCATCAAGTCCGTCGAGCGCTTATTTTCCGCACCGACCGCTTCGGAAAGACCTGGTGATGGTGAGCCCCGGAAGCGTTTTGAACGCAATTCTTGCGTTTGTGGATCGATACCTATCGATACGCACTCGAAGCTCTCGGTTTCGCGTCATACCCTCACTGAACTTATGCTGGATACTGGACTGTGTAGTCGGTTAGCCGCAGTCTCAAGAATGCTCGTGGTGATCACTTTGGGTGCTGAGGCTAGGCGCAGGGCTGTATCGCACGGTCGGGGGCGTACGACTTAGGTACGTGTGGAATTTGTCGAACTTGATTATCGTTTCACGAGCATTTAGTTCAAAGTGCCGTCCTCTCCCGTCCGCGTCAATGCTTGTCCCAGCACATTCATTCGAGAGAGCCGCGATAGTAATATCGTCCTCGAGTATGTTCATTTTCCATTAGTTTTCAGCCCGCAACTGACAGAAATGATGCAGTAACACCGCGATAAGCGCCAGTTGCGTGTATTTTTAGACATGGACAGGCGGTGAGCAGGACAGGCAGGGTCTGACACCCCGAGGTACAGCCCGTGGACGTGCCTTTGGATAATCTCAGGGAAACGTCAGTCTGGAGGCAATTATCTCCTTAAGAGCCGCTAGATGCACCATGCCCATGTCCTCTATCTCCCGTCCTCTCCGTCGTTGCCACCATGCACACAGCGATCGCGAATCCAGATACAAGGCCTCTGCCAGCAGGTTGGTCTCAGCACCGTGATCAAAAGTGAGTTTCCATTGGTGACTAGATGCGATGAGCATTGTTAACTGATCGTCGTTGGTAATGAAGTGGCTCGTGGTACTACGTGAACAGTACGATGGGGCCGCCTCAAATCACGTACAACCACCCGGCTGGTACCCTTTCATCGATCAAGTCCATGTACCCGCCACCGGGCCAAACTACACCAGCAGCTTCATATTCGCCTCCGTACTCATCATCACTCAGCAGCCCAATGTCTCCGCCATCGATGAGCCCGCCTGCCATGGGACAGTACCTTCCCCCCGCCAGTCTATCTCCCTCCAACCTCCAGTATCAACAGCAATGCAATCAATTCGGTGCACTACCTATGTCCTATCAACCTCAGCAGCGGCCTCAACTACTTCACGCCCAATCCTACGCCGGCACTGGCATGACCTCTCAACCTGCCTACCAGCCGGCGCTCCAAGCCAATCGGACCTCCGCAGGTGGAGGAGGATTCTTCGGTACCTCGAAGCATCTCGCTCAGCCGCAGTATGCAGCTACCACGGGCATGGCGTCGCCCTACCCCTCCCCTCCTGGCACTGCGACATATACGCAGAGCTACATGCCCCCTAGCCACACGCCAAAGCCCCAGCAGAAGCAGTACGACCCCCACACGACGGAGGCCGCTACCAAAAAGACAATGAAAGCGCTAAAGACCGTCGGGAAGGCCGCATGGAAGGTCACCACGGGCGTCGCAGCCATCACCACCGGCATCCCCCAGCAGACGTGGACCAACGCGGCGACGGGGGTGATGAACAGCGACGTCACGAAAGCCTTTGTGAACAGCTTTTCGTCGGAGGACGGGAGCACGAATAATTTGGGTGTGGCCCCGGCGGATCTGCAGGCGGTGTTGCAGGGGAGCCAGAGTGCTGATTATGGGATGGGTATTTCGGCTTTGCAGCAGCAGAGGCAGCAGCAAGCGCAACAGCAGATTTTGCGTTCGCAGCAGCAGGGGCAGGCACCGGCGCCGCCGGCGGTGGATTACCAGGCGTTGATTTCGGAGTTGCAGAGGATCCAGGTGGTAGCGAATGCGAGGGCGGCAGGCGGGCGGCAGGTGTCGCGGCAGGGGTTACAGATGGGGCAGGTGGGGCAGATAGGTAACCTGCAGTCGTTGCAGGCACAACAGCAGCAGCAAAACCTTCAGCTCCAAGCGACGGGCACTGTGGGGATGCAACTGGGAGGGCAGACTCAACTCGGGATGAAATATCAGCTTGGAATGCAGAATCAACTCGGTATGCAGTACCAGCAGAATATGCAAGCCCTCCATCGGCAGCAACAGCAACAGTTGCAACAACAAGCGTCGGCAGCCTCTTTCGGTCTAACGAGTTCGACTTTGTTACAGCAGCAGAGACCGCAGGTGCAACAGCAGAATATCCAACAGTTCATGCACGTATACCACCAGCGAGCCACACCGCATGCATCCAATAACCCCCCACCGTTATTGCCGCAGCTACCACCTCAGCAGCAACAATCTCGACAGAATCTTACGAAGTCGAGCTACCAACCGAGCTACCAGCCGCAGGCGACGATGCCCAACGTGACGGTCTCCCCTTACCCGTCTCCGCCCCTTCCTCGGCAACCGAACCAGCCTTTATCGATGTGCAGCGACCTAATCACCATGCCCCAGGCTCAGAGGCACCCTGATACTTCCCCACCCCCTTCCTCTGCCCAATCACCGCAGCTGTACACTGCATCAATCTCGAGTCCGCCCCTCAGTATGCCGAACCCCCACCCGACCCCGCCTTCGTCACCCCCACAATCAGCGCAGGCGTACTCTGGTTTCGCACTGCAGAATACGCCAACGTCAACCTCGAGTCCTGGTGCCCAGGGATCGAATCACCCTGGATACCTCCACGCACAGCCAGGAATACCAAGCCCAGCTCCGTTCGACAGACCCCAGCAGGGATCGCCACCGCCGCTGTATCAGCCGCAGCCGATGCAGCCGCTTGAGCCCCTAGCTCGAACAGCGCAGGATCAACCTCCCCAACCACAAGACTGTTCCGCGTCTCCTTCGCAACCCCAAGCTCCTGTCGAAGCGCGACCACATCAGGCCCAAGCTGCTCCCAAACCCCCGATACAACAATCGCCGTTCGAAGCATACCCGCAGCAGCTAGCAGAGGCCGATCTTCAGGCGCAAGCTCAAATAGATGCTCAAACGCAAGCCGGGCGCGATGCGATGGCGGCGTTCCAGCAGCAGCAACAAGTCCAGGAGCAGACTATGCAGGATGCCCTCGCGCAGCAGGCTCAGCAGCAGCAAGATCTGCATGATATCAGCCAGCAGGCGTCTCTGCAGGAGCAGGACACTTTATGCCTCGCAATGGAACAACAAGACTCGGGATTGTTTTAGGTTACTATGCTGAGGCCGAAGGTACAAAACTCGTTATAACGAGCTTGCTCTGTGCCCTGTATTTTATAAGGCATGTACATATCATAGAAAATCTACTATTGCCAGCGGGTACCGTCGAGACGAGGCTATGGGTGGAAGACGTCTGCATCCTCGTCACCGCAACTAGCACCTCAACAGCAGCAACCAGAACCACAGGTGCAGCAAATGCCGCGGATCCGAACTACCAGTCGAAGCCAGTCGAGCTACGAAGCGCAGGTCACGATGCCAAATGCGATGGTTCAGCCGTCCAGTCTCCGCCCCTTCTAAATCCACTGCAGCCCAATCAACCTTCGTTGATCCACAGTGCCTTGAACACGAAGCCCCAAGCCCCCCCCTCCCCCCCATCACTCTCGCACAGCGCATCGATCTCGAGTCTGTCCACAGCGGGGTCACAGTCGCGAGCGCAGGCTCAGCTTGAGATACAGAACCATCTCGAGATGCAGAACCAACAGAATACACACTCCATCCCTGAACAACAAGCATCGCTGACGTGGCAAGAGCGGAATGAGAAGACTCGGCAAATATTGACAGAGGCATGCGAGTTCGCTTTGCGCAAAAAACCTGCGTTCAAGCAGCAATCTCAACCACAGATGCAGCAAAACGCTGCGGATCGGAAGTACCAGTGGAGCTACCAACCACAGGCGACGATCCCAAACGAGATCGTTCAGCCATCCCAGTCTCCGCCCCTTCCACCGCAGCGAAGGTCCTTGCTTAGTTTCCTGACGCTCCAAGCCCAGGCGCAGTCCACCACCTTTCCATCCCCCTCCTCTGCCCCCTCATCGCACTCCCGCAGCACATCGATCTCGAGAGATCTGTCCCCATCCCATCCCCAATCCCAACTGCAGCCCCTCCACAACATGCCGAACCCACACCCGACCCCGCCCTCCTCGCCGCCACAGCCAGGACAGGCCTAACGTGGTTCCACCTGCCGAACGCCGCTCACCTGGGTTGCAGCCATTATGACCAAAACCTTCTTGCTAGTGCAATGTTGAACACTGCATGAAGCACGATCAAGTGTGTACGATTTTGAATTGAGGCGATGTAGGGTACCGCAATTGGGAGTGACCAAGGGTACGAGTGCAGGTTCAATAGATACATTGGCCGATGAAGAGAATATGAAATCTACCACATCGACAGTCCGTCAGATAAATGAAGATGTTCCAAGGAACAATCACACTGACCTGCTCTATGTCAACACGTCAGACCACCTTGGCTCTCGTCACTACGGCGAGTACAAGCTATAGGAGTTAGAGGTGTAAGTATGCTGTATGTGACCGGTCCAACCAATTTCGACTTCGGTCCTGTCCATAGGTGAACGTGTCCAAAAATGAGAGGCGGAGCATCGCCCTCTTGCATGCGTTGCCACTCAAGTCAGCATCTATGCGAGAGAGTTTTTCGCAATTGAACTTTTCTTGTCGAGCGAGAAGCCACGAAGGAAGGATCCAGGGGTGCAACTCGCCTGACGATAGCAAATGAGCTTTCCAGTCGATCCTTGAAATTTCGCTGAGACGCGTCCGGAATGGGTGAATGACTGGTGGTCCGGACTCAGATGGTGTCTGTCCCGCAGAGACCACTCATGGACGACTTTCCGTTTGCGGGAGCCCTGTCCCTGTGTAATATATACTATCCTCACCGCTTCGCCCGCAATGTATCCGTGCGTCGCTTGCAATTTGAAGGCGTCTGTGTGGAACAAACATTATATGGCTTAGAGGAGAGAAGTGACCTTGAATTGCCACGTCCAAACCTAAGAACTACTCCCTCTCCTTAGCTTCCCAAGAAAACCACTTAACCCGTCTATTAAACCACTTCCACTCCTTCTCCTCCGGCGCCCTCGGTCCCCACCCCGACACCTCCAAAAAGCTCACCCCTCCCCCCTCCACATTCATCATTCCCTTTACCATCGCCCTAAGCCCCCCCGCCGAGAACCCCTCACAATCCTCGATCCTCAAATGCACCGTCTTCTCAACATCCGCCTCAAACGCCGTCCGCAGCACCGCATCGTCAAACCCGGGACACCGGACCACATCCAACGAGTACCCCCACCAAGGGCGCAGGAACCCTTCCAGATCCTCCCCCGCACTGATATCCGTGAGTGTTAGGCTGCCCGCATGCGGTGCATGCGCGCCGGTGAGTCCGCACCGCTCGACATGCATGAACTCCAGGGAGTCAAAATCTGTCCCGTCCAGGATGGCTCTCATGAACCCCGCCGTCAGGCCTATCGCAGTGAAACACGAAGGGTAGATCCTAGCGCGCTCGTCGAAAGCCGGCGGCGCAGAAGACTCCACATAGCTGAACTCGACGTCCTCGAGGGTCAACCTGTGCAGAGTCGGAAGCGTCGCCAAGAACGCAAGGAAAAGATCCGTGGTGAACCGGTGGTCCCCCGCCGATTTCGGGGTGAATGTGGAGAGTCTTATGGAGAGGAACCGCTCGCGGGGAACAGCGCTCAGGCAGGCTTGCCAGGAGGGCAGGTCCAGGCACGCCTGTGCAAAGTTGCGTCCGTCGATGTCAATCTTCGACAGATTGGGACAGTGGAAGGGTTCAAGCTCGTTGGACTGCAAGGACACCGAGCTCCGGCTCCCGTCGTCTACACGAGCCTTGAGCGTCAGCTCCGTGAGGGCGAGCGCCGGACCACGGAAGTCGCGTGAAATGGAGGGGAGAGAGGAGGTATTGATGACGTCGAAAGAGACGGCGCGGCATCGATGCAGATGCGGCATCAGGAGGTCGATGACGGCGCGGCAGCGTTCATGCTCCCCGACGTCGTCCTGGATATACGTCTCCGGCCGCCTCAAAATAAACACGTCAAGTTCTAGGGTCCCTGATAACCGCAGCTGTTTGAGAATGCGGGACGGCGGGGTCGGACGCGTGTCCACGAACACGACGATGCGCGTCCAGAAGGCAGGGACGGATTCCACGATGTCGCGCCAGCGCTGGCATACAGCTGAGATAGGGTACGGAAATGGTATCGCTAGGTCATCGTTCCGCCACTTTGAACTGACGAGCTTGTCGTCGTTCGAGCATTTGCATGGGGACGGCCCTATGCACTGCTGGACACGCAGGCAGGTATCGTGCTTGCTCCGAAACTCGTGTCGGGAATTCAAGTAGGCATCTATGAAGATTGGAAGCAAGATTTCTGTGGGGAAGCTGGACCCCGCCGTCGACGTGGGACTACCCATATCATACGAGTACTTTATTTATTGATACCGGTTTTGAACGGTACCACTGTTTTGTAGAACAAACATCGTGAAGATGCCGTCTACTTTCATCTGAAGGCTTACAATGCTCTAGAGTCGACCGATATCGACGGACTGCAACCCTGCACTTTCCAACTTCGTGGGACCAAGATGCCTTCATCACCGTCTCTAGCGCCTATTTTGACACCAAAAGCAATCACACAGCGATGATAACGCAACATATTCTCCGCCGTTTGCGTCAATTCGTTGTCCCAGCGACTCCCATGACAAGATGGTTGCAACGATCCTAGCGTGTCAAGGCATGTTCCGTCTCACGATACAGTCTACGCCAGTACTGACAGAAATGATACAGGAGCATAGGAGCAAGAAGCTGGTGGCGTTTATCTTTAGTCATGGACAGGCGGGAGAGCGGTGGACAAGGCACAGCTGGGACAGCCCCGTGAACTTGCCTTCTGACAGGTTCAGGGGCCGGGAGACATGTCAGCGCGGAGCTCCTTAAAAGCCTGCCAGAGGCGCCCTGCCTTCGCTCTCTATCTCCCGTCTTCGCCATTATGCACGATCCAAACATTGCAAATCCAGATACAAGGCCTCTACCACCAGGTTGGTCCCAGCATCGCGATCAGAAGTGAGTGTCTATTGGTGATCTAATGCGATGAGCATCGTTGGCTGATGGGTTGGTTCTCCTCGACAAAGTGGATCGTGGTACTACGTGAACAACACTATGGGCCCGCCTCAGATCACTTACAACCATCCGGCTGGTAGCCCTTCAGCGATGAAATCGACATCTCCGCCACCGGGCCAAGCACCATCGTATTCACCATCATACTCACCGGCGCCTGGTGCCCATCCCCAGCCGGGAGGCATGTCGTTAGCCAAGCAACTCTACGCCAGCTCCCTAAACTCTGCGATCGCACCCTCGGGTCCGATACTTCCACCACCTAATCTGTCAAGTGCAACGAACGTACCGGCGTATCACCCAGGCGGTCCGCCCTCCATCGGTAGCCCAATGTCCCCTCCGTCGACGAGCCCACCCGCGACGGGACAGTACCTTCCGACAACACAGCTCTCCCCCACCAATATCTCCCCCTCCAGCCCCCAGTATCAACAACAACAACAGCCCAATCAGTTCGGCGTGGTACCTACAGCTCAGACCATCTACCACACATCGCACCAGCGAGCCGTGACCTATCCAGGGCAAATCCCAACGCAGAAGGATCTGCCCAGTACGCCAGGGATGTACTACCCGCAGCAGCAGCCTCAACTCATCCACGCCCAATCCTACTCCTCTCGACCCGCCTACCACCAAGCTCTCCAAGCAAACCGCTCCCAAGCAAACTCATCAGGGTTCTTCGGCACCTCACGACACGCCCAACCCCAGCACGCAGCCACCATGGGCACCTACTACCCATCCCCAGGCCACACCCCCGTCCCCCCACAGAAGCAGAAGCAGTACGAACCCCTCACCACCGAGCTCGCCGCGAAAAAGACCCTGAAGGCGCTCAAGATCTTCGGGAAGGCCTCCAAGAACGCCGGGAAGGCCGCATGGAAGGCCACCACCGGTATCCCGCAGCAGACGTGGGCGAACGCGGCGGTGGGGGTGGTGGGCAGCGATGTGATGGGTGCGCTCGTGGGTGCTTTGACGTCGTCGGAGGATGGGAGCGCGGATGTGGGCGTGGACTTGCAGGCGGTGATGCAGGGGAGCCCGGATGCGGATTACCAGGCGGTGATTGCGGCGTTGATGCAGCAGCAGGCACAGCAGCAGGGGCAGGCGGCTGCGGCGCCGGCGGTGGATTATCAGGCGTTGATTTTGGAGTTGCAGAGGATGCAGATGGTGGCGAATGCGAATGCGAGGACGGGGATGGGGGCAGCTGGCCAGCTGTCGCCCCAGGGATTGCAGACGGGGCAGATGGGTAATTTGCAGTTGTTACAGGCACAACAGCAGCAGCAGCGGCAGAACCTTCAGTTCCAAGCAACAGGCACGGCGGGGTTACAGTTTGGAGCGCAGGCTCAGCTCGGGATGCAGAACCAACTCGGGATGCAAAACCAATTCGGGCTGCAGAACCAACTTGGGACGCAAAACCAACTCGGGATGCAAAACCAGCTCGGCATGCAGAACCAACAGAACATGCAAACCCTCCTTCAACAACAGCGATTGCAACAGCAAGCGACCGGGACCGGGACCGCGTTCGGCGTCACGAACTCGACATTATTGCAACAACAACGACCGCAGGTGCAACAACAGAACACCCAACAGTTCATGCAGGCATATCACCAGCAAGCGCAAAATTCGCCCAATAACCCCGCGTCCTTATTACCGCAGGTGGCCGCGGCTCCGAACTACCAGCCGAGCTACCAACCGCAGGTCACGATGCCAAACGCGATCGTTCAGCCATCCCAGTCTCCGCCCCTCCCACTGCAGCCCAATCAACCGTCGTCGATGCACAGTGCCCTGAACATCATGCCCCAAGCCCAAGCGCATTCCACCACCTCACCGTCCCCCACCTCTACCCCCTCATCGCACTCCCACAGCACATCGATCTCGAGTCTCTCCCCATCCCGTCCCCAATCCCAGATGCAGCCCCTGCACAACATGCCAAACCCACACCCGACTCCGCCCTCCTCGCCCCCGCAGCCAGGACAGGCCTACCCTGGTTTCACGCTGCCGAACGCTCCGAGTCCAAGTGCCCATGCATCGACGCCCCCTGTATATCCTCAGGGAGCACCGAGCCCGATTCCGTCGCCGCAGAACGCGTACCCTACGCCCTCGTCGTTGTATGATGCCATGCATGGTGCTGGTGGTCCGCCCAGACCACAGTCGCGACCGCCCCAGCAGGGATCGCCTCCGCCGCTCCCGATGTTGTATCAGCCGCAGCCTATGCAGCCGCTGGTGCCTCCACCGGTGCCGCCGACGCCCCCGCAGCAGCAGGGATCACCGTATGGCCAATCTCAGCCGGGAGGAGCCCAAGCTCAGCAGCTGCCGCCGGGAGGTCAACAACAACAAGCGCCTCCGTACACGCAACCACAGCCCGGCCAACAACCACAGCAGGCCCAACAGCAACAACCTGGTTATGCGCCTTCCTCCCAGCCCCCAGCTCCAGCCGAACCCCAACCACCGTACCAACTCCCTTCTCCACCACCGCCACAGCAGTCGCTGTATGATGCTTACCAGCAACAGCTGCAGCAACAGCAAGCGCAAGCGGACGTTGAAGGGCAAGCTCGACAGGACGCATTTTCGGCTTATCAGCAGCAGCAGCAAGCTCAGGCGGATGCTCAAGCGCAGGCCCAGCGCGATGCGACGGCGTCGTTCCAGCAGCAGCAAGCGCAGCAGCAGCAGGCTTTGCAGGATGCACTTGCGCAGCAGGCTCAGCAGCAGCAGGATATTCAGAATATCTACCAGCAGGCGTATCAGCAGCAGCAGGACGCGTTGAACCTCGCGATGCAGCAGCAACAACAGCATCAGCAGCAATTAGATGTCCAGAACCTCTTGGCGACGTACCAGCAACAGCAGCAGCCTCAGGATACATCGTTGCAGAGCATTCTACAAGGGACACTTGGGGGACAGCAGCAAGAACCCGCGCAGGATATGCAGCTTCAGGATCTGATGGCGGCGGCGTATGGGCAGCCCGCTCAGCAGCAGCAGCCGATGATGGATATACAGGCGATGATGCAGATGGCGGCGTTGCAGCAGCAGCAGGCGCAGTTGAATATGTTGATTCAGCAGCAGCAGCAACAACAACAGCAGCAGCAGCAACAGCAGCCGTCAGCGATGGAACAGTTGCTTCAGGCAGCGTTGGGTCAGGGACAGCAGAATGAGGCGCAGCAACAGCAGTCAATCTTCGATACGTCGGGTGGGGGCGACTCGGGTGGGGGTGGGGGATTTGGCTTGATGGACGTGTTGAGTTCGGGGTTGCAGGGATTGACGACGTCGGATGATTCTTCTTCTTCTGATTGGTAGACTTTGATTTTGTTTTCTTGGGACTTGGGTAATGGGTTTGGATTGTACTGCTGTGATGTATAGATACACGATATAAGAATTCTGTCTCGAAAGCTTTCGCTACGGAGGTTAAGATAAGACCTCCGGATTGTGGAAGAATCAGGAAGATGCTAACGGCTAAAGCAGTATATCGAGGCTCGTCTCATAGATGGAACGGTTAGTTGATATGGAATTCGCTGGAATGTACGAGCGCTGACCGTACAGGTTCTAGATCTCGCGTTTTCCTTGACTGACGACTAGATAGGAATCTTTGGCATACCGAGAGAAGTCAGGCCGATGGCAGGCGTACGTACACTATTGGCGACGTTATTCGATTAGAGTTCTGCGACCCACCAAGATCCCACGAGTCCTTGGTATCACAGGTCAGCCGCTTCTCAGAAGAACGATGACCAGCATGCTGATTTAATCATAGGACAAACAGCCAAAAGAGCAAGAGAGGAACGTAATATAGTCCAGGGAGGGTCTTTCCTCCTGCATTTGGCTTTCCTGACCCCGACGAGTCTCCCGACCCCGAGGAATCATGCGACCCCGAACCTGTGCCTGATCCAGAGGAAGATATCTTTCCGCAATCGGTACGCCAATCCTCCAAAGTGACCACATTGAACGCCTCGGACGTGAACGTCACCGTGTCCCCAGGATTGACCGTTCCGTCCTGGACATTATTCAGATACTTCATCTGTATCTTGTACGACCCTCCGACCTCCATCGGGACGTCGGAGAACTTCACCGTGATGCGCTCGCCCGACGAAGAGGTTTTAGGCGTTTGGGGCGGGCCGACTGGGTTGTTGGAGGTGCTGTCGACAATCTGAGCCGTAGGATTCGAGATTCCTTTCCCAAGGAAGTTACGGTGGTCGCGAAATTCCATACTGATGTACATATCATTACTACTGAGAAGAGTGGTTTTCCCGACATTATACCCCGCAGACGGTCGTATGATGTACATCGACGTGAAGGCGGAAGAGGATGGTGATGTGACGTTAGTATATGGAGCAGGAATTCTCGACCCACAGCCGATAGGAGCACTGGTGGTAACATTTATAGTGGCACTTCGGGCTGAGAGGTGCTGAATGTCAGAGTTTCCGATGGAGCGAGTGGTGTTGACGGTCGAATTGATGCGAACGTGGTACAAGCCCAAAGGCAGGTTTGCGGGGTAGTAGTACTCAGCAATGTTGTAGACATCGTGTATGGCTGGGGATATACTGCTCAGTATGTCAAGCGACGTCGTCGTGTGCGAGATACTTACCTGCAACGTCGACAACCTCATTACTGACAGCTTCCGCAGGACCTGCCATTATTTCGATGCTACCATCCGCGCTCGAAGCGACCTGCGAGAATGGCGCGTTGTTTTCGAAGATGCCCCACGTGAAACGAACGCTTCCGCCCTCGCTGCTTGGGTCATTGTAAATTTTGTACAGATCTACGACTGTGCTGGTCGAAATGTTCGAAATAGACAGTTGGGCGAGGATGAGGTGTGGAACGGAAAGTAGCAGAGCAAGTGTGGTGAGCGGAGCCAAAAAAGGTTGATATGGCATGTTTCGAGAGATAGTTGGGACGGCGGAACGTTGCTCGAGAAACAGAATGCAATGAACCCCCTCTTGTATGTGTTTCCATCAAGCCACTAGCTTGACAGCTTGTATGACCGCGTCTTTGTGACAAATTTGATAGAGATCTATATACAATGCCTCCTACAAGTCACAAAAATGTTGACATGGGCGGTGTATACCAAGGGTGGTCAGTATCCTGACAACAAACCTTTGTGGGTGCTCTTGAACGTACGAGGCACTCAAGCTCCGCACGTCCTCAGCGGCGACCATACTGGGGCTGGAAGATTTCCTTCCACGGACCTCGTCTTGGCATTCTGTAGGAGAGGCATGAAACATGAGAGCATGGACGGGCGTAGGTGACTGATGATCTATAATGCCAAACTTTATTTCCTTCAAGAACACAGAAAGGGACATCAGCATGCTGTTCAAGGACGCGAACAAGGTGTTAAAGTAGCTCACTTTGAAACCCGACCGCTCAACTTCAAGGTTCCTATGATAAGGTTGTTCTTTGACGAACATACCTAGAAGACCAGGAAGGGCCAGCGCCAGATCCCAGAATTCCTCATAAGCCGGTATGAAGAGCTAACGTCCGCGCAAGTTAAACATTGGATTTTCTGCAAACTTTGATGGATGCCGTGAAGATGTTGGTCAAAATCGCTTCCGCAGATCGCGAGCAGGATAAGATAAGATTGGATCCGTTTGCAAGATTACAGTGGACAGCTTGACTGACCCTTTGACGGACGCTTGACCGGGATATTATACTCCTAAACATAGTTGGCCTTTTACACTGCCGGATCCACGTCGATGTCTACGCCATATGTTGCTCGGCGGACAAGGAATAGAATACAGTAGAATACTCGAGGGTTAAGGGTGCGGTATGCGCAAAACAAGATGAAAATGGATAGACGACATCTCGCACTTTCAGTAAGACCTGACCTCTCTTGGTGCAGAAACATTGGAAGGCCTTGCCAACGAGAACTCATTTACTGATAGATATTAGTAACGCGAAGGAAGCTTCAAGAAGTTATTTGATTTGGAACCTCCACGCAGCGACGAAAAAATCGGGTAAATGAAATCCTCCCCTCCAAATTAGTCCAATTGTGATGTCAGGATGCGATGAAAGAGTAAAGCCTGTGCATCATCAAGACTGAGGAATGTCTGGAACGCTCAGCACATGAAGTCCATGGCGTCCGATTTCTCCGAGTCGATGATCACGGCTTTCGGAGGGTAGGCCACATTCACGGTCGAGTCGGATCCCCAAGTCTCGTATTGTTTTTCAGGGATAGTACGTGTTGGAGGAGCAGTACTAGACGGAATGACGCGAGGTTTCCTCTGCTTTCCCTACCGTAAAGCGGTGTCGTGAGCTCGTATCGCACCTGAGTATAAGATAACCTATACCTTCTCTCCACTACGAACAGCAAAGACCATAACGCCGAGGAGCAGAAGAATCCCCCCTACGAATCCGACGGTCGTATAGAAACCGTCAGGACTGTGGTCGATATTATAGTCGTCATAAGACATAGTGATCGTCAAGGATTAGGGGAGATGCGGTTTACGACAGACATTTATACTGTTTCGACTGAGACAAGTTTCGGCAAACCGCCAGTAGACTCCGCTCGACGAGGTCAAACGTCAACGAATGTTGCTATCCGCATTGGCAGTTAGTCTGCCAGTGGCGAGAGAGCGTCCGCCTTGGGTTGCTGGCTGACCTTGACAAGAAATTCTTGCAAATGATCAGAATCGCTTTAGGGTTCAAACGTTCACTCTTGGACAAGTCGGGGTTGGAAACAGAATGGACTTGCAGCCGTTTAATGATTTAGAAAGCGACTGTTTCATGGAGGCTAGGGTCAACTCCCCGAAAGACAGTGCTCTAGCTAAGTCGGGGTTTGGGAGCGTATCAGCAGTCGCAAACAAAGTAGCGCAGCGAGCGTACCGATGAGTGTCGACCTCGCACACGTCTGAAGAACAAAAACATGGTTGACTGTAGTCAGTAACTCTTTATCTGATGGGATTAAATCCATTGACGATCGCGCCGCACAGTCCCGGATGGCATTCAAGGAGAAATATCGTTAGTGGTCATGGCGTCCATTATACAAAAGATAAGTTACAAGTAGATATAATCTAGAACGGTTCAAGTCCCAGTAAGCCCTGACAAGCCCCTTCCACGTCCACAATCTAGAACGTTGCAGCAGTCAGACACTATAAAGTAAGGAAGGACACGCAAGAGCTACCTCTTTCGGTGCAGAAACAGAGAGCACCACAGGATCGGTCTTGCCGACCAGCACTTCATCCTGTAATAACGAGGATCAGGAAATGGAAAGACAGTATCATTTTTGAACGGTACGTCACCTCTATACGGATCCCGATGTTATGGAAATGCTTGGGGAAATTAGCGGTCGGAGGCACATAGATGCCTGGAACGGATGTTAAACCTGTTGACAGTCCTAATGGCATATGGATAAGGTACCTGGTTCTATCGTAACGACCATCCCTGCTTTTAACCTGTAGAATCAATCATCGATAAAGTGTCATCATAGGAGGGCTCGTGAACTCACGATCCTCCACGGTCGAAATTACTCGATTCATGTAGATCTACAAATGTTGTCAGATATAAGTTCAACACGTTTTTTTATGGGTCCACCAACCGATGCCAATGGGATGACTTAAGAAATGTGGATATAGCACAGACTCCAGATCCCCGCCCTTCAAATCGAATCCGAGTTGCTTGAGCTCTCGCCGTAGCAAGTCGCACGATCGACGATGCAGATCATGGAGACTGAGGTCCGCAGCTTCGTGGCACAGGCTCACAAGTTGCTTTTGTGCGGCAAGGACAGCTGCATAGAGGTCACGTTGAGGAGAGGTGAATGTTCCGGAGGCGGGATATGTTCGGGCTATGAGGACGAGATGAGAGCCTGGCGAGAAATATTTGAAAATGTTGCCTACTTATATCCGAAGCGTAACCACTATGTCGACGGGAAGTCAGGACATATGGTTTATGCAAGGAATTGAGACGCACTTGTATTCGCATCCAGCATCTATTAGGATAGTTTCATCCTGGCGAACTAAATGATTATTAGAGGTATAGTGGATTATAAGGGCGTTAGGTCTGTGTTTTTGAATCAGCGATGTTGTGCACATTTCAATGACAATCGTGACTGACCCAGAAGCAACAACAGGCACATAGGCCATGCGCTGTGCGCCAGACATGGCACAGAGGTATTCGAAATGGGCCGCCAAGGCAGCTTCTGGTATCCCCGGCCGCGTGAAACGCATTGTCTTAGGCGCTCTTCAGTCCAGCCCCTCAAAGTCGAGTACGAAAACACGTACTTTTGCATGGGCACGTCCGCTAATGTCTGCGGCCGCCCGCATTACGCGTTGCTCAGCCACACTTTTTATTGCCCGCAGCTGCGCCACCTCCGGAGCCAGCGGTTTGCGCTTCGTTGATAGCGAGTCCACAATGATGTCGTAGTCTGACCGAGCTTCAACAGGTGGTGAAAGGTATTTGAGGACCGACTTGGTCGTCGCTCGTGGGCCACGGCGCGTGTGGGTAGGAGGAACGTCGACATAGACATGTTTAGATGCGGCCATAGCTGATTTGAGGTGGACAGAGAATTGGTCGATGGAGCAGGCGTCATCCGCACGAAAGATAGCTGCTGCTTCATGAAGGCCCGTCCTGTAACAACTGATGAGATTTTCCACATGGTAGAATTGCTATACACCATACTTGGCGCCGTCCCATTTCTCTTTTGCCAAATCCTTGCCATTGGAAAAGAGGGTCATTGAGTAACCTCTGGAACTTGAGGTTTTTTCTGTTCGTGGTATCATCAATAAGAATAGCGTGCATAATCGATCAAAATGCGTACTCAAGATAACCGCAGAGTCAGGTTCCTCAAACCCCGTCAAATACCAAAAGTCTGATGCCTGACGATATTTGTAACTTTGGGAATGGGATTGAAGCTGCTGTAGGACGATATATCGAGAGGGGACTTACAATATATCTGTAAAGAAAGCGTTAGGACGAACGGGATGCGATATGTCCACGCACTTTTGCTCATATATTTTATGGGCGCGGCTACCGCGACGACGAGACTGTTCTCAGGTAAACGTGCCATAAGATTCCTGCGGCGCTGCTCATAGTCCTCTGCAGGTATTCCAGGTGTCAATTCGTGCGGTTGGACTGCGAGACTCTGATTTCAGAACACTCCTTGGGATATAAATGGCGACATACGGAGATGAGGATGTGAAGGGAACAAAGGCTGGCCATATATTGAGGGTTTCGCATTGCCTTCAGAGAGAATAGTCGCCTCCGTGGCATAAAACCGGGAAAGGTTTGCTCGCTGTAGAGCTCGACGAGAAGTGCAAGCCGTCCGCACGAAATTTGACATGAAAGTTGGAGCTTCCTACCGTGACTCTCGGCGGTGAGGACAGGAGGAGAACCCTAACCTTAGAAATGGGCTCTGATCATGATGGCGGCTGGAGCGGTCCGGGCCAGGCGCGACCTTATCATTCCCACATTCGGATCTTCGGGAAATCACATGCCGCTGCGCGCCAAATTTATCTGCCCCAGCACGGTGAAGCAGAGTTGCCATAGCGTCTGTCTCTTGTTCCGTACATCCATGTTCTATGTCTGATGTCCCAATGGTAAAGGGTTGGGATACTTACAGTAGAGAAGGAATCGATTTGGCCTCTGCCCTTACATCGTTCGGTTTCAGCGCAGTTAAGGTCGGAACCAAGCTTGGGGTGAGCATGAAGCTACCTATATTACGCGCTGTCTGACTATGTTTGTAGTTCGCAGTCACCCGCACTATAGCTGGCGTTGCCGTAGGCGTAACTACATCTGTCGTCGACCATGCCATCTTTGGTGGAACTACCGTCACCCGACCAGTCATTGGGGGCGCTGTCTCCACAGTCATTACTTTTGCGGAACAGATAACCCTCGCGCCCATATTCCTCAGTGAATACGTGACGTCCACATCGCTTATTGCAGCACACAGCTCCATCAACGTTCTTTCCACCATATTCCCCGGAAGCAGCGATGCCTCGTTTTCCCTAGCTTCCTTCATCACTCTCGTAAGACGAGAGTGGTCGTACTCTGACGAAGACGAGAATTTCCCCAAGAATCGGTACGGAATAACCCAAATTGCACGAGCCATAGTCGCTTGGGTCGCCCTGCAGGGGGTCACGCAGGAGTGGCAAGAGAAGCTTTGGTTTAAACACTTGAAAGAAATCCACGTCAATGATGTCACCGACAATACCCGATCAACGTTATCCAGGAAGTGTGTAAATCCTATGTCCCGAATTCCCTTGCAGCTCACCTAGGTTCCTCTCTAGAAACTCCCGTGTGCGGGTCACATCGGATGTTATTCTACCCGGAAATATCGGTCAACTAATCGCGGCATCTATCGGAGAGGCTCCTTCCCGGCGGCCTCGCTCCCAATCTTCAGCTTCAACCAATGGGAGAAAATTCTCGTTAGAACCATTAACATCCGCGCGAACTCGTGCGTCCGCCACCGCCGTAGCAGCAGCATTACACTCACCACGTCCGTCGAAGGCCGAACTAAAGACCACCCTGCGTCGTCTCTCAAAGATAGTTCTTGCTGGTTACGGAGGCGCCAGCCTCTTATTCTTTGGCGTTTCCCCAAATGGATCCAGGGCGACCAATTCCGCAGCAGAGATGGCATCTGAGGAGGCGCAACTAGCCAAAGCAATCGATGCATCCGAGGCGGAGGCTTTTGGTGATTCCCCTGCGCCCAAGACACCCCCGCCTGAGGTCACCGCGGAATACTCATGGTGGGACGTTCTCCTTGGTAAACATGACCAGGAGATCTTCGAGAGAGCTGCCAATCATGGAATACCTGGCCAGAGAGCGCAAGAAGAAATAAAGGCGAAGATGACAGCGACCGCCGTGAGTTTCCTTCCTTTCTGATCTCTGTTAAGCTTACGTCGAGCAGGTGATCGGGAGCGAACACATGATGCCACGGTTTTGGGTGCTTACTGACCACGGACGCGGCCAAGTCGTCCTCGTTCTACGAGGTGCGTTTGTGCTCCCGACATAGTACATAAACACCCTGAACTCACTTACGCAGGCACAATGTCACTCAATGAAATTGCCGCTGACCTCACTTGCGACGCCGAAGAGTTTGAGCCCGCTACAACCATCATATCAGATGAAGAACAGCAGCCCGTGCCCGGCCAATTTGCTTTCCCATCCATGTCCCAACCGCAATCCAGCGCGTCTTCGACAAACTCTCCGCGCTACCATGTCCATAGTGGGATGCTGAGGATGGCTCGTGTGATGGGAGATGTTGGGAAACCGGTGCAACTTGCGGTCCAAGAAGCGCTCTACAGTAATCCTGATTACGGTCCGTATCGTGACTGAGGTTGTGGATCATCGTGGCTCAGATCGTGATTTTACCGCAGAGCTGGTGATGTGTGGACACAGCCTCGGGGCTGGTGTCGCTGCAATACTTGGAATGGTAAGTTCTGCCCCAGCCATCCTATTGCACTTGATGTATCTTGGATCTTAGAAATGGGCTGATCCGAAGAGTTGCTTGACTGTGCGCTCAAGCGGACTGCCAGTTGGGCGCCGCGTTTCCGTGTACTGTTTCGCTCCCCCGTAAGCAAATATCTGTGCTGTCCTTATCAATGGCACCCTTACCCTGTTCCTCAGTGCTCTGACAGATGCAGCTCTCAGCAAACTCGCTGATCGATTAATCGTCTCCTTCGTGTACTCACACGACGTCGTCTCGCGTCTGTCTCTCGGCTCAGTGCGCGACCTCAAGAATGCGGCATCATGGCTATGCGAAGCGGAAAGCAAACACGATGGGGAAGGCTGGGCTGGGGTTACAACTCGCGCGAAGCAATGGAAAGCAGGTGCCGGCTCACTTGAGGATCCGCACTGGGTGAGCAACCCTTTCTTCATCACTCCACACCTTGTTTGCTCAATGCTAGCTGTAGTTTATTGCAGTGCGGAAAACGCTGGAAGCCAATATGCAAATGTCGAACATGTTTCCACCAGGTTATGTACTTTGGGCCATGAGGGATAGCGACCTGCACCCTTCACATCGGTCACATCTGGAACCCTCGAGCATACGAGGTGCAGACAAACTCAGATTGTTCGAGGTCCTGGATGTCGAAAAGGTCTTCTCACAAATCGTCTTTGCGAAAGACATGCTGAAGTACGTACCAATGGTCGTCCCGCCGAGCCATACACGCTGACTCATCGACTCACGAACCCAGAGCCCACATGCCCCACCAATACGACAAAGTCCTCCACGACCTGCTGTAACACCTTACTCATCCAACCATGTATGTATCATCAACCAAATTTGTGTCCAAGGAGGACGTTGTAGATGTCATGTAGAACCACCTGTCGTATTACACATAAACCATATCTATTTTACACAGACAATAAGCAGTGTGCCCCATGGCGGGCTCTATGAGATGGTACAAGAAACGTACAGCACCAACAAACCCCCATTACTCCTGTTCTGTCTGATCTCGAGAACGGTACTTGATGCCCCGACTCTCCAGCTCCGCCTCAACGTCTTCGGGTATCCGCCCTTTGACACGCACAGCGTACATCCCTCGTACATATTTGGCTATCATACATAATGCGTCAGTTAGAAAGATACACAGACAAGAGCTGACACAACGCACATGTCCGCTGCCATCTCGCCACCCAAGCCGTCTCTGGATCCACTACAGCTATCACTCCATCAAAATAGGTCGTTGTGCACGATGCTATCCGGTCCGAGTTCATTTTCATCTGCGTCCATCAAAATTCAGCCAGCGTTTCTAGGAACGATGGGAGGGCAGAGGACTCACCTGCATGATTTCTTCACAGTTCGGGCAGCCGTTTTTCCGGAAATCGACCGGTAGTTGGATGATTGAGCATAGCAGACATGCCCGTAGTTGTTTTGACCGAGCCTGCGCTGGGATTGCTGCTGCAGCCATCTCTGGTGATGGTCAGAGTAAGAGAGAATCTGAACAGCCGCAAGTTTCTGCCTCAGTCTGACCTCAGCGATTTCCGGGTCACGTGACTACTTTACTTCAAATCCCCACTCGTCCCGACGGGAACGACGATTGCGGTTCTCTCTGACTGGTATTGACACTTCCTCTTCCTGAGCGTCCCGTTGCGATCCCGGACCATATTTGATTAACCTCGCAGCCCTGTGAGTCCAACGGGTACCATCTACAAAACCACCTCACGAATACATTTCTACCCAAGGGCCCCTCAAGGTGTGTTGTCATTACTTTAGTTATTACTGGCAAACTATCTTCTGACAAAGATTTTATAGCGCATGAGCAATGTCGGGCAGCAACTGCTCTCCGGTACGTATCCAACTTAATGGGGAAGAAGTCGTAGCTAAGCTCTCGGGACGCAACCAGGCGCGTTATCGGGTCTCGCGACGACGGTTTGCCTTCAGCCCTGTGAGGACATCTGCTTTTCTCCAAGACGACACCTCCTGAAGAAATGATTAGTTGATTTATTGAAGACGCGTATGCAGCAAGGGGACGGCAAGCTGAGGCTACAGTGAGCGCACTTTCTCCATTGGGTTCGACGGTTCTTCATAGATGACAGACGGAACGTCATCCTCGGCACTGCTCGTGATGTCCTAGCGAAGGACGGAGTGGCAGGTCTTTGGAGGGGAACCGCTGCTTCTCTAATTCGGTCCGTACACACTCTTTACCTTTTCGCATCATGAATTCTCAATCAACAGTACGATACGTCAGGAACGTACCCGGCGTCGCAATGTATATGACCAGTCTAACGCAGCTACGGACTCTAATGGCGACTTCACCTTACTTTCAAATGTTCCGAGCCCAGACGCACAACACCAAGAACTCATCCGTGCTCCCCACCCTCACAAACGGAGGCAACCTCCTCGCCGGCGCTACGACACGCGTCTCAGTCGGTTTCTTTTTGAACCCCTTCTCCGTTCTGAAAGCACGATACGAAGTCAGCATATTCATCGATGTTACCCTTCCTCGCTTTGTATCTCACTTCGGCTGCTAGAGCAACATGTACGCGTACCAGAGTCTGCCTAGCGCACTCATTTCGATTACACGCCAGGGGCCGTCGGAGCTCCTCCGTGGTTTTATGGCGTCTTCACTCCGCGATGCCCCCTATGCTGGGATTTTTCTCGTCTGCTACGAAGGCATCAAGCGTAAAACGTGTATGTCTGGTTCAGTTTCTGAGTCGATCTCATATTTATATGCCTCTACCCCAGATTCAATTGTCCCAACAACCACAAATGGTCATGCTGCTGCCATACATAGCATCTCCGCTGCTTCTGCTGGTGCAATAGCTACTCTGGCCACTCACCCTTTTGATGTTATCAAGGTCAGTTGTTTCCTGGCCTTCCTCGCTAGTGTTGCCTGAACTCCTTGTGTTTCAGACTAAGATTCAAGTGCGCTCTGAAGACCGATATCACGGTCTCTTCCGTACGATACGTACTATTTGGCAGGTAAGTCGTAGTCCCTTATTATAATGTTCCGCGCAACTAACCACCCTTTTGATTTTTTTAAAGCAACGAGGCATCGTTGGCTACTTTGATGGAGCATCCCTGCGTTTGTCGCGCAAAGTTCTTAGCTCTGCTATCGGCTGGGCAGTGTATGAGGGCCTCCTAATTTTCATTCGGACTTGACTGACTCATCGTGTCACGCATCGGAGCCGCAAGTTTAGACGCGCGCTCTTCCCCATCTACCTACCTTCCAAGCCGTGATATTTAGACCTCACCTCAACATTACCTAGTTATATAGTTACCCTAATCCTGTAAGCTCGCAGACATACATACACGATCCTGGCTATCGTGCCATCCCTCGATCATTAAACGCGCCCACGTGAGATTACGTGACGTGTGCATAACGCTAATTAAGAAAGTCACGGGCGGGGGAAAATTTCTTGTTCGTTACAGTTTTGTACATTGTTCAACGTTGACCCCCATGTCCCGAGTGACCAGAAGTTCTGCGAAGCGCCTCGCATCCCCCTCCCCCACCTCTGGAACAGGGACAACCAATGTCTCGCCAATATTCAGCACTCGAACATCGGTTGTCACGTCTGAAACCCCAGCAACCTCTGAAAGCGAAGAGACAAAGAAACCACAACGAAATATTACGCGGGGAAAGGGGAAGAAGCGCGCGCTCTCCAGCGACATAGACAAGTCCGAATCTGAGAGCTTGTCTGTCCAGCAGAGACCCTTAAAGCGACGAGCCGTGTATGTTGAAATCCCCATGTCTAGAATAGCTGTCGTGAAGGGGAAAGGCAAGGTGAGCAAATCGATACCTTTGCCTATAAATTGCTATATAGCTTTATGGTATTCTCAGGCAACAGCTCCAGTACCTCAAAAGAAGGGCAAAGGCAAAGCGCCTGCCCCAATATCCTCTATCTCGGACGACGACGACGACGACGACGAGATGGCATCCGAACCAGGCTTAGATTATGAAGAAGACCGAATGCTCGATGAATCCGACGACAGTGGATCTGAGTTTGAAGCTTCTGAGGATGAAGACGCCCTCGCAGCCAGCGACAGCGAGGAGGAGGCCATCTTGCTCTCCGCTGCTGTGGAAATGTCGTTGGAGACTTCGCGACCCAAACCTGCTGGCTCATCTTCCTCACAGCGCAATCCCACCAATTCTGCCGCTGCTTTGCGAGCTGCTGCTGCTGAACGTCGCCTTACCAGGGGTAACAAAAGCGTCGACGTTGATGACTACTTCAGCGGAAGCCACGACGAGGTCGATGACTCTGCATCTGAGTCTGAGTCTGATATGCCCCTCTCCAAGAAAGGCAAGGCCGTCGCGAAGAAGTCGAAGAAGGCTGTTCCAGCTCGAAAGCCAGCAAAGCATATGACTTTGACCCAACTGCGCAAAGAGAAGCGAGAGCAAAGACAACAGGCAAACGCGTGGAAGAAAGCCAACAAAGCGGAAGAACAGAAGCTTATGCGAGAGTTGGGTCGCCGGCTCACATATGTAAGTCGCGTGTTAGTCTCCCGATGCTTTCCATGCTCAAATCAAACTTAGGCGGAAAAATCGTCGATTGCGCTACACCGGCATCATGAAGAACTCAAGGACGTCTGGGGAGATCTTGAGGAATCAATTCCAATCATTACGCCTACGGAGGCTGAACAGCCGGCGAATTTGAAGTTGACCCTTTTGCCTTTCCAGCGAGAGAGTTTGTTCTGGATGCGAAAGCAAGAGCAAGGTATCTGGCATGGTGGTATGCTTGCTGTACGTGAAAACTATTTGTCCCTTTTTGAATCCAGCTAACCGTGTCGTTCCGCAGGACGAGATGGGGTACAATCACTCACTCTTCCGCATCATTGCTGCGTTGACTAACAATTTCGTAGAATGGGCAAAACTATCCAAATTATCGCACTCTTGATCACCGACAATATCAAGCCCAACCTTGTCGTAGCGTACGCATCATCATCTTCCCTGTGAAACCTACACTCATGATCCTCACAGACCTACCGTCGCGGTCATGCAATGGAGAAACGAGATTGAAGCACATACAGACGGACTGAAAGTTCTTGTGTGGCATGGCTCTTCTCGAGAATCTGACGTCAAGGAACTCAAGAAATACGATGTCGTGCGTAATATCCGTGTACATCACATGCATCGAAATTGAGCCTTTTTCTAGGTCCTGACAACATATGCTGTCATGGAAAGGTATGACGTTCATGCTTCATCCTTGACATATATCTAATGTTTTGTTCCCTAGCTGCTTCCGGAAGCAACAGAGTGGCTTCAAGCGCAAAGGCATGATCGTCAAGGAGAAGTCTCCTATACATGAAATCCACTGGAATCGTATTGTTGTACGCATCTCCTCTAACAATGGACAGCATAACACATTACTCAAGGCTCTATGTTTAGTTGGACGAAGCTCATAACATCAAGGAACGTTCTACGAATACAGCCAAAGCTGCGTTCGAGCTCAAGGGTAACTACCGATGGTGCTTATCCGGAACCCCTCTGCAGAACCGAGTGGGAGAATTGTACAGTCTCGTCCGGTTTCTCGGGGGTGACCCGTTCTCTTACTATTTCTGTACGTCTGAATCGCCGACTGTTCTTTCGGGTTCGAAGATGCTGACACTCTGGACAGGCAAAGCCTGTGACTGCAAGTCCCTGCATTGGAAGTTCTCGGACAAACGGTCATGCGATGGTGTGTTCCTTGCGTTTATCTTCGGATGGAAAGACTCATAGTACCATGCATAGGTTGCGGACACACCCCTATGCAACACGTAAGACTCGTGTACAACCGTATCAATCTGTACTCACTTTTTCTGCGTAGACCTGTTTCTGGAACAACGAAATCCTGACACCCATTCAGAAGAACGGAATGGTCGGACCTGGTAAACCCGCCTTCAAGAAGCTCAGGATTCTCCTCGACAGGATGATGCTTCGCAGAACCAAGGTCCGTCGCAATCTTCAGCTAATGGATCCTTGCACTCAACAGTTGCTCCTCAGCTGCAAAAAGCCGATGATCTCGGTCTGCCTCCACGTACAGTCATCGTCCGCAAGGACTATTTCAGCCCAGAGGAGAAAGACTTGTATCTCTCTTTATATACGAATGCGAAGCGCGAGTTCAGCACATATGTAGATCAGGGAACAGTTTTGAACAGTGCGTCTCTCCCGTGATCTATGGACTCGTTTGAACGCTAAACGATCTTCTCAGACTTCTCCAACATCTTTACTCTGTATGTCTTGAATAATGATTAGCTTGATGGACCCCACTCACCTATCCACTTCAGCCTTACTCGCCTCAGGCAGATGGCTTGCCACCCTGATCTT
Source organism: Lyophyllum atratum (assembly GCA_014905825.1). Lineage (NCBI taxonomy): Eukaryota > Fungi > Basidiomycota > Agaricomycetes > Agaricales > Lyophyllaceae > Lyophyllum > Lyophyllum atratum. The sequence continues at coordinate 525,678 of JACGCN010000002.1, read as the reverse complement.
GTACTCCGGAGCAAGACTAATGCTCGTAGCTTCACCAATGACGATCTCGAGGAGGCCACTGTGTGTCGTATCTGTAATGATATCGCAGAGGACGCCATTCAGGCGAAATGCCGCCACATCTTCGATCGCGCTTGCATCAAGCAATATCTTGAAACCTCTGAGGAAGACATGGTTCGTTTTCACCCTGTCTCCCCTCCTCCTTGCCATTTAACCTTATTCTTGATGCAGCCCAAGTGCCCTACCTGCCATCTTCCCCTGACGATTGACCTGGAAGCACCTGCCCTCGAACTGGAAGAAAACCTCCCGAAAGCGCGTCAGGGCATCCTTGGGCGTCTCAACCTTGAGACATGGAGGTCGTCATCGAAGATCGAGGCCCTCGTCGAGGAACTCACCAATTTGAGGATGCAAGACGCCACAACGAAGAGCATCGTCTTCAGCCAGTTTGTGAACTTTTTGGATCTCATTGCGTATAGACTTCAGAAAGCTGGTTTCAACGTGAGCACCTAGCCCCGGATCTAGAGAGCTGTCAAACACCATCCTAATTTGATTTTATAGCTCTGTCGACTAGAGGGTACGATGAGCCCACAAGCCCGAGACGCCACAATTAAGCACTTCAGTGCGTAGATCTATCCATTTCTTCTTTTCATCTTTCTCACTTGACTTTCAGCGAATAACGTTGATGTGACTGTGTTCCTCGTCAGTCTCAAAGCTGGAGGTGTCGCTCTCAACTTGACAGAAGCTTCACGGGTGTACCTCATGGATAGTTGGTGGAACCCAGCGGTATGTCAACATATCAATCACCTGCCTGCGACGTACATCTCATCGTCTTTTCCCCTAGGTCGAATTCCGTAAGCATCCTGTAACTATACAAATGAGTTCCCTCTGATACCGAGAAACAGAGGCCATGGACCGAATACATCGTTTGGGCCAACATCGCCCAGTGCAAGCCATCAAACTGGTCGTTGAAGACAGCATCGAGAGTCAGATCGTCCAGGTGGGTTTTGTTCGGCGGTGATACTGGCCAACATCCCCTGATGCTTTCCCATCTATTAGCTGCAAGACAAGAAGTCGGCAATGGTCAACGCCACTTTGGCTGCTGATGATCAGGCCATGGGCCGTTTGACACCTGAGGATGTACGTTGTTGTTTTCCTTGTGTATTTCTTTATTGCTGACTCTATCCATAGCTTGGCTTTTTGTTCAGAGTGAGTGCATTCTTGGTCATCTCGACATTGAAGTCATATTAACGACTTTGCTGCATCAGTTGTAACTACTAACCCATATAACCTATTTATATACATGTTATTGATGTTTCCGGACACATGCTGTACAAGGAGAAGATCGGCCCAGCATCACTACCCCGCACATACACTGTATTACCCACTGCTAGATGTACATATATTACCAATAACGATGCGTTACAGCTCTGCGGAACGGAGCAAAAAATGAGGGCAGCTCCCAGCATCGCAGCCGTGAGCCCGGTGGCGAAACCTCGCCCACTCGACGCGGTTAGAAGGCCTCAAAGGAGACATGGTAAGTATGGTGTCATATGGTCGTCAGTCCGAGGAGCAATTTAACTTCGACACCAATAGCGCAGCTTCAACGCCAACTGAGGCCCAATGCAGTCTTAGCCCCTGGTCTCGTCCCCGACGTTATCGATTCTTACTAGTAGGAGAGACCAAAAATCCGGTGCCTGAATCTGACTGTCGACCAGTTGTCGCCCCTATTTCCTCAACCTTTCCCAAAGCGGTCACATCGATGCGGATGTCGACGTCTGAATTAAGGTATTTCTGCTTCATCCTGATATCAATTTTCGAAGAGCTTCAACCACACTTCATTGGAGGCGCGACGGTCGGATAATTGCACCCCATCCGCACCTTGTTATACAGGTCCGATTCAAAGGACGCGGATGGCGCTGTGGATTGGAACAGTATTATGACATCAGGGACAGTAATGGTGATAGGATTTGAGTATCGTCACAGTCTAATGGTGAATGTTCTCCAGATGATGGCGGCAGCCTGGCAGGACTCCCATGAGCGACTGAGGCGTTGTTTGGTCATGTTTCACTCAAGAGGTCATCGCCAGTTCCATGGCTTGCGATTGGCTGGCGCAAATCACATGCTACCGTAACGGAACGCAGAGCCGGTGATCGACTTCCCCGCAATTATTGACCTGAACCACGATTACTCCTTATTCAGTGCCACCCCAATAATTAACGCTTCAATAGCTGACAAGAATATGAAGGAGTTCTCTACCGAAGAAGTGTCAAAAGTGGGCAATTCTTTCGTGTATACTTCGACACTGTCTGAAACTTCGAACAGCATAACAAGGAGGGCGACCTGGTTCGTATGCATGAGAATGGAACCCGCGTTACCCCAACTAATACATGAATTCAGTGGATTATTATAGATGCCAAGGTCTATGATGTTTCCAAGTTCGCGAATATGCACCCTGGAGGAGCGAATGTCTTGTACGCCGATTACGTCGGTGAGTTCGGCCGAGTCGCGACGCATGCAAGACCTATCTAACGGCCTTTCTACCAGCCGGGAAGGATGCAACTGATGCATTCTTCGGTCTTCACCGTAAAGAAATTCTGTTCAAACCCCAGTATGCTCGTCTCCAGATAGGCAAAATTGAGGGCCAAGAACCGAAGATTCTGCCTTTGGCGCCTGGAGAGCTCAGCCAGGTCCCTTACGCCGAACCCACATGGCTTAGCAGAGGATACTACAGCCCATACTACTCTGAGGGTCACAGGAAGTTCCAGGTTGCTGTTCGCAGGTTCTTTATGGAAGTCGTCAAGCCTGAATCTGAGCGGTGTGAGGAGAGTGGCAAACGGATATCGCAGGAAGTGGTCGATAAGATGGGGTAATTTGCGTTCATACACTCCTAATTCTCGGTTCTAACGTATCTCATAGCGAAGCAAATATCATCGCCATGCGGCTTGGACCTGGGAAACACCTCCAAGGTCGCACCCTTCTAGGTGGAGTGGTGAAGCCCGAAGAATTTGACTATTTTCATGAGGTATGTGTCGCGCATAAACGTTTGGGAAATCTTTATTAACCTATCGTTTAGGGGATCGTGCACTCTGAACTCGCTCGTGTCAGCAGCCGCGCAGTGGTCGACGGACTTCTCGCTGGCCTTGTCATTGGCGTGCCACCTATATTGAACTATGGCACTCCAGAACTTATCGAGCAAGTTGTTCCTGACGTATGTACTCTACGAAATACCAGTGCTCTACTCGCTAACACGAATCACCAGGCTCTCGCCGGCAAGAAATACGTGGCGCTTGCTATCAGCGAAGCTTTTGCTGGCAGTGATGTCTCTGGACTTCAGACCACGGCTGTACGGGACGGCGATTACTGGATAGTCACAGGAACAAAGAAGCAAGTTATTGACTTCTACATGATATTGCATCTGCTGACGTTGCGTCCAGGTGGATTACGAACGGCACCTTCGCAGATTACTTCACGACGGGTTGTAAAACCGATGTAAGCATTCAACCGTGGGTTCATCGTCTCTCACATTCTTATCCTTCTTCACCCAGACCGGTTTCACTGTCCTTTTAATTGAACGCGGCCCAGGCGTGACTACCAAACAGATCCCGACTGGGTATTCAGGAGTCGCTGGAACAGCCTACATCGTTTTCGACAAGGTCAAGTATCATGTATATCGCCAACGACGCTCGCAGCCATTCCTGACTGTTTCATTCCGTCTTTAGGTCCGCGTCCCCGTCGGAAACACACTTGGAAAGGTCGGGAACGGCATGTCCGTAATCTTGAGCAACTTCAATCACGAGCGATGGATGGTCGTCGCGTGCTCCATAGCCGCGCAACGTCTCGTCGTCGAAGAATGCCTCAAGTACGGCAACCTTCACTATCTACAGGAGATAGAACTAAACGGTTCCCTATGTCTACAGATGGGCAAACCAACGCATCGTGTTCGGCAAGCCACTGACCGCTCAGGCTGTCATCCGGTCGAGACTCGCTGCTATGATCTCCCGAGTAGAGGCATGCCAAAACTGGTACGAATCTATCACGCACCAGATGAACAAGGTTCGTTATTCCCCCAGTATGTCAGTTATCCAAGACTCGACTCATACCTCACTGTAGATGTCGTACAACGAGTGGTCGGCCAAGCTCGCCGGTCCTATCGGTCTACTGAAGCAGTAAGCACACTATGCGAAGCTTTATATCCAACATCTCAAAACAAAACAGGTTTGTCTCCCGGACTGGGCGCGAGACAGCAGAAGGTGAGCATCCTCCCTACTCTCCTATAGTCGAGTCTCCGAGTATAACCCATTTTCAGATGCCACACAGGTGTTCGGCGGCAGAGCACTTACAACGACTGGCATGGGCAAACACATCGAGAACGTAAGCGATGCAACATTACCTATGAGCTCCGTGTGCTGAGCATCTGCTGTATAGTATCACCGGACATCAGGCTTCGACGCTAGTGAGTACTGCTTGATTATCTTCTTTAGTGCGACTTATGACTTATCTGTGTTTCTAGTCCTTGCTGGCGCGGAAGATGTTCTGGGGGATATGGGTGTACGACAAGCACTGAAGAAGATGCCCCGCGATGCGCGTCTCTAACCACTACCACGCGAATGGTCGTGCATGCGTATGCGTGTATAATACAAAAAGTCTGCTTTTGATTTATTCATAAGTACAAGAGGCCAATACAGCGTTCAAACATCTCCTTCCCCTCCCAAGTTGACTATTCCTCTTCATTCAAGATGCCATACTGTCACAAAGAGACTCCCGAATACAGCCATCAAACATGACGCACCATATTTCCCGCAACCTTCTTCATCTGAGATGCCATGCCGCGACAACGAAACTCGCCACAACAGCGGCTAAGCATGAAACCCCATACCGTCCCGACGCCGAGTTGCCGCCAGCAGGCGCTCCGGTGGGAGCCGCGTCTCCGCTGGCAGAAGACAACCTGGTGACCGTCTGCTGAGAAACGGCCGGGGAGACCACCGAAAGGGTTGGTGATGCTGATATCGTCGTCACCCCCACTGAAGCCCTTCTGGAGCTCGAAGATGGTCTCGTCGAGGTCGCGCTTCGAGAGGCACCTTGCCCGGGGAACGTCAGCGCCGCAATGGCAAGTCCTCTACTGGCACACTGCTGCCGAAATTCTACGCAGCGAAAAAGCAAAGTGAGAAACGAGAGTGGACCGCAAGCTATATCGCGTACCGTTGAGAACGATTTGAGGCTGCGAGTAATCTTTGAGATTGATGGAGTTGCCGACGCACAAGAAGCAATTGAAATATTGCCTCTCGAAGGTGGACGTGCAACATTGCTGTGGCGTGCAGTTCTTAACGTTGCAGCAGAAAGGTCAAGATGAGGAATCAGACGGGTATTGACGGACTCACATTGGCAATTACGGCGTTCACGGAGTCGCAGGTCGACTTACACTGGGCGGGTACATCGATTGGGGCAGCCTGGCGAGTGATTAATTCCGTGTGAGCGGGACTTATCTGCCCTATAGTCAGGTTGACTGTGAGAGAGCGAGCATTGGCGACATAGGGAAGGCTGATGAGGCCTGCAATGAAGGGGATCGCGAAAGGGACCAGCATTGTCGGCGTACGCTTATCTTCAGACTAGTGATGTTGATGATAGTCGACTGCAGTGCGCAGCTTGTTGGAAGGGCATAATGGATATACTCCAGCGCTTCTATGTCATCGCGTGGAAAAAAACGATCTAGGATACTAAAGGAGGACTTGGGTACCAACGGCCGCCAATTAGTCGCTTATTATCAGTCCAAGCTGCTCAAGGGCGTTGAGGAAGACAGGAAAACAGATTCGTACGATTGAATCGGTTAGAGAGGTGCAGGAGTATGCTCATCGGGTTGGAATTCAATCTCCAGTGTAGCGTGGACGACAAGGTGAACGAACGAAACCAGCCACATCACCGGCTCCGCCAAGCAACGGACAACAACCTGCTCTTTCCCGCTCGTACATCTGCTTATTGCCTCTCAGGCCTAGATGCAAGTTCCAGCTTCCGGCAGCATCTGTAGACGCACCCAGTCATCTCATCGAGTTAGAGCGGCTTAGGCAAAGTGCGCAGCACGCTTCGCATGGCAAAAAGTTCAGGACCTAGGGCGATGAGTCTTGGAAGGTTCATGTCGACCTTTATACACCCCAGATATGTAGCCCTCGTATTGATTCGTACTGGGCCATCGAAACCAGGGATTAGAATAGACTAAGTAGTCTTTTAACGATATTTACTATCGGTGCAGAGGTCCTTCTGCCGAAGGTAAATCGAGCCTTCGGAGCTTTCTAGATATGTCTTGGTAGGGGAGGTGGTCAAATGGAAATATCACCTTAGATCTGGTATGGAGGCACAGCTACTTTCATTCCACATGTTCGTGACTTCGCAAGCCTCAGAAATAGGGTAGGACTCCAGAGACACCTATAGCTACAGTCCCCAAAAATCGATCATCATTGGACAAATGAGTCGGACAAACAAACGGGACTCTATTTCATCACCGCTGATCAAGGCTTCCGACAAGACGGAGATGAACGAGACTTCATCTCATCTTCGGTGGATGAGAGAAGCTATGGCGATGGTGAGCGGACAATGCAATCTGACGACAGAGCCCCAACATAACCCGGAATAGGCGGAAGAAGCGTTAGCTGCCGGAGAAGTTCCTGTCGGATGCGTGTTCGTAAGGGACGAGAAAGTCATCGCTCAAGCAAGGAACCGGACGAATGAACTTCGTAATGTGCGTCCCATCTCTCGCTATATGTCGAATGACACCAAATGGTTATTCTGGGTAGGCGACACGGCACGCCGAGCTCGAAGCGAGCGATAAGATTCTTGCTGATAAACTACTCACACCTACCGTCTCGAAATACCCTCTCTCTACCACCACACTCTATGTGACGGTGGAGCCATGCATAATGTGCGCATCTGCGCTTCGGCAATTAGGTATCAAAGAGGTATTTTATGGCTGTGGTAATGACAGATTCGGGGGCTGTGGAAGTGTCTTGGGCGTGAATGAAATGTCAGTATATTCCCCCTCCTTACAAGCCGGCTTTTAATGTGGATCGTACCGACTAGACTTGACCATCCTGTTCATCCCCCTTACCGAGCAACCGGTGGGTATCTGCGAGAGGAAGCAATCATGATCTTACGTCGTTTTTACATTACGGAAAATACAAACGGTGCTTATGCTCTCTCCCGAATTGGACAATCACTAAAGTTCTACATTAACAGCCCCAATTCCAAAGTCCAAAGCGAATCGCGTGTTGAAGACGGAGATATTATCCGAGCCCGAGGCGTTGATTCCCTGATATTCGACGCCTAAGGTCCGCACACCTCCCTACATGTGGATACGATGTGATGTTTGAGATATCTTAAGGATATCTTTTCTCGGGAGAATCTATAGTTAGCCCGACGGAGCAAACCCGGATACCAAAACTGGCGATAGGAGTCGATGTAGGCTCCCTCGAGACCCGGTGACTGGTCAGGTGTCGCGACACAGCATGCATTATACAGTATTTACTCCTTACTTCATCCTTCACAAGCACCCAACTACTGATTGCCCAACAACGATCCCCAGAACAGAAAGGAAAGGTAAAAGGAATGATCTGCTCACTGGCGGTCTTTCCACACAAGCCCCAAAGACTGAGCTACGAATCCCCATTTGTCCGCCGCCTCCTTGATTCTGAAGGACCCTCGTTAGTACTAATAAACACGGAGTGAAGACGGCTATATATACCTTTTCTCGGTAGATTTACCAGCGCCATGGCCAGCCTTCTTATCCACACGCAAAAGCAGAGGATGGGGATTATGAGGCAAAGTGTGCTGAAGAGTTGCAGCATGTTTGAAGGAATGCATGGGCACCACCCGATCGTCGTCTGAAAATAGAGGAATGAGACGAAGTAAAGCAAGCGGTGTGGGTGGCTTACGATCAGCGGTCAACAGCAAGGTCGGAGGTAACACCTTGTCAGTAGGGACATTATGGAGTGGGGATAGGGGATAGATGAAGTCGAAGTCTTTTGGATCATCAGGGTCTCCATAGTCGCTCGTCCAAGCCTTCCCTGTATATTCGAAGGGGTTAAGTAGAATATCATCACAATCAAATCAACCGACCGATCGTAAACTTAGAGAACTAGGGTGAAGACCAGTCAACGGTTGCACAGGAACCAAAGACAGCAGCCAAGTACCTTGAGGAGGTCCAACACTCCGACTTCGGCAACAGCAGCGCCGAAGGTTCCTTCAGGCGCGCGGTTGACACAGGCTCCAACAAGCAAGCCTATCACGATAGTGCTTGAGCAAGAGGAAGACGTAAACTATCTTCGAGCTCACCTCCATTCGACCCTCCGTTGATAGCCACCTTCCCTGCGCCTGCATATTTATTTTCCACGAGATATTCTCTAGTAACGGAAAAATAAATTTCATGGTGGGTTAGAACCAATCTCTGGACGTACGTTGCGGCTATGAAATCGTCAAATACATTTCCCTAGTGACTACTCGGTGAGTATATGTGGTACTCGACCATGCTAGACGGACCTTCTGCTCCCTAGTCCCAGCTTTATGCCAGTCTTCGCCAAATTCCGCACCACCTCTGATATTCGGAACGGCCAATATAGCGCCGTACGTTTGTAGGAAGGTGAGTATGGTCGGACTAAAGAAAGGGTTGACTGATATGCTGAAGCCGCCATATCCTAGATGAACGCATTAATAAACGTCTGGTGCCGCTGAATGCTTGTTTACCGTATTGTAGTGCTGGCGCAGTCCCGTCGAACTTTGTCGACTTGTGACGGACAATGAACATGGGAACCCTCGTCCCATCCTTACTCTCATACCAAACCTATATTTCGTTAGGGAAGGGAAAACTTACGAGGGTTGACGTGTACATACTTGTTTAGACTCAAAATCGTCGGGGTTCAGGCCATTGACCTTGACCGACCTGAAGATGCTCCACCGCTGCTCCTCGGGCGCAGTAAAATCGTAACGCGCGACTGTACCTGGCGTATTGAAGCCCGTCATAGTCACGAAGAGCTGGGATTGTTTTTGTCTGCCGGAAAGCGAGGCAGCGCCAACAAATTCGGGTGCAAGGCGAGTAATCTGACTGCCTGTCTTGGAATATAAATAGATTTCGTCTTTAACCTGACGGTGTTTGCGTTAACGAAGAGATCGGTAGGATGAATAGATACTTACGTCACGCTTATAGATTACGGCAAAGGTGTCGTGATTCACGCAATCCACTTCCACGAGATTAGCGTTCTTGTCCTCCGGGATGAGGTCTTCGGTCTTCGCTTCTTCCTCCGATATATCGATAGTGATAACTTTGTATTGCGGGGCATCTAGGTTGGTTTTGACGTAAAATATCGGTCCGTCGTTTGAAATGCTAGGTTAACATTAGTAACGTGAGTCGTTTGAAACTCTACAACATACACATGATATTCTCCCTTGAACTCATCAACTATTTTGTTCCACTTGATGTTCGGCCCAATCTCGTTCTTACTTAAGTCTGCAATCCATAGGAGGTTCCTCTTGGGGATTCGAAGTATGAGCTAATAGCAGCATGTCTCTGAAAGCATGTATTGCGTACCCTTGAGCTGTCCTTCATCGTATACATGATGATGTATTGTCCATCTTCGGAGATATCCACGCTGAACATCCACTCTGGATTTTCTCTATCGCTGTGTATCAAAATGTCATCCGCTTTAAGGTAAGTAACCGGTATCAGTACAGACGAAAAGATCACAAATATTGGTTACCTTGAGGGGTCCCGATTTTGTGGTAGTATACCATAGCATCGACATCACCGCCGGTTTCAATGCCCTCTTTGGCTTCCTCTCGGGCCGGATAGCGCTTAAATGACGATCAACGGCTGCTGTCTGACCCATTTGAGACCGAAGTGAAATACCTGATAGAAGAAGCCTTTGGAATCCTTGGACCATTTGATCGTTGAGAACTTGACGTATTCAACTACGTCTGATAGTCGAGCGTCATCATTCCCAGATGTTTTGCTAGCTTCGGAGAGCGGGGAATCGGTAGAACGAACATAGACAGTGGAGAAGTCGCTTCCCTAGACATGCGATAAGTTATTTCCAGTTTGATGAACGTCAGACGAGCCGCACGGAGTAGGAGATCCCATAAGCGAAGTACTTTCCACAATCTGAGAAGTCATAGATCGACAAAGCAGCAGTTCCGTCATTAGTGAGCAAGTTCGGCTTGTGGTTTTAGTTAGAATGAGCTGCAGACGTGAAAGAATGGTCGCACATCGAAGAACACTTCACCAACGACATTGTCATCCTGGGAGAAATCGGGTAGCGATTTCTCTTTGGAGCGATAGAAGACTGGAAATGCCAATCTCAGTCATCAGGAATCTAGAGACCCCTGTCAATGCCTCGGTCATGTACTCACTTGGCTGCGGCTGAAGCCCGCTGTTATAGAACCAGTACCAGCGGCCATCTTCATACAATGTCGGAGCAGTAAACTAATAAACGGGTTTAGGGTCGGGGCAGCGGACAAGGAGTGTAACCGGTCACCTTCGCATAGTCCATACTCGCACGGAAGGCATCTTCTAGCCTTTGCCTGTCGGCGTTTTTATCTAGATAGGACCTCGTGAAGAGCTCCTGAGAGGTGGTCCACTTGTCCGTTTCGTCTGTGTATTCTTCTAACCACTGATATGGGTCCGACACACGAACTTCCCCTTTCGCCGCACTTTTATAGATATCTACGTGGTCCGACCGACGTGTTGGGGGATACGCATTGGGGGTCCAACAGGTAGGAGCCATCGTCGCAGAGGAGACAGAACGAAGAAATGGTCTAAAAACGCGTCGGTGGTGGGCCAGAGGCTGGAATTTCCGAATGGACAGGCGCAACATGTGAGCCAAGGCTTTATAAGGAAGTCAAGAACTGAGAGCTCGCATTATGTAAGGCGATTGACGCGTTTTCGGGGTCCTTCCTTCTTGAGTTGAACAACCTTCCTCATCATCAATCGATTTGTATCGATGAAAAACGCACCCTAATATGAATAGGGGGCAAGCCACAAGACCGGGAAAATATAAAAAGCTTTCTATGTAGGTCCTCCTCCAACCCTCAAGTAAGTCACGACTGGCAAAGGGCGGTCCTGTGACTTGGCAGGAGAATTACATCTCCGAACGTTCATGTTAAATGTCAGTCAACCTGAAGTTCCGAGCATACACAAGCTGATCTCACCCTAGAAACCTGATCAGACAAATAGCACAGATTTTCGACGATCTCCCAGAATGACTTGATTAAATCCAGTCCCTTGTCGACCATCGAGTCTGAGGGAACACTAGTGCCATAGGAAAGGGCGAAACCCTTTTTCCGCCGTCATTTCCCCCAGGAGGCGGAGAACCTGACGTATATGATGCCACAGGTCGTCGCTGGAATTATGTGCGCAGTTGCCCAGTACATGGCTCGCGCTCATTTAGGACAGCCACGCGAATTGGAATGTATTAAAGGTCGGTCGTTTCACGCGAAGCCCGTCAATTCTCCACGCCATACCCAGCATTCCCGCGCGTGAACTTCTAACATGTCAGGCGTATCTGAGGCGCCTAGGTGAAACCGGCGGCGCGAAGGAAAACAGCTGAAACCAACATCCCAGGCTGTTGGCTGTGCAAAGGCGAGGGTTCGCGCTCCCTATTGGGTCCGCTGATCATCCAGTCTTACGTGCTACCCTGAATTCTGTGGGACATTCAGAAGATCTATGTTCTGGCCTCGACGCCTTTCAACTTACACGGTCATTGCTTGTTGCTCCAGTATTTTTCCTAATAGCATGTCATCCAGTCCAGCAGGTGGAGCTCGGATCGGCGGTACGGCTCTCGGTGGGCCCTCAGTGCGTAAAAGTAAATCGCGACCACCCCTTGGAAGTGCGTGCGAGTGTCAACCCATGTCTCATGACTTATTCCTGAGGTGCGCCAGGCACCCGGATGGAATTAACGCAGCCGTTGCAGACGATGACGGCGGAAACCCCCCAGCTGACGGGTAGCGGCAAGGGGCGACGGGAACGGTGGATGGTCATAGGGGGGAGAATTCACGCGTGGCTCGTTCACGAGCACTGCCATGTGCGAGTACTCATTTCATATCCTCCTAACGCATCTGCAAGCCGTAATGATCATACTATGACAGGTAGTCGTCCATGGCCACATGGGTCCTAAGAAAAGCCCGATCAAGCCAGAAGCCAAGATCTGGTATTCTATCTTGGTCACTGAGAGCTTCTTGCCCTTCGGAGTTCTTCGCCGTTTTTATATACCAGTGTCTCGTGGCAACTTGCTTCCTCGAGCACCGCAGCCGGATCTCCTTGTCGTTCTCATCATTCTATCTTATCAGATAAGGTCTTCATTCTCATGTGTGAACGGTGCCAGACGGTGCCGGGATCAGTCGACATCGAATACTCACGCGCAACAGAGCTTCTGTTAGATCGGGAGGTGAGACTCTGATTTTGCGTTCCGAAGCATCATCACCAAGGAACTGGGAAGAGTGAAAAAAGCGTATAGAAGGATCACAAACATAAGTTATACTCTCATCACGTTCTGCCTGTTTCCTAAAATACTCGCTGACAACGACACCATTTGTATATATGTAACAGCTCAAAATGGTGTGTTTTCGTCAGCGGTCAAAGCGTGCCGCACACAGAGCAGGCTCCTGGTACGGCAAAAATAATTCCCATTGGACTCACGGTCGTGGAGTTGGTAGAACAGAGATGACAAAGTTTGACGTATGACTTGGACTTCCATCACATTGGGGCTGCTGTGGGACGTCGTCACATCTGAATAGCATGGTGTCGGTTTTTTGCCTTCTCAGTCATATTGCAACCTATTCGAATAAACTATAGGTGCTTCAAGTTCGGCCCGGTCATCGGAGCCATGACCACGTCTTCTGACTTCCTGTCCATACAGTTTATCTGACAAGAAGCGGTTGGCTATTGGCCTTTTATCGACTTCGATCTCTTTCCCTAGGTAACATTTGACGCAGATGAGAGGGTAGAATGACCATGTCATGCGAAAAGAACCATATTTTCAGGGAGACTATCACAGGGCGTCGCAGTGTAGTTCTGGGGAGAGTAACATAGGCTCAGTCTAAGATTGGACCTCGCAAGGTTTGGTACCAGGGTTAGACCGGCGGTAAATCAGAAAGCTGAGTCCACGAAGGTGCTGTCGTGTACGAGTGCCATGTGCGCGAGAGGCTCTTGTCTGTCAGGCTCGAAGGAGATGTCTCGTAGATAAGGGACCAGCGACCACAGAACTCGGACGGAGGTATTCTTACCGAAGAAGACGACACTGATTCGCGGTGGGATACGACCTTCGCGAACTTGTTTCCCATAGAACTCTATTCTCTCTCTCTTGAAATCGGGCGCAAGATGGATCTAGAAGAGATCGGGAAACCTCTAGAGGGATTGCTTGATGGAAATCTCAGTCGATCCGGACAAATCCTCAGATTTTTCGTTGGGATTGCAGAAACAGAGACCGTCGCAGGACTGCTCTCACGAAAGGGAGCCGGGGCGCACAAGTCGCGTGGCCCGGAGTCTCGGCCATAGAAGGCAAACGGCGCACGAAGCCAATCATAGTCGAGTGGTTTACGAAATGCTTCCTTCGGGAAACAGGCCGTGCGTCACATCAGCCCGAGCTTTTTATACATGGGGTCCACACTAACTCACAAGTGTTGGAGTCTTCGCCAATGTCTCCTTGCGCATTGCAGGCTGAGACCAGATCGTCGCCGCGATCCACACCAATAGTGGCACTGATCGTTTATCGAGAGACATCTTTCACAACCGCTCTATTCCCTGCGAAAAAGATAGGCGGGCCGCCCCATGTGAGAGCGGCGTCATTCGTCCATGCTGCAGTGCTAGGCTATACATATTCAAGGGGACAGTGTTCGGTTTCGGAGAGCCGCGCGGAGGATGTTATAGCAAAAAGGTGAGTACCTGGTTCCTTTGAGGAGCTATCTGGGATCCCTTCAGAGCTATGTGGTGTTGCCTCCAATTATGTGGTGTTACGGTGGTTCGAGGAGACCACAGGGGAAATAGGTCAAACGGCACGCGTACCTCATGAAGCATTGAGTAGAGAAGTTGCTACTCTGCCTCAAACCAATCTAATCAACATCAAGCTTCCAATTCTTCTGAGAAGTTAACGTATACCTTTGGAAAGGTTTGAAAGCTTGCGGCCAAGACTAGTCCGAGTCACGGCTCATGCGCATCACGGTCACCTCACATGGTGTCACGGTCGACTTTTTCGGTCGGCGTTAAACTTACCGTCGTTGTCGACGTCAGACGTGGGTCTTCCTCCTCCAGGCAATCTCTTCTCGCATTCTCGAGCCAAGAGCTTCAAAGTCTTTCGCTCCGACGGCCAGCTCTTGCTGGTATGGTGCAAACACATCCACCACAACCACCTAGTTATTTTCCTACCACAGCTTTGGTACGTTTTCGGGTTATGTCATATGGGTGAGAAACTGAGCATGGTACCGCTTTCCAGGATCATGCAGCTGCAGGACTTGGTGCAGGTGTCGTTACCGTGCTCTGCATGAACCCACTTGATCTTTTGAAGATCAAGTTCCAAGTGACCACCACGAACCCGACCGGCGCCCTTGGGAAGCACATATGGTACTCGCTTCGCGAAATCAAGCAGCAGCAGGGGTGGAAAGGTCTATACCGAGGCGTCGGGCCCAACATTGCAGGAAACGCATCCAGCTGGGGATTGTATTTCCTCTTGTACGTGTGCGCTTCCCCGAGAACACCGTTTGACCTAATCATCTATTCCCAGCTACAACATGCTGAAGAAACGCGCGTCCGGGGGTGACCTCACGCAACCGTTGTCAGCAGGGTCATACCTCCTCTGTTCTGCTCAAGCGAGTTCGCAATTCCTTCCTCGACGGATCCGACACGTTCTTTCATGCTAATTATGGCATTTCAGGTGCCGTTACTGCTGTATTGACCAACCCTTTCTGGCTCGTGCGTGTGAGGATGTTCACGACTCGCGCCGACTGCCCTACAGCGTACCGGGGCCTATGGGGTACGTCCACCCTATCCGAGCCTTCCCGCACTCGCTTAACTTTAGTCAGATGGTCTCTCGAGGATTGTGCGCACGGAAGGAGTATTGGGCTTATTTCGTGGTACATCCCTTGCCCTGGTTGGAGTCAGTACTGGCGCCATACAGTTCGTCGCCTATGAGAAGATGAAAAAGTGGGGCTTTGACCGGAAGAAGCGGCAGTACCAAAAGGCTGGTCGAGAGTGGAACACAGACGCAGACAAATTGGTACGTCTCTATTTGCTGTTTATTTTACCGCGGCTCACAGGCTCCCAGTCCAACACAGCGTATACCTTCATGTCTATAACGAGCAAATTGGCGGCGCTAGCGTTAACATACCCTTATCAAGTTGTCAGGTCGCGGATACAGGTCCGTACTTACCCTCTATTCTGGAACACGCTCTTATTATTAGCTTAGAACAACGCGGACGCAGCACGATTCCCAACGATTCCTGCCACTATCAAACGGACGTGGGCGGAAGAAGGTGTTCGTGGGTTCTATCGTGGTCTTGGGACCAATCTTGTTCGAGTCCTACCTGGAACTTGCATCACGTTCGTTGTGTATGAGAACTTGGCCTGGTTATTGCGGTCCACTGCTGCAAAGAGGGAGGAGCGTCGAAAGAGTTTGGAATAGATGCGTCCATTCATTCAGAAATAGAGCGCCTCAACAAGTACGTTACTATTTCCTTAATAGAATATCCATCTCGTGGAATGTATATTATAGATTCATTGGTTTCAAATAATAGAAGCCCCTACTCCCTCCTTCACTGTACATTTATAGTCTGTCGTGGAAATACATAAAATCCCACTAGAAAGAGTAAATCAGTATCTCATGAATGGGAAGGGAAAAGCAAAAGAAAAGCGAGAATCAGAATAACTTTGACTTCAAAGCCTTCATCGCACGGTAGCGCCCCGCCTTCGCCCGTCTGCACACCGCGTCAAAACGAGTTGGTGTGCTAGGCGGAGTTGGAGCTAGACGTTATTGTCCCCATGCTGAGCGGCATTTTGCCATTGGTTTCGATCATGATAAGAAGAGTCGAGAGGGGAATTTGAAGGCAGACTCACCAAAACGAAAGACGTCGATGAAGGATGGTAAAGATGATCAACGTTGGGATGAGGAAATTTTTTCTTGTCCATCTTCGGATGTTTGCGAATCGCTTCCAAAGCAAACACGATGCTGAACTCAAGATTTTAGTCGGAAAGAGCCATCCACGACATGCAACAGGGAGAGAATTGCAACATTATAGCTACTAAATTCGCTGCTGGTACTTGGCCCATATATTATATGATTGGCAAACTTCGGAATTTGTCGCGATTGACGCGACGCGTTTCAATCATGTGACCGCTTTGAAAGTCCGCGATTTACATATTTATCTGAAATCCAAGCGATGCCGCTTTCTTTCTCGCCATTTCCCACTTTTGCATCCCCCTTGCCTCTCAACGTACCGTTTTATCATGTTATCACTCATTCTTGACTTGAATTCTGTGTGGATCCGAGATCCAGTCGTTCTTATGACGGAAACGCGGACACTCTTAGGCTGACCTTTGTTTGAGGTTGGTCTCGATCGCAATGGCAGCTGTGGTGAGCAATACCTATATTCAAAAATGCATATTACAACTGCTCATCTGTTCCCAGTACCTGTGCACTACACAGCTTTGTATTGGATACACTGGGTCTATGACGACCTGACGCTCCACCGTTTGGATGAAACGACGGGGGATCTCATGCTTTTCACTGAGGACGTCGTGATCGACATGTTCGCCTCTTGTTTGTCCATGCTAGGGACTGGGGTCCATTTGACGATTAAAACCACGCCGGCTTGCTTCTAGTTTCCTCCTCCCCATTCCTACTTCCCGATCTTTTATACATCCCTTGACGGGGTATTATAAAACATACAACTATCCCACTCTCTCATCTCTCTGTCCGTACGCCATGGCTGCTCGTCCCCGCAGCCTCCACAATTCCGCATCCCTCATCCCCGATTGTCTGCACAATCCCCAGCTGCTTCACCTCATGGAAAACGGTATAACGATGGAGATGATTGAATACGTTGCCCGCTTTGCAACGAAAGTTATCAAAATCGAGGGCGAGGCTTCTGCACCGCCAGCCTTGCCCACCCCGCCATCCACGCCGCAGAAGGTGACCTTTGCCGACCAAAGGGACTCGCCCGCCCCGGAGATGATTTCCTTGGAGCACTACATATACCACCTGGTCCGATACTCGAATGTTTCGGTGGCCACTCTCCTTACGACGCTGGTGTACCTGGACCGGCTGCGCACTAAGCTGCCTCCTATGGCCAAAGGTCAGCCCACCGCCTTTTAGAAAATCGCTCATCCTAATATCTATCTTTCTCCTAGGGCTGCCGTGTACGCGCCACCGCGTCTTTTTGGCCACGCTCATTGTCACAGCCAAGTATCTCAACGACTCGTCACCGAAAAACTGCCACTGGGCGAGCTACGCTGGTATGTTCGACGTCGCAGAGATCAACCTCATGGAGACGCAGCTCCTCTACCTCCTCAACTATGATCTCCGTTTCCACGAAGCCGAGACATGCAGGTTGTTCTCACCCTTCATGACGACTGCAACCCGCCAAACCCAGGCTGCCAACATCAGGGCCTCGGCAGTCAACAGAGTCGTGAGGGGAGGAAGGGCGAGGGCGGCTCAGGCTCAGGCTCAACAGGTTCAGTTGCCTACACCGGGAGAGGAGATCGCTCAACCCTCTTATCCCGTCCCCGCTCCTGATCTGCCCGCGCCAGTCCAGAGCACCTCTTCGAAATCGCCGCCGTCAGTACAGGAAGACGAGGAACTCGCGAGCAGACCCTTGGCGGTGCCGCCGCCCATGGAAAGCGCCGCCAGCATCGACTCCGTCTCGTCATCGTCATCCTCAGAGATGGGTTCTCTCGTCGACGACTCTGGATCCTCGTCGTCTTCGTCAGGGTGGATGAGCTCAGACAGCGAAAGCTCCGAAGACGAGCAAGTGCCGCAGGTGTACCAGCCGCAGCCGCAGCTCGATGTCAGCCTCTCCCGACTGGACCTCGGATCCGTCCCCGCGAAGAAATCATACCCCCTCCGTGCCCTACCCTCCTTCACCCACCGCTCCCATCACCTTCCCGTCCAAAACCGGGCCCGGAAAGCTTCCGACACATCCTCTGTGCACACCATCACCGCCGCCTCCCCTGCACCGCCCTCCTCATCCGCCATCCTGATCAACCCACGCACCGCGCGTCTACAGCGCGACTACAAGCGCTCCTCATCGATCTCATCGTTCCCCAGCACCGGGCCCGCCAGTACGCACAGCGGGGCCCGGATCCCGTCAAGCTCGACGATGCCCAGTATCCCGCGCACGGGGCTATCGGGCGGGTTCCTGAGCAGGATGTGGGGCGCCGCTACGAAGGTCCACGATAAGGAGCGGGGGCCGCTCGAGGACTATGTCGACCCGACGGGCGATGGGACGGGCGTGCATCAGGGCCATGGCGCGTTCAGGCGGCTGGTGCAGTCCTCGAGGATGAGCGCGGCGTCGAGAGGGCAGACGTTCGATGTCTAGGCTTCAAGAGGTCTTCCGGATATCACACCAACATCGAGCCCTGGTACCCATAGATTTTATATGCTTCATTTTAATTTCCGTTCGGTTCTCTTTCTTGCCTGGATGCATTGGACATTACTTCGGCTCCTTACATGCTAGCCATTTATTATCTTTCTTGGACATTTCTGCTGGGAGGGTCTTTGCGACCACGTACACGCGCACACTATCATTATTACTATCTATCCAACTATGCTTTCTGTATTACTATCCCCCTCCCACACATACATCCTATCCCACTTGTATACCTACTTACACATCGGACTCCGCCATGAGCCGTACCGTACACACCTACTATGCCTTACTATACCTACTATCCGTATGTTCCCTTGATATACCGTCCAACAATATGAATATAAACCTTATTATACAGAAGGCTGGGGTATGACACATTATATGCTACACGGGAAGGGGTTTGACAGGGATATACGATACTGATTATAAACACAACATACGAATGTGAATTCGAATTGGACTTCAAGGGGGAAGACTCGGACAGGGGCCTCTTTCCGCTCCTGTGGAGATACAAGTACAACAGTGGGGCAAACATGAACGGAAATGCAAGGAATCATTCGTCGAGAAACATGGGGTAGTCAACGATGGAGAATTCATCGAGGAGAGCGTCGTTATATCCGTAGGTTCTGGGTTTATGCTTTAGCGCGGGCAGTGGCCGAAGTTCGCGTATGCAAGCGATGGAGCAGGAGCGCTTCAGGTACCAACCGAGGCCATGCTTCTTGGGGGGAAAAAACGGGTCCTTGTGGGACAGGTACATGTTATGTTCCTCGGCAAGATATGGAAAGACTTACCGGTCTGTGTTGGGCCAGAGAATCCAGGCGGTCCTGTACGTCCCTACCCACGCCGCCATATACTTCCTAAGAATCAGAACATGTGAGCTTTCAAAATGCAGCCCCCATGGAATAAGTGGGTAGATCACCTGTTGCCAGTACATGACGTCCCGAGTCTTCATCTCGTCTACATAAAACCAGGCCAGATCCTTGGAACGCGCTTTGAATTCCCAGCCGCGCTTGTGCTTGCGCCTCTCGTCCTGTCGGTCTAGGTATCGGTGCCAGTTCTTCCACTGGTGATAGTCCTCGTCCTCGAAGAATGGGTGGATCCTGCCTCGGTGGATTGCGGCCCAGGATTCGCGGCTCTGTTGGGTAAAGTGAGGACGGAGGTGGTTAAATGACTGGCCAAGACCGAGACGAACCCGCGAGTGTTCACCAGCGGACTTGGTATCTGACGGAAGGCGTTCCCTGCAGCTAAGTTCAAGTGTGTACTCCAGGCCGTACCATTCGTCCCGTTCGTCTCTTACTGCCACCAATTGGTGGTTCTGTGCCACATTGAGGTCGGGTCCGATAACATCATTTGAGGTATTACTGATTGTGTCATTGATCAACGTATCGTAGTTCTGTGTTACCAACGTTAGAAAAAGCGCGCCACTCGATTTATCGAGAGAAGCTATACACACCTCGGAGCGTTCGGGTTTCTTTCCTTCCTTAATTTCAAGCGAATGCGAGTGGGATCGGTTATATTCCATGACGTCGTATTCATCATCATAATCAGAGTCATAGTCGCTTGGTACTGTTGGAGATGGGAGAGCAAGATCGTCAAAGGAATCGGGCGTCAAAGGAGGCGTTCCCGAGGGCTCGTCCCATGAAGGAGTCGACGAAAGGTACAGAGAAGAAGTGTCTTGGTATTGATGAGGTGGTTGGGCGCTCTTCTGGGCACCTTCCGATGAAGAAGGAATGGTTGCGTGCATTTGAACATGGGGGTCTGCATGGCGAGAGCGAGCAAAGTTGTTAAATATACGCTTCATATCTGATAGCCGACTTGATTGGAGTGGCGAATTGGAGCGAGCCTGCGTTGGAGTCGAGGTTCCGACAGCGTGACTGGCGTCATACGCGGAGTCTTCTTTGTTTTGAACGCGACTTCGGGGCTCAGGTTGACCAGCCTCCAGATCATATGCAAAGTCCCACGTCTCATAGTCATAGTCCATTGCCGTGGGTGTTTCTGCGCCGTCTTGGAGAACATACGAGCTCATAGCAGATAAGGGGCCAGAAAAAGCAGATCCAATGGTAGAAATTGCGAGGTGATTGAAGTTTCGTATACGACTGAGAATGTGAGGTTTGTGCCGGTTGAAAGGAGTCATTCCATTCTGTTTTACTTGCTGTAAGTCTAGGCCTTTCTCCGGGTCGTCAACGTCGTGGTCCATCGTAATCTCAGCATGCGCGTCGTGGTGGTTGATAGTGGAGTAGTAGGAGTGGCCCTGTGGCACGTGTTTGACGCGTCCAATGTCACACCCGTGTTTGTGACGCAACTTCTCTGACCTGCACGTTGACCTCCTCCGAATTTATGTAACTTGTAAGTGCAGCTGCCCCAATCACCCTGCAGTCCCTTATCACATTCCAATCCTAGTCTAATTGATTTATGGCTCACTACATACCTCGTCGCGATGATCATGATGGTGAGTTCGGCAGGTCTTGCGCCCAATTGATACTGAGATTTTAGCCCGCCTTTGGCCGTGCTGAATTGTATGGATGGCATCCATATCATGGACAAGTGACAAGTATCTTATGATCCTGCTCTACACTCGTACAGGGTTGTGATGGAAACGCGGCTTACCCCACCCCGTACCTGTCGGAAGGAAGGCGGATCACGACACAGGCTGTGCTGTTGGCCTCGCACGAGACACTTGCGGCGCTCATCATTTGCTGGCTCAAACGATCTATAAAAGCCGGGGCATAGAGCTGCAACAGATCATCACACCCTTTTTCTTGGTTCAGGACCTCTTTACATTCTTTCACATCCATTAACGCATCATGGTCGCTCTCCTTCGCTTCCTGTCTTTTGCCGTCCCCAGCTTGTTGATGTCGGTCCAAGGTACGCTAGCATTTCTATCCGGCAACCTCATCGCCATAGCTGATTCTCGCCACTTTTAGTCCTTGCGAACCCCGCCCCGGCTGATGTTCTTCACGGTCTCCTCGCCCGCCAGACATCACCTATCGACCAGGGCGCGATTCCCGAGCAATGCAAAAGTAGCTGCACCGTCATCCAAACTCTTAGCGTACGTTGTCCTTCCTATTAGGACCGTCAATGCAGAATCTAAACCCCACACAGGGATGCGCAGACACTACATGCATCTGCACCGACTCCAATATGGATGGCATTAGCAAATGCTTCGACTGCGCTGCTGGAATCTCGAAGGCCAGCGCCAGTGATGTCAAGACCGCCCAGACCGTTGTCGATCGTACGTTCTGCCCCAAATGTCTTCTTGCCGTCGTGTTTGACAGTGGCTTGTCACCACAGAACTTGTCGATGGTTGTAAAGCTGCTGGAACTCCCGTGAAGTCTATTACTGTCTCAGCCAAGAAGAATGGCGGTGCGCGTCTGGCGGCTATGAGCGTCGGTTCCCTCGCTGTTGTGGCTTTTGGAAGCGTCCTCGCGTTGGCTTGAAGATTTTGACTATACGGCTCATCCTCGCTATCTTATACACGATCTAATGTGACATTGCGCATCGTACCACAACCTCGTCGATCTTTCTGAGCGATCACTCTGATCGAAATCTTGAAAGATCCTGTGCTCTCAAGCTGCTGATGATGCATGGCAGAGTTCCGCGTCGTCTCCCTACAGCTCCCTGCACAGGTCTTCCTCGGACCTCGTACAACTCTGAACTTTTCAATCACTTGACAACCCCTGGCACTTCAGTCGGTCTAGCTTTTAGGTATGTCCGCATGAAACCAGGATAGTATCAAATGACTTTGACAGGTCTTTCTCTATTGCACAGCCGAAATCGAACTCGTGAGGCATTGTGTCACGGCCACGAACGCCCGTGGCGTGAATCTCCATCCTAGTACGGATGTATCTGACAGACCTTGATGTCTTCATCAGTAGACTTTGATGAAAGGCTGTCAAACTGTCAGACTCCCGCATTCCTTTCAACGACGCTAACATAGCGAGTCAATTCGTGGTAGTGGCGCAGCGCATGATGAGCTCTTCTGGGTCGAACGGTAGTACACGACGCCTTCAGGATCTTGATCTTCCTGATCTTGAAACCACATTGGAGTCTTGGTATGGCTGGGACCCAGACGGTACGGACAACGCCCCCATCAGCATCGCCATCATCCACAAATCGCTCGAGTTTTGATCAAGACCATGCGGTGCCTACCATACCAGTGAGCCTCGAGCTCAACTGGCGCCGCTCATCGCTCTTCTTGAGACTTTTCATTGCGTCATCTGATACCACCGAAGTCAGGAGTTTCTGCTACTGCCTTCGAGCTCCCGGCGCTCCACTTACATTTACTCTGAACGTTTTGCGACTTATCTCCCAATATGGTCGCTGTGCTTCACATTTTTTCCGCATTTGCTGCAGTAATATTTGCTACGCTTCCTGGTGGGTGTCAAAACTTCAGAATTGTATGCTGTAACTTATTTCCCTTCTCTGAATCTCTATGCACCAGTTCCAGCGAGCCCAAAACCATCACCTGCCCCCATATCGATTGACTCGGTGCTCCATGGCTTGCTCAAGCGCCAAACCTCAGCAACTTACCCACATGTCGAAATGGACGGTGTCCCCCAGCAATGTAAATCATCCTGTCAAGATACCAACGATAAAGTATCTGTAAGTTATCACATCACTATTAAAAAACGACTCTTTAACTCTTACGCGATGCTTCACAGAGCTGCTCGTCGGATCAGTGTTTCTGCAAAGATTCGATCATGGAATCTTTGGGAGGATGCCTTAGCTGTGTGGTTGCCAACAATCCGAACGCAGTATTGGACGAGAAGACCGCCCAGAACTCCATGGATTGTGAGTTCCTTAGTCCCTTTGCGTCAAGACCATCACTTGATCAGGTGTCATCCTGTACTATTCCAGTATTGACCGGTGTCTGCAACAAAGAGGGATTCAAGGTAAAGTCAGTGAAAATAGGCTCAGGCTCTCAAAACAGTGCAACACGCTCGGAATTTCTGAGTTCTGGAGTAATTGCCGTGGTAGCACTTGGGGTGGTGCTTGGTCAGCCGTGATAACACTGCGCTGCGCCGCTGGTTGGCCGTTGGTCAGGTCACTTCCGTTTATATCAATCGTCAGGCTATACGAAGCCTTCTGATATGACATTGTGATTGTATACATATGAATTCCACTTCAACATGAGCGTCTGGTTTGACATTCTCCTCGACCCCAGCAATCACCCCCACGCGAACTTGACATTTAAATTATCTATGTATTTTACCTGCATTTGCTTACGTGGAATCTCAAAGAATCTCACCCCTTCTGTCAAGCCTCGTATATCTTGCTCACTTCACTCATCCTCCGATCCACCTGCAGCCTTGCGTCGTCCTAGGCTTAAATTTGGATTTCAGCTGTGTATTACTTAGTCCAGTGGTTTAACGGGATGAGTCTAATAATAGACCCCCGCGTCACGCAGAATTTAGGCTTGGCATTGACAATGATCAAATTTCGAACTGCTACTGTTCGTACCGTACCGCCTTTTGCCACCCATGAGTTACTTGAAAAGTACTCCCTCCTTACGCCTCAACCTGCTACTGGCATCGTCTGTTCAATCCTGGTTCACCTTGTGTACCATGCTCTCAGGTCCGATGCTATAAGACTTGGCCACTTCGACATAATCTGCTCGGGAAATAATTGCTGGTCATGATGGTTTTTGGAAACTTTCTCAACTTATGCCATCACCGCCCAAGTGGCAGGAGGATCTGCGTTTGATGGTTTCAAAAAGACGCCCATAGCCTCGAGGCTTATGGGACGAAGTTTTTGTCCCTGAATGTGGGTAAGATCGATGTCTATCAAGTCTCACTATCGATTGAATCTTTAGAATTCACAGTGCTGCTATGCGAAAAGACTACGTTGACGATGTATAGTCGTTGTAGCAAGGAATTGCAAGACTACGTTGACGATGTATAAGACATTGTTGGGATTCAACGCGTGGATGGCGAGAACACGGTCGTTAATCCCCGTCCTCTGAGGGTCCTTTGGAAGCTCGAAAGTCGTTACCAAAATCCATCCTGAGCGGGACAGCCATATATGTCAGTCTGCTAATTAAATGCAGGGATAAATTGATTGTCGGCCGTGGCAACACATTTAAATACAAAATGGCGGACGGCCGCAAACCATCCCCTCACATCCCGCACATTGCTCTGTCTGCAGAGCCTCCTTCATTCTTTTAAAGACACCGATCGCGCCTTGTTCCTACTCGTTTCAACATGGTTGCTCTCCTTCACGTTCTTTCTGCTGCCGCGCTCTTTGCTTCGTCTGGTATGCTCATTCTTCCTGGTCCTGAACACGACCTGACCTCCCACCTGTTTAGCTTTGGCGAACCCGGCACCGTCTGACATGCTCCATGGTCTTTTGACGCGTCAGATCCAGCCCATTGACACGAGCAACATTCCCGCGCAATGTAAACCTGACTGCCAAGCGGTTAGCGACGGACTCGTCGTAAGTCACTATCTCTCTACCGTCGGTCACCACAGGATTTGATATGTTTATCTTCTGCAGGGTTGCTCGACTGTAGAATGTATCTGCAAGGATTCCCTCGTTTCCTCCATGGGCAAGTGCCTTAGCTGCGGTGTCGCTATCGCTGGCTCCGGCGTTGACGTGGCGACTGCCCAGAACGTTATCGATCGTATGTTGCATCGTTTCCTATTGTTTTCCCTCGATATTCATAGGACTACAGAAATGGTCAGCGCCTGCAAGTCCGCCGGAACACCCGTCAAGCAGGTTACCGTCTCAGCGAAGGGTGCTGATTCGAAAGGCAACGGTGCTGCACACACTGCGGCTATGAGCGCCGGAGCATTTGCAGCAGCTGCGTTTGGAGCCATCGTCGCTTTGGCTTGAACTTTCGATGCGAACGGCGACTCTTCATACGATTTTATACCCCATGGCTATCTGCTTCGTTAGCCTCAGAATGTCAGATTTCTGCACACCTAGAACCTTCGGATTTTCCCCTAGCAAGACCCAAAGTCTGCCAGAAAGCCTATTCTTCGGCAATGATGTTATGTTAAGTCGAGCGTATGTGGTCCCTTTGCCAGCTTAAGAAAAGCTGTTATGCGCGTCTCGCTGTCTTTCCCCTCACTTCCCCGAACCAATTTGGCCTTGGTCATCGATTGACGCCTATGTTCTGGCCTACAGGCGCGGCACGCTCGACTAGCCCAATGAGATCACATGCGCAATGAATCAGACGATTGCGGAGCAGTGGCGCCAGGACCAAACGTGGCAAGCCGCATGATGCTTATGATTGCAAAATGCTTTGTCCTCGTTGTTTCCAGCCGTACGATATTGGAAGCATCAATCGGCGTATATTAGTAGGCACTTGCATGGACCATGGTTGCCGGCATTCGTGGTGATTTGCAGATTAAAAATAGGTTCCTAAAGGCTGTGGCGCACTGGCTCATATCAATAATCGCCCAACGCAAAGGAGGACGGCGCAGAAAGGCTCAAGATCTTAGTTAGATCCGTTGTGGATGAATGAGAGATTGTGATTTGTGTCTAATAAATGATAATACAGTCGATACGATTGGAGAGATAATTAAAGGAGAGGTATCAAGTGGGTGATTCTAATGGGGTGGATAGAATATTGAGTGAAGGCCCATCGCGGAAGTGAATGACGAAATTATAAGAAGAAGGAGCTCCTGCTGAGTCGAAATATACGTATTCATGTTGGCTGCGTGTCAGTGCTATTGAGTGTCGTATCACACTATGTCAACGATCACGATTGCACTCAACAAGTTCTTATGACTTGAAGAGTTCAGCAGCACGCTCAGCGAAAGCGTAAACCGTCCCCTGCAGAGAGAAATGTGTCAGGTATTCTCCTTCGAAGATACCGGCAGGTGTATACATACCTGTAAATGTGCTGCAGGCTCGACGGGGATGACGGAGGCATCGACGACGTAAACATTATTCGTGCCATAGACTTTGAGTTTGGGGTCAACGACACCGCCGTCTTTACGTGGTCCTACGGTACGAGAGATACGATGAGCGGACGCAATAGAAACAAGGCGATGTCAACATACCCATCAGGGCTGTTCCGATGATATGGTTGGTCTGAGCTGCATTAGCGCGAACATAGTCCTGTAAAGCATCGATGCTGGTGACACCCGCAGCAGGTGCGACCGGGGCTATCAGAGAAGGCAGACGTTACTAACAACGACGAAGTGGAAGGTCTATGAGATGACTTGCCAGCGATCCAGTTGGAAAGAGGAGGAGTAGAAGCGATCTTCTGAGCCCGCGCACATCCAGAGGCCATCAACCACTGTGGGACGAATCAAAGACAGCTCGACCTTCTGGAGCACCACGACATACCAGATCAAAGGGGTCTTGGAAGAAGTTGTATTCGATCTTCGGGTATTCTGTTCCTTTCGAAGAAACGATGTGCTGCGAAGGTTAAAGGCATTAGAGCGAACGATTATGTCTTCCGGCTGTTGAAAACTCACGACTGAGCCTCTAGACAATGGGCGAAGGTTGACGGGATACATAACGAGGACGGAAGGGCCTTCAGGGGGAGTGGCAACCGCAATGTAGTCTTCGACCCAGGTAGTCTTGTCGTTGAACAGTCTCTTCGAAGATGCGTAGAGGGCGTCGCTCAAGCCTGGAGGCTTCGTGCTAAGTAGTGACTGAGCTGTGGCGATACCGCTGGGTCCAACTGTTGTCTGAACTGACTCGACTGTAGATTCCATCATTAGATTCTGGGCACGAGGCGGATGAACAAGGAAACTAGCGTACCGTTGAGCATGAAAGGCGTGGTGCCCAGTGGTAGGCTTGAGTTGAGCTGCCACTGCATGGGGACGAGTGTTTCTAAGAACGATGCGTCGAGTTATGAGATAGCGCGCATATGGTGGAGCCTGACGTACGTTCGCTCAGGTTCTCACCAACGCCGGGCAGGTCAACGACGCTCTTGATGCCAAGGGGAGTAAGAAGTTTCGCATTTCCGACACCGGACCGCTCGAGGATAGGTGGTGTGCCCCATGTTCCAGCTGACAGCACGATGGTCTTAGCGGTCTGTGGCAAGAATGTCAATCGCGAAGTCTGGGTGGGTAAGAAGGCGCAAAAGACTCACAGCCGAGCGCGTTACTCCATCCTGATCGACGTATTCGACGCCGCTAGCTATGGCATTCTCTTTGGCAGTAGAACTCCACAGGATCTTGGTGGCCGTAGCGTGAAGGATCACTTGGAAATTAGGACGGTAGGAGTATGGGAAATCTACTCAAGGTGGTCAGTGTTATGATCCATCGCCGGTTGTCTTCACAACTCACAGTACGCAGTAGCCTTTGGTGCAGTCCATGAGCTAAATTCAAAGAAGAAAGGAGAGGATCGAGCTCACTGAAGTGGATCGAGTCTCGTTAGAGGGAAGTCGAGCATTAGTGACGTGCGCAATGCCGGTGGCATTACCGCCCTCCAAATCAGGGGATCGGAAACCGCCTGCATTGACAACTGACTCAATAATAGCATCGTGGATGCTAGGTGCGGACTGGGTGAGTCTACAATGATGACGGTGGAAAACAGTGCTCACGGTGGCGACGCGGCAGAGTATGAAGTGGGAACCATTCCATTGACTCCGTGGTGTTCGAGAACATAGTTGATATTATCTGTCGGTTTGGGCGCGTAGAATTGTTCAGATTTCTTGCCAGCAGCAAAGAGCGTGTCGAAGTTCCTATGTAATCCTTCGCGTCAGTCTCAAATCAAGCACATGAAGAAGCCAATTCACCATCCGGGGTTGCCAAGAGCCTCCCACTCATTGTATTCGCGAGCATCTCCTCGGTCGAATACATCACCTGAAATAGATTTGACAAAAATGTCGAAAGACGAGGACTGGACAATATTCACCATTGATAGATGACGAGCCTCTGTGGATCATATAGGTCAGTCTGAGAAGGATATCCATAAATGGCTATCTGCGTACCCTAGAACCTTTCCACGAGGCCCTGGTGTCAATACGCGGTCGTTAGCGTATTTGAGGGGCTGGGTGGGGAATTGCCAGTCGATATCTGTTCCCCACGCGGCCCCGACGAGCTTGAAGTCGCTGATGTTTTTACTGCAGCGAGTCCATCAGTTGTCGCATATTAAAGACGTTTGAACATGCTACATACTTGCCCAGACCATCTCCACCACCTTCAAGCACGAGCACCTTGACTTTGGGGTCCTCGCTAAGGCGGTTCGCCAAAACAAGGCCTATGATGCGAGTTTTTAGCTGCGTTTCTCTTCTTGACAGGGGATGTACTGACCAGCAGTTCCGCCTCCAACGATTAGGTAGTCGGTGGTGGTCATAGGTGGTACTGCAGCTTGTGCATGTCGGACTAAGGCGGCAGCTACTGCCACTAGAGTGGTGAACGACGGGGTGAAGGCCACCATCGTAATGAGTCTATGAATTACTGTGAGGGGAGTGAGAAGTGAGAGATGGGAGAGCTGATGTGCTCAATGCAGATAATATCCTGGAGGTCATTCGCAAGGGCATTATATAGTCGACGCCTAGCTCGGCTAGTCTCCATGGCATACTTCAAGAAAATATGAAGATAGTCGCAATCGTCGACTTGATGTGGGTTCAGGGGAGTTGACTTGGGGTATGTGAATGTGATGTTGGATGCGACGACAGCAAAGCAGATTAGGTCGCCCCTGATGCCCTGATGTCATGGAACTGGGAGGCGATTGACGTTCCACGAGGATAGATCCCAAAGCGTCTACTCTGGCAGTTTCTGTCATGGCTAGTTCTCTCGGTTCAGTGATAGTGATAATGATAACGATAATGATGCACGCAAGCGGGTCAGGGACGTCAAGAACTGAGCCCTTCCGGTCCCCGGAAGTATACCCCAAAGCAAGTTCGAGTGCCATTTTTACTAACATGGGATTGTCCATTTCTGGCTATCTGGAATAACATTGGTCGAGATCTGAGTGCCGAGTTTTCTGTCCGCATAAGGAACCAAATCTCAGTCTCGTAGGGTATGGATTATCTCTCTGCTCGTTGCGGTCTCGATGTCTCCTGGCCTGGGTGTACGCTGTAGTTGGGTCAGACTCTGCCAGCCAAACTCAGAGATAATGTTTAGTTTACTCACTCCAGCTGTCGATGAGAAAAACAGCATAAACGTTTCGGCGGGTGGGGAGTGGGTTCACGGTCCTGCTTGTCTCAATCCAGGAACGATGATCTACAGAGAGCTACGACGTTCCTTAGTTCCACACACGGCCACATGGACGTTGCAAGAGTTTTTAGAGTGTGGATTGGACCGACGTAGCCGTGGTGAAGGATTCAGACAGAGACACGGGTAAGGCGGTCCGTGTTTAGGTATTGGCGATGTATTTCATCGGTCCCTGCCCGACCCGTGTTGCCGGTACGCCTCCCCTGTATATCTTCACCACGTTCCTCGTCGGGCGTCTACCACGAGTAATATCACTATCACTCGTCGAGTCTGGCAACCGAATCCAGATCGTGTTCGTCGGTTTTAGGTCTGCCATGAATTTGATGGTCATGCTTCGATCGTTCCAAGACCATAAGGGCGCAGAGAATTTAGCTGCATGGATGGGGGGAAGTTCTGGCTTGTCAGACGGGAGAGGTCGGCAAACTTCTCGCGGGTAAGAGTGGCACTGACAACCGATAAGATTAGATTACGAAGGTAGAAACAAGCATCAACACGAGTCAGGAAATTTCTTTTCTGGCAGTGGTACGAAGGGGTTGTACACTGCTGGACAACGCTCACCATCGGACGCAACATGGCTCCGCGAATCTGCGCCCTTTGTGAAAATGCAAAAGCCATGCTCAAACGCCCGAAAACAGGACAGCAAATATGCCGAGAATGCTTTTTTTACGTTTTCGAGACCGAAGTTCACAACACAATCACTCAATCCAAGTTATTCCAACCAGGGGACAGAGTAGCGATAGGAGCATCTGGAGGGAAAGGTTCAGTTCCAATATTGATTGGTGGAGATATCTCTCTGATTAGAGGCTTGCAGATTCTACGGTACTGGCCCATGTCATGAAGACGCTCAATGAGAGATATGAATACGGCCTGGACCTTTTCTTGCTCTCGATCGATGAGGGTATCACCGGGTATAGAGACGACTCGCTAGAGGTTCGTTTAATCGCTCATCCTGGGTGTTGATTGCTAATCCCACCCTCTAATCAGACGGTCAAACGAAATCAGCAGCAATATGACATGCCACTCAAGATCCTATCATACGACGAACTTTATGGATGGACTATGGATGCTATCGTATCTCAAGTAGGAAGAAAGAATAACTGCACTTTCTGCGGCGTCTTTAGGCGGCAGGCGCTCGATCGAGGGGCTGCAATGTTGAATGTTGATCATATAGTGACGGGCCACAATGCAGACGACATTGCCGAAACCGTCTTAATGAACAGTACGTTTTGTGCACCTTCCCGCGAATTTGCTTATACATTATGTGAACTCTAGTCATGCGAGGCGACATTGCGAGATTAGGACGGTGTACAGCGATCTGCACCCAAGGTGAGGATACCATCAAACGATCCAAGCCTTTCAAGTACGCGTACGAGAAGGAAATAGTCATGTACGTTTCCTGCCAGCCTACGCGCTTAACTACTTTCTCACTCCTCATGGTTGTCTTTTCAAGGTATGCCTACTTCAAGAAACTCGATTACTTCTCAACGGAGTGTATATATTCTCCCGACGCCTATAGAGGACATGCACGGGTATTCCTCAAGGAATTAGAAGCAGCCCGACCGAGCGCCATCATAGACATCATCCATTCTGGTGAAGCTTTCGAGGTCAGAGAGGAGGTGAAGGCTACGCAGCGTGTTCAACGTCAGTCACTGTTCAATTGC
Organism: Lyophyllum atratum; assembly: GCA_014905825.1. Lineage (NCBI taxonomy): Eukaryota > Fungi > Basidiomycota > Agaricomycetes > Agaricales > Lyophyllaceae > Lyophyllum > Lyophyllum atratum. The sequence continues at coordinate 494,291 of JACGCN010000002.1, read as the reverse complement.
TCCAATAAAACAATTCTGACGGGTAGTGCAGAGACATGTCAACGATGTGGGTACATCTCGAGTAACGACCTATGTAAAGCATGTACCCTACTCGAAGGTCTCGAGCGCGGCATGGCTAATGCTGGAATTGTATGTCCTGTCGCCTTACAAGTTGCATTGCTCATGACTAATATCTTTCTCTGTACAGACCGACCGAGGGCGAAAGCAGTTAGAATCTCAAGGCCCTGCTCCCGAGAACCTACGTACCATCCCACTCTTCAACCGTCCTTCAGGCAATCCCACAGTAGCTATAGAGGCCGTCTCATAGTATCATCTGGTCTCCTCATTTACTACTTGTATACATTATTATATTATTATAGCATAGATATCTTCCTCCTGCACAAGTCCTATCCACTGTAGCTGTATACCACATACTGATAACCATTTCATCCGTGAAAGGTATAGATCGAAAGCTTAACACCCCGATATGCACCACCAACTCAAATGGAGTCGCATGAGAAGCCAAAGGTCCAAGTTAGGTTATCCAACCACCTTGACCACAACCGTACCCCCATCCGTCACCATACTCGTGTCGCTACTAGCGAACACTCCCGGTGCCTTCTCGAGTGGTACCACTCTCTCCTTGGCCCTCCCATCCTCAACAACATTCTCCCCCACCCAGGGCCGAATGCCACCATCGATAACAGTCTTCAAAACCGCTCCAAGGGTCTCCCTGATGTTCTCTCCTTCCCAGTCAACATCTTGCGCATGACTGACCCACGCATACCCGACCTTCCCTTCTAGCTTCTTTCCATCAGCCCTACCACCCCCGCCGAAGTTGAGCGACCTCAGCCCAGCCTTGAAATTGTCGCCTGCACTGGGTATTGTGCGTCCAGGCGAGTCGCCCACAAGCGTTGTGAAGTGCCTCACGCCGATCCCTCCCTTCTTCGACTTCTCCTTCTTCCCACTCCCACTCCCGCTGCCGATCCCCGGGGCATCTGACCCGACAGACTTCAGAAGCCGCTCCGACGCCTCCCACACCTCCTTTCCGCCAACAGTGTCCAGCACTGCATCAAACACGTCACCATCCCCACAAAGCCGATCAATGACCCTCACCACCGGCCCCCGTTCATCCTCACCATCTCCCATCTCCCCATCATCAAAAATAACCTCTTCCCCACCCCAAGCGCGAACCCGTTCCTCCACTCTCCGCATGCAGTACTGATCCCTCAGCTGCCTCCCCGCTGCATTTCCATCACTGACTTCCTCAGCCAAGCCGCTTGTCTCATAGGCTAGACACGCGAAGGGAACATGCACGCAGACCCGCCAACCCCGCCGGACGAGCATCTGCACAGCGATCGCCCCTGCCCCATCATGCCCTCTTAAGACAAGCACTCGTCTCTGCCTCGTGCCGTCGTACGCTTCTTTGGCTCGTCCCTTGCCATGCAATGTCTCCTGGCGGGAAAGATCACCACTATCGCCAACGGAACCGTCAGAGAACGCAAAGGCGAAGGTTCGTATTGCACGGTATGCTGGGATTCCACATATGGGCAGGAGGGCAAGCTCTTCAAGGCTTAGCGCTGTTGCTTGGTGGCGTTGGCTTCCTACGTGGTCTACGCTGGAAAAAGGTGAGAGGTGTGGTCTTGGTATCCTCGTGCTGTTACTACGGGATGGGGACGGCGAGGGCAACGTAGACGACGATGGCGATGAGTTTGAAGGACTAGGGGTATCGTGTGGTGTTGTATTTGAGGAAGCTTGACCAGAAAGGGGGCCGGTGATAGGTGGCGCCAGCGATAATGCAGCTAGTCCGTCTTCTTGTATTCGGGGATATGGAGCCCGGTGTACACGATGCCGGTCGACAACGATAAATTCAGTGAGTGCGCCGCACTGTAAGAATGAATGTCAGTAGAATTCAAAGGACTGCGTGATGATCGAAGAAGTCAACCCGAAAGACTTTTACACTACAGAAGTGCACACAGAAATATCCGCCAGCTCACCTTCTTCAAGTCCAACAACCCAACAACCCACTCTCCCTTCTTACAGACCTCCTCACCTACCTCCCATCCACACTCCAACACCCTTCCCACGAAGCTCCTGCCGGGAATGTAACCAACCCCTGCGGCCGTATATGATGCCCCGGACGGAGATTGTGTTCCTGGCGATCCGGGCGATGACGCCCCCGATCGGTGCTGTGCACCACCAAAGCGGCCCAACGTCGAACGCAAACTGACACTCCTCTTCGGTGTGCTCGGCGGAGTTCCTGGCGGCGTCCGAGGTTCCTGCGTCATATAAGTATGCGAACGAGCCGGTCCGCCACCACTTCCACTACTCCCCCCGAACACCAACCGCCAGTCGAGGCCGTCAACGCCAACGGCCCATACCTGCACCAGCACACCCCCATTAGATACAGATTTGGGCGGTGTACGGTACGATGTGAACCCGAGCGGCAAGTCTGGGGCTTCAGAGTACACCTCCTGCCCTTTTCCAAGCCCATCTTCGCTTTGGCCCCTGCTCCTGCTCTGCGTACCAAAAGCGGGTCGCGGTCCAGAGGGTGCGGAGCCTCGACGAAACAGACCCATGAGCTTCTTGCTAGGAGATGTGTTGGGCGTAGACGACGACGACCCTCCGCTGAGCCCACGAACGACCTCAACACTCGCCATAGTCGTCTGTGCAATGCCATTTCGGGTCAGATCAACCTTCCCATCAATATTAGCGCCACGATGCGTGTCCTTCTGTGAGAAGAGGCCTTTCGGGCGATGTAAGGTCTGTGAGAGAGGTACGGGGGCACGCGGAAGGACGAGCGAGGTATAACCTGGCGTGCCATGTGAAGGGAGGTCGCCCAGTGTGAACGTCGGGAGAGATGTAGAAGTACGGTCATACGGATCTGCCGAGGAGGAGGCATATTTCGAAACCCTGTGGGACGAGTGTGTGTGTGAGGATGACGTAGATGTTTGGTGAGAGGACGAGCTCGACGCCTGGGATGCGGATCCATGGTCGAGAGAACGCGAGCGGCGACGTTGTATGATATTCGGGGGAGCGACCTTGGCTCTGGTGGGCGGTGTCGAGATGGGGTTTGGATTGGATGACATACGGCTTCTGGGCCCAGATCGCCGAGATGTGGAGATGAGTACACTGCTTCTTGGATGATGGAGCACGTCGTGTCCGTCTTGCAGCTCATCTTCTTCAAGAAGCGCGGTCATGCTGCTCATGATGCTAGGTGTCATCTTCGATATAGTCTTGGACATCGGGGTGTTGGGTTTCGTACGTGTTACAGACTTATTCTGGGGCTCGACCTTCGTAGACTGTCGTCTCCGAGGAGTGGTTGTCGCTTTAGCAGCAGATGGGACTAGCCAGCGGACATCTTTGGCCCATTCTTGGTTAGCATGGCCGTTAGAGACCTGTGGCGATTCTCGACTTGTCTTCAAACGATTTGTAGGTGGGGCCGAGTCTGACTGGACTGTACTTGTCATGAGAGTGGAGTCTGAGTTTGCGATTGAGAATAACGAATGTGCATCAAGAGCAGAAGACGAGATCGACGTGGTTGAGGTGTTTACGTGGGTAAATGACGTTTTCGTCGAAGGAACAGCCAGAGGGCTTGGAGCCCGGAGTGGTGCAGCTATTGTCGACGCCATGGACGTCCGAGGAGATGTGTTTGGGGTGTAAAAGACGTCGTCGTCAGAATCGCCGTCGTCGTAGTCGTCGTCGTCGAGTTCGGTGATTGGAAGCCTTGTGGTATCGGTTAGGGCTCTCACGTCATTTGTTGGTTTCTGATATGGTTCCTTATCAGCTCAAGCTAATGTAAAACGATGAGTACGTACAATAGCATTTGGCTTCGCATCGTCGTGCATGGGGGCGGCCTGAGATGGTGCCTCCTGGCTGGTCTCAGCCGCGAAGCGAAGCATGTCTTGCTTCGTCGAGTAATACACCTTTTCTTGTGGAAACGAATATGATTGTGAGGGCCGGCCCAGAAGAGATTGCAGCATTGTAGGTTTTGTCATGGCGGACAATGGGAAACAGGGCCAGAGACACGGCACGCAACACGCCTTCGACGTCGTTCGTCGCAAGCACCAGCCTTGTAACCGACTCGGATGAGCTTCAACGTGCTCATCATGTCAAACGATGAGTCGGTTGACTCCGGAGAGCCCAGCCAAACAATCCTGATGGACGTATTACTCCGCAGCAATCGACTGATTCAAGCCTTGCGTACGTTATACGGCCAAGACCATCATACGAGTTCAAGATCTCCTCGTGTAGATAATAAGATTACGCAGATATAAGTCAAGTAGAGATAGGAAAGAGCGAAAGAGCAAATGAATTATAAGATGCGTAGCCCACTGCCATGCCAGATCTGAGATCATGCAACATCGATAGGACGTGATCGTGTCCCTCCATGTTGGTAGAACGGCCTGTCCTCTTCCTCTCCCGACTCTTCATCGTCCTCCTTCCGACCCCCATCCTCGCCCTTGTCCTCATTGTCGTGTTCCCCATCCTCAGAATCTGACCCATCGTCTGAGACCTCCACGGCTGCCCGCTTCCGTTTCTGTCCGACCTTGGTATCTCTGGGCTCCTTCTTAATAGCTCCTTTACGGCCTGGTGGCGTCTTCTTGACCTTTTTCTGCTTTTCACCGGCCTTGGGTTTCGGAGGCGGCGGTTCCCAGACCGGGAATTTCGCAGCGAGTTCTCGTTGGAACGTGGCATTGTAGCCAACACACTTCATTGTATACACACCAAGCGACTGTTGGAGTTAGACATCAGTAACATTGGCTTGCTTGAGACAAACTCGGAAAACACCTCTTCGCCTCGTAAAAACGCCTGACCGATCTCGTCTGGGGTAACATCTATGTGTTTTTGGGCCATGACTTTGTCATACTGTTTTTCGGTATATTTCTTTCCATACGTCTTTCGAAGGAAAACACGGGCCACAGTCGGTCGGCCCCAAGGCTTGACGTTAAGTACTTGTGCCCAAGTTAATCGAACCTGCCAGGTATCAAAATCGTTAGTATGGCATTTGAAGAAGATGCCCGGACAACTCACCGCCGCGGACTCAGAGGCCCATTCTTCTTTCGTAAATGACATAGCTCCACCTAACTTATATTGCCCTTGGTACTGCCATAAGGCGGGACTGTCTGTAATTCGGGTGAGGACTGTATAGACAGTCGGATCTGAGGAGGACATTCCGCCGCTGGTGAGTTCACCGATAGGGCTAAACCAGAGCCCAGGTGCCCCAGGCATTTGCGGAGCACCGGATTGATACTCGAGACTCAGGCACATGAAATTTCTGTAGTTATGCAAGGCTTGGAACTTCGGTCCAATCTCGGGGAAGGTTAGCTGCATAGTTCCTCCGTAGTTCATCGACAAGAACTTCCTTGAAACCATGACCTCTCGGGTTTCCATATCCAGTTCGACCGGATATGGGTCGAATCCAATAGGGCGTAGGCGGTCCCGAATAGTATCATAGCTGAACATGAGACCTTCGTTCTTTTTGACTTTGGGCTGTGAGAGAAAATGAACTGAGAAACAATAATGCAGGGAGATTGGAATCGAGGACTCGCATTTTGCAGTTTGCTCAGCCTCTCATCAATTTCCTTGTTTGACTCTTCTGCGCGTATGACAGATCCGCCGAACACCTCATGAAGAGTGGGAACAACGACGGCGTCCATGAGAACTCTGCGCCGTTTCGGTATTCTCTGTATCACGGTATTGCCATTGGCAAGAACCAAGGCAGGCCGGTTCAGATGAGCTTCTGGTTGTTCCTCATTGAGTGGAGCCTCCGAGTTGCGCATTAGTTTTCACAATATGCAAGATACTAGGTAGCTTACTGGCGAGGGACCTCGCGATGCGGGGTTGTTTGTGGCCGCATCGCCGTCTCCATTGAATTCGTCTCCATTGACTTCGCCTCCGTTGAACTCGCCTCCATTGAACTCGCCTCCATCAAAGCCTTCATCTCCACTGATGTGCTCACCGTCGGCTGCTTCAACACGTGGATGATCGGGAGGACCCAAATGTGCAAGGTCAATGTCCTAGGATAATTTCAGTATGCGTACTTGCTTCTTATTCGAAACGTGACAAATAATGACTTCTTCGATCTTTTTTACAATGATCACGACGGGGCGAGGCTCAGCTTTGAACTTCCCATAGGCAAGCCAGGGGATGAGAGAGGCGTCCTACAGACCAGCGATGAGGGCTCGACATGGAATAAAGAAGGCCTTGAACTAGAACCTTGTCATCGGTGGAAGTAGCCTCGTCAGCTTCAGTCGAGGAGTGCCCAGCATGAGGAACTTCATGTTGCTCCACATCGTTTAAAGCCTTGGTATCATAGGTCAGTCCTAACGATATCACCGTTATTGACTGGCTTACAGGTGTCATACAACCTTGGGGATCAGGGTTATCCATGTCCACGTCGCCGTCTCCGACAATGCGCTCACAAACATCATCCTTGTTGACCTGTGGATCATCGGGAGGACCCAAGTCTGCGAGTTCTATATCCTATGACCACATTAATACGAGCACGTGTATTATATTCACAAGTACTATAAGGGAGAGTACATACTTCTTCTTTTTTCTTCACGACGTCAAAATGAGGCTCCGCCTTTACCTTCCCGTAGGCAAGCCAAGGAACGGGAGAATCATCCTGGATGTTTTGGGTCAGGCTTCGAACGTGGAAGAGAAAGGCGTCAAAAACTGAACCTTAATACCATGTTTCGTTTCACCCTCGTCAGGTGCTTCATCGGCGGTGAATATTTCATGTTGCTCCTCTTTAATCGAAGCCTTCAGACTACATGTTATCTCTCATTATACATATATCCACTATTAGTTGACTTACAGGTGTCATACGACCCTTGGCATCAGATGCGTCGATGGTCAAGTTGGCATCGTCGTCTTCTGGAACAAAATCGGTGTCAGCGTGGGCTTCTAGATCGTTGGGTTTCGAGTCGGAAAGAGTGGGTTCCTGTGGTAAGGTAATCATTATTAACCTGCCAGCTGCACGTCGTTCAAAACATAAGAGACAGTACATCCTCAATTTTCTTTACGACAACAGGAAGTTCATGACGCGGCTCAGCTTTAAACTTGCCAAAAGCAACACCATTTACGGGAGGTGCATCCTAACGGCTGAGTTTAAGTCGCTTATTTGAAGGTATAAAGGCAGCGAACTTACCATGTTCGTATCTATGTCCATGGCTTGTTCGTGGTCGTCCCTATCATTTTCCTTCGTAACGCGTTCGTTATAGCTCACAGGAGGAGAAGTCGATGCATCCATATCATCCAAGTACACGTATTTATGGAGACCTGTACGAACGATTTTCTAATGAAATATGGTTGATAACTGATTCGCTGGCAGGATGATAATTAATGCGACATGCCGTTTCCCAGTCCTGTCGAGCATCAGGTAGAAGTTCCACTAGATTTGACATAAAACTCGTTCAGGTGCCAAAAAAAATCGGTTGTCGGGTTGGAAATTTTACCTGTAGATGATGCTTCATGGTCATTTGACGCGTCGCCGCCATCGCAGTGACGCTCCATTTACGGTGAGCCCGTCACGATTTGCTCGAAAATTTTGAAGACGATAAGCTTAGCAGAAGTCGAGCAAAGCAAAAGCGAAGACTTTGAGGCAGTTCTGAGCAATTGTAGGTCGTTGGTGTAAACTTTAAGTAAAAGTTACTAAAACGTCATCTAGCGGTGGCAGGTACGCGATATTTAGTGTTGATTGGCATCACCCACGCGATCGGGCCGTTGGCCACCCTCGGCAAATCAACGTTCAACCCTCATTTCAAAAATTGTTCATCTACAAGTGGTTTGCCACCCTCTGTCTTCATCCTAGCTCCCAATAATATCCGAAACTTGGTATTCACTGTTCGCTCTCTCTTATTCACAATATTTGTAGCTTCGGGCCGTCAAGCGAGATGTCCGCAAGAGAAATGCGAGATGATGACGATGGTGGTAGTTGTGGGGCACGAAGACAACCTAAGAACCAAGAACTTGATCATGAGGTGGACGACACAACATGGATAGCACTGACTGTACAAATAAATCCAGAAAAGAATCCCCAGGCCACCTGCTGACCCGAGCACCGCCTAGATTGCGCCCAAGCGTTCCTGAATCTGGGCACGACGTTGGGCCACGAGCGGATTGGGACCCAGAGCGGGGAGGCCGAGAGCGGTGGCAGTGGTTTGACAATCGGCGGCTGCCCAAAATATCAGTAACATGGTAAGGAGCGACCAATGGTATCTCGCACCATTAAGCCCGAACAGCTCCTGTTTCGTAAGGGGCATTCCAGCCACGATGTGAACGGTGGGTGGGTAGCGAAGTGGGGCTTCGTTTGGCAACCTACTGTTGTAGAGCTGCACAGCGAGCCTGCCCATGGCGTTGTCCATGGTTAGCTATATGGATGGGAACATCAGCCTCGTTCGATAATGAGATCGCGACAAGGCTAGGGGGTGGCACTTACCTCGATTTCATCCCGGAGTATCCGGAATTCAGCCCGGATATCAGCCCGGATATCAGCGAGGGTAGGGCCTCGGGGGATGTTGCCGACGGCGTCGTTGATGATTTGCTGTACCGACGGGAGCATCAGTTTCGTTCGATAACGAGATTGCGACGAAGGTGGAACTTGCCTCAATCTGTGCGAGGGTGGGTGCTGGGGCAGGATGTGGTATGTTTGGTATGAGCGAGATTTGAGCGGCGGCGTCGGTTAGGCTTTGAGAGAGGCGAGCAAAGTCGGGTTGCGGTAAAGCCATCGAGGATGATGAAAGATAGATGGAGGAGGGGAGAGTCGTGGTGGCATCAACCATCACGTGGCGCACCCTAACCTTGACGTCTGATAGATAAGATGTGGCTGTGCGATACTTTTGACGGCCAGGATCAGATCTCCGCTGGGCCACCAAATCATCGTCGAAAGGTCCACCCCTCCACCACCCTGCCATCTGTGCTTATTTTTGCGCGCCGTGCTAGCCCGTCATTATATTCCCATGGCCTGACTGTCAATGGGTGCGTTTGCGAACTTATCTAGGACGTGCCGTTTCGCGGGCCCAATAGACACTGTCTCCCACCTCTCTGATTGCCGCCCAGTAAAGACCAGCTTGTCCCACCACAGACCTGCTTCCCGCTCCGAGAGTCATTGAGGTTGGCTTTCAAACTCCAAATGCGAATCGAGGATATTGAGGCACCTTGTGGCCAGCCGTAGTTACCAGTTCAAGACACGACTAGTCGGCTGCGCTGACCTGACTGTCTCGACTCGACTACACCGACTCACAGCCGACCCGACTTGAACAACACTGGTTCAAGTTCGAGAGGCTTTAACAACGTCAAGGTACGCTCCTTCTTAATGCCTATGAGGGCAACCTCCGATCTTCTTTCACCGTCTCTGCCGGATCGCTCGCGTCATGGAACCCGTTGACAGTCTCGGGCAGAGGCAATGCTACGTTCGCATTCTTGTCATCTCCCCGGTAAGAACACCAACTTCGAAATTATCTTCCTGCATTCGAAAACCAACTTGTAGAACAGGACTTTCAAAATCCCGCCACCCGAGATACCTGAAGTCTAGAATCTACGCTTTCGCAATCAGCTGTAAAGTTTTTTATTTTCGAATCAGAGTACGAAAAAGACATGATGTGGTGACAGTTTCAACAGGCGCAGAGAGATTGCTCATGCCTCCCAGGACAAGGTTCGCCGCGCCTCCCGTGAACGTGACAGGTACCGGCGCACCGTGAACTCGACTGTCAGCGTACGAGTACCTTCTTCTGTCACGAAGCACTTCGTCGAAGAACTCCATGTCTTGTGCAGGAGGTGCTCAGGCAGTCCCTTTGAGTGGTTTGTACGTCCTCTTCAGACAAACCTGCTATTGAAACTGTCTTTTTCGTGTTTTGGCTCGTAAAAGTTTACAGCTGATTGCGAAAGCTTACAATCTAATCCAGCTATAGATTGCGATTGTGAGAGCGAGCTATGCAGGCAGGGGGTACCATCTACATCGGGCTTTAGTAGGAACAGTCCGTCCAACTACGATCTCGGCCAATAGCGTTCTCCGGTCCATTATCCACGACGAGGGCCTCCGACGCACTCCAGAAGAGACCCAAAATTCAGATTTCGAAAGGCGCCGTGACATGTCGCGACTGACTTTCTGTATATCAAGGTTACATCGCCGATGGAGATGCTAGTTAGGGATTTATGCAGGCGGATCTGCATGCCAGCAACTCTGCATGGTGCCTAGATTCACCGTTTCTGTTGGCTTCGTCAAGCTGAGGAGAGGCTGATGTCGGCCTATCGCGTGCGTTCTTGAGTCGGCAGTTCCGGGATTGCGTACGATGACGCTGTTGCTACGTCAGTGTTGTCTTCCAATACCGCGCTTGACATGGGAACACGAAGTAAAAATACATCGTGGTGAAGAATTGATCATAGCTTGAGATGTTGTCCAAAATACGAGGAAGTCGGACACTCAGCGGCCGATAGGATACGATGCAGTCAGATGCAACTCAGATGTATGTCCAGCTAGCGAGAGGTAGATAACAGACCGTCAAGGATAGCCTCCTTGAAGCGTGGTTTGTTAACGGATCGACAAGATCAGAAAAAGGTGCGTTATGCGACGATCAAGATCGCGCAATGAATAACTTGGAGTGTTTGGAGACGCCTTGCTGAAGCTTTGGAGATGTATAGGACAAAAGCGATGTTTTACGAGCGGACCCACCAGGAGGCACCAGGAGCACACGTAATTTGATGTGTAGGTAGAGCTTGGTGCAGAAACGCCTCGGTAGTTGGTATTCACAATCTGTCGAGGTATGAGATGAAGAAGGGTAAGGAAACGTAGATCATGATATGGATCACGAAGGTTAGACGAAGACTGAGATATCTCCCTGGGCGTCATTGTACGTCGGCCGATACCATGACACGTCAGAGACACTTGGGTATGGAACCATCAGAAACCAATACAGGTTCATAAGCGTTGGATGTGTGTTTCTGGAGACCGGGGTGAATAGGTGTCCAACTTGAGGAATCCGAAGCAACCTTGGTCTGTAAATATACAGAGGTAGGCTTTGAATCTGGGGACCCAAGCTGTATTAGGTCCGCTTTCCCCAAGTCGCTCCAAGCCGTGGGGGTGGACGCGGTATATATATAAGGACAGGCCACCCTTGCCCCCCCTTCTAGTGCTTGAGAGTTACGTACTGAAGCTTGAAGCCTTGTGGAAATCAACGTTGAACAAACGGGTGCCACGTGCATTTCGGAAATCCAGGGCCAGGTTCTAGCTCCGCGCACAGATTTATTTACTTGTGCAATTTCCCCCAACTGTTCCAGCCTCCTCGCACACAGGACCGCTGAGCTTGACGCCCTCATCACACGACCACCGCGTGCCATGAATCAGAGTCCCGACCTCGCAAAGAAAACTTCCATAAATTCCCTTCTTAATCCCGAGGCTTCTTCGGACGCTTTCAACTCCCAAATTCCCAATCTCACTGCTTCCTTGAACCACCACGGACAGCCTCATGGGCCGCAGGTTGGTGTGTATGGGCCCTCCTTCGACACACCCTCATTCAATCTGAGGGCAGCAAGTTGGGGCGGACCCGACGATCGAAGGAAACCGGAGAACGGCGCACGCCACTACACTCAGGGTATGGAGGTCTATCCGGACCAGACTACCCCACGCATAGCCAGAGGCCGAGAGGAGAGCGGAGGATACGCGTTGGACAACGGCGTCTGGCAGACGCAACAGGATGTTGTCTATGGTGCTTCTGCCATCGCCCCGATGTATTCAGATGAGCGCACAGGTCCGTCATTCTAAAGTCATGTCCTGTTCTGATGGATTGTTGACATCCGTTGGTTCCTAGCCTTATCGGGGGATTACCCACACCGTCAGTCGTTCACCGTTCTTTCATCGTTCATCCTCCCATGCATCCATCTTTAGACGCCTACGCCCAAGGTTATCAAGAGCAATCGACTTCAAATGCTCCCCCGCAATGTCCTTTGATCCCTTTTACTCTAAATATCAGCCCCTTAACTCTTTTTTTTACAGCGTGGCAACTCAGCGAACGGGCGTCAGCCCGAATCGCAGCACGTGGGACCGATGAACAACACCAGCGATACACCCCCGGAGCGTATTACCAGTCAGCCTCAAACATGTACCATCAACCATACCCTCAAGAGCCTGCACCACAAACTGCACGCGTCGTCCAGCCCCCTCCGAAGCGGCGCTCCCCCGACGATGAGCCTGCGCCGCCAAAGGCCAAGCGGGCCAAATCGACGACGAAGCCAGGTTCGTGACACTACCCGCGCTTATTACGTGCCAATTCATTTAAAAATATCAAAGCCCCAACGAAACGTGGATACACTGCGAAGAAGCGTAGTGAAGCCGCTCAGATTGCCGCTCAAAATGGTAATCCCCACAGTCCGTCCTCCTCGGGAATCAGTTCTGATCTTCGCGCCTCCCAGCCAAACTCATGCCCCAAATGAACTATACGACAAAGGTGAACGAGAAGGGGAAGGAGAAAGCAAATGACGGAGGTGAGTAAGGAATATACTATGTGTCTTACCCTGAGGCTGATCATACGTACCAGTGAGCATGCAGATCGTACCATCCGGCCCAGGCGACAAGACTCTGCACGCAGAACTCCAGAACACAAGATGCATGTCGACCAAGTACAAATCCGACCAGTTTCCCCGATGTGTGGCCTGCACGCGTCGGTGGGCAGGGGATACGTGCCGCTTCCAAGGCATCCGGTTCTTCCTCCGCGACGCCCAGATGAATATCATCGGAGTCAGCTTCTCTGAGAACCCGAAGGCCGACCTGCCGTCGATGAAATTCCCGGTGGAATGGAATGAGGTTTTGACTCCGTCAAACATCAAGCGAACGAAGGTGCGTCTCCTAAAGCTCAATGACATTCCTTGCCTAAAGTCAACACAGGGAACCATCGCACGTGCTCTCCTTCCAACTCTTCATCAAGAACTCGAACACCTTCATCTACCGCAAATCATTCATCGACCACGAGAACGCGAGGTCCGCGCGACGTGCGGTGAGACAACTTCCGCGATCGTTTCTCGACTCAACTGATTCCTCCTACGCAGACACATGCATGACCTCCATATTCTCATCATCCTGGTTATGCCGTCTTTGCGGGCGAGAAGCCTGTGCCGAGTGCTACGCCACGGTCCACGACCTCACCGGCGACCGCCCCGTGGTAGACCCGGCAGAGCAGAAAGCACTCCTAGCACGACGGGAGAAGCACTCCCACAGCAACCCCTTCTTCTTGCAGTGCACGAAGCGCATTGAACACACCTCGAGGGACTTTTCGCCCATGTCTAGGTTCCACGAGAAGGAGCTATCCAACGCGATCAAAGACATGGAACGGCTTTTGAAGGACGAAGGTGGGGAGATCGCGAGTACGCCTACAGAACATTGTGCAGGCCAAAACGGGGCAAGCTCGTCGCATGAGAACCAGAACGGACACGCAATGTCCTCGGGAGTGATAAACGGTTCCGGCCATCACGATGTCTTCTCATCGTCCGGCGTCCCCGGCGTGCAGCTCCCCGAGGGTTACCCGCCCTGCACGACCACCAACCAGTTTATCCCCCAGAACCTCTCCGCCACAACCCTCGCTGTCCCTACCCACCCTGTCCGACGCTTCACGGACAGCGTGCTCACGCAGGAGACGTTCCCTTTGGTCTGGTCTCTTGGCGAGCCACTCGTCGTCACGGATCTGCTGAATAAGTTCGGGATTCAGTGGACGCCAGAGTACTTCATCGCGAAGTACGGGCAACAGGGGTGTTTAATCATTGAGTGCCAGACAGAGGTCAATAAGAGGATTACGGTGGGCGAGTTCTTTAAGCTGTTTGGGCAGTATACGGATCGGACGGAGTGTTGGAAATTGAAAGTACGTTGCAAGGTTCTTGAGATGATGCTGTACGTGCTAACGTGGCTTTGTGATTGTAGGATTGGCCACCGTCGACAGATTTCAAAAAGGCGTTCCCGGAACTCTACGAAGATTTCAGCAACGCCGTGCCTGTCCCAAGCTACGTGCGGCGTGATGGCGTGCTCAACATCGCTTCCCACTTCCCTTCCGACACCGTCTCTCCCGACCTCGGTACGTTTTCATTGTCTCCATCACTTGCACTACACCAAACTAACACTGAACTCGCAGGTCCCAAGATGTACAACGCAATGGCTGCAACCCAAACGGCAGGTAGCAAAGGGTCCACCCGTCTCCACATGGACATGGCCGACGCCCTCAACATCATGACCTACGCCGCCGCCGCGCCCGACGGCACCCCCGGCTGCGCCGCATGGGACATCTTCCGCGCCGAAGACAGCGACAAGCTCCGCACATTCCTGACCGACCACTTCCTGTCCGTCAAGGCCAACAAGGCCAAGGAGGCTGCGAGCGCAAATATAGACCCGTCGGTACCGGTGGCTGGGCCAGCGAAACAAGTGAGGCAGGGCCAGGGCCAGGAGTGGGCGGGGGTGAATGATCCGATTCATGCACAGGCGATATATTTGGATGAGGATTTGAGGACGGCGTTGTTTGAGAAGACGGGGGTTATGAGTTATCGGTTCTATCAGCGGCCTGGCGAGGCCGTCTTCATTCCTGCTGGGTGTGCGCACCAGGTGCGTTTTTTCCTTTCTTTCGTTATTGATGGAGTACGGGGTGCTGATTTTTATCTTTTTTTGTGCAGGTAGCGAATTTGGCGGACTGTGTGAAGGTCGCCGTGGACTTTGTCAGTCCGGAGAACGTGGAGCGTTGCGAGCGGTTGACGCAGGAGTTCCGGGAGCAGAATCAGCGCAAGGTGTGGAAGGAGGACGTGCTGCAATTGAGGACTATGATGTGGTTCGCGTGGCTGTCGTGCCGCCAGCAGGAAGGGTTGGAGATGAGTGAAGACAGCGAAGGGGAATGAAAGAAATGGTGCGGACTGCTGGAGTATCCCCTCTTGGTTCAATTTTATAATCGCGATATACCATTCGGTTATGGTTGTGTTTCTGGCTTTTTAGGAACTTCGTTTGTGATATACTTGGGTTTGCTTACTTACAAAATACTATGAATTACCAACTGGCAGACAACTGAGGGAATGGTGGGGTTGTGACCTCGCGGAGGGCAGTTTCAAGGGGTATCGAAAATAGCTCAAGCGCAAGCATAGATGCTCTATCGAAGACAGAGGATGCAAGATAGCGTTCAATCCATTGGCGACGAAAAACAGCGCAAATGTAGCGCCCAAATAACCGTGTCGAAACACGAAGTAAAGTGACATTCTGAAACTATGAACTACACGCACGCATCTATACCTATGCAAATCAACCACGTACCGACTTTTCAAGACCGGGTAGAGTCGCGATCGGTTCCTTCACACCATGCAGTGCCAGTGGTGGCATTCGTGGACTCTAAGTTTCCGACAGACTTCTATACTAGCCGCGGTCCTGCTCCTTCCGACTTGTCAAGCGCACAATCCGTATCGTTCGACGATGAGTCCTCCTGTCGTAGTAAGGACAGAACAGTCGCCCCCCGAGTCGGTCCGACTGTGCTGGAATAGATGAGGTGAAATGGTGAACACTGCCCGGGATTCAGACCTGCAAGTAGGAATCTCTCAGTCCGATGTCGTGTCATGAGCTCGCGAAGGTGGTCATGATAGCGATAATGATAGTAATACTGTATTCCCCTTTTCAATCCCGCGAACCACAAGCTTCAGTCTAAGTGAGATAGTGATAAGATCACCGGCGGCAGCCTCACCGACCGAGCCTCGAGTAACCTCGAGCCGGGATCCGGAAAAGGGAGCCGACCTCAACTCACAAGCGATCCACCACGGCGCGGCCCTGACACACCACCTGCGCTGGCCCAAGACCGCTCATCACTGTCAACCTCGCTGTAGAATCGACAATCTCAGATGACCCACCACGAGCTTTGCAGGCCGCTGCCCTATGGGACACTGGTTCTGCCAGAGAATACGGCTTGCCCTGTCACCTATTATAGGCTCACAATAAACGACTAGACCACAAACTAAACGTACATTCACCCTCGACAGCTTTCAGCAGGCGAGCTACGACTTGGGCTTCCACTGGACTCTTGCTGTACCCGATCTTTTTCCACACACCGCATGACACGTTGGGATAATCTAGCTCGTTTTTAAGCGTCTGACACTTGATCATATCATAGAGGTTCAACGAATCGGTAAACAACCTTGTTTCGATGGAAAGTTTCAAGGGCTAGTGCGTACCGGCTTGGACTTCCGGGAGTTCCACGATTGCTTCAATGACAATATGCGCGAGCGCTGGCACCTGTAATTCGGACCTCCATACCTTTATAAATGGCTTAGCCAAGGCTATGCCTCTCCAGTTCCTCCAAGTTGCCCTTCCCCTTTGATGGCTTTACCCGTCGCCGCCGTTGCCTTCTCTCTCGTCGCTTTAACCTCCCTGAAGAAAAGGCTCTCAAGGAACCCTATCTCATTGCCTCCGGGACCACCAGCCGACCCCATTATCGGACACCTTCGAGTTATTCCTTCCGATGGCCAAGATATCTATTTCTACGAGCTGAGCAAACAATACGGTGCGTCTATCACGCGCCTTCATGACCGCAGAAGTTGACATCGTTCATCAGGCGATGTGGTGCACCTCAAGGTTCTAGGTCAAACGCTTATCGTCTTGAATAGTGTCCAAGCTGCCGTGGACTTACTCAACAAGCGAAGCTACAACTACAGCGACAGGCCTACCCTGCCTATATTTGAGCTGTAGGTCGTCGTCTTACTCCGGGTAAGGCATCCTCCTGATTGTAGCCCGCTCCCGCTTCCGTAGATTTGGCTTGGGCGACACCGTTGCGATTGCGAAATATGGACATGAATTCCGCATGCAACGAAGTATAGTCCAGCGGTACCTTTCCAAGGATAAGTGCCATAAGGACTATCGTCCTATCCAAACCCGGGAGGCTCATGCTCTTGCCAAAGGCCTTCTTTCCAAGCCAGATGATCGATTGAATCTATTACTACGGTCGGTCCATAGGTACACATCCCCAGCGGCCAATGGGACTCACCAATGCAACTAGATTTGCGACGGCTATTATCATCGACATAGGCTACGGACATCAAATCACCTCGGCAGCCGACGATCCATACGTTAAAATGGCCCAAGAAAGCAGCAGCGCACTAGCAGCCTCAGGTCCCCCAGGTTCTACACCGGTCGACTTGTTCCCGATCCGTAGGTCCAAATGCATTCCCCTTTCAATGTTGACAAGTTTGACAATGACGTACTAGTCCAATACCTTCCATCATGGTGCCCCGGAACGTACTACGCCACATTTGCGCGAAATGCGTTCGGTAAATTCAAGACACTTCGTGAATACCCTTTCACGCGGGTAATGGAACAGATGGTTTGTCCCCCGTTATCCCAGTACCATGCCTTGCCCATTGGCCGTCTAGGCTAACGGAACTGCAAAACCCTCGTTTCTGGCATCACAACTACAAGGTTTAAGCGACGAGGAGCAAAGTGACGAAGCTACTCTCAAGCGGATCCAGGCTGCTGCCGCGATCTTATACGTCGCAGGCGGGGAAACGGTGCGTGTTATGATTATGTATCTCAGGCTCCATGACTGATGGAAATTTGAACGCAGACTTCGTCTTCACTCTCCTTCTTCTTTTTGGCAATGATACTATTCCCCGAATGCCAAAGAAAGGCACAGGAAGAGATTGATTCTGTTGTGGGTACTGACCGTCTTCCAGAATTCCACGATCGAGCGAGTCTTCCATGTATCGAGTGTCTTTTGCAAGAAACTCTTCGGTACGTCGTTCTCCCTTCAGACCCAGAGCTTTGATTCTCATTGAGCTTGTCGTCAGATGGAATCATGCCACCCCATCAGGTTTGCAAAGCTGACTGTCGTTACGCATATTTCGATGAACATGTTATGGCAGGTGTCCCTCACAAGACTATGGAGGATGATGTCTACAACGGCATGCTTATTCCGAAGGGCTCTACCGTCATCGCCAATGCCAGGTGCTCTTTACTTCCTGGTAAAAACGTCGTATTCTTCATTAATCTTTTTTGGGAGATCAATGACCCTAGACGAATCCGTCTACAAAAACCCCTTCGACTTTGAGCCATCACGATATCTACCAGCACCAGCAGGCCGCAGCGAGCCATATCCCAATGGACACTTTGGCTTCGGAAGGAGGTAAGTCCGTGGCTCGGGTTGGATCCTACAGCCGGCTCACGTAAAGTCAGGATTTGTCCGGGCCGCCATCTAGCCACCGACAGCATCTGGATCGCAATTACCACCATCATAGCGACAATTTCGGTCCGCAGAGCCATCGGTGAGGACGGCAAGGAGATGATACCGGACGCGATCCCGGTAGCAGGTGGACTGACGAGGTTCTGTGCATACCTTAGGTCACTACAGATTTCCTGTGACTAATATGTATGCCTTTGTAGCCATCCCAAGCCTTTCCCGTGTCGTCTCGAACCACGAACTGACGCGGCTGTGAATCTGCTGGGACAGGCTGTGGAAGAGAGTAGATGGTCTCGTTCTTAATGTACATGCACTCTGACTACATATCGCTTACTACTTACCTCCTCCGGCAGTCTGCATAAATTACACCTATTAGTTGATACTCACTACACTACATATGCCGTAGCCGGTAAACAGCTCAGTATCATTTTGCCCGCCACCCCCGCCCCCCTCCCCAATTACCATGATCACACAATGGCAGTTTACAGCTCTGTCTAGAATCTAAGCTTTCGCAATCAGCTGTAAACTTCTATGTTATCGAATCGAAGTACGAAAAAGACATGATGTGGTGACAGTTTCAACAGGCGCGGAGAGATTGCTCATGCCTCCCAGGACAAGGTTCGCCGCGCGTTGTATGCTTCCGAAAATAGACAATGTGGCTATTTCTGGCGGTGACGTAGATCCATTCTGAGCTCTTTCTTCCTATGCTGCGGATACGAGGCTTGAAAATGCCGCTCGAGATGCAGCAGACTTCTGCATCCGAATAAACGGTGCATAATAGTGACAGAAAAAATCCTCTTCAAGAGACAAGATCATGATCAACGTCAAACTCATCAGGCGGTAACCAGGTATATATTGCAGAGCGCCCTGTCCGCGACTCGTGAAAGCATACGAATGCATAAAGCACACATACATAGATAGGTAAGGATGGAAAAATTAATGAACAACAACCACAGCAAGGTATGGAATACATCTGTCAAAGGAAACTGTCCATCCAGCCCTCCCCGACACATGTCGCGTTACAATTGGTATCTAGTCGTAAGTGATAAGCGTAAAGGATGTCCATGTTCGTTTTTTACAGCATCGCGAGACCGAGACCGCCCATCACCGCGATCCCACAGCTCGCAAGGAAGCCCCACCAGCCAGCCGCGAGTGCCGGCGGGCCATACGCTGCATTCGCCGTCCCCGAGGCCGACGATTGCGGGCCGTACTGCGCCGCCCACTGGCTGTAGTTCAATATAGTGCCCGGTGGGCCCACGCTAGGCGGCCGGGTGGCTGGATTCGTGGGGACGAAGGTGTCTACGATGACGGAGGTCTCACCGCCTATGATCGTGGTATAGGTGAAGGGGGTGGGACCGCCGGGTGTGAATTTGGTGGCATCGGGCTGGCCTACGGGGCCTTGTTGGACTGGGGGAGGGGTGTTGGCTATTTGAGTTTGGGGTTGTGTTATGGCTGTCGGGGGGGTTGGTGGGGTAGTCGTTGTAGGGGGTACTGGTGCGGGAAGAGTAGGGGCTGTTGTTGCTGCGGAGGTGGCTGGAGGTGGTACAGCTGGTGGCAGGGTTTGTCTGTTTATCGATGAGGACCTGAGTTCGATGGTCGCAGCAAGTGGGGATGGGGACGTACATGATTGAAGTCGTTGGATCACCATCTGCGTCGGTGGTGACCACTTGAACTATCGTGTTCCCGGCACTAACACACTTTTAGTTGAAATCGTTGGTAAGAGAAGATTAGAGAACACACCCGTCAACAACCGTGGCAGTCTGTGCGCGGGCAGTAATGGCGAGCAAGGCCACTAGGCACAGGCAGAGAAGGTGGTGCATGAGGGTCCGAGTTAAGGGGCGTGGGAAACATGCTGTACAATTCAAAAATTAATGTTAACAATTTCCTTAAACGCGGTGTGCCAGTGAAGCACTTCCTCGTTGAACGTCAAGCAGGAAGTCGTACCGTGAGTTGCCCTGCTCGATGCATAAATCTTACCTTCTCAAGATCACCCACAGATGAGTTCCTTCATCGCCTTCCGAAGCGCGGCCATCTCTCTCCTCAAGCCCCGCACACACCGCCCACCCTGCCCCCACCACCTCCAAACCCGCACCATCAAACAAGACACAACCTCCAAAACCCCACCCCGCGACGAGAAAATCGAGCACCGCATCGTCCAGCTCGTCGACCCCCTCACCGGGCGCCTCACCGACCCCCTCCCCCTCCGCTCCATCCTCGCCACCCTCGACCGCCGAAAGAAGTACGTCGAGCTCGTCAGCCTCACCCCCGCGCCCCTCGTCAAGATCTTCGACAAGCAAGCCGAGACACAGCGCGCAGCGGAGGCGCAGTATAAAGCACGCGCGGTGGCGCGTAGGACGATCCAGAAGGAGGTGCAGCTGACGTGGAGCGCCGCGCCGGGGGACCTCGCGCACAAGCTCGAGAAGGTGCGGCAGGAGCTCGAGCGCGGGGCGCGCGTGGACCTCATCTTCACGCGGAAGAAGAACCAGCCGCACCTCCCGCCCGAAGAAATGCAGGCGCGCGCACAGGAGATCGTGGACTCCATGGCGGACGTGGCGAAGGAGTGGAAGGACCGCGAGGTGCGCGCGAGCATGACTGCGATATTCCTGCAGGGCACTGGCGAGCCGGTCGTGGAGGTGGGGAAGAAGGTCAAGAAGCTGGTGGTGCATAAAGGCCCGAAGCCGAAAAAGGAAAACACCGAGGATGGGGTGGAGGACATGTATCAGGATTGAATATTATAATAGGAATGTTTTATTCGCGGTCTCTAATGATACACAATGGAGGAATAAATCTATTTACGTGTCCGCCGACGCGTTTTCCGTCTGAAGAAGTGCTGCCTCCTCCCCAGCGGCAAACCCCTCGTCCGAATGCTGGGCACGATGAACGGGTGGAAGGAAGGACGACCATCCGGGTATGCATACGGAATGGGCCCAAGATGCGGGGGCCCCTCTCGTTTCCTCGCCCCCTCCTCCCAACGCCCCAAGAAAATATGCCGAAGGCTCGGTGGAATCGTAAACCCAGCCTTAACAATATCCTCCCCAATCTCCTGCAACACCGGCGTCCACCCACCCGCAACCTCCCCACTCTCCGCAAGCCTCACTTTCGCCTCCTCAAACTCCCTTCTCACTTCCTCCTCGCTGGGCAGCGCCCCCGGCGGTCTCCTCGACAGCACGAACAGATCCAGCGCAGCATTCACAAACAGCGCATCAATCTGCGGTAACTCCCCAACCCTCTCCATCCTATACTCCCTCCCCGAATCCACAAGCACCCCACGCACCTCCTCCCCCACCTCCTTCATCGCCCTATAATGGCTCCACCCAACCAACAGCGCCTTCCTCCTTACCCCCTGAACGTCCACCCCCCGACTCACGGCCCGGGCGTTACACCCCATCTTATACTCAAGCGCACAGCACCGCAGCATCGACGTATACGTATGCGTACCCAGCACCCACGGGTTCAACCCATCCCAGCTCATCCTCTCCGCCCTCTTCGCCACCCCCCACACCGCCTTCGCCATGCCCGGCTTCCCCGCCTTCAGCAGTGCATTCAGCAGGACCGAGAACAGATGCGACCCGTACCGCGAGGCACGTACCACCATCCCCCTGCGCGCCTTCTTCCGCTGCTTGATCTCAAGCGGAGAGTACTGGGACGCGGTGAGCGAGAGTCGGAGCTCGGGGAAGAGGTCGTATATGAGGGCAGCGACGATGTGCGGGCGCCCCGTGGAGGTGTAGTGCATGAGCTGGGTGGTGAGCGAATACAACAGCTTCTCCGTCTCCGCTTTCGTCGCCTTCGTCAAGTCGAGTGTTCTCAGCGTCTCGATGAGCCGCGCGACTGTGGTTTCCTGACACGCGTCTGCGGATTTTCCGGCGGCGTCGCTGGCGAGCGCGGTGAGGGCTGCTTCGGCGATGCCGGAGTCTTGCAGGAGGGTGGCGGACCTGAGGAGGATGTTGTAGGTTGTGGTGTCGGGCTCGACGCGCGGGGTGCGGTCGATGACCATGTGTTTGAGGATGGTGTCTGCGTGTGTTGAGGATACGAGGTGGCGGAGTGAATAGTGTAGTAGGGTGTTGCAGGCGTGGCGGTCCAGTGGAGGAAGCATTGGTCGGCGGTCGAGCATGGAGCGGCTACGCGGGAGGGGGGTTTTTGGTTCAAGCTTCAGTGGTAGGTTCGTGATCAAGCGCTCGAGCACGTCGTGGCAATAGGTGTAGGCACAGACTTGCTTCTCCTTGCCATTCGCATCCACGATCCAGACTTCCTGATCCACCCTCGGACAGTGGTACAGCGTCCGGATAAGAGGCGTGATGGCAGCGAAGGGTATCTGTCGATGATCCAGGAGAACCGCGAGATTAGCAAGGGCTTGCAGGGCCGTGCCCAAGGACTCTGCGTCCGCGTTCTTCGTCTCGAAAATCTTCTTGATGGCCTGGACGATCTGGACTAGCATATCATGTGTTGGAACAATCCTCTCCTGCTGGAAGTGCGGCTCATGAATCCTTTTATTGACCACATGCGCTGTGCCGACGCTCTCGGAAGCATCGAAGCGCGCGACAACCGCCGATCGAAGCTGCCACTCCTTGACCACAAACGCGAAAATCAAGGACGCGAGTATGATCTCCGTGTTAATGAGGCAGATAGCAAGCAGGGTCCCGAGCATACCCCGCGCGTTGCTCCGGTGAGTCTTATGCGCCACCGAGAATATTTCCAGGGCAAGGCGGGAGTTTGGATGTCGCGCCATGGCGACGATGTCACCGAGACCCCGAGGGTTCGTGAAGAAATTCAGAGGGGGGATGGATTTTCGCCGGACATGCGGCGGGGGTGGCACGAGGGTGCGCATGAAAGTTTCCAGGGTCTTGATGCGTAGTGGAATCCCAGCCTCCATCATCGACACGGCTAGATCAGCAGCCTGTTGCTTCCGCCCCATGCGTATGAGACCGTGGAGCAGGGCATGTGAGGATAGACGCGGGGGGACGGTGTGTCCGAAGTTGACGGCGACGTGGTGGAAGTCCCGGACGGCGGGGATGAGGTGGGCTGCGGGGTCGTGTTTGAGTGTGGAATATCGGAGAGAGTTGACGATGAGGAAGGCGTCCTCCAGACCGCCGACTGGAGTCCGCAGGGCTAGGTGGACAGCATGGCATGCTGCCCTGGATGTTTGCGCGGGTGTTATTTTTGATGTGGGGGTTATTGGTGGGGTAGGAAGGTCGATGGGTTGTGTGGGTAATGATTGCGGTAGCGCGCGTGCGACTTGGGAAAAGGCTCGCGTCGTCCTGGCGTAGTCCCAAGACAGAGAACAGGTATACTGTGGGGTTCCCTTATGTAAAGTATGCGCTATAGCACTAGATGGACGCGCAAGGCTCCGAAAAGCCGATCTGGCCGTGGTCGACCAAATACATGGCATGCGGTTCGCATTCCTGGACACGAAAAACGATCAGTATAAGCAATGGATTCCAAGACAAAAAAGGCTCACCAATGCTTAAGGTGAGTCGAGAAAGCTGGACTCCCTTTATGTTACCGCGAAATACCCAGC
The DNA here is from genome assembly GCA_014905825.1 of Lyophyllum atratum. Classification (NCBI taxonomy): domain Eukaryota; kingdom Fungi; phylum Basidiomycota; class Agaricomycetes; order Agaricales; family Lyophyllaceae; genus Lyophyllum; species Lyophyllum atratum. The sequence goes on along the minus strand of JACGCN010000002.1, from coordinate 470,618 downwards.
AGCCGTCGAGAAGGAGAAGAGGCCCAGGGGACAGCCGGGAACATTGTGGCTTGATCACGTGGCCGACCTTGAAACAGCAACTTTTCGTGAAGTTGAACGTTCATCTGCAGCCACTGCCAGCGTCTTCGCCCAGCCCACACGGCAGCAGCGAACCCAAGAATTATACATTTTCTTTTACCTCGCCAAGAATGAGCTACGAGCGACGTGGAGGCTACCGACGCCGACAACACAGAGGTGAGAATGCGAAAGTTACTCCGGCCTAAGTTGTCTGCTGGAACACATCTGCACTACAGACGACTATGATGATAGGCGCCGCGAACCTTACGAGACGCCAGAAGAGAAGCTCCGGACTGCTATTATAAAACTGGGAGAAGTGGTATGAGGCACCTGTGTAATGCTACGCTATCGCTCACGAAGAGTTGGACATAGGACGCGATTGAAGAACTTCCTCGCCTGCAAAAGCAAATATGGGAGCATGAACCACGGAATGTCGCTAACATCTCAGAGGCGTTTCGTCTTGGGTATGTTCTCCACTTTCGGGATGGCAGTATCGTTCTGAAGGAGTCTTTAGCGTGACAGAACAGCCGTATAAAATCCCCTACTACGCTGCTTTGATTCGCCTTCTCCACGACCCTCAGCCGGATTCTGAGGAGAAAGAGGGACCCCCCCTCGGAAGGCTCGTTCTCGAAGACTTTTGGAAAGGCTTCCAGGCCTATCTTGACAAATTGGCGTGGAGAGAGACGCGTCTATGTGTACGTTCCCACCAGCGTTACCTGAGCGCCTAACCTTCATGCCCCCCACAGATCCAATTCTTCGCACATTTGACGGTCGCGCAACTCGTCTCAGTGGAGTCTATGGTCGTGCTCCTGCAATCATTCACCGCGGTCTTCGACGAATTCGGTGTCTCCTACGGACGAGCGAAAAAGGCTGCTCTGTGTGCAGCTGAGGGCCTGATGATTGGCGGTCCCAGTCTGAAGCCCTATTCGGCTACGAGTGTGACGGAAATCATCAACGCGATTCAGACCTTCAATGATACCACGAAGAGCTCCAAGTGGTTGGTCCAGCCGACAATCAAGGTCTACTCTGACATCGTGGCGATTGAGAATGGAGATGAGGTCAGTGTTCTTCGTCTTTTTTCTGCGCTCGCGGCTGACTTTGTTGCAGCTCCTGGACACAGCCCTCTATACCTTGAAGACTCTCAACGATTCTAACTTCTCGCAGGTCACAGACAGCTTTCCGCAGCCTTACGCCAGCTTCCCAGAGCTTGATTCAGCCTCCTTCACTCCTTTCAACCTTCCATCTGTCCTCGTCCCTCCAGAAATCATCGAGCTTGACGGACTCTCGGCCGACTCTGAAGAGGAAGCCCAAGTAAAGAAGGATGAATGGCCAGAGTATTTCTTGAGGCTCTTCGACAATGACGTACGCCATCGACTACTACATGTGTCTTGCTGAAACCCATACTCACTTTTCCTAGATCTCACCCGACCCCAATACACCCTCTGGATATGCTGTGCGCACCGCCCTCCTGGATACCATCGCAATTTTCGAGGTGAACCGAAAAGAATGCGCGAGGCTTCTCCTGGAATACCCTAAATGGAACCTTCCTGGTGCATTCAAACCAAAACCTGGCGCCCCGACGGATGTCGAGCCTGCGCCTGGCAAGGACTGGCAGCTAGAGAGCACAGTGATCGAGGTGTTTTTGCTTCTCGTTTGTCCTCCAAGCACGAAACTGATCTTTGTTTCAGACAATCCTCGGTGCCTTGTTGATCCTCCCAGAGTCGTCCCATAAATCTATCTACTACATTTCGCTCATCACAGAACTCTGCAAGCTCTCGCCATCGACAGTGGGTCCCGCTGTTGGCAAATCTATCCGGAAGCTCTATGGCACCCTTTCGGAGGGCTTGGACGTCGAGGCTGCTCGTAGATTCGCAGAGTGGTTCGCGGTTCATATGAGTAACTTCGGCTTCCAATGGGTGTGGAAAGAATGGTGTGCCCTTGTTCTTTCTTCCTGAAGTCTATTCCCGCTAACTGGCGGACAGGGTGCCGGACCTTGCCTTGACTGTTCAGCACCCCCGGCGTACTTTCATGCGACGTGCTATCGAGTTCGAGATTCGGTTGTCGTACCATGATCGCATTCTTAAAACGTTGCCGGAAGCCATGCACCCGCCCGAGGCTTTCACAGTGCCAGAGCAGGCCCCTGGACCCGACTACGAATACGATGACCCCAGTAAGTCCTGACCATCGACCTCTCTCCACTTACTAAAAACGACTTCCAGCCAACCCGCACCATGACGCCGCCCAATCCGTCCTGAACCTCTTCCGCGGGCGCGCCAAAGCCGAAGACGTCATCTCCAACCTCGAAACCCTCAAAACCACCCTCGAGACCTCCGAAGAAGGCCACATCAACGTCGACGCCACCGTCCGCTCCATCGCCGTCCAATCCCTCCTCCACATCGGCTCCCGCTCCTTCTCCCACCTCCTCAACGCCATCGAGCGCTACCTCCCCCTCCTCCGCAGCGTCGCCAGCGAGAACCCCGAGGCCAAAGCCGGCATCCTCACCTCCGCCGCGTCGTTCTGGAAGAACAACCGCCAGATGGTGGGGATTGTGTTTGATAAGCTGATGCAGTACCAGATTGTGGACCCGAATGATGTGGTGGGGTGGACGTTTGTGAATGGGGCGGGGCTGGGGCAGCCGAGTGAGCTGACGGGGCCGTTGAGTTTGAATGCGTTTGAGTGGGATTTGATGAGGGGGGCGCTGGATAAGGCGAATGGGAGGGTGGTGATTGCGAGGAGGAAGGTGGCGGCGTTGAGGAAGGAGGAGGATGATACGAGGGCGAGGGCGAAGGCGCAGGATAACTCGATGGAAGTTGATGCGGAGGTCAAGCAAGGTAAGGAAAGATTTGGGATTGTGGATGGACCTGCGACTAACATGTCTATGCGTGACTCTCCCCAGAGGATGCGCCTGTGGATAACCCCGCCATGACCACTGCCATCAAGGCGTTCACGAGCCTGACCCGCGAACAAAAGGCGGCGCTGTCTCGGACGTTGGAGGGCTTCGTGTCGTGCCTTGCGCCCGCGGCGGCGGACTCGAACCCGAATCCCCACTCGCGCACTGTCATCACGGAGCAAGCCTGGCACAATCGTGCGAACTGGAGCAATGATGAGTGGAATGCGTGGGAGACGTGGGGATGGTACAGGCAATTCTGCAGAGCCGTGCGTTCATCTCTCCCCTCCCTTTTCCTTTCTTCTTTATATGACCTCATCTCACGTCTTGCTGGCTTGGCATCTAGTATTCGCCGTATCTGCGCAACTACTCCAACACCTTGTATACCGTGTCGTTTGCGAGATTTGAAGGCTCGACGGACCCCGCGGCTGAACTGCTCAAGAAGACGTGGAATGTGGCGATTGGCCAAGATATCTCGTGATTCTTTGACTGTTTTACTACGTGCTGCTCATTTTTCGTCGTTTCCCGTAGATAATATCGTGTCGCCGATATACCGCTCAGAAATCTGACTAGTTTTATTCAAAGTCCTTGTCGGACTTCGTTCAGGGCGTTGCCTCCAAAAGAAGCAGAAGCGAATGACACAGCGGATAAATCCTGCTATTTCCTTCCTTGACCATCGTCTCAGGATCTGCCCGTCGCCCGAAGCGGGCACTCTCTTATCTCTTACACCAGTCGACTGAAAGCAGGATATCGGAGGGATCTTTTTTGTTCAATGCGGTCTGTGGGTCCTCAAGAGTCACAACTGGCATGAGTCAAGTATGAGTCAAAGGAAGACCATTCGAGCGTCGGCGTTTTGAAAACATGAGGCTCTGGACCCACAAGACGTCACGGCGTTCGGAGTCGTGGTATAGACCTGAACTTCAAAATCCAGGTAAGCAGAAGCCATTACGCCACACCAGCTTGCCGGAGTCAGAATTTTCACCTTCAAAGCATCAAGGCAACATGCGACGATGATGAAATGGATGAAATTGTATCATACGAGAAAGTACTTCACGCCTAGTAGACGACAGGGTAGACGCCCACCCACGCCCACAGGGCCACAACCCAAGCGGAGTTGCATAGCCCCCGCCTCCCGAATTAGGGAAGTATACTGAGCCCTCGGACACGAGTACCGGAACCGGTTCAACTGTATTCTATTAGAACCTCTTTTCGTAAAGCGCTTTCGCCATTCATGCTATGCGCTCGTGATGTGAGCCCGACAACTCTGGACTCCGGAGCACCGGAATGTCGATTCTTGAGTGACCGAGTCCGTGTCGCTATTCTTGCACTGCCTTCGAGAGCTAGTGTGGCGTGCATGTGGTGATCGTATAAAGGCAGCTTGAAAACCTCAAAAGCTCTTCCTTCATCTCCTTCCTTCTCAGATTGCATGTTTCGACTGTCTCCGACCAACTTTGTCGTCTGCGCTGCATGTCATCATTTCTCCTCTTCTTCACTACTTTTTCTGTAGGGAAGCTGCGCGACCTAGAAAAATGTTGGATCCATCCATTGTCGCTCGCGTTGCTCACCCAATTCGTGTGTTCCACCCGCCCGCTTTTGTTCGCCCATCCCATTTGTTACCTGCGATGGCAAGGAGGGGTCTGTCCTTCTGGTGCTTCCTGTACATGTGGCTCGCTTTTGTCCGCCTGCGCCATCTGTTCCCGGGGAAAGGGGGGTGCGTATCCGTGCCCTCCTCGTGCTCCCTTGCCGTTGGGCCCCGGGCTTAAGATTCGTGCCATGACTGTGTCGACACTGCTTGTGTTGACGTTGATCTGGCCGAATCGAACCAAATGCACGTTAATTATGCTTGTCTTTCCTTCCTCCGTTCTGATTCATCGACATATAAGCACCAGATTGTGTGTGCTAGCTGTAGACGATGTTCACTGATTCATTCAGGTCAACTACATTTATTTCAAGGATCCTACCTCCAAGTACTTTTGTGTGAAATGTGTTGATATGTAAGGCCAAAGATAGCGCTCAAGAAGCGCCAGAACGAGGCGCAGAGTAAGTTGCCAGAGTGGTAAGTTTGGTGTGAACGCGGCCCAAGCGCCACGCCAAGCGGATTGATATTGAGGGTTCCTCGCGAAAAGGTAGCCAGACCTTCTCTAGATTAATGGCTGCGGAATCCACGAATTTTTGATTCGTAAGGCACTAAAAACTAGGACCAGCGAAGAGAGGATGGCACGATCCTTCGGACTTCCCCTTTGAACTATTATCTTCAGTGGCACCACATCGCTGAGTTCTGAGTCGGCGTCCTGAATTTTTCCACTGTCCATGCCGTCTTTAGGTGCTGCCTTTTGTGAGAGGATGATACGTGTATTGATCGTAGAAACCGGGAATAAACTGCAAGAGTGACTCGAACAGCGAAGAAACCATTTCATGTTTGGCCTTATTTTCTCCGGGGGCCAACACCCATTGCGAGCACGTGCACAGATAAACTTTTGCCAGCCTGACTGAGACTCTGAGTTCCTGGACCCCGGCACTGTGCAGCAACGGATTCGGTACGCTTCCTTCTCGTATCTCATGCCAAAATTACACCCAGAGGAATCAGAAGCAGGGCCATCTCGGTTTGGTGGCTCTCATGCGTCCGACCTTGAGGATGAGGCACAAATCAGCGATGAGGAAGAAAACATCTCAGAACCTGACGACCTAGTCGAGGGAATGGACCCCGAGGGCTTCTCTGCGCCATCTGAAAAGGTCGTAAAACCCCTGACTCGCGAAGCACTCGAGGAATTCCAGAAAATCCAGGACCGGGCTGGTGTTATTTATATTTCACGGATACCACCTGGGATGCGACCGACGAAAGTGCGGCACCTGATGAGTATGCATGGCGAGATTGGACGCGTTTACTTGCAGCAGGAAGGTGTGTAACACTGTATCGTAATTAAGGTCGAAGGCCTGATGGGACCTTCAACGCAGATGCGAAGCGGGCGTACTTGCGCAAAAAATATACCGCGACGAAGAAGGCACATTTCACGGAGGGATGGGTGGAATTTAAGGACAAGAAGATTGCTCGCACCACCGCCGAGATGTTAAACGCGCAACCGATTGGTGGGAAGAAGGGGACACGATGGCGCGACGACATCTGGACAATGAAATACTTGCCCAAGTTCAAGTGGAATATGCTGACTGAACAAGTTGGTGAGTGACAATTTTACGCCTCCTCGTTATAATGCTAAGTGTATCTTTCTTGCAGCACATGAGGCGGCTATCCATGCTGCGAAGCTTCGTGTCGAGCTGTCTCACTCGAGAACGGAACAACAGGAGTACCTCAAGAATGTTGAGCTGGCGCGTGTCTTGGAAAAACGGGCAGAGAAGAAACGAGAAAAGGGTGAGGAGCTGCAGTTCAAGCCGCGGACAGAACGGCCAAGTAAAAGAGCGATCGAGGAGAGCGAGGAAAGCTCACAAAATCGTAAAAAGAAAAAATCTTCTGAGGGACAGTTGGATACTGTACTATCGAGTATATTCTAGACTAGAAGGATAGGGTACATGTAACATTCGCATCTCCCCGCCGTCGAGTTCACCGTGTCGCGTTAGACGCACGGGCCTCAGATCGGAGTTCGCTAATATTTGAATCGGCGTCTAAATATCATATGAGTGAGAAGTCTGCATGTTGGCCGGTTGATCGCGAACACCATTGAGCAGAGTTGAGCTCACCGTAGCCAACGTCCAACGCTTCGTGTCGTGATCCCAAGAGGTCTGTGCTTCACTATGCTCGACCTCTCTCAGACAGGCTCTGATCGGCCGTCTTGTTCTCTCTCTCTAAAAACTCAGCTTTCTTCTTAAACATGTCCTGGACTTATCCTGCACGTTCTCGTTCTCGTTCTCCCCGCTCTAGGCCGCCGTATCCAGAGGGTGCTCAAGAACCTCTCCGTGGCGAATATGATGGTTATGACCGGGACCGCGGGTGGGGTTATGAAAGAGACAGGGCTGGCTACGACTATAACCGTCGCCGGAGTCGCAGCCCACCTCCAGATGAAGGTGCGGTAAACTTGACCTCTTCTCGTGTTGTTACTAACTCATCCTATGCTCTAGCTGGCCGAAAGAGACGCCGGTCTATGTCTCCCTATGACCGTGAGCGATACGACCCACGTCCACGTTATAGTGATGACTATGGTTTGCTTTTTTAAAAACTCTCAGAAACGGCTGTAGCTAATTTTAGTTGCTGCAGACGCACATTCTCGCGGCGGCTACGGCTATTCCCCGCCGAGGCGTGGACCTGCCTCGTTTCCTCCTTCCCGTCGTGCACCACCCGACCCACATACCTTTGACTATCCTGCGTCCTTGAAGCAATACGCAGACTGGTTCCGGTGGTTCTATCCTCAACAAGCTATTGAAGAGGACAACGCCGACAAGGCTGCTGAGCAAGAGGCCGGTGACGGCTCTAAACCTCGTAATGGTATCAAAAGCAAATGGGAAAAGTATAAGAAAGATTTTGCCGCGACACAGGTTAGCTTAGACGTCATGCACTCCCTGTTCAATCCTGATGAGTATTGTAGCTACAAACGATGTTCGAGCATCATAGGAAATCGCCCTGGTTTGCGGAAAAATATGATCCCGCACCGGAGCTTCAGAATTTGCGCTTGCGGGTGAGGAAGGAGGGTTGGAAGGGTAGACTCGATGCCTTCCTCGTTGACCTCGAGTCAGGAAAATATGACCCGGATTTGAATGAGCCTGAGTTGGAACCGCCGTCACCTGTCAAGGAAAATCCTGTCAACGGTGAGAGTGCCACAGCGGAGACTAACGGTGCTCCTGCCGAGGAATCGAAAACTGGAGGACCCGAAGACGACATGCAGTTCCATATCGAGGCAGATGATGAGCCTGGCGACCACGAACCGAGTAGACCTGATACAAACGGCCGGGGTCCGATCGGCAGGAACTCTAGTTCCAACCGTGGAGAGGAAGTATCTGCTCCTCCTGAAGGCAACCAAGTTATGATACGTACTATTCCTCCCGACATTGGTCGTGTGAAACTAGAAGAGGTACGCTACGTCCTAAATGCTTTATCGACACGTCTAACGGCTTGCCATAGGCTTGCGGAAGCATTCCGGGTTTCATATATCTTGCTCTTGGTGACCCATTACAGAAGCGCAATTACTACCGCGCTGGCTGGCTGAAATTTCGCGAGGACGCCGATATGCCAACTGTGTTGAGTGAGCTCTCGGACAAGAAAGTAAGTCTTGTCAACTTTCAAGTATCATTCTTGTTTTGATCCTCGAGTGCAGATCGAAGGCTTCAAGCTTCACGTCACCTACAACCAACGACCCTTTGTCAACCGGATACGCTACGCGCCCGAAGTTGCCAGCAAACCTGACAGGATACAAAAAGATCTAGCGAGTGCGAAAACACTCGCTGAGGTCCTTGAGGACCAGGCCAGGACGCTGCGTCGGTTCAAGCCCGCGCCTACACCACCGAAAGGCGAGGAGAAAGCCGCTCCAACGGAAGGCGCGCAAGATGTCCCGATGGCGCCTCCCAAGACCGAGGAGATGGAGGACGAGCCAGAACCGAAAGAGGACGGAAGTGAGGCGGTCGAGCGGCGGATTGAGAAGGTCATGTCTAACATGCGTGAACTCGGGCTGGTTGACGAGAACGACGAGAAGGCATATGACGAGAAGAAGGTCAAATATCCCATTTCTGTCTTTGTTCCCTGATCAGGTCGACTGACTCGCCTTGTGTATACAGACGGTGATCTCGTTGGATCTGTACATTGCCTACCTGCGGGCTGCGTTTAACACTTGCTATTATTGCTCTGTTGTAACCGATCACGTTGAGGAATTGCAGCGTAAGTGTTTGATGCATGCCAGAAAGCCGCTATCGAAGACGATGCTTGAGGAGGTGAAGGCTGCGGAAGCTGAGAAGGCAGAGAAGGAGAAGAAGGATGAGGACGTTATGGATGATGCGGAGTTTGCGCCTGAGAAGGAGAAAGAGAAGGAAAGGGATGTGAAGAAAGACCGACAAGGGGACCGGGACTACAAGCGAAACGGTGCGTGCCTCATTGTCTCGGTTCTCGTTGCCGAACGCCACTGACGCCGTATTATGTAGACGATCGCTGGTTGGAATGGCTTGACTCGAAACTAGCTTTATTGATAAATCGAGACGAAGTTGATCCACGTGCGTACTGTGGTAAAAGTTACGATGAGTAAGTCGACCCCTGTTACTGCTTTCGTATGTACGCTTAACTCCACCACTCATTGCAGGGAATTGACAAAGGCTGTTGAACCATTCTTAAAGCAAGAAGATGAAGGAAAATTCAGATGCAAGACGTGCCAGAAGCTCTTCAAGGCTACATCCTTTGTTGAGAAACACATCGCAAACAAACATCCCGAGCTTGTTAAGCACCTAGACGACGTAAGAGCAGTTTATACAGGAATTAACGTTGTGCTGACGTTTCCCGGCTTTCAGCTTCCATACTTCAATAACTTTGCCCTCGATCCTCACCACATACAGCCCTTCTCTCACCCACCCCCGCAAGTCGGCAACAACAGCCAAGCCCCCCCACCTCAAGCATATGGCATACTAGCACCCCCTGCGTACCATGGCGGAGACTATGGCCGCTCTGGATATTACGGAGGCGGTAGTGGTGGCGGCGGGGGTTACCCACCCAGTTATCCTCCACCGTACCACAACAACTACTGGGATCCTCATGCATTCAATAACGGTCCTCCAGCCCCCTATGGCGCCCCTGGCTACCCACCGCCTCCTGGCGGACGACGTGACGATGCCATGACCGCCCGACGCCTAAGCGACCGTATAAGTGGGTTCGCCCCTGGCACAGAGGGCTCGACGCTTCCCGTCGGCGCAGGGTTGCCAGCGAAGCCCACGGCTGCGGCTGCGGCTTTGGATTCTGCGCTTGTAAGCGGAAACGGCGTCGCAGAAAGAGGGGTTCCAAGACGTGGGAGGAATGGTGGTGGGCCGATCGGGCCCCCTCCACCGCCTCCACCTGATGCGAAGGAGGACCCGAGGGCGGCTGCTGGGAAGAGGATCAGCTATCATGACATGGACTTGGTTGCTGAGGTATGTGCTTTTTTCTCAATCGTGATTCCGAACGATCGCTGATGGGTCTTTCGTGATGTACAGGGTGATGTTGAACTGAATTATTAGGCCTATGAAAAGCTCGTTCGAGTGAGCGAAGATTCCTGAGCCCTGGGTTTTGTGGTCATATTTGGACTTGAAGCTTGTTCCAACTACCTATCTTTTGTCATTCTGTCTTCCTCAATGTAAATTTGATGAACCCCCGTTACCAATATGAAATACACCTGGTCGAAATGAAGCGAACGTGCGCGAGGCGAGGATTTCATTAGTTTGTCTGTATTTGAAATGCAGCCCATCGGCAAGACTGGCACTGTGACTTCCAACATTTACTTGGAGCTTTGCCTTGAGCAAGGCATCCCTGCCTTGGTTCTCGTGCTCTTATCCTCAATTACTGCTTATTCGTGCTGTGCTGACAAGGTAAACGTCTCGCACTCATGGCTATAACAAAACTGACAGGAATTTACCCGGTTGTAGACCAAGAGCCCGGTGACCTTATCCCAGTAGTGGCCATGACTACGCCCAGGCTCCCTGCTGTTCGTCTTCCTGGCGTAAACGGTGGGGAGTGTATCACACCGGACGGTGTTGTCTTGGAACTGCCGTTGTCCAGCAAATTCAGCGTTACATGGCCCTCAGACACTCGGTTATCGTCGACCCCACCTGCATCAGAACGGTCCAACCTGAGTTTCTCAGAGGGCGAGTCGGAAAGTTCAGACAACGATTCGGGACACGAACACAAGGATTTACCTGAACACTCCGATGACGTGAAGACAATGCCTACCCCTGTATCGCCTGAAATGCCGACGAGCCCGCGATCACCTATCCAACCACGGTTTTCTCGAACACTATCCATGCCTCTGCCCTCACAACTAGGCTACCTGAAGCATCCTCACAGATCAAACAACATGACACCACCGGAAGAATCGACCTCGTTGCCTATCACCCCAGATCCATCCCGGTTACAAGAGCTATCTATTGAATTGGCAGACTCGGTGCAGATGATGATCCAAACTATGCTTCAAATATCCCCGCCACAGCTCCTAGACCCCGCGAAGGAGCAATTCTCCGCATGCGCACTGTCCGTGCCGACATCGTCCATGTCGGCCATGCTCACCTCGATGAAAACCTTAATTACATCTCCGCGAACATGCATGGCCTCTGCTCGGAGGACCCACAGTCTCCAGGGGAGCCTGGGAGCATGGATCAGTCCCCAATAGGCACACCGGTCATTCTAACCGACTTCGATATCGGGGAGATGCTGCAGAGCGTGGGCGATTCACTGAGTGGAGCCGCAGCTCAGGCTGGTGTAGATTTGGTGCTGTATCATGGCGATGATATCGGTTTACGGCATGTGTGTGTCAGAGGTGACGAGGGTGGGATATCGTATGCCCTATCACACGTACGTCGCAAGGCCATACTTTCCTCTTGCACCCCTTTCAACTTTTTTGCAGGTGGTGCGACAAGTGTTAACAACGACCCAGCCCGGTGACTCTATCGAGTTGGGGCTACTCGTAGGACCTTTGAATCCGGAAACTAGGTCTCCAGTGCCATCCGCGGGCGATGACAATGCGCCCGAATTGGAAGGAGACTCCTTATCTTGCACGATACGGATATCCCACAAATATGGGACGGCGTCAGACCCTTCTACTCCTGAGGGAGATGGATCTACCTCACCTCGTATCCGACCCTCCTTTTCCACCCTACTACTACGACGGCTTCTCCATCGTATAGGGGCGACCCTTATCACTGACCTACCGCCGCCCAAACTTTTCATAGATGGACGGACCTGCGACTTTACGCTTTCGCTCGATCGTGGCTCGATATCTGTCCTGAACACGCCTATGGTGCACACGCCAGAAGAGGATACTATGTCGGGCGAGCCATCTGTAGAACAGCTCATTCTATTTGCGGAAGGACTGAAGGGGAAACGAGTGACGTTGTATGCAAACGCTAAAGGCTCTTTTGCCCAACATCTCACGAGCTACCTGACTGCATGGGGTATGGATGTCACGCATGTTTCACCGGAAGGGGAGGTCGACGGTTTACCTGATATTCCCCCATCGCCCAGCTCGCCACCTCCGCCTGGCCTTCCACCTACGTACCTTCCAAAAGCGGAAAACGCGGCGACAGTAACGGCGCTCAAGGATCCGCCTACGTTCATCTTCATCGATGATGATATCGAAGTTCTGAAAGAGCGCTTGCATGATCTGCGCGAGAAGCCTTATCAACTTAATCTCAACCTCCGCAAACGGCCATCACTAGCCGCCCACCATAGACCAAGGTCATCTGCCCATGTCGCTCGTGCTATGGGGATATCACCCCCGACCGTTCCCGTTGTCGTCGTCCACTTCACCAGCCTTGCTAATTATAAAGTCATCAAGGATATAGTTCAGTCGATAATGGCTTCCCATTCCGGATCGACTGCTACTTTACCGGAAGTCATGATCATCCCGAAACCTGCTGGGCCGCGTCGTTTCCTAACAGCACTACACACGGCTGTGACGAAACCAATCGTCGATCCTTTTTTTAGCCCCATCGCCACCTCACCCACTAGCCCCAGCCTCACTAATGGCCAATTCTTCCACAACTACCACGGTTCTGATGCAGGCAGCGCTAGGTCATCTCCAAAGACAATGCGGCCATCTGGCTCTAGAAGTAATTCAGACCGTTCGATCAAGTCTACCAAAGACCATGGAGACTTCGGCACACATCCTGCCCCACCCTCCCCGCTCTCCATGACCGAAAACGTGGAATACTTCTCAGAAGCAGCTGCGAAGCTAGGCGCCTCGCCGTCGTCCGGCCTAGTGATTCAAAGTCCTGATGGCCAGCCGGCAGGTATCTTCTTCCACCCGCGAGGCAAAGCACCACGAAATCCCTCCGCGCAATCTATGGAGAGAGACAAAGGTCAACTCCAGCTCCCCGAGCAGAAACGACGAGGTTCGCGCCTCTCGATAAGCAACGAACCCACCAGTCCAATATCCTTTTCCTCACTGCACGCAGTGGCCACCACCTCCCCACAGCCCTCGGTTGAGGCCTGGAATGCCGCATCACCAAGTGCTAGAGCAGCTGCGCGGAAGCCGTCGTCGCCTCGTGAAGACAGCGCCACCCCTACTGGTTCTCCCACTACCCCTCGCAGGCCGCCTCCGGTCGATACGCCAAAGAAAGCAACACCTCCTGCGTCCCCGATTGGGGAAAGTCATCCTATAACGCGGAAGGCAGCTCCACGCCGCGCGACGCAGGAGTCGGGTGCTGCTTCGGCGCCGACGACATTGGCTGCTGCTTCGAAGAAAGTGAGGGCAGCGGCTGATGGGAATATTGTCCCACCGATTAGTGTGCTTATAGTGGACGGTCAGTTTTTTTTCGTGTTCTTGGTTTGATTAGGGTGTGGTATTAATGTGTTTTTGCGGGTGTTTCAGATAATCCTATCAATCAGACTATCCTCTCTACTTTTATGAAAAGAAGAAGATCAAGTACGATTTGGCTAATAATGGGCAGGAAGCTGTCCAGAAGTGGCGGACGGGGGGTTTCCATCTGATTCTTGTGAGTATCTTGTACGGTATTATGTCGACATGCGATGCTAATGGCGTTTGTAGATGGATATTCAGATGCCAGTCATGGACGGGATTCAAGCCACCAAGGAGATTCGACGTTTAGAACAAGTGAATGCTGTGGCTGGGTATCCCCCAGGTACACCATCATTCGAGGACAACCAGTCGCCCATGCGCACACCGTCGGACACGTCAATAGAGACAAGATCAGCCTCTTCGCCCTATCGCTCTTCCGTGATCATCGTCGCTCTAACCGCATCATCGCTGCAGAGCGATCGTGTGGCAGCTCTCGCTGCTGGCTGCAACGATTTCCTGACGAAACCGGTCTCCCTACTGTGGTTGAACAGCAAGATTATAGAATGGGGTTCGATTAAGGCCCTGCAGATGTGGGCTGACCTCAGACCGGAAAGGATGACCATGGCCACTGAACAGGCTGCTCAAGCCCGCAATGTTGCGGAACGTTTGCATGTGCCAAAGGGTCGTAGTACACCCTCGCCCAGCCGAAGCACGGCATCGCCGGCCCCTTCTGCGCGAACCCTCAATGAACTCGCAAAGGGTTCGTAATCTATTGCTGCCTGGTTTGATGGACACAGCTGATACGCGCTCTTCATTCTTCAGATCTCGCACAAGGTGGGCGGCGTACACCTTTAGTGGCACAAGCATCGCTGGCTGGTGTTACATCTATCGTACACGTTTCGGAAGCAGCATCGCCAGCTCTGCAGCAGCTCACTGTCATCGGTGAAGGTGACGGCAACGGTGATGAGGACTATTCCGCAATCCGTTCTCGCTTTAACGGCAGCGAAGAGCCGACTCCATGACCACTATGGGTTACCCATGCTCTTACCACGGGATTGTCCGCCGTGTCCTGGGTGATCTATCTCATCGTTCTGCAGGTCGCCACAACGTCTCGTAGTCTTCGTCAATTCTTCCCCTGGTAGTAAGGTCTTTATCATATATGGGGCATTATGGTTCTTTTTCGTCGACATCCTTCCTTTCATATATTCACGTATTCTACACTCACTGTCTTTCTACTGCTTGTCTCGGCCTCACCTTTTATGTCCTCTCGGTGTGTTTGTATGTGCTGCTGTATCTCTATTGAATCTCCATCTGTACTGCGCTTCCAACCGAAAGAAGATGCATCTGACGAACTTAATGGCGTTATGCCGTTCTTTGGTGCTGGGCCGGGCCTGGGGCGACTCTAAACTCCCTGTCGGCCTCGCTCACTGGCGTCGCTCGTCAAAAATCCATTCTTCACTATCCTACTTTGTTCTATCCTGTTCAAAATCGTCCGCCTATACGGAAAAACTTTGGGAATGACCGAATGCTGCGAGCCTCCTACCGACATGCTGCAGCGGTGGGTCCGAAGGACGGACCCGACAAGTGATAAGTAGTGATATTACCTCAATATTACCTTGGCTATACCCGTCGCAGAGTCAACTCCCCTGAACCGACGTCCAGTCGAGGGCTGTCTTCACATGTTCTTAAAGTATGTTATAGAGACTGGCCGAGCTAGGCATTGACTATATAAAGTGTTTGCAAATGACCTCCGAACTGGACCCTCGGTTCGCTAAACGTACCAGGCTCCCGGCTTTCGGGATCCTCTCGAAGTTGGAGCTTCGTGTCACGCTTTCTTTTCTGCCCCCCTCTTGGATTTCTTGTATTTTTGGAATGAGAGCTGATTTGCCGAGGCCCGAGGGTGGCCAACGGCCCGATCGCGTGGGTGATGCCAACCAATACCAAATATCGCGTACCTGCCACCACTAGAAGTTTAAGCCTTTGACTCTACTAGTATACATCACCGACCTAGAACACCTTGAAATCTTTATTTTGCTTTGATCTTCTGCTAAGCTTATCATCCTGAAAATCGGAGCACATCGCGACGGGATCTTCGTAAATGGAGCGTCATCAGGTTAACGGTCGCGGCAACGCGTCAAATGACCATGAAGCATCTACCGGTAATGTTTCTCAACCTGATAACGATGTCTTTGCACCTGAATGAGTTTTGTGCCTGATTTAGTACCACTCCTATCTGATGCTCGCCAGGATTGGGAAACGGCACGTCCCATTAATTATCATCCTGCAGCGAATCATTTATCAAGCCTATTTCATTAGAAAATCATCCGTACAGGTCTCCATACATACGTTTACTTGGATCACATTGATACATCGACTCCTCCTCCTCGGAGTTCTAATGAAGCCGTCACGGAGGAAAACAACAGGGACGACCCCGAACAAGCCATGGACATAGACACGAATATGGTAAGTTCACCGCCTTTTTTATGTTCAAATAAACGTCTTATACTAAGCTTATAGGAGGGATCTTCCAGTAATGGTCTTGCTTTCGGCAAGTTCAAAGCTGAGCCGCGTCCTGATCATGAAGTTCCCCGTGTTGTGAAGAAAATCGAAGATGTACCGTCTATTATGTTTTAAACGATATGCAAATTGGCAGATTAATGATCGCTACATCACCTCAGGAACCCAATCTCGCAGGCTTGGAATCCAAGGATGTTATGGCCCACGCTGACCCCAATTCTATTCACAGAGATGACGATGGACATATGGACGCACCTGCTGCCGAAGGTCGTATGACACCTGTAAGTCAACTGAGAGTGGATATATGGTGAGGACTAACCTGTGATGTCGACACCCAGTATGTAACACAGGACCAGGATGTGCGACGGTTTATAGACCTTGAGACCGAAGTCGACGAGGAGAACGAGGACGATGATGATGACGACGGTGAAGATGAAATGGGTGAGTTCAATCACATGAGTTCGTCTGCTTCAATCTATCACTGCACTTTCCTCTCAGGTGAATTTCTGGAGGACGACCAACCTATGCCTGCTGATCGGACCACCTCTCACCGTCTCCTGTCCCTCGAACACACCCGGGCTCACGGGCAAGACGACTGGGACTCGCTACTGGCCCGTGCGCGTGAACGAGGACGTGAAGTCGATGCGCAAAACTTTACTCACACGCAGGATCAACTCCCGTTCACCGAACAACCGCGGTTGTGGCGGGTAGCCGTCACGGTATAGTCTTCATTGCTCCCGATGACAGCTACTGATACGTCTTCAGCCTGGCCGCGAGGAAACCGTGACTTTCGTTTTATTTGAGAAGATCCTTCGCGCCAAACCACGTAGCTGGGCTGTATACTCCGTCGTTGGCAGAGCTTCTCGACCAGGCTGGGTCGTTGTCGAAGCTGCTGGAATCAACGACGTCCGGGAAGTATGTCAGGCGGTGTCGAATCTCTTCCCGCAACGGATTCATGTCGTCGAACCGGATGATAGCCCGGCATGTCTCAAAGAACCAATCCCATTTATTCCGCGCCCTCAGTCCTGGGTCCGCTTAACCAAACGTCCATACCAAGGTGATTTGGCCTACGTAAAGGGACCTGCTCCGGACGATCCCTACGCAGTTGTGGTTTGCGTAGTACCGCGTATCAATTTTCAACCTGGAAAACACAACCGTGGTAGCCGGCCTGACCGAGCCATGTTCGACGAGAAGAAAGTCAGAGATGTATGGGGCCAAAAGTCGGTGGTTGGCCAACATCAACAATTCCAATTCGGAGGAAAGTCCTATGACTGGGGATTTCTACTCCTCACGACGAGCGATTACCTTCCGTCAGAAGCCATCCCCACATCCCACGACATCATTCTGTTCCAGAAATTATCCCTGATTCCGAGCGAGGTATTTCTAAGGAGTATTCAAATGTTGGCCGCGCGACGACTCAAACTTGGCGACCCAGTCAAATTAGTGGGAGGACAATCGAGAGGCGTAATTGGCGTAATTGAACAGATCATAAACGACGAGGCCATCATACGCATAGGCTATGTGACAGAGACCGTGCCAGTCGACGATTTACGGAAGCATGTCGAGGTCGGTGACGAAGTTCTCATCGTTGACGGGCCGCATGCTGGTGTTCAAGGATGGGTTGTATCTACCGTCGAGGATAGCCTTGTAGTATACGATCATGAGGCTTTGAAGGAGGTACGTCTTATTTTCGGCCTGTTCAGTGATACAAAGTTCCTCACGCCGATTAAGGTGGTAGTCCGCTCAGATTGCGTCAAATTTTTCGAGGCGCCATTTATTGCAGTGGATTTGCGACCGCGGGTTGGCGACGACGTTGCCGTCGTTGGGGGACCACATCGCGGTGCTAAGGGGCGAGTCTTGTCCGTTACACAGCACACGCTAGTGCTCGATAATGACAAGCAAGGGACGGCAGTAGGTTTCGCACATCATGTGCGCAATGCAACCCCTCACGTTGATTAGGTCGAAGTTGATATAGCTTTTGTCAACCTTTTGGACACGCCTCCCGCCACGGCCTCGCGCCCTCCACTCCCGCGAACTACAAGGACTCGCTTTGGCAGGGATCCCAACTACCGTTTCATTGGGAATCACGTCAAAGTCATTAAGGACGGGAGATTCAGGGGTTACAAAGGCATCATCAAGTCTACCGAGGACAAGGACTATGTAGTAGTCGAAATACGGGCGACCATGCAAAAAGAGCATATACATCTATCTAGTCTTGCACTCTGGTATGTTCTATCTCTTAGACACTTAGCTGAACTGATCTTTCCTCAGGAACGATCCTAACATGGTCCCCTTGAACATGAAACCATCAGACACCATGAATTTAGCTGCGTCTACCTCGACCTCATCCTGGACGGAGATACCTGAAACGATAATGACAACTTTTGAAATACCTGAATCAAGGTCACTGTTGGTACCTTCGACGCCGCTGCCGGCTGGCTCTAGCGTGTCGTTCAGCCCCCCTTGGAATCCGTCGTCCCGCACTCCGAATGCTACTTCAGCATTTCGTATGGTCTTATCTACAATCTCTCCATCGCAAAGCTGATATTACTTCGGCAGCTCATAATCCTTGGATGGAATCGCCCAGTTGCGCAGGTATACAAGTGAGAGTACGGATTGGCGGCACCAAGGCCGATTTGCGAGACCCAGGCTGGAAGGGCGGGGACTATGAAGATCAGCCTGGATTGTGGAATGGAACGGAAGGCTCAATGGCAAAAATCATCGCGGGGCGGCGGAAAACGCTTCTGGTGCCCGAAAAGTATGTACGGCCTCTTCGGCCTTCGATGCAGGGTCAAGTGGTTGTTTCTCTGGAGGGCCCTCCGATTGGCGAGAAGTGGGTTGTCGTCAAATCTGACGCGGAGAATACCAGAGTGGGTCGTCGCAACAAAAAAGGCCGCATCGAAGAGGACAGCAAGCAATTCTTGGCTACAAAATCGCTCGCAGTAGTTGTCCAATGACCGCGCAAAATTTGTTCATGTATACTTTCTTGTCCTCGTTCTTGCTCTCAATGTTCCGAGTGGGGCCTATATACCAGACCTGTACTGATAAACCCAACGATCACTGGCATAGCTCGAAAATTATTGTCCTATGTAGAATGTCCTATTATAGCACCGATTTTGACTCTTCTGCCCCCACTCTGACGAGTGGGGCCAGTCTGAACATTGAACAAGGACACTCGGATGGCGTGCTTGGGCCCTTTGGCAAACCCACCAATGTTGCAAGTTGCGTTTCTTCCGTTTTTCTTCTTGCCTGCAAAGAGCTCAACCGTTTTCTCCGTCTTCAGCGTTGTGTTAGCCTCTTAGTTGATGGTCGAGTTAGAGCGCTTGTGACTCCATTGGTGCACAGGAAGACAACACGGCTGGAAAGGTCTTGGCAGTGTACCAGCAGCAACGACGCCTTTCTCCAACCTTCCATCGCTAACTTGAAGCAAACTATTCACTACTTAGAGGGTGTTCCACCACGAATATCACAGTGCACGCTGCATGGCCGGACATGATATCGTAGAGAGCTTCGGACGTCGCTCGTGGTTGGCTCGTGGAGGGTCAAGACCCGTTGCCTTCATATTGGTGGCCCGAATTGCGCCTCGTTCCTTCAGGGATGACAACAATCTACACGGAAGAAAGAGACTACGACGTAAATTAGCAGCACCTTGGCACCTTCCTACTCCTTCGGCAGTGTGCTTAAACGAACACGGCTTCACTAATTTCTCTAGTGGTGATGATATTGATGGCTACTTTCACGGAATCGCATTTAAAGGAATGCCACTCGACACCATGGACCTATTGCTCCCTCTTGACAACAATGGTTGCGACCCTCCATATCATTTGCGTTTCCTTCATTGCCCTCTTCCATTCTCTCCATGGTGAGAAACCTGTAGTCTCTATTTCATATCTGTATTCATCTTGTCATCCAGCCTTCGCCAGCCCCAGACCTCATGCCTTGGGCGGTCTCCTGACGCGCGATATTATGCCCTTCGACGATGATATCATACCTGTGCAATGTAAAGCCGGCTGTGATTTTGTCGACGATGCCTTTGACGTACGTGATAGTATCCTCCCCTCTAATCCGCTCAGAGTCTCTGAATGCCATAAATTTCAGGACTGCACTACGACTGAATGTATCTGCAAAGATTCTATTATGAGCTCTCTCGGCGAATGCTTAGACTGTAGCGTCGCGATCTCAAATTCTACCATCAACCGCATCACTGCTCAAAGCATTATCGATCGTGTGTATTTATTCGCTGGAATTTCTTTGTATTGCAAACTGAGCACAGCGCGCTTCAGAACTTGTCAGCACTTGCAAAACTGCTGGAACGCCAATCAATGGATCCACGATCGAAGTGAAGGATCCGAAGAACAACACCGAGGATCCGAAAAATGGAGTGAATGATTCGAAGAACAACGCTGTCCGCTCTAGCATCGTAAATGCAGAAGCGTTTGCTTTCGTAGCCCTCTTGGCAGCTACCATGATAGTTTGGACATAAAGCTCCTCCTGGTATTATCCTCAAGTACTGTACTGTCCGCCGCAGGGCCAAATAGTACAATTTCGATTTTGATACTGCAATTTTTTCAACATGCGAGATAGCGTGATCAACAGGCCTCAAACCTTGCTGGATTTCAGCAGTATAGAGCCCTCGTGTTTGAATGCAGGGTACAGATTGGCGCTGGATACTTCAACCAACGTGTAACGAGCTGTCGGTCCGGCTCGGTGATGTCGACCACCCCAAATATCACATCTTCTTGGCTTGAGTCGACTTAAAGCACCGGTAACTTACCACAGAACCACCATGAAGTTGCATCAATGGACAGGGGACTCGAGCATCGATGCAGTGATAAACCATTATGGATGGCTGGCCATCTTCTTACGGCAGAGTTCCCTCAATCCTCCGTAGTGCGTGTCAGGCAAGAAAGGCGCGTTTACAAGGACAAAGGATTCAAGAAGTCGGGTGAAGGTGCTTGAACTTCAAAGCTTCACTAGCATCGCAGTTGCCACGCCCCCCGAAGGTCCTTCTGTCCTCGTCATGTACTCCGTCAACCTTCGCCCGATGTCCGGAGGCTCAGTCGCGAGTTGGCATTGACGCGCGAAGATATAACGGTGCCTCCAGTACCTTCCCACATCGTCTCGTCGAAAGGGACAGAGATTAGAGCACCCGAAGATCGAGTACAACTTCTTCCAAGATCCGTTTGATTTAGTACGGCACAGTAGGTCACAGTTCCTGCGAACTTTGAGCCGCCTCTGATAGAGTCCACACTACTGCCTCAGCCCAATACTGTCAGCTGGTTGAATAAGGCGAACGATCCGGCGGACACGGCCCTCGTAGATTGACGCGTCAACGGCGCCAAAAGCACGCCCTCGTAGATTGGTTGCATTGGTAGGTTAGAAAGGAGGAACAGCGGATGGTGTCTGTCTAGGAGATACTGGTCGGTAGGATAGGTTCTAGATTTTAGAGTCCAGTTGAAGTGCTAGGAAAAAGTTATTCATTGTCATTGTTCAAGACCACGTGTGCGCGTCGCGTTCAAGGCGCGTGACACGAACCCAGGTCTTCCTCAGCCTGTACACAGAATCAGATGTCTTCCTTTGCTCCTCTCCAACGTCACAGGTCGATCCTATTCTCGAAGGCTGAATAGGCGCTGGCAGGATGATCAGCAATATGACTGCTCGATCTCCACATTGCTCGCCGAGACTCAGAGGTCTTGCCAAGGTCTCGCTTCAGGAAGTCAATACCGCGGGAAGTGCGCCGTGTCTATGTCTATCCGGCGCTGTGAACCTATCTTCATCAGGAATGAACATACTGTGCAGTCACGCCGGCCCAATCGTCGAGTGGCTCAGCTCTACCCCTCCTCTAGATTGTCTCTTTGCGCCAATCGGGTAACATGTAACATAAAGACTAATTTGGCCAAGGAAGTATTGCAACTCCCGAATTTCCGTGCGTCGACTTTGAAGATTGCTGGACAAAGATTTGGCCGGTGAATGCTCCCTCCAACGTTCTCCCTAAGACCTGTCGCCGAAGCCCCACAGAATGGATATCGTCGCCTGGACGATAGTCGTACAAGATGGCGTGCGCGTTTCGGAAAAGGGCTTACAGCAGCTGCAGAAATTGTCTGACTCGCCGTCTGTGACGATGCGAGATATGCCCAGGGAAGAGCTTGTGACCCAATTTTGGGCCCGGGAGGGAAGGAGCCATGCGAGTAAGTGCTCACACTTCTGTTCGAACTTTCCCTGGAACTAACAGAGCGCTTCCTACACTCAGTTCATCCTCTGTGTTAAGCTTAAGCGGAATGGTACGGCAGTCCACGTCGGCATTACTGATGATGAGCCAACCGCTTGGAATCGGAATTACAAGGAACCTACTGGAAATCTGTTGAGAGTTTTGAAGCTGACTACTTGGAGCAGTTTCACCCCATCACTCGGTATGATACATGGCTTTAATGAATAATGATATACCCACCGTTGCTGACAAATAGGCGTCCATTGGTGTTCACAAAATGCCTCATGATGGAGGTGGAGCATGTCGTGTCTCGACAGCCTTTATTCGTTTCAGCTTGTCAGAAGTGTCACCCCCGGAGGCTCACTTACCGCCGGCGGAAACATGCATGCGTGTGAATTGGAAGGTGATTGGTGTTCAGAAAAGCGCTCACTGACTCTTCCGGGTCTATCTTCCCGCCCTTCGGTGTCCACTTCAAGCGCAAAGCTAAGAGGGGTAAGATGATTTCTAAAATAAAGACATCGTAGCTTGACGCTTCCATTTCGTTTCATTCCAGTGTTTCCAGTGTTACTGGCCGTCAGGCATCACGTATTTAGGGTCCTCGGCGCCACCCTTAGACTGATGTTCAGAAAATTGCATATCTTGTAAGCATCCTACGGAGCCCAGTGGTATCGTGATTTATTACTGAATGTAGGCTTGCTGCCACTAGAGCTGGTGCTAGTGACTTCGGACATGTAGATGGCACACCTCCACCTTCAGCGCTTACGAGGACTTTGACAGGAATACTCGGTGAGTACCAATCAAAGTCCAACTTCAACGTTCAATGACAATCATCGACCATGGTAACCAGCACATACCCAGGGTAGGATCACCCCCCGACAAGCACATCACTTGATACGCTGGCCCTCGCTCACGCTTTGTCACTACACAAAGGGACTACTGCTGCCAAATCTCGCGGATGTAACGCCCCGCGTCTTAGGACAGATCGGCGACCCAAAAATAGGTGACACTCAGGAGTTTGCAATTTATAAAGGGGCCCACTACAAACTTGTCGACTCATTTCTTAGACAATTTTTTCCTTCACCCGGATGGCTGCTTTCGGGACTGCGATGGGAAACGCTGATTCGACCAAAAGCAGCGATGAAATCGAAGTTCTGCGACCTACCTCTGAACCGCCCAGCGCGGTTCAGCTAGCTGTTGGTGGGATGACCTGCGTCGCCTGTGTGCGGACCATCACAGACGCCGTTTCGGAGCTTGAAGGTGTGTCCGATATCTCAGTCAACCAACTGGGAAAATCGGCCTCGGCAGTAGTCTCCCGCGCATCCCTTGTAGACTCGGTGGTAACCCTTATCGAGGATATCGGCTACGAATGCCAGGTTATTTCTATCAAGCCCATCCCAGCGGCGGGAACCTCTGGGAAAGCGAACAACACTAGGGCAATAGCGCTGGAGATCAAAGGAATGCAAGCAATGTGAGTGATCAGCTTGGCTTAATTTTAAACGTAATACTGAAGTCGATTCCCTAGCCCCAAGGACGTCACGGACGCCCTTGAGCAATTCGGATCGAATTTGACGGTTGTGCAGCCTCATATCAGCGATCCTCGAAATGTTCTTCGTCTCAGCTACTCTCCCCATGCCCCCGAATTTACAATTCGAACTATAATGTCGACTATCTCTGCGGCTGCTCCCGTTACAGCTTCCATGTGGCATCCTCCTACGGCGGACGACCTTGCCCGCATCATTTACCGGAAGGAACAAAAGCAGCTGCTCCTGCGTCTCTTGGTCGCAGTCATTGTCGCGATTCCTATCTTTATCATAGGCATCGTTTATATGTCGCTACTACCGCAAGATTCACCAGGTCGACGTTATTTCGACAAGAGCATGTGGGTAGGCGAGGTATCTAGAGGCGAATGGGTGCTGTTCATCCTTTCGACGCCTGTTATGTTTTATTCGGCAGAGGTATACCATTTTCTCTCCTCAAGTCGAAGCTCCTTTGACAATGATTTAGGCTTTCCACCGACGATCGCTTCAGGAGCTGTGGTTCCTTTGGAGACCCGCAAGCCGTGCCTCGATGGCGTCTAGATTTTTTCGTTTTGGGAGTATGAATTTGCTTGTGAGAGAATTTCATTTTGGACTCTCATTTCGAATGCTCATCAATACTGGCAGATCTCCCTCGGAGTATCTGTGGCCTATTTTTCCTCTGTCGCTGAGCTCGCTATATCTGCCAGTAGAAGTCCGACGAATGCCAGAGTGACGACTGGGTCGAGTACATACTTCGACTCTGTTGTGTTCTTGACCATGTTCCTGCTCATCGGTATGCTTCATCTTAGTGCTGGTCATATACTTACTTACAGTTCTTGATAGGACGGTTTATCGAGGCATTTAGCAAGCACCAAGCAGCCAACGCAGTCACTCTCCTTGGCCAATTGAAAAGTTCGGAAGCTCTTCTAGTTGAAACCATTCTATCCTCTGCCTCGTCATTGGAAGAGATCGATGGAAAACAAGAACAGTACTTGACGCACGTTTCCGGCTCCAAGGTCGAGAAGATATCCACCGATCTTCTTGAGTTGGGGGATATCGTACGCATTCCTCCTGGCGCGACCCCCCCAGCAGATGGCATCATCGTTTCTTCGGAAGTCACATACTTTGACGAGGGTTCCCTTACTGGAGAAAGTCGCAACATCGCGAAATCTAAGGGCGATGAAATTTTCGTCGGAACGATTAACAAGCTACGGGTGATCGATATGAGAGTGGAGGCAATAGATGGGGAGACCATGTAAGCCCGCATCAGCCTCTCTTTGACGATTCCTGACAAATATAGGCTGGAGAAGGTGATAGATGCCGTTCGTCAAGGCCAGACCAAAAGAGCCCCTGTAGAGAGGATCGTGGACGTCGTAACGGCCTACTTCGTCCCTGTCGTCACCGCCATTGCCATCTTGACTTGGGTTATCTGGCTAAGTCTCGGTTTAAGCGGGGTTCTACCACCCGAAAACCTCTCCAATAGCGTAGGAGGATGGCGTAAGTCGTATTATTTATTGCATCTTCAGTTCTAATCTGTCTAAATAGCAATTTGGTCCCTCGAATTCGCCATATCCGTATTCGTGATTGCATGCCCGTGCGGAATAGGCCTCGCAGCTCCTACAGCCCTCTTGGTCGGCTCTGGACTTGCTGCGAAACATGGTATTCTCACTCGAGGAGGTGGTGAAGCGTTTCAAGAAGCCTCGCAGATCGATGTCATCGTTTTCGATAAAACTGGCACGTTGACGGAAGGTAGTGAACCAAAGGTCACGGACGAGATCATTCATCCGCCGTCTACGGAAAAGGACAATAGTGCTGAGAGCGAAACATCGAAATGGAGTGCTAAGATAGCGGGCATTGTCCTGCGACTGGCATCGGGAAGCTCTCATCCCCTCTGTGTTTCCCTACGAAACCACTTTCACGGTCACAGCTCGTTTACTCTTATTGGACGCGACATCGAAGAACTGCCTGGTCGTGGTGTAAAAGGTACATTCTCCCTTATACATGGAGATACCACGACGGAGATCGAAGCCTTACTGGGCAACGAAACCTGGCTGAGTGAACATGGCGCGGTCCCTAGTCCACACGATTCCGAGCTGCTACATCGCATGAAGTCGGATGGGAAAAGTGTGGTTCTCCTTGCGCTCAGCAGCCCAGAAGAAAGCACTATCCCGCTCTCTATCCAGCCTGGCTACTCTTTCTCCATTGCAGCCCTCTTCGCGATCGCAGACCCCATTCGACCTGAAGCGCCGTGGGTCATTTCTCGATTGCATTCTCAGGGAATCGAGACATGGATGATTTCTGGCGACAATCAAATAACTGCAACTGCTGTTGCAAAGTCGGTTGGAATTCCGTCGGCGAACGTTATAGCTGGAGTGTTACCTCAACAGAAAGTATGACCTATTTTGCTTTCTGACGAAGGTTGCTGATATGGTATCACCTGCCCCTAGGCAGAGAAGATTCAGTGGCTGCAAACCTTACCGCGA
Source organism: Lyophyllum atratum (assembly GCA_014905825.1). Classification (NCBI taxonomy): domain Eukaryota; kingdom Fungi; phylum Basidiomycota; class Agaricomycetes; order Agaricales; family Lyophyllaceae; genus Lyophyllum; species Lyophyllum atratum. The sequence goes on along the minus strand of JACGCN010000002.1, from coordinate 444,540 downwards.
GTTCGGGCTACTGGAAGAAAGCGCGGTGGTAAGAAAAACTCAGGTCAAGGACGACAGATTATCGCCATGGTGGGAGATGGGATCAACGATGCCCCGGTATGTTCATCTTCTGCTGGAAATATCGTAGTTGTGCTAAACAGAGTGTTACAGGCATTGACCGCTGCCGATGTGGGAATCGCTATGGGCTCAGGGAGCGATATTGCGCTAACCAGCGCAAAATTCGTTCTTCTGTCATCCAATCTCCGCGGCCTGCTGACTCTGACCGATTTATCAACAAAGGTCTTCAACAGGATCAAATTTAATTTTGTGCGTTCTATTCAGTTTACTGGGCCTCCTTATAACGCCTCTGACGATCAGTATTGTTAGGGTTGGGCAACCGTTTATAACCTCATCACTTTGCCCATCGCGGCTGGCGTGATTTATCCTGCGGGGCACGCCAGACTGAATCCTGTGTGGTCATCGTTGGCTATGGCATTATCGTCAGTTTACATTCTTTACTTTGAGAAATTAGTCCCTGAAGATGTAATCTAGGTCAACCTCGGTCGTTTGCAGCTCCCTCCTGTTGCGGCTATACAAGGAACCAAAATTTTCAGACGTTGAGCAAGGTTCCACGACGAATGAGAAGCTTGAGTTTGAGGCTTAAATCAATTGATACCGGTTATCACAGGTCGTCAGGGTGAATTTTGTTTATGAGCCGCGTGCAAGTGAACTCGGCGAAATTGACCTCGGAATATAATGAGGGATTGCGACTGAAGCGACATATTTATGAGCTGAAGGTGGCCGCGCGGCGCGAGCCGGAACGAGCTGCAGGCCTAGAGGCCCATCAGCTATTGACATAACTCTACTATAAATTGTATCCCAGAAACCCCCCTAAATTAGACTCCTAATGTAATATACAATGACGTCCGCCTAGCATGCTATGGATCAGACGTTTGGGGATTCACATAGCGGAATCTGAGGTCGCCCATTCTTTGCTCAATCTCGTCCAGCTCCATATTCCTGGATATAGGAACATTCCTCCCCACACCTATCAGTTCATCGGCGTGGAATGCCGCTATCCACGAATAGACCTCAAACCCACGATGTGGGACATCCAAGGGGAGCTTCGGCACGAAGAACCCTGCGACCAACCCGATAACTAGGATAAATGCTAGATAGATGCCCATATAGAGCGGAATGACCGAGGCACTGGATGAAACTTGGTCATGGTAGCGTCGTGCAACTGTTTTCCCGGATCCAACGAAGTATGGGAGTACGTTGCTTGCATCCGCCAATCCGCGGGCCTGGGCAAAGTAAATTTCTGATAGCTCTGTGTACCCCAGCGGACCTTTCCCGTCGGTATAGGAAACAACCTAGGCATCAATGGGACGCGTCAGGAAGAGTAGCAAGTGAGAAATAGACATGACAGACTGTGGGTGAGGGTACGTAAAACGCGTCCCGTCCATTATCCTATCCCACGAGAGTCAGTCACTTTTACCACTATAATCTTGTCAAGCCCACCGACCTTCAACATTTGATTGACACTATTTGTATGACCACAGGCATACCTACGGGCGTTATTGTAAGACCGACTTCGAGAGGATGCCCAAATATGCTTACACGTCCGCCAGCTTGCTCGAATTCAACTGCCGATTTACGTCGGGGTCGGTTACAGGGAATCCTGTTAACTTCTCTTGGAGCTTCACCGAGTTAATCGACCGAACTTCATTTCCTTTTTCCACGACCCTCATGGTAGTCGGTAGGCCAGTCGTGGTGTTGTAAACTTCCACAATCCATGGTTCGAAGAGTTGTACGCAGACTGCAGCGTCGTATCCAATCCAGGTCGGGTTCCCGAACTGGTCAGGCACGCTGAGGTCGCTCTTGCGAGGAAATGTGCCATTCGGGGTGTATGTGGTGTTAAGCCTTACAAGAACCTCCTCAATTGTTACCCAACCATTTCCGTCTTGTCCTATTCAGGTCTTCGGTTAGCCTAACGGATAATGGCGTCATGAAACTACCATACCCATGGATACAGGGCTACTGAAGAAACTATGCCCGACTCCGTTGCCGTAGAAGAGCGCTGTGATAAAACAAGTTTTAACATGGCTGTTCAAAATGGGGAGGAATTTCCCGCACCTCCAAGAGCCGTCTCATCAGTATTCAGACCTACAGGCAGAGTATCATTCGGGTTCAACACTTGGGTGGCGTTGAAGGGCGGGAGAGCGGGGTACTCCATATTAAACGATGAGAACAAGGTATTCAGCACATCCCGCGGTGTGAAGACATAGCTGTAACTGCTTGGGGCACGAGTGACACTGAAGACGGGGATTAGAACGGTCCGCGTACAAGACTGAAAGATCTCCTACATGTTTATGTCTGGGTTAGGGATTTTGGCACAGTGGACACGAGTGCCCCATCGCGAGAATCTTGAGTTCCAGAACGACTTAATGGCCATAATGGATTGTGAGCTTTGGAGACACACACCGGAGAACCGCGCCAGGGTCGATCTCACTGGCAGTACCCGTCGTCGATTGCTTTGTGGTAGAAAGTTTGAGGGAAGGATCTATAACCTCAGAACCGAATGTGCCAAATCCGCTGCCATCAGGAAGGAGCTGTGACAAGATCGTTTCCGAAAAGTAGATGGTGTCATTATCCAAGTCGAATGATACGACGGGCGGTAAGCCGCCATGGGTCGAGAATGGTGCTAAAGTCCACGTGAGAGCAAAATTCTGGTAGAAACAAAGTAATTGAGATGGTTGTGACTTCATAGACGTTTCGCACATACGTCAAAGGTGGGCACGAGCTCCGTGGCGCGCGCGATATCAGCATCCGAGTTAGCACCAAACACGGCGACTTCATCGTAATCTTTATATTGATGCTATCCGAGAACCAATTAATGTACGCCAAAGGGGGTGAGGTTGAATGCACTAACAATGACGGATGCATTGATGTTAATCAGCCGTCCGAGGACAAAAGGTGAGGAACCCGCGATCCCGACGAGCGCAAGGAAAAAAAGAATAACCAACGACCACGGGCGAGCGCTGGGCACCATCATCATCATTCAATCAATTGCAGGGACACGAAACGAAGGAGAAATGAACACACTCGTAGTGCTCCCGCGACCGGCGTGAAGTCCCCGGATACATCGCCCGGTCCCACAAGAGGCGCAGGGCAGTCCAAGCACTCGTAGGATCCCCTGAACTAGCCGCCAGATCTCTCAGCTTGATCCCAGGCGTCTCCCTAACACTCGACTGATGAATAACGGTCGCCCAAGCTGTCCACGACCACAAGAAACTAATCAATAATCAACCACCTAATCAAAACTTCCACGACGTACCTGCAGCTTCCAAGAAACTTTGCGCCAGTTGTAATAGGCTCAATCCAAGCGATAAACCAACGACCCCACATCCCAATCCAACTATAAACCGCGTCCAAAACAGCGGCTTCTGGCGTGCGATAAGGGTGATGAGCAAGAGTGACGGGAAGGCAACGAGGCACAAGCTTATGTGCACTAGGATGCTCTTCCACAAGGGAGCCTCAAAATTCTGGGCAAACGGATGCTTTCGATGGGCCTTTGGTAGTCCGCCAGGGTACAGCACGGGAGATGGGGGTCGTTGAGGTTGAGTGAAACCATCGTAGGCTGTATTCGGAGTGGGGGGGTAGCTGTCGAGGAGAGTGGAGGCGCTTGTCGGGGTGCCATAGGCATACGCGCGGGGGTCGAACTCTGGCCGGGTATTGTCATAAACGGCTTCATGAAGCGAATGGTATCGGACTCTCGAACTCTCCCCGTTGCTCATCGGGAACTGGTCGTTTCCCTGCGTAGTGGCTGGGGGGAGGGGATGTTCTTGTCGGCTGGACAGGTGTAGAACGTGTGGGTGTCGGTTAGGTCCGATGTGTTGTTCTCAAGCTGGTGCCAGGGTTGAAGTGATGCTCGCGTGCAGGACTCTTCGTTTGTAGGTCCCGTATTCTATTCTGGGAAAAAGGTGGATCAGTGTTCTTGCGCGTGGATTTAGAAATCCGTCCGCGATGAAGCGAGTTTGAGTGAACGGCAAGCGGGGCCTGCTATGTGAGGCGATGTGGCGTGTTCATGGTTTAAAAGAAAATCACCGCCGAAGGTCGGATCGGGCGGTGTGCGGTTCACTAAGTAAGATTGCCTTGGAGGGCATCAAAACGATGCAAGCAGGCCAGGGTATTGTGTGGACATGTTTTCATCTGAATCGGTACCTGACCACTCACCGCAATCGACTGCTGATCGACTGTTTCAATCTGTGGGCGGCAAATTCACCACTGTTGGCTGTGTGCACAGTCGCAACGGCAAGCATTATGACAGACAGTCGAGCGGTGGTTGCTTCCGTACGTGACTTTCCCGTGGACTTTTACTCCTGCGGCAGAATAATTTCAATATGAAAACAGAGTCCAGCCTCGTCCTGCCGTGATGCCGGGAGCCATAGTACTCATAAGCGACTCATCAATGATCAGATGTTATCGCTTAGACCCCTCAAATAAACAACGAATCTGTTAAGAGGGTCAGGACTCACCGTAATTTTAATAGACGTTCTTGTGTTAGAATACCGAATAGCCCTTGAACATTGCCGGCGGCCTGCCAAGCATCCAGATAATGCTCTGATGCTACGGACGATGCAGCACCGTGGAATGTGCAAGTGGGCGGATTTTATTCGGAATATATATTTAAGATGGCTCACGGTTTCGTTCAGCAACTAAAATTGTCTGAAACTGCAGAGTTTGATTTCTTTTTTCAAGTTTGGATTATACTATTCTGAAAGCTGACGGGAAGTCACCCAGGATCCAAAGGTGATAAGTACATAGGTTACTTACAAACGGCGGTATAGACAAAACATCATCACGACGCATCCTCAGATCGTTTCTTCTTCTTCTTCTTCTTCGCCGTCTCAGTATCAGCAGGCTCCTCTCTGTCCATCTCCTGCTCCAAAGCTTTCCGCTTTCTATGTCGTTTTTCTTCAACAGTCGGCGCTGCCGTCTCAACAGGGGCCACGAACACCTCCGCACGTTCCTCTCGTCGTTTCGCCGTCGTCTCAGCTTGCTATGGATTTAAGAAGGCATCAGCGCAGGGCCCCAACGAGCATCAAACCAATACGCACCTTCTGTCTCTTCTTCTCCGACTCGCGCGCTTCTTTCTCCTCGGCCTTAAGGAAGTACTCTCCCGACTCGAGTTGCAGATCAACCTGCGCACCGTATCTGTCAGAACGATACGCAGCGGGCGTGGGGTGGGGACACTGACCTTCCGAGGAAGCTGTGCAGGGGGGAACGGCGTGTACACCTTCTTCGCGGGCTTAGCGGAGCCCTGGGGGTCGAGACCCGCCGCTTTGCGCGCCTCCGCCTTGTGGTCGAGGATCTCGTTCTTCTTCGCTGTCTTCTCCGAGGTCTTGAGGTGCCGCTTGCGGAACTGGGGCAGGAACCGATCCCAGGACTCCGTCGCGAGCTTCGGGTCCTTCGCAAGTTCACGTCGGATCATGAGTTCCTGGAATCATCCATGTCAGCACCCCCTCTCCTTGGACACGCATATAAACGGCGGTGAAGCACACCTTTATCCGGTATATGGGATGGATGTTCCTCATGCAATCCAAAATTATTCTCCGGACCTCCTTTAGCGGCTTGTACGGCCCCATAACACTAACGGTATTTCCCTGCACCAGGACATAGCACTGCGTCAACAGTTCGATCGCCTGCATATTCCTTCAGCTACGGGACGCAAAAGCCAAACGAATCAACGCACCTTAAGTGTGCTGCCATCCGGCCCTATTATCCTCTGCCTTCGCTTCACGAACCGATCCTTATTCCTTACCAGGTTCCCAATCTTGATAATGTCACAAGCCACCTCATCGTCCAGGATCTTCACAGCCTGGGCTACAGCCACACCTCGCGCGAGGAGCTTTATCAGATCCCGGGCCTTGAGGATGATGTAGGGGTCGTAGGCTTTACGAGTCGTCCGCACGGACATTGAACCGTGGACCAAATCTAGTGTACAAGCGATGCCCTGGGGTTAATGGCGATGAGGGGTTGGAATCGGATGGGCAGGACGGGATGGGTACGCACATGGGCATCCAAGGCTCGTGTGACGGCACTCCAGACTTCGCGCAGATATTTTTCTCGGTATTTTGGGAAAAGGGTGGCGAAGGATGATTCTTCGGTGAACGCTCCGGCCTTGTTGTCCTTTGCTTCAAAGGCGTCGATTTTCCACTAGAAAAAAAAAGTCTTGGGTATTATCCCTTCTGATTAAAAAACTAGCTTACACTGCGATGGTGGAGTTTAGCGCTGGTGGTCGGGAAAAAAGGTTGTAAAATTAGCTTACTGGTCAATATCATCAGTGTCCCATGCTATAAAAAAGTTCAAGTAAAGAAAAGGCATTCAAAACGCGCTGTACGAACGTTTCTCCTTTCTATGTGCCCTGTTCTTGCTCACAGCAGGCGCACCCTCGGTGTCTGACATAGTGTTGAGTGGAGAGTGGAGAGCAAAGAGAAATCGTGACTTCAGTCTCCGACTCCCGAAATTTGTTTCATCATCACTGTCCTCGCCACGACCACTATTGCCTCTCCTCTCCTCTCCTCTACGCCACCCCCGCCCCCTCTCAACACAACCACACTCCAGCAATGGATAACTGGCCCGACGGTGTCTCCCCCGACGCAGTCGCCGACGCCCTATCCTACGACGACACCGTCGCCTACGAAGAACAAGTCCCCACCCACCCGTCCAACGACCCCGAGCGCGCATCGCTCGCCGACCGCATAGGGTCCACGAAAGTATACTTGCTTTCCGAAACGTCCCTCGCTAGAGCAGGCAAGGTGCGCCGGTAGCCCCGTCCTTGGAGCGTGTGCACGAACAGGACCTGATATGAGAGTTATATCCCCCGCCGCTCCTTTTTTTCTGGTATGGTTTGGAACGCGTAGCGTAAACACGCGGAGGAGGAGAATGAGGACGAAGCAGAAGCAGATATCGATATGGACGAAGGTAATTGCGGCTATCTCGAATTGCAAGGGGGTCACTTCATTTACATCGCTCTTATCCTCTGACTAGACGCCTTGCATCGCCCGAACGCCCTACTCCTGCGTGGCCCGCCCATCTCATTTCTACCAACGGCGCGTCTATTCGCATACGCCAAGCACTTCGACGTCCAACCCATGGGCCTCGAGTGGGTGGACGACAACACGTGTGTCCTGGTCTTCCCTACGCGGGCCTCCGCTCGGATGGCACACCGCTTCCTGTCCAAGTCTGCAACAGAAGACCCCGACCTCGACGGATTCGTCACCGCAAAGCCCATCCCGATCACCTTCTGGCCGCCGGAGGAGCGTATAAACAGCAGTCTAGGCAAGGGGCAGGGTTTAAAGGGAACGATAAGGATGCGGTGGGCTCTGCCCGACGATGTGAAGAAGAAGGGGGCGAGACAGGAGAGCGCCTTCTACAAGAAGCATGGGAGACTGGCGGGCAAGGAAGCGTACGGCGGGGAGGGTCTCCCGCCCGCCTCGAAACGGCGGCGCGGCGGCGACGATGAGCAAGACGTTCCGCTGCAGCTGCAGAAGGAGCAGCTAGACGAGGAACTAGATCAGTTCCTTGCTGGGGACGACGAGCCTTCGCCTCCCCCTTCACCGCCTTCGAAGATGCGCTCCGACTACATCTCCAACGACGGCCGGACACTACTCGAACGCACATCCCTGATTCGCGCGCATCCGGACCCGGACCTCCCAACTCTAGCTGACAGGCTCACAGCGCCGTTACCTCGGCGCGCAAGGAACGGGGCAGGGGCACTGGGTCGAATGCATTCCGAAGAGCTCAGCACGCGTATATCGTCTGAGAAGTTGGAGTGGGGTCCCGAAAGGGAATCTAGGGCGAGAGGGGGGCGTGGTGAGAGAAGGAGTCGGAGAGAGGATCGTCGGGGAGATAGACCACCGCGGAATCAACCGAGGAAGGTGACGCAGCAGGAGCTCGACGATGAGATGGATGCGTTTTTGAACGAGAAAGAGTGATGGACGTTCGCATTCAGTACTTTACCTCTGTTGGATTATCGATATGTTTTGTATGTATTCTACACATCCCCACTCTTGCTCAACCCCACTCCGTGATCCATCTCTAGTAGCATTTTACGCCGTCGTCGCCACACATGCTAGCCCTTTTTTTACATCACCTGGACTTGTATATGCTGATCGCGATGCTTGACGAACGCAAGTTGAAGGACGCTCCCGGCCGGCTGATCATCGAGTCTCTGATCAACTCAAACTGGAGAACGATCGCTGTTCCGGTGCGTTTGAGCAGACCGGGGTAGATGCCTTCGAATAAAATTAATAGCCTGCCATTGCGAGGTGTCAAGACAGTTGAACCTTAATTTGAGCCAGATGAAGGGCGCAGATCCGGGCAGGGGATCATGATCGTGGCAGCGGAGGGGAGACTGCCGAGACCGAGCTGAGTCCTGAGAGACTATACTTGGTCCCTGTTCTTATCGGTATGTAGACGACTTGGCAGATTGAAGAAGTCGTATTGCCAACTGAGCTTGGGTCGTTAAAACTTCGCGAAGTGGTGAATAGCGCGTCGTCCCGGTGAAGTCGCTGTTACACCAGCGACGATGAAGACTCCTGGCGTATCGGATGAGCCAGAAGCGACTCCTCGGTGCGTTTATGAGGTAGTGGACCTAGCCTCGTAGAAAAAATGCTGCCACAAGGAAGGTATCGGGCGCTGATAATGACTGCAGACCGAATTTGCGCGTCTAATGGTCACAAGGCAACCCAGCGTCTGTCTTGTAATTACCGTCAACAGCCACGACTCAATGAGGGAGTCAACGTCGAAAATGCGTGAGTGGTCATGGTGGCCTGCAAAGAATGTTCGGGCCGGCTTGCTGGCAGACATCAGTGGCAGTGCACTTCGTTCCATCATTCTGTCTCCCACTGCCAGATCGACGCTCGAATTGACCTGGGTCTGCAGCCAACGTATCGCCTGCGGCATATCGGGGACTGCTCGGGGTATTATCATCCTAATGATCCCTCGATCGATGTCCTTACTTATCTCACAGCAGATCAAGAATCCTTTCACCTAGGCTTCCTCTTGTAGAGATGTAGGGCTTCCTGAAGGAGCCGCTATGGCTTCTCCCAAACCACGGCCGACCTCTATTCTTAGCAATCACCTCCTCACGCCTTTCAGAGCACAACGCGCATGAACAGAACAACGAGTAAGTCTCTCTGTCCTGATATCCCCAAACAACCTCTCTATCTGATGCTGTTGCCAGTCCCTCCGTGGTTCACGAAAAACCATATAAGTATCGAGCACCTCACCGAAGGACCAGAGTAGAAAATTCTTCCTCTCTTCGTGCTTTCTCCCAACAACATGTCCTCCAAGAAACTCATCCTCGTTATCGGCGCCACCGGTGCCCAGGGAATGTCCGTCATCCCTGCCATACTCGCGCCGAGTGAGGACGGTACGCCGTCCCCGTACGCCGTCCGCGCCCTCACACGCGACCCTACCAACCGGCGCGCGCAGGAGCTCCAGGCCATGGGCGTCGAATGTGTCCAAGGTAGTTATGCGCGACCGCACCCTAAGCATGACCAGCATCTGAATGCTCCATCCTCTCAGGCCGATTCGACGACATCGCCTCTGTCACTGCCGCTCTCGACGGATGCTACGGTGCATGGGTCAACACCGACACCTACACCGTCGGCGAGGAAAGGGAAATCTACGCCGGCATCAAGATCTATGAGACCGCCAGGCGCACCACCTCCGCCCGTCACCTCATCTGGAGCAACCTTGACTATGGCAGCAAGGTGCGCACTGCCCGGAAATGACTTCATCATCTTCACTGACGTCCTCCCGAAAGCTCGGGAATTACGATCCCATCTACAAAGCCGAGCATCACGACGCCAAAGGCATCGTGAACGAGTTCCTCAAGAGCCAGCCTTCCTCCCTCGGCGACGGCCTCACCTGGACCTCCATCACCTCAGGCGTCTACCTCGAGATGCTCAACTACGTGCGCCCGATCTCTATTCCCCCTATCTTACTACCGAAAACTGACACGGCCACCCCCAGCCCCTCTGCGGCCCGCTCAACCGCCGCGAAGACGGCACCGTCGTCTTCGCCTCCCCCATCGGCGACGGCCACATCCCCATGATCGCGCTCTCCGACCTCGGCTGGTGGGTCCGCTACGTCCTCGACAACCGCGCCTCCACCTCCGGCAAAGACCTCGAGATCGCCAGCGACATGGTCGGGTGGGACTACCTCTCCTCCGTCTTCACCAAAGTCACCGGCACGCCCTCCGTGCACAAGCGCCTCACCCTCGACCAGTGGTTCGCGTGCCTGACGGGCGCGCACCGCCCCATCGCGAACGAGAAGGAGGAGGGCGACGGCTCGACCACGATTCGGCAGAGCTTTTCGGGGTTCTGGTGTTTGTGGAGGGATGATGTTATTAAGAGGAATATGGAGTGGGTGAGGAGTGTGCATCCGAAGGGACATACGTTGGAGAGCTGGATGCGGGAGACGGGGTATACGGGGAAGATTGGCTCGACGGCTCTCAAGAATGCGGAGGACGGCAAGGGGCGGCTGCTCCCCAACAAGGCTGTGACTGTTACGTTGTAGAAAAGGAGTGGCTTACTGCTCGGGGCTCTTCTATAATTTCTTGTTATCAAACAGCTGCGATTCTAGTTACACGACTTAAAGACCTTGAATGCACACTACCACTTAGATATCATCGTCGGAGCAGACTCATCGAACCGTCTCATAGAGTGGGGGTAGTTAGAGGTAAGAGGTAAGTAGTGTCGAGGTGTGGCGTAATCGTAGGATTACATGCCCCCCCCCCCCCCCCCCCCACCCGCGCCCTCGTGTTCTTGACCATATCCTACGTGGCGCACGAGGTACTTGCACATGTGTCGTGGCGGACGAACGTGCATAAAGTGGCTCGACCACGTGGGAGGAAGGGACAAACAGCAACAAAGGAGTGGCAATCACAATCAACGCAAAGTCTCGATTTGATTTGTATTCTTCCAATCTTTGCTCGTCGTCGTCTGGTCATGCTGGCGATCGCTCAGCCGTTCAACCCGCCTCCAGACGTCGTCGGCCCACATCGCATCCCCTCATCGTCCTCCTCCTCGTCTGCGTCGTCATCCTCGTACCGCAGACCGACTCCAAGAGCAGCCACGACGTCGTCCTCGACCGCGCCGGCCGCGCGCCCCTCGGTCCAGCTGCAGATCCGCCAAGCCACGCCCCCACCACCACCGCTGCCAGCGCCGGCCCCAACACCCCCTGCACTCAATATCCACTCCTACCCCGCCCCAGACCTCCTCCGGCTGCTCGCCTCGCTCCTTACCCAGATCGCGGCCACCAACGACTCCCTATCACCGCTGCCGTCGCCGACGTCACCACAACAAGCGCTCCCTGCACATACCGACACTGAGCTTTGGCCGAACCTTACTACAGCCTCCCGGTCCGCGCTGACCACGCCCGCCGCTACCCTCACCTTCCACGCGCGCAACATCCCCACCATCTCGCTCGAGGCGTACTTGCTGCGCATCCTCAAGTATTGCCCGACGACGAACGAAGTCTTCCTCTCGCTTCTCGTCTACTTTGACCGCATGAGCAAGCTCAGCAACGACGCCGTCGGCCGAAGCTTCGTTATCGACTCATACAACATCCACCGCCTAGTCATCGCCGGCGTCACAGTCGCGAGCAAATTCTTCAGCGACGTCTTCTACACGAATTCACGCTATGCAAAGGTGCGTAATCCCGCTCCACTCCCCATCAAAAAAAAATTGACACCCAAACTCCACAGGTCGGCGGCCTGCCCCTCGCCGAGCTGAATCAGCTCGAGCTGCAGTTCCTCCTCCTCAACGACTTCCGGCTCGTCATCTCCACCACCGAGATGCAACGCTACGCCGAACAGCTCATCCTATTCTCGTCCTCCTCCGACCCCTCAGCACCCCTCCCCCTCCCTTCAACACACCCAAAATCCCAATCCCAATCCCACGCCGAAGAACCCCAACCCCCAGCCGAATCGAACCACGCCTCCCCCTCGCTCCACCAAATGGGCGCCATTGACGCGTATGGCGGGGCCCTCCCGGGGCCGAGTACCCACCATGTCCAACAGACGACGCACCCACAGCGCACCCCGCAGTCCCGGTCCCATACCCATCCCCCTCCACCGCCTTCCTCGTCTTCAACTTCCGAGAATGACACGGAAGGGGAGACGGAGACGGAGACTGAGGCAGAGACGGAGGCGGATACGGAGACGACGGATGACGAGCCTACGATCCGGCCTGGGCGGGGGAGCGTGTTCTCCGAGTCGGATGCGGGGAGCGTGTACAGCGTGAACGTGGGTGGGGATAGAGACGGGGATGGAGATGCGGAAGCAGAGCGGGGGAGGGAGGAAGAAGCGCAGACGCGGACGCCTGCGCAGCCACGGCGGACACGGCCGCGGACGAGTAGCGGGGTGTGGGATACGGGTGATGAGGGAGGGGACGAGGAGGAGGATGGGGGTGGGTGGGATGAGGAGGGGAGTGCGAGCGAGGGTGAGGGTATGGATGAGGGCGGGGTGAGAGGGGGTGGCATTGGAATTGGGAAGGTCAGAAGGGGGAGTGCGGGGAGCGGACGGGGGCGGGTACGGAAGCGAGTCAGGGGGGTGGGGGCAGCGCCCGGGTCTGGGCCGGGGCCAGGAGAGGATACGGCCATGGGGAGTCCCTAGGCCTATACTGAGGTCCTCTCCTTTTCGGGCTATCATACTATCGGGCCAAGAACGTGAAGGGACGGCAGACGGGGAAGGGCAGGGGGGGCCGGCTAGAATGCGCCACGGCATAGAATCTTTAATCAATTTTAATCTCAATCAGTCTGAGCATGCACACTGTATGTATGTACCCCCGCACCGCACCACATCGTACCTCACTGCACATAGCATATTCTCGTATCTCCATCGCTTTTTTAACTACCATTTTTCTTGTCCTCTTTCTTTTTTCTTTCCATCTGTATTCGTACACTGTACAGCACGATGACTTTGCAATTGGCCACTAAAAATAGAAGCACCACATTCGCGGAAGCATCTCGTTTTGGACGTCTGTAAACGTCTCACCCGAGGATATTACTGTCCATCTCCTTTTACTGGGGCACCAACTACGATCGTTGTGACAATATTGCCTATGTATATCGTCTACCACCCACTGCTATCATACTAATACCCCATAACCCTCCCTACACCTCCGAATCCACGTCCACATCCACATCCAACGGCACACTCTCCATGCGCACCCACAATCCGCCCTACACACCCGACAATCAGCCAATCGTACCAACATGGAAAGATCATGAGGACGCCGTACCTTGACATACATCGTCAAATGCACCCCCGGGCGCACATCCTCGTCCTCCCACCCGCGCCCTACGCCGGGCAAGGTCGGCGGGACGAGGGTGAAGCGCGAGAAGCGCTGGAGGAGGCGCGTGAGGAGGAAGGAGGTTTCGTGGTATGCGAACTGTATTTGATGCGAGTTTAGGGGTGGGGAGAGGGCAGATGGGATGGGAGGGGGAGGGATGTGGACTCGCCTGCTGACCGAGGCAGATACGTGGCCCGGCGTTGAAGGGTAGGAATATGAACGGGTTTGGGGTGAGGTATTTATGCACGCGCGCGTCGAGGAAGCGGTCGGGGTCAAACTCCAGGGCTGGCGCGGTGCACGAGGTATGAGGGAGATGACTTTGAGTATTGGACTATGCGGCATACCATCGGGTCCCCATAGGTCTGTCCGGCGGTGCATTAGGAACACGCCGTAGGTGCATCTGCGCAAGATAAGCATAAGCACGATACATGGGAGGATGTGCCAGTGTGGAACGTACTTCGTATGTGCTGGGATATAGAACGGCTTCGCGTCTGGATTGGCGGCCGTTGCAGTCGCGGGCCAGACAGTAGCCTTGTTTGAGGTTCTGCCGAGGGAGTTAGCCTGCGTGATGGGGTACGCACGGGCGGGTCTTACCGGCTATCGAACGGACTGGATGATGTCGAGAACAGTATATGAGCAAATACGGAGGAGAGACGACAGATGAAACATACACTGGTGGGTATAGCCTGAGGGTCTCTACAGAGTCATAACGTTAACGCCTTGTCCAGATGCGACACCAAGGCTACCCACCATTGATGAACGCGCGCATATACTTCATCTCCTTGATCTGTTCATACGTAGGTCGCCCTGTCCCTACCGTGCGTGCGATCTCGGCACGTAGGCGTTTTGCGATTGTTGGGTGGCGGGTCAGCATATACATGGCGAAGGTTAGAGTTGAGGCTGTCTGTTTAGGAGCCACTTGCGGTTAGTAGTAACACCCGACCATGACGAAAACGTACGGTGTCTCGTGCTGCAACCAGCAGGTTTGTTAACTGTAAATAGGGGGGATCACCAACTGTAGGAAAGGAAGAGATATGGGGAACGCACCTCGTCTTTCAAAACTTGGCGATCTATCGAGAGGTGAAAAGCGTCGGAATGGTTAGGCGCAATGATACAGGAACCCAGGCACAGACTTTGCGTCTTGCAAATCAAATGGTCCAGTAACGTCCCGCCATTAATCTCTTCATCCCCCTTCTCCGCCCCTTTCCCTTCCCTTTCCCTCCGCTCATGATTACTCCTTATAGCCTCTTCCAAAATCGGCTCCACGAACTCGTTCACAATGGCGCGGTGCGGCCGTACGCGATCCTTCCAAAACTCGACAAGTGCCCAAGAGGGCCCGTACCGCGAGCGCAAGGACGACAGCGTCTGTCCCGCAATGAATGAGTTGACAAAGCGCGTCGATGGGTGCTCATGAGTAGGAGGTGGCGGCGGAGAGGGATACGACGAGGAGGGCGGCGGGTACGTGAGCCCAGCAGAGAGCGAGCGCACGTCGTTTCCGAAAAGGAACTCCGTAGCAGCGTCGAGGGTGAATCGCGACACGAGGTCCTATTTTTGGACTTGAGTTGTTTTCTATTTTTACTTCGGGACGATGGTGCGTTTTACGTACCTGGAAGTCGATGGGATACCCCGCGGCAAGCCGATTGTGTGCCTGCTCGAGCGCGTCCTCGGCGTGCCGGTCGAAGACGTCAAAGTGGCTTATCCTTTCCTTGCTGAAGAAGGGGCGAGTCATGGTCCGGTGGAACCTGTGCGATGGTAGGTCGCATCAATGCCAGTACCAACGTGATGCGAGGGATGCGGGAGATGAGGAACGGTACGGACTTCCACATCTCGCCATCGGAATTGAAAACGCCCGTTCCCAGCAGCGTGGCGAATTGGGAATGGAAGATGGGACCTGGGTCACGAGAATTAATGAACTTGTACGAGTGCTTGAATCATTCCAACTTACCTTTGTCATAACTATCAAATTGGGTGGCTAGAATTGCCTACCTCGCGTGAATATTACATTAGCGGCGAGAGGAATGCTTTCGGCGCTACCTTGATATGTTCAGGCTCGAATGTGAATATCTACAAGGCCGCTTATTGAAGAATGAATCGCAGCCACGGAGAGACGTACTCGAGCTTCACCAATGATCTTGAGAGCGTAAGTGTTTCCATACTGCTCACACCACTCGCGAAAAATATCTCCTACAGTTGTTTAGCAAGTCAGATATGCAAGAAACCAAGATGCACGAAGACAAACCTGGGTATCCCGTCTTAAAGTTTTTGACCATAGCTGCTATAATCGACAAGCCTCCGGGCCATGGGTCATCTACCTGCGGAACCACGAGCGCGCCTCTTCGCCTCGCCTCGGCCCGCTTCGATACTTCGCTCCAAAAGTGTGAGATGATAAGATATGCCGGACGGGATAGCAGAGCAGATACTCTAACCAGCCAACCAGGGATGGAAGTGCCTCGTCCCACTAACACGGTCAAGATCGCATAGGTTAGAATCGAGGCCGGCAGGCAGGAGACGGCGATTTGTGATAGATAGCGTAGCCCTGGAGGGATGTGCATCATGGGGAGCGGTAAGAAGGAAGTCTCAGACAAGGAAGGGTGCGCAGCAGCAGGCTATTACATCCTTTTGAAGCATTTAGGGGTCTTTAACGACAATCCTATTACCCATACCTGACTCGGGGCTACACTGCTGAGCTTTCCATAAATAGGGCACCAAGACCAAATGTATGTGTCGAGTGTCAATGTCAAAGAGCGTCTGCGACTCCGGACGGTGGGTGATTCACACCTCACACGTTTCTTTTCGATTCGAAGAAGCCCACCATGGGGCACTCTATTGCCTCCACTCCGGCAGTGAAGGAGCTGCTCTCACCTTTGAAAGCTCCTCGTTGCACATTTCTTTCGAACTCAAGAGGGGCGGGACCATCTATGTTCCTCCTAATCCTTGTTGATTGATTGGTATTGAGATATGGTCCATTTCGGTAGGTGCAATACCGACGATCATAGGGGACATTGTAACGATCCTTCCGGATATGCCCAGGCAAACTTCGGAACCGGTCTGCGACTGCCACGACTTCCTGCCTTGTCAGAAGCATAACCCGTGGGAGTCCGATAACCACTATCCATTCGAGAACAAAAGACGTGCCAAGACCCACCTACTGTGCGTAGTTTAAAATGATCGCATCGCATCCTACGGACGTTAACACATGTCGTAACATGATCACCAATTGCAAGTCTGCCATCCCCTATAGTTGTAATAGTATCAGAAATCAAAAGGTTGAAACGGCACTTACCTACTGTACCTCCATTCCAGGCGATAGCTCCTGACAAGTACGCAAATATCTTCCGGCTACCTGGACACATCTCCCATGCGCCCGTCCATTTGTGTTCGGTAACAATTGGCACAGACACAATTCTCCCGTCTCGGATAAGGGTCAGCTGTGAAAACAGCCGAGTCACGAACACTCGAAAAGAAAAGCAGTTCCTGTCTTATGGTGGCGGCCGGATGCATGCGGTAGCTACAAGTCTTGTCAACGCTCGATTGAGCACTCTATTACACATGGCATCACGGTGGGAGCTCATGAGAACACAGGAAGATTCTGGACGTGTAAGATACGTTACTGGCATACGCATTTTTTTGTGCACGTACTATTGACGTTGATAAGGTCCGTAATCGCGAGGTCACAATGAGAGGATGATGTTGAAGGTCTTCAACCCTGTTGAGTCCGAAAGCCAATGGGTAAAATCCGTGACGGCTTCTCCGGCCCGGGAGTATGACGGGTTCAGCACTGCCACAGATGCTGTGGTCTCGGTGACAGGTGTTCATTTTGAGCTACGACCGCAGAGCATCGAGGCAGTTACGCACAGCATCGTCCTCTCACCAATAAGTCTTTTACAAGTTTCTTTACCAACGACTACACCTCAAGTTATACGTTTATTCCTGACCCAACCTCATTAACATGCCGAAGGATGCCAGTGATGCCCCGTCCAAAAATAAGGAAGACTTTACATTCTTCTGGACCACGAGTCATGTAAAGTAGGTGGCAGTCTCATCCCCGACTCGCCGCTGTTAAAAACCACCGGCGGTTCCTATCTGGTGAACCCAGTGGTTGGGCATCACAATGGTACCCTGCGTCCTTCACCGCCGCCGTGACGCTCGACAGCGAGGCCGGGGAGGAAGAAGTCCACTTCCCTACCACCGAACACTGGATGATGCTGCAGAAGGCGCTCCTATTCTCAGACATCGATATCGCTCGGCAGACCATAGCCATGAAGTCGACGACGAAGGGCGAGCTGAAGAAGGTGAAAGGCCTTGGCAGGAAGGTGCAGAACTTCGACGAGGGTGTTTGGAATGCGAACAGGAAGAGAATCGTGCTGGAGGGGAATCTGCACAAGTTCCGGCAGAACGAAGATCTGAAAAGGAAGCTACTTGCGACGGGCGTCACGGTGATTGCGGAGTCGGCACCGCGAGATCGGATATGGGGGATTGGGTTCGGAGAGAAGAACGCTCTTGGAAAGTACGATAAATGGGGGTTGAACCTTTTTGGGAAGGCGTTGATGGAAGCCAGAACGGTCTTGCGAGAGGAGGCGGAAAGTGATACCACCAAGGAGTCATAGGCACGCGCGTATCTGAATATGTCGAACTGCATGTTCTGCATCAATATTCACTGGTAGTTACACGCTGATGGAACATAGTGTACATACCTTCGATTTCTGTCACTGAACAACCACTCCTCAGCCCGTGGCATAAAATCCGTCAGCATCTCCCATCTGCAAGCGCTGTATGCTCTTTGATACACCTTCCTCCCACCTAGATCGAATTTACTGTAAGTTCAGGATACGAAACGGACTTGCATAGTTTGGGTAGGGTGGGGCTTACAAGGGCTTCTCGACCTTGTGGTTGATCTTCTCACTGGCGTACATCTGGTGCTTGCCGAGGAGATCGGGATGCAGCTTGACATTTCCGGGCTTGTAGACACCGTGGATGTTTCCGAACGCAGCCGCGATACTGAAGTTGGGAGAGACCTTGTTCAGCGCCTCGTACACATCATAGATGTCCTCGGGTTGCGTGTACAAGCTGGTGTTGTCGACAATGGAGTTATCGAGACCCTCCTCCTCACCGCCAGTGATGACGATTTCCATCTCGAGCCAGAGCTAAAGTGAAAGTCGTCAGGTTCCCAATGTCGGCGCCACTGTGTGAATTCGAGCTGTCATGAGGGACTGTTGCCACAAATGCGGTGGGCAAAAGAGAAAGGACGTCGGATTTGGGGTTGTGCGTGATGCTACTATTAGCGTTGAGGTTACGATGACTGCAGTGGATAGAGCAAGATTATGGCTGATGGGCAGCCATCATGGGCTTCAGTAGATTTCCTTGAAAAGGGTGATACGAGGAGCGCGAATATGCGCTCATACTAATAGTAAGAGCGAAGGCATCATGGCGGTTGCAGATCAAGTTGAAGCTGGAGATGTGTAGGTCATGTGGTCGTGGTTGGCCCAGTGATAATCTGAATCAGATTTGAGATAATGCATCAGATTCATGGCCGTCACAAATGGCTCTACCTTACTACCACTGCCAGTGCGCGTGTCCTTACGCGTCTACTAGAGCCTGTACGACATGCTTGAACAACCAGTCACAGTTAACGTAACCTCCCATGACTGCTGGCCGGGTTCAGCGCGCGTTCTTCGTGAAGAGGCCCTGGTAAGTGATTCGCTTGCTTGCGGCCCTTGAACGTGTTCGCTCAACAGTACATGTGGGCCTCAGAATATCCCGTCTCAGATAAGAGAAAGGCTAGAATGCTTGGCAGAAGAAATTTCTAAAGAGTTAAACCTAGCTCTTTCCATGGAGCGCAAGTTCGGCGAGCAGAACGACAAGACAATGTATCTGGCGCCGTTTTTCGCAAAAGTCGTGCGCGAAGCCGCACCGGAAGTTGAACTAGAGTACGCCTTTTTGCGTTGGAATATTGGAGCTGGACTTACGAAATATTCAGGCAACTACCGTATTATCCTCTGGCCATGGACCCGTGCTTTGCAGGCGATCCCTTACTTGATCTCCTACCACAATACGGTCATGCCACGGCGCTTATGTGTACTCCGATTCCTCTGAACAATGGCTCTTCTACGAATCACACCAACAGCAGTCCCATTGCTGTTTCCGTTGAAATGTTTAAACATTCAGAACGCGGAAGCTCTACTAATTATGACTCTAAAGGGTCCAGCAACGATGACTCAACATCGGACGATGACTTGGGGAGCTGCGAGTCCTCTGACGACGTCCAGCATACTGATCATTCATCATGCCGAAGCTCTACTAATTCGCAGTCCGAAGGGACGCATGACGAGGGCTCAGCGTCGGAAGGTGACTTGGAGGGCAGCGAGACTTCTGCCGCCATTCAACATAAGAAAGACTACCCCAATTGGGACGTCGATGCTCGAGAATATTTTTCCGGCGAACATCTCGAGGATGGGACCGAATGGAGCTTCTATCACGATCCAAGGGGTGCATCTGCCAATGATACCCTTCATCCTCGATCGGGGGTGCTGGATCACAGACTCTTGGCTAGGTTGACACTTGACCTTGAAGAGGAAACTACCCCACTGGCCTTGACATGTCTCGCGCTGGAGAGCGAAGTATACAGTGTTATGTCCAGCGCTCTCTTCCAGCGCCGTGCTTGGGGAATTTTGGGTCCAATGAGGGGTGTCGTTTTCGACCGCATGAGTACGACCGTCCGCATTGTTTTAGGATGGCTTGAGGAGACGAATGACTTGTGTGGTGTGAGTAGGCTTCCATCGTTCCTCTATGGTGGTACTGATGATCATCAGTCTATTGTTCACGTACTACACGAGGCCACAGGCGCCTATGATTTATCGCATCCCGAAGCAGCCATCAATTTTGCTATACTCATTGGCGGTGAGGCGCGAAGGTTTGCTCTCGATCGATCGAGGGCGTCACAACACTACCCTCATCTACTACAGGACCTGTCCGAACGTAGTCTTAAGCTCTGGCGCGTCGATCAGAAGGGTCTGGCTTCGAAGTTCAAACATGCTGAGGAAGTGCCTGCAAGTTCGAGGTTTCAAAGATGGTTGATTTCTACAGATCCATTGGGCCCCATGGCTCCATACGAAAACATCAACGGGCTTTCCCACCAATCCCTAGCGCACTCTCCAATGATGCCCGGGCCGTACGCCTCTTCCAATGCGCCGCCGACTCCTTCCCTTGGTTCTGCTACGCCTAAGAAGGCGAGCCATATATCTGCAAGCACGTGAGTACTTCTCTGCCTAACGCCTTTTTACCCAGGCCCTGATGTGCGTATAGTCTTGCCGCAGGAGGGAGACATCACGACAAATCACTTCTGATTCGATACTTTATGTTTGATCGATTAGCCACGACTCGGACATTACCTTTCTTTCCAATGCTGTCCGACTCGAAGTGTCAGATCGATTCGGAGTTTGCGAGCATTTGCAAAGTGTACTATGAACTAACAAGCTTTGCCTGGCTTTCGGATACTGTATGTGTCTAATTTGATCTGGTTAGCCCCTCCTCTGATTTCTCTCTCAAGGCAAAGTCCAGGCTCAGTGCAGATACTCGGAAGGTGAGTATCACCTCCAAAATCCAAATGGATTCATTCGACGTGTTTTACAGTCTTCAATAGTCCGCCACGCAGAATGGGCTCTCGAAGGATTTCAGTCTCTCGCCAATATCGGCCGCTTCCCAGGTGTTAAAACCCTCTCGGGTGTTTGCAGCCAAATTCTAGTTAGTAACATGCGGAAAATTGAAGATGTGCTGCAAAGTGTGTTGTTACTTCGTGGAAAAGGTTGGAAGCAGGCCAAAGAACTGGAGTGTCGAATACATTTTGATCGTCTACTTATGCTTCTCTTCCACGGTACTGCTGATCGTACATCTGACGAGCCGTCAAAGGAAGACTATGTCAACAGGCCGCATGTGATGGTTTCGTGAGTCATCTTCTATTCTGATTGCCCGGTATTTTTCTCACTTCCAGATCTATAGCCTTGAACGAAGCCTCTCCCTCCCGCGGGGCGAAGTCTCGGAGGCGATATCTCCACCCCAGGAGGAAATGTACATTATTTACGAAACGATAGATACTGTCGCTCGCGAATCGACTTCGATCCGCGCTTCGGACAGGACCGGCCTCTTTAACTTCTCCAGAAGATTAAAGTCCAAACCCGCATTAATCTCATTTAATCCTTCAATCGTTCCCATCCATGACCCCGGCACGCTGCATTCCCCGGAGATCAGATCCACCTCTCAGACGCCTGATGCAGCCAAAGCCGACACGACTCTCCGCCGACTTTATGCGGAAAACTGTGCCCAGCTCACCCTACAAAAGGATATGGAGTCACTAGCCCGTTACCTCGAGAATGTGCAGACTGCAGAGGCAGGATTCTATTTCGACACTCGCCGCAACCCCTCAAGCATGGTCAATAACTACGACAATGAACCGGGACGAGCCGTTTGCGACTCCGTTGGATATCTTCGCATTCCTTCCATTTTTTCAAGCATCGCCGCGTCCAAAGCTTTCAACATCATTCTTCCCCCTACACCCTCACCAAGGCACTCAGGCAGGACGACGTCCTCTCCCGATGCACCTCCTCACGCCAACGGTCTTTTCGGCATCCGGCAAGGACAGATGGTTCGAACCTTCGATCCCGAGAACTCGGCCGACATTCAAGCAACTGCACAAAGTCAAGCAATTGCGGTTCATGCATTGTTCGAGGATCTTAAGCAAATCCCGGTAACGGATGATAAGTCTGCTGGTGGAATTGAAGTCGCTTACACAGACAGTCTCCATCTCCCCGTTGAAACTGACGGCACTTCCCTTCATCAAGGCGAAGTCCTTGACATGCGGAGAGGTCTGTTCTTTTTTCTCGAGTCCACCAAACCACAGAACTGATCATTTGGCCAGACCTCTTCCTTCCCCTGATCACAACTGCGAATAAGAAGGCGCAGGGCACAGCAACGGGGGTCGACCAGGGCAGGATGTATGCCATAGCATCCACCAAGTTTTACGCTGCACTCGGCATCTCTGGAATGCCTGTATACACAATCATCACCGAGGGCCCCATCGCCGTGATAACTGTCACGTACGGTGAGGAATGGTTAGACCATCCATTTGACCAAAAGAAATATGAGGTGTCTAATGACTCTACTCCGGAAGTCGGAAAGGAAGATGATCACCCACAACCTGCACCAAAAGTATGTCCCGTCGTCACGCATCATCTACGCACTTCTTATTCTAAATCAATAATGGTACTCCTAGCCAACGAAGGTACACATCATCGAGCGAAATGTCGTCTCGTATGACATTTCTAAGCCCCTGGGAATCCTCAATTTTGCTACTTTTCTCATAAAGTTACGCTTTGAGCATACCCCACAAATCCTCGAGAAGTTGGGAGATGTTGAGGACATCAAGAAACGTCTCCAGGAACGTGGTATTCCTCTGAAGGGGAACCATCCAAAGGCTAGCTGGCGAAACACCCGAACAGTGGTGGCGAAGTGATTCCGGGTTTGCTACGTGCTTGATTAAGTAGTCGATGTACTCACCGGAAGATAAGTGAGATGTTGTGAGATGTTGCAGTGTCGGCCGACCCCAGGTTGGCAAACTTCAAGTTGAACTTGAAGCGCATCGAAACTGGCTATGTTCTGCCATGTTACCCGATATGGTCTACGCGCGATTGTCGGGAGCTATTTGTAAGTAACCTGGCAGTGGGAAGGAGAGCAAATAACTCCCCCTCTTCTCCACATGCCATGACGCCTAAAAGATCAATCATGATTTGGATTTGGACGCCCTCCGCAGCGAGTGTCTTTTCTTATTCCCATGCCACCAAGCGCATCTGAAGCTAGCATACCTTATAGGTTCTCGCGGGCACTCGCGCTTAGCACGTTCCTACTCCTTGTTGCATCTACCCTGCTGCTCTCTCAAGCTGGAATCTCTCGGGCCATAGATGAACTCATCGTTCTTTATCCAGGAAGATACGCAGATCAAACTGTTAAGGCGCCCAGTTTAGAGAACAAGTTTTCTTGGAATCTGGTACGCTCTACCCCGCTAGTCTGTTGTGATCACTATCAATGCCAATTCATGCGATGTAGATCGACCCCTCAGAGAACCTCGTATGGCACTCTTGCTACTCAACTCATCAATGTGCCCGTCTCATTGTAAGGGCGCTCTCACACTCGCACCTCAAGCCTGATTATACTACATCCTCATAGGTACCCCTGAACTACTCCGATGCTGATGGAGACAAGGCAACAATCGCCATGACGCGTATCCCCTCGAAGTTGGGGCCAGACTCTTCAGCGTACCGAGGCCCTATCCTCATTAACCCCGGCGGCCCTGGAGGCAGTGGTGTCGATGTCGTCCTACGTGCGGGCGCACTCCTTTCTGGTATTATAGGACCACAGTTTGACATTCTAGGGTTTGACCCAAGAGGTGCGTATCACTTGTACAGATACTTCTTGAACGGCTTGTCCGTGGGAAGTCTTCGCTTCTTTGTTCAATGACCTGCACGCCTCGAGAGACTTATAAGTTATTGATGCAATATTTATGTACACAGGTGTTGGCCGCTCAACCCCGCGCGTCTCATTTTTTGAGACTGATGTGGAGAGAGAGTTGTGGGGCGGTTCAAGTGGCATGCAGGATCTGAGCGTGCTTAACGCGTCGGCGGACGGCCTCGCGCGTGCATGGGCGCGTGCAAAAATTGGAGGCCAACTTGCTGGGAGCGCCAGCGCGCGGAATTGGGCCACATAAACACGGACCAGACAGCGAGGGATATGTTGAGCATTGTGAAGGCACACGGAAAGGAGAAGTTGTTGTATTGGGGCTTCTCGTAAGTCTATTTTGTTCTATCCTCTGTATATATATTTTTAAGGGCTTCGCGCTCACGTTCACGGATATAGGTATGGAAGTGTCCTTGGGGCGACCTTTGCCTCCATGTTTCCCGTAAGCAGGCAGCCTACCTGTTGCTATCTAGCATTTTCTCATTCTATATATCTGTTGGCACCTCTAGGACAAGATCGAGCGTCTTGTAATCGACGGGGTCGTAGATATCAAAAACTACTACTCCAGTAAGCTCAGGCTTTTCAATGACAAGCCCTCTCCAACTCAGTATTTATCTCAGCCCTCTGGTCCACCAATCTGCTTGATACCGACAAAACAATGGATGCCTTCTTTACTTACTGTCACTCTGCCGGGCCTTCCGGCTGCCCCTTCTACGCGCCCTCCCCCGACCTTATTGCCGCTAACCTCACCGCATTATACAACTCAGTCAGCGCACGCCCCATACCTGTGCGCACCGCGAATTCTTATGGCATAGTTGACTATAGCCGCCTGCGCACTTCGGTCTTTGTCTCGCTCTATAGTCCCTGGGCATCTTGGCCTCCACTCGCACAAGCGCTTGCGGATCTGGCGAACGGGGACGGCGCAACTCTGTTCTCCTTGCTTGAGAAACCGCCGTTCGAGTGTGAGTGTGGTAAGAGGCAGGGCGAGCTTCCTGTCGTTAGGGACGCTGAGACGGCTATTGTGTGCAATGACGGAGATGTTGTTCCCGAGGCTTTCGAAGAGCTGGAAAAGTATTTCAAGGATACTACGAGCAAGTCACAATGGGCGGAGATCTGGGGTGCTATTAGGACCGCCTGTGTGTAAGCCGATTTATTGATAATTCGCAATTGTGATCTTGACCTTCATGTGTAGTGGATGGCCAGAAATCCCCAAGGCTCGTTTCAGAGGTGTGTCCTTTACGTATCCCCGCTCTGACAGAGGCTGGGAGTGATAGCTGATTCCAAATGGATCAGGCCCATTTGAAGCGAACACAAGCTTCCCCCTGCTTGTGGTGGGGAATACGGCTGGTGCGTTGACTTTGCTTTCTTTTCTAGTAGGAGCTTATTATTGTCCCTTAACAGACCCAGTGACACCTTTATGGGCGTAAGCATCTTCTATCTGATCTTCTTTCATCACAACGACACAACTCATGAATGGTTACAAAAGTGCCAAGAAAACAGCTAAAGGATTCCCGAACGCCGTGGTGCTGACACAAGACTCCCCAGGGGTGAGTTTCTCTGGTCCTTTAGTTGGCAGACACTCACCGCACACATGATATGCGCCTCAGCATTGCTCCATCTCCGCACCTTCTCTCTGCACGCAGACATATATACGTGACTACTTCGTGAAGGGAACTTTGCCTCCTCCGGGCACGATCTGTTCAACTACGAGTTCACCGTTCCCGGATGTGCCGCCTGACTTGAAGGGTAGCGAGCAAGGCGTTTTAGGCCAAAAGCAGGTGGGGCAACAGGCAGAACTACTCTCGGCGGAGCAACGAGTGGTACTCGATGCAGTTAGGAAGTTGAGCGAGTCCTACGCGTTGCCCAGGATGCTTTGAATCTGAAAAGTTCCGTCGATGTCGTATCTATTATTATCTTGTACGAACATGAATTTGTTATAACCTCAGCTCTACCAATGCTCCCATCAACTAGCGCTACCATCTCAAGTTCGTATTCGAACTATCGCTTTTCTACAACTTATAATGTACCTTACCTATTCCGCTGACGCTGATCTGCACTTTCAGAATCGCACGAAGCCGCGCCACTCAGACAATCTGGAGTGCTGTTGTGTGCATTAGATAGCTGTTCTGTGCATTAAATAGGACCTTAAGGAGCGGCATGTACAATCTCTACTACAGAATCGACATCGACGGCGTAATAACGAGAAGAGTCCGGGAGTTATTTTCATTCATCCGACCCTCATCTCCGCGCCTCACCAGGAAACAGCTCATCCGCAGCAATCTTTGCTTCCAGCTCAGCTTCACCCAAGGGGCCAGCGACAACGGGTTTCTTCTTTTCCTGGGGTTCGGCTTCTTTCTGGGTGTCGGTTGTAGGTGTATTTGTCGTGGCCTCAGTGGTGGCCTCCGTTGCCTGGGTCTGGGTGTCTGTCGTCTTCGCGCCCTCATCTTTCTCCGTCTCCGTCTTCTTCTCATTCACCGGATCCTCCTGCTTCTCTTCCTTCTTCTCCTCCTGTTCCGTCCCCTCCGCACTAGTACCACCAGCGACAGGCCCAGCCACCCCGACACCTCCACCCGCGACCGTGCTAACCTCCTTCTCCGCCGTCGTCGGCAGCACCTCCACAGGTGCATGCTCCTTCTCGCTCTTACTCTTCACCTCCCCACCCGCATTCCCTTCAAACACATTCCTGCCTGGCTCTGGAACACCGGCCACTACGACGCCAGTCGTCTCGCTGTCCCCAGCATCATCGTGGTGGGCGTTCGCAGGGTCGACGTTGTTTTGCGCGAGGTGGCTGTTCGGGTCAAAGGCGTCCTCGTTGCCGTGTGGGACTACGATGGCGGGGCGACCATCAGCATCGCCACCGACGGTCGTATGGGCCACAGGGACTTGCGACTGCTGTGGGGTGAAGCCGAGGTTGTTATACTGGGAGTACTGGGGAATGCACGTAGTTAGCTTGTGTTTCATGTTCAGGGAAGGTAAAAAGCAAATACATCGTCAAGGAAATCATTGCTGTGATAAAAAGAAAAAGAAATGAGCATGACATCGAGCGAAAAGAACGACAGGAATCACCAAGAGAAATCCCACGTCTTCATCCACTTCGCATTCATACACTTGGTCTTCGTCCAGGGGCTCCCATACGCCAGCGGGCTGAAGCGCGCAAAGTGCCATATCGCAAGTACAGCGAACACAGCCGCAATCTGTAAGCGTACTCTTGGACGAAGGGTCGACGTGACGAGATCGAATCCGGCGCATGAGAGCAACACGGCAAAGTAGAGTGCTGGGAAATAGTGGTGTAGGAACAGTTGGCGGCTCATGAGGAAAAATGGGAAGTAGTGCAGAGCCCAGCCAACGAAGAGGAAGCCGCACAGGGAGTCATATTTCACGACTTTAGCTGTGGATGGGGTGTGGTGAGTCTTTGGAAACCTGTTTGTTAGATAACAGAAGGCACTTACTGTTGTCGAAATCGCGGTAGCCTCGTTGGGCACGGAGGACGAGGAAGCCACGTATGGCGGCGTAGGAAGCGACAGCGAAGGTACTGAGCCACCATACGATGGGGTTGCCGATGAGGTAGATTTGGCGATGGTCCTTGACCCAGAAATTCTGTAGGAGATTGATGTCAGGGCCAATCTTCTGGTGTTTACCAGCTTCGAGAACTCACGATACCACGACGGAGGCGGGGCCATGAATCCGGGCGCGAATCGTAGGTATGGCGATCGGTAAGACCAGCATTAGTCGTCCACATGACTTGTTGCAGCTCCATGAATTTGGCGAAGAATCCCGGAAGCTTGTAGTTGACCTTTGGCGCATCTTCTGGCACTAGAAGAAGCACATCAGCACACCGCACCATAAAAGTCGGAGTTGACATACAATTCGGGTGCATAGCAGTTTCGACGAACCACAACGAATTAGCACGGACTGCGTTCTTGTTGCACGTCACCTCCTGCTGCTCGTACCCCCAATCGGGAAGCTTGACCTTGTGCGAGAAGAGATAGCATCCAGTCAAAGCGTGCCTAAGCCTGAACACCGTTCTGAGGGTTCGAAGGCGCGTGGAGGACTCCTTGTCGCGGCGATCACCGTGCTCGATTTCGACGTACCAGTCGTCGTTCGCGTCACCCGCGAAGCCGGGCATGCCGTATGCGGAGACCTCGTTCTGGAACTCGACGTCGGACACGGGCGGGCGGATGTCATGCGAGTGCAGGTGCTTCTCGGTTACGATGTGCTGAAGCTTGATGCGCATACCTCCCTTGATATAAGAGAGTGGCTCAGAGGTCCAGTCGAAGGCGCCTGTGTCATCGCTTGCGTTGAAGATACGCCAGTCGTTGTTGGTGTCGCGATGCGGGTAAAGCGTGATTTGTTGTTCTGTGAAATGTTAGAAAGAGTACGTGGTAAGGAGGGAGAGTGTGCGTACGTTTGCTTCCACCGGGGTATGTATGGATATGGGAGTGCAAGTAACCACCTTGGGTATTCACATGGCGGATTGCGACTTGTGAGCCGACGCCGACATCTGCATAAGTGTCCGCCATGCCACGGCCCCCAAGCGTGTGCTGGAACTCGGAACTCATGAACCCATCGCCGTCGCCCGAGTTCTCAAGGATGAGAAAGTGGATTTGGAACATGGCCATGTAGAACACGACGGGGATGACGATAAGACATATAGCACGCGCGATGAAATGGCGTACGAAAAGCCGTGGGGGAACTCGCAGGTCGCCGAGGAGGTTCCATAGCTGTTGGAGTGTGCTGACGCCGATGGTGGCAATGGTGAAGAGGCCGACCCACTTGCAGCTGGCGACGGCTCCCAACGAGAGTCCAGTCAAGGAGAGCCAAGTCCACCATGACGATGTGAAGGGGGCGTGCTTGTCTTCGTTCGAAAAGCCGCACCAGAAGAAGGTGGTGAGCGCGGTGAAAAAGATGAGAGGCGAGTCAAGGAGAATATGCCGTGACTGGGTGACGAGGCCGTTTTCGAAGGTGATGAAGAGGGAGGCTAAAAGAGCGGTGGTGGCCCGGCAATCGAGGGCACGTAGAGTGAGATAGGCGAGCGGTACAGTGGCAACGCCCAGCGTCGCTGGCACCATTCGCATCGCTACATATGGTACATGTTCGTAGATTCTGCTCCTTGTCAGACCAAGTCCCCCTCGAAAAGGGCGACCACTCACTTTCCAATATCCTTGAAGTCAAACTGCCCGTCGTATCCAAACAGAAACGCCGCCAGCGTAATCAGTAATTTGGCTAGCGGAGGGTGCACGTCGACGAAATACTGTGTCTTGATGTACTTTGAAGCAAATTTGCCGAAATGTACCTCGTCAAAGCTGCACTTTTATTAGCTAGGAATATACGAGACCTAGGAAGCACGCACACAACGCTGTTAGGCTTGGATAACCTGAACAGCCGCACACCGGCTGCCACGAGGACGACGAAGAATAACAACTTCCACTCCCCTCCTGTAAGGTTCAGTCCCCCCGGTGGGTGGTATTTCCCCCTTCCTGGAGCAAAGCCTTTCGACGCTGCATCCCTCCGCGCATCTGCATCTAAATGGTCGTTCCGTGGGTGCGGAAACCGCTGAGAAGTTGTGGGTGCCGTGTGAGCAACTCCCGGGGGTGGAGATGCCGGTCTTCGTGCTCTGACATGGCCTGACATGGGAATTTCTAGGCTTTCAAGCCAGAAGTTTTCGTGTCCAGCGATTAAGAGAAGGTCGAGCTACGAAACGGGTGAATGGAGGAAGAAACTTGGGAGAAATTGCGGATTGACGTGTCTGATGGCCCGTCATCCTGATTTAGACGCCGTGGACGTGCCTATGCTGTGATCGCCGGCGTTCATAGTCCGCGTCCTCAGTCGCCCTGAAGCTCCCAAAATCGAAACAAGGCTAGATCTTTCAGGATGCTCCGAAAAGTGAAGGACATTTTACGATCTCAACGAGTATATTCTGACTAGCCTCGTGGTTGAGGGAACGAGCCTTCGACACCCAATTACCGAGAACTCAGAGGACGCGCACATCCTCTTGGGTCATCTTATCCTGTGCTGATCCTCCACCTGAAAATTTTTGAGAAGCCACTAATACGCTGAGTACCAGTCGCTAAGGTCCCAAGGCTGAGACGTCGAGCTCCCATTGACAACAGGTGACGTTGAGAAACCCACAACAATTCAACATGCCTCTCCTCGGAACGTCCCATAAGTAATTTGTGAACGCTTTCTGCTCAAGGGTGTACAGCTGTGCCACTGACCAACGCGTAGGGTGTGATCAACCTCAGAGACATGGACAACCTTCTCTTGGGACGCACGGGTTTGCATGTAGAGTACTAATGCTGATCCATTAAGATCCGAAGGAACGTTGCATTGACTTGATGACTTGAAGGCAGAGTACTCGGGTAGTAGCTAGAACAAGGACCGCACGAACTTTAGGCACCCGAATTGTTATGGATTAAAAGATGTCACGCCATCCTTCACCATGTATAGAGCGAGTAGCATAAGTTTGGAGTTCACTTACCTACCAGCATCCAGAGACGATATCTCAATCCTCAGAACAACCGCTCCAAATACATTATACCTCTCCCATCCAAAAAAAAAATATCTTACAAAATCTTGACATACGAAGCCGGGAACAGCCCTTTCCGTCCATTATACTCCCCAGTCCACCTATAATTCACAAAAGTAAGAAACAAAGTCCACCCAAGCCCAATACACCAACACCAAAGCACATACCAATCGTCTGAAGTCCGTTCCGTAACCAACACACGCTCATCCGCCCTGATCGCCAGATCCCCCGGTTCCTGCACGGCGCACGTTCCGATCAGAGGCCAAAAACCCGAAGCGCGAACCAGCACCCCACTCACCCCAGAGTCATAATCATACAGCGCCTCTGCCCACTCCCCCTGCTCCCCCTGCTCCTCTTCCTCCGGTTCCGGTGGAGGCTGCTGCCGCAACGGAGGCGAGGTCGACGAAGACGCGCGCCTCGTAGGCGGCGGTGCAAACGCGTTCTTCTTAGCCGCGAACGCAGCAGGCACCACAGGAGCCGCCGTAGACGGCGCAACCTTCCCCGGTGTATACAACGACCCCAGCATCTTGCCCTTAGACGTCGTATCTATATCTCCGAATTTCTATAATCACCGAGCCGTCGTCAGCGAACCCACCGCAACAAAGTAAGTTAGAGTGGGAGTATCCTACTCGACTGGACACCAACCCCGATGCGGCCGGTTTCTCCGCGATAGGGGGTGCCGAACGGGCAGGCGGGGGCGATGTTGTGCTACTATTCCGCCCGGAGAACGCAAGGGACGCAGCCGCTACTCGACCTGCAGCGTTGTTCACCTCGGGATCGGACGCCTGATGAAGAGCGTGAGACAGGAGTGAGGACTCGGGGGTCTGGATCTAGAACTCACAGCAGCGCTATACGGACTCGACTTGGGCACCCCATGCTTCAACCCCGCAGACACAAGCCTCGACGTCGCTTCCGGATTCGATGCAAACGCGCGATGAACAGCGGAGGCCGCCGCCCCACTTGCGCTCGATCCAGCACCCTGATCTGCGGATCCCCCCACATTCCCAAACACGTCAGGCCGCGAAGTGAAGTACCTGCATCGCGTGAGACGTGACTATGTAAGATGGGACGCATAGGGAAACGTACTCGTCTAGAAGAGAAAAGAAAGCGTCCTTCTCATGACTCTGCAGGTTTGCAAACACCATCGAGTTACGGGTATCAATCAGTCCAAGCTGTGCAACAACGCGGCCACTGATCACGATCGGTACCTCTAATCTTATCTTCCCATCACAATTCTCATATTTTCGCAAGGGCAGGGGTACTTAAAACTTGATGCAAAAACACAGGTAGTGGGTTATCAATAGTACGACGCAGCCATACAATATAGGTACATAATCCGAATTCAAAACACAGTAAGGAAACAATATTTCAGATCAAAACCACAAAGTCATGACAAAAAAAACCGAGGGAGGGAGGTTAGGAGGAAGGACTAGGAGTGGGCGGGGTGAGCAAGGTTTCAAAAAGCGAAAGCTAATAACGAGCAAATAATCACCATAGCGGACATTATGAGGTGGGGGGCGGACAGGCATGGAGAGGGAAATGTACGATAACGAGGCAGACGGGTGGGGGAACAACCCAAAACCAAACGGTCTATTGACCACCCCAATTAAAGAGGTCAAAATCACTAGGCATCCCCCCCTCCCCCGCCGGACTCGCATTTTGACTCTGCATCTGCTGCTGAGGCCCAGGCGTCCCCGACATATGTCGCATCTGCATATTATGATCCGGCTGATGGCCACCCCCACCAGCCCCAGCCCCAGGTGACGCTGCGAACGGATAACTCCCATGGCCCTGGCCCCAACTCGAAGAAGGCGACGTCGAATTCGCCCCCCCTCCCCCTCCTCCTCCTCCTGCACTTCCCCCACCACCACCATACGGACCACCACCCCCAGACGTTCCCATCCCATACCCCGCCCCCGATCCCACCTGCCCTCCCATCCCCATCCCCATCCCCATCGCCTGACCCCCACCCTGACTCCCCTGCCACCCCGCCCCACTCATCCCCTGCTGCTGCGTATTATATACCGGACTCCCAGCACTCAACGCCCTCTGCGCCTGCATCTGCTGCTGCTGCTGCTGCTGCATCATCCTCTGATAATCCTCGTGCCCCAACGACCTCCCCCCCGGCGCCCTCGGCGTCATCGGACTCACAGACGCCGCGCCCTCCGACGGCGACCGCGTGCTCCGCGCAATACCCGGTATCGACCCCGACGACGGGTTCGACCTTAGCGCCTGCGGGAACCCCCCGCCCCCCTCGCCCGACCCTGGCATTGGGGAAGTGGGATGCGTGGGGGAGCCTTGCATCCCCATCCGCTGTTGTTGTTGCTGCTGCTGCTGCTGTACTGCTCCCGCATCCGGTTCTGCTGCTCCTGCGCAAACGCCATCTGCTGCTGCTGCTGGTGTTGTTGTTGTTGCTGCTGCTGTTGATGTTGCTGCTGCTGTGCATTCATCATCATCGAATTCGGAGGGCTCGCCATCTGTCCCCCCGCAGCGTTAGCCCCCCCAGCCTGGCGGGACTGCTGCATCAGAATGAGTTGTTGCCGTTGATGCGGTGTGAGGTTATTAATATTAAAACCAGGCGGGATCCCCACCCGCGGGTCCATTCCACCCCCACCACCACCACCAACGCTCTGACCCGCGCCCTCCATGCCAAACTGCTGGGACTGGGACTGGGGCGGGATCGGCGAGGCGGGGTTGGGGTTGTTGGGGCCACCGAGAGAAAATGGATGATGGGACGATGAGGTGCCTCCCTGCGGCGACATCTGCTGCCCCTGCATTGGATTTTTCATGTGCCCTGGAGGCATCCCGCTCATCCCTGCGTTTTGCTGCGCTTGGGCTTGGGCTTGCTGCTGTCTCTGCAAATTGGCCTGTAAACGAGCAATGGCACGTCAGCATCCTATCCACCACCATTCCACCTCAAAACAAAGAAAGGAAACAAAAAAAGAAAGAAGGAAAGAAGGAAAGAAAGAAGAGGAACACCCCATACCTGCGTCATCAACATCTTCTGCATCTGCACCCCCACCCCCATCCCCTCAAACCCCGGCACCGTCCTAACCATATACTGCACAAACGGGTGCCCCGGCGTCTGCAAAATCCTAAACAGCTGATGCTGCGCTCCCTGGTCCACTCCACCCCCACTCCCACCTCCCATTCCTCCTCCGCCAACCATTCCACCCCCTCCTCCACCCCCCATGCTCGAAGGCCCCGCAGCTGCGTTCGGAACACCAGCGGAAGGCGACATCTGCCTTGCAGCCTGTTGCTGCGCAGCGCGTATCTGGGCCTGCCGCGCGCGCTCGCGGTTCGAGGCTGCGAGTTGGGCGTCGGCTGTGGTGGTGGATGTGTTGGGGTGGAGTGAGGGGTTGAGAGGGGCCATTTGGGATTCGGACGGCTGGGGGGGTGATGATGCGTGTGGGGTGGGGAGCGGGAATGGTTGGGCTGCGGAGGGGGGGTGGGGAATAGGGGTTGGGTGGTGGTGCGGGTGGTTTTGGTTTTGGGTGAGGTTGGGGATGGTGGAGGGAGGAGGCATGGGCATAGATGAGGGGGGCGGCTTCATCTCCCCCGTGTTCCGTCGTTTCATCGCAGTGTCGCCCCCCACTTCCTCTGGGCGATCGCGTTTTAGAGTCCCGCCATTACTCGCGCTCATCATGGGCGGTGCCAGCGTGGGGATGACACCCATCTGGTGCCGCCGTGCGATCTCTTTGGCGAATATGGAGGGGAGGTCGGTGTAGATCTGTTGTATCCTGTCCATGTTGCCGAATTCGACGGGGGGCGGGGGGTCCATTGTGGGTAGGAGCATGTTGCTGTGGTTCTGTAAGTTGGGAGGTTAGGTGCGGGACAGTGGGAGTGGGGGATTGACTTACACCGACGCGGGAGTGGTCGGCGGCGGCAGCGAGCCATGTAAGATTTGACTGCAGGCGTACGGAATATCTGTTGGGATGTGAGATAATGAAAGCTAGATGGAAGGCGCGACGTACTGAGAGAACCGCGGTTCTGACATGGGTAGGCCTCTCGTTTGAAACTCGATGCAGATCCTACAATAGAAATGTCAGCATAAAGCCTGGTTCGAATTCGGGGGGCCAAATACTTGAGCAGTTCCAGGTTCAACTCCAGGATTGACACCACCTTCGGGTCGTTCGTCGGCTTGGTAGGGTCTGACGATGGGGTGGGTGTAGCAGGGGAGCCGATGGAGGGTGTCCGTTCAGGCTTCGGCGCTGGTTCGGGGGTAGGCTCTTCCGGCGCTTTCACCTCCTCCTCCTCTGCCTTTGCTGGTTCCTCATTGTCGTCGTCGGGCGGGGGCGGTGAGAGTTCGCTCAAGGGTGTAGACTGACGCGACGCCTGCTCGACTCTGACTTCCTCGTCTTCTTCCTCCTCCTGCCTTGCAGCCTCCACGGGCGCATCGCCTTCCTTCTCGTCGGTGACTGCCGGCGAGTCCACTGCTGAGCCCGTTTCAGGCGCGGGCGAGAGTGACGAGCTTCGGTCCCTAGTGGGGGAGGCGGTGTTCGCGTCCGCTGGGCTAGGCGCGGACGGTGAATCGGGGGCGACGGGGCGTGGCAGAGACGGGTCTGAGCCCAGGGGAGCAGACTCTACAGGGGAGTCGGCAATAAAGGTGTCGAACTGTTTCTCTGGGTGTGACCACGAAACAATTTTGTCCGAGATAAGATTGGTAGAAGAGAGATGATTTCGATCGATATGAATCATAATAGTTGGCCCGAAACAGAGGCCCAGACGAGACACGCAAGTCGAAAAAAAAGATGGGGTTGCTGGGTGCCAGCTGGGGTGCGCAGTAGCCGAGGAGATGTGTTAATCAATAACCCGGAAGGTCCGTTGCCCAGATCGCTGCAAATACTCGATGACTTGTGTTGGAACTCGCTGTATTCCGTTGCGGAAACAGCCTGAATCAGCTTGAATGAGGCGCACAAGGTGTGGGTTTCAACGCTCCTAGGAACAGTCACACGCTTCCCCTGCCAGCGGAGTCTCAATCCCCAGTCAGCAGGCGATGTCCCTACCCTCCAGTCGTGCTGAAAGGAACTCTGCTATCTCCCTTATGAGCATCGTGTGTGCCGCGAATCATATCATAATCCATGCCAGGCATGCCATCAGCTGCCCAAGCGTTCACTTTATTCTCGAGACACGCTTCGAAATGTCCGATCGTCCCATGATTGTCATTGTCCACCAAAAATGACTTTCCGACTGTTCCTGTTGAACCAATCTGGCTTGTCCAGATCTACACAAAGCTTCCCATGGACTTAACACTCCAACCGGGAACTGTATAGAAATAGCTCAAAGTGCAGGGACTCCCTCGCTGCACCGATAAGGATGCCTTGGTAGTCGCTTACGACACCCTTCGATGTTCTACCCCTCTAAACGGGCTTCATTCCGAGAGAAAGTTGGAAAGAATTATCCATACACCTACACAATATGTTCTTCAAACCATAGACGACCTTAATAGATATTACGAGCAGGAGGAGTTGCGTTGGATGCTCCTGAGCGAAGTAGACATCATCAACGATTACATAATCCGATTTGCTGTTGTTTACATCTCCGCCACTGATACTGGCGCCAGTCGACCTCACGACCAAAACATCTCCTCAAGACACCTAGGATGTGAGTATGCCCATTTCCGCCCCCTAAACCCGTCTGGCGCGCATTCCAAACCATCCAGAGACGGCTCGCCAGAAAACGGCGTCGAAAACGCTGCAGTTTCGGTTGGATGGCGTTGGATGGCGCCGGATGTGGATTCCACAGTCACCTCCGTGAAACCTCTGTAGATCGAATCACTGACCCCTTCTCTTTCTAGAAAACACAATGGGTCGGGTTATTAGGGCACAAAGGCGCTCGCACGCCATCGTACGTCGTTGCCCGGACATGGGTAGTGAGTGAATCAACGCTGATATCTTGTTTTTGTCTCGTCCTCCAGTTCAAGGCGCACACCCATCTCAACAAATCCCCCGCCCGCCTCCGCAACCTCGATTTCGCCGAGAGCAACGGCTACATCCGCGGCATCGTCAAAGAGATCATCCACGACTCCGGCCGGTGAGTTCCTCGTAACGAAGACAGTAAAAAAAAACTCAAAAATCCCCCCAGCGGCGCCCCCCTCGCCCGTGTCGTCTTCCGCGACCCCTACCGCTACAAGCTCCGCAAAGAAAACCTTCATCGCCACCGAAGGCCTGCACACCGGCGCCTTCGTCTACTGCGGAAAGAAGGCCACCCTCTCCGTCGGCAACGTCCTCCCCGTCTCCCAATGCCCCGAAGGAACCATCATCTGCAACGTCGAGGAGAAGATCGGCGACCGCGGTGCGCTTGCAAGGACCTCCGGGAACTACGCGACTATCATTGGGCACTCGCCTGATGATGGGAAGACGCGGATTCGCCTGCCGAGTGGGGCGAAGAAGACGATTGCGGGCGGGGCGAGGGCGACGATTGGGATTGTGGCGGGTGGGGGGAGGATTGATAAGCCGTTGCTTAAGGCTGGAAGGGCGTTCCATAAGTTCAAGGCTAAGCGTTACAAGTGCGTCGTCCCCATGTTTGATAGGGTTGGGATGTGTGCTGAGTATATCGTTACAGCTGGCCCCGTACTCGTGGTGTGGCTATGAACCCCGTGGACCATCCCCACGGTGGTGGTAACCACCAACATATCGGAAAGGCCTCCACCATCGCCCGCTCCGCCGTCCCTGGACAGAAAGTCGGTCTCATCGCCGCTCGCCGGGTACGTTCCTTCCCTTTCTTCCCTTCCTTTCCTTCCTTCCCTTTCTTTTTTGTCCTTGTGACGACTCTTACTGATGGTGTTTTGTGCAGACGGGTCTGCTACGCGGTACCGTCAAGGTCAAAGAGGTCTAGAGCAGAGTTGTCGCTGCATATTCTGGTTATCTACGCATCTCCCTTTGATCTTATACGTACCGACCAAAAAAAAGTCTGTTATGCAGCCAGTACTCGTATCACGTATGTCTATATGCCTGCCCCACATGCCCATCTCGTCCCGACGTGAGTATATCGAATCTAAGCATTGACTGAAATATCGAGATCGAAAATTGGAGGTATGTAAGGTAAGGTGAGGTGTCTTGTAAGGTAAGATACAGAATCTACAACAACATCCGCCCCGCCCACCTAGGAAACGGTATCCCCTCCCTCACATTCTCAATCCCCCCCACCCACCCCACAAGCCTCTCGAACCCCATCCCAAAACCCATATGCGGCGCGCCCCCATACCGCCTCAAATCCACGTACCACTCGTACTCCCCCATCTCCCCTTCCCCTCCCTCTTCTCCTTCCCCTTCCCCTTCCCCACCCCTCTTCCTACCACCATTCCTACCCAGACCGGCAGCACGCATCTGCCGCCTTAGCACATCCACGCGCTCCTCACGCACGCTCCCCCCCACGAGCTCCCCAACGTGCGGCACGATCAGGTCAAAGCACGCCACCGTCTCCCTTCCCCCCTCCTCCTGGGTAGGGTTCCGCCGCATGTAGAAGGGCTTGAGCGCGGCGGGGTAGTCCGTGATGAACACCGGGCCCTTACACACCACCTCCGCGAGCCACTTCTCGTGCTCGCTCTGCAGGGCCCGGCCCCACCCCGGGGCGTAGGTGAATAGGAACGGGGAGCGCGTGTGTTCGGCCTCCAGGGCGCGTATAGCGTCGGTGTAGGTGATCCGTGCCCAAGCCCCGGTGTGAGGCGCCACTGCTTCGCCTAAAGCACGCCGTTTGGCCTCATCGCCGCCTTTCCATAGCACATCGAGATCTCCGCTGCCTGTGCCTGTGCCGTCCACCAACCCGCCCACCACCCCCCTCAAACACGCCTCCACGAAATCGCACGTCTCCCTTACCCCTCCTTCCCCTCCCCCCCCACCAAACGCCCACTCAGCCTCGAGCATCCAGAACTCAGCGAGGTGCCGGCTCGTCAGCGAGCGCTCGGCGCGGAAGCACGGGGAGAGGGTGTACACGCGGGAGAGGGAGGTGGAGAGGGCTTCGAGGTGGAGTTGGTGGGAGACTGTTAGGTGCGCGGGGCGGGAGAAGAATTCTTGTTCTTCGTGCGAGGGCGAGGGCGAGGATGGGGGAGAGGATGGGGGAGAGGAGGAGGGGGAGGGGGAGGGGTGGGGTGAAGAGGCTGGATGCGATTTTCCTCCGAGTTCGGCGATGCGGAAGGCCTCGCCGGCGCCTTCTGCGTCGTTCCCGGTTAGGATGGGAGTGTGCGCGTAGAAGAAGCCTTGGTCCTGTACGGGTGAAAGGAGGCGTCAATTATAGTCACCATCTATATAGGGAGGGGAAACGTACGTCAAAAAACGTGCCGATGTTTTTCTTCAGGCTGTCTCGGAGGCGAATCATAGCTGCTATGGCGTCTGTGCGCGCGCGGAGGTGGGAGTGGTCTCGGAGGTATTCGGTGGAGAGGGCCTGTTTTTGGATAGGGTATGTCTAGCGGGGCGGGTGTTAGTTAATGGCATATAAACTTTGGGTGGGAAGACGGGGTGGTTCCAATGCTGTGACTATATAAGACGCGTCTAAAGGTGTGGAGACGTGATATACTGTATATAGTATCAATACGCTTGGCCCTCCACAGTGTCGGCGCGGATGCGCCATAGGCATCCAGGGCTTCGACTGTCCAGCACTGAGAAACGTGACAAAAACTTACCTCGGGATCACAACTCCCCAGAATTTGCACTTTGCCATTAGCACCGCGACCTTTACTCGCATCTTCAGCTTTGCCGAGGTTAACAAGGAACTCCTTGTCCTGTCCCGCCCCCGGAGACGGCACCAGCTTCCCAGTAAGCTGCACCGCCGCCCCATTCGTCAGTCTACCATTCATTCAGCCTTCGAACGCGACAACGCATGCAAAGAAACACATACGCCTTGACACCCTCCCCACCCCCAACGAAAACAGCCTGTAAGCCCTGCGGCGCGCTACCATCCGTGAGCACTGCGAACGCGACGTTCTTCTGCCTGCGAATTGACTTGATCCATCCTGACACTGTGATTGCTGGCGCGTCGGGTGAAGCTGGAGAGGCGAGGAGTTGTTTGATAGTTGGAGGGAGCTTGAAGGAGGCGGGATTCGCACTGAGGCTCGAGGCGAATCTCCGTAGGATCATGAAAACCTGGGAGGAGGAGAGAGGACTTTGACAAAAACGATGAAGGCCCGGAGAGTTGTTGGGTGACCGGACCGGTCGACCACGTGGCGTCGGCATTTGCTCGGAAAAGCAGGTGGCTTCAACGTTTCGTAGCGGACTACGACCACCGCCTTGAGTGATGGTCGTGTCCCCTTGAATAAAACCCTGAGGGTTCACCTCGGTCTGGCCTATAAACTGACTGCGCTATGCCTGTATCTCTATTATCTGACTGGTTCACGACTCTTTCCTTAGTCTTTGGAGGCTGCTGCAGGTGAGCATCTCCGAAGTCGACTCTTCCAAACCGTCTCTAACAAATACATTCGTTCAGTAATGCGATTACACTGGAACAACTAACATCTGAATACCCACACGCAGGATCTCTAATCACCTTCTTCCAGTTCACCATCATCTCTATCTACGGTCTCCCCAAACATCTGACATGGACGCCTCATGGCCCGCGCTTCAAGCCCCGGAGGATACCTCTGACCCCCTATCTGATCCAGGTCGCCCTATTTTACTTTATCTCTTCGCTCAATAATGCAGCTTTCGCGTATCGTATACCCATGGCGGTTCATATCATATTCCGCAGCGGAGGTCTGATAATTAGCATGGTGTTGGGTTGGCTCGTAGTCGGGAAAAGGTGAGCCTCCTTCATTCTTCGTTCTTTACTTCCTTTCATCCTCTGCTGTTGCACTCCTTTACGCGCTTTCAATCACTATGAAGAGAAACCGATACAAACTTCTCCCCATCCAGATATACGCCGACCCAAATCCTATCAGTCCTACTCGTAACACTCGGAGTCGTCCTCACCACACTCTCCGCCTCTCAACCTCCCAAAGCATACCACCCATCCGACCCTCCCACCAAATCATACACCTATGCAACAGGCATCGCGATACTGACCCTCGCACTGCTATTCTCTGGTTTCCTCGGCCTCGTCCAGGACTGGACCTACTCCACCTACGGCCGTCCCGACCCTCCCGGCACCTCCAGCAAACCCACCACATTACAGGGCAAACAACCATCAAAGGAAGGATCTCCAGCCTGGCAGGAATCCATGTTCTACCTCCACTTCCTCGCCCTCCCCATGTTCCTCTCCGTCCGCTCCGACCTCACCGCCCAAATCACCGCCCTCAACGCCGGTCCCCGCATCTCCTTCCCCCTCCCCCTCCGCACCCCCCCTCCCTTCCTCGCCTCCCTCCTCCCCTCGAACTCCTCCTACCTCTCCCTGGCCCCCGAATCAGCTTCTTCGGCCCCGTCAACTCTGGTCCTGGCCTTCCCCACGGCGTACCTCCCCCTCCTCCTCAACACGCTCACCCAGCTCCTATGCGTAGCAGGCGTCCACCGCCTCACCACCCGCGTCCCCGCGCTCACTGTCACGCTCGTCCTCGTGGTCCGGAAAGCGGTGAGCTTGGTGCTGAGCGTCGTTGGGGTAGAAATGATGGGTCAGGGGAAGGGGGGCGGCGCGGAGGTTGACAAAGTGATGATGTGGACTGGGGCGGTGATGGTGCTTGTTGGGACTGTGGCGTATTCTGTTGGGAGTGGGAAGGGGGGTGGGATGGGGAAGGAGAAGGAGAAGGAGGTGGAGAAAGATAAGAAGGAATGATATACTGTATGCTTTGGAAGGGGTTCCTCATTGCTTGATAACTTATGTATTTAGGTATCAATTTATTGGTTTGTTCATTGATCTAGGAATATTTTCATTGTCGTAAGTAGTGCTCTCTAATGAAAAACACGGGTGCCCGAGCTTAACGTGCTGATGCTAGGAGCGGATTCAGCAGAGTAAGGAGAAAATATACTTCCAAGT
This sequence comes from Lyophyllum atratum, assembly GCA_014905825.1. Classification (NCBI taxonomy): domain Eukaryota; kingdom Fungi; phylum Basidiomycota; class Agaricomycetes; order Agaricales; family Lyophyllaceae; genus Lyophyllum; species Lyophyllum atratum. The sequence continues at coordinate 403,266 of JACGCN010000002.1, read as the reverse complement.
TCCGTCACCTTGATGTCAATGAGAGTGCACTTGGCTCAGCATTATGATTGTCATTGCCACATAGTATGTACATAGATTGCAATTGAAAAGTCAATGAGTCAAGCAACCCAATATGAGAAGTACCAGTTTATAGAGATAGAGGAAGTTGGAAGGATCAAAATGGGTTTTCCATAAAGCATCACTCTGTAACACTTACCTTTAGTAAAGTTTGGAGTTAAGTTGTAAGGAAAAGATGCATACCTTGTATGGCCCTGTCGATCCCCAGGAATTCAACCCGTTGCTTGTCGATTATGCGGGATCCATCTCAAATACTGTCACTGCCAGCCCAGGTTGCATTTGAGATTTGATTCTGATTCCTCGAAGTCTCGCATGTCCCTCCACGACGGCAAGAGCGCCTATGTATATCCTCCCATATCTACGTGCAACGTGGAACACTTCGACCCCTGAATTTCACCCAAGTTAATCAGAGCGGGGCTTCATCCAGCGAGGCCAGAAACCCACTCACATAGTACCCAAGGTAAAGACTGCCTGGTGCCATGTGGCTTATTCGTCCTGATCGAGATTTGCCTCCGAAGTCTATAGACTTAGACTATGAGCGCACTGAGTAAAGCAAAAATCCACTGGGGATTGCGACTCCCGTGTAGAACAAGATACTTCTCTTCTCCCAGTAATAACGCAGAAAAGCACGCGTTCTTTATTGTTTCCATTGTATTTTTTTCTTCGGAGTGTTGATCGACCGATCCCAACTACAGAATTTGCATCACGTGCCTCGATAATTGGCAGACAGCCGAGAATGAAGGAGCAACCTCTCCTTGTTCTCCGACCGCCATGAGCAATTCATGGATGCCTCCGAAGGGTCGACGAAGTGTCGTTGCTGGCTCATCGTTCACTCGGGCGTTGAACGCTCGTAAAGTCAAGGGCCCACCCCCAGCGTCTAAATCACTCTATCTCCGGGATTTCTACTCCTTTCGATGTTGGTGCAGTTGTTCTGCCTCTGGACTGCATACTGACGAGCGATATCGCAGACAACTTTAGACCTCCATCCGTGGATCCTGGAGAAAGGGGTAAAATTGTGGTCAAGAAGGGCAAGGATTCCACAAGTGTCACCGTAGAACGCCCTAGCACCCAGGTCCGATCACTGTTGAAATCGCAGTTGTTCTCTGCTAACGACTTCCACAGCCCTCAGAGGCCCACCAATGGCTCGGTACTGAAATCCCTGCGAAAGAATGGGAGTGTGTGTTGATATACGACGAGGTTTCCGACGTACGCCTTAGCTATGCTCGTCTCCTCTATGGTACACTCATTTTCCTTGCTCAGACATACACGCTGGAGAAGCTAGACTCACACATGGTCCTAACCCACCAACACAAGCCCATTCATCTCGAACGTGTGTACCTTAACACGCTCTAACGCCCAGCCCATTCAAATCTATTTTTAGCCGCCGTCCCAACACCGCCAGCAGAATCTCCGGCCAAGCGCAAGTCGGCATACGAAGAACAGCTGGAAAGAGATCTTGCATTTGCAACAGATGAGGATGCGGATGGCGAAGCTGACGACGATTTCGAGGAGATCTTACCGAAGGCAACCGCTCCGAGAGAGGAGGAGGAGGAGGAGGAAGTAGAAGAAGTGATACCCACACCACCGCCACCGCCAGCACCAGTACCAGTAGCGAAATCGAAGCCCAGACCGGCTCGTACTACTAAACCCAAAGCTGCCGCACCTGCACCTGCACCACCCGCAGCTCCGGTTGTTGCTGCCAAAGCACGGCCAGCAGCCATGCCTGCGGCCCGGCCGAAAGCTGCGCCCGCTTCTAGAGCGAGGAAACACAAGCGGGAGCCCGAACCCGTCCCTACTCACCACCTCTCCGATGCCGACGAAGAAGACCTGGAGTTTGGGAAGCCCGCAAAGCGTGCCCGACCCTCACCGCCTTCTCAAGGCCTTGCCCTTCCCAGTGCCTCATCCTCTATCTACACGCCGCCCCCGCCAATACCAGTCATTCAACGCTCGCCATCTCCGCATGCCATCGAGACTGGGTCCGACTCGGAAGAGGACTGGGATGAAGTTGCGGCTGTGGGCAAGGCGATGGATACTGAGGACGAATTCGACATCTTCGGAGACGCTGTTGGCGGTGCGGATGATGGCGAGGATATCGATGTGAATGCGCTCGAGGCCGAGATTAATCTGCAGATGGATGAAGCATCGGATGATGACTTCTTAGCTGCGGCCGTGGAGGCGCCTCCATCGCATGGTGCACCGATGTCATTGCAGGAGTTGGCGGGCGCCACAGCTTATGCGAGCGAGGACGAGTACTCGTCGAGCGAGGAGACTGATGAGGATTGAGGAACCTGGATGCATGAGGCGAGCCTCATGGGCATTCACCAACACATGCATATACATGGATGGATCCGTTTTGAACCAGTTACACATTGGAAGACACATTGGAAGAGCATGGCTACCACGCATTAGATTGGGCGACCATTTGGTTTGGGTTAGCTAATTGGGACTCTTGGCACGCGGATGCCTTCATGGGACGCCTCGTCGTCCCTCTCCTTTATTCGCTTTGTTGCAATCACGTATATCACAGTCAGCACAAGATAAATTATTCAACGCATCATACTTTTACTCTCCGAGCTGAGGCATGCAATGTATTGCATGACAGGTGGCTTCTGACGACTGATTTATCTTTGGTTTATGTCGATTGACTTCCTTTGGTACTCTTTACTACTGACAAAAATGGATCTAGGCAATAGCAAAGGTCAAAGAACTTCACAACCGACTTCATCCCTCCCGAGGATTGACGTGCGTGAAAACATCGTACTATGTAAAAAAGAACTTGTGAAAAAAAGGAAAGGGAACCCCAGGTATGATAATTAGCAGGCAGTGTGGTGATGTGCGCAGCCCTCGTAAAAAATGCGGTATAAAACAGAGATTAGCAGCCCCAGCTGGCATGGGGGCGGGTGGTAGTGTCCGTGCACGGGCGGGGTATGTAACATCATCAAGTCCGAACCAGTCCGTCTACGTCTAAGGCTGAAGCCGTCATATCGTTTAGAGATTTTTCCAGCCGTTGACGGTGATCTTGCCGTCGGGGGACTTGCCCACGAACATATTGGGACCAGCGGCCGTGCCAGATGAAGCTGCGTTGCCAGAGGGTGCAGCAGCGCCGGCGGAGGCGGAGGCAGACGGTGCAGATGTAGCTGCAGCGGCGTTGCTGGAGGCAGAAGCGCTTGGGGTCGCTGCAGCGCCGTTAGCGCTGACGATGATGCCGGACGCCTCAGCGGGGGTGATGGTTTGGGTGGTAGTGGAAGCTTGAGCGCCGGATCCTGCGGCCGCGCCTGAACGGGTGCGCGCAATCTGGCCGAGCATCTGGGGCTTGGTGTCAATGAAGGCGAGAGTAGGGCCGGCGATGAGCTTGTTGGTGGCACGGTCGCGGACGTTGTTAAGCAGAGGCTGGCCGTCGGAGGTGATGAAGATTGCGACGGGGCCGTTGATGCCTTCTGGGACAACGCACTGGGTCATCGGAAGAGGGATGGACATGGCAGCGCCACCGACGAGCATGTGACAGAAAAGCGACTATATTCTGTTCTTCAGAATTACCAAAATAACACGACGACGGTCGAAACTCACCGAGTCGGGGACGGTTCCGTTGATCGAGGTTGCCTTGAACGTCAGCGTTGTACCAGGAGCAACGGTACCAGTGTTCGTCAAGCTAAGAGGCGTATTCGACGGGATAGGGATCGTGCATCCACCAGTGACGAAGGGGGAGGCAATTGCAAGGACCTCGCTGGGGCTGAACGCCAGGTCGAACGCCGAGGGGATAGCTGTACCGGTGCTGGAAAGGACATTAAGGATGGTCTGGTGACGGGCTTCAGTCGTCAGAATGGAACCAGCAGCCGTCAGGAGGACGGGATCGGTGAGGAGTGTGGCTCCGCCAAGATAAGCGGAAACACCAACGCTTTCAACGACACGCGCTGTAGCAGCCATGGTAGCGACGTCTGTCAGTGCGGCATCAAAGTTGAATTGGCAGCCAGTGATGGGGGTCTCTCCGAACGACTTGAGCGCGGCCTGTAATGCGACAGAGTGCGCAGCCTCATCCGCCTGAATGCTCTGGAACTGCTCCACGGCGACCATACTTGACGGGAAACCGGCGGCGGTAAAGTCAGTGTCTTTGAATTTAGCGATGGCCTGTTGGTAGAAGGATGATTCTAGCTGTTCCAAAACATCGGCGAACTCTGTTGTAGGGATTGAATTCATAAGCAACTCGATAGCCCGTGACAACAGGTTCCTACTCACTGAGAACCAAGATATCCGAAGCTGCGCGCTTTCCATAGAAACGAGCCGGGGCTGCAGAAGCCAAAAGAGGGGCTGCAAGAGCAATGATAGCTGAAGAAAAACGCATTTTGAAAGGTGCTGCCGGAGTAATAAAGCCTGCTTAAAAGAACGTGGAAGTTTGGAACGAAGTTCGAAAAAACAGGGAATGCTGCCTGGCAAGCCCGAAAAAAGAACGACTGTAACAGACCCGTGGTCAGAATCTGCAGTAGACCTTCGGAATCTTGTAAGGAAACGTACTAGGGCACGGGGAGGGAAGAGAAAGGAGGAGAAAGGGGACAAACTGATGGGGAGGGCTTCTGCCTATTTGTATGGGATCCCACCAGGACCCAATTCCATGTCTCCGGTTCATCGTCCTCTGATCAACTTCGGTCAGTCCGGCCGCATAACGCTGCCAGATCTTTCTTATCTCTATGGTGACGACCTGCTTTTCCACTCTCCTGGGTATGCAAGAACGTCAATGGACAGGGCAAGGGTATTCCAACATAACCAATGCCTAAATGTGTTGCTCGCTGGTTGAGACATCGAGCCCTTTGCGTCAGGCGCTGCAAATGAAAGAGAAAACCGGATTCTCGAATGATGAATGACAAGCAAAAGAGGCAGAAAACTGTTTTGGTCAACGTTTCGATCAGTGATCGACGGTCGCAACAGTTGTCATGTTTCCCTCATTGAATATTCGACATCCACGCTTGATCCATGCTTGACATACCTCCTTCTATCGACTCACAGGCAAGCTCGACAAGGCTCGCCACGCCGATCGCGATAAAGACTTGGTGATATTGCAGATCAGCGCGTCGTAGTGCGACGAGGTAGCCCGGAATCATGTACCCCTCGATTCATCATGTTGGTCGTGAACATCAGTACAACTGGTTCCACCGATGTGCCCGACTTTCTACCCCACGTTAACAGTCGTTGTTCATGGGGCGACGAGAACCAACGGTCTTGCGTCGACGTGTTCCTGATTTCCATCATACCATCCCATTGCCTCCGGCGTCTACCAACTCGTGAACACCATCCACCGGCGAATATTGACGAAGGATATATGTTGTAGATCCACTCGATAGCTCTTGCCATATTTAGACGAAAACTGGTACGGAACGAGACGCCCATTCGTAAGTAGCTTGAACTTGTATCATGAACGTTACTGCCAAGGAATGATTAGATTGGCTGAGCCCCATACCATATAGTCTGTACGACGCATGGGCATCGGGATACGGAGCATCTGTCAGACTCCGGGCATCAACGTTGATGCCCCGATATCCTTGACGTGCATAGTCGTAAAAATGATTTATGGAGCTGGATGCCATCTTGCCCTAATTCCAGCCAGGCCCATGATCATCTCTTGACATCTGAAGATGGCAGCATCGAATTCGCTTTTCTGACGTAGGGAGCGGATCAGGATTCGCCATAAAACATCCTCGGTCAAGTACGGCACCACGGTACCTAGGAAGGCTGTTCAGTTGACAACATTTTGCTAGTGGCCTTGAGCCATATACGGCTGTGGAACTTGGCCGAAGTCCGAGTGTCAGAGTCGGATTGGTGTTTTTGGCCTTACTATATAGCAGAAGGATAAGCTAGGTTGACCAAATTTGGGAAGCTGGTGGATGGAAAATGACGAACTTGATCAAGAAAGGCCTCCAGATGATCACGAAATCTGTTGTAATCTGCCTCCGTCACCGCTGATTCTGCCTGTCGACCTGTTTCAAGAGTATTCACGAGTTGATCATATTCACCAGTCTAGTATGGCTAAGGAGTTTGGTGACGAACAGAATCGGATGATAGCAAGAAAAATAGTCGACCCACCGCGCAACGATTCGGAGTAATGCCGTCACATATAGTATATCAAAAGCGCGACTTTCTATCAGTTTGAAGTTACGAGTTAACGATAGCCTGCGGCAGGTCTCCATAGTAATCTCCTAGACCTCGTATGGGGTTCTATTTTCTCGGTGTCTATGGTTTCTCGTTATTAAGGTTGGCTGAAGCAAAAGTTCATGAGGAGAAGATCGCGACTCGATGATACACCGAACGAAAGACCTAAACCTTCGCGACTCGCTTTGGCTACGGCGTCGAACCAAGCTTTCCAGCGTGGTATGATCCAACCTGTCCAGCAAATCAAGGGTAGTTGGAACACTCATCATAGGCTGCAAATGACTGGGTGCGTCAGCAGGGGTCATCCGCCTTTTATGCATTAAACAACCTGGGCGCCTACGCGGTCCATCAGCTAGTGCGGAACGACGATACATAGATGGACGCACCGGGTCATGCAGTTCGACGAGCATCAAAGACATAAGATGATAGTGTTTTAGTCTCCTGTGTCTGGCATAATACTTACATTCTAAAAGCCCCACCATGTCCGGACCCAATCATCCCAAAAAGCAAGCCAAAACTCCCTCTACCCCAAATACAAAGTCTTCTGAGCCTCCAGCTCCTCCCACGCCGGAAACCTATACGTCCTCGGCAAGCTCTCCCACACCGCCTGCCTCGCCTTCCTATGCGCCTTCTTCGACTGATCCAAGCACGCCGCGCACACCTCCCTCGCGAACCTCTTCCAATCACTATCATCCCAGATCTCCAGCGGAATCGACGGCCGCCAAGTATCCACCATATCAAACCACGTCAGTTTACTCGGATAACACTCCAACGGGCTTTCGCACCCCCCCATACATGTAGTCGGCTGCACCAAGAACCTCACCACCCTGAGCGACGCAGCGAATTGCTCCGCATACCCAAGCAGACATATATTCTTCTCGATCAGGAGGTCGCCCGCCCCGATCCAGACCGGGCTGTCGAGGATCTCTTGCATGGGGTAGGCGCCGCAGCTGTAGAAGAGCGTGGGCATGGTCCAGGTCGAGCCGAGCTTGAGCGCGGCGCGGAGGAGCTGGAACTCGTCGTCGAAGTTCTTGACGAGGGGGAAGGTGCGTGTTTCGTTGCGGCTGTCCCACCCGTGCAGTGTCGTGGGGTATGCGGTGGAAAGGTGGCGAAGTGCGCATTGGGAGAGGTACGTGACTTGGTATTTGTGTCCGAGGCGGAGCACGGCTAGGAGGGTTTTGACGTCGGTGTGTGCCGGAGGCGGCTCGAAGTACCTGACATGGATAAGACCATGATGAGGACGAGGGTGAGAGAAGGTGGTGGGAGGAAGATGCTTACTTGGGATGGAAAATTGCTTTGAAAAAGTGGGTCACATCACATGCGGAATCGGGCATACGGATCAGAGGACAGGCGCCTAGTGTCTCGGGGGAGTCGGGCTGGGGCAGGGATAGCATAGCATCGAATACACATGAGACAGAGGCGAGCTTCTTCCCGCTCACGCGAAACGCTTTATTCTCAGCCTGGAAGACGAACCCGGCATCCTTGAACCAAAGATCAAGAACGGGCTCGGGCTCACTGCTCCCATTTAGGAGCGGTGGCACTGGATGTGCTGTCGTCGCAGCTGGCATAAGATGGATAGTCCTGACGGGTAGGGTTGGACTGTCAGTTCATCGAGGTGGCTGATGACTTCAGATACTTAATCCACTTGCAGATCCCTGCAATCCGCACTTGGTCGGAGCTTCCGAAGCTAAAGCCTAAGCCTATACCGTCTCTCTTGCGGAGGTAGCAGGATGCAAGGTCCGAACTGCCTCGAGGCTTCATGCGTGCACATGTGATTTGATCAGGAAGTAATGGTGAAAGTGACAGGTCAACACGCGTCAAAGATTATGCTCATCCTCAAAATTCTGTCCTATTTAACCATCTCCGCACCATAGCCAACGATTCCGCCGGCTTATCATGCGGGACGTGGCGGGAGGAAACCTTCGCGTCAGCTTCCTCTCATCATATACAGAAAAAACAAGGGGACTCATCATATGCCCCGCCTCGCGTATCGTTGCAAACGTCAACAACCCAGTCGACTTGACCTCCCCGACAGTCTTACCCCCGACCTTCCAATTCCTCCACTCCTGCGCTCTATACTCCTCGCTCCCCTTCCATTCCAATTTCTCAACCCAGAGCTTGTTCGCGACCCAATTGCACTGCCAGTCGTACGTGCCCGCATATATGAGGACACGAATGCCACGGTCCAGGAGGTTGGAGACGTAGTATTGAGTTGGTGCGATCCACTTGTCCATGTGCGTTGCGAAGCCTTCGCCGACTGTGGATGAACAGGCGGAGAAAGAGGAGGGAGACTCGACGCCTAGTAAGGAGCGTGTGGCGGGGAGATCGAGGTATTGCTTGATTGCGTCGTTTTCGGCGTAGCAGAGCTCTCCTTCGCATGGCTGTACATGTGGTTAAAGATGATGCCAAGAGACTCGAGAGACTAATTCGTTCACCTTCGATATATCATATACGTTCCTACCTTCACTGAGAGTCAAGAGGAATTCAAAAAGCAGACAGTGTCAAACATACCAGTAGCCCACATCGCAGTGGAGAGCTCGCTATCACAGAAATTGACCGCTGCCTTGCAATTGATCAAGTCGAACTGATCAATACAGCCTTTCTGCATCGCTTTCTGGCAACGAGGTAGCTGGCGAAACAAGTTGTAATGCGATAATGCGAAAGCAGGAAAAACTAGTCAAACATACGGCAGTCTTCATGCGCACACAGGCGCCGATAGATTGGAAGGGCACATCCAGCGACGCGGTTCCACATTCTACCTCGTATCGGCCGGCATAGAGTCTATATACGCGTGTGAGATCACGCTCAGACGATTTTAAGATCAAGCTTACGTGGAGATATCAGTGATCCCATTGCCGATTAACACGCTCTGCAAGTTCAATGGTTTCCGTCCTTCACGAATGGCAACCTGATTCTGGTCGTATATCTCGCTCGCGAAAACAGGCAGATAGCGCCCCTGTCGTATATGACAATTTAGCTACTCACTGAGGCGACGTAGGAGACGGCATACCCCGTAGGATTCACCCGAGAGATGCAATGGACGTCCCGAGAATTGTTTAAACGTCTCGAAGAAGATTGTGATAAAAGCATGGACGTTTTTGGCAGCTTCTTCGGTAGTCTCTACAGTCTCTCCAAAGTCTGCGTAAGAGAACCCAACTCCAACACTGCAAACTTGTGAGTTATAGAATAAGACAGCGAGAGAAAGGCTTACGGCTGATCGAGGAAGAAGATATTAGCTTCCTCGTTCCAGGAGTATGGGTTCCAGATCGTTCCGTTCGACGAGGCGTTCTTCATATCGATACTACAGGGACCTAAACTCCACTTATTCGCGGGCCAGAATGATATTGCGAGGGCTAAGCTGACCAAGTTCCATTAACAAACCCATTGCCGAAGAACATCCAGGTCCTATATATGATTGTCAGAGAGACTCCTCGATGGAACTAAATACCATTGCAGACCTCCGTTGATCCACATCATGACATCGTCTCTCAGGTCAGATTTAGCAAACACTCGAAATGCAAAAAGTTCTACAGACACACCTTTATCTGGACTACGCCTACTTTCGAAGAAATAGAAGAACAGATGCTTCGCGCCTGCATCGACATCAAGGTACCCGGTGTATACACTGTCTCCTCATGGTCACAGTTCGTCTTCGAAGATACGGCTGTACAGCTTACTTGACCGTAGGATCGCAAAGTGGCTCTTCTTGACGCGAACCTGGTGATTAGGAAACCGGGGGTGCGACAGCGCAGTAAATTCATCCGAAGTTAAAAGAGACAGATGCGCAAGTTCAGATACGTTGCTGCTGGGTTGAACGTAGCTGGCAGAAGCTGGTGGGCCCGTTTGTGCCTTAAGGATGGTTTGCAGGCCAGCGATAGCAGGAGAAGCCAAGAGCAGAGATAAAAGAGCACCGGTAAACAGCATCCTAGTAGTAATCAAGGTAGAACGGAGCCCTCTCGGCAGCAGAGTGACAAGCTCCTTCAAGTTCAAGGTCGAAGTTCACGCGAACCGAACAATGCCAACGTGATCGTTGCGCTAATCTTAGCGCTTGTTTCGTTCCTGCTCCTGAATCAAGCAAAGACGGCCCGGGAACGCGGGCCGTCCACTGAGCGCCTACTACTCCACTTGTATTTCAGCTCACGATTCCACTGAATCGTCGCAAAACCCTTTTTTTATCCAGCAGTCCCCATTAACTCATCTGCGGAGCCTCACTAACGCGATAACAAGCCTCAGATCAAATCCCGGAATTACTGATACCTCCCAAACTCGGTTGTCACCGAACACACAGGGGAGAACGCGATATCGATTTCCCGACTCCTGATCAGTAGCATCCCTCTTGACTCCTCACCACCATGTCCTCCGAATCATACTACATAGGCATCGACGTCGGCACAGGCTCCGCCCGCGCCTCCCTCGTCAAACGCGACGGCACCGTCCTCGCCTCCTCCACCCACGACACGATCACATATCGCGACCCCAACGACCACCGGATCTTCGAACAGTCCACCTCGAACATCTGGTCGAGCATCTCCTTAGCCGTCAAGGACTGCCTTGCGCAATCCGGGATCTCCCCGGGGGACGTGAAGGGCCTGGGCTTCGACGCGACGTGCTCCCTTGCTGTTTCTGACTTTGATGGGAAGCCGATTACGGTGACCAAGGGCGATAAGCTGGGGCAGCATGGGGATCGGAACGTCGTCCTATGGGCGGACCACAGAGCGGAGAAGGAAGCAGAGCTGATCAACAGCACCAACTCCGTCGTTCTCGATTACGTCGGCGGGACCATGAGCGTACGTCCCCCACCTCCCTACCATACCCTTCACCCTAACCTCTCTCGTCGCAAAGCTGGAGATGGAGATCCCGAAGATCCTATGGCTGAAGAACCACATGCCCCCCTCCCGCTTCTCCCAATGCCAATTCTTCGACCTCCCCGACTTCCTCACATACCGCGCCACCGCCGACGCCACCCGCTCCTCCTGCTCCCTCACCTGCAAATGCTCCTACGTCCCAGGCCGCGGGTGGGACTCTGAGTTCTTCGAGACCATCGGGCTGGGCGATATCGTGAGGGGCGGGTACAAACAGATAGGGGCTGGGAAGGGCGAGGTGTTGACGGCGGGCCGGCCTGTGGGTAAAGGCCTGTCGAAGAGTGCTGCGGCGGAGCTGGGGCTGGAGGAGGGAACGCCTGTGGGGAGTGGATTGATCGACGCGTTCGTGTGTTGTCCTTTCTCGGTGGGGGCGGGAATCTGATCATGTTACTCCTGTAGATATGCGGGGTGGCTGGGGACCGTGGCTGCGAGGTACAAGGAGGACGACAAGCTGTCGGACGTTGTTCCGTCGCTGGAGGAATCGCAACACCGTCTGGCGGCTGTCGCTGGTACGAGCACTTGCCATCTCGTCCAGGTGCGTCATACGCGACGCGTCGATTTATGTCACATCTGAAGAACGGGGGTCTGCAGAGTCCGAAAGGGGTGTTCGTCAATGGCGTATGGGGGCCGTACAAAGTGAGTGGGGGCCGATAAATTTTGTCTTCGTCACGTCTTAAGATGGGTGCAGGACGCGGTGTTCCATGATTGGTGGATGAACGAGGGCGGGCAATCGTCGACTGGCCAGGTCCGTCGCGCATCGTGATCTATCAAACCCATCAGCTCATTTCGTCCATTCCAAACCCCCCAGCTGATCGATTTCATCCTAACGACTCACCCAGCATATCCCAAGCTCGTAGAGCTGGGGAAGGAGCAGCAAAAGAACATCCACGTCGGTCCGTAGCTCCCCTCTTCTCAAGACCCATCACCATTGACACATCCGCCACAGTCCTGCAAGAACTCCTCGAGAAGCTCAGAACGGAAAACAACGTCGAGACATTGACAGAGCTCACCAAGGATCTACACATGTATCCCGATTTCCACGGTACGCTCCCTTCCCTCCTTCCCTCCCCCGACCCGAAAACCGACCTAAAGCCGACGCCGCTCTCAGGAAACAGATCCCCCATCGCCGACCCCCGCATGCGCGGTTCCTTCGTCGGTCTAGAACTAGTCAGCCCCCCCTCCCCCCTCCCTCCCCACTACAGATGTACTAACCCCGCCCCGCAGGACACAGGCCTCACCGACCTCGCCCGCAAATACAACGTCACCCTCGAATCCATCGCCCTCCAAACCCGGCACATCGTCGACGCGATGAACGCCAAAGGCCACCACATCACCTCCATCTACGTGAGCGGCGGGCAGGCGAAGAACGTGCCCCTCATGCGGCTGTTTGCGAACACGTGTGGGATGGGGGTGGTGGTGCCGGAGGAGCATGCGGGGGCGGTGGTGCTGGGCGCGGCGATGTTGGGGCGGTTCGCGGGGGATGTGGGGGGGAGTGGGAGGGGGAGGGGTGGGGGGGAGGAGGTGAGTGGGGAGGAGGGGAATGATTTGTTGTGGGATATCATGGTGAGGCGTTTAGCCTTGACTTTAGGGTTATACCCACACTGATGCTGACGATGTTGCGACTCGAAGGTGGATATGACGCCCGTTGGAACCCTCGTCGCGCCCTCCGCCACCCCGAAGGAGAAAAAGCTGCTAGAAGCGAAGTACAAGATATTCAGGGAGACCATCGACATCCAGAAGAGGTGGAGGAAGGAAATGGAAGAAGCATCCAAATAAGATCTATGCATTGTAGGAGTAACTAAAGTAAGGGTATAATATAAAAACATCGAATGGAAATCCCAACAACAGAAAAAAAACACATCACATGTGTTCCGAGGCCGTCTCAAAGTTCATCGTCACCTGCTCCGCGTCCTTGAACTTCTGGAACAGCCCCTCGATCCTTCCCAGCAGCACCTCGCCTTCCTTTTTCTGTCCTTCCCAGTCCTTGACGTCCGTGAGGCCCACGCGTTCCGCGCCCCAACGGTCCGTCTCCGCGCCGAACTTGACGGGGTGGGTGATGTTGGCTTGCTTTTTGGCTGTGGACTCGAATAGGGTGATGAAGGTCAGAGAGGCGAGGGAGAGGTGCACCGCTGCCACCGCAGCTTTGAAAGGATCGATCGAGTGGTGCGGGGAGCCGAAGAACCGCGCCTGTATATATACTATCATAAGTACACACTCGGAGGCACGAAACAAGGCGTTCGAGACACGCACCAAATAGAATAGAATGACTTTGAGCGAATCAAGCACGGGCCCGATGAGCGCGTTCGCGACGTTTGTGGAGCATACACCTGGTTGTGTGACGAAGTGGCGTATCCGAAGGGGGCCGGTGTCCTGTAGGGCGAGACGGTCGAGGTGTGTGCCGATGAGGTCGATTTGGTACTTGGTGCTCTCGTAGGAGTGTGCGGTCTTCTTGAGCTGCCAGTCCTCTGAGTCGTAGAAGGTGGGCGAGGCCTCAAGTGAGGACATCCATATGACGCGGGCGCCGAGGGAGGGCTGGGAGGCGAGGAGGAGGTGTTGGATCGAGCGGTACTGTTTGCTGTTAGGTTAGTATTTAAGGGGGAGGGGATGAGGGGGAGACTCACGAGGGCGTAGTGCCCGAATAGGTTGCATTGCCAGACCCACCCGAGACCGTCGACGCTGAGCTCCCCTTGATGCTGAAAATAGAATGCCGGGGCTGTGACGGCGTTCATTGGTTCTTTGAACAGCTGCTTGAAGCAGGCTACCCAATCTATACACGCGAAGCTCGCGACTCCGGCGTTACATATCAAGCGGGAGATGTAGGGGTATCTGTACAGGGGGCTGAGTTAGGGGACCATGTCCGAGGGATGGGGGATCCAACCCTCACTTGGTAGAAACTTCGTCTGCGAACTTGAACACGCTGCTAATCATCGCAAGGTCGAGCGCAATGATGTCAATTGTGACGTTCTTCCGGAAGACATGCGCATGTCCGTCGTATCCCGGTCTCCGCTGGAGCCTCGCGACGTGTGCGTCCAAGAGACCAAGCAGCTTGGTGCGGGCAGCCTCCGCGCGTTTAACGCTCCGGCAGGCCATTACGAGGGTCAGACCATCGCACTCTGCTGGTAGGTCAGAGGTGCTGTCGTCGCGAGCGAAGGGCTGAGGTAATGCATCGGTGGGGTTGGTGTGGCAGAGCTGGAAGAGGAGGCGCTGGCAGATACCAAAACCTATGCCGCTACGGAAGAGTTGTCAGCTGGGAGCGGACTGCGGGAGATGGCTGGGTTACCCGTTTGCACCGGTTACGATAATAATGGGTCGCGCCATGGTGGTTGACGCGATCGGCTGCTAAATTTTGGCATCGTACCACACGACGAGCAACGCGACCCTGTCACGTGTCTGGCCCAGTGACAGTGATACATTCACCGCGGCATTGACTTTGTATCATTGCGGCATCTCTCAGTGACATTGCTGAAGTAATTAAGATTGCGTCTTGGAATTCGTCAACTATGACTGGGAACCGTAGGGAAAGATGCAATAACAGGTAACTTCAGTGGCGTAGGAGAGCGTGATGAAATGTTACAAATGGAATGTACGAGACTTAAGTACAAAAATTACTAGTAGAAAGAAATGGAAAAGAGAGAGTTAAGGGAATGATGGTTCTTGCGCGACTGGTGATCGTATAAGGTAGACGTCACCCATGAGTACCTCTTGACTGATATTTATAAGTGTAGATGCGTTCAGATTATCACGCTAATATTTCGTGAGAGTAAACAAGCCACAGGAGAAACTGACCGGGGTAGTATTGGGATAGCACGTCTCCAAAGCTACATAATCATAGAAACCACGAACTTTGTAAGATCTCCGTTGCTGGTGGCCGCGCTGCGGGGTCAAGCACCAGTATCTTTCTCAGGAGCGTAATCAGGGCGTCTGCTTCCGCCGCATTTGCAGACTTCTTGCAGACTGCATCCCGACGCTCCGTCCACTAAGGTCGTGCGCGATGGCAGGATTGAGGTTGCGATCGTTGAGGCGGATACAGCGAGGTTTGGGTTGATGAGCTTCACTAGGGTTGGCGGTTGACGCTGAACTCGCAATTAATTTCGAATCCCTTTTGAAAAAGATGAGGAGCGCGAATATGAGCTAATACTAATAGTACAAAGAGCGAAGGGACGACGGTGGTCGCAGATCAAGCTGGAGATGTGTAGGTCATGTGGTCGTGTTTGGCCCAGTGACTTCGGATAATGCATAATTCTGGTTCATGGCCATCACAAATGGCCCTACCTTACTGTGTACCACTGCGCGTGTCCTTACGCGTCTACTATCCTGAACCTGTACGACATGTTTGCACAACCAATCGCCGTCAGCGTAACCTCCCATGACTGCTGGCCAGATTCCAAACGCGTTCTTCGTGAAGAGGCCCTTGTGAGTGATTCGCTTGCTTTAGAGTTTATAAATGTCCGCTCAGTAGGGCATGTGGGCTTCAGGATATCCCATCTCAAATAAGGGAAAGGCTAGAACTCATGACAGAAGGAATCTCTAGAGAGTTAAACTTGGCTCTTTCCATGGAACGCAAGTTCGGCGAGCAGAACGACAAGACAATGTATCTGGCACCGTTTTTCGCAAAGCTCACGCGCGTAGCCGCACCGGAAGTTGAGCTAGAGTACGGCTTCTTTTGTTGAACATCTGGAGCTGGACTTATGATTGAATATTCAGGCAATTATCGTATTATCCTTTGGCAATGGACCCGTGCTTCGCAGGCGATCCTTTGCTTGATCTCCTCCCACAGTACGGTCATGCCACAGCCCTGATGTGTACTCCAATGCATCTGAACGATGGCTCGACGACCGATTGCACGTCCCGCAGTCCTAGCATTGCTTCCGTTGAAATGGCTGATCATACATCACGCGGAAGCTCTACTGGTTCTCACTCTCAGGGGACCCACGACGATGACTCAGAGAGCTGCAAGTCTTCTGACGAGAACCCCAATTGGGATATCGATGCGAGAGAATATTTCTCCGGCGCGCACCTTCAGACAGAGGACGGGACCGAAACGAGCTTCTATCACGATCCAAGGGGTGCATCCCCCGATGATACCCTTCATTCTCAATCGGGTGTCCTGGACCACAGACTCTTGGCTAGGTTGACGCTTGATCTTGCAGAAGAAACTACCCCGCTGGCATTAACATGTCTCGCGCTCGAGAGCGAAATATACAGTGTTATGTCCAGCGCTCTCTTCCAGCGCCGTGCTTGGGGAATTTTGGGTCCAATGATGGGTGTCGTTTTCGACCGCATGGGTACGACCGTCCGCATTGTTTTAGGATGGCTTGAGGAGACGAATGACTTGTGTGGTGTGAGTAGGCTTCCATCGTTCCTCTATGGTGGTACTGATGATCATCAGTCTATTGTTCACGTACTACACGAGGCCACAGGCGCCTATGATTTATCGCATCCCGAAGCAGCCATCAATTTTGCTATACTCATTGGCGGTGAGGCGCGAAGGTTTGCTCTCGATCGATCAAGGGCGTCACAACACTACCCTCAGCTACTACAGGACCTGTCCGAACGTAGTCTTAAGCTCTGGCGCGTCGATCAGCAGGGTCTGGCTTCGAAGTTCAAACATGCTGAAGAAGTGCCTGCAGGTTCGAGGTTTCAAAGATGGCTGATTTCTACAGATCCATTGGGCCCCATGGCTCCATACGAAAACATCAATGGGGTTTCCGACCAATCCCTAGCGCACTCTCCAATGATGCCCGGGCCGTACGCCTCTTCCAATGCGCCGCTGACTCCTTCCCTTGGTTCTGCTACGCCTAAGAAGGCGAGCCATATATCTGCAAGCACGTGAGTACTTCTCTGCCTAACGTGTTTTTACCCAGGCCCTGATGTGCGTATAGTCTTGCCGCAGGAGGGAGACATCACGACAAATCACTTCTGATTCGATACTTTATGTTTGATCGATTGGCCACGACTCGAACATTACCTGTCTTTCCAATGCTGTCTGACTCGAAGTGTCAGATCGATTCGGAGTTTGCCTGCATTTGCAAAGTGTACTATGAACTAACAAGCTTTGCCTGGCTCTCGGATACCGTATGTGTTTAATTTGACCTGGTTAGCCCCCCCTTGATTTCTTTTAAGGCAAAGTCCACGCTCAGTGCAGATACTCGGAAGGTGAGTATCACCTCCTAAATCCAAATGGATTTATTCAATGGGTTTTACAGTTTTCAATAGTCCGCCACGCAGAATGGGCTCTTGAAGGATTTCAGTCTCTCGCCAATATCGGCCGCTTCCCAGGTGTTAAAACTCTCTCGGATGCTTGCAGCCAAATTCTGGTTAGTAACATGCGGAAAATCGACGACGTGCTGAAGAGTGTATCGGTACTGCGTGGAAATGGTTGGAAGCAAGCCAAAGAACTCGAGTGTCGGATACATTTCGATCGTCTAGTTATGCTTCTCTTCCACGGTACTGCTGATGGTACAGCTGCCGAGCAGTCAAAGGAAGACTATCTTAGTAACAGGCCACATTTAATGGTTTCGTGAGCCATCTTCTATTCTGATTGCCTGGTATCCTTCTCACTTCCAAATTATAGTCTTGAACGAAGCCTCGCTCTCCCGCGGGGCGAAGTCTCGGAGGCGATATCTCCGCTCCAAAATTTGAAGAAAATATACATCATATCCAACACGATAGATACAGTCAATCGCGAATTGACTTCGATCCGCACTTTGGACAGGACCGGCCTCAACAACTTCTCCACAGAATTAGAGTCCAAACCCGAACCAGCATCATTTAACCCTTCAACCGCTCCCATCCACGACCCCGCCCGCACGCTGCCTCCCCCAGAGACTCAAATCAGATCCACCTCTCAGACACCTGACACAGCCGAAACCGACCCGACTCGCCGACCTTATGCGGAAAACTGTGCCCAGCTCACCCTACAGAAGGACCTGGAAATACTAGCCGATTACCTCGAGGATGTGGAGAATGCACAGTGCCAGTTCAATATCGACGCTCGTCGCGACCCCTCAAGCATAGTCAATAACTATGACAATGAACCGGAACGAGCGGTTTGCGACTCCGTTGGATATCTTCGCATTCCTTCCGTTTTTTCAAGCATCGCCGCGTCGGAAGCTTTCAACATCATTCTCCCCCCTACGCCCTCACCGAGGCACTCAAGCAAGACGACATCTTCTCCCGATGCACCTCCTCATGCTCACGGTCTTTTCGGCATCCGGCAAGAACAGATGGTTCGAAAGTTCGATTCCGAGAACCCGGCCGACATTCAAGAAACTGCACAAAGTCAGGCAATCGCAGCTCACGCGCTGCTCAAGGATCTCAATGAAATGATGGTCACGGACTCGGAGGACGAGTCCGCTGATGGTATTGAGATTGCTAACAAACATAGTCTCAATCTCCCCGTCCAAACCGCCGGCCCTACTCTTCTTCAAGAAGGAGTTCTAGACATGCGTAAAGGTCTGTTCTTTTTCATGAGTCCATCAGACCACGCAACTGATGGTTTTGCCAGATCTCTTCCTTCCCCTGATTACAACGGCGAATAAGAGGGCGCAGGGGAACTTCCAGACAACATCAGTCAACCAGGGCAGGATGTATGCCATAGCGTGCACGAAGTTCTACGCGGCCCTCGGCAGTTATGGGATTCCTGTATTCACGATTATCACTGAGGGCCCTATTGCCGTGATAACCGTCACGTACGGTGAGATATGGGAAGAACATCCATTTGACCGGAAGAAATATGACGGGTCTAATATCGGAAAGGAAGGTGGCCTCCAACAACCTGTACCAAAAGTATGTCTCATTCTCATGTACTATCATCTACAGACTACTGACAATAAGTTTCTATTGGTACTCCTAGCCAACGAAGGTACATATAGTTGAGCGGAATGTCGTCTCGTACGACATTTCGAACCCTTTAGGCATCCTCAATTTTGCGACCTTCCTCATAAAGTTACGCATTGAGCATGCGCCAAATATCCTCAAAGAGGTCGGAGGTGTTGACTCAGGCCGAGTCTCGGAGGGCATTAAGGAACGTCTCGGGGAACGGGGTATTCCTCTAGGGGGGGATCAAAAACCCACCAGCTGGCGAAACACCCGGACACGGGGGGCAAAGTGATTCCGGGTTTGCTACGTACTTGACTGAATAATTGTTGTACTTACGAGAAGATGAGATATTGTTTCGGCTGATACCTTGACGAGCTCAGGCTACAACTTGAGCTAACGGTCGTCGCTGCTATTCGAGTACTAGAGTCTTCGATAAAACGGTTCTCGCGGTAACTATCTCGTCCGATTAAAACTGGGAGAAAGAGAAGAAGGGTGTTAAGTATTTCTGCCGTTAGAAATAACGGTAATACTAGGCAACATCCATGACAGCTCGATGCCATAAGGATGGATGGCAAGCATTTCAATGGGAACTGTTCGATGGGTCATCCGAGAGGCGAATGCTCAATGTCCGATGTGCCAACAATGGTACCATATAATAGACTAAGATATATAACAGATTGAATATCAAGATGCAGAGAAAAAGGCGGCCTATGCCTCCGACTTCTTCTTTTTCTTTTTCGGTGAGTCACCGTTCGCGGCCACAGCGACCTCCTTCTCAGCCTTACGTGCCTTCTTCCGCGCCTTCCGCTCCTCCTCGGTCTCCTCCTAACAAACAGAAACAATGAGCAACAATTTCAGAGCAAAAAGAAACACCCAACGAACCTTAGGCTTTGACTCCTCCTCCACACCATTCATATCACTCTCTCTTCGTTTCCTCTTCTTATCCTTCTTATCCTTCTTCGACTCCTTAACATCCCCATCCACATCCATCTCAGCATCCTCATCCTCCTCATCCTCCTCCTCTTTCGCACCCCCCTTCTCCTTCTCCGCCTTCCTCTTCGCCCTCCTCTCCTCCTTCGCCTTCCTCTTCTCCTCCTTCACATCCAACACCACCTTGATCGCAATCTCCATCGGATCCTCGCGCTGCGTCGACACCAGGCCCACCGCATCCGCTTGCGTGTTGTACGTCTGCGCACCGCCCTGCATCTCGAAGCGCGGCTGCTTCTTCCCGTTCTCCGCGAACCGTTTGGCGCCGTTAAGGTCACCGGTGTACTCGAGCGCGCGGAGGCGCGACTCGAGCTTGGCGCGATTTTCGATGCCTATCGAGGGGGCGGAGGGTTCGGATTTGCCGTCGGAGTCCGTGAGGGCGTCGACGCGGATGGAGAGGGCGGCTTTTGTGGCGACCATACGAGCCATCTATACGTTTCTCGATTAGGAATGGAACATCAAGATCAGATTGGACTACTCACTTTACCCTTGAGTTTGGGTGGGGCTTGGCCGATGAGAGAAGCCTATCAGAAGATGAGTTTGGCGTGCGAGGTAAGGAGAAGAGGGAGTCGACCAACATGGTATATGAGACCGTATTTTGGTGTATCATGTTTTGTTTTGAGCGCACGGAACAGCGCCTTCTCCGCACCCAGGATCTGCACCGTGCTAGCTGGGTGTTTAGCCAAACTGAGCAGGCTGCCCGCGTGGCTGATGAGGCGCGCGCCGACCAGCTCTCCGACGAGGGCGGTCAGGTTCGGCGCGATGGCGTTCATCCGATTCCGGAGGTATTCTGCGAGCTGGGTGCGGTAGGCCGTGATGGCGATGACCTGGTCGCAGAGGGAGTGGATGTGGGCGATGTCGGAGTCGGAGATTTCTGTGCCCATGGAGATTTCAGCGGCGGCTTTGAGGACGGCTTCGAGGTCTTCGGGGAGGATGGCGGCGAAGGAGGTTGATGAGGCATTTGTTCGGAAACCTATGGAATAATAGATTAGGAACCAGGGTATCGCGAATTGAAGCTTTGACTTACCCATCAGACGAATGACCTTGGCGTACGCGACGTTGTCCGAGATAATCTTCGCCATCTCGGGGAAATGCCAGCCGTACCATTCCTAGAAATTACTTTCAGAGTCGGTATCGTAAATGACGCAGCGAACACACCTTCACTCTCATCGCATATGTGTTGATTTCCTTGTCCAGGTCGTCCAATAGTGCAATCGCCTGCACTACCATCGTGTCGACCTTGTCCGGTGAGAACTTGAGCTTGAACCTATATAAGACCAATAAATCGCATGTTTGCCGCTCATTTTCCATTAAACTGACCGTCCAAGCGAATGACTTAGACCCAAGCTCATCGTCGCTAGATCCTTGGGGTCCAACCCCTGCAGGAGAGCCGTAATCTGTCCCCGAATACCCCGCCAGAGCTCACCCTGCTCCTCAGACGTCGCGCTTACGGATATACTGAGCTTCTTTGATATTGACCGGGCTAGAAAAAAACAAGGTAGGAAAGGGAATGAGTTTTTTTTTCGCTCCTGCCCCGAAAAATGGGAGATACGGACAGAGATGGGGATCAATCACCAACAACGACTCCTTGCCCTTGCCCTTCCCCAGCACCTCATCCGTCAAGAACTGCTTAAGCCCCTTCCCGAGTTTTCCGCTCTGTAGAGCGGTGACATCTTCCACCGCCGTTGCGGTCGATGTGAACCGATGCAGAGCCTTCAGCTTCAATCTAATCACCAAAAGAAAAAGGAAAAAAAGTTTCAACGTCAATACCACAGGATCCGCTTCCTCCTTGAGCTGTCGCTGGAACCGAGACGTACAATTTGCTGGCCTGCTCTGGAGTCTGAAACTCCTTCCAGAGGTCTCCGCTCCCGATCTTGGCTTCGTCTGATACCTTAAAAAGGCAGTAGCCCATCGCTGTCTCGTATAGGACGAGCATTTTTGGAGGTGGGAGGAGGGGGGGAAGGGAAAGGGTTGTGGAGGATGGCGGCGGCAGCGACGGGGTATGCACTTTCTGTGGTGGTGAAATTTATTTCGAGTTCCCACGGTGGGTGGGAATGTTTGTCTATTTATGGATGGACTCGTGATCGCGTCCTTCGACACAGCAATTTGAATTTGGAAAGCATGAGGGACTTCGAGGGGGGCTGGGGTAGCTCGCCTGCATCTAATCCATGTTCTAGTGTGTATAATGGTAGAATATCATATATACGCTGTTGAGGAAATCCCTTCTGAGACGATCCTCCAAATTCTACGAACGCGCAAATAGGTAGGGACATAGAGCATACGTATGAAGGCTACTTCATCGTTTTTCGCTCAGTACGCAAAGTAATGCAAGCGATGACGGAAAGTTTCAAGTACATTACCATTGGGAAAATGACAGGGGCTCGTCAATCTTACGGTCCAGGGTCATTGGGAACCGAAAGAAAGTGTCATGGAATGAAGGCCATTAATTTAACTGCGACTCCAGGTCAAGCAAAGACCTCGCCGACTCAAGATGTAACAAGATTTAGTGTTTTTGGCGCGAGAGCATGGATTTTAGTGTGCAGTGGTGTACATGAGCATGATGATTATGGCAACGAATATCTACTCCGCCACGGCCGTTGCTCGTGCTGCAACAAAATCAATAACAGTATCGCACGGCAAGGGAGACAAAAACTCACTGTAGATCAGCTGTGCCGAGTGGTGCACGATCCTCTTGATCTGTCCATCCCTCTCCAGATGCTTGATGGCGACACGGGCGAGACTGCCGTTGATTTTTAGCCGCTCGATGAGGATGCTCTGGCTGATGAATTTGAAGGTGGGGGTCTCCTTCATGATGCGGTCGAATGTTGGCTTATCGAGAGTGACGGCGTGGACTGCCTTGTCCTTGACCTTTCCCTTCGACCACTTCTTCTTCTTGGCGGACTTGCCGCCAGATGACGGCGCTGGTGCTTTAGCTTTGGCCTGTGGGGCAAAAACGGAAAATCAGCCTGTGCAGAGATCGAACGGTATCCGAGATGGCAGAGTCGCATCCAGCTCGAAATCGCTTCCAGACCACCATCTCTTCGGTGAACGGCATACTGGACGGCTAGAGACTCTGCCTGTGTGATAAAAGGGCGGAATCTACTCACCATTGTCTTGAGGGACCGTCGTTGTTGGGAGCGGTCGTCGGTGGAACCGTTTTCCTAACTTGCGATGCGTGCTATGTTTGGCCCTCTTACGTAATCAAAGACTCTATCGTTCAGCTTATCCCCTGCGTACTACTACCACCGTAAGTAGTCCAAACCTCTTACGCTCTCCTACGATGAACGCGTATCGCAATAACCCCGGACTGGCCGTCCATCCCTATACCAGAGCCCACACCATCCCGTATCTCCCACGTCACAGGGGCTCATGCATCGTCATTGCACCCACCATGCGCCGGCCACAGCCTTCGAAAAATAGGAGAAGGGATCCACTCTGCAGATGCATAAAACGGGAGCTCTGAGAAGGATAATGAACGAACTCCGTAAACCAAAAATCACACCTATCACATCTTAACACACCTGCAACCAACCCTCAGCTTAAATGTCCGACTTCGAGTATTCGAATGAATCTTACTGTGCTATCTGCGATCTGTACTTCTCGTCCGTCGAGGATCGTGCAGAACACGTCGAAGATAGCGCTGATCACCCAAGATGTGATACCTGCAAACGCAGATTTTTGAACGGGAACAACCTCCGTAATGTAAGTTGCCCTTTCAATTTTACCTCCTAGCCGATCCTGACCCCTTTAATTATAGCATTACGTCTATTCCCGCTACCATCACTATTGCGCATCCTGCCGCGTTAGCTTCGATACCGCCGCTGGTCTCCGCATGCACATCGAACACTCGTCTGTGCATGGGGATGACAGCGACGACGAAGACGATGATTTATCCTCTCCCACACTCGCCGAAGGCGAGGAAGATGAGATGGGTCGACTCCGATATTCCGACGAAGATTCGGACTTGGATTCGGAGAGTGGCGAATATTCCGATGATGATTCTTCCTTCGAACACTTCGATGAGTGTGACTTCGAGGATGAGGAGGATCTCGGGGACAAATTACCCTACGAGACAGTAACGATCGTGGAAGAGGAAGATGAGGAGGAGAATGAAGATGGAGTCTCTGCCGACGAGTTTTCATGCCCTATTTGCAACCTTCCTCCCAATACCGTCTGCTCTACCACATGTGGACATCTCTTTTGCACACCGTGCATAAAGATGGTGTATGACATTCAGGGTGCATGTCCTATCTGTGACGCAGAGGGGACTGTAGAGCAATTACGCAAGGTGTACATATCGACTTAGCCTTTCTATACTTTTCTTGTATGTCTGTCATGATTGCAATTTTCTTTAAAATCATGCATGAGCGAGGCCGCGGTGCGTTTCGCTGTCCGGCAATACGAATCGCATCTGCACCTATATGTCATCTGGTATTTAACCTACTTCTTTTGATTTCTTCTTAGACTATAATCGTACCTTTCCGTTACAGTTTGGCTAATTAGATTAGATCTACTTTGCTAGGGCCAGGCTCCCAGAAGTGGTAGGAGCTTCCCACGATACTACGCCAACATCGCCGAATGCGACACGTCAATTGCTTCGACCGCTGAAGACGATGATTCCATGGCTTCTCCTCTTGCCTCTCCCTCTACCAGCCCTTGCAAGCATTGACAAGACATACGGTGTCAACCCAGATCTAGTTTCAAGATATGTTCCCTCGGCCTCGGGAAATTGGAAATGCCTAGACGGGTCGAAGGAAATTCCATGGGCGTTCGTGAATGACGACTCTTGTGACTGCCCAGACGGCAGCGACGAGCCAGGTTGGACTCATCTCCAGATATCGCATATGGCTTGGCATAGACTGAAATCTGGATTGCACAGGCACCGGGGCTTGCCCAGATACCATGTTCTATTGTCAGAATAAGGGTCATATCGGGTCCAAGATTCCCAGTTCGCGAGTTAACGACGGTATCTGCGGTAGGTGCGCTCCGGACTCCAAAGAAGGGTATGCTTATTTTCTTTGAAGACCGGGAATGCTGCGACGGCTCGGATGAGCGCCCTGGTGTCTGCAACAACGCCTGTAAGGAGATCGGTGAGGAGTACAGGAAGAAACGCGACGCGGAACGGAAGATTCAGAAGACTGTAAGCAACGACCCTTCTTATGTACGAGAACGTGTATCTAACTCCTGAACAGGGTTCCAAAATCCGATCCACGTACATCCAATTCGCGCACAAGGAGAAGCAGCGACTGGAAGATCTCGTTGCAAGCACAGCTAAGGAGATTGAGGCACAGGAGAAAGAGGTTGCGCGGCTTAGAGGTATTGTCGTAACTTCCGTCAGCCCCGTACACCGGCTTATCCTGTCCATAGATATCGCCGATCGCACCGAATCCATTTCGAAAGCGGCCCTGGAGCACAAGCAGCAGTCACGTATGTGTACTTGACTCCCTCAATAATTCATGGACCCTGACCTCATAGCCCACGCCAGCACTTTACGTTTCTCTATTGGATCATTCCGATGCCCTGGCGGCCCTCCAACGTGAACACAAGAAACACCTCGAACGTGAAAAGGCTCTTGGCGACATCCTTCATGCACTACGTTCCGGATACAACCCTAATTACCAGGACATGGCTGTTCTCGAAGCTGTTCGTGGATGGGAGGAGCTTTCAGGTTTGCCGCATATTGGAGAGGCCGAGAAGGAGGCGGAAGTCGGTGAAGCTAAAGAAGAAGCAGAAACCACAGAGGACGAGAAGAAGGAGGACGAGACGGATGAAGACGCATGGACGGCTGAGAGGCTGGAGACTGACGTCGATCCCCTCCTGAACACTGACTACGTTTCCTTGCTCTTAGAACACGAGGAACATATCCGCATACCGCACGACGATGGTTCTCTCCGTAAGTGATAACCCTCTTTCACAATACCGTAGTGACCGTGGCCTTGGCAGTGTTTAACGTGACATCTTATTTGCCAGACTCCATGATTCCTCAGTACGAGGAATTCAAGGACACGCTTGTCTCCTGGTTGAAGAAATTTGGCATCATAGGCAGGGGCGACGACACATCTTCAGGTATGTCTGTACCTGCCTCATGCGACGTTCTGTCCACCAACGGGGTTTGACTAGCCGACTCCTCCCGCGCACGGCAGGCCCTTACCGATGCGGAAAACGCCCTCAAATCCGTCCAGGAAGAGAAGAAAAAAGCCGAAGAGGACCTCGCAGAGCTGTTCAACGTTCATGGATTTGGTCGGGAAGGTGAATGGAAGAAGCTCGACGGCCTATGCCTCAAGAAGGACGTCGGAGAGTGAGTACTGAACCTTTCTGATGTCTGAATCCATACCCATAAGCGGCCACACTATAGTTATACCTACGAGTTATGTTTCTTCGACGAGGCGAAACAAATTCCCAAGAACGGTGGCTCCACCTTCAGTCTTGGGTGAGTACTCAACAGTTCTCCTAGAAACCAGTCCTGATCGTCCCATGTAGCCGGTTCGACTCCTGGAATACAGCAGACAATGTGCAGCCCGGCGAACCTGAATATTACAAAAAGCAGATGTACAAACACGGTACAAGATGCTGGAACGGTCCAGAACGCAACGTTGTGGTAAGATCGCGGCGCCTGTCAGCTGTCTTCACTGTCCTTATGTTTGCGTTCGACAGCTCCTTCTCTCCTGTGGGATTGAGAACGCCCTCCTGTCCATTGTGGAATTGGAGAAATGTGAGTACCAGTTCACCGGCACAACTCCTGCGTTGTGCCTGCCTCTGGACGCGGAGAACGGTTCGAGGGACGAGTTGTGAGATGTAGATGAGATGTGTACAACGATGCTAGGCTAGAGCTGCGCGGTCCATTCACAAGATAACTAACTATCAAAGGGTCTGGCATAGCGGCTTCAGGAATTATTTTTATTGCAGGCAACCTGGAGCCAAGCAACCATGCTTTCTCATGAGTTTTTAACATATACACCAGGGGCACCGTGAGTGGCTAGGGGTAACTGTTGCTGTGAATAACATGACATATCCAATCACGATCATTGACAACTCGACAAAGTTACGTATGGTGCGATGAATCTTGGTCGTAACGATGGTAGGTCTCCCGTCCAGGTATGCTTTTTCGACTCCATTCTGTTCATTCAAATACCTTGGGCCGCACATTGACAAACTGAGGAAATATAAGCGCCTACAACTTAGTAAGGCGGCGGGCCGGCCGCCGCACGGCATCGACCCACGTGGAGAAAACCCCATAACTTTGTCGGAGGCATTTCAGTCATGGATAGTATATTGTACCTCGTCAACCAGCAAACCAGCGCACTGCTTATCAGGTAGGGAGAGTCAGCACCAGGGCCAGAGGGTCAGCCCTGATCACAGTCTGTACGTACTATGGAAACGTCGCGGAGTAGACCATTTATATGATTGCAGGATCGGGACCCTTTCCACCAAGTGACGAGCGTTTAATTTATCAGTGACATCCACAGTTTCTCCTGCCCCCCACATCGTTGGAGCGTCATGGACTCGTTTTCCCCCGATGGCCAGGCGACTTTCCCACTTACACTCTTCGATAGGCTATTTGAAAGGACTACATTCTTGACAGGATGGCTCGTTGAAGGTACCATCGACACGGATGCACTTGCCAAGGCGTTGACCAACGTCATGCAGAAGTGGCGGGTGCTGTCTGGCCGCCTCGAGTCCGTGCAGAACGAAGATGATGTACGTGTTGCTATTATTACGCCAAGCCTCATATATATGTCTAAACGTCCAACCTCACAGGTGACGCAATGGCGTATAAGGATACCTCTGGGAGATATACCAGAAGACTATACAACCTTTGCTTTCACTACCTCGACCTCGGAGTTTCCGCTTTCCCATTATGTCCCGTTACCGTTACCCGCCGTCTCTCGCTCCCTCCCACACGCTCTATTTATTCACCCCTCCACACCACGCCAATATAGTGTATGGGAGTCGACAAGACATCCATTGACCTGCTGGCACATTACACACCTCCCCGCTGATCCCTCCAACAACGGCAAGACCTACACTTGCATAGGCTTCGCTCGCTCGCACGGGATATTCGACGGTGTCGGCGCAGGCGCGATCATGCACGCTGTCGTCGCCGAGATGAAAGGCCAGGAGTGGCCTGTGCCCCCACTCCCACCCAGCGGTTTCAACATTAATGCGGTGCAACGAGGACTTGAGGCACAAATTCAGGCACACCATTCTCAGGGCAGCCAGGTCCCGGAAAATTACTGTGGCTTCACCAATTTGGGTGCGGCAGGCGCCGTGAAGCAGATTGCCTGGCACTTGCGTGAGAGGCTGTGGTATGGGGCAGACCGGCGTATTGTTTTGTTGCCCAAGGATGTTCTGTCGTTCCTCGTCAATGGCGTTCGGGGTGAACTTCGCCACCTAGGTGAAGGCCAGGCTTCTGGCGAGGTTACTACAGGCGCTATCCTGGTAGCCTGGATCCTTAAGGTCAGCCTATCGCACTAACTTTATCTTACCCTTTACTGACTATTCTCCAGACCACGTACTCCAGCGGCACATCCCCGAAATCGATTATCCAATGTTCAAACCTCGCCTCGTTCAGGACTTTGCTGTCCGAAGACGAGCCCTCCATCCTTCAATACCCGCATAACGCATTTGTACCCCTCCCCTACCCCAGTATGACCGTCGCCGAGCTGCAAAAATACCCCTTGCACGAACTCTCCCACCTCCTAGCCGTCTCCCGGGCGTCCCTCGCAATGCCTCACGTCATCAAGTCGTACGGCGCCCTCGAGTCCATCACAGCGTTCCCAGCCAACCCCACTGCCCATGAAACGATTGTCGTCTCCAATGTCTCTGCCTCGCGCATCTTGGAGTCTGACTGGAGCCCAGTCGGCGCGGCAAGAACCGTGTGCAGTTACCGCTATCAGTTGACACCCACCGAGGTTGTGTTCACGAATGGCGTTTACATCGCGGGACGATTGGATGATGGCAGCGTTGTGTTGGATCTCAGCTTGAACAAGGCCCGTATTGACTTGATAGCGCAAGCGATCCTTGCGCTGAAGGCATCTGGGGAGCGGGTCAATGTGGAGGCTGCCGAGGTATCAGTCGGGCCAAGTTAATGGGAACTTGGGGACTCGGATTCTAGTTACTGATTCTGTATTCTACTTTGTTTCCTGTTTTCGGCTTTCTGGGCATCGTTTCTGTGTATCGGTATTATCGTGCGTGCAGCGTAAATAATTTGGAATCGTCAAATTTGTATTTTATGCACCTAGAGCGATGGTGGTCAGGCCGCGTCAGGAATGGCAGAGAAAGGCTGGCCGGCCCGCGCAGCGTTGCAATTGGTCTTTGGTCTTGCTTGCCAAAAGCTTCTGCTTGTCAGATCTGAAGTCATGTGACGGCGCGCGAACATTGAAATGCGTCCACGAAAAATCGTACGACACCACTCTCCTTCAACTTCTCTCGCCATTAGACGCGTCAACTTTCATGGCATCGAGTAAAAAGGCCCTCCGACCCCAGGAAAAGTTGAATGAAGCGAAGTCGAGCTGCCTAACGAAATGGGTAGCCCGGCTGGCGGTGCTGCTCCTATTTGTTGCGACTTGCGGGTGGTTGGATACTATCAAGGTACGCCTGGAACTGAAATGTTGTAAGGCGTGTAGCTGACATGCATTTGGCTCTTATAGGACCGGTGGTACATCTTTGACCCCACCAGCCTTCACCAACTTGCCCAAGAGGCCATCGCCGCTTCACCAAATGACACGGCGGGAATGATAAACCACATCGTCACGAACCTCACCGCGACGTACCCGTCAAAGCAAATCCGGATAAACACCGACTCTAGCGAGTGGGTGTTCAACAACGCCGGCGGGGCCATGGGCGCCATGTACATCATTCATGCCAGCGTTACGGAGTACCTCATCATTTTCGGCACGCCTCTGGGGACGGAGGGGCACACGGGGCTGCACACCGCTGACGACTACTTCAATATCCTGGTGGGTGAGCAGTGGGCGTTCCGTCCGGGCGCGTTGGAGATGGAGAGGTATCCTGCGGGGAGCGTCCACTTCCTCCCCCGAGGTACGGCCAAGCAATATAAAATGCATGAGGGATGCTTCGCACTCGAGTATGCTAGGGGTACGTCTCATTCCTGTTCTTGCGTGGCTATTGCTGATGGGGTGGGGGCGATAGGTTGGATCCCATTGATGCTCCCCTTCGGATTCGCAGATACCATCACGTCGACGCTCGATATACCAACTTTCTACAACACGGCGCGCGTCACGGGCAGAGAGATGCTCAAAAACCTATTAATCGGGAAGATTTAGATTATTTATACCTATCATGTTTATGCCAGTTCCTTCCATGGATTAATCAAGAATTTAGGATGTACAAGCATTTCCACTCGCCTGCTCCTCCGGACCTGGCTCATCTTGATACATCTGCGTCGCCCCATTGCGCTCGAGCCAGCTTGACGGCTAGGAGCGAATGGAGTCGCCCGAACTCCTGCGGGCAGCCACGGTTCTTTCAAGGTGGTCAGGCTACTCACCCAGTTCGAAGAAGGCCAAACCCCTGCCCAAAGCTGCCCAACGTTGTAGCCTTTTGCTTCTTGATTTCTGTGTTGTGTGTCGTGATGCTGATGCTGGTCGCCGTTGGGCGTTTCTGCTTTGCTTGAATGGAGTACTGTCTGGGTAGTGTGGTGAAGGAAAAAGAGAGAAACACCATCAACGAATTGGCGACACAACTAGCACTCGGACCGTCGACCGCATCATCGAAGGCGACGAATTCCAATCGCGATCCATATACTAATAGGTGCCATGGATGCAGAACATCCTAGTCGGGACAGTGTGTGTGCTTAGGGATGAGCTACCTCTGTGGCTAGTGTTCACGCGTCGCGAGGCCGATGTTGCAGATGGCATGAGTTCCCGCAAGCCCTCAAACAAACGCACAATAATTGCCAATTGGCGACTTGATCTTGTCGGAGGAAGAGACCCCGAGGGGTCCGGTTAGACGCGAACCTAGGTAAATAGAGGTAGATTGGCGTCACTTCAAGTTCGAACGTGAATATGTAGGGGCGCGATTCACGTGATTCGGTGACCTAACCCGACGGATTCCGTCACCGTGGAATCCGATTCCAGATAAAGGTCACCCAGAACCACCACTTCCCGTTCTCCAACCCCCACATCACAGATCGCGCAAATCATGGGTCTCCTCGACATCGTCCCCGTATGTGCCGTACTCGATCTTCCCTGATCGACCACAACTGACGACTTCCCAAGGCCGGTGTGCTCACAGGCGATAACGTCAGAAAGGTGTTCGAATATGCGAAGGAGAAGCAGGTGAGTTGTTACTTTCACATTTTAGCGCGCATATACTCACGATAACAATCAAGTTTGCCATCCCTGTGAGTTTCTTGTTGGCCGTGTTATCAAACGATTCTAATCTTTGGAGTCTTAGGCCATCGTCAGTTCTATATCTTGGTGGATTTCTCCGCGGGACTGACGTTCAATACAGAACGTAACCTCCTCCTCGACAGCTAATGCTGTCCTTGAGGCTGCCAGGTAATTTCCCAGAAATATTTCACCGTGAATTCTACGAACAACGCGTCCAGGGATATCAAGGCCCCGATCATCATCCAGGTGTCTCAAGGCGGCGCTGCCTACTTCGCCGGAAAGGGACTCCCCAACGACAAGCAGCAAGCATCTATCGCCGGCGCTACCGCCGCTGCACTCCATGTCCGCACAGTCGCGAAGCACTACGGTGTCCCGGTCATCATGCACAGCGACCACTGCGCCGAGAAACTCCTCCCATGGTTCGACGGCATGCTCGAGGCTGACGAGGCCTACTTCAAGGAACACCAGGAGCCCCTCTTCTCCTCCCACATGCTCGATCTCTCCGAGGAGCCCAAGGAGCAGAACATCGCGACCTGCGCTAAATACTTCAAGCGCATGGCCGCCATCGGCCTCTGGCTCGAGATGGAGATCGGTATCACTGGCGGAGAGGAGGACGGTGTCGATAACTCGGATGTCGACAACGCCAGCTTGTACACGCAGCCCGAGGACGTCTATGACGTGTACGAGGCTCTGAGCAAGATCTCCCCCAACTTCAGTATCGCGGCTGCATTCGGGAACGTCCACGGTGTCTACAAGCCCGGAAACGTCAAGCTGCAGCCCGATCTCCTTGGCAAGCATCAGATGTACGCCAGTGAGAAGATCAACCACAAGGTCGAGAAGCCCCTGTAAGCCCCACCCTACCCAACCCTGGCAAGTCTGTTTCGTATCCTGAACTTGAACGTGCAGATTCCTCGTCTTCCACGGTGGATCGGGCTCTTCCAAGGAAGAGATCAGGACCGCCGTTGGCCACGGTGTTGTCAAGATGAACGTCGACACTGACACCCAGTTCGCCTACCTCGCTGGTATCCGCGACTTCGTCGAGAGCAAGAAGGCGTACCTCCAGTCTCAGGTCGGTAACCCCGAGGGCCCCGACAAGCCCAACAAGAAGGTGAGTTCTCCGCAGTCAATCGGGTGTGGGGGTTTTGACCGACGGTCTTATTTGTCCAGTACTACGACCCCCGTGTCTGGGTGCGGGAAGGTGAGAAGACGCTTGCTACGCGTGTCAAGGAGGCTTGCACGGATCTCGGCAACGTTAGTGCGTGCTGCTTTACTCTCTCTTGGCTTGTCACTGGTACTGATCGTGCGATGTGACGTAGATGTTCTGTGAGGATTTGTATGGCCACGATGCTACTTCAGAGGAGGCAAGGAAACGGAAAGAAGAAAATGTATTAGTCTTTTGTACAATGAACGTCACAGGCTTTGCACGGTCAACATTATAGTTTGTGAGCTTGAGAATACTCCGTTCGCCACTCCCTCCGCGTCGGTGCTTTTATAGCTAGGGTGCGTTTCCCCCGATGAATCTGTCCATGGCCTTTCCACCTAGTAAATCTTCCAGAGCTTCTTCCTGGACTATCTATGATTTCACGGCTGGGCTTCTAGTATAGGTTACGCTTGTTTTGTGAGTTTATTTTCGTTGAAGTCCACGCCAATACTCCACAGGGAAATATATCCCAAGTCATCTCGCGACCTAGCAGGCTGCCCTTGGGCCTGTTGGTGCTAGCGTCGCCCGAGTCGCGTTGTTTATCCTCCTCCTCCTCTTAGTACTCTCCCAGCTGGCGCTTCGCAGACTTCATCCTCTCAACCTCACCACATTGGGCCTCCCTAACGACACGACAATCTATCGCCTTCGGGTGCTGCTCTCCAGGAAACACCACAGGGTGAAGCCTATGGGGAGCACTCTCCGCAGAAGTGCTGCTTGCCCCCGTCATGCGCTGTTCTCTGTGTGAGTGCGCTGGACAGGGAAACTGGTTCAGGATCAAATGCGACCTACGAGTATGTTGCGTCGCAGATTGTGAGATGACATTTATGCCGGTGCTTGGATGACATGGCCGTCGTTGGAACTTGGGATGTTTACCTGGACACTGTGTGTCGCTCGGATGGGCCGATGGTCTTCGCTGCTTATAGTCTGACCGCCAAACAATTAATTCGATCTAGGTGGGAGGAAGCTGTATAGAGGAGCGTACAGCGCTGATTGAAGTCGGCCGGACAGTTCAGGACCTGGAACGTCGACGACATATAGAAGCTGCTTATGACTGCTCGACAATGGTATCACTTTCCGCCTCCTCTTCTCGCGAGTACAAAAGAATGTACAGTCCTCGTTATTTTCGGATGGAGCATAGCTAGTACTGGCATCTTTCGGCATATTAGTAACGAGGTTAAGTCAGGAATAAACGAATAACGTGAGTTGTAGTCCTTGTCAAAGAGACTAGCAGGAGACTTGATGGTGAGAGGACGATGCTGTGAGTAACTGCCTCGACGCTCTGCGGTTGTAGCTGGCTTGAAGCCTTGAATGACCCGTGACGGAATTCCTTGCTTAGTGGTGTGAGAGACTCGCGAGAGGGTAGATGTATATGCTGCAACGTCAATGAGAGTAGTGAAAGAAGTGCTCGCGGGGACCGGGAACCCAGCTATGGTTGCTTCGAATGTATTCGTCGGCCTGATAGTCAGAATCAATTGAATGCGCCAGACAGAGGCCTCGGCGCCTCAATGCGTGGCAAGTGAATATTAATCATCCCGTCCTCCAATTTTCATGATATGACGACGAAACAGCCTTGATCGTGAGGGATTGGATTAACAGAGACGGAGATTGAATGGGGACTGCAACGAGGTTTGAGAATCGAACAACACCGACGACCATTAGCTCAAGTTGTAGCTTAAGCTTGTCAAGGTATCAGCCGAAACAATATGTATCTTCCCGTGAGTACGACAATCATTCAGTCAAGTACGTAGCAAACCCGGAATCACTTCGCCCCCCCTGTCCGGGTGTTTCGCCAGCTAGCCTTTGGAACTTGGGTCCCTTCCAGAGGAATACCCCGTTCTCGGAGACGTTTCTTGATGCCCTCAGCACCTCCCACCTCGTCCAGAATGTGTGGTGCATGCTCGATGCGTAACTGTATGAGGAATGTAGCAAAATTGAGGATTCCCAGGGGCTTAGAAATGTCGTACGAGACGACATTTCGCTCAATGATGTGGACCTTCGTTGGCTAGGAGTACCATTTATAGTCAGTAGGCTGTAGATGACTCGGATACATGACGATGGGACATACTTTCGATGCAGGCTGTGGGAGGCCACCTTCCTTTCCGACATTAGACACGTCGTATTTCTTTCGGTCAAACGGATGATCTTCCCATTCCTCACCGTACGTGACGGTTATCACGGCGATGGGGCCCTCGGTGATGATTGTGTATACAGGCATTCCATAAATGCCGAGGGCCGCATAAAACTTTGTGCACGCTATGGCATACATCCTGCCCTGGTTCACTGATGTTGTCTGGAAGGTCGCCTGCGCCTTCTTATTCTCGGTTGTAATCAGGGGAAGGAAGAGATCTGGCAAAACCATCAGTTGCGTGGTCTGATGGATGCGCGAAAAAGGAACAGACCTTTACGCATGTCTAGGACCCCCTGCTGAGGAAGGGTAGTGCCGCCGCCAGTTCGAACGGGGAGATTGACACTGTGTTTAATAGCAATCTCTATACCGCTAGCGGACTCATCCTCCGTGACCATCATTTCATTCAAATCCTTGAGCAACGCGTGAACCGCAATTGCCTGACTTTGTGCAGTTGCTTGAATGTCGGCCGAGTTCTTGGGATCGAAGGTTCGAACCATCTGTCCTTGCCGGATGCTGAAAAGACCGTTGGCGTGAGGAGGTGCATCGGGAGAGGACGTCGTCCTGCCTGAGTGCCTTGGTGAGGGCGTAGGGGGAAGAATGATGTTGAAAGCTTTCGACGCGGCGATGGTTGAAAAAATGGAAGGAATTCGAAGATATCCAACGGAGTCGCAAACGGCCCGTTCCGGTTCTTTGTCGTATTTATCAACGATGCCTGGCGGGTCAAGGCGAGCGTCGCCATGGAATTGTGCCTGTGTACCTTCCACATTATCGAGGTAACGGGCTAGGGATTCCATGTCCTTTTGTAGGGTGAGCTGGGCGCAGCTTTCGGCATAAACTCGGAGCCCCGAGTCGACATTGGCGGCGTCAGGCGTCGGACGGGTGGATCTGACGCTGGGCTCGAGAATGGGAACAATTGAAGGATTAAATGAAATCAAATCGGGTTTGGACCGTAGTCTTTTGATGAAGTCAGTGACGTAAATGCTATCCGCGTCGCGGGGCGAAGTCATTTCAGAAGCGATGTTGCCCATATATCTGGAAATGTCTATATCCTCCCAAAATGAAGAGATCGCCTCCGAAACTTCGCCCCGCGGGAGGGAGAGGCTTCGTTCGAGGCTATAGATCTGGAAGTGAGAAGGATACCAGGCAATCAGAATAGAAGATGACTCACGAAACCATCACATGCGGCCTCTCGACATAGTCTTCCTTTGACAGCTCGCCAGATGTACCATTAGCAGTACCATGGAAGAGAAGCATAAGTAGGCGATCGAAATGTATTCGACACTCGAGTTCTTTGGCTTGCTTCCAACCATTTCCACGCAGTACCGATACACTCTTCAGCACGTCGTCGATTTGCCAAAGGTTCCTAGCCAGCACTTGGCTGCCGGCTTCCGTGAGATATTGAACACCTGGGAAGCGGCCGATACTGCCAAGAGACTCGAATCCTTTACAAGCCCATTTTGCGTGGCGAACTATTGAAAGCTGTAGAACGCGTTAAACAAAGCCATTTGGACTTTGGAGGTGATGCTCACTTCCTGAACCTCTGGACTCAAGAGCCTGCCCTTTATCGAAAGAAAAATCAGGGGGACCCTACCAGATCAAATCTAAACACATACAATATCCGCTGGCGAAAGCCAGGCAAAGCTCGTTACTTCATAATACACTTTGCAAATCTTTGCAAACTCCCAGCCAATCTGGATTTTCGAGTCGGCCAGCATTGAATAGACGGGTAGAGTTCGAGTTGTGGCCAATCGATCAAACATAAACGATCGAATTAAAAGCGATTTATCGCCGTGTTTCCCTCCTGCGGCGAGACTAGAGCCACATCAGGGCCTGCGTAAAAAAGCGACAGGCAAGAAAGTACTCACGTGCTCGCAGATATACTCCCTTGTTTGGATGCAGCAGAACCTGGGGAAGAAGTCGGTGGCGCATTTAACAATGGAACCCTAGCGCTACGGGTCAATGACGCATGAGATGCACTTCTATGTTACTCACGCTTCCGACGAGCCCTCATGGTACGTGCTATATTGAACAGGAATTAGTGAAAGATTATCTTCATTTTGATAATGGGCGTCATACTGCGTTATCTGGCTTGACTGGCTTGACGATGCCTTCAGCTTCCTGTATTGCATTGTCACAAATGCTCGTAATAAAGGGAGAAAAATCGCGCTCACTCCAGCCTTTGGTTCGTTGCCGTACCTTGATCCTTCTTCTTGTCAGTCGAGCCTTGAACACCCTTTCCCTCCTTCTTAGTCTTCTTTGACTGCGACGAAGCGTTGGACTCCCTGGAGACGTTAATCGTAAGTTCAAACCAATGATCAAATACAAGAGGCGTACGGCATGATTGAAAGCTTTACTGAGGATTGTCGAGACACCCCATTTATGTCTTCGTATGGAGGCACGAGGCCCGATGGATCTGTGGAATCAAGCCATTTTCGTACCTTCGAATCCAAAGGCGCTTCCTCAACACGTTTGAACTCCGATGCGAGGTCCTTCTGATCGACGCGCCAGAGCTTGAGCTGACGCTCGGATATGCTCTCTAGCAGCTGAGGGAAATGCTCCGACGCCCTCTGTCGCTCGATAGCAAATCTTCGCGCCTCACCGCCGACGAGTATAGCAAAGTCGATGGCTGCGTCGGGATCCGATAAATCATAGGCGCCTGCCGCCTCATGTAGTACGTGAACAATAGACTGATCGTCATCAGTACCACCATAAAGGAACAATGGACGCCTACTCACACCACATGAGGCATTCGTCTCCTCAAGCCATCCGAAAATGATACGGACGGTGGTACCCATGCGGTCGAAGGTGATACCCATCATTGGACCCACAATTCCCCAGGCACGGCGCTGGAAGAGAGCACTAGACATCACACTGTAGATTTCGCTCTCCTGCGCAAGGCATGTCAAGGCCAGCGGGGTAGTTTCCTCTGCAAGGTCAAGCGTCAACCTAGCCAAGAGTCTGTGGTCCAGAACACCCGATTGAGGATGAAGGGTATCATCGGCGGATGCACCCCTTGGATCGTGATAGAAGCTCGTTTCGGTCCCATCCTCTGTCTGAAGGTGCGCGCCGGAGAAATATTCTCTCGCATCGATATCCCAATTGGGGTCCTCGTCAGAAGACTCGCAGCTCTCTGAGTCATCTTCCGACATCGAGTCATCGTCGTGGGTCCCCTGAGAGTGAGAACCAGTAGAGCTTCCGCGTGATGTATGATCAGCCATTTCAACGGACGCGATGCTAGGACTGCTGGAGGTGCAATCGCTCGTCGAGGCATCGTTCAGAGGCATTGGAGTACACATTAGGGCTGTGGCATGACCGTATTGTGGTAGGAGATCAACCAAGGGATCGCCTACAAAGCATGGGTCCATTGCCAGAGGATAATAGGATAGTTGCCTGAATATTTCGTAAGTCCAGCTCCAAATTTCCAACAAAAAAGTTGTACTCGAGTTCAACTTCCGGTGCGGCTACGCGCACGAGTTTTGCGAAAGACGGTGCCAGATACATTGTCTTGTCGTTCAGCTCTCCGAACTTGCGCTCCATGGAAAGAGCCAAGTTTAACTCTCTAGAAATTCCTTCTGCCATGAGTTCTAGCCTTTCCCTTATTTGAGATGGGATATCCTGAAGCCCACATGCTTTACTGAGCGAACATTTATAAACTCTAAAGCGAGCGAATCACTCACAAGGGCCTCTTCACGAAGAACGCGTTCTGAATCTGGCCAGGAGTCATGGGAGGTTACGCTGACGGCGATTGGTTGTGCAAACATGTCGTACACGTTCGGGATAGTAGACGCGTAAGGACACGCGCAGCGGTACACAGTAAGGTAGAGCCATTTGTGATGGCCATGAATCAGAATTATGCATTATCGGAAGTCACTGGGCCAAACACGACCACATGACCTACACATCTCCAGCTTGATCTGCGACCGCCGTCAAACCGCCGTCGTCCCTTCGCTCTTTGTACTATTAGTATTAGCTCATATTCGCGCTCCTCATCTTTTTCAAAAGGGATTCAAAATCAATTGCGAGCTCAGCGTCAACCGCCGACCCTGAAGCTCATCAACCCAAACCTCTACTCACGAGCTTCCAATGCGCGCCAGTAGCCTGTGCCCCGGAGCTGGTTTTCGCAAGGGTTGTCGAGAACATAGATGACCCACCCTGCGAGCCTCCAGCCGATATATGGGCTCTTGGTACCGCTGTATGTCTTAAAACCTACGTTCTTCCCCGTCGTTTGAGCTAATCAATGAGCCTTAGATCTATGAGATCTTCACATGATCTACACTCTTCTACCACTGCATTGACCTTCCTGGCCTTCCTGAAGAGATGGTTGTTATGGCTGGCTCTGTGCCCCAAGGATGGCAGGATTGGTATGCTAGCCTATCCAAGCCGCCGGACGTTTCACAAGGCGGTGCGGATGCGTCGGGATGCAGTCTGCAAGAAGTCTGCAAATGCGGCGGAAGCAGACGCCCTGATTACGCTCCTGAGAAAGATACTGGTGCTTGACCCCGCAGCGCGACCAACAGCAACGGAGATCTTACAAGGTGTGTGGTTTCTATGACTATGTAGTAGCTTTGGAGACGTGCTATCCCAATACTACCCCGGTCAGTTTCTCCTGTGGCTTGTTTACTCTCACGAAATACTAGCGTGATAATCTGAACGCAATCTACACTTATAAATATCAGTCAAGAGATACTCATGGGTGACGTCTACGTAAACCTAATACGATCACCAGTCGCGCAATAACCATCATTTCCTCAACTCTCTTTTTGTACTTAAGTCTCGTACATTTCCATTTGTAACATTTCATCACGCTCTCCTACGCCACCGAAGTTACCTGTTGTTGCATCTTTCCCTACGGTTCCCAGTTATAGTCCACGAATTCCAAGACGCAACCTTAATGTATACGGAAAATCAGTGTCACTGAGAGATGCCACACTGTAATCTTATCTCCCTTGTTTGGCTTAGAGAAGTCGGAGTTTGACGAAATTATGTATGCGCACTGGCAGGTCTACAGCAGAGCCCTCGTAATTCGGTTGTCCTTTCTACCTCCTACCGCGTCCTGACGAGGCTGGTGTGGCGCAGAGCGTTCACTAATGTCGTCAGCCTTGCCCAGCGTCAAGTTAGTCTAAAGCTCCAAGAAGTCCATTGAGCACACATGCTAACCAGCATCAGGTTCGCTGAAATCTTCGACTCTTTACCACCAGGAGCCCAGCGAACACTGCTTGAGAAGCACTTGTTTCCAGTTTTAGACACGCTACCCAAAGCGAACACGGATCATGGTGCGATCTTGTAACCCAGTGCCTCGAGGGTCTTTCTAAAATATTTCATCTCCCAAAGTTTTATCGGCCGCCACCGAGTCTCAGACGCGTCTTCGGACCATCCCCAAATTCGATCTGAAGAGCAAGAAGAAGGAATTCAATCATCTGATGAACGCGCTAATACGAGATTCGAAAATCGCCATAACCAAGGACCGTTCCATCCGGGACGAACTTCTCGGAGAGTTGGTCGACAGCTTGACGAGCTGGCTGAACGACATATGGAGCGCGGTGTACGAGTTTCGAGACAACTACGCTCAGGCGCATGCATGTTTGTTGCTCGCCGCGGACGTATCATCTACGCTCATTGACATACCGGGTCTCGGGGGGTGAGTTGTCATTCGCCTTCATGAGGGATACAATGCTAATTTTGTGATACAGATGCAAGTGCTCATTGATGAATATGCCCATTGACATAACGATCAAGAAAGAGAATGGAAAGGTGGTGAAGACTTTTGCGCTAAGGGGTCCGCAGATGCTCGGCAAGGCGATCCTGTGGATATGGCGTGAACTTTTCGTATCCCTATTTGCATATGGAACGGCTTTAGCGAAGAAGAAGACGCCGGAAATGATAGAGGACATAGAGGCAGTTATGGGTTGGGAGTCCTTAGAGAGGTTGCTTTATGGAGGCGGAGCTTGTGAGTTGTGTGCAACCCTCGAAGGCGACTACATCTAACCTGTCAATATCATAGCCACAATCACAGACTACGGGGACCTCGATGACGAAGACCACATGTTCGATCTTGACGAAGAAGACGATGACGAGGACGAGGACTATGTGGATGAGGACGACGACGACGAAGCATGTCAGCAGGACGAACTCGGCGGTCGACGCTGTGCCTGTTCTTACCACGCAAGCCACTGGTCAGACCTGATCAACGAACAACGGATACCCCTCCGAGAGCTCGTGGAGAACCGACTTCACGCGACATTCCGAACCATGCCCTCCACCGAGCTCTACCACGTCATTCACGCCATCAGCCCCGACTTCTCCAAGACCGAACGCCTCCTAATCCAAGAAACCAACGAAAACGCGACCAAATCATCGGACACCCTCGCCGGCGCCCTAGCCGTCTACTCCGCCACCTGCGACGCCCAACGCATCGTCAGTCTCCTGAACTCTCACTACCATCTCCTCCGCCCACGCGACTCCGAGGTCCTCCGAGACGCCGTCGCCGTACTCGCGACCTCCGGGCACCAAGCACGCGGCCTGCAGATCCTAGAGGCCGAGCTCCTCGACACGATCCGCACGATCCAGGCCGCCGTCACCTCCGTGTTCGGGAATATCGAGAGCGAGACCCACAAGTCGACCGTCCAGGGCATCCTGAAGCTACGTGGAGGGTCACAGGAGCGCTTGGATCGCATTAATAGCTGGATGGATGCCGTCCTTACAGCGGTGCCCCCTCTGAACCCGGTGGCGTTGGCGGCGATGATGATGGGGATCCCCGTGGGTGATGTGGAGGAAACAGGACAGGAGGATATCGCCTCGTTCCTTGACGACCTGGATCCGAGTGATACGGATTGGGATGACTTGAGAGAGGAGTTTAGGCCGCCGCTGAAGGAGCGGTTCGATGGGTGGTACCAGGTCGCGGAGAATTTCAATGATTCGATGGTCGAGGCGTCCTTTGTCAAGATATACTACAAGACCACGACAATGATGCCGTTCATGCGTAGTGCGGATATCGCTGAGCATATGGTTCTTCGGTGCGTCTGAAATCCCTGTCTCGTTCTCTGAGTACTGACGTGCTTTATTAATAGGCTCACTGAGCTCCAGGGCAAGAACCATATCGCCCGTGGGCTGCAGGCTTTGATTCGTTTCTGCGTCACGCAGCGGAAGCAAATTAGCGCTGGGATAGCCAAGGAGCGACGGGCAGCTAAGAAAGCTGCTGCTGGTGCACGAAATACTACGCCGTCCTCTTCTGATTCTACAAGCACGTTTCCGTTCCCATTCCAATCGCCCCTGCACCCATCCACCTCTCATACTCCGTTTCGGGGTATAGATGACGTGGATTAGGTTGTGGTCTGGTAGCGTTCGCTTGAGTATTCTTGAACATTGGGTCAGATGCAGTTCCATCGACAGATCTTTTGTATGTAGCTCTACGCACTTTCCTTGTTAATCTTGACATTCTGTATTTCTATCACACCATCCATTACAGACGTTTGCAGCATGGCACTGTCTTGATTAATTGCATATTTAAGACTTGGTAAGAATTAAGTTGCCCCTCAGGATTCTCGCCGTGTTCAAAGGTAGATCGGCCGACGGAAGTTCCACAACGCCTTGAATGGAAGGGACCAGCCGTGACTTCAAAGCATCCACACGTGAGAAAATAACCGCGTACTTCCAGGCCTAACACCCAGGAAGAATTTGAAGGTGAAAAGATGCGATCACGGCGTGGTCGTAAGTAGTGTAATCAACTTCCTTTTCATTGGAAGGCATGCATAGCAAACAGTCGATGCCACGATTGAGTGATCTTAATCCGTGGCTCCAATGGGACGCAGCATGTACGTTGAGCTGGGACGTCCAGCAAAGTATCTCACCACAGACTCATGATATTCACACATCCCTCATGTTGCGAAAGTACATATTAGGTGCTTAAATCATGCTGATGACAACGTAGAACAAGGAAGCCTCTAAGCGACGAAGGCCTTGCCCTTCTCGATGTTCTTCTTCAGCTCAGGCAAGCAAGCATCGAGGAGTTTCTGCTCCTCCGGAGCGATCTCACCCAGAGGGTAGATCTTCTCAACACCGTTCGGCTGTAAAAAAAGGAAAAGACATGTCAGGAACCCTGAGAATAAGCGTGGAGGTGACACAGATAGACGTACGCCAAGCTCGACATTCGAAGAAAAGAAGTCGATGCCCTGGTCCTCAAACAAGGGGCTCTTGACGTAAGTAGGTGTAATTACGCCCTTCTCGCCGCTCAATCCCCGGAGGAGCGAGTTGGTGAACTTGGCACCAGCGTACGCCATGGAGAGGGTAGCGCTTCCTGCGCCGTCCTTGGCCTTCACGACTTCGTCACCACCGAACTGGATCCTGTGCACGAGAGCAGCGTACTTCTCCTTGTCGGCCATCACGGCCTTGCCGTGGGGGGCCTGGGAGATGAGGGGTACGATAGTGGGTCCGCTGTGGCCGCCGACGACGGTGACGGGGGTCTCGGAAGGTTGGGCACCGACGGCACCGGCAAGGAAGCGGGCGGCGCGGACGACATCGAGGGTGGTGACACCGAAGAGGCGTCTGGGGTTGAAGACGCCGGCCTTCTCGAGGGTCTTGGCGACGATGGGGACAGTAGAGTTGACGGGGTTGGAGATGACGAGGATGTGTGCTTCGGGTGACACGCGGGCAACGGTGGTGGCGAGGTCACGGACGATTGAAGCATTTGTCTGGGCATAAGATTTAGATACGGTAGGGCTGAATACCATATGAATGGACTTACGTTGAAGAGATCGTCACGCGTCATCTTGGCATTTGGTGTCAGAACGGAAATAGCGGTTAAGGTTAGTAAAATGAACTCACTCCAGGCTGAAGAGAAAAGACGTGTACGTTAGAAGAAATTACTGAACAGGACGAGAAATATACATACCTTGCGTGGAACACCAGCGGGGATAACGACAACCTGGACACCCTCAAGAGCTTGGTCGAGCTGATCAGCAGCATAACCGTTCACCTGTCACGTACTCATTTAATGACAATTCGGAAGAGCATAACGATCTCGACTCACCTCGCTGGCAGTGTCGACATGGCTAACATCGGCAGCAACGCCGGGCGCACCGCGGATATCATACAGACTCAAAGAGGTGACCAAAGGGTCGCTCTTGAGCAGCAGCGACAGAGGCTGTCCAATTCCTCCTCCAGCACCAAGGACCGCGACCTTGAAGTTGCGCGCGGCCGACGAGGAGAAGAGGCGAGTGGAGGGCTGGGCAACAGCGCGGACAGCAGAGCGGGCGAACATGGTTCTTTTGGATTTTTAGGGGAGATGATGAGAGTAGACAGCAGAGGTTGAAGAAAATGGCTGCCGTGGTTTCCGTTGAAGTCCGACTATAGTGGAGCATCACGTGGCCTTGTACCGGGAGACGTCGGCTCGGACTTGGCTTCATGTTGACCACGACGGCAGTCCGCTTCATCGACAGCACGAACGGCGACTAGTGGGAACGGTCTTCCGTGGTATATCCGTGGTATAATACCAGCTGTCTCCAGGTGAAGCCCGGCACACCTTGTGTTGAATGGCCACCGACTTCTGGGCGAGTTCACATTAGTGAGAGAGCAAGAGCCTTGTTTTCGGTCCAACTTACCAATCGGTGATCCCAGCAAGCGATGGGTAGTCGACCGTGCAACGCTGAAGCAAGCCAGAGCGGATGATCTCCAATACGTTGATGACCCTGACCATCTGCATTTCCTTGCCATCTACTTTGCGAACGGTACGTGACATCTTTTGCCTCTATTTTGCCCCAGTCCGAAACCGCTGGGCAAAGGAAAGCTGAGTAGGCGCACCTTGGGCCTACCCCCAGTTCGTTGACACGCTGGATACTTGGATGACGCGTTCGAGTAGCCTGTTCAGACCCGCGATTGCATGGCTCTGCTTCTCTCTGCTCTTGATGCTCTCTGCTGGGAAGTGGCTTGAACTTGTTCATGCAAAAATGGGCTGCTCGCATCGAGCTCCAGACTTAAGTGTTGTCAACATGAGGCAGGCGAGATTCATGAGCGAAAGTTCAGGCGTCTAGGTCTAGTCATGGAGCGCCACATGCAACTTGAATAAATCAAGGCTAGCCAAAGGAAGGCTTCATCAGTCGTTCTTCAGCGCCGCTATTGTTCCAGAGAACATACGAAATTCTGTTTACTCTCCGTCCTGACCAGTCACGACCGTGTTTAGAAACTAACAAAAATCATATCATCAGCCATATCCAAGCTGGGGAAGAAACTGGGGCTGCGACAAAGAGCCATCGCGACTGCTACA
Source organism: Lyophyllum atratum (assembly GCA_014905825.1). NCBI lineage: Eukaryota > Fungi > Basidiomycota > Agaricomycetes > Agaricales > Lyophyllaceae > Lyophyllum > Lyophyllum atratum. The sequence continues at coordinate 358,463 of JACGCN010000002.1, read as the reverse complement.
GTCTTCTTCAGGCGCTTTTACCTCAAGAACTCATACTGCGAGACGGACCCGTTTATCGTCATCGCAGCCTGCTGTTATGTCGCTGCCAAAGCGGAGGAGTCCCCGATCCATATCAAGAACATCGTCGCAGAGTCGAGGTCACTCTTCAGTCGTGCGTTCTTCCCGATACTGCCCACGGCTTTATCATCTCAATCGGGTTTCGAAATTAGAGGAACATTATAATGTCAAGCATTTCCCCTCTGACCATACCAAGCTGGCGGAAATGGAGTTCTACCTCGTGGATGACTTGGAATGCGATCTGGTCGTATTTCATCCATACCGAACACTTCTTACGCTGTGCAAGAAGGAAGTTACAGACACGGCTTCTTTGTTCGGCTCAGAAGAAGGTGAAGCAGACGAGATGGGTGCCGGTCTCGGCGCCGAAGAGGGTACGAGGTATTGGGGCACTGGGGAAGGCCAACTCGAGTTAACGGAAGGTGCACTCCAGACCGCCTGGTAATTCCGACTTCTCAAGTTACACCGCCGATATACTAACCTGCTCCAAAAAGGTTCATAATAAACGATACCTACCGATCCGATCTGTGCCTCCTCCACCCACCCCACATAATCGCCATCGCCGCGCTCTACCTCACCTTCGTCCTCAACAGTCCCACCCGCTCCATCCTCCCCAGCCTAGGCTCCTCTGATGGTCAAGCAGCAGGCCCCGCACCGACACCCGCCCCACAACCACGCCGCTCCTCGCGCCAGGCGCATCATCCCCCGCCCGAGGAGTCCAAGAAGCCACAGGATCCGATATCCTTCTTCGCAGAGCTGAACGTCTCGCTCCCGCTCATCGCGACCGTCGCGCAGGAGATCATATCGCTCTACACCCTCTGGGAGCGGTACAAAGAGACCAGTGCGCCCGATACCGGGCGGGGTCACGGGCAGGGGCAGTCGCCGCATTCGGGCTCGGGGCATGGGAGCGGGAGTGTGAGCCCGGCGAAGAGGTCCGCTGCGGGGAGTAATGTGGGGACGCCGGTGGATGGGGCGGAGGATGGAGGGGATGGGTGGACGGAGGGGGAGTATGTGACGCCGAAGTTTTTGGCGGGGTTGTTGATGAGGATGAGGGAGGGGAAGTTGGGAGATATGGCGCATCCGGCGAGTGGGAGGCCGATGGCAATTAATAAGATGCTGGAGAGGACGCTGGCGGTGGGGTGAGGCTTGGGTTATGTTGTGAGCAGTTATCGTACTTCTACATGGTTTTCTCTTGGGCGGGCTCATTGGTAGAATTACAGAGCTTCTGGTGGTATCGGCGCGCAGTTCAAGTAGTATGTAGAGCTAAGTACACGAGGGCCATAGATTCAAGTGGTTCAAATTGTGTGTTGCTAACAGCGTCCGTCCTCATCTGCTTTTTCTTGTTCCTGGTAGCCATTGAAGGCTCTTCTTCCCGCATTTCGCCACACTTAAGGACCTCCGGTGTGACTTCCATTTTGAAGAGCTGAGCATTGTTCAGAGCAATAAGTTGAATTTCAAAGGCCTCGAGGCGAGGAAGGAAAAAGAATCACGTGAGAAGAATGTTCAGTCCAGGGCAGTGGGCAGTGGCCCAGTCCAGTGGCCTTCAGTCGCCAAGCGCGTGGCTCATTTCTTTAGAGTCCAGACCTTCATCTAGTGCAACTGCGTTACCGTGCAGCCTTTCATATCTACTATCCCGGGTCTGTGCGAAATGTTTAACCAACCGATCGCCATTAGCGTAACCTCTCATGACTGCTGGCCAGATTCAGCACGCGTTCTTCGCGACGAGGCCCTCCTCACCGTGACGGTAAGTACTGAATCAACGTGCTTCGGATATCCATCAAGCTCACTCACTCGTACATCTGGGCTCGCAGGATATTCCATCCGAAATCATGGAAAGGTTAAAATTCATGGCAGAAGAAATTTCCACAGAGTTAAACTTCGCTCTTTCCATGGAGCGCAAGTTCGGCGAGCAGAACGATAAGACGATGTATCTGGCGCCGTTTTTCGCAAAACTCGTGCACGTAGCCGCACCCGAAGTTGAATTAGAGTATGCCTTTCTCTATTGGCGGAATGCTGGGCTGACGAGAATATGCAGGCAGCTATCATACTATCCTCTGGCCATGGACCCGTGCTCTGCAGGCGATGACTTGCTTGATCTCCTGCCTCAATACGGTCATGCCACGGCCCTGATGTGTACTCCAATGACTCTGATCGATGGCTCGACGAGCACTGATTGCACGTCCAGCAGTCCTAGCGTGGATTCTGTTGAAATGACTGATCATTCAGCATCCGGAAGCTCTACTAATTCGCAGTCCGAAGGGACGCATGACGAGGGCTCAGCGTCGGAAGGTGACTTGGAGAGCAGCGAGACTTCTGCCGAGGTTCAGCATAAGAAAGACTACCCCAATTGGGACGTCGATGCTCGAGAGTATTTTTCCGGTGAACATCTCGAGGATGGGACCGAATGGAGCTTCTATCACGATCCAAGGGGTGCAACTGCCGATGATACCCTTCACCCTCAATCGGGCGTGCTAGATCACAGACTCTTGGCTAGGTTGACGCTTGATCTGACAGAGGAAACTACCCCACTGGCCTTGATATGCCTTGCGCAGGAGAGCGAAATCTACAGTGCGATGTCTAGCGCTCTCTTCCAGCGCCGAGCCTGGGGAGTTGTGGGTCCAATGATGGGTGTCACCTTCGACCGCATGGGTACCACCGTCCGCATTGTTTTCGGATGGCTTGAGGAGACAAATGACTCATGTGGTGTATGTAGACTTCCACAAATTCTCCGTGGTTGTATTCATGATCATCAGTCCGTTGTTCACGTACTACACGAGGCAGCAGGCGCCTACGATTTATCGGATCCCGAAGCAGCCAACGACTTCGCTGTACTCATCGGTGGTGAGGCGCGAAGATTTGCTGTCGATCGACAGAGGGCATCGGAGCATTACCCTCAGCTATTACAGGACGTATCCGAGCGTAACCTTAAGCTCTGGCGCATCGATCAGAAGGATTTGGCTCTGAAATTCGAACGTGCTGAGGACGTGCCTGCAGGTTCGAGATTGCAAAGATGGCTGATTTCCGCTGATCCATTAGGGTGAGTTCGGGAGTCTTGGATTGTCGCCGGCATTCGTGATGACTTCTTGAGGCCCAAGACGTCTTCAAGCCATTCAACTCAGCTTACTCCGTATGATGCTCGTTATCAGATGAATTTATCTTTGACTGAATTTTACCTATTTTAGTACCTTCCCGGACGGTTCGACCGAAGAGTGAGTAACGCAGAAGGTTGTCTCGTGCGTGATTGAGCTGTGATGCTAGGGTCATGTTGTCCAATGCATCGCCGGCTTCTTCACCTGGTTCTACTGCGCTCGATGAAGCGACCCATATATCTGCAAGCACGTAAGTTTCTGCCTGTTCGGTTTTTCTCGGTTTGGGCTCTGACATGCCTATAGACTTGCTGCGGGTGGGACTCATGCCGATAAATTATATTTAATGCGATACTTCATGCTCGACCGTCTGGCAATGACACGCACGTTACCCGTATTTTCAATGCTGTCCGACTCGAAATACAACATCGAGCCGGAATTCGCGAAGATTTGCGTCGGGTACTACAAACTAACAGGCTTTACCTGGCTTTCGGATAAGGTCTGTGCTTATTTGAATCGGATAGGCCCTTTCTCACCTTTTCAAAGGTACTAAGATCCCCCCTTGGCGCAAGTGTTCAGAAGGTGAATATTACTTCAAAAGTCCATGTTACTTGAGTTTATAGATTTCACAGTGTCCTATTTTTCGCCAAGCGGCGCACACGCTCGCAGGTCTCCAATCTCTCTCCCGCATCGGCCGGTTTCCAGCTGTCGACAAACTCTCCGATGTCTGCAGCGAGATTCTGGCCAGAAATCTACGGGCCATTCAAGATGTGCTACAAAGCGTCGTACAGCTTCGTGGGCATGGTTGGAAACAAGCGAAGGAGCTGGAGTGTCGAATACACTTTGATCGCCTACTCATGCTCCTCTTTCACGGGAAGGCTGATGGAACGGCTGATGTGCTGTTGGAAGAGGACTACAGCAAATGTCCTCACGTTATGGCATCGTGAGTAATGTTGGGATTCTGGTTGCCTACTTTTCTTACTGAGAGCGCAACAGCCTCGAACGAAACCTTGTCCTCCCTCGGGGTGATGTTTCAGAGGCAGTTTCTTCGCTTTGGAATGATAAAGCGAGCAAAGCGCGTAAAGAAATCGAGAAAATCAACGAAGAAATAAAAAAGGTCCTCTCTGCTGAGGAGGACATGTTCGAAAACTTTGAAGAGGAAATTCAAGGTAAACACGAATCACTCTCATTCAATTCTCCAGCAATTCCCATTCCTGACCCCACCGCTGTAAATCTAGCCCATGTGGCAGAAGAGTCTACGCTACAACCCTCATCTGACGAGTACAAGGAAAAGCGTGCTCAACAATCCATGAAAGAGGACACGAAATTGCTACTCTCTTACCTTCTGAGTGCGAGCGTCGCCCATGGATACTTCAGCCTTGACACTGGTGCCCACATAGAGGATATTGTCCACAACTACAACAATGAGCCTGATCGGGCTATCTGCGACTCCATCGCATACCTCCGCATCCCTGCAATCTTTTCATCGATCGATGCTTCGGAGGCTTTCAACATGATTCGTCCCCCTACCCCCTCACCCCAGTCACGTTCCAGTGTCAGGACAAATTCTGAAAACCCACCTCCTCGCCATGACAGTTCATTCGGAGTTCGCCAAGAACAGATGGTCCGAAAATTCGATCCCAAGAACTCCGTCGACATTTACGCAACGGCCCAAGATCAGGCTGTTGTCGTTGAAGCATTACTCGAGGTTTGCCAACCACTGTCGACCGCTGGGGAGGATGATGATAGTGGTCTCGAGTTTCCACATAAGCGCAGTCTCAATCCGCCGGTTCAAACAGGCGGCACTTCCACGAGTCATAATAATGTTCTAGACATGCGGAAAGGTATGCTAGTTCTTTTTTTCATTCACCAGCGTAGGCAGCCTATTATTTGGCTAGATCTCTTCCTTCCTCTCCTGATTTCCGAGAACCGAAAGTCGAAGGGGTCCTTCGTTGAGACAGGTGTCAACCTAGGCAGGATGCATGCAATTTCATCCACCAAGTTTTATGCCGCCCTTGGCGTCTATGGTGTGCCCATATACGTCATCATCACCGAGGGCCCCGTAGCCGTGATAACTGTCACATACGGCGAAGAATGGAAGGACCATCCTTTTGACCCGAAGAAATACGAGGCGCGTGATCAGCCTAACTCGAAAACCGTCCCAAAGAAAGACGATCTCCCAGGATCCCCACCGAAAGTACGTGCCATCGTCATGCGACATTTTCAGACTTCTAACTATCTCCTAACGTTACTCGTAGCCAACAAAAGTACACATCATTGAGCGAAACGTCATTTCATATGATATTTCTAAGCCTATGGGAATACTCAATTTCGCTACTTTACTCATCAGGTTGCGCATTGAGCATGTGCCGAACGTTCTTGCGAAGTTAGGGGATCATATTCAGGAGTATGTCCGGGAACAGGGTATTCCTCTGGACGGGCAGCCTCCAAAGGCTAGCTGGCAAAACACACGGACAGTGGTAGCGAAGTGACAATGGCACTTGCCCTCTACGGGAAGGCTCTTACGATCACAATTTCGCCGCGCGGGCTGGAAGACTTCTTTCCCCGGCAGCCTCTTATCTGCCTATGCGGCGCATCAGGATTTGCCAGGCCAACAATATACCTTAACTATTCCCCCCTCTGCAAGGGTCGGGTCTTTTCATCACTCCTTGATCGTTTACTTGAAGCCGTTTAGGATGTCCCTTCCAGAATTTTGTCAACCCTTTTGTTTGCATTTGGACGCTAGTTCGTCCGCTATCTCGATGTCCATTCTGGAGCTTAGCCTGCAAAGCACCCTGCTGCGTCATGCATGCCTCTGTCTTGAGTCATATTCCTCGGGGAGCTTTGTCCCCCAAACTCCAGCATGTGGAATACATTACAGAACTTACCGTGCATCTGTTGATGCAATTGAACTTCAGTGGGTTCTCAAGAGAAATCCAATGGGCGCCTTCCAACACTGCGGGGATGAGCCGAAACCCTCGTAGAATATATCTTGAATATATTTTCCCAATATTGTGATCCAGCACTTTGATTGATCAATCACGATAATTTCTCAATATGTTCAAGAATTATCTTACGAAGGTTTCGGCTCATCCCCGCAGTGCAAGGCCGTTGTCCTCCGTCAAGCATAGGAGCGACACAGGGATGAAAAACGAGACGTCAGTACCTCGGTTGTACGATGAGGGAAAATTGAGTTGTCTTGAAGGGATCTCCGACCTGCGGCGAACGTACCCCCCAGCATGATTGCTTTCATGGTGCTGATACAAAATAGCAGACATCTTCCCTCAAAGCTGTTGAACGTCCAAATGACTATCTTGCTCCTGAGCATTCACAATTGCCATCCGTGGCATCGTGGTCATGAATCCTGGTCCATGTTCGCGACTTCGCCGCTGAGCCCGTCGCCTGACTCGGATGAGTCGGACGTGCATTGTGCCTGGTCGAGTTGTTAGAGTCACGTGCCGGCTACTCAAGCCGAACAAAAATCCTGAGTTAACAAAAACCTACTTGACAAGGGACTTTGCCAGATACCTTGTTCTTCAGCCACTCTTTGTTGTCTTATCTTCTTCAGTGCACTAGCTTGTGTGCTGAAATGAACGCCAGAACTCGCCTAGGGAACATGCCGGGTCTACATCATTTTATTCTTTCCAGTTCAGGAGAAATCTGCCTCGAGGCACTTCCAAACGTGGTTGCCGACCTCGTTGTCCTTCCATAAGGCATTGGTCCTAGATTGAACACGTTGAAAACGCGCTGTTCATCACCCTAAAGGTCACCCACATTCGCAACAGAAACCTGCACCCTTTCTCTCTCCCTTTGTGCAACGTAAATCAATCCTGATTTCATGGCCAGCCATTCACCTCAGCGAGCCCGCAGGCCCCCTGCTCACCCTATCACTCAAGGTATGTTTTACGTTTTGATCTTCTCTTTTTTTTCTGTGTCCGGATTTATGTCACCTGTTGAGTTATCGGTGTGGGATCGCACGAGCGTTAGCGCTGAGGTTCATCGTGTTTCATCGCATCTTTGACAATGGCTAGAGCCGCGCAGCTGACTGAATTGCATAGCAGGCTCTATGCACAACCTTCGAGAGACCTCTCGATCGCCTTCTTTGAGGGCCCGAACATTGAAAACGCATTCCATGCCCATCGTGCCATCCGCGATGCAGATATTCAACACTGCACAGCCATCATCTCAGGCCCAGCAGCAACCGAGCCCTACTTCATCTATCAATTCAAGAAGGTCGCCGCCGGCAGGCGTAACAGTCCAGCGACTTCTCCCGACGCCTCCCCACCCGCCTCCCAATGTACAGGACGGAAACCCGGATCGTCATGTATCTCCTCCTCTTCCTCCCCAACACGCTCATAATCCGCCCAATCCTCATTATCCTCGCCCCATGCACCGCGGACCACCTCCACAGTTCCTCACCAAATTCCAAAACATGGAGCAGGAGAGTTGGGAAATGACCGAAGAGCTCTTGGCCGAGATCGAACGTGCCGATCTGCAGCATTCGCAGGCCCAAATAAATCCAGCTAACGGCTACCCTATTGGATACGCCCCAAATCAACAAAACAACACTAACTCCCCGCCGAGAGATCCTGCTGTCGACAGGGTCCGTACAATGGAGCGATCGAGCCCCAACCAGCCGGACAACGTCCAGCAACAGCAACGGCGGCAACAGGCTGCTCGCGAAAGCCCAAAGGCTCGTGAGCGCCAGCCGACCTCGCCGGCTGCCCCGTCTTCTCAGAGTCCGGAGCATCAGCCTTCCCCTTACCAGAGTCCACTCGGCACTCCCGGAGAGCACCCAGCGTCGGGGTACATGCAGTACACTCGCGAGCCTCCGTCTACCATGCGACGCACCTCGAACGCTCCGCCCGCAGAGATTCGTCAGCCCATCGCCTCTCTGGCAACGCAGACGCCCCCTCTGCAGGCCATCACCGCACGCACGCCCGACAGGTCTCTTCCTGTCCAGGAGGAGCTTGAAGATGAGCCCGGGACAGGCATGAAAAACGGTGCAGGCGCACGTGAGGTCTGGCAAGACGCCGATGACGGCGCACACGTCCGCCACACAGGGCCCTCTCCCACACCGTCCTCGGACCTGAACCCGGAAGGAGGATATAACGACGGTCATGCGGGCAGTGGCATGTCGAGTCGCGCGGGTCATCGAGACGATACCGGTTCCTCGAGTCAACATGAAGAGGCGGGCCAACAGAGATATTCGGATAGGGACAGGGAGCACGTCGAAGATGAAGGCGGTTATACGCCTCGCTCCCCGACGGCCGAGCTACCTGAACATCCCCCGACGAAATACTATCAACCGCAGAATACCAACACACGCCCTCCTGCCCAGCCTCAACCTGTAACCGCGCGCAGGCATACCAGGAATGGCTCAACTGACCAGCTGGGTCTTCGATCGTTCGATCCGTCGGTCTTCGAAGGAGACTCGGGCGTTCTCGTCATGGGATCCGACCAACCACCTCAGTATGCGGAGCCGCGTCGACAGGTACAAGCTCAGCCGCCCCAGCCGCAACCTCAGCAATACCACAATAGCCATCAGTATTCCCAGCAATACCACCCGTCGCAGGATGATATCCAGCAGTATGATTCATCCTATATCCAGGCTTATCTCCAATCACCTCGCCCGGAAGCTCCCATACCGCCTACCCCGCACAGTCAGACAGCAGCTCCCACTCCCTCTCCCTTGATCTCTGGCGACTACGATGGGGGTGGCAAAGAACTGCCCCCATTCAGCCCCGTCTTGCCCGCTGGGTCCCCCTACCCCTACCCATTCACTCATGTTCGCCGGAATCAGACCTACTCTGGCCATCCAAACCGCCCACAGGTGCCGGCCACCTTCGACGCCAACGATCTCTCTGTGATCCAGCAGCAGATGACCAAGCAATGGCAAGTCTACGCGCAGAACCACCACCACGGCAACGTCTCCGACTCTACATTCTCACCGTCATCGACGCCGTTCCAAGGGGCCAGCTATACGCCCTGGGCGTTCTTACACACGAACAGGACGCTCGGGCAGATCCAGGATACGATAAGTCTGCGCTCGAGCCCGAGCCACGAGCCCATCGCGCTCCCGACGCCGCCGCCCATGATCGGGGTGAAGAAGAGTAACCGCCCCGCGGTGCTGAGGAGGCATCGGTCGAGTCGCAAGCCGCCGCCGAGGGTGGAGAGCACGCAGCCCCGCGAGACGAGCCCGGAGCCGTCGTCGTCCGGGGAGGAGACTGCTGGAGAGGAACGCTTTGCGGTGCCGGAGGAGGGTAATTGGGAGAACGGGGCGGTGGTGCCGGTCGTCCTGATGGATGCGAATGATGAGTGGCTTGATGAGGATGATGATGAGGAGGATTTGTTGGAGTTGGAGTATCACCCTAACTATGTGAGCAATGTTGAGAAGCGCCGGAGGAGGTGGGAGATTGGGTGGGAGGCTGTCACGCAAGCTGTACGTTTCGATGCACTTTTCACCGTTCGTGGAGAGATTTGGCTGATCTGTGATGCTTTGGTAGCTGCAAAGCCTCGATAGGCAGACGGATTCCACGATCGTTCTCATGGCTGCCCCATCGCATAGCACCAAGTTCTATTCCGCTACGTCGCGCTCGGTGCGCAGGCAGTCTGCCACGACAAGTGCTGTTGCCATGAAGGAGATGCGCACTGCCTTCGGCCGTATTGCCGGTCACCGTCGCAGTACGCGGTCCCACAAATCGTCCTTGCTCGATCGCTTCCTCATTCCGTCCGCCTCGTCGGGCGAGGGCTCAGATGGCAGCACGGAGTCTCGCGAGGAGGACCTCAAGCGCGCTTTGGAGGCGGCGCTGGGGAGTCTTGGAGCGCTCGGCGGGATATACGAGCAGCGCGAGGCGAGGTGGCATGAGGAGATGCGGCGAGTCTCGGAGGATCGGGAGCGGGTTGAGTTGCTTCTGAGACAGGTCTTGGGGGATAATCACTCTTCGTCAGCGGGTGGTGGGGGTGCAAGTCGTTCGCTGGTGTGATATGCTTCGACGTGTGATGTTGTATGCTTTTCAAGTTATGTAGATCTCTGTATCAATGTATGAACAACATGCTATGTAGGATATGCCATTTTTCTCTTCTTTCACGGGCGCATACATACAGGTTGTCGAAGTGCTAGTTACCCTTCCATGATCTTCTACCCTCTTACTCGTGATTCCCCGCAGTCGCAGCCTGGCAGTGGTCGGAGAGGAGAAGGGTGTATCTGATTGGCGGAAACGTGCATCTCCATCTAGCCGACGGCCGACGCGTGTCAAAACTATAGTGACAGAATTTGTTCCCTGACATTGACGAAGGCTATACATAGTCATGACAGCCCGTTGCTTTTGTTGCCGAGCCTCAAGCTCTCACCTAGTAAGTACTCTCTCTCCCAGCTCCCACCCGTAAAAGGCTTACTCGTCGACTAGATTCACCCGAGCACGACAAGTTTCAGGCCGGTTGTTTCTCATGTACCGTGCAAAGTCCGCGTTATATGCCATTGCCGCATTGGCGCTTCTAGGGATTCTTCCTGCCCACGCCGAATTCGATCCAAGGAAGTACGACAAGAATGTGGCCACTTGTAAAGCTCTGAAGCGAACCCCCGAACCAGAAATCGTCGAACTTTCGCTGAGTATGTTCCACGAATTTTGGAGCGTCACGTAAAACCCTCAACATGGGCACCATTAGAATATGTTGACATCAACCCAAGTGCAGAGAAGACGATCTTGATGGTGCACGGTTGGCCGAGCTTATGGAGTACATGGTCGAACCAGATCCAGGAGTTTGAGGTAGCACGATTCTCTTGAACGCGTTCTGATCCATGTTAACGCAGATTTAGCATGACTATCGTCTGGTCATACCTGATTTGAGAGGGTTTGGCGAGTCCACGCACCCTGGCGATACGCGAACATCTGGCAACATGGGAGACATGGTGGGAGACCTTGTATGCATCCTCGAGAAGGCCGGAGTACATTCCGCGATTTGCATGGGGTGAGCGTCGTTCCCTCATGTCGTAAAACCTGCACCAAGTCTCATTTCACCAAAGACACGACTGGGGATCCCAGGTCTGTTACGAAGCTGCACGCATGCGTCCCGACATCTTCACTGCTGTCGTCGGAGCCGTAGTTCCTGTAAGACAACTCGCTCTGTGTATTTATCCCAACTGAATATCTTCCCTTTAGTACATTCCGAACGCTGGTCCCTTCGTTCCCATAAAGCATCTGGTTCCGATGTTGCCCAAGCTTACATACCAACTCTACTTCGATTCAAAATTGGAAATTGCCACGACTGAACTCGACAAAGATATCAGGAGAACTGTGCGCGCGACACTACGAACGGTGGATAGTGCACCCCCAGACGCGTATCTGCAAAGTGCAGAGTCGTTCCTGGACGCGTGGGGGCATATAGAAGAGGTAAGTCCGCGTTGTGGTCTGCCTCAGGATCCATGCAAGTACTAGGATTAACTTATATCTGACCATTCAAAGATACCGCCTGTCCCGTTCTTCACACCCGAGGAAGAAGACTACTTCGTCGAGCAATATAGCATCCAAGGATTCAAACACAGTACGGCCCTCGTTTTCGATGTTTGTTCAAACGCTGACTCCAATTCACTCACTGCCAGCTTTACAATTCTATATGACTGAGGTGAACTTATCCGTCCAAATCCCTCGACACGTAAAATGACAACTCATCGTCCATAGAATCGATACGCGTCTTGGGAGCTCGCTCAAAGCCAGGGCAACTACACTATACCCCAGCCGGCCCTCGCTATATACCCTCTCAACGTAAGGTTCCTCGTCTAATTACCGTTGCAAAATCTGACCTCATATCCAGGATCCAGTTGCCGACTGGAAGGTCGCCGCTGGTCTCCTCAAAACAGGTGACTTTGTTCCTCATCTCACAACCAAGGTACGTTTGCTTCCTTACCATGCGATACTCTTGATTTCTGACACGGGACGAAGGTATTGGACGGCGCGCATTGGGTTCACCTCGAGAACCCGGTGAAGTTCAATGCCATTGTTCGTGCGTGGCTACGCAAGATTGAGGGAACGAGCGTGAAGGGAGGACCTCATGTTCCGGACGAACTTTAGGAAAGGATCAGAGTATTCGAGTATGAAGGTATGCTAGGTAGATGACTGTGTTATCGTTAATTGAAGGCATGGTATCGAGTTTTCTGTTGACTATGGGATGACGAAGCCGAGGCCCGCTGTTGTGCTCGATGCATCGTGGAGCGCTAGACTTGGATTCTCCACACAAGGTATCGCCCTCTGACTTAAGCAGGGCTGATCTAGTAGTGCAAATCATTAGAGATATACTCGAAAGTCGCGGGCCTGGTGTACTAGAGAAATGGCCCATGAGAAACGTTTCTGAATGCTAAGAGATAAATCAACTACCTGATGCTGCACTGGTTCAATTTGCAGACGATCTGGTTCTCGTGGATAGGATGTGCCCACGCTGACAGAGTTGAGACTGACAAGGTTCTGAACAGGCGTCCGATTCGGATGAATCACGAGTCGTCGTCGACGAGCAAAATTGAAAGGGTCCTCACCTGCTCGTTGTCCTTCCACCAGAAAGCATATGCAGCCACCAGCTCTTCCACCAGGACGTCTGCTGATTGATAACTAATGGCAAAGCACTTAGCGACAATACTTCCAAAATAGGATTGCAACGAGGGAGGCAGCTCGTCAAAGACACCGCCACGCATAGCGATCTCGTAGTGCTTCTGCATAACCGCTATCTGCTCCCGTGGCGACGGAAATAAGTCCTTATGAAATGGGAACCTCTCGGAGAGGAGCACGAAAAGGATCACGCCTAATCCAAAAATGTCCGTGCGTCTTGGTGTCAAGCTTATGGACGGGCATAGGTAGATCGGTGGCGGGCCTAACGTGAAATTGTAATAGTACGGGGCGTTATGAACAGAGAGCCCGAAATCACACAGGACGGCGTGGTACTGATCATTCAAGAGGACGTTACTGAGGTGAGGGTCTGCCCAGATGATATCGCGAGCGTGGAGGTAGGCAACTCCTTGGGCAATTTCTATGGCCCAAGTAAGTCGAGTTGCAAGTGGGACATTAGGACAGGTTGTCAGGTGGGAGAAGAGGGCGCCATTACGAAGGTACGAGAGCATGATATCGCCGGTCAGAGGATCACTACCGAGGTATTTGACGATGCGGGGGTGCGATCCGAGGATTCTGTAGATGGTTTCCTCGTGGGCGTCGGGAGCCTTGCGAAAGATAGGACCTGAGGGAATCGCTTAGATCATCATATGGGAAGTGGCCCGCGAAGGCGAGTTTACCGTCATAGCTCGCCATGATCGAGTCATTTTCGCTTGGAGGCAAGCAACCAAGAGAGGGAGATAGTCGACCGTGACCAGCGGGAGGGTACGCCGAAATCTCAATACCTGCAGCACTAGCCACTGTGGCAATTGGAACAGCAGGGCGCGAGTTCAACGCTGACATCGTAGCAGTTGGGAATATCAGTCAACCAAGTGCCACACTTCCACTCCCTCCGACTCAAATCGGAAATCCACTAGTGTGGCGTCTCCTACTGATATCCGTGGATCAGGTTGTTAGGAAACCGTGGTATTTGTAAGGCTTTGTACATCAGTTATAGTCTCTCCTGAGTCCTAGAGCTCCTCCATCAGTCGTTCCTCCTTTCTGTAGCTACTTGACACAATACTCAGTGCTGTTGGCTTGCTATCTGTATAACCCCGTCATATGCCGTCCCATGATATGAAAAGCTTCCAGAGTGCTCTCGGGTCCTCTAGGCACATTATAGCAATTGCGGGTGCTGGACTTTCTGCCGCTTCTGGTGTGTCGTTCGTCCCACACACCAGACTCACCCATGTATAATGTATATCGGTGATCAGGCATACCCACCTTCCGAGGTGCGGGTGGGATGTGGAGGAAATACGATGCCATGAGCCTTGCAACCCCGGATAGCTTCAGGAGAGATCCTTCACTTGTCTGGCAGTTCTACCATTACCGGCGAGAAGCGTTTGTTCTATCTACCAAGTGATCGTGAACCACACTCACATCATGCCATGAAACAGAGCGCTCAAAGCGATGCCCAACCGTGCTCATTATGCGCTTGCTGCATTTTCACTACCAGACATCCGGGCAGTCATGGCTCCGGACGCCACGTTTACCTTGATAACTCAAAATGTTGATGGCCTAAGCGCAAAAGCACTGCAGGAAGCAATAATTCAGCAAAGTTTGCCATCGGATATCCCAGACGACTCCCAGCCTAAGCTACTCGAGATGCACGGAAAACTGTTCGACGTGAGGTGCACATCATCGTCATGTGGGTACACTGAGTTCAACACCACCTCCCCCATCTGCGCAAGCCTCGCGGGCACAGAAGACCTCATTGCAGCGGGGGATGTAGATCATAACATCCCTGTTGCAGACCTACCACGGTGCTCTAGGTGTGGCGCCCTAGCACGCCCCGGGGTTGTCTGGTTCGAAGAAACACCTGTTCATTTGGATGTCATTGGGAAGCTGGTCGATAAGGCCGACCTATGCCTTGTCGTTGGGACATCATCGACGGTAATTAACTCGTGCGTTAGTATATCAGATACTCGTTCACAGGTTCGATAGGTATACCCAGCTGCAGGCTACGCCGAGGATGTCAGAGAGAATGGCGGCAAAGTTGCCGTTTTTAATCTTGAACGTTCCCCTGGTGATGAGGAGGCCGACTTCCTGTTCTTGGGACCATGCGAGGAGACGTTACCGAAAGCACTAGGGTTAACCAGTTAGACATGGGTGACGGTGCAGTGTACTCTTGAATTTGTGTGTGAGCCATCTCCAGAAATCTTTCCCTTATACGAAGCGACGGAGAGAAGAGAAGAGATGGGATGGGATATATATGCAGGTTAGGCTGGAATGATACAACTCTTGTTGTAAGTGTCTGAACATAAGTTAGCAAAGCCATGTAAGAAGCTGTTCAGCAAAGTTCAGCGGTGAATCTGATTTTTGCAGACTATGCCCCTATCGTTTATGTTGGAAGACGACTTTTGACGTGGACTGAACGAAGTACATTTTCATCTGTTCTGCGGGGGTACATGGTCGATAAAGTGAGAAACAACGAGGCTTATACATACGTTACAATTACAAGTTAGTGTCCAGGAGACGGCTAACGTACAACATTATCAATTAGGACGAGACCGCGTTCCCCGTGGCGTGTACTTGGCCCCTCTCCTAGCAGGCTTCACTTCGTCAGAATCCACCAAACCGCCTGAGCCTCTCTCATTCGATTCTTCTCTCTCCCGTTTCGGAGCCTTCGCTGTCTTTTCCTTTTTCGGCGCTCCCTTCGCGCGAGACTTTGCAGCGCACTCCGGATGTGATTTGAACTTCTTCATCAGCCCCTTCTGGAATTCCGTGTCGTATCCAACACATTTCATAGTCCAGACGGCCATGGTCTAGGTAAGGGGTGAGCAGGTAGCGGGAGATACAAAACGAGATATTACCCACCTCTTCACCACGCAGCAGTGCACGATTGATCTGGGCCGGCAGAACTGTTTTGAAATGGTCCTTAGTCTTGAGAGCAGTCTTAAGCTCGCCCAGCGTCGGCGCCCGACCCAACTGCGCACGAAGGGCTATGCGAGCCCTCGTTGCCCGACCCCACAGTGTCACATGAATACTTTCTGCCCACGTGTCTCTGACCTAACACATGGTATAAGCACCGCATCTGATAACCGTCGCAGAGGAGGAAAACTCGCCTTCGGATTCTGCGCCGCCCATTCCTCCTTCGTCAACGACTCCGTAGCCGTCATCTCGTACTGTCCCTGATACTGCCACACCCCCGGCTTAACCAGCACAATCACTCTCTGCTCAGGTTTGTTCCACGGATTCGACCTGCGCACCGACGGATCCTGCCTAACCGTGTACCACAGTCCCGGCACGCCTGGGACCTCGGGGACGTGCGGGTTGTAGAGGGGGTTGGGGAACATGAAGTCGTTGAGGCCGTGGATTTCGATGTTGTCTTTGCTGATGTCGGGGAAGGTGCTGCGCATGGCGCCGCCGTACCATTTGGAGAAGAGTTGGCGGGAGGCGGTGAAGTTGAGGATGGATTTTGAGACTGGGATCGGGAAGGGGGTGAGTCCGAGGGGCTGGAGACGGGCCCAGACTGTGTCGGCGCTTAGGGTGAAGTCTTCCTTTTTGGTACCCTTCCGCTGCGAGACAGAGTTGTAGAATATGAGTTCAGATGATGGGGAACGATGGAAAAGACGTACGTTCTTGAGGGGTTTGAGCGCTTCTTTACTTTCTTCCGTCTTCTGCTTGACAGCGATCTTGCGCTGGCCGAAAATAGAAACAATATTAGGCAATTCGACGGCATCCAGGACAAGTCGTCGACGTTTTGCTGGTCGGTCGGTCGCTTGCTGAGAGGTTACACGCGCTTCAACATCCTGAAATCCAGGTCAGATAGACTCATATAATCATTATGACTGACTCGCCTCTAGAGCAGACGAGGAAACGGGAAGCAATGTAAGCTCATCAATGTTCATGATCATCGCATCTTCGGCGCCCCGCTTCCGGCTGGGAGGTTTATCCGCTGGGAGGGGTGATTCATTCGCCGTAGGCTTAAGAAGAAGCTCGTCTGCGTCGAGTAGCACCTAAACATACATTGCTCAGGAAACATTGTAATCGACCTCCGATACCGCAACTTACATCTGCATCAGGTGAGGTAGTGGTCAGATTGAGTGGTTCATCGATGTCCATAGCGGCCGTATCAACTGCACTCTCCCTAGGCGGAATGACTATTGCATCGAAATGTGGAGTATCTCGGCCATCGTTGTGACGCTCAGCAGATGGGAAGACCGCCTGTACAACATACATATGTATATATATATCTCCTCGAACATGGGGTGAATCACTTGCCGTCGAAGGAAAGATCGACTCGTTATCCACAGGATTTGCGACGTCGGGGATAGGTCGTTCTTGTTCTTGATTGTCCATTGGCATGAACTGCGGCATGAAGTGAGTTGTTTGGATAGGATGAAAGATAGCGCGGGATCATACTTCGACGTCCTGTTCGGGGGATAACCGAGAGGAACAAGTAGGCTCAGCCTGTAGGGAGCGTATCTGATGCGAGCTTGGCTGGACATCCTCCATGAACACGGCATTGCTTCGTATTTAGGATTGGAAGACATACCGTCGATGTTACCACTTCAGAATCACCGTGCTCCTCGCAGTCCGATACCTGGGGAGAACTAGACGAAGTCGCGAGCTCAGAAAGTGGTAATCCACCGTCCACTGGAATGCCGCTGTCTTCGTCGGGTAGCGTCACGTCGCCACTGTTTCCTTGCGCGTATTGGTCTTCCTTTCGGTGAAAATGAGTTATATACAAAAATACCAAAAACGCGAAAAATCATTACAATCGAAGATAGCTCCATCCCAGTCGTCTCCTTGACATCCATGCCGGGTCCATCGGTAGGCTCCAATTTGACCCCAGCGAACCACACCTGTCCGTTTTGTTCGTCCTTAATTTCCCGCTAGTGCAAGACATCAGCTCATGAGGAAATAATATGTGACATGAAGCATACTTTGTAACGAAGCGAATACTGCATGGTTCCATGTTCGTATTTATTCTCGTCTCCGGTGAGGCTTTGCAAAGGCTTGATGTCGATGCAAACGGGGACCTTGAGGTCTTCTGCGTCTTCAGCTTTGAATATGACGGGCTCCTCTGGATAGACGAGGCTTGTGTCTTGCTCGAGGTGGGGTAAAATCTATAATTATGATATCAGCCTATTCGGTTGCGCAATTTGGGAAGGGGAGGACGACTGGAAGCACTACTTACGATGTTAGTGTTCATGCTCATGAGAGGTGCTGAAGTGCGCGGTTTAGAATGCAGATTGAACTCATGGAACTGTGTGAGACCAAGACACACCTTTGCTATGGTCGGCCATCGACGTCTGTTAAGTAATTTGCAGGAATCGTTGCCCTATTCGCAGGATGGACGTAAGTCGTAACTCTGATACGGACCTGACCTAGATGCAACAAGATATGGACTGACTAGAGATACAAGGGAGCTCTTTCTGCGCTTTGCACTTACTATTCACCGGCAAAGTGGTTGGAAGAAGAGTCATTAAGCAGATATGTCACGGTTTGAAGTTGGTTTGAAGCTTTCCCATTGCCAAAGTTCGATGAGAACCGATCAACAAACCGACCCTAAATGGTAATCTAACCACGTGATTCAGATACCCCAGCCTCGGCTCGTTCAAGTTTGCGTTAATCTAAGTTTAATGCAACCGAGCGAAACCCTCGACCATCTAGATATCTAAGTCTTGTCCGGTATCTTGCAAGATGGAGTGGTAGCGAGTGCGTTTCTGTTTCCTCATACCCTTCTCCTAGCATCTAACCTGCTTGCAGCAAGCTTTTGATGGTCCGATAGCCTATCTTCAAACCATCCTATGGCGACGGACCTCCCTTGAAGATGATACAATACTCTCTTAAGCTGCTTGTCCATTTTTGAATTTTCGGGCGCGGCTTCAGCATCGGATACGTCTTCGCAAGACTCCCAATGGCTCTGCGGCTGCCGCATATGCCAACTTCGGAAGCCTTTTAGGTAATTCTCGACATATCTCCCTCTCACTATTCACTGGTGCGTTTTTATTAGTCGAAAACAGATGGATTTGTATTGAGCACCATCTAGGTCTATGGAGGAAGGGATCATCAAGAACGATGTGGGAACTTCACCTTCACATCGCCTTCCTTGACTTACCTTGTTGCCTTAGGTTTGGGTCGGCATTTTCGGAATGATCGCAGCTCTAGCCTCGTTCAGGAGTGGGTGGAAAGGGAGAGCTCTGCCCTCGCCACCTCCTGAGCCAGAAGTAACGGACAGTGCGGAAGAGGTCGGTACAATTGGCGCGGTTGGTTCTGATATGAATAAATAGAGTGTAGAAGTCAGTCGAACTCCCTTTACACAAGGTCTTCTCTAAAGATGTCACCAATGTTCTACAGCGTCTATTTTTATACCCTGTCCTAGTTCGATATCAACACTGTCTTCGGAACGCATGCTTCAATATTTCTGTTATTGAGAAGAAGGCCGACAGGGACGTATATGTCATGGCCTTTACACAATCGTGGATCGCTAGAGGTCCAGGATTTCTGTTATGTTGTTCATCCGTTATCAGAACTCATACTTCGCCCGCTTATCTCCGGTACGCATGTTGCAGTCGAGACTGTGCCTGACGCACGTTCCCGAGTTATTCAGAAGCACTATGCTCGTCTATATAAGTCCTCGGTCAAGACTCAAGGTGGTCCTCGAATACTCTCCCAGATAATACCCAGATAATACCCTATAATGGCTTCAGCTAATGAATCCTACGATATAATCTTTGCAGGCGGTGAGTTGCATCAAGCTATGTTCAAAATTATGAGCTCATTCTTGGGTGTCTTCAGGTGGCACCGCTGCATGCGTTACCGCTGGAAGACTCGCGAAAGCTGATCCATCTCTCAAGATACTCGTACGCGAAATACCCGTCGACGTGTACTTGATGAATGAATAGCTTTCGTTAGATCTTGGAAGCCGGACCGTTGACGCAGGAGATGCCAGATCACATACAACCCGCGCTATTCTTCAGCAACCTTATTCGTCCAGCCAAGACTTTCACGTTGCACGCCAGTAAGCCCAGCCCATCGCTGGCTGGTCGCTCCATCATCGTTCCCACTGGACGATGTCTTGGTGGAAGCTCGAGTGTCAACTGTGTGTGGCACTTCCATCTGTCTCGAGGACTCCGTGTTGACACATGTCGTAGTCGCTATGTACACCCGGGCAGCAGCGTCCGATTATGACGACTGGGAGTCGGTGTACAATAACCCTGGATGGGGATCGAAACACCTGATTCCACTGCTGAAGAAGGTACGCCCACATATATTGCCCCACTCAACATTTAATCAAGAAGCTCAGGCCGAGACGTTCCAAAGTGGAGGAGCTGCCGCGACGCATGGCACTAATGGACCGATCAAAGTCTCGTTCGCGGATGACGAGATAAACGTAGGATCACAATTCCTCGCCGTCGCCTCCCAATACGACAAAGAGCGGGGGTCTACCGAAGACGCGAATAGTTTCTTCACATGCAATGTCTATGGCGTAAGTGACCATCTATGTATCTAAACCGTAATCGGATCCTTATACACGAGTTTAGAAATGGCCACGGTTCGATACACCCAAGCTCCCGTTTAGCAACAAATCCTGACAGCCCCCGCTGTAGATATGTCGATGCGACGACAGGCAGACGCTCGGATGTCCCTCACAGCTATATCTACAACCAGGTAGAGAACAAGAATCTGACAATAATGGAGAGCCGTCGCGTGGTCCGCGTCATCTTCGAGTTCGGCGTTCTCAGAGAAGTCCCCAAGCCGGTGTTCTGACTTCTCATTCTTACAGGGGCAATCGTGCTGTTGGGGTCGAACATGTTGGCGATGTTGTGGGACGTGTCAAGGGAGCTCAAGAAGAGCCGTCTGTGTCTTATGCCTCGCGTCTCGTTGTTGTTTCGGCAGGGGCGTTTGGGTCCCCTGCTATCTTGGAGCGGTATGGTTTTCGACTCTTCCCGGAAGCTCCTTGTTGACCGCCTAAAGATCCGGTATTGGGGCTGCGGATGTGCTGGAGAAGAACAAGATCCCTCAGGTTGTGGATCTTCCTGGAGTGGGAGAGCAGTATATGGGTAATGTAATTCCACGCAGCGTCTTCAAAACATATGCTCATGACACCATTAGACCACAACGTTATTTTTGCACCCTATATTGCCAGTGAAGACGCGGATACAATGGATGTCCTCTTCCGTGGGAGCAAGGAAGAAGTCGAACGTGAGTGGCCCACGCAACATCGACTTGCTCACTACTTAACATCTTGCCCATGATCGGTGTAGCATTCACCACACGCTGGCTTCAGGATGGTAAAGGCCTGATGTCGCACAAGTCAGTCGGAATTCTTGTGGCTTGAAGTACACTTTCGAACGCGCAGCCCTTTTCCAGTGGACTCGACGCTGGTGTCAAACTCAGACCAAACGCGGAAGACCTGAAGGAAATCGGGCTTGATTTCGAGGAAAGATGGAAGAGTTACTTTGCAAATGTGCCAGACAAGCCTGTCATGTGGATGGGGACTCTCGCTGCGTGAGTTTTCTGCTTCACTCCTTGGGGGTCCATCTTCTGATTACGGATGCGTGTTAGATATGTTGGAATGAATCCCGCTACCCCACGCGGGAAATATTTCTCGTTAGGATACTATACAGTGCGTCTTCCAAAGTATTCCACTTCGACATGACACTATTTGACCCCTCACCAACAGGAGTACCCTGTGTCCACCGGCCGCGTACACATCACCTCTGGTATCGACGCTTACGGAAAGCTCGAGTTCGAGCCAGGATATCTGGATGAGTCCGTACCCTTTATTCCATGTGCACATCAATTACCAGCGCTGATCATGCGTTTTTTCAGTGCGGCCGATATGGGCGTTTTGAGGTGGGGGTACAAGAAGTCTCGTGAATTTGCGCGTCGTATGGATAGCTATCGTGGCGAATTGGAGCTTGGGCACCCCGAATTTGCCAAGGGCAGCCAGGCAGCATACAACGGATCTAAGGAACCCATAGATGTATCGTCTCCTGATATAGCGTACTCCGCCGAGGACGACAAAGCCATTGACGAGTTTCATCGCAAGAATGGTTTGTGATTACTCTTTCAACTTGCCCGGATGCGTATTTATCTGCTCATTACAGTCCAGACTTCCTGGCACTCTGTAAGGACCACTGGTGTATCACTCCGCCAGTGGGAAGCACTGACACCTCTCTCCTAGCTCGGAACATGCGCGATGAAACCGCGAGAGAAAGGCGGAGTGGTGGGTGCGAGGCTGAATGTCTATGGTGTCCAGAATTTGAAAGTCGCAGGTATGAAACATCATACCTCTTGTACCCATTTATTTTTTCTTATTGTGGAGTACAGATTGCAGCATAGCACCAGGCAATGTTGGGGCTAATACGTACAATACGGCTTTGGCGATCGGAGAGAAGGCGGCTGTAATTATTGCGCAGGATTTGGGCATTGAGGGTGTTTCTGAAGCGTAAATATATGTATGTATCTCTTGCAGTAATTGAACGACGTTTAGTTTATCTCGAGCTAGAATCGTCTATATCCTGAGCTTGAAGGCTTGGGTAGTTAAAGTCATTAGTCTTTATAAGGTGAAAGCTGGGAGCTTGACCGAGTCTAAGACGATTTGATTTGCATCTTTTTGCGGCCCATGTGCTCGTTCATGATGAGAAGTGGACAAGTAGTCGGAACTTGGCGTTTTCTTCGTCGTAGCCGCCGTTGCGCGTAGCGGACTCTGACGTCCGACTCAGCGCTCGGTTTTCAGCGATGTATTATGGATCGATATCGCGATCGACAAGACGCGGCTACGACGCCACGGAGCCTGTAGGCAGATTTTATATTTGTCTCCAAGTTTCCGAAAGATGGTGCCTTTGCCCTTCATGAAAAATTTTAATAAAGTCTCTAACAGTAGCCGGGCACATCCTTGAGGCCAGACGTCCTCGGGGTCACCACGGTACTAAAAGCTGTTGTGAAGGCGGTTGCAGAGCAAGTCGAAAATGATTCGAAGAAAAATGATTTAGCATCCCAGATTTCAAGCGTCCCTGGGCGCGTCTTATTGCGAGCGAAGCGAGCAATCTTCTCTAAGGGCTGAACGGAGGAACAAACAATTACAAATTCCATTTTCGCAAAAGCCACTGAAACTCTGTCGAGGTCTATATCGTCCAAAGCGCATTCAAATTTGACGCGTTTCGCCTAGAATTTGACTATGTTATTGCTCTATTCTATAGCTATCTATGCGTGTAAAAAAATTCCAGCAATACATCCCAATTATCGCACAAAACACGCCGCAGGCGTAACATCAGTTTCCTGCGAAAGGCAACAACAATTTTATCTTGTCAGGTAACGAGACGCGACCATTTCATTACACAGTGGGCATGCATAAAACTAGCTAAATAGCTCGTAAATCCCAAACCGTACTGACTCTGAGGACTGGAAATATGATCTGGTGCAAGGACGCGTCCAAATCACGTGCTTTCATTAAGGTCGCGACGCGTCGTGAATGTCGAAGGCTGGCCCGGACAATAGTCGTGCAAGTCATGCACAGTGGCCATACCTTTCTGAACACTGTAAAATATGGGCCAGATCATGAACCACCCCCTAACCATCTGCTCTTCCAATGTCTCCTGCTCGAAATCCTCCAAACGGACGAAGAACCGGCATTTGTGTCCGGTGTGTCAATGTCGTTCCCCGCACCGAGGACCATTGGGACACTGCTCGGGATATGTGCCTTGGATGTGGTCAGGCTCAGGCTGCACGAGAAGAACGACGCGAAAGACTCACTATTCGAATCCCGGCTCGTCCTCGACGTCCTTGCCAACTGTGCAACGACAGATTTCCTCTCGCTCACTTCGAAAATCCCTTCGGTCCTAACCCGCACGAGAGATGCGAGAGATGCCGCAGGTGTGAGCGCTGTGCCAAATGCCGCAAAATCAAAAAGAAGAAAAGATTCCGGAAACCTGCGGGCGAGTCATTGTACAAGACATGTGAAGGCTGTCGGAAGAAAGCTCTGGAGTTAATCCACAGAAAACGGGTGGAGGCACAGGCAAATGGTACACACATTCTTCATCCTCGTCACTTTCATTGTTGACAACGGTTAGGTCTTCGATGGTGTACAGCCGGCGGTCACCGCGTCACGGTAGAGGAGTGTCGTGCTGCTGATGGGACAATCCATGTGGCGTGTCAGGCGTGTTTGGCTCGTCTCCGCGAAAGATATGCAGCACGACAACCTGTGGTTGAGCAGGATGATGATAATACTGTCCTTGGAGATGACGATGCAGAAGGGAGAGAGGCGGAGGCCATCGACGAGTTTGATGGAATATTCGGCAACGGCGCAGACTTAATGGATATCGATCTCCCCGATGATGCTGCAATTCCCGACCGTGAAAACCGACTCCTTCAAACATTCAGTGAAAAACTTGCCGAACTAAATTTTGAAACCTGTGATGTTTGCTTCGAGGAAGGCTTCACACTCAAACTTCAAGACGGAATATGCCATCGGTGTCGGGAAGACAAAGCTGATCCTGTACGAAAATGGTCAACGGAGAACAAGGTCAATCCAGGTACGTACTCACTTGTCCATGGATTGTGTTCAATGGTTCCCATGCTTCGTAACAGCAGTACATGTCCCGGCTTGCTTGAAAGGTCTCACCGACATTGAAGATATGCTCATCGCACGTGTCAAGTCATTTATGCAGGTCCGATGGACAAAGGGCCGACAGCTATGCTATCAGGACCACATTATCAACTTTCGCCAGGATATATCTGAAGTTGCCACACGCTTACCTCGCCTGCCAGAGGAAACAGATATGGTCATCATCCGACGTGATGGTGTCGACCTCGATCACCACGTCGACTTCATCGTGAGGC
The DNA here is from genome assembly GCA_014905825.1 of Lyophyllum atratum. Lineage (NCBI taxonomy): Eukaryota > Fungi > Basidiomycota > Agaricomycetes > Agaricales > Lyophyllaceae > Lyophyllum > Lyophyllum atratum. The sequence continues at coordinate 333,892 of JACGCN010000002.1, read as the reverse complement.
GCGCTAAAGTTCTAGCTGCACTCCAATACAAGATAGCTCACGATCCCGCGTACTCTGACCTCGAAATCGATCACGCTGCATTGCAAAACCTTCCTGAAAATGGGTCCGTGGCAAATAGGATTCCAGTTTGTAGGGAGGGTCAACAGGGCGCCGCGCTTGCTATGCCTGCTGGACCTGCCGCCGCAGCCAATGCTCCAGGTGATAACGCCGAAGCCGCCGAACAAGTATTCGTCGGGGGTGTTCTGGATCTGGGTGACGGAGAGGCAAACGAGGTTGACCAGATGCGAGAGACAGCCAGAACTGTTATCGATAGACCACGATATGAACAAAACATTGTAAGCACTGTACCAGTTAAAAGGAATGCGCATAAAGCTCACTAAGAATCCAGATTCAAGCACCACAGGTCGACGCTGAACCAATCAATGAGACCACTGCAGGATACATAACCAAGGCGTTCCCAACTCTATTCCCTGACGGCGAAGGGGATTATTATCAGCCACGGCTTCGCAGAGTGGAACTAGGGGATTACTTTGCTCACCTGCTTCGCTTCCGTGGAGGTCGATTTGCCCAGCATCGCCGGTTTCCGTGGTTCGCCTTCAATACACTCCAACGAATGCGCACACGCAGTCAGGCACGCATTTTCATTCGACAACAACACGAGGCGGCGGGCTTGACGGCTGCTGAAATACAGAATCTCCTACAGGAAGGGGATCAGAATATTGCTAATCAGATGATGCGGTATGGCGCAAAACTTCGTGGAACTCGGGCTTACTGGTTAGCACGTCGCCGAGAACTCATAGACATGCTTCGCGTGCAAGGCTCTCCACACCTTTTCTTCACACTCAGTGCTGCCGACTTGCAATGGCCAGATCTCCACCAACATATGCCACAGCCAGACGGAATCCCTGCTGGGAACGATCAGACAGCTCGACGTCAGCGACGGGATGCCCTGAACAATAACCCGCATATCGCGGCTGCGTACCTCGATCAGCGTATGAAGTTGTACTTCAAATATGTCCTCGTTCCATTGTTTGGTGTCACAGACTTCTGGTACCGATACGAGTGGCAGGAACGTGGGAGCGGACACATCCACGGGTTTCTTTGGATCGCGGGGGCACCTGATGTCAAGGAAATTGATTGGAATCTGCTGAAAAATCCAGACGCGGTTATTCCTGATGACATGAAACAACGGATGGAGGTATTCACCTCTTTTTGGAACCGCATCGTCACTGCTACAAACCCCTTCCCACGAGAAGACGAAAACGCGCCACTCCTTGGCGCCCACCCCTGCAACAAGAATCGTGCCGATTTTCAAAACACGAAGCAAGAACTTTCCGAGCTCCTGAACTGGGTTGAGCGCCATACAAAGTGCATGCCTGGCTATTGCCAGGTCAAACGAAAGGTCCCTGGCCGGGAGGAGCCGCAGGTTTTTTGCCGATTTGACTACCCGATGGAATGTCGATCAGAGGCGGGGATTGGGATAGACAGCAAGCGCCGCGTCCGGTTTGAGCCTCGTCGGAATGATCGGTTGCTGAACACGCACAACCCGGCCATGATCTTGGCATGGCGCGCAAACATTGACGTCAAGCCTGTAATGAGTGAGGAGGCAGCAATCAAGTAAGTATTGGTTTCAATCCGAACAAATTGTCGACTCACCGAAGTGCTAAAGTTACGTCGCAAAATACGCATCAAAAGCAGAGCAACAAGCTCCTGCCTTTCCGGAACTACTTTCAAGCGTTGTCAGCAACATGGATGCAGCAGGAACTGCACAATCCGCCTGTCAAAAACTCCTAAACAAAATGTTGGGTGAGCGCACATACTCAGCGCAAGAAACTGCGCACCTCCTCTTGGGAATACCTCTCGTTCGAACCTCGGCAACCTTCCATACACTGTACATTGGTCCTGAAGGGAGTATGCGTGAGATTGGAGTACAGGAACCGACTGTAGGCGACGAAATCATGTTCCAAGATGAAGATGCAAACGAAAATCCGACTGTCACTGGTGATTCATGGATTCAAAGGTAAGCATGACATGAATTACACGGGAGTCATCTCATGAATCTGCCAGGTACATGAAACGACCCGACGAAATGAAGAATTTATCCCTGCAAGGTGTATTCTCGAACTTTAGCTGGAAAAAGGGAAAATGGTCGAAGCGCCGCGAAAAGACTCACGTTGTCGTCCGTGTGTACCCTCGTTACTCGCCCAATCCTGAGGACGCCCGCTACGATGACTATTGTCGCACCAAAGTCATTCTCCATCATCCTTTTACAGATCTTGAGATGATCAGGACCCACGATCGCGAGGAGCTAACATGGGCAGAAGTGTATGCCAATTGTAGGGCCGCTGAACATGCCCATCCAAAGGACACTCTTCGTTGCTGGGAGCAAGAGAACAGGCTGACCGACGAAGACGACGACGACGAGGATGAAGATGTTCTAAATCCGGACATCGCCGAGATGGATGAGGCGGACTGGCAGGCCTGGGCACGTGCCCATCCCAATGCAGAGGTCCCGCGATACACAACTGCCGACCTCGGACGCCGACCTATTGACGATGGCTGGGATGTTGATGCATCGCGTACCAGATGGAATGACGTCCAATCCATGTCCACTTGGATTGACGAACGTCGACGTGAAGACCCTCAACTCATCAATCCTGATCAAGCGCCCCAGATTGATGTCAACACACTGGAGGCTGAACAACGTACAATCTATGATACCTACATCACCGCGTACCACAGAATTCTTGCTGGACAAGATGTCCCCCAGCTCCTCTTCAATGTTGATGGTACGGCAGGCTGTGGGAAAACCTATCTCATCGCTGCCATCTGTCAAACATTGCGTCGCCTTGCCAGTGAACATGGTCAACCGGATCCCATCCGTGTGCTTGCGCCCTCGGGTGTGGCGGCCTTAAACATCCGGGGCCAAACATTACACTCTGCGTTATCTTTTCCACTGTTAGGATTTGCCCCCCTTGCTGGGACACGCCTTGCCAATCTCCAGCTCCAATGGAAAGGTGTGCACTTCATCATCATCGATGAGAAGTCCATGGTTGGTCTTCGATTACTTGCTCAAGTGGATTCAAGATTGCGACAAATCCACTCTCGATCCTCTCATTTAACTTTTGGAGGCTTGCATCTAGCGCTATTTGGGGACTTTGCACAACTCCCACCTGTCGGCGACACCCCGCTATATTCCCCACCTTCCCCAGCTGTAACTGACAACGGCGCACTCAGTCGAGATGGTGCCATACTATACCGACGTTTCTCTCAAAGCTTTTGCCTGAAGATCGTCCATCGACAACAAGGAAACGACCCTCGACAGCAACAATTCCGAACCCTCCTTCAACATGCATCTGCCGGTGGTCTATCTATAGATGACTGGAACCTACTGGATTCTCGAACAGCGCGCAACATCACTCAAGAAGCGCGTCGTCAGTTTGATGACGCGATCTGCCTGTACACAACTCGGGAAGAAGTTCACGGTGTCAACCTGTCCCAACTGGAATCTCTGAATCAGCCATGTGCTCGGATTCAGGCCAAGCATGACGGTGGGCCCGAAGCTGCTAGAGCCGGTGCTGACGAGGCTGGTGGATTGGAGCCTCATGTGATTCTCGCGCGCGGGGCCAAAGTCATGATATCCCGGAATATATGGCAAGCGCAAGGTTTGTACCACTCTGCTCCTGCACCAACTTCAGGTTGACATCTCATACTTTCTTCAGGCCTCGTCAACGCCACGACCGGCGTGGTTGAAGACGTTGTTTGGGCACCCGGGTTCTCACGCTCTGAGCTGCCTCTTGCGGTCCTTGTGTCCTGCAAAACATACACCGGCCCAACACTTTGGCACACAGAACCTCGCGCAGGATTCCCTACCGGCATACCTATCATTCCAATCACTCCTCTGAAGACCACTTTCGAAGTTCACGGCAAGACGCTCTCAAGAACGCAACTTCCTCTTCGGCTTGCATGGGCGGTGACTGTGCACAAGTCTCAAGGCCTGACGTTGGATAAGATCAAGGTTGGGTTGGGAAAGAAGGAGTTCTCAACAGGTCTGACTTTTGTCGCCCTTTCGCGGGTCAAGACACTCGATGGTTTGATGGTTGTCGATCAAGTGGATTTCAGTCGAGTACGGAAGTTAGGCGGGAAACATTTACAATATCGGCTTGATGATTTCGCCCGTCGTTATCGAGTACATACGTAGCCTTATGCAAATTGTTCAGATTGCGAAGCGAGCTTTCTCCGCAGCACGGCGGATCCATATTAAGGATGTGGCGCATTCGAGGCGCATTCCCTAATACTAAGGCCAGAGTTGAGTCAAGTGGCGGTCTCCCAGGTTTCTTTTGGGTACCGGTGTGACTCGGACAGGTCCGTGCGAGTCACAGTCACGCTATGTCACAAATCGAGGAGTTATCGAGACCACGAATTGCTCTGAGCTCGCACAAAATCCCCTTTCTTTGAAACTTCCACATCACAGGGAAGGAGCTCCGTATATTCAGGCTAGATTCCCCTCATTTCAGCGCTATTTCAACGCCAATTTGGCTCGGAATGGATCCATCTACGTGCGTACAACATATGCGTCAAATAGCGAAATGCAGCGCCGGGGTAGACTGGGACTTCGGTGGTGAGATATGGGACAATTTGGAGGGTAGGCGGAAGGCGGTGAGGAGGAGAACATGAGGCGTCGGCTAACACGGACAAACATCAAACAAGCACCGCCACAACAAAGTGGTTTCGAGACAGTTCTGACCAAGTCCTCTCCATCGTTCCTGACAACGCCGACACCAGCGCGCTCATCGACATTAGCAACGAGCTCAGTGCAATAATAGTGTTCACTAGCTTTGGGCATCTTCGAGCAAAGGTCAGTCGGTGTCAATGCCACTTCCTCATTCGGCATTTGCTGACCGCCACCCCTTACAGGTCTCTTTCGTACTCTTGGTCCTCATCGGCACCGACGTTGTTGGTGACCCGGTGGGCTGACCTACTAAATGCTTGGTGGTTTCTCTCTGCCATCGGAACCAACCTTTAATTTTCCACAAGACCTCTTTCCCACACAACCACCTTCCATGGCTGCTGGACTACGTAGGTCTGGTCGCCATCACGTAGGGTCAGACAGCGCCGGCCCATCTGGCTCGGAATATCATGAAAGTGACAGGTCTATGGAAGCGCCGAACGGGCTCGCACACGACGGGGATGAAGCGGATCCTGAACCACCAGTTGAGTATGGGAGGAGCTCGAGAGGCAGAAGAATAGTTAAGAAGACGTATGTGGAAAGCGAAGAAGACGGGCTGCCGAAGATTTTCAAAGACGATCCACTGCCCAACTCCAAGCGCTCATCTCGCAACTCACACGACGCGGATGACGATGAAGACGTCGGACCTCGCAGGTATTCAACAAGGGGAAGGAGAACGAGTTTCATTGCCACCGAAGACGACGAGGAAGACAAGCCGATCCATAACCTCCGCAACCTCACCCGCTCCAGAAAGAAGTTTGCACAACGTCCAGCTCCATCTGCCTCCTCCAGCCGGAAAAACGTGGAAAAGAAGGGGCCATCTGACCGCACTCGACGTCTCACCCGGCGTACCGCCGCACGCACCTCGCAGGAAGAAGAGGACTACGTCCACCACACCTCTTCAGGTGCATCTGCAGACGCAGATGGTTCCATCGACGAAGCTCCACACACCTCATCCGAACCCGAGGAGCCCCCTGAGCCCGAGCTTGAAGCAGAAGACGAGGGAGACGGCAAACCGTACGCCCTTCGGCAGCGGCAGAGAATCAACTACGCCATCCCACCCCCGCTTGAGGAGATGCGGAAGCCTCCGCCAAAGCCTCCCGGTGGTGGGAGGCTCGGGGGCAGGAGCAATGCGTATCATGGAGGGGGTGCACATGGTCGAGGGAACAAGGGTCGAGGGCTGGGGTGGAGCGCGACTGGCGCTGAACTGGGAAGGTGGATGGGGATGGGCGGCGACGATTCGGACTCGGATCATGCAACCAGAACGCCCCGAAAGCCGTTTGGAGGTGCTGGGTTTGGTGCTATAGCAGGTGGGGCAGGTGGAAGTGGCATGCTCGGTGGCGACCTGGCCGCGGGTGGAACGCCGTCTAATCTCGGGAAGGTGGGAGGTGCTGCAGGTGAGAGATTCCCTTTTCATTGTGACACAGGGGACTGATGTTTGGGTGAAGCCCTGGCGGATGCTGACCCTCTGGGCGTCAACGTTAATGTGACATTTGACGAAGTCGGTGGACTCGATGAACGTAAGTTATCTTGTTCATTTCCTCCACTGGCCGCTCACCATGCTTCTCAGATATACATTCATTGAAAGAAATGACTCTTCTTCCCTTACTATACCCTGAAGTGTTCCAGAAATTTAATGTCACACCACCACGAGGAGTCCTATTCCACGGACCTCCCGGTACAGGCAAAACTCTTCTCGCCCGAGCTCTCGCCACAAGCTGTCGTTCCGATGGCCGTTCAATCTGTATGTCCCCACCCAACTCCTGTAGACTGCCATTTAACCCTCCCCCCCAGCCTTCTTCATGCGCAAAGGTGCAGACTGCCTCTCCAAATGGGTCGGCGAGGCGGAACGCCAACTACGCCTCCTCTTCGAAGAAGCCCGCGCCTCGCAGCCCTCCATCATCTTCTTCGACGAGATCGACGGCCTTGCGCCTGTGCGCTCAGCGAAGCAAGACCAGATCCATGCATCCATCGTAAGCACACTCCTCGCGCTCATGGATGGCATGGACGGGCGGGGGCAGGTCGTGGTCATTGGCGCGACGAATAGGCCGGACGCTGTGGACCCTGCGCTGAGAAGGCCGGGGCGGTTCGATCGCGAGTTTTACTTTGGACTGCCGGGGCTCGATGCGCGTGAGAGGATTTTGGGGATCATGACGAAGGGGTGGGTGGGATGGGGTGAGGAGGTCCGGGAGGTGCAGGAGGGTGAAGGGGTGGTGGCGAAGACGAAGTGGCAGGGGAGTGAGAAGTTGAAGGGTCTGGCAAAGCTCACGAAAGGGTATGGAGGGGCAGATTTGAGGGTAAGTTTACTCTTTGAAATTGTGTGTTTGCTGGAGCTGATGGACCGTAGGCTCTTTGCACGGAAGCGGCGTTGAATGCGGTGCAGAGGCGATACCCCCAGATCTACAAGACGAATGAGAGACTGCTGCTGAATCCTGAGACGATTGGGGTTGGGTTGAGGGACTTCATGATATCGATTAAGAGTACGTCGTCCGCTCCTCAAGGAATGAAATATTCTCAGACCTTCGTATAGAGCTCGTACCTTCTTCTGCAAGATCAACTTCTTCGGCAGCGACACCTCTCCCTCCCCAATTCGTCCCACTGTTGAACGACTCGCTCGAACGTATCAAGACCGTGATTGGGCGGGTTCTACCGATGGAGAAGAAGCTTACTGCACTGGAAGAGGCGATGTTCGAAGACGACGATGGGGAGGAGGGAGCATTGGAGAGGGAAATGTTTATGCAATGTACGTTACTGACTCCCTTTTTTTCTGTCATGATACTGACAATCCATCAGCTATGCAGACACTTCGCGTCTATCGTCCTCGGGTAGTTGTGCATGGGCAAGTGGGAATGGGCCAAAGCTATGTCGGTGCTGCTGCCTTGCATCATTTGGAAGGATATCATATCCAGACTCTGGAGCTCGGCTCTCTTATGAGTGACTCGACCCGAGTAAGTCCCAACAGGCTTCTACAATACTCATATACAGACTACTCATGGTATCGCAGACTGTTGAGGCCGCAATCGTTCAGCTATTTGTCGAAGCCAAACGCCACCAGCCATCTGTAATATACATCCCGTCGCTCATGGGGTGGTGTGCTGCTGTTTCTGAGACATCTCGCTCGACAGTCCGTGCGATGCTCGACACCCTTGCACCCACCGACCCCATCCTCCTGCTAGTCGTCGTTGACGGCCATTTCGAAGAACTCCCATCCGATGTCAGAGCGTGGTTTGGCCCCACCAAAGACAACCGCGTGGAGCTCAGCCCACCCTCTTCCACACATCGTTCAGAATTCTTCGCGTCGCTTATCGCGGATGTCAGGAGACCGCCAAACCAGTTTGCGGATGGCGTCAAGAGGAAGCTGAGAGTGCTCGAAGAGCTGCCTATTGCACCGCCTTTGGAGCCTCGGCAGCTTACCACAGCGGAGTTGGCGGCGCAGGAGGAAAACGATCAGCGGGTCGTCACGCTGCTGAAGTATCGTCTCGGACCGATATTGACGGAGCTGAAACGCAAGTTTAAGAGGTTCACGAAGCGAGCAACGGTATGTCCTCGCTACACGCAACTTTTTTCTCGTATGCTTACTCTTCCTAGGATGAATATAACTTTGAAGAGGAGCTTATGGTTCCGGTTGTACCACCTATGGCCCCTGCTGTTGCTGTCCCCACGTTACAAGAGGAGCAGCCTCTGATCAATGGAGTGATCGATATGACCGGAGGCGAAGGTCAGGCCGACGTCGTTCTCGAGCAGGCCGTTGCCAATGGGATCGTCAATGGGGTCGTCCACCATCACGAGGAGCAAATACAGCAAGAACAGCAGCAACAGCTGGCTGTCATACGACTCCCGCAGCTCTTCGACGTCGACCTCGAGAAGATGCACTCAGACCTCTTCAAGGGACGATACCTTACTCCCCAGGACTTCCTTGACGACGTTGGGAAGATGGTGCACAATGCGAACGCCCGCTCTCACGAGGACCTGGACCGCCTGTATAAGGCTCAGGCGATGTTTACCGCGGCCCAAGTTAGCATCCAAGAGTTTGACCCGCAGTTCCGGATAGAGTGCGAGCGGGTGGCGGTGAGGGAGCGCAAGCGGCAAGAGGTACATCGTAGAGAGATGGAGAAGGAGAGGGAAAAGGAAAGAGGCAAGGGTCCGGAAGATAATGGCCAGGCGAACGGCATGCGGCGGAGCGGGCGTAATACTGGACAACAGCCTGAACTAGGCATCACGGACCCTGTGCGGTTGGAGCGACGCTTGAAACGCCAGCGGTCCAATGAGGCGACGACCGACTCGCAACATGCGTCCGAAGAGGAGAATGCGGACAGTCGCGATGCAAAACGTTCGAGGATGATTGCCGTCGATGAGGATCATGATCCGCTGAATTCGATCAGCCCGATGGCTGCTGTACAGCCTCGCGTCCGCTTTGTGTCTGAGCCTGAGCCAGTGGCGCAACTGACTGCTCTCAATCCAAATGCTCGAGATACGGACATGATGGTGGATGGTCCTTCTGAACCAGCGCGACGCTCGACGGGGTTCGACCCGGCTCTTCTCAACCCGATGTCGCCTGACGTCGAGCAAAATCCATTTTACACCGGAGAGACCACCTCCATGATCGAGCCGAGACTCCCGACACCGCCTGTGCATCCTCTCTCGCCACCTGATGCTTCAATCTTCTACTCCTCTGCCCCATTGCCAGCTCTAGCCATCGTGCCGTCACGCCCTCATACGCCTTCAGCCCCCCGGTCCAGGACCAGGACGAAATCGCCTGATGTCCTCCTCCAGAGCCCCAATACACCGACGCCACCGATAGCCATGGTCATTGAGCGCACACCAACGCCATTGCCTGACTTCCACGTCGATGACACGCTCGTGGATGAGCTGCAGCGTGTCTTGCGGTATGAGACGCATGCGTTGACGATAGAGGAGCTGGAGCAGCTGCGGGCGACGTGCCTGGGATGTGTGTGGCGCCATCGTACGGAGTGGGACCGCCAGCCGCTGCTTGAGGAACTGTTGGGGGTGGTGAAGGAGTTTGTGGCTGAGGTTGGGTCTTCACAGTAGAGGTCGCGGTGTTTTTTGGTGGTTCTTTAGTTTTTCTGTTGTAATTTCATACCTAAGCCCTACATCCGTTAAATTTGCTCCGCGTTGAATTGTCTGTGTATTTTTGGTATTTTCGTGTTACGTGTCTATCTATTTTGTAGTCGTACTATAATCGATTTCTATTGTGCATTTGTGTGTGGATACCGTCGTACTTGCAGTACGCAATGCGTAGGATGGCGGAAAAAGAGGGAAAAAGCTACCCTCTTGACGTCGCTCCGGATTATCTGGAACATGTAAAGTATCCTGCGTTTATCGCACATTGACGAGCTCGAAGCCGTTTATTTACAGACATGGATACGGTCCTTGTTGGAGCCTGTTTTTTTTTTCCCTTACGCAGTTTGATTTTGTCATAGGCATGTACTGTACGCCATGTGAGATGGGAATGGGCTCTCCCCATATAGTAGGATGACTCTTGCATTTCCTGTGGGAGCGTCGAGTCAGAGAGACAAATAAGGCACCTTGATCGAGCATGCGACTGTCCAAGTTGAGATACGAGATATAGGCCTCGATATCAGCGTTTTTGAAGGATTTCACTGGCCATGGTCGGTGTTTACCAACGTGAAAGGATCGACTCAGAGGACAGGGGCTGGGGCACCGGCGTGGGAAGTTGTATTCGATTATTCCACGTTTCCCAGGGTTCTCTGTCGCTCTCTAGTTAACTTGGCCTGTTACTTTTCCTTTCCATTGCCAGTAGCTGCAGTTATGGCAGAACCGGACTTTTTTCAAGGCGACCAAACGCAACCAACCGACGAAATACTCAAAGCCCTGAGCATGGTGAAAAATGAGCCACTGCCTGACTCGGTGCCAACACCCACGGAATACGACCAGCTCGCAGCGGAAGTGAGGGAACGGCCCCACAATCCAGAAGCTTGGAGACGCCTCATTGACATCGCTGAAAATTCGGGAGAGATAGAGAAAATTCGTGCCTCGTTCGATGCTCTGTTACAGCAATACCCGAACACCGTGTGTGCCTCAAGGTTCTTCTTTTCTCCGCGTGTCTGATTCATTCCTAGTCTTCGGCTCAAATACGATACATTGGCCACTTTTTGGAGGACCAGGCTACGTTTGGAGAAGCGGAAGAGCTGTTCATAAAGTTCCTCAAGATTTCGCCGTCAGTGGATCTTTGGAAGTTTTATCTAACCTATGTCCGGTACGGTTTTTTGTTCTCGTTGTTTCTCGTGCATATACTCAACGAGGAGTCAAGACGTGTCAACACCGGTCCTGAGACGCGTGATTCGATTCGAAAGTCCTACGAGTTTGCGCTCCACCACGTCGGACAAGACAAGGAGAGCGGCGAGATCTGGCGGGACTACATACAGTTCCTGCGTTCCGGCGAAGCAACGACGACATGGGAGGAGCAGCAAAAAATGGACGCCCTCCGGAAGGTATACCACCGCGCTGTCCAAATACCCCTCGACAACGTCGAAGGGCTGTGGCAAGAGCTCGAAGCGTTCGAAAACAGCCTCAACCGCATCACCGCCAAGAAATTCATGGCCGACCTCTCCCCTTCGCACATGCAAGCGCGCACCACACTCCGTCAACTCACAAACCACGTAGCCACCCTATACCCCATACCGCCCCCATCCGCGCCGAACCGACCAGAACTCCTCCTGCCGTCGCTCCCGACGTTCACGGCAGGCGAGCGCGCGCTCGTAGGCAAGTGGAAGGCCTACCTCAAGTGGGAAGAGAGCAACCCGCTCGAGGTGGAGGACAAGGACCGGGCGGTGCTGGTGTCGCGCATACAAGGAGTGTACCGCAAGGCGGTGATCCGTATGCGGTATTACACGGAGATCTGGTTCATGGCGTACACCTGGACGAGCAGCGTGGGGAAGCACGAGGAGGCGCTGTCGATCCTGCGCGCGGGCATGGAGGCGAACCCCGCTAGCTTTCTTCTCACTTTCGCGTATGCCGAGGCGCTGGAAGTCAAAAAGGACTTTGCGGAGGTGCACGCCACGTTCGAGAAGTATCTTGGAATCTTGCGCTCGTCCCTTGAAGTACTTGAAGCTCAGGGCAAGCCGGAGGACACGTCGTTCAGCTCGAATGGGTCTGCACCCGGTGCTGCTGCTGCGGGAGTCACTGAGGCGGGCACGCAGTCGGCGAGTTCGTCGTTCAATACTCAGGCATCGGATGAAAAGCCGCCAAAGGGCTCTGAGCTGTCCGAGAGGCGGACGGAGTATGGACTGGCGTATATTGTGTATATGAGATTCGGGCGGAGAGCAGAGGGCGTCAAGTCATCGCGTGCTGTGTTTGGGAAGGCCAGGAAGGACCGATGGGTGCCATGGACGGTTTATGAGGCTGCTGGTATGACCCTTTCTTCAATTTCATGAAAGATATTTCTGATGGCTTCGTTTGTTCAGCTTTGATGGAGTACCATTGCTCAGATGATAAGGCCGTCGCCAGTAGGATCTTCGAAAAAGGTTTGGATCTTTTTGGAGATGAGATCGAATACGTTCTAAGGTATCTCGGCTTCCTCATTTCGATCAACGATGAGAACAGTGAGTCCCTCCCGTACTGCCTAACGTTCCCCATACTCATCTAGTTGCGTGCTCAGATGCCCGAGCCCTCTTCGAGCGTGTCATCGCCACCTTCCCGCCCGAACGTGCCCGCCCGCTCTGGGAACGATGGGCAAGGTACGAGTATCAATACGGCGACCTGGACGCTGCCCAGAAGCTCGAGAAACGTATCGCCGAAGTCTACCCTTCTGGTACGCCACTTCCCAATCCCCCATCTTTATCTTGGCTAAATGTCTCCAGACCCCCCTATCAAGCGCTTCGCGCAACGCCACATCTACCTCGGCACCGACGCCATCGCCGCGCGCGACCTCGGCTTCGCCATGGCGCGCAAAGCCACCACCCCCGCACACGGCCAGGGCCAGGGCCTCGGACGCACAGAGACGCAGCAATCCATCGCCTCCTCCAACACCGCCATGGTAGCAGCCGCCAATATCGTGCACAAACGCCCTGCCTCGCCTGATTACCGGAACAAGCGCGACGAGCGCGGAGGCGGGGGGGACTACAGCCAGTCGCATAAACGTGCGCGGCCGCTGTCGCCCCCGCCGGCGAGGGCGGAGCGGGAGCGCGATAGGTGGGAGCCGCCGCCGCCCCGTAGGAGGTCGCCGCCGCCGTCGTCGTGGGAGCAGCGGGATCGGGAGCGGGCGCCGCTCCCGCCGCCGAGGATGATGGAGAGGGAGGAGGAGAAGCCGAGGATTGCGACGATACCGAATGTGATCTCGTGGTTCGTCGGGGAGCTGCCTGCGTCCAATGCGTTTGATGGTATGTGCCACGATTTCAGGATTGGTATGAAGCTGATGGGTGTGGTGTTTTGTGTAGGCCCTGTGTTCAGGACCGAAGATTTGATGAACCTATTTAGAAACGCTGTAATACCTAGTAGTGGTAGACTGAAATCGCCGCCGGCCCCTACGCCGCCTCGAGGTGGTACGTACCCCCTCTCCCTTCTTCCCTTCGTATCGGGTCTTCTTACATTGTCTACTCTACTGCTGCAGGTGGCCGCCCTCCTCCGGATTATGGACCGTACCAGGGCCCGGGAGGGGGGCGCCCTGGCCGACGGTATTGACAGTGCAGGATGTGGCGGCTAGAGCCGAGCGCCTCGAGTTCAAGTGTGTCTGCTACGCGTGATGCGGATGCTTCTGTCTCTCTCCGTCGGGTCGTGGAACACACCAATGAAAGTGCTGCTGTCCGGTCCCTTCTAGGCAAGTATCTCCGAGGCAAGCACACCGGGTCCGACGCGTCTTACCGGGGAGGTATATATGTGTATAAGTCTATGCAGAGTGAAGGTCGGCAATGGATGGGACCGCCCCACGTATGGAACCTTTCGTTTGTACACACTTTCGTTTCTGGCAATGGGTGTGTGATGGGCATGTTGTGGAGCCCGCGGTATATTTTCATGTTACTTCTTTTTGTTCGTTCTTTTGCTGTAGCAATCAGGATTCTTTGTTATGCGACATGGTTATGCACGACGAATATAATTGTTAGTCTGTCGAAGTTGGTGATGAAAGAACAGATATGTATAGAAAATTTAAAACCAATAACAGGGAACAGCAAATAAATTATATCGATAAACCAAGCGAAAATAGATAGATAAAGCAGATAGATAGCGATGCTCCAGCGCCAGTCACCTCAAACGCACTAACCAAATGCCCCCTACCCCCTCCTAGTAGGAACCGGGGGCGCCGTGCTCGGAGGGCTGAAAAATCCTTCCGCAGTGACGCTAATCGCCTCCACCCCAGCCCCACTCCCCTTCCTCGTCGTCCCGCGTCCAACCGAGATCGAACCCCTCCTCCCCCCGCCGTCCCTGTGCCGTTCTCGATGCTGATCATGGATTTGGCCTTGCTCATGGTTGGATAGGCGTAGCCTGATACGCTGCCGTTGTCGCCGAAGGCTGTGTGTACGGACCGGACGCGTGAGGAAGAGCCGGAGGAGAGGTTGGGGCGGTGCTGGGGTTTATACGTGGGCCCTCCGTTCGCGGCGGCCCATGCACTCGGCGGGGAGGGTTTCCTTGTCCCGTCGCTGTTGCCGTTGGTGTGGCCAGGGCCGATGGGCATCACGAGCATAGCATCGTCGATGTCCTCATCCTCATCATGCTGCGCAGGCTGCGGACTCGGACTCGCCGAGGCGGAGCTCCGTTCCGAATTTGAAGAGCCAGCTGGATCTTGGAAGGAGCGGGACGGGGGGAGGGCCTCGCTGCGGTCCCACACCTCGTCGAAGACTTCGTAGTAGCGCTGGATGCAGATTTGGATGACCATGCCCAGGGTTGCGCGGCCTTCCATTTGGGAGTTTGGGGCGGGGGAGGGCCGGGTGGGGACGTTGGATTCGAAGAGGGCGGGGGTACCGGGGACGGCGCACATCATGACGTCGCGGATGGGACTGGAGCCTTTGACGAGGTTGGGGCATATGACGACGGCGAGGTTGTGTGCGTCCATTCTGTTCGACGCGGCGCGCAACGACACCTCGTGCATCAGATCTGCCAGAAACGGATTCAATCTTTAGGATCAGGAGGTGGGAGCGAGGTATGAAAGAGGGGTTAATGACGTACGGAGAACGTGGTTGAGGAGTATGTATGCGCAGGGCGGGATGGTGGGGAGCAGGGTTTCGCGGATGTAGGTGATGCTTGACACGTCGGATGGGTCGTTGGTGGGTGGTGGGCATCGGCGGATGAGTGGGTAGAGGGTTTCGGGGAAGACGGGGTCTGGGAGGTCGCGGAGGAACTTTTTTAGGAGGACTGCGGCGAGGTGCGGATCTCCGAAAGTGTGAAGTGATACGACGTTGCCTGTGTTTGAGCATTAGCTTGAGCGGGTGTCGAATGGGGAGTAGATTACCTCGATCATAGGCGTCTTGAGCGGCTCTGAGCATCACGGAGGGTGGAGATCTTCTGAACAGCCCCTCCTCCAACAGGCCTAGATGAAATGTAAGCGATCGGTGTGATTTGATATTCTTGATAGTTACAGGACATACCTCTCTCCCTCAAAAAGTGTATGGAGTCCTTGACGACCCTCGGGAGTCCACCCTTCTCACCATTGTACCCCATCAGATCTTCCAACGGGACACCGAAGATGCTCGACCTGGTCGGAACAGGAAGCGTGATCTTCTTCTCCAACTTCAAGTTTTCCCTACAATGTATTCAACAGAAAGTAACGGAGAGGAATGTCGAAGGTGACATACTGATACACAGCAGGAGGGATGTCTATCTGGGTGAGTGGTATCAAGGTGGCCAGTTCCGAAAGCGTGTCGATGTAGACCAGCTTTCGGAAGAACTTTGGGCTGAGATGGGTCATGATCAGGCTTGAAGGTGCTAATGGTACCATGAGAGAGGTAGACCAACCTAATTATAGCGCCTGCCAGAGAGAAGAGCACTGGGGAACGTGTTCATTGCGGGTGTAACGGAGTGGAGACTCGACATACTCTTGGAAAAGAAAGAAGAGTGGACTATGTACTAAAAGACAGCTTAGACGGTGAAGGTAGATGAATAAAGAGTGAGACATACCAACTGCTTGAGGTTCTTTCGATATTTCCGCCTGAGGCTACGATACGCCTTCCAGACCCAATTCCAGCCAGGCGTGTGCCGACCGCCCGCTGCAAAGAACACCACGGTATAATCCGATTCGACTTGAATGGGGTTAGCTCAATTCGCGCAGCATGGGTTTAGTATAGACTCGCACCATATAAGTCGAGGTATGACAGTATCCGGCTGATTTCTTATTAGATGACTTTAAGAAGTCCAGCCATGGAGAGACATACGTTAATAGAAGGTCATATGAGACTTCTCGTGGGTCCGGCAGAGCAGATGCGTTGAGAACCACCCTTGCTTGCTGGTATATCACTTCACCCTAATGACAGTGAAAGTTTCGACATACATTGGTCGTGTCCTGACAATTCCCGTCGGACTATTAGAAGCCGCACATGGCATGAGATTCACAGGTACGGTACTCACTCGAAGTCCACCCCAGCTTGGAATATCATCCTCGCCATAACCTCCTGCAGCATCCCAGACTCCCCGTCCACCGAATGATTCTCATACTGTGGCCTCTTAGCCCACGGCGGATTGAATATTTTTCGCTTCAATGGTGACAGCGGAGAGCGTGACTCCTGTGGATAGGGTGATGTCGGTGATGATGGAGAGAGAGAGAGAGCAGCTAGCCTCTGTTTGAGACTGAGGGAAGGCATATCCTAACCTCTAACCCACCATGAGATTTCAGCGAAGTCCAGGAACACATGCAAGTTCGATCTATTTCCGTACCATGTGTGCTTCATGTTTGGTTCGGATGGCTTAGGCAACGAAGTTCAAACTCAGTACAACTTGTGCCAATTACTAGCTCACCTCCCTGAGACTAGACCGGTGACCGTTCCCTCTAATGAGACAAGTGTTATATCGCAGACTTGTCTCCATTATAACGGCTGGTCACGAGTCTACCTGAGACTGCCTGAGTCCCTGGTACAATTTGTTGCGGTCAGCACTGGACACCTCCTTCTGATCATCGTAGCCCCCTTGGAGCCTTGTTACTGAATGGGGACAGCCGGGCTGTCTAGAAAACACCTTCGCATTACCTTCGACATAACCGCACCATGACCGCACACCATATGATAACCACGCAACGTAACCGCACACCATGACCACGCCTGCATACCGTGTCATCGATGCTCATAGGATTCTCGGAATGTGTCGGAATAGAAGCCATCTAATCTTAGCATAACATGCTGTAGGACAGGTGACTGAAAGCTGTGCGTGGCCGTGTTCATCCACTGGTGCCAAGTGGTGTGGGGGCCGCAGAATTGCACTCGGGGCACCAAATTTATTTAAGATCGAACATTGTACCTGCTGAGCCCCGATTGGCCATCTCCTACTTCCCATCGATGCTTAAACGCATCAGGAGGGGCCAACCTCCTAGGCCTCCTGACAGACGGAGGATTGCAACGAGGCGCGCCTCAGCTGCTGGTGCAGACATTGCTAAGACATCTCTCATTGCGCTCAAGGAATCGGCGGATGCGTTGCCATTGCTTAAAAGCGCCGCTGGCGCAGTGCTAGCGGTGTGGAATATAGCGGAGGTAAGCTTCGATCTTGTCGCCAAATATGTACACCGACTCTCTCTTTTGACTGTCTAGCGCGCAAAGGCCTCGAAGAAAGATGCAAAGGCCATCGCTCGCCGATGTCATGAAACTCTCGAAGTTCTGGCTGACGCTGTTGCACTTGAGCCATCCGATCTATGCCCTAAGATGCAAGCGGACATCCAGAATTTCACAATGTAAAGCCCTTTGTTTTCTTACCTGCTGGTGCACATAATCACACCACATTTTCAGCCTCTTGAGGGACATACATGAAGAGTTGGAACCACTTCAAAGGCAGGCCTGGATGTCCTTGATACGGCGCCTAAATCGCACCGAGGACAAGCTCGTCAGCATTCGCCAGCGTTTGGAAGAAGTGCACAAGATTTTCATGGTATGTCATTTCGTTCATTCTGTATGCCATGCGGCCCATTTATTTAATACTGCTGCCCAGCTTTCCTCTGCTTTGCGCACAGAAAAGAAACTATCAGAGATTGGACACAACATTGCCGCGGCATCTGTCAAGCTTGAGCACCTCGTATGTCCTTCGTAAGTTCTATGGACGGTACTAAGATTTATATAGGACCACGGCCAATTCTATATCAGCTCACGGCTTACTGTCACGATCGGTTCATTTTAGGTCCCGGCTACAGCTCAGCTTCCTAGCCATCATTATGGCCGCTTGCTGCCAACTGCCCGCATGCCACGTGCCCACCCAGAGACATCCCCTCCGGGTGACCGGTTTCTAAGCCAGGCGTAATTTTGCTAGTGAAGATCTGTTATTGTGGTCATCGTGGGATTCAACAAATTTCCGGTCGTCTCGTTCTAGGTTCCCCACTTTTGACGGCTCTCCATCTCGTCTGATGGTTTGTGATTATTACTATTAGTACTGGCTTGGGGATGGTCAGGTCAGCGATCACGATTATACTACTGACATCCCATTATGTATCACTGGGACTGGAAGCCTCTGCTACCTCCCGTTCCAAACCTCTTCCCTTTCCCCCTTTCCCAATGCCCTTCCGCTGCCCCCATTGTCTATTTCCATCGCTCTTACTGCCCAGGACTTGAAGTCTCCGATCCCCTTCTGTTTCTTTCCTTTGTGGCTGTATCCTCCCTCCTCCTTTGCCCATTTCCCAACCACTTCCCACCACTTCTCACCTGCCCTTTCTAGCTCATTCTCCCATTTCACCACTCCCCATATGTTCTCCTGTACTATTTCCAATTTGGCCAGGACTATGTTCCAGTTGACCTCACGAGTGATAGTGATAAGGTTGGACAGATGCGTAAGCATACTTTCCTAGCAAATAGTACAAAGGCCGCCCAATGCAACGCTCGCCGCCCCCGTGGTCTTCCGCAATGAGATTTAGCCATAATGCACAAGATCTGTAAACAGATTTTCATGGTCCTGATATTCTACCCATAGTACCTGTTGCACTCGGCCTGTTGGTATACCTCGAGTTCTAGCTTCGACTGCACCTACCACCCTTTCATCCCCCAAGCATTCAGTGAACAGACCCATGGTTCGTTTTTTGACAGGGATATGTAATATCACCAATTTCCAGGGATCACGATCGACACCAACACTCATGCATTGTCTACACACGTTACGACTTCAAGTTTACGCAGTGTGATCCTATGTCCCCCACCAGATTTGGAGTCAATCCTGCGAGTATTATCAGAGGATATATCGATATCCCGGCTCCTTTTGACCTCTAGCATCCTCTTCCGCCTGAGCCTTCCGGTTCAAGGACGCAAGATGGAGTTTAAAGATGAAGCACATTATGATGACAAGAGCAGAAGCTCCGAGTGATATCCCGAAGGAGTTGCGATACGAGGGTCCCCAGTTCTTCGGGAAAATGTAGCTAGGTATGACCATTAGGGCAATCAAACGCGCAGAGTAAGGCCGGGAAATGCTTACGATCCGGCCGCAGCACCCAACTGTGCGAAGCCACTTGTCAGGCCGAGCGCAACTGAACGTTTAGCAGGATGCTCGTGGATGGAGTTGCTGCGAAAAAGAATTAGACTTCAAACTTGGCAACAAACCACTCCTCTATAAGTGTACTGACCTTATCCATGCAAGAAGACAGACAATGCCAGCGAGCGCTTGTGCGATTAGGAAGCTACGTAGTCAAGGAGTCAAATGAATTCAGGACCGAAATGAACGTTTGAACTTACAAACTGACATAGCGAGCCGCCACACCCTGGCCCGTCATTCCAACAATGTAACCGACTATGGCAATCGCGAAAGGGATCGCAATATGCCAAAACCTTTCTTGCTTGTAATCTGAGTGTCTGTGCGAGTGCTCAACGGTGATCATTGAAACGAAAACGTAAGAATGTATACCTCGCATTGATGAACGCGACAATCGTCACAGCGATAGAAGGTGGTGCGCAAAGGACGAGCGAGATGGTACGGTTGTATCCCAGAGTGGCGGTCAGAGTAGGGAAGTACACGTCGAAGGAAACGGATAGGAGTATCACTGCATATATCGCAGCAAGCCACCAGACCTTCCAATCCTTCAGGGCCATCACCAAGCCGCCGCGCTCGCCTATGTTCTCGTGTTGGGGCATAAGGGCCGCATCTTCCTGCATCCTACGGATCGCGAGGGCTTGTTCCGCGGGGGTCAGCCAGCCCGAAGACGTTTCGGGGAAGTCTGGCAGGATGAACATGGCGATGATCGCGACCGCTATGGTGATGGCGCCTTCTATGAAGAAAAGCCACCTTAATTGCTGGATGGTCAGGCAGGTCAGCTTAGGGGAGAAACGAAGGTAACTTGCCTCCAAGCCGCATGACCAAGTACTC
Source organism: Lyophyllum atratum (assembly GCA_014905825.1). NCBI lineage: Eukaryota > Fungi > Basidiomycota > Agaricomycetes > Agaricales > Lyophyllaceae > Lyophyllum > Lyophyllum atratum. Next base: position 313,716 of record JACGCN010000002.1, on the reverse strand, counting down.
CTTGCATAGCATCCAATATTCCCGAGGCAATGAGAGCACTGAACGCTATGCTGATGAGCAATCCACAAAAGAATATGGATGTTCGGAGGCCCAGCTCCTCTGGGACAATGGTAAGTTTTCTTGACAATCATAATTCCGAGGATCTCACCTCGCTTGTACCATCTAAAAGACTTATTAGGTTGAATCATAGGATAGGCATTTATGCAAGCACATACTTGGCTAGTAGGAGCAAAGCACCAGGGAAGAAAGCGGCCTCAACGAAGCCCAAGAAGAAACGGCATAGAAGGACGCCCGCGAAACTAACTCCATGTTCAGACTCTGTCAATGAGGAAACAGTCCAAGCCGTACTTCTTCGTTACACCTAAACGAGTGAAGTGTAAGTAAAGATCGGGCAGGTGTTCTGACCTGGACGAACCCGTCAATATCGATATCAAACCCCATAGGATCATCGCTCCTGGTAGGTAGAGAGAGGGTTTCTTCATATAATTAAGAAGCATGTTTCTACGATTGTTTCAGACATGGCATAGACGGCATCAAGACGGAGAACACTGACGATGGGACTTGCATCAAGATGTATCCAATGTAATAAATCGCCAGGATGGTGGCGAACTGCGTTCCATGCAAGCCCAAGTCCTCCTCGAAACCGCGAAGCCGTGCAGAACTGAATAAACCCGTCAGGATAAATAGGATTGAAAGCAAACGAAAGCGTACGCTGCATTACTACGATCAATCTGGAATGATGAGCGATGAGGTGCGGTTTGACAAATAAGAAAGAGGGAGCCAGAACGTACATAGTTAAGTATAAAAATCGCAATCAGAATGCAAATTCGCAAGTCGACCTTTCGCAAAAGCTTTTTCTCCAGACGCCTCCTGGCCTCCAGGTCCTCAGGATCGACGTCTGGCTTGTCTAAAACTGCTTCTTCCTTCTTATCGCTGAATTTCGAGCTCGAGGAGTCAGCTTGAGCTTCATGGTTGACAGGCAAGGAAGAAGCCATGTCGAGCGTAGGACGAAAAGGAAGAGCGACGCATTCAGTTTTCTGTGATGCTGCTCCTTTTATTCGGAACCTAGGAGAAGGTAGTCCACAGGTGGTCGTTTCTGTCAAAAATGAGTCTGGCAGTTGCGCCTGTCAAACGACGCTGTCATTTATCGAGGGTGTAGAGGGTTTGCAGGGAGTAACCACAGACGTGGGCGTCTTCCTTGATGGGACATAGAGAGCAACATCTGCTGGTTAGCGGCCAGCCTTGTCAGCAGCCCGAAATCATCATGGTGACGAGAGTTTGTGAAGGAGATATCCGAGTTATTTACAGGTGTATGTCCTCTTTCAACTGGTCGAACTTGCTTGCGCATCACCCTCATCTGCCAAAGACCTTCATTTTCGGATCTACTTCGTACGTCGGCGGACGGTACTGACCTTCGAAACCCGTTGCTATATGTTTTCTGCGCTCGTTGAATTTGAGTCGTTCGCGACGCCCTTGCAGCGTTGACCTTCCGGCCTAGACGTATATAGGATTGCAGGCAAGACCAGGATCATTTACTCGGGGACGGCGTTTGGCAGCCCTTTGATGCAAGAGGGTTCAAATCGGTCGATCACGGACGTTGGATCTCGTTCCCAGTTTGGATTCGGAATTATCCGACCTGACGGCAAGAGAACGGCAGCATTTAGACTCGCTACCAGTCCGAACGCAGTGTGTCTCTATTTACACCACAAACAAAGACAACGGAAAGACACCCTGCGTAAGGACTGGGAGGGAATGTTCACTTTTAGCCAGGTCCCCCCTTGCGTGACTCGGACTTAGAAATATTTCGACATCGAGCCTCATCGACTTCGTCAAACTGGCTGCGACAACTCAAAAAAAAGACATTTTCCAAATAGGCGTAGTGCGCGTTTCGAAATCCGTACAATCAGAATATATATACGAAAAAACTCATTTTCTTTCCACCAAAATTGACTCCATGCGAGAGATCCTAACCTAGAGGAGGATCTGACGGCCCCAAGGGGCGCGGCGTCGAGAGATAATAGTTGATGTAAGGGTTGAAGTTCTGGGACCGAGGTAGTGGTGTGGGAGTTGCCTGGCTTGAAGGATACATGGGTCCTGCATTGTAAGCCTGTGCCATAGAGCGATGATAGTAGGGAGGAGGATATGCATATTGCTGGGGTGTGTAATGACTGTAATTGAGAGGTGTTGCTGGCATTGCCGTCGGAGGACTGCTGATGGCAATAGAACGCGAGGTTGACGCGTGAAGAGCGCGCGGTGTCACCTGATTTGATGGATGCGGACGTTGGGTGGCTGGACTCGGGGTTGGTGCTTCTTTTCGTTGTCTCTTCCTGCTCTCAACGGGCGCTGAGGTGGGGCCATCCTGGACCTCGTTCAACTCCTGCGTAACACGCTTTCTATTACGAGTTTGCTTTGGCTTCGGTTGCATGGGGGGGATGTCGAGCTTTTGTAAGTCTTCCAGAAGCCTATCTCCATACTTCTCGAACCACAGCCAACGTCCCCCCAGGACCCGCTCCAGCACTTGCTTCGAACCTATCGGGCCAACAGAGGATAACAGCTCGACAGTTTCGTCTTTGAGGATGCCAGTGACTCCAATGAGTGAGTCTGGGAAGTCTCGAGCTTTGACTAAGGTACGCCAATTGCGCAGTGCCTTTTTGACTGCTTCGTTCGGTTCACCTTGTTTTACTGCTGCAGTGCGCTCGATAACCGCCGCTTGCCTTGGTCGTGTCCGAGCCAACAACTCTGGGTTGCAAAGATCACAACAGGGAACAGTGGGACCTTTTTTATCGATGTGAGTAACATTATCAACATAACGCGAGACATAAACTGACGTGGCTCATCGTTTCCGAAGATCTTTGTCAATATTCGACGCCGACATCGCACAGTCTGCACCAGGCTGTATAGGCCTTCGTCCGGCGCATCGAAATCAATCAGAACGTCGTCTGCCGCCAGTTGCTTGTTGTCCTCACTGCCCCCATGACCCCCGCGGCTTACCCCGTGTAAGGTAGCGTACTCCTTCGTCGCCTTAGGATAATTTCCAGGTTGACGCACCCCCGCAGCTTTCCTGCCCTTCTTGCTGTTCCCAGCTTCGGATTGATGGTGTACGTCTAACTTCGATAGATCCGCCTCGTAAGCTGATTTCTCGACGAGTAGGACCGCGAGACCCGTTCGCCCGGCCGCACGAGCTGCGCGCCCGCCTCGTTGAACAAAACTCGAGACATTCGCTGGCAACTTCCACTGAACGACGATGTCGACGTCTGGTATATTGCAGCCCTGATGGTAAGTACAATTCAGGTGCATGCTCTCGGACCGTTAGACAGTGATGCCGTACCATTCCTGCAGCATCCGTGCATATGAGAATCCGCACAATGCCTAACTTGAACAGCCGCATTAATTCAGCACGGTACTCCTTTGTGAATGCGGCGCTGTATGGGCGTATAAGGCCTTGGTCACGCAAGTTATCTGGAACTCGTTCGTATAGGCGATGCTCCATTTCAGGGCCGGTACTGACATTATCTGCGTAGACAAAAGCTTTCGGGATCTGCGAAGCTTCCGTGATGCCGTCCGGAATGAGGAAGTCGACGTCGCTGTAAGTGTTCATTGGGTTCTGTATTGCCCGCACCACGATTGATACGTTGGGCCGGTCGTTCCCCAGGTTTATTGTAATGTAGTCTGCGTTTCCGAACTGGAGTTTTTGTAGGACATCTCGCTGTACTCGAGGAGGCAGTGTGGCAGACATTGCAACGATCGGAGTACCTTTGGGAAGCAGTGTACGAAGAATCCCCAGCCGCCCGTACTGTTTTCGAAAGCCTGAACCCCAATGAGAGATAACATGTGCTTCATCAATCACGACTGAGAAAACTCGACGGCTGAATTCGGCGTTCTTGAGGACTTTCCTAATGAACCTTTTCGATAGCAGCATCTCGGGTGAGATGACCACGATCTGATATGCGCCCGAACAGATTTTCTCCGGTGAGTTCTTCAGTCAGTCTTTCCAATCAATCTACGAGTCTCAGGGTGCATCTCACAGTCATCAATTCTGGGCTGCAACCTCCGTGCGCGCTATTGACAGCTACGGCTGATAATTTGTACTCCTCTTCGAAAGTTTGCACCTGGTCAAGGTGAGCTCTCGTACAACGACCCACCTCGCGATTGTACTCACCTGTTCCTCTTGTAGTGCGATCAAGGGCGAGACCATGATGGTTACCTTGCCCTTGCTTTTTTCGTGGACATGCGGGCCTGCTGCGATGGCCGTCTTGCCAGACCCAGTCCCTGCATGTACAAGTACACTGTTTCCGAACAGCTGCGCCTCTATAGCTCCAGCCTGATGCGTACGTGGCAGCTCGCTCCACCCAAATGCTTGCTGAACTTTTTCTCGAAATCCTTCTAGGTCGTCTGGTTCTAGATGCTCGCGTTTGGGCCAGGTACTCGTGTCCGCAGGTGGTCGACGAGGTTTCTTCTTTCTACTCCTTGGAATCATCGTGATTTATCATTTGAGACAAGAGGGTGAGTGATCGAGAAATCTGTCACAGTCACTTCACTTTTGCTCATAGCCTCCACTCTAGGTACATCCAGTTCTTTGACGGACCCTCCCCTCCCGAGCAAATGTCTTCCGATGAAGATGATTTCTTTGACCATGAAGCTCCACTCCCGAGCCTCAATGCCCGCCTTGGAATTCCCGCCATAAGCCCCTCACATACATTTTCACCTGGCATCCGACCATACCCGTCACGACGAACCTCGTCTCTACCACCTAACGGCACTCCTCATACACCACTCGTTGATCATGTCCTCCCTCCGCCACCTTCCAGTGGTCCCCTCTACAGTAGCCCAATTAGGGGGACTCTCGAGCAACGAAAGGAGCAACGTATTAAGAAAGGGAATAAGAAACAGCGCGCCACAATTAGACGAAGGCAAGCCGCACGCGACGCCGTTGCTGCGCAGCAGAAGAAGACAGCTCTAGATGATGTTTTGGCACTTATGCACGCCAAGGGCCTCCGCTTCAACGATCTGATGGAGCATGTCTTCGATCCCAAGAACCAGCAGGGCAGCGTCAGATGGCACGATTTTTTTGTTGTCCCCGGGAGTGCAACAAGAGTCTTGAATTGGTGGACCTCCGCGACAAATAGTGCGCCGGCTCGAAAGGAGGTTTCAAACTGGGCGGTGGAATTTGTTTCGAAGACCGTCTCACGGGAGGCTCGGACAGTCACCCGCTCGAGGGAGCTCCAAACGATGCGAAAAGTCATAGACGCATCCTTCATTACTTCTTTCAACTTTTCCGACCTCTATGACAAGTTGTGTGACATGGCTTCCGTCTCCATTAAAATGTTAACGTCCCTTGCAACGTCCCGGAGATCTCAGAAGCATACCCCGCAAAGGAAATTGCGAACAATTATGGTATGTTGTTGACACTCAAAGGAGCACTTCACGCTGCTCATGAACCTCAACAGGTTGTAACGTCTTCAGCACTGGCATGCCTTGGCGAGTACAGCCATGCAAACAACCTTGCGAAGCGCATCCTAGGTTTGTATCTTTACGCCACGGGATCCCAGCGCCAGTCCATTTCGGTTCTATCGACACTCGGCCTCTCCGAAAGTTACACCAATATTGTCTCCCGGAAGACTTACGAGAAGAAGTCCACGAAACGAGCACAGGATGATATACAGACACCGGTGAATAGCTCAAGTGCATCTTCCATCACACCGAACACCTCCAGTGCCCCTCTCGAGACACCAGAACATGCCCCCACAGATGAAGCCCCTGAGGCGGCTGCTGCTGCACCTCCTCGCCGGACAGGGACTTTGCACCAGCTCTCAGGAGCCATGCGCGATATGGCTCGCGCTACTGCTGCTACCGGACTCTATGGGCTAGTCTACGACAACATCAACATCATGTTCAGGAATGCAGAGCAGATTGTCGGTCGTCATGGTGGGCCTATGAAATCTCAGTTTCGTCACACCGAATTCTGACCTAGTTCTTTAGATTCTCAGGAAAACGGAACGTGCTCGACCCTGTTTCGATTATGGAAAGCAAGACTGGAGGATATCCAGATTAAGGAATTCCAGCAGGCTTTCCTTACGGCCACGCCCTTGGATATCACTGACATCCTCCACACGGCACAGGAAGCCCGCACCTTCAAAAAGAACCTTGTTTTCACCATCATGCGCATTATGGTCGCGTTTGGCGGCAATGGCTTCCAGAAGTTTGAGAAGGACTTGACCGAAAAACAGCCTATCTCACCTCTGAAGATTGATGTTCATCAGACGGAACTGCACCCCCTACCAGCATGGCCTATAGATGAGTCTACAATTATCGGTAACGCGGAGGTGGACGAAGCTATCATAGAGGAGCTTCGGCTCCGGAAGGACGGCACGAATTTTCCGGAAACCATCCGCTTTATGGGTGGTGATCAACTGTCGGTAGCGCGACTTCGTGCTCTTGAAAATATCCGTGCAGGCAACGAAGCGGGACATGCAGGGTTTTTTTGGGGTGCGTGGATGCCTGGACTATTCCATGCCAAGATTGCAGACATGCATGGCATGCTCGTGACTCATTGGGGCCAACCTCGTAATCCTGCGAGCCTTGCCTTCCATAACACACGCCTTGACCGACTTCCCATAACACTCACCTCTCTTCCTCCATTTCGCACTTGCCGTGATCTAGTCTTCGTTTCCCTTTACTCTCGTGTTCTACATTGCCTCTTGTTGGTGTCGGGTTGTGCTACGCTTGAGGAGTACATAACCAAGACGACATCATGGGACGATCTCGAAGCCGACGCCACCGAAATATACAATCGGTTTGTGAGGACAGATGTGGTGGATGAGCTTCGGCAGCAGCGGGCGGAATGTGGGTCGGGCTCCATCACGAAAGGTGATATGATCTTTGAGAATGCGGTCCTCTTCATGCGGGATGCCTTGATCTCACGCGAGTTTACCGATGCTGTCAAGGCCGGAGATTCAGGACGTGTACTTCTCGTACTCAAGATCTGGGCCCTTAGTTTTCGTGGAAGCGGCCGCACGAAATATGCATACGAAATGTTACACATCATTCATAACTTGACCCGTGTATGGCCAAAGCCTGTTCGGTAAGTCGTTGCGAGTACCCATACATCTGAAATTGACTGGTCTGCCTGCAGTGATATTGTTCTCAACAACTGGCTTCTAAACCCTACTGGAAAGCCTAATTCCTTCGTCGAAATGGACCTCGTTCAAGAACATTTAAATTTTTGGATAAAGGTAGGCGTGCACCACATTATTTTAGCCAATTCCGACTGTTGACATGTCTCAGAGCTACTATAAAGCCCATGGCTCTAATGCCTCATGGGAATGGCTCGAACTCGTGGCCCCTTGTGTAACCGCATTACGTCAGTTAGCAAACGGACTCAACGACCTCTTGGGCAATGACCAGGGTATGCGGCACGCCCCTCCCGATCTCACAGAGGACATTGAGACACTGATGACGAGCCTCGAGGAACACAAGGTCTACCGCATCGTACCTGGCCGTGTACTTGAGGACGATGATTTGCCGACCAACAACATTATATCTATTGGTTTATGTAGTCTGATGGATAATACAAAAAGTCCACTGACAGAATACATCCACAACTTCACCCGCCTCCAGCAGCGCCGGCGCAAACAGCCCATAATCATTCCTTCCCCAACCGACATTCCCACCACCAACATGGCCCCGATGCCGGCACCGGAACCTGCGGCCACACGAGGGGCTCCAGCTCCCGGTCCTTCGCAATCACTGAGGCCCGAGACCTCTCGTGCTGATGACAGTTGTGAGGTGGATGATGAGTCTGACATGACGGAGCTTGCTCTCATCCTCGATGGGCTCGAACATGGAGAATCTGAGCCAACACTGACTAGAGAAGAGGCACAGGACGTGGCTCTGGACATGGACAGGATTTACGAGGTGGACCTTGATGATTTCGATGGATTGAGTAGCTCAGAAGACGATGCGGGTACGGGAGACGAAGAAGAGGACAGTCTTGTATTCTGACGTAGTGTAAACAATCGAAATTTCGCTAAGTCCAGCGTTACATAGCGTGACACGGTAAAAAGTGAACCGTTCCTCCCAGCCGCTTCGCACATAGCGTAGCGGAGTTCGAAGCGGTTGGTCACGAGCCTAGGCAGCATTGATCAGATCAGTACGGCAGGCTTTCGGCAGAGAGATTTAGATAGCGAAAAGAGCTCAGGTTGGGTCCAAGTGAATTTATAAACGAAGAACTGCTAGAGAACTGCTATTTACATATCAACGAAATACATCGTCATTGTGACTTTCTACCGAGGAGTGAGCTCTCGATGAAAATATCGGTCGTGGTATGGGACGTGGATGTGCAGCAGTACTACTCGGGGTGAAGTATCGAGGCAGCCGAGGAGGCTGCCTATGGCTCAAAGTCGCGTTATCGAGCCCCTTCGTGGGTCTCTCTGCGTGGCGCTTAACGGCTTCGATGAGGGAACCGATGTTCTGGCTTGCAGAACACGCCGGGGATGAAGTGGGTGCACTTCTCGTGCAATGAAGAGACCGGACACGAATTGTCGAGCGCTGCGTGTCGACAGAGCAAATGGTATAGCCTGGAGTGAACCGCGACTCGGGATCGTGAAGAGCGAACGGGTATGACACAAAAGGTGATCCTAAATCCCAATGAAACACTGTACCATCGCATATCGATGGGTTTTCTGGCTGCTGGGCTGTTCTAGCGTTATCAAGTCCCGCGAGAATCCGATCTACGTTGTAAGGAGTGAGCAACAACGAAATAGATTTTACAATTCATACGAACCGGCAAGTGCCAATTTACACTTTTGAGTTCGTTGATGTTGACGCAGACCAGTCGTTGTAATATTATCCTTTCCATGATTAATATATGTGTGGCATATGGTACAGAGTACTAGTCGGTGTCCGCTTGAGGCGTCGACCTTCTCGAGCGGTAATGTAGAATGTGAATGAGTGGTGGTGATCCCAAAGGTGGCCGGCGTGTGGATGGGGAAAGAAGAAGTATGAACAGAAGAAGGAGAGTATACCTCAAATACACTATTTACAGTGTTGAGGTTCCATGTTAATAGAGATATGTCGAGGCGAACACGTCTCGATGGATAGATAAGAACGCGATGGCGAGATCGAGGCGAGATACAAGCGAGATAAAGGCAGTAAATCTGGCATTTGGAAAGATCGGCGTCAGCCGGTCGAAAAGGATCGGCGGCAGACCGGCGGCTGATCGAACCTGTAGTATACATCGAGTGTAATGTTGACCGTGAAGTCTGAACCGACCCATCGCGTAGGGCTGCACACCGTCCGTATTACGGCCACGGCCGTATGAAACACGGTCATATACGTATACCGTCCGTATAACATAGTGACGACCTGCCTGACGGTACAGTACGGCGACGGATATGGCCGTAATACAGTCATACGGGTGTACGGCATGACATAAATATTATCGGCTGTAAGCATGGGTCAGGAGAAGCAGAACATACCTATTTACAGTATGGTGAGAGTCATCCGAGCACTGTATCAGTGACCAGGCCTCCCGAATCATCTCACTACAGCTTGACAGATGTATCTATTAGATATGTAACTGCAAGTTTGACAACAGTCGACTATGTACCTCATGAGCGCCTCCCGCTTCCGCGCCCTTCATCGACGCAGTGACCACCTCGGCGGTATGATTCGCAATTTGTCCGCCTGGGGACGCAAGACCGATTGTCTGCCAACCCACGGCTCGACCCCGGGAGCGGTCACCCTTCCTCCCCACCCTACCCGTGCGAAGCACTCTCCCCCAGCCTCACCCTTCTCCTTCCAACTACGGCGTGTTGGACCGGTACTTAAAACGTTCGACAATGGGGGTGAAAATGAGTTGTTGTCGTGTGTTTTGCGAACATCGTGCTGACTTGAAGGTCGGCGGCTAACCGGCAACAACAAACCCGCCGGTCGTTTACGCCGGTTTTTCCAACTCCCAGATGTCCTCGATAAAGGTCGTTGTAAAATTTGACACGTCACTCGGCGTTTGACTTGCCGTGCTCAGACGGCCGCGTTGCCGTTCACCAACACAAACCACAACAGTATCCTTATTTGGGGGGGGAGGAGGGGCCTCCCCCTCCCATCAATCATGTCCGGGATCGACAGATCTGGAACCTCTTGCTTTGATGCCAATGCATCGTATGAGATCGTATGTATATCGATCTTGGGTCCAAAAATAGTTCACCAACGGCAACTTGATCTTATGTCATTGTAAGTATTTCAACACATTCGCCATGCGCCCTCATATGCCCTCATACATCTGGGCCGCTCACGGCGCTTTTCCATGCGGCAATCTTCCTCGAACATCCCCTTTCCTTGCCAACGAGGGATGTATAATACCTGTCCAGTGTACCCAATACTACCGATGACGTCGACGTCGACAACATGCATGGTTCCAAACATACCTTTGCCTCGCTGTTCAACGTCCCGCTTTGAGCGGTCATGGAAAATAGATACTCTAGAGCAAGCCATACTTAGATTTACCCCGTCCAGATTCGTCGAGGCTTTGTGGCGATCTCCTCCTCCTCCGCCACCAGATGGGCTCTTACCGGAAATGTTCACATCAGCATGCCTGTCCCGGAGACTCTTCAAGAAGATGTTGAAAGATCGCCCAGTATGTCAGTCTCGATTTGATGGGGTTTTTGAATCGTTGCCCTTGGGACGGCGCTCCGGTCAGGTAAATTTAACTTCACTGATCTTAGCATCTTAGCGAAGCCTCTTACCTTGGCTCGGAAATTTAGTCGTTGGAATGTAGGCGAGCTTAGCCTACGTCATCGTCCCGGAGCGCTTCTCGCCTCATGCATGCTACTTTAAACCGTAAAATTAAGAGGTACAACAGGGAAGGAAGACTTTCCAGACAAGAATAGGTTACACTACAGAGCTGGGTTGAGCAATTTTACGCATTACATACATAGCGGCGTATGTACAATATGCGAAAGTAATTATACACGAATAGAATGAGGAGAAAATAAGTAGGCGTATAAGACGAATATTCACAAGTCAAGAACATCTCGTCACCCCGAACATCTAATCAGATTTCTTTCTAGAAGAGCAATCACCGCGCGTAGGGGTGGAAATTGTGCTGGCCGCGCTGTGCCGTCCTCTGTGGACCAACACTCGCCCCGCCCGCGCCCATAGGACCAGTGGGCGTCGTACCCCCTCCCGCACCCCTCGGGCCTCGTGGGATATTCGGGTTCATCGCCCCCGCCCCACCCGCCATCCCACCACGGCCCATCCCACCCATGCCGCCACCCATGCCCATACCGCCCATCCCTCCGCCCATGCCCATACCCATGCCCGGCCGCATGCCCCCCGCAAAACCGCCCGCGCCCATCCCCGCCATCATAGGGTTCATCCCCCCACCCATCCCGCCCATCATCGCAGGGTTCATCTGCCCTCCACCACCAGTCATCTGGAACATGCGCGTGTAGAGCTGCGCGAGCGCCTGCGGGTCGAACGGCGTGTTCCCGGCGTTGACTGCAGCGCCCATCCCGGCACCACCGCCGAACCCGACTTGCTGGCCACCGAAACGCCCGGCTGCGACGCCGGCTCCGGCTCCAACCCCAGGCCCAGCTTGGAATTCGCCTCCCGATCCGTCCTCGTTCGGATAGCTGTCCCGCTGGTACCGCGGCTGCGCGAGCTTGACATCGATCTGTGGTGGTGGTGGTGAGCAAAGCCTGGCGTAGCGTAAGTAGATGTGGTGCTTACCAATTTGCCGTCGATCTCGAGGTTGCCGAAGCCGAGGAAGGGTTGCACGTTTGTGTCTTCGAAAGACACGAACCCGAAGCCCTTACTCCGTCCCGTCTCGCGGTCCAACATGACGGTCGAGTCGATGACCTTGCCGAACTGGGAGAAGAACTCTCGCATTGACTCGGAGGTGACGCTGCCTGCGAGCCCGCCGATGAAGAGCTTCGTCGCCCTCTGATGCTCTTGGCGGGGGATAGCTCGTTTTGGGTCAATCTAGGCGGGCATTCAACAACGAAAGGGATATCGGAGATAAAGCGGGCTCACGATTTTGCCGTCTAGGAAGTGTTCCCGGACCATCACAGCGTTCACACTCGCTGGGTCATCAAATGTCAGGAATGCAAAGCACCGTGAACGGCCCGCGGCATCACGCATGATTGTGCAGGCGTCAACCTTGCCAAACTGCGTAAAGTAGTCGCGGAGGGAGTCTAGATAGGTGAACAAAGGTCAGTGCTTCCACCCCCTGCGCAGAGACAAACAATATATGTACCGTCCGTGGTGTCCCAATTCAGACCGCCGATGAACATTTTGCTGAAGGTTTGAAGCACCATGGCGGAAAATTGTACGAGGATGGGACGGGCAACGGGCACGGATGGACATATGGAAAAGCAAAGTTTGCTATTAGTAACGGTAGGCTAGAACAGAGTTGTTATGACAGAGGAGGATAGAATGGAAGGACGCTACTGTGGGTGCTTAGCCTAGCCTAGACATAGAAAGGCACCAGATACCCTAGAGCTAGCTTAGAGACGATTGCGACTGACTACGCGAGCGTCATCTACAGACTCATGTCAACGTCGCTGGCAGCGCCAGGCTATCCCAGAGTAACGCCTGGGGTGAAATGAGGAGGATTAGTGCGGTGACTCTCACCCTTCGTCTTTCATCTCTGATGGTCGCACGGTGCGCTCGTTGACAGGGATGTTCTGGTAGGCACCCTCGCGGCCTGTGGGCGTAGAGTCCCGGTAGTCGGACGGCGGGGGTTGCTCATACGTCGGTATTTGCTGCGTTTGAGGTTGGGTGAATGTCGGGACCGCGGAAGACGATGTCATGGTCGTTGTCGACGAGGCATATTGAGTCGTCCCATTCGTTTCTGTCGAGACTGTCGGTATGGGTTTCGGTGCGGGCGCCGCTTCCCTCGGTGTTGGAACTGCTGCCCGTGTTTCTGTTGCGGGCGACTCGGTTGGAGATTGCGCGTCCTTTTCCTCGACTGCTGAGGGGTCATGGAACTCGCCCTCGTCGTTTCCGTAAAGGTCTGCAATAATTTTCTCAGCGAAAATGACTTCGAACACTGTAAGTTGTGCTCACCGCCGTAGAGATCTGCGTCGAGGTCAGACATGGTGATGGTAAAGGAGAGAGTTTCAATTTTGCTGTTACACTGCCCCAAAGGCTTATGTCAGCATGGCTTCGGAACACGGACTCCGTTTTTTTTCCAGTGGGCGCAGTGGGAGGCAGAATCGAAAAGAGGCCTACGGTCATCTGGGCAGCTTTCAAGGTATGTTTTGTCTTATAAAAAGTGTTTGGGCTCAGTTGAACGTGGATAATTCAGGTCGAACCTTTGCGATCGAGACAAGTGCCATGGCGGCTCTCGATAAGAGAGACGTTGTTGTAGGCATCCTTGGTAAGTCGGCATTGAATTATCCTTGGCATCCTCTGAATGACCCGTATGTGAAGCTCTTCAGGGTGCCTTTGCTGAACATCAGGCCATGGTTCAAAGACTGTCTATGAAAAGGAAGATCGCAGTTGTTCTGGTTCGTACGGTGGAAGACCTTAATCTTTGTGACGCCCTCATCATTCCTGGAGGAGGTAAGAGGCCGAATTTTGATGAGCATGGCAGTCATTCTTAACTGGTGGTTAGAATCTACAACTATAGCGCTACTGGCACGTGTTTCTGGGTTATTGGAACCTCTTCGAGAGTTCGTCACGAAGAAGCCTGTCTGGGGCACTTGTGCTGGCGCGATCCTGCTATCCAAAACTGTTGAAGGAAGCAAGAAAGGCGGTCAAGAGCTTTTAGGTGGTATTTCCATCGCTATCGCGAGAAACGGATGGGGATCGCAGGTACGTAATAAGCAACCTGGACTTTCGTAGTGCATCATTGATGAGCTCAATAGGTCGAATCCTTTGAGGTAGATCTCGCTGTGGAAGGCCTTAAGAACCCTGAACATTCCTTTACCGGCATATTCATACGTGCTCCGGTGAGCATTGCGTCCCCGTTTTATGATGCTCCATTTACAGGGATTCTTTACAGGTGGTTTTGAGTCTCTCCCCGTCTCCTGAGGATCCTCCTATTGAAGTAATCGCTCGGCTACCCACCAACCTCCTTCCCCAGTCCCTCGCGTCTCTGGATGAGAACGATCCCAAAACTGTCGTCGCATTACGTCAAGGCTCTCACTTCTTGACCACTTTCCATCCCGAACTGACACAAGACAACCGGTTCCACGACTATTTCGTCAGGGAGTGTGTGCTACCGGCTGCGGTATAGGGCCACATGCTTCCCTCGACCACACTTCCTGTCATATCACTATCATCGGCGTGGCACCAAATACGTTATGCAGGGCAATAGGAATAGTTCATTCCCGGTTGGATAACTAGGAACCATGTGAGAACACGATTACGCATGGGTCATCGTGACAGGCCCAAGTGGGCATTCACATAATACAAACATTCACTGGAGCGTATCCTACCACACAGAAGGCTATTCAAGACTACGAATCGTTCCATATCAGGCGTCGATGGACAATTGTAAATAATCAGCGCTCAGTGATCAAACCCCTGCAAACCCTTGGTTGGCAGAGGGAAGAAGAGGGAAGACGATATGAAAGTCTAAAAATAGGTATCCTGCCCATGATGTGCCTGAATCATGTGGAGAGTGGAACGACCCTTACCCCGGAACCACAAGGTCCACTGCCAGATAATCAACGCAATGGGCCAATGGCATATGTTGATGCCATGGACAAATCACCGCGGCCTTCTTTGCATCCGTTGTTCATCGCATAAATATGTTCAGCGTTCCATGAGGGTGCCGTTCTCCCATCCACCCACACACGGAGGCTCCCATCATGTTCTCCAAGCTCTGGCTGGCTCTCGTTGTCACTGCGAGTGTCCTAGGCATCGACGCGCGACAGATTCGCAAAGAGGAGATCCATGCTCGACAGGCAGAGGCGGCTAAACGCTGGCATGACAGCGCTCGAGGGAGCTCCTTCCCAGTCAGGCGCGCGGCCGTGCCCAAAAACATCACGTTCTCGAATCCTAAGGCTTCCGGTGAGTTTCTCTGCATGATAATCTCCAACTTTTCTTAACAATTTCAACCTCGCACAGAGTTCTATGTAGATGGAACCAGCATTCCTGAGGTTGACTTCGACGTAGGGCCCAGTTGGTCTGGATTAATGCCCATCAGCGGGAAAGCCGACGAGACGCGCAAGGTGAGCCACTCCAGAACATGATGATCAAGTCCCAGCTCACGCGCGATCAGCTGTTTTTCTGGTTCTTCCCACCCGGCCCAGAGGGAAGCCTTGATGATTTGATCTTTTGGTGACAAATATCTTCCAATCCAGTCGGCGTTAGCTCATTGCTCCGTATAGGACGAATGGTGGACCAGGCTGTTCGTCTCTGGAAGGCTTCTTGCAAGAAAATGGGGTATGTATCACTTCTTGACGTCTGATGAGAGCAACTTCTTACGAAACATCAGCCTTTCCAATGGGGCGTCGGCACGGCAAAACCGATTCAGAATGAGTTCAGTTGGACGAATCTGTCTAGTGTTCTCTGGGTGGAACAGCCGGTTGGGACTGGATTCTCTCAAGGGGTTCCTAATATCAGGGTATGTGACGAGATATCAACGCACCACAACATCCACCTTACCGGTGGAATACACGTAGAACGAGGATGATCTCGCGGCGCAGCTGGTTGGATTCATGCAGCAGTTCCTGGAGGTCTTCTCTGAGCTGAAACATAAGAAGCTGTACTTGACGGGAGAGAGCGTGCGTCCCCAATGACTTCTGATTTTAGACCATTACTAATGAACTCTTGTATATGGAAATAGTACGCTGGAACATATGTGCCTTGTAGGTTGCTTGTCGGTACTTTACCAAAGTCTACCTGGACTGATGACGTTCAGACATTGCCAACTATATCTATAACCATCCTACTGATCTTGACCTCAATCTCCAAGGAACTTGGACTGCTGATCGTAAGTGACTTGCACAGTCAATAGGGATAAACTAAACCATCGTTTATCGTCTATCAGCTTCGCTCTCTTGGGATGTCATCCAAGAACAGATCCCCGCTGTAGACTTCGTCCACAAATACGAGAATGTCTTTGCTTTCAAGTATGTGCCATCTCCAGAAACCGAATATACAACTCACACAAGTGAACTCTACATAGCCAGACCTTCCTGAAGCAGCTTGACGCCTTGGCAACCCAATGCAACTATGCCGGGTACATGCAGAAGTACGTCACATACCCTCCAAAGGGTCCCCTGCCACTTCCCGGAAAATCCACTTCTTTTGATCGCGGATGCGATGTATGGGACATCATATTCGACGCAGCTCTGCGCGTCAACCCCGCATTCAACATCTACCGCATCTTTGACACCTTCCCCGTCCTCTGGGACGTCCTTGGGTTCCCGTAAGTCCGGAATGTTCTCTATATGTGCAATCATGCTCATGGGGGTTCATCCAGTGGTTCGTTCGAACAGATCCAAGTCGCACCGCTCTACTTCGACCGAGAGGACGTCAAGAGGGCGATCCATGCTCCAGTCAACGTTACTTGGGGCGAGTGCTCGAGTATAGACGTATTCCCTCATGGAGATGCCAGTGTTCCGTCCGCCCTCAGTGTCCTGCCTAGCGTCATCGAGAAAAACAACAGAACCGTCATCATCCACGGTCTTGCCGACTTCATCCTTATTGCCGACGGGTAAGTTCTCCGCCTCCGAATGACTCCGAAAGTCCTTACTGAGACATCAATCTACAGGACGAGGATCGTCCTCCAAAAGTGCGTACAGCCTCTCTTATGACCTCATTTCTCATGAAGCCTTATCACTCCTCTTCGTTCAGCATGACATGTGAGTTTCTTGCCCCAGTTCCTGAATCCACCATCCTGATATCATTGGCTGCAAGGGAACGGAAAGCAAGGCTTCCAGACGCCGATCGCTAACGACTCTTTCCTTGTCGATGGCGTTGGTGCTCTTGGCACCTCCCACACGGAGCGCGGATTGACGTATATTGAGGTCGCACTCAGCGGACACATGTACGTGTCCCTTTCGCATCCCTCCTCGCAGTTGGATCTAATAGTCATTCCACAGGGTCCCGCAATATTCCCCTTTGGTAAGTGGCATATTTTACTATTCTAAACACTGATGTTGAAGTTTTGGTCAGGCTGCCTTCCAAAGCATGCAATACTTGATGGGCGCAAGGGCGACTCCCTAAATTACGAATTCCATTCAAACTTGATGTATATAATGCGCTCATGTAACTTGCGTACGATATCAAAGACAAACACCTCTACACCGACAGGTCACAATCTACGAACACGCATCGCTCCCATCCCAAAACCAAGCCATGATCTGTAACCCCCTGCACATAGAATCGAACCTTCCTAGTCTTCTTGAGAGCCATCTGAGACCAGAATGGAAGATCCTGTGGGAACACCGCAAATCTATTTCTCACTCCATCCAGCCCCGTTGTCCCGATCCAGATGGCATCCTCTGGCTGCCCAACACCGCCATTGGGGGTATGCATAAGCGCATAGATGTTGAAATACATGTATTGTGGGAACCACTTGTTCGAGGGGTGGACCGTCCATGCAGAGACCGGCTCGTCGGGTGACTTGACCTCGATATCGCCGAGGGGCGGGAAGGAGGCCGCGACTTCCCAGGAGAGGATGCCTGGGGCACCCTTGAACGTAGGGGTCTCGAAGTCCGCCCATAGGATCATGGGGCTATGCATGGCAGGCGTTATAGTTGGTGGGGGAACCGCATACACGTTTAACTGCCCCACGTGAATCGTCATTTCTAGGGATTTAGAAGGATCCTCTGCTACGATGGCGACGACAAGGCCTAGTGCACCTCCAATATGCATGGGTACTTCCTGGCCCTCTGAGGCGCTGAATTGGATGGACAGCTTGGACCAAGATTCGGGAAGCTCGCTGTCGGCGATTGCAACCGGCGTGATTTCTAACGCATGACTGCCATTCACGAGTTTTATGGAGAGGCCAAGGTCCAACTCCACCTGATCGGCGTTTCCGACCTTGTAGCACAGTGTGGCCTCATAGTACTTACCCTTGCTGATCGACACAGACTGTATAGGCACCCAGATGCATCGGTATGCTGCGTCCTCCGCATCTGACCCGTTACTCTGGACGCTGAGTTTAAGGCTGCTGCCTCCATTCCATGCGTCCTCAAAACAGATAGTCGGAAGGACAGCAGGAACTGCTTCATCTCGTTCGTCCCCTTCCCACTCGACGAGAGGTTTAGGCCACACTAAATCACCGATGGAAGATTGCTTATCGAGATCGGTCCAGCCATTGCTTGCCTGGTGGACCTTGACACCCTCTACAAACCATGCTCGGCCAACACCAGGGCTGAAAATTGTATGAAGAGGAAGATTGAAAGGATCCGGGGGAGGATTACGAGGGAAAAACGAGACGAGAGGTCGAAACGGGCCATGGGGACATTCTGGTTCGTCCTTCCTCCGCGGGGCGTCGGGGACATGGACATGTCCGCTCACAGGCCCTACCCAAAGCTTGCTATCGTACTCCCACCATTTCTCCCAATTCCACCCTGGTTTGTCTTGCTCGCTTTCCCAAGTCCACCCTTGCCCGAAGAGGGCGACGCTCAGCCCCAGAGAATCTGGCGCGATGTGTTCGATGGCTTTGTACGACCCATAACCGCCACCACCATGTGATCCACGACCCCAGACATCCACGCCCATGTACACATCGCTCAAGGATTTTTTCGACGTCTGTGGAAGTGATTCCGGGGCATTTCCTGTCAGGGCCGGATCAAGTGCAAGGAAGTATTCCGCTGTAGCATTAGGGTAGTTGGGCGCCCACTGGATGACTGTCAGTACGTGCGCCGTTCAGAATACTGGTACACTTACTGTGTAGTTGGTAAAGATACTAGACGACGAAAGGAAGAAAGGGAGGTTTCGGCTGTTTAACCGATCTTGCCACCTAAGCTGACCTGTGATAATGACGCTGTCGTACCTGGATGTTCTGTGATATTAATTTGACAACTTTGGCAAATGTCTTATTCGAGGCGTACCAGATGGTCTCGCCGTGGCTCCCAACTTTAGCTAAAATTTCAGACTGCAAAAGCGTAATCCAAGCGGCAAGGGTCCGCGTCTGTTCAATCCCACCTTCGAGCGCACACTCAAAGTTGAGAAGATAGCCGTCGAAACCTCGTTGCCAGGCGAGCTCAGCGAGTAATTTTGCGTAATGCGGGGATAGTGGTAATGAAGTCCTTGCAGAGGTCGCCTTCGCTGGTCCATTGACGGATTGTGGTAGTTTCCCAACCAGTAGACGAAGGCAGTCCTCCTCGCCACCGTCCTCAAAAATTCTATTCGACTGCCAGTGAGTCGGCATAGCCTCCGGAAATGGGAATATGATACAGACAGTGTTCCGAGCATCTTGACTCCCTGGCGGTGCGCTGCAGTGATCCATCCAGGCGGGGGAACTGTGACCCGGTGATGCGAAAAACTGGCCTACCTATCAGGTCTCGAAAAGTAGGTTCAAGTCTCTCATGACCCACTAGACAAAAGCATCGCAACTGGGCCAGAAGTTGAATGTATACGAAAGGGAAGCTGGACTCTCAGTGTAGCCGCCCTAAACGCCGACTATAGTGAGCAACGGGACTTGAAGCACGAGTAGACTGGGAGAAGCACCTTGTAATCATGGCAAACCTCCCGAGTGGAAGGTTAGTATTCATGTCCTTAGATATGGGGAAGGAAGCATACCAGCAGCTTTCCACTACTTCGTGGTTCAACGGGTTCAGGGCGCGCGACGTACCCTAGGATTCCGTCGAGTTTTCGATTTGTGGGTCCAGCGGCCCAAGTATCAAGTTCTTTCAATGTGGTGAAGTAGGGGGCCTCTACGCCAGCAGACCGAGACTTATTGTCTTCAGGCATTGTACGATCGCAGTACTGTGTACCCGAAAATTTAGATGATTTCTCAGGCTAGCGACATGAGAGTAAGAGGGAAACAGATGATATGATAACATATTGGACTCGGGATCGGATAAGATCAAGAGATCATCGATCACGCAAAGTCGGGATGCCATCAACTTTCGGCAGTCTCAACCAGAACGTCGATGCATGGACCTGCATAGCCCTTATAATATTAATATACCTATCGGTTCTTGGATTCTAGTACAGATCCAGACAATCGATTTTGGTTCATTCTCCCTTACTGCCATGCGGCAATGTGGGCAGCCCAATGACGTTGCAAGCTGCAGTGGCCTTCAGGTATCGGTGGTGACGTTTCCTCCTGCAAGGCGAGCTCGCTACCACCTAAGTGTTTACCATTCACACGTAAATATCCCTACGTTTCAAATGCACCACAAAACCAAGTAGGCGAGGAGTCGACTATGCCCGTACAAGAGATTAAGCCACAAGTAGATCGATGCCCTCCCTATTCGATCAGTTCCACAAGCTTCGTCCACCCCTAGCTTCTTCCACCCAATCCTCTTCTAATCTGTCTTGTGCTACGGACTCGACAATGGTCACTTCCAGGTTGGCTGTGTCTCGCAATATATCCTTATGCCATTGGTCCAGCGACTTGCGATCGTCCTCCGTAAAGAGTTGTGTAAAGAAAACAATGATGAGGACTTGCAACGACGGGTGTTCCACGATGCGATTTAAACCGGATAGATTGAACGATGGGTGGTAGGAAATCTCAAGGTGGGTGAGGTTTTGAAGACGTGATATCAATAATGACTGTTCTCTATAGCCATGAAAGTCTGTCATTCGGACATGGCTGATTTTGCCTGTCAGCGACGAGGTACCGAATTGGGATGAATGAAGGCCGAAAGCGGATTGGCTGATGATCGTAATGGATATGTTCTTTCTCTGGGCAACTTCGACATATGGGATCGAGGTCACTAGACAGACGAGGCTATCAGGATGTAGGGCGATGTTCGTCAAGCTAGAGCAAGCTTCGAAGATGGGAATGATGGATTTAGATCGGGAGATGGTTTCGATCCAGAGATTGCAGACAGTTGTTCTTGGCTGGAAATTATTGTCCAGCGGGCGATATAGGCTCCAAGGATTCCTTTCCAAGCACTCCAGGAAGCGAGAAGTACTGGAATCGGTTTTCAGAATTGGGGAAGAGTAGAGATGTGGGAGTGCTAGCGTCCGAGTCCAGTCTGCCACTTCACATAAGATCTTTAAGGAGCCTTGGGACGCGTGTCTGAAGATCACGTTCACCAATTCAAGTGGCAATTCTTCCAGACACATGTTATTCTGTGACTGAGGTCCGTCCATAGTGTACGGGAGTTGTGAAGGTGTGTTGTTAAGACTAAACAAAGTTGATCATATGCAAACAAGACCTCGTGTCACGACTCGGTATATAGTGCGGCGTTTTGGCGGCGTCATAAGGGAGCATAAGGGAGATCTCGAAGTCAGTACGACCGAGGCTAGCCTGTTTAAACAGTCACACACCACTCAACAGTATTGATCCTAGTAGTATAGACTTAAAAGGCTGTCATTCGGAAATTGATACCTATATACCTATATACCGTCGGGGACTAAGTCAAATATTATGGCAATATCCATTCTGCCTATCATAAGGTAACGTTCATTAGAAATCTACACCACAATTTATAGTCTAGCCCATAGTCCAAGAAGGTACTCACGAACACTCTATCCCTTCACCTCGCCCTTCTCCAAGTCCAAATTTATACCAGAGTCCTGCTGGTGTAAACCGAGCCCCACAATGCCAAGACCCATCATCGACCTCAAACCATCTCTATCCATCCGTTTCTCCTTCTGAGCCCCGGCATCCACCCCTCTCTCCCTCTCCGGCGATTCCTCCCGTCTCCGAGTAGGTCCTGAACCACTCCTTTGCCGCTCTCGCCCCCGCCTCTCCATCGCAGCATCGATATCCCTCGCCCGCATACCCGGCGACTGCTCTGCAGCTCCGCGCTCTCCCTGCCGCAGCTTACTCGATCCCCCCGCATGAGTCCCGTATCCCCGCAGAGTCTTCACAATGAGCGCGAAGTACACCATGCCGAGGAGGAATATGCCCGTTACCGCGATGCGAGGGCCAAGCGCCCCCTGTACGCTGAGCGGAGGGCGGTCCGCAGGGTCTTTTGTGGAACCTGTGCGCCACACGAATGACATGATAGATGCGACGAAAAACACCATCGACCTGTATGATCAGCTTCGTCAGGACGGAACATATCAACGCGACGACAACGCGACGCGGTTAACGAACCATGCCATCCAAACCCCAGGCATTGCCAGGAGGACCCACACATTCCACCATATGAGGGTATTAGTCTTGCGCGCTTCCTGAAGATGACAGAGCTGTCAGCCTATGAAGAGGAAGGGGAAACGCCATCGTACCTCTGCCCATTTGGACGCCCTGTACATGCTTCGCATGGTCCCGAACCTTACGATATACATACAGCCATAAGTCAAACTCATCAGCGCACAGACCAACGACAGCAGAGCAGCCGTCCGCGTCACAGGGTCGTCCGCGGCGCTGGGGATCTGGAACATCGTCAGAATCGCACTGCAAATAATTAATCCGGTGTGTATTGGGACGACTCAGTTCCTGAAGCCACATACGATAACAAAAGGGCGGAGACTACATTCAGGGTCTTCCATTCCCTGAGTAGAGAGTCTATGAACGCCTCCCACGAAAGCTTGAAACGAATAAGCGCAGGCGAGACCTGAGGCGATGCCCATTCGTCCGGGAGGGGTAAAGGAAGCTGCTGAACCGACGCTGTGGCAGCGGCACCTACATGTGCCGTGAGCCCGATTCCAGCTGCCATGGTTGGGGACAGTGTCCCAGGCGGGTAGTCCGTCCGTCCGCGATTTGTGGAATCGACAGTGGCAATAGTGACAGGTTCCGAAGCTGAGGGGACGATGAAAGCACTGCCTCCCCCGCCACTTTCGATCATCCTCTGGATATCAGGTCGACTCACTTCGGCGTCTTCAAAAATTCTGGCGACGCGGGTGAAGTACATGGCGGGGAGGCGGAGAAGGATGTTAAGGTAGGCTTGGCGGGGGAGGGTATCGGCGAAGAATGTGCTCGCACTGCTCCATGAGTTCTTCATAGAGGGCGTAGGCATGCACGCTTCGCATCCCTGGGTATCTGGGGAGCCTATGCGATGGCTATGGCTATGGCTATGGATGCTAGGTGTGAGGGTATCTGTGAGACTGGGAAAGCATGGAAGGCGGAAATGGGTCTTGAGCTTGAAGGGGTCGATAGGGACAAATGGGTCGTCTGTTGGGTGTCGATGGCGGTGGCGACTTGCTGACCATTGTTGAAAGAGCCGTAGTGGAGACACGCCGCGTGAACGCGATGGAGAAGGTGAACCAGGAGTTGTGGAGTCAAGATCTTTCTGCGAGTCGCGGTATGCAGAGGAGTGGCGCGCGGGAGACGTGACGGCAGGATCACTGCCTCGGTTTAAGCGCGAAAGGGCTGTGTAGAAGCCAACTTAGTTCGGGACCAGGTATGATAAGAAGTAACGTACCTTGTCTGACGCTTTGCATGGTTGGTAAAGAACCTCGTTCGCTGTCAAATGATACTCTCTGCCTCGGGGTTCCCTTTTCTATGGATCCATCTGCCGATATTGCACGCGGAGACGTCGCCCCAATATTGAGGTGTGGATTCAGGCTGTGTGTCGCGTTCCATACATTACTCATAGGGGGAGAGTCCAGATCAGCGTTGGAGAATGAGGGCAGGGAGACAGATGCATCGAGACTACGACGCCAACCACGACCTGATGGATTATTGCTTGAGGTTACGACAGGAGAGCGAAGGATTCGATTCGTGTTTGAAGTACTTGCTGGAAGGGCGGATAGCTTGTCGGATGATGTCTGTTTGGACGAAGCAGTAGTTTGAGAATCTGTGAAGGGAGTTGCGTCAGATAGATTTCTTGTCCACTTATGTAACTTTGAGAATGAAGATATAGAGACATGCTGGTATTCGTTCAAGGCGGAAAAGATAGATAATAACCTGGACTGGACTCCGCCACCTTTGCAGGCAATTCTATGACATTCATTAGCATATGGCACCGAATGTAAGTAGTTCGTGCTCGTACCGGGTACTGAGCGAGAGATATCGTTGTCTCTGATCGGAAATGGAATCTTGTCCGAATTGAAATCTATATAAGTCTCCACGCCAGGTAAACCGTCAGACGCTGAAGCCTGGCGATGGAGGTTTCTCGAGGTGTTCGTGTTAGCCATAAAAATCTTAGATGATCAGTGGTCAACCAGACTTGACTAGAGATTGAGAAGTGGGAATGAAGTGACCCTAGGGGAGTCTGACTTTATACAGTTTCTTACAGTGGGATGCTATGTTCCTCTCATTGTCCGAGGTGACGAAAATGGATATGCTCGGTGATGGTGGTACGGTGTAGGGAGTGTTACTTTGCGTGAGTCACATTTCGCGTCATTACACGTGCTTATGTCACACCGTTCTTGTAGCAGGACCACGCAACCGGCCGAAACAAGTGAAGTACAGGGCTCATAGTGATGCCAGCTGGACAGGTATCAAGCACACAGTTGCTGCCAGAGCAAGCACCGCGAAGAAGGTAAGAGATGTGTAAAAAATGCCGGTGAATAAGAAAGATGTAAATTTGTCGCAGAGTAGGTGTAAGTTACAAAAAGGAGGAACGACTGATGGTGTCTGTCTAGGAGAGACTAGGTGTAAATACAAATACAAGGCTTCGATAAACTGATGTGGACGCCGCAGTGCACTGCAATGGCGTGTATAAGAGGTGTCGCAACCCGATAATTTGAAATTATCCTCTCCAGATGACAGCGTCCACATCCAGCAGATGTCCACTTTTCGTAAAATTGACGCCCTCCGAGGCAAGGAGATCTAACTTCTGATTGCAGCGAGTTCCGGTCTTATCGTTCTTCCCCCATTCACCAACCCACCAACGAAGAAATTGGACGCGATGACTCTGTGACAGGGGATATACGGCGCGAATGGATTGTTCCGTAGCGCGCTCCCAACTAGTTGTTTATAGGGGTCAGTATGACTGGTCGTCCCTCAGGCGTCATTTGGATATTTGAAGAGCGACGTACCGGAGCGGGGTGAGCCGCCAACAGCAATACAGACATCCTTATAGGTAGTAACACGACCGCTCGGAATTGTGTATGTGAAGTCATAGACGTCCCAGTGGTGGGATGTGACAGCCTGGCACAGCTTTTAACTTGAAGAGCCCTTACACTTGGGACGAGATTCAACGGACCTTTCCAGTACTTGTGCGGTAGGCTGCCCTTTCTGACGGGGTATTCGGGTACCATATTTCACTCTTCTTTGAAGACGCTGCCACCAGGTCCACCTTTTCTTCAGGATCCAGGGTTTGTAAAATAACACGGACTGTGGAATGCGCGGCTTTGTTTCCAAGAGGCTGGTAAGAAAAGGCAGCCTTGTCGATTCTAATAGCAGGCATAATAGAATACGTTTGTAGAAGTTAGCGGCAGCTTCGCAAAGGGTTGAGATGGCCTTGAGTTAAAGTTATATGGGGGTTGCGATACAAGTTGACTCACGAGTCGCGGTCGGCGTCCGCGCTGATTCAGCAACTTGCCCGTGACTGTGCACGTGAAAAACGCGTGCACGGTGTTCGGCGAACATCCGAGTCCGACCTCCCCGTCCTAAGCCTCTTGATCCCTTACCACGAGGTTCAATATGCCTGTACTGGCGCCAGCCGCCCCAGCTCCCATTCCTAGCTCTCCCAGTATGACTATCGCACAGCCCTCTGAATCATCTAACGAAAAGATCGTACCGATGAAGGCAGGGGAATCTGGCATTCTATCGAATAATATCCCGATAGTATCTCTGGATGTTGACGTTATCACTGATGCCGTAGCAGCGAGGCTTGCAACTAGCTTACTAGGTCATGTCCTTTTCTTGAAAAGCCAAGTGCCACTGTCAGTCACAGTTCCGGTTCTGTACGCGACGAAAATTGACGATTCCGATGATGGCTGCATAATTTAGTCCCGTAATGCAACTCTCTCGGATGCCCAGCACCAAGGTGTGTAACGGTATATTAAAAGGCTATTCAGCGCTCTGACCATGTCCGACGACTAGTCCACCGCACGCGCACTAAAGCAGCGACATGATCTCCTCACTTCTTTCGACACCCTCACGTCTCATCTCAACACTACGTTTACTGCACTTTCTTCGGCTCTCGCAAAGGCTACGAAGCGGAGTGATCTACCCGCAGATGCACCGGGGGACGCAGTCCCGGTAAAGCAAGCCTGTGCCCGCGTCTACCTTGCTATTTTCGTCGGTTCAAATACGGCGTCCGCGAAATCCAAAGTAATATACGCGATCGAAGGACTCGAGATTAAGGCTATTGGAGCTCGGGACGACCTTAAGAACTATAACAGTGACCGGCAGCCGCACACTAAAGAGGAGGATGGGGAGGAGGAGGAGGATGGAGAGGAGGATGAGGAGGACGAAGAGGATGACGGGGATGAGGAGGACGAGGTTAACGATGACGACGAAGAGAGTGAAGAAGATGAGGGAGGTAGCGAGGAGGATTCCGAAGTGGATACGGATAATGAGTCGGAGGGGGAAGAGTCCGACGACTTCGCCCCATCCCCGCCAAGATCGCGTGCACCATCTCCCGAACCCCCGTCATCTCCGAGTCACGCTGAACAGCAGCGGGCTCTACAAGCCGCCGAACGCCTCTTGTCTAGAACCTTAGCGGCAGCAGATGCAGAAGGCAACGGTATGTCTGCTGACATCGGTACGTATATTCACTCCCAAATCCCCTGGCTCGTCGCTCACCGTGGCCCTGCCCACTCATAGCTCCCACGCAAACGCACATCTTACTACGCGCTCCCCGCCGATTCGTTCACCCTGCATGGGTGCCTCGCCAAAATATATCTACGTCGCTTGAAAGTACCCTCGATGAGTTTCTTGAGGAGTCGGGGATCCGGCATGTGGGTACACAATTCGCCATACGGAAGAAAACGCAGAAGAAGGGCAAGGCGGTGGAAGGGGTATGGGTGACATCCAGAGGCGGTCTGGACGTGCAGGTTGGGAAGGATGGGGTGGGCGTTCATGGCAGCGATGACGAGTGGGACGAGATGATCTGGTGGTGTTGGGATGGGAAGATTTCGGGGTTCTCGGAGTGGTAACACGCTCCTACGAGCGGCTGAAGTCATGCATGTCTTTCTATGCGGAGCCATGCGTGAATAGGCCGACCCGGACTATTTCCTTCAAGCCCAGAATTTGGTGCTTTTTCGGTGTTATTGCCAGTGTACGCCTCTTCAAGGCATTGTCAGGCTGGCAGCTGCACTCTGTGCCTATATCAGCGTCGATACGCATTGTCATCCATTCCTTCGGGTCGATGGACCGTCTCGCACGAAGCTAGACTCATCTGGCGCCAGCGTGGCGTGACCCAGTTCGACCAATCACTCTCTCTTCATCCTCTTCTCCTCACGTCTGTCAAATCTGGAAGTCCGTCATGTGGCTCTCTGAAATCATCCTTGAACATGTATGGGTATTATGGCAGTGGCAGTGGATAATGGCACTGTCAGCTTTGTCTTCCATTCCTCCAGCAATTGAACGGTTTCCAACCATGTGGCGTCACAGCATGACTATAGTTGCTACCTTTTTTGGTATTCTGAATGGCACATGCTACTTGAGTGTATATTGCATATCGCTGTCCTGAGGCTTATCCAGGGCTTATCACGGCCCGTCGTTCAATGCGATCCTCTCACAGATACGCTAATGTTGTTATTGCGGTCCTCAACCAACTCCACCTCAATTCAAACGCCCCCGAATACCTGGATGCTGGCCGCACTATGCCCATGCATCTGAACGTCTAATCGATGAGTACAATTTACGAATGCGCTCACTGTCAGGATTGAGCCCCACGCCGAAAGTCCGGCACCCAGTTCAAAGGAGATACATGGGGCTAGCTCCCAGGACGTTTCATGAGTTCTCGCCACTCCCACTCTTGCTTCTACGTCTGAGATGCCTCGTATTCGGAGTCGGGGGATTTAGCCAGCTTGCAAAAAGCCCCGGAATTTAGAGGTTGCTGCTTCCGATCTTGTCCCTCGTTCGGTCCGATTGGCGTTGAATACGAGTTGTGTTTCCTCTATCAATTCTATTCCACTTACCCTTCGGCCAGTAATGCCCTCATGATGCACACATACATCGGGTTTGGGTGGTAGATGTGGCCGCCACCTTATGACCCAGCTCTCACACCCGAACCCACGAAACTTATTTTCAGTGACTCGGTGTACTGCTAATATTTGTTCCAAACACCTTCATTGGTTGATGCTGTATTTGATATGGCAGGAAGAAATACAAGTACCTGCACATCCATGTCACGTATTGCGTTTATCCTGTTACAACGATCTCAATATTGCGAAGTCTTCAGTCGCCCTCGGTTCCGCTCCGTTAGCGGCCCGTGCTGCCAAACATGACCAATTCCTGACGCGTCCAGTCACGTCACGCACATCTCTTGTGCCCATCCCTAACCACCGTCAGCGTTGCACCATGGCGCCAGCTACGAAAGTTACCAAAGTCAGTAAACCTGGGGGTAAGGATATCAGAATGTTTTTCGGGGCGACTCCAAGCAGCCAGAAGACGGGGACACAGGTATTTTCACGAGTTGTCAGCAGTGATATATTAATTGACGAGTCATACAGCCCGAGGGCTCTGGGTCTCAGCGCAGAGACGCGATTGAAATAAGTGCGTAAATGATATCGATTCAGGATGCTGTAAATTCACATGGAAACGGAAGGTGATGATGACAGGTTAGTATCTAATAGTAATTTCTCAGAAAGCTAATATTTACACGACATGCCACAGCAGACCGAAGAAAACTGCTCCCACAAAGAGCATTCCACAGGCTCAAGCTGCGGTTTCGAAGCCGTCTAAGGTCACTCCGATGGACATCAGTGAGGATGAAGCGCCCAAGAAGTCGACGTCGGTCAAGCGCAAGAAGGTCATAGACAGCGATGAGGAGAGTGACGAGGAAGAGAAATCCCCGCCTAAGAAGAAACAAGCGGTCGCGGCCTCTAAACCAAAAGCCAAAGTTGCCATTCTGCTATCTAGCGACTCGGAAGACGAACCAGCAAAGTCACCAAAGAAGAAGCGGACTTCCGCAGCACCGAAGCCTGCGGCCACCAAGGCAAAACCACGCACATCTGAAGCGAAGAAACCGAGAGCGTCGACGAGTAAGGGGAAGTCGAAAAAAGATGACGACTTTATTGTCGAGTCGGATGAGGGGAGTGACATGGAGAGCCCATCATCGGGCGCTGACGAACTTCTGGTGTCAAAAGCTCCGGCTAAGAAGGCTCCTAAACGGGCTCCAGCGAAAGCCAAGGTGGAGGATAAGCATCCGACGAATGGGAAGGAGAAGGAGAAGGGACCGCCAAAACAGAAGTTCGAGTATGTTGCATCCTTTATCCTTCTGGAAGGCTGCTAACGTCTTTCTAGTTGGGCTGCTGCTAAAGCCGCCAAGCTCGCTACGCCGGTCGCGCACGGTACGAAAGAAGTTCCAGACGGGGCACCGGATGCACTCGCTGGTCTCTCGTTTGTGTTCACAGGAGAGCTGAGCAGTTTCTCGAGAGAGGAAGCCATTGACCTCGCGAAGCGTTTCGGAGGGTAAGCAAATTCGTTCTTCCCAAGTTTTTTTGCGCTGACTGCTTTGCTTTCCCAATCAGACGCGTCGTGGGGCAGCCTTCAAGTAAGACGGACTACGTTGTGCTCGGGGACAGTGCCGGCCCCAGCAAGCTCGCGGCGATCAAGAAGCATGGGATTCGGACGGTCAA
Source organism: Lyophyllum atratum (assembly GCA_014905825.1). NCBI lineage: Eukaryota > Fungi > Basidiomycota > Agaricomycetes > Agaricales > Lyophyllaceae > Lyophyllum > Lyophyllum atratum. The sequence continues at coordinate 283,989 of JACGCN010000002.1, read as the reverse complement.
TGAGGATGAGTTCCTCAACTTGATTGGGACACGGAAGGGGCTGGGGAATGGCAAGGTCGACGACAAGACGAAGAAGAAGATGGAGAAAGAGCAGGAGGCCATCAAGCAGGCGGCACGGGAGATGGAGAAGAGAGAGGCGCAAGTGAAGAAGGATGCGAGTGAGAGGTTCGTTTATACTGTTGGAAACACCTGACATCGTCACTGATCCATCGCAGTTCTAAGACAATCGATCCATCGTCACAGCTATGGACGACGAGGTATGCCCCGCAGACTCCGAAAGATATCTGCGGCAATAAGTCGCAGGTGGAGAAGTTGCAGCTATGGCTTCACGACTGGTAAGCATTCCATATCATTTTGCTTCTGGGTTGGTGCTGATCAAATTTTGCTCTCAAATCGCAGGCAAAATAGTAAGAAAGCGGACTTCAAGAAACCAGGGAAGAACGGCATGAATGTCTATCGTGCGGTGATGATTACCGGCTCCCCTGGAATCGGTAAAACGACAAGTGCACATCTGTGCGCAAAGCTGGAAGGGTATACACCTATTGAGCTTAATGCCAGCGATACGAGGAGCAAAAAGCTTGTTGAGGTGCGTCACCATCCTATTTGAGCAAGCAGACTGCTCATGGATGTTCCCGTCTCTTCATAGAATGGCATGAATATCAATAACACCTCGTTGGATGGGTATGTCATGGGAGGCCATGTGAGTACCTTCAACAGTCACAATTTGTACTCCCCGTGATACTGATATCGCACCCAGGACACAAGCGCAGCCGGTGTAACCATCACGAATAAGACATGCCTGATCATGGATGAAGTCGACGGAATGTCTGCGGGTGACCGGGGCGGTGTTGGCGCTTTGAACGCCTTGATCAAGAAAACAAAGGTGTCAAATATTCTATAACCCAGTGACAGTCTCTGTCTAACGGTCGCTCAAAATGCAGGTACCAATCATTTGCATCGCCAACGATAGGCAAGCGCAGAAACTTAAGCCCCTGATGTCCACGACATATAATATGTCATTCCACAAGTGCGTATCTAGTTTGATGACTTGAATTCAACGATGCTGACGTTGATGACTTGCAGACCACAGGTTGCGGCAGTGCGCTCAAGGATATTGTCCATCGCTTTCAAGTACGTCTTCGTCATCAATGGGGTGTATAGTTGCTCATACATGCTGGTATAGGGAGAAGATGAAGGTCCCCGCCAATGTCATCGATCAGCTTGTCGCGGGTGCCCAGTCCGATATTCGTCAAGTCCTGAATATGTTGTCGACGTGGAAACTCTCGAGTAGTACCATAGATTTTGACGAGGGCAAGAACTTGTCAGTCTCCCTTCCACCTTTTTGTTCCAAACACTTTCACTAATGCGAGCACGCGGAACAGGGCCAAGATGAACGAAAAGTACTCGATCATGAGCCCCTTCGATATCACCTCAAAGATGCTTGGTCCATACCTGTTCTCTGCTACTTCTCGCGAGACACTTGGGGACAAGATGGAGTTGTATTTCCAAGACCACTCGTTCGTGCCATTATTCATACAGGTCTGTTGAACGACTTTCCTCTTCATAAAGTAGCGGATCTGAGCCTTTTGTCGTTAGGAAAACTATCTCAAAACCCAGCCGTCGAAGGTACGCGACCTTGAAGGACCCGAAAAGGCGCTAAAGCAGCTTGAGTTGATGGATCGCGCTGCTTCGTCCATCTCGGATGGGGATCTTGTAGATGCTCTTATTCACGGGCGAGTCCTACTTAACCAAGCCAGAGGGAGCCTTTCTCATGTCGCTTGCGTTACAGTCCAGAACAGCATTGGGGCCTCATGCCTCTCCATGCAGTATGCTCCGCCGTCCGGCCCGCCTCATTCCTATATGGTGCCGGTGCACATTATGGAGGCCCAAATTCGATGTCATTCCCTCAGTATGTCCTCATCGCTAGCCAGCTCCATGATCCGAGTTTGACGTGCGAGTCCGGTTCTATAGATGGCTTGGCCAGAACTCGAAGCAGAACAAACTAGGTCGCCAGTTGACGGACGTTCAGATTCGCATGCGCCTAAAGGTCTCGGGCGACAAGGCGGAGATACGTCAGTCGTATATCCCGGCGCTGTTCCCACACCTCGTCAAACCACTGATGGACGAAGGAGCGGTACGTCGCATTTCCTTGGGCGCATTCGTGGGTTTAATCGGGTTTGCAACTTTTAGAGTGCCGTGGATGAAGTCATAGAACGCATGGATGAATACTATCTGTCGAAAGAAGACTGGGATACCATCGTGGAGCTCGGTGTGGACAATCATAAGGATGAGCTGGTGATGAAGCAGATTTCGGGCCAGACGAAGGGAGCGCTAACGAGGAAGTACGTCAAGTTTCCTTCCTGTCTTTGGACTGGTTCTGAATGTGACATCGCTGCAGATATAACGGCTCGGAGCACCCTATTCCGTTCCATAAAGCGCAGGACATTGGGAAGCCCAAGAAGCTGGCGGCGGGTCCCGCTCCAGATTTGGAAGAGGCGTTCGATGTACGTTGCGTCAATTTAAACATTGTGTGCTGGTATCTAAAGACCTTGCTTAGATGGATGACGATGTCGTCGACGATGCGTCGGATGATGAGAAGAAAAAGAAGAATCCGGACGACGTCAGCAATGACAAGCTGATTCAGGTGGCCAAAAAGAAAAAGGCACCTGCCGGGAAGGCGAAGGCTAAGAAATGATCTATGGATCGTTTCTGTGGATGAGCTCTTGTATATTAGTAAGATTCAGACTTAATCTATCTTGGACTACTTCACCTCCGCTGCGTGAGCGTCGCCCGATATAAACCATAGGTGGCAGTTCTCTGCCAGCATCATTCACTGCGAGCTTCACGTCTAATGCTCATTTCACATGACTCTTCGTCTGCTATTCTGAGGCAGTTCTGAGGTTTGCGGTCATCAGATACCATTACTCCTTGCTTCTCTCCAGTTATGAACCTTCAGCGGAAGTTTTCTTTGGTAGGACTACCACTTGAATTGGTGGATGAAGTTTTCAGATACGCAGCACAACCCTCATTGAATGCCTTGCGTGAATCATTAGGCAGAAGCTGGGTACAAGTAGTACTTATCAACAACACATCAAGGTGTAAGGCGGTGTAACAAGGCCGTCCCATGACGTCCATTCTAGGTCTTCAAAAAAACATTGAACACTAGTTGCCCGAGAACCTCTTTGGCGCACGTATCACCCTAGAAGGGCGACTTCTGGCGTCGAGCTTTTCGTCCACGATCTTGTGTTCCGTAGTTGGGCTTAATACTTCTCCGGGAAGATTCTCCTCCACATCGCTGTTATCGGGAGTGTCGGTATCCGGGCGTTTTCGTTTACCTTCCCTCGTATTACCATTTCCGACCTTATCCTTTGATGCACCTTTCTTCGTCCTTCCAACCTTATCCTTCGATGCACCTTTCTGCTTCCTTCCAGACTTGGCTTTTGATGCAGTATCTCCTGTCTTAACCTTCGGTGTCCAATTGAGATGCTTCTCCCTCATCTCTCGCTGGAAACCCTCGTCGTACGCCACACATTTCATGACCCAGACATTCATAGACTATAAGAAACATGGTCAATTTGGTTTATGCATTCATGAATGTCGGACTAACCTCCTCGCCGCGGACCAAAGCTCTGTGCACATCCTCGGGGATAACCCCAGCATCATTGCCAGCTGCTTCCTTTATTTCTTCAAGAGTCGGCTGGCGATGGAGCTTCTTGCGAAGTGCAATCCTTACTCGAAGGTCCAGCCCACTCTCTCTTACAGAGATGTATAGACCATCTGTTCTGTGTCTATTTACATGCTCGTTGAATATCCAGGAAAGAATGCGCATCGATGATAACTTGCCTGGGTTGAGCTTGACATCCACTCCTGTTGAGAAAGAGGATCTGACGGAATTAGCTCGTATTGTCCGATGTACAACCATGAGTCGGCTTCTATGCGGATGAAAGTACGATGGATCTTTGCCAGTCCGCTGGCGCCGCGGCTCCGATAGAACAAGCCAGGGAACCCAGCTCGTTGTGGAGCATAAGGGTTGTATAACATATTGAGAAACATGAACCCTCGGTAATTGTGATGCGCACCCTTTCCCTCGCCGATCGTAGGGAAGGTCGTCATGGTATTCCCGCCGTACATGCCCGAGACAAAGTCTCGAGAGACTGTGAAATCGAGAAGATCGTCGTCGAGCTGAAGAGGAAATGGCTTCACATTGATATTGTCAAGTCGCTGGAGGACAGAGCCTAACCCCGCGTCCTCGTCTCCCTTGTACCGCTCGACTTTCCATTTTGGCTTTGGAACATATTCAGAATCATAATAGACGAAAACAGGGAGATGAACCTACATTGAGGAACTCCCTCTCTTGGCGCTCGTGCCTCTCCGTTTTGATGCGTCGATGTTCATGTTCCAACCAAGGTGGAGTTACTATCTCGACTGCGTCTAGGAACGTCCGACGCTTCTTTCGAGGACTTTTTTGCTCGGTGGACGACCCATCCTGCGTACGAGGATCAAAGGTGGAAGGGCCCGTAGCAAGGTTGGTCTGCTGTGGGTCATAGGAGAAAACGGGATACGCTAGTTCCTGGCCCACCACTTTCAAAGCAAACCCTGTGTCATCATTTTCATGCCCAGGAGTGGCATCAGATTTGTGGAGCTCAGAGCCTTCAGCCTGTAGCTGTGTTTCGACAGAGTGAAAAGGGCTATGTTCCCGTTTGACCAGGGACGATGCGGCTTCTACGTCGAGGTCAGAGACCCTCATGGCGTTGCCGTCTTCAAAGAAGTCATAAAAAAGGGACTGAGACCGAACCGTTTCTGCAGGTCTATGGGTCACCCAGTTTGTGCTATCAACAGGTTCCATCGACACGACCGCGATGTCCTGTAGAATTGGATACTGAATTAGCACTTGGCATGTAGTCAACAATCTCAGTTTTGAACTTTTTCCTGGCCTAAAGTGTCTCCATATGTGCTTGAAACCCCGAGGAGTGCATCGATTTTGCTATCCATGCAAAAAAAATAGCGTTGGAACAGCTGGTGGGACGGGCAGAAAGGTTAATCTAATTGCAGGGCCCGCCTATGTGGTGGCAAGGCGGGCTCAGAATTCGGGCGCCGGGAAGTTCCGCTTTGGGAAGAAGAGTCTATCATCATTCTATGTGCTCCAGAGTCCAAACGATATTGGGTGCTGAGCAGGTGCTGAGCGCTGACTTGAGGAAGCAGTTTGGCAAGTCTCGCCAGCTGTAGGTGTCCTGAAAGGAATGAGAGTCCGTGCGTAACATTTGACTATCCCTGGCGTTCAAACGGGTATGGAGCAAAGTGTTCTTTCAGTTTTGTCAATCTCACTCTTGAATACTACCTTGAGAACAGCGTTTAGAGGAGAGGCTGACAAGCGTGATCTAGGCTTGGTCGCGGCATCCGAATCGACATCCGAAGTCACAGGCATGCAGGCATCTGCAGGCATGCAACTATTTTTCTACAATGCTCCCATCGTTACAACCGGAGGACTATCTAAGTAGCAGACCTTCCACCTGATCTCTTGGATGCGATCTTCGGGCATGCACCACAGCCGCTACTAAAGAAACCGCACGAGACTTGAGTTATCATCCCGTGGAGGCTGGCACTACCCTCCCGATCCTGGAAATGACACTCATCGTTCTTGGTGCTTTGAATGCTTTGATTCTGGAAGGAATTCTTGGAGCCTGTATCGCCCAACAATTGCTTCTGGCCTTCCGTACCTTGCACACTACCAGCACACGCCTTCTCTCTCCGACTCATTCGTGCCTCTCCGTCGAAACCCCCCCGTTGAAGGTCCTCATCGTTTTGCTTACATCGTGAGTTTCACGGAGAGCATTCACATGGCAATTCATCAGTGGCTGAAGGAGACAGTAGTTCAAGGCAAACCCAACTTGACAATATCTAGCGTCGAGCGGATTACAAGAGGAATGGGTGGCGGTAGTCAGGGAAGGGGGAACATATGGGATGAACAGGTTATGAGGTATGGCCCCGGATTAGCTACTCCTTTTTTTCTTTTTGATCATGTTGCACAAGTATGATCCCCAGCACGGACGAACACAGCAAGTGGTATAGGACCATTCAGCGAGTACTTACTTTGACGACTACTGGACTACGAACCTCTTGAGATATGCCTCACCCGAAACGGCCAGGAATGTCCTCCACATCTTCGATACCGTCGTCTGCTATCTCTCCCTCAGATGGATCGTCCTCCTCATCGCTCACATCAAAAGTCGCGGTATCCTGACGCTTTCTTTTACCTTTCTTCGCTTTCCCCGTGCGGTCGTTCGATTTATCCCGTGGCGTCCAAGTGAGGGATTTCTCCTTCATGTCCCGCTGGAAAGCCTCGTCGTAGCCCACGCATTTCATAACCCACACGTTTATCACCTATACCAAAACGATGGTCAGTCTACCACCTAGCCCTATGTCACTGTTACATCCGTGCATATGGTACTGACCTCTTCGCCTTTGTTTAGGGCACGCCTCACGTCTTCCTGAGTGACTCCGCTTCCATCTTCAGCTGCCCCCTCAATTTCTTCAGCAGTAGGCTGACGCCCGAGGCGTTTCCGAAGCGCAATCCTTATTCGAATATCTCTGCTCCACTTCTTCTTGCAGATATGCCGACTCCAGGTTGACTGTGTCTTTACCTCCTCCTCAGAAATCTGCGATCAAGTGATGAGGGTAAGGATTTACCTGGCTGGAGCTTGCGGTCCACTCCTGTAGAGTAAGAGGCGCGGCACGAACTAGCTCGTACTGGCCGAGGTACAGCCATACCCCGTCTTTGATGCGGATCATGACGCGATTGGTCTTTGGGAGGTCGCTAGTCCGGCTCACATACAACAAGCCCGGAAACCCAGCTCGTTGCGGAGCATAAGGGTTGTATGTGATGTTGAGACACATAAAATCTCGATAAGGGTGGCGCGCACCCTTCTTCTGGGAGATGGAAGGGAAAGTCGCCCTGGTATTGCCGCCGTAGATATCGGAGACGAATTCTCGGGACACCGTGAAGTCAACAAGATCCTCGTCGAGATCCAGGGGGAATGGCTTGACATCTAGAGCCTCAACACGCCGGAAAACGGAACCCAGCCCTGCTTGTTCATCTTCCTTGTGCCGTTTGATTTTCCACTTGGGCTTGAAAGTCTCTTTAACTTCATAGACTCAAGGGAAAATAGGAGTCAACGTACATGGAAAAAATCCCTTTCTCGTTTCTGCTCGACCTCCGCTGTAAAGCGTCGAGGCTCGAGGTCCACGCTTGGTGCAGTTATTACTTTGACGTGGGCTGAACACGTCCGGCGCTTCTTTCTAGGGCCCGACTGTTTATCCAATGTCTCATCCTGTGTCAGATCGATGACGGCCCTTAAAGGGGGGACAACGTGCAGGAATTCCAGTTGGGCATTGCATGTGGACGTAGTGACCCCTGATGCCTGTACACAATTGATTGACATGTCAGAATTACCCAGATTTCGAGGCATATGGGAAAGCGTTTACAATTGGTTCCTGTGTGTAAGATGGTGCAGTTAGAACTACGTCCGAGCCCATCCACGATCTGTCACCGGCTTCGTCGACTTTGCTAGAACTGTATTTAGCACTAAAGGGTGTCCCAGACGAGCCATCCCTAAGATCAGGGCTAGAGGCTCTCACGTCATGGTCATCCTGTTCGAAGAAGTCGTAATAGAGTGACTGGGGAGAAAGAGCTCCTCCCGTCGAATTTTCAAATGTCCCAGCATGTGTACCAAGGTTACTCATCGGAGTCATGGAGAGGGGCAAGGCAAGAGCGATTCGGATGATGGTAGAACCTGGTAAAACCGAGACTCCTGGCCGGCATTCATCAGCTTACCGGAGGAAATGCATATCAGGGGTGCTAAATTTAGGACGAGACTTGGACGCGTCTTGGAAGCTCTCAAGAGTCAAAGGGAAGTTCTAGGGAAGTCCGTTCAAGGAGTCTCCCGAGGCGTTTCAGCAGTTTATATTGTCGTTAGATAGCGGTAGATGCAGTTGAGGGGGAACAGCCTGCCAGTGGCGCGCTTTATGTTGAACAGCCACGAAGACATACATAGCTAAATCGGGCGTCAGTCGAGCTGAGATAAGGATCCAGTTTACAACAGATTTTCACTTTTTCATTTTCAAGGTTACAGATGGGTTACGTAGGAGTCTTGAGACTAAGTAGGAGTAGTGGACGACTGTGGACGCCGAGCTACGATAACTTTAAGGTATGTAGGCATGTGAGGAATTCTAATTTTAGCTCAGAAGGTCTGCGTTGCTATGCAACACTAGACCCACTTGGCATTGATCGCGATGGGTGCTGCAGGACGGTGGCCTCGTGAGATCTTGACAGGAAATATATCAAGTGTAGCGGCCTTGCCTTCAACCCCTGTATGCCACGAATTTGACCTTGCGTGCCCCCATTTTTTCCTACGCCTGAGCTGGAAGCTTGGGCCCATTCTTTTACCACTCGAGACGAGTAAGGTTGTGCCAGTCGACGAGCCCAGCAAGGGGTTCCGGTTGGCGATCACTACGCAAGGATGAATGTGATTGGGTAAATCATTTTCTTCCCCAACTCAACAACCTCAGTTTACGAACCTCTCCCAGCCTCTCCCTATTCGCGTCATGGCTCAACCTCGTCTTGTACGCGTTGGAGCTGGCGATGGTGGTCTTATACTTCCGCGCGTTTCCTAGAGATACGAAGTTTATCAGGATCATGGTGCTTACTGCGATCACTGTGGATACTGTGGGCACATTGAGCGTATGCGCCGCCACCTGGCTGGTAAGCACTTTGCAGTACCGGTCCACGCCTTCCCAAATACTTGCTCATATGCACCCTCTAGTTTGTTATCACATTTGCTAGTGAGTGGTCTGAATCGTTCGCAATTGGATCCTACTTACCTTGGGTATCTAGACACTCCGATCACGCAACAACTATGGCCTACCCCCGTCGTGATCGTCGCCACTGCTATATGTGCGATGCTGGAGCAATCTTTCCTGATATATAGGTTCTTCTCTTTGTAGATGTTCCGTTTTCTTCCAGCTTGATGGCTCGCCTGACGTGCTGATACTCTAGGTCACGCTCGCAAGTTATTAGCGGGCTCCTGATGCTGCTAGTTGTGACACATGTACGTTCTTCCCTGGATTCCATATCCTACGTCCATTCAAATTCCGACGTATCTTACCTAGGTAGCGTTCGCGATATTATCAGCGGTTGAAACAGTTGTCCATCCAGAATTTAAAGAAGGGTTGGGTACAACAGCGACCACGTAAGAGGTTTCGGTCTTATGATTCGAGCTGCTCTAACAATTCAATTTAGAATTTCTTTCTGTATCAAAGCCGGTCTGAATATCTGCATTCCAATTTTCTTGATATGGCAGCTATATAAATTTAGTTCCCCCTTTCAATCGACTAAAAGGTAATCTTCCAGCAGCAGTGGATGCGTTTTTTTCGCTGACGGTTGAGATCATTCAGCCTCATCCGGCGTTTAACCGCTCATGCCATTGCTTGCGGCACCCTAGTTGCCGTGACGGGCATCCTCTTTCTCATTCTCTTTTGGCGGCATGTGCCTGGTACAGTGCTCTGCTAGCTTTTGATACTGTTTTCATTAATTGCCCATCCTCTTCCCGCAGAGTTTCTGGTGATCAGCAATATTTTTGGCCGGCTCTATTCCCTCACAGTCCTCTTCAATCTGTTGAGCCGTAGAGCAAGAGGCACCCGGAACAATACTCCTCGTAGTATGAACACTGGGGCGGACAGGAGCTTCAACGTACCCGGTCTTTTTAGTACGTTTGATTGCATGTGTTCGACACGCTAGTACGGGATCTGATCACGCGCGTGCAGGTCTTGATTTGACCTCTCCCAGTCGTATTATGGCTGACTCTGTTGACGTTGATGATGTACGTCGTTCTACCTGTGCGCAGCTCTTTCAGCGGAATGTTAACTCCCGTTACAGGCCAACCATTCCTCGCGCAGTACTGTACCCAACGCTAGCCATTCTTCAGACCAGCTTAAGGGCCAGCTCAGCCTTACAGAACCGCTTTGACCGTAACTAAGTCGCCTCCCCCAGGGGATGGCGGCGAAAACGAGGTGCCACCAAGCAGTTCCCCTTCGAGTGCCCTGCGGCCCTCAATAGCATGGCCCGCGATAATGCAACTGAGCCTACGCAAACACAAGCCTTCCGGGATATGTATTCGGCGAGGGACTCTATCGCAGCGTACGCAGATAAGAAAATATGATGGAGCTTGAGAAAGGGAAAACTCTCATCCCCAGCTAGCGGTCCATCAGATATTGTGCAGCAGATTACACCCAAGTGACCCAACGATTGAGCCCAATGTTGCGAACTACAAATCCCGTACAGGCCTGGCCTTCCCCCCTGCTTTTAGATGTCATTGCTGACGAGAGCAAACATAATTTGGCCCATCCATTGCCCCACAGCCGCACCCAAACATTCCATACCGACTCAAGCTTGATGGCTCTACAACCCTAATTCGCCAATCACAAATATGTACATGAGCGAGCGTCGGCGACGTACCAAGGGAACTTTAAAGATCTAGGTGTTTGAATAGTCTCGTGATTCAAACAAAATATCATATTAAAGAGAATAAGGAGTTTTTTGAAGGCATGCAATGGCAAACAATACATCCAAATTGCATTGACATTATGGAGCACGTTCACTTCAGCCTAATTCCTCTAAATCGTGAGTGGTGAACTAATGTCCACCCCTACCGCCACGACCGCCACGACCGCCACGGCCCCCACGACCACCCATTCCGCCACCTCCATGTTCTCCATGATGACCATGATGACCATGATGACCATTCTGGCCGTGATGACCGTGATGACCATGGTGGCCGTGGTGCATGGAATCCCATCCATGGTGTCCATGATGACCGTGATGACCATGGTGGCCTTTGTGACCATGATGACCATGGCGGCCACCGCTCCAGTCTACATTCTGGTTGGACATGAGTACCTGGCAGGCCAGAAGAATAAAACGGGTTACGGACTGCAACATCTGGGTTTGGAGCGCGTGCAGCTAACTCTGGTGTGACCAGATCGTCCCGGCGCCAACGCCCGCCACCGTGCCAACCACCGCCACCACCATGCCAACCACCGTGCCAACCTCCGCCGCCACCGCGCCAACCTCCGCCACCACCGTGCCAACCGCCGTGCCAACCACCACCGCCACCGTGCCAACCACCACCACCACCGTTCCAACCACCACCGCCACCGTGCCAACCACCGCCATTCCAACCTCCTCTCTGTCGAGATACGGATGTCAGCCTTGTGGACCAGGAGAGAAAAAAATAGATACGAACTGCAGCTAGATCTGAGTCTGGAACAGGCGCGGCTGCGACTGGGGTGATAAGAGCGACTTGGCCTAGGATGGCAGCGAGAGCAGTAATGGTAAACTTCATGATTAAAATAGGGAAAGAGGCTTGTGGTAGCTGAGTATCCGAAGTTGGATTGCTGAAAAGTAACTCTAGACTGTTCGAAGACCTTTTATACCCCACGATGAGTGGGTCGACGATCAAGTATCACGAGAATATTCGTCTATTCAGAGCGAAAAAAAGCCCCTGTCGTCGTCACCGCAGTAGAGTTCGCCTTGGCATCCCGCCGAGGGGGGGAAATGGCGCATGAAATCGACTTCAAAAAAGGAGAAAGATTAAGATTGACTTTAGGAGGTTTTGAGAATAGAACATGACCGACCATTGATGCGATGGTGATTGCTCATCGTGAATGTTAGACCATTGGTGCTAAGCTGATTGCTCACCGTAATATGCTTGACCCTCTTGACATATGATTGCGGGAGGGGTAAAACGCGAAACAAACGCGAATGACGCGAAACCGCTGACTGGACCCCAAGCTTTGAAAAGTATAGGAGTTGACCTTGGACTTCCGGAAGCACGCTGTAATGGCCACTTGTACAGTGCCGTTTTCGCATCCACCACGAGATACACCGCAACAAGTGCAATGACAGCCATGGCCCGTATGGCATGGTATATTTTGAATCATTTATCTAGCAACACGACCTGAACGTCCTTGTCTTTTGGCATCATCAGAAGCTCCGCATCAAATGCCACCTACAAGACGAGAGGACGCATTCTAAACTTTTCGGGCGATTTCGAAAGGACAAACAACTTACCTTCTTCTGTCGCTTTGCTGCCCTGAGGGTGCCGTTCAGAGCCTCCACTATGTATAAAGGGGTAGCGTAAGGTCGTACGCGGAAAAAATATCTTTTACTTACGCGTATTTGCTGTCTTGTCAAAGAGAATACCATAGGACACGCTTGTGGTTCCATCAGCGTTCACTGTGCCGTGTTCCTTGATGGCATCTATGTACGCAAGAAATCGATACCATGATATCTCATGAGTAGACGTTACAGAACAAAGCGAATATCATACCCTTCAGAACTTCAATCTCATGAGAGGTATTCATGATATAGATTCAGTTAGAATTGCCAGACGATCAAGATATGATAATGGAGACCATCGTCGGCGTTTGTTTGCGACAGTTGATCCTCCGGGGTGGCAGCCTCGCCGGACTAGTTCGGTAATTCCATGCTGACTTCATTTCATGCTTTCAACCACCATCATCCAGTAAGAGAATCCTCAGAGCAAGGCGTTTCATTGCTGAACGGAGGAGAAGAGAAAGCCAGGATATAGTAAGCCTGTCGGGCGGAAATTGAAAACAACATAGCTTTCGGTGAGTTCTTAATTTCAAGTTAAGTTGACATCTTGCGTATCTAAGTTCTATCATGCTCGATAGATACTTGAAACCGCGTAGCGAGGTATCGCGTTAGTGGGTAGGAGAGAGCTTAGCCGAACCCGGTAACGAGATTTCATAGGGATCAAAAGCATAATAGGTCCGTTGGGTTCAAATTGACTCCTTAGCACCAGCGATTTCTAACGTCAGACGCGTTTGACAGTGATCTGAGCCTTCGAACAAGGTATCAGGCTATTACTATAACAGATAACCCTAGAGAGAGAGAGAGGATATCTTAGTGGCAGAGGAAATCGAGAGTGCGTCAAGCTGTTCGTCGCCTATTCGTTTCCTAATTACAACGCTCTACCCAAAGATCATTCAGTGCTGAAGCTGTATAGGGCATATTTTGGGGGCCATTAATATCTGTAGGACAAGTATGGAGCGACATACATCCGACAATATCGACACGGAGCGCCCGCCAGCGGTGCAGAGCCTGCGGTCCAAGTTTGAACAATTAGCCGCGAACATATCTCCCAAGTCGCACCAACGACACAGCAGCGGGAATCAAGGAGACTTTTTAACATCAAGCACACCAGTGAGCCCTCGCCCACGTGCAACGTCAAACACACATCCGAACGACCCCTCGGATGCCAAAAATCTTCGTCCGAGTTCATCGTCGTCTGACCTTAAGGTCGGCACGAAACGACCACCGCCGCCACCGCCACCTGCTCGCACTCCTAAGACCGTGGCTAGCTCCCCAGTGCCGGCGTCGCTGCCATCGCCACTTCTTCGACCTGTCCCCGTTCCACCAGGAGCCAATGGGAGCCAACGGGTAAGCCCAGCGAGTCTCCCGCCAAACAGTTCTCCGTCAAACTATGAACTCTCTGGCCAAAGCATATCATCGTTGAGGCATAAATTGTAGGTTATGATTCACGGGGTTGGGCAGCCGACTTTAGTCACGGGCTGATTTCATTCTACAGCGCCTCCACACCCCCTCCTTCGCAACACCAAAACATCACTAATACACACCTTCCCGATACACCCACAGCAAGTACGAGTTCTTTGAACAAGCCACCAGTCCCATATCGTCGAGGAAAATCCCCTGATCCCTCTTTCCTTCAGGCGCCTCGAACACAAAGTCCAGGCGACATGTCCGACTCTTCTACTAGTGCATCCGCCCTGCGTGGTGTTAGCCCCTTTTCCGACGACGAAGATGCAGACGTTACCCCATCTGTCCTCCCTTCCCTGCCTATCAGAAGACATAACACATTGCACCATCACAGTGCTCATTCAAGTGAATCAAGCTTAGCAACCAGCGAAGCTGACCTAAGCGCGAGTTCGAAATCTTCTCTTCCACCACGGCCACCGTCACGCTTCATGACGCCCGCTTCCCCGGCAGGGTTCGAAACTTCTCCAGCAAGCTCATCTTCTAATCTCGCACCACCACCACGACTACCTCTCCGTCGTTCTACTGCTTCCCCACCTGAAGAAAATACTCCCCCGCGTCTCCCTATCCGCCCGCAAGTCGCCATCCCATCCCACGTTAGCCTACCCGACTCACCAGTCCCCTCGCCAATTTCCGCTACCGACCGTAAACCGTTGGGGTCAGCTAGGCTCCCGCCTCCGCCCACGCGCACCATTGCTCTTGGTGACAAGCTGCCACCTGCGCGTCGGGCACAATCTCCTTCGTCAGACGAGGATTCTGGGGAAGAAGATGATTCCAAGATCCAGATGGTTGACACATTGCCCGATCGTTCCCGCACATCCCGCCGTCCACCAGTACTCTCCTTCCGTGAAGGTTATCCGGAGCCTAAGATACATGTTCACGCGTTCACGGGGGTTGCTTCGGTCGCTGGCACGACGGCCGTAGTGGCACACCACCACCACATCAGAATTTACGATCTAGCCATGTCCGACGTCCCGGTGTATTCGCTTGACACGAAAGATCTGGGGCACAAGGAGGTCAAGGTTACGAGCATGGAGTTCAGACCGTCGGCCAATAGGGCGGACCGTGGGCTCGTGCTGTGGTTAGGCACGAAGGAGGGTCATATATTGGAGCTGGATGCTCGGACAGGCACAGTCGTGGCCTCGAAGCATTCCGCACATCTTCATGCTGTGACGCACGTATTCCGACACGGCCGCAGCATGGTGACGCTCGATGACTCCGGCAAGGGGCTTATTTTCGCACCAGACGCCAGTGGGGAGGATATATCCTTGCAGTATACCCAGCCGCGGGTGGTGCGGATCGCGGAGAAGCAGGACTTCGTGAAGATCGTGGGAGGAAAATTATGGACTGCGTCGCGGAACGACCAGCAGGTCATCACTGGCGTTCTCAAGATACCCGTCGTGCGGGTGTACGACATCTTCACACCTGGGAATGGGACGCGATCGATGACGCCTACTGAACACGTAGGGGCGGTGACGTCTGCGACGATAATCCCTTCTCTGCCTGGGTTTGTGTACATGGGGCACGAGGCTGGCTTCGTGTCCGTCTGGGCGCTGGAAACAGAAGACGGATACCCTAAGTGTGTGGAAGTGATGAAGGTCGCGACTTCGGACGTGACGAGCGTGGAAGGCGTGAACAATCGGTTATGGGCTGGTGGGAGGAGCGGGATGATCTCTGCCTTGGATGTGACGCAGAAACCGTGGGTGGTGACGAATTCGTGGGCTGCGCATCCTGGATTGCCGGTATTGAAGATGTCGGTGGATCATTATGGAATAGATAAGATCGGAAGGCTCTGTGTGGTCAGCATCGGGAGGGATGAGCAGCTTAGGCTCTGGGACGGGCTCCTTGGATTAGACTGGGTTGGCAAGTCGTATTACTATTGTGCTGTTGGAAGAGGATGAGCTAATCACGTCCCACAGATGAAGAACTTTGGAAGCAGGAACAATTGTTCAGCAGGACTCGACATCTGGAGGTCCTTCTCATTTCATGGAACTGCGACGCTGCACGGCCAGATTCGCTGACGGGGGAGCCTGCGAATGTCAACTTCTTCACCGACGCGTTGCAAAGCGTCGAGTCGCCAGACATAATCTGCTTTGGCTTCCAAGAAGTCATCGACCTCGAAAGTCGCAAGATGACTGCAAAGAACGTCCTGCTGGGGAAGAAGAAATTGGAAGACGGCGGGCTTTCTGAGAAAGTCACTGGTGCTTACAGGCGGTGGTACGACCGCATTTTGATCGCAATCCGTCAAGCCATGCCAACGGAAGAGGCTTACTCAGTCGTCCATACTGAGAGCCTGGTCGGCCTGTTCACCTGTGTCCTAGTGAAGAATTCGGAGCGGGGCTCTCTCCGGGATGCTTCGATCACCACTATCAAAAGAGGAATGGGTGGGAGGTACGGTAACAAGGTCGCTATTCCTTCCTTTAATCTATGACCACTTTGCTGACATCGGTGATGATGTAGGGCGGGATCGTTTCGCGTTTCATGATCGAGGATACTTCTGTCTGCCTAATCAATTGTCATCTTGCTGCTGGACAGAACGGGGTCCGCCAACGTAATGCCGACGTCGCTGCCATTCTAGAAGAGAAGACGGTGTTCCCAGAGTCACATCATCCCTATGCATACGTTGGAGGAGGGGATGGAACGATGGTTTTGGATCATGAGATTGTCATTGTGCGTTACCTACATTTCCAAGACTCGTTCGTCACTGACAACACATCTTCTCTTCCTCCAGGTCAGCGGAGATATGAATTACCGTATCGATCACAGACGGGACGCGATCATCTCTGCCATTCGTGCTCACGACCTCGCCAGTCTATACCCCCACGACCAGCTCCTTCGCGAGATCAAATTCAACCGCGCCTGTCGATTCCGTGGCTTCTCAGAGGGCCAACTCACCTTTCCACCTACATACAAATACGATCCTCGCACCGACGAGTACGATACTTCAGAGAAACGTCGATCCCCGGCATGGTGCGACCGTATCCTGTGGCGCTCACGCGTCCCCAGTCGGGTCCATCAGCTGCATTACCAGCGGTACGAAGTAAACGTGGCAGACCACCGACCGATATCGGGGGCGTTTACTGTGACGATTAAGAGCATTAACCATGAGGTGAGGCAGCAGGTAAAGGCGAAAGTACAGGCAAGCTGGGTAGAGGAGCAGACCCGCTTGTTGGGGGCAGCCAAGCAGTTTTACGTTCGACAAGCATTGATATGACCCGATTACTGTGTTCCATTGGACTGGATGTGTTTCCGTAGCAAAGCATTTGTAGATCATCACCATTAGACTTGACAGTATCCTTAATTCTTCGTTCGGGCGTTGTATCATCCTTCTATGTATTTTCGTCCTCACACTATCACCTACCTAAACCGCGTGTAAATTTCGAGTCTTTGACTACAATTGCAAGGCGGTCCGACTCCTTATGCCTCCTCTCAAGTCTTTCAAAGTTATAGAAGTTTCTTTCTCTTGAGTCTCGTACACGTACGGCGTAGGCAGCTCTGGAGAAGCGCTTAGCAGCAGAAAAGGTTATTGAAATATCTGTATAGGCCCGGGCCGTAGGTCCCCCTAGTGATAGTGATAGTGATAGTGATATTACCCACGGGCGGTCCCGACGAGGAACATGTGGGGCTTCCGTACTACGTACATGCATCAAGTGTACGCTACGGATGGATCAGTATTTCAAAAATGCCTGTGATGCGAATGGGGAAGAAAAGTTAGTAAAGGCAGGCCTCAGAAGAAGTTGTACACATGATATATAACAGAGCTTTGGAGGATTAGGAATCATGAACGGTAATGGTATGGTGGTATATGATATATTTTGTTGTGAGGAGTATATGTGATGTTCATAGTCAGTCTGCAGGACTAGAGTCCAGAAGTACGCATTACGCCGTTCATCACAAGACATCAATTCCCCGCCTCAACATCATCCGGCGTCTTGCTAGCATCTTACGATATCGACAGCTTGTCCAACCGCTCAGTACAATGGCAAGAAAACAAGCCCCCATGGTCAAGTAAAGCGCATGGACATAGCACTGGCGTCCCAACATACACTGCCTCACAGGACCCGCAGGAGGCACAAAGGGATCCGCAGCGCTAGTATCATGTGAGTCGAGGGTGCGCCCGAATACGAATGAAAAAACATTGCCAGCGACGAGCGGCGCTGCAGCTAGATAACCCCAGTTCTCGGAAAAATGCACTGTGACACACCTCCAGTAAGATATACAACAGGTCTCTAACAAATAAAAGGAGCTTACACATGCCAAACCACTCTATACATACATGTGGGAAGAGCGATAACGTGCTTCCGTATGCGAGGCCGGTCATAGCGCTGGCCATCCACAGATTGTGGACATCGTCGATGTTGGCGATAATGACCTGCGAGATGCAAAATAATGACGAGACGAGCACCAGTGAGTAGGACAGTGGAAGGTTGAATCGGTTCTTGCCGTAGTCAGCGACTACGCCTGACTCGGAGTTCGTTGAGCATGTGTATGACTGTGGGATGAATCTCTGTGTGGACAAACCTAAAACGATACGGCCAGAGCAGTTAAATAGGCTGGTGATAGAGACTTGATCGGCCTGCCAGCGAGCTGCTTCTATCGGGTTGTAAATCACCGTAGACGTTGCGTAGAGTGCTTGAGAAATCGACCCGACGTTGTTGACATCTGCGCACAAATTTAAAACCAACCTTCCTTGCTTGTGAAAGAAGCCATACACATTAAGAACGTCCCAACCACTGCCAGAAGAAATCAGTAAGTGTTGCCTGCCTTTCAAAATGATAATATCTCAACGTACATATCGATAAAATAGCGAAAAGGAGCCAAAAGTCGAGAGGCTGATCCACAACTCATAGCCAAACAGGTTGGGAACGACACCCAGCTGAGTGAGAGCAGCGCTGATTTCAAATGACTATTCAGATCCTTCATTTGAATGAAGTAAACTCACTTTGTAATGCGTTCTTCAGGTGCTAGTATTGAACTTCGTTCGCTGTCCTGGTAAAGCGTGACCTCATTCTCGCGCTCGATGGGAGGCAGGGGTACTGGGCGGATGAAGAAGTATCCAAGAATCATGGGTATTGATGTACCGAGAGATAGAAGAAGGAGAAATGACGAAGTGTCTCCGGGGAATTCTACACGGAAAATGGTCGAAAAGAGGAAAGCGGAGATTCCCAAACCCGATAACACAATGCCAGTGGCTGTTGCACGCTGGCTAAGTATGAGTCATGAACATACTATCAAGAAAAATTTTCCTACCGCTTTATCGGGGAACGTTTTCGCCGTCGAGTTCACAGCACTCATCAACCCTCCGTTGCTGCCGGCGCCTGTCATCGCCTTGCAAAATACTAGGACAGAGAATGTGAACGTTGAAATCGTGGTCGAAGAGGCAGGGATCCCAGAATCAAATATGTGTCGCGCACCAGAGTACCCTGCCAGAAGCAAGATAAACGCTGAAGCAAGCAGGATTCGGGGACCGCGAAGGTCCACGATACGACCCCAGACCGGTCCACTGATGTACACGCCAACTGTTCATCCTGTCAAGACCGAGTAGACGTCTTCAACTTATGACAAGATGCTCACTATTCCCAGCTATTCCAACCACATTTAACTGTGTGTGCGAGATTTGAAGCCGTGTGCCGAGCTGCGGGGCATAAGCTGAGAGATAATCAGTAATGACTCGCGGTCCCATGCTGGGGGTCAAGTAATCACCTGAATAAACCTGATAGCTGTAAACGTCACTAACAAGTGCAAAAAAGTAGGACAGCTGAATACCCACATAATTTGTCCCAGAAGCCAAGGTAACCAGCAACGAGGCAGCGAGAGTTGTGAGTCGTGGTACACTCATGAGAGCAGGATATTCGATTGGATTCGAGTTGAACGCCATCCTGGGGGACGGGGGAAGTTTACTACTCGATAGATATTGTGGCAGTCGATAGAGGCCAGCTTATCGGGATAGCAAGCTTATTATGTGTGATCCAAGTCCAAGTTCATTTTGGGCTGCAATGATTGCATCATGGGTGTGATCATGGTGTCGACTTAGTAATTGGAGGAAGATGCCCACCCCAACTCAGCGGTCAGATAAGATAAGATCCTGATTAGATACCCTATTATCCTATTCCGCCCGGGTTCTACGTCGTTTCTACGTGCGTCTGGAGCTGTCAGCGTCGTAGAACTCGGTACTTATGGTACGTGTTTTCAGCCTCCATGTAGCATGTCGATGTGGGTGCTTCGTCGGACAAATAATATACATCCGTCGACGAGACTTTGTGACGGTCAATCGTTTTCGTTTCGTGAATGTATCTACCATGTCTCGCAGTGGAGAGTACTAGGGGTACAACGCATGACGAATAGGGATAGGATCTCAATCGGTATCCTCATCCTGGAATTGCCAACTATCGTCGGGAAGAAATGAGCAGGACAGTCTAGGATATTGATGCATATGGCGAGGAGGGTTATAGAGGGAAGAAAAAGTGTGTGTAGAGCGTACAATATTAATGTGGGGCGTCGATTCATGATTCATTACTCGTCATTCTCTTTCCAAATGACCTCAATCCTTCGGCCTGACATCGTCAAACCTCTCCTCAACAGCTTTCTGTCCCGCCAACCTGCACAAATACTGAGCACAATGGCGACGAAACACGCGCCCATAGTCAAATATAGGGCCTCGACATAACATGCACGTCCTACCATACAGCGCCCGCCCATGCTTGTCGGGGACGCAAGCGATGCGCTCGGAGACGTTCCATGCGCGTCAAGGGTGTGCCCGAAGGCAATAGAAAATAGGTTCTCCGCAACGATTGGTGAAACGGCCAGGTATCCCGCGTTCTCAGAGAAATGAGCTACAGTAGGCAGGTATGAACGCATAAGAGAGTCGACGATGGGAGAAGGTTTAAAGGAGCATACCCAAGCCAAACCACTCGATACACACGTTCGACAAGAGCGAGAAAATGCTTCCATGTGCCAGGCCGAGAATTGCGCTGGAAATCCAGAGGTTGTGGATGTTCTCGATGTTGGCAGCGGCGACCTGGGAGATGAAGAAGGAGAATGAAACAAACACGAGGGAGTATGATCTTGGAAAGTCGAAACGGTTCTTCCCGTAATCGGAAACCAAGCCTGTATCTGATGAGCAGATACTTGATAGTGCAAATCTTTAAGCATACCTATAAGTATGCGGCCTACCAGTTCAGTAGGCTGATTGTGGAGACCTGGCTGGCTTGCCAACGGGCTGCCTCTGCTGGGTCGTAGAGGGTGACCGACTTGGCGTAAAGGGCTTGAGACATCGATCCCACGTTATTGATATCTATTCACAGATTAAGCACTGAAGAGTACACGAAGCGAAGGGAAACATACACATCAAACCGGTACCACTCACTGCGAAGGGCAGTTCAGTAATTAGCCTACATTTTAGATTGACGCTATGACGTACAAAGAGATACAATGGTGAATAGCAACCAGAAGTCTTTGCTGACCCACATTTGACGGCCATATACGTTGGGAGGCAGACCCTGAGTGAGTGAAGCATCCCTCGAAAGCCTGACAGGAGCGCTAATGTGTATCCAGGTCAAAATTGCAGTCTCACAGTCAGGCGGTCAGGCCTAACTCACATGGGACAATTCAATTCTCTTGATAACAGCGCACGGGTTTCGCTATCCTCGTTGCCCATCACCCCAGTCTCTCCGCGCCATTTTTGCCCACCCTGTTCCACAGCAGTTGCAAGTTCTATCGGAGATAAGGGTATAGGACGGATGAGAAACTATCCGAAGATCATAGGAATCGATGGAGCGAGTGAAAGTAGGAGGATAAACGACGATGTATCTCCAGCGAACCCCACACGCGATATGGTTGAAAATAGGAAGGCGGACAGCCCAAATCCTGATAAAACAACTCCGGTTGTGGTCGCGCGCTGGCAAACAGTAAGCAACGGGACAACATTGTTGGAATGGGCCTAAGTCTCTCACCGCCTTGTCTGGGAATGTCTTCGCTGTCGAATTGACGGCACTAGTCAAGCCACCGTTCCCGCCTGCTCCTGTCATGAAGCTGCATAACACGAGGATGGCGAACATGAAAGTGGAAATGCTGGTCGAAGATTCAGGGATCCCGGAGTCAAAGATGAACCGCATGCCCGAGTATCCGGTCAGAAGCAATACGAAGGCTGAAGCGAGCAAGATCCTAGGGCCATGGAGATCCACCATACGTCCCCATACTGGTCCACTACTGAACACACCGACTATGCACGTCATCAAAACCAGTTGTAAACCTCCCCAGCTGAAAAGAATACTCGCCGTTCCCGGCCAATCCAACCATATTTAGCTGAGTATGCGTAATATGAAGCCGTGAGCCCAATTGAGGTGCGTAAGCTATAATGTCATGGCCGTCAGATATCAAAGGGACGTAGCAAAACCAGTGAGGCTGCTACTGACCTGACCAAGCCTGATAACTCTCAACGTCACTTGCAAATCCAAAAGGCAACAGCCCATGACACATAATTTGTACCAGAACCCAGTGTGACAAACAGTGAGGCTAAAAGTGTTGTGAAGCGTGGCACGCTGAGCAGGCCAGGGTACTTGAGCAGCTTGTCTGCCATGCCGCAAGGGAATCACGCTGAACGTTGCGCCAATCGGAGATCAACACCCCTCCGGAGCTGTAAATGTTTCTGGGTGGACCTCCAGCGCAAGTGATGTGTAGGATCGCAGCAATGGCCCTAGTTAAAGACATCCGCGAGCGCCATTGATCCACGCGACAACTCCGAGGTCAACCTGTGACTAGGTCAAAGTAGGCTCTAGTTAGATTACGATTCAAAGACTCACTAATCCGACTTCCCCGGGAGCCGTAGGTTAAGCTTCCTTCCCATGATCCTTGGGCATCAGCAATCCAGTCGGGACTGGGATTCCGCCGCTGGCGACTCTGCACCTTGCAGGTATGCAGCAGCATCGATGCTTATAGCCAGAAGGGCCCGGATTTTGGCTGAGGCTCTTTCAATATCAAACAAAGGTTGGCGACCAGAAGGGAAGGGGACGGAGGTTGGACCCAGGACAAGGTAATGAAGTGAAGTCGACCAGCATTTTCAGAAGCCTCGGATCTCAATAACTTCAACGAGTTGATTAGACTCTTAGATTAGATTCCTTGTCCAAACAGTCGGGACCGCCCGTGGGTAATATCACTATCACTATCACTACGCAATCAGCGTCTTGAATGCAACATCTCGTTGCAGCCGTCGTAGCAAAGTAGTAAAGAAGAGTATATGTCGGTCATTACTTCGCTATTTCCCTGAGGATGTCCTCAAGCCATCTACCAGTCTATTTCGATCCCGCCAGCACGCCCAACAGCTAAGCAAAACACCAAGGAAACATGCTCCCGTGGTCAGGTACAGGGCATCAACGTAACACTCTCGTCCTAGCATACACTGCCCCCCGCCGCTGAAGGTGAAGGTAAGGGGCTCGGCGGGACTGGGGGTGTCGTGCGAGTCGAGGTTTCGTCCGAAGATTATAGAGAACGGGTGGCCCAAAAGGATCGGGGCTAGGGCTAGGTAGCCCACGTTCTCAGAGAAATGAGCTGTACAGTTACTTGATGTGAATAATCACAGAGCAGATGGGAGGAAAACATACGTATGCCAAACCATTCAAGACACACATTCGGGGCGAGCGATAACATGCTCCCATGTGCAAGGCCAAGCATCGCACTGGCCATCCAAAGGTTAGAGATGTCGTCAATCATCGTGGCCATTATCTGCGAGATAAGGAAAAACATCGAGACTAGAACGAGCGAGTAGGATCTTGGAAGGCGGAAACGATTCCTT
The DNA here is from genome assembly GCA_014905825.1 of Lyophyllum atratum. Lineage (NCBI taxonomy): Eukaryota > Fungi > Basidiomycota > Agaricomycetes > Agaricales > Lyophyllaceae > Lyophyllum > Lyophyllum atratum. The sequence continues at coordinate 260,569 of JACGCN010000002.1, read as the reverse complement.
CCATAGTCAGAAATCAGACCTGATTGCAATTAGCATCTGCAGGTTGTTACAGGAGGTGTCATACCTATAAAGATGCGACCTAAACAGTTGAGGACACTGATTGTAGAGACTTGGTCGGCTTGCCAGCGAGCTGCTTCTATTGGGTTGTACATAGCGGTCGACTTGGCATAGAGGGCTTGAGACATCGATCCCACGTTGTTGATAACTAGCGATCACACGTCAGGAATGCTATACCGATGCAAGACAACGACGAACACATCACACCAGTCCCACTTACTATGAGTTTGGGAGGTCAGCGTCTTGTGTACGGACTAAGATACAACAGAGTAACGTACACAGAGATTTAGTAATGAAAAGGAGCCAAAAGTCTTCGGTGGCCCATAACTTGCGGCCATACACATTAGGGAGGTTGCCTTGATGAAACGCAGCGTGCGTTGACGGCAAGTGAGGAGCACTGAATTCGGATAAGTATAAACATGGCTCTTCTGCAATCGTATTGACGTACATCGTGTCACTTTCTTCTTCCCTTATCAGTGGAGTGCTTTCGTTGTCCTGGTCATCGCGAGCGCCTGGCTCCAGATGCGGCATACGTTGCTCGACACCAGTTGGAGGATCGATTGGAGGTAGAGGTATCGGACGGACGAAGAAGTATCCGATGAACATGTGGATCGAAGGCGCAAGTGATAGTAAGAGTAGAAATGATGAAGTGTCTCCTGCGAATTCAACTCGCGAGATAGTCGAAAATAGGAACGCGGAGAGCCCAAAACCTGACATAACAACCCCAATGGCTGTTGCCCGCTGCAGAACTATAAGATACGAGTTGCGTGATAGGATTAATCGGAGTCTCACCGCTTTGTCCGGAAAGGTTTTCGCTGTCGAGTTTACGGCACCAGTTAAGCCAGCACTGCCACCTGCCCCCGTCATGAAGCCGCACAATACTAGGAGATAGAACGTCAAAGATGAAATCGTGGTGGACGACGCTGGAACGCCAGCATCAAATATGTGTCGCATGCCGGAGTAGCCTGTCATGAGCAGTACCAGAGCTGAAACAAGCAAGATTCGGGGGCCGTGTAAGTCCACGATACGACCCCAGACCAGTGCGGTACCAAATACGCCGACTATACACGTGTATCAGGACCGCTTATAAACCTCTAATCCACAAAAGACTCACTACTACCGGCCATGCCAACAATATTCAGCTGCGTATGCGTAATTTGAAGCCGTGAACCGAGCTGGGGAGCGTAGCCTTGAAGATGGTAAGGCCTTCTTGCACGTCCAGGGGTTCCAAGAAATGCGACGACTGCTACTCACCCGAAAATACCTGCGAAACTTGGAAGGTCAGTCAGACCTTCAAAAAAGAATAGATACGCACATAATTTGTCCCTGAACCCAGCGTAACAAACAAGGAGGCGAAGAGAGTTCTAAACCGTTGTACACTGACGGTAGCAGGGTACTGGACTGAATCCGGTGCCATGGTGGTAGATTAATCGATCGTCAGACCGTAGTGACGGTCGAAAGCAGGTCGAAAGGCCTTGGTTGTGAGGCGCGCATTCCAGGTGTCAGGTTTGTTCAGGTCTCTGGGAACCGAGGAGGAAACCGAACAGGGGTTATTAAGGCCTAAGTAGAGCTCTTCGGCTGCCTTGAAGATAACAGCACTTTTAGGCGCTTCTTTGGGGCCCTAGACCTTGATGTAGGCGACCACGGACGTAAAGAAAGCAAACTTGGCCAACTACTTAGTTGTGGCTTTTGGTGATCTTGTCATCAGCCGCCTCCTCCACGGTTTTGGCAGCTGGCGATGGGTTCAGATTAGATGAGATCAGAACAATTGAGTGGAGATCAGATAAAGCACAGCTTTTCCTGTCCGAGTGCCAACACGTTACATGATGAGGGACCGATGTGTGCTGTGGGTGTGTGGGCGACACTCTGGACCTTAACATCTGCTGTGAGGTCTGTTGAAAGGAAGATATTACACTATATAATTCGTGTAGACTCCGAGTGTCGCAAGGAAATATCTTCGTGTCCCATCTATTCAGGATGTCAAGGTACCTTTAGGATCCCGGTCTGAAAAGGGAGGCAATTTCAGCTAGTATTGATTGAGAAGTTCCAGTTGAATTCGAGAGATCACGATGATATGGAGAAGGAGATGATCTAACAAGATAATCGTGAGGCGATGCATACAAATTTGGAACTGAGGATAATGCACAACACGGTCGCCATGCTCCAACTTGTCATCTGACACCCCCCCTCAATGCTCGGCCGATGAGCTCTAGGCCGTTCTAATCGCTCCTACAAGCCTATACAGCGATTCCTGGTCAGGATGGCATCCAAGTCCGCCCAGTATCCTGGTCTATTCAGTGGGCCGAGGCTCACAACACTTCTCGTCTCGCTCTTCGTTACCCTGGGTTCGGGGACAAACTATGTGTGTATCTGCAGCAATCTTCATGACCTTTAGTTGACGCGGAATGCTACTAGGTTTACTCGGGTGAATAGCAGACTTCGTGCAGAGAGCAGAATGTGTAAATGAAACTAAACAACTTGTAGCTTATGCTCCTCAGCTCGGGTCGCGACTTCAAATCACGCACACGCAGTTAAATATTGTTGGTTTAGCGGGTAATGGTAAGTGTCCAGATAATCCGCGACCTCAGGCGAAAGCTGACGATGTGAGCAGTGGGCGTGTATAGCAGCGGGCCGATCTGGGGTCGCATTGTCGACCTACGTGGGCCTCGGATCCTGCTCGCTTCAGCGTTTGTCCTGCTTCTGTCAGGATATTCTGGCATACGATACATCTTCGACTCCGGGATCCCTACCTCTTCAACTACATTATCTACACTTTCGTTTTGTGTCCTGGTGGTATGCGGCTTCATGACGGGTGCAGGGGGGAACGCTGGTCTGACGAGTGCTGTAAATTCGACCGCAAAGTCGTTTCCAGACAAGGCGGTGAGAGCCCTACGTCGTGATAATCCATGCCGTTACTTACAGTTCATTAGCGCGCGACAACCACTGGTCTCGTCCTATCGGGCTTCGGCCTCTCCGCGTTCCTCTTCTCGACAATATCCCGCGTGGAATTCGCCGGAAATACATCATCATTTATCCTACTGCTATCTCTCGGTACATCGATACCTATGATCTTCGGATACTTCTTCATCCGTCCAATACCCTTACCTCCGACGGACTCCGTAACTGGTGCGGAGCAAGGCGGCCCGGACGATGAGACCGCTCTCGATAGCCAGGAAAACCGCGCGCTTCTCTCATCTGAGGAGAGTCTCCCCATGTAAGCTGGTCTGTTTCCAGAGGAGCTCATACTTACTTGAAAACCAGTGCCCCTGTTCAGCTCTCGAGACGTGCTGCGCTCAGGCAAGGCATTCCTCCCAATGTCTATGGCCACAAGCTATGGACGAGCAAAGACTTCTGGCTACTGTTCGGTATTCTATCCCTCTGTACGTTATATTACCACGTGGCACCACGTAAACCAAGACTGACATCCTACCTCTAGTGAGTGGAACGGGTTTGATGTGTACGTCTTGTGTAGGATCCACGTGTGTGGAGGTACTTAGTTCAACTATGTTTGCAGTTATCAACAACGTCGGATCGATGTCTCAAGCCCTCTACGCCCAGTCGACTACCGTCTACGATCCGAAAGAGGCGGCTCGTTGGCAGGCTGATCAGGTCGCCTCAATTAGTGTCCTTAACTGTCTAAGTCGCATCTTTATAGGTATAGCACTTCCCACATCGTACAAGGAGATGCTCATCGTAGTCAGGTCTTGTCACCGACTATGGCAAGAACCGGTTCGGCCTTCCGCGGTCCTACTCTCTCGTTCTTGTGTCGTCCTTCTTCTTTATCTCGCAAGTGATGGCCGCCAACGTTGACGATGTCCGTCACCTCTGGATGGCTAGCGCCATGCTAGGGCTCGCACATGGGAGCGTGTTCTCGCTGTTCCCCAATGTTTGCCTTGAGTGGTTCGGCATGCGTAAGACGCCGTTCTCCTATTATCATTGCTATGGATCTGACAAAATTGCGCTGTAGCTCACTTCTCAGAAAACTGGGGCTATCTGTCTGCTTCGCCGATCGCTGCGGGCAACCTCTTTTCGGTTGTATTCGGACGTAACCTCGACTCGCATGAGACGCCAACCGAATCTCTGGCGTCTGGTACTATGGGTCAATGTTTGTTGGGGCGTCAGTGCTATGTTGATGCGCTGTACTTGACCGCCGGAGCATGTTTCCTTGCCATCTTACTCAGTGCCTGGGCTGGCTGGAGAGACCGACAAAAACTGGCGACGACGTCGAGTAGAAGGAACGAGGTCGTTTGGGAACATAATGATGAGTAATAACCCACGCTTACTATTGTACTCTCTCTTTTATAGAGCTCGCAGACTACCACTATATATCGGTTTGGGTAATTCGAGCCTTCGGTGCCCCGCGAACAAGGAGGGTCTTTGCTTCTGTTGCTCCGAACGTCCGATACGATCCTCGACAAGTCATATTAACGGCATTCGATCATGCTGGCGTCGTCTTTTATCTGGAGGCGTCAGATGAGATCTGAAGCCTAGAGATTTAGGCTTTAAGAGCCGATGAAAAGATCTGGCGATATGTCGTAATGGTTCGTTTGAGAAATGCCAAGCGCCTATCCTCGGCAAGCCCATTTGGTGCGTTTCCTTTGGTCCATATGGTTCCAGTGAACCATGCCGTAACATCTCCACGCTGACGTCGGCTCCAGATGAGTTCAACGCCACAGTCAACCAAATCCGATGTCTTCAAGTGACTTTCACTTGAAGAAACTTGTGTCGGTGTTTAGCCTTGAAGATGTGACCACGTAGCCTCTCATGTAGCTGTGGCTTTCATCGATCATAAACTGTTGACATTGGTAGACTGTACATTTTTGAGTTTTACTGGTAACATGTCGTAGCAAGAATAGAAGGCGACAAATAACTAGCCAAGTAGAATAATGCTCTAAATTACCCAGTCCATGAAGCGCTTTAAATCATATAGGCGACGAGGATTAAATCTGCGTTGGAGTTTCCACTCTGAAAGAGCCCTGTATTTCCTGCTCGGAGCGTTGTGGGCGGCTACCTGCGCGTAACGTGACCCCTTGGATCCAGCTGTCGGAGTCGACCTTCGTGATCTTGGGCCGCGGGCTGAAGATCTTCTTCGCACGAGGGAACGACCTTTCGCCTACGAGTCGGTTCGCCGCGCTGACCACAGCACGACACTTAGAGGTGGTGACATCGGACGAGATACCGACGCCCCAGAAGCTGCCGACGCCAGACTTTGACGGTGTCGTGCCCGTGTGGTACATCTCGATGTAAGTGACCGACTTGGCGCGCGCGTGGCTCTCCTCGTTGATGGCATGAGAGGCGGACTCGCCGATCTGGAAATCGCAGGCGAGGTCCAACCGGAGTGCTTCGAGGAAGGCGAGGACGGGACCGCGACCATCACCGCGGATGGTTCGCCTGGCGCCGTCGATAGTGAGGTCGCCCTCGAAACGCAGGATGCTTGGAGTCTCGTCAGACGGCGCCAAGACCTGAATGTCGTCAGAGTAGTCCGACATGGGAGAGGATGGCTCGCGAGAAGTCGGAGAAAGAGGGAACAGGCGATAGGAGTGCAGGAAAAGCCGCCCAACTGGCTGTGGGTCCAAGCTGTAGGTCTGCTTGAACCCAGACGTAATGAGCGCAGCTGTCATCTCCTTGCCAATGCGCTCGCTCTCGTCCTGGACGACCTTGTAGAAGGAAACCTGCATACGGCGGGGAAGGTCGAGAGACATGGTCTGTTTGATAACGTACGCAGCACCGGCTTTGCCGCTCTGGCTGCTGACTCGAATAAGATTCTCATAGCCATATCCTAGATCTTTGGGGTCGAGCGGAATGTAGGGCATGGCCCAATGTTTAGTCCCCACACCAGAGCGATCGACCTCGGACCAGCGCTTAGCTTGGGCGTCGAGACCTTTCTTGATTGCGTCCTGATGCGTACCAGCAAAGGCCGAGAAGACCAGCTGACCGGCGTAGGGATAACGGACGGGGATTTGCATCTCGTTGCAGCGGCAGACGAGCGCGACGGTTTCGGATAGTGTGGAAAAGTCAAGATTGGGAGAGACGCCTTGAGAGTACATGTTGAGCGCCAAGGTGATAAGATCGACGTTGCCGGTGCGCTCGCCGTTGCCCAACAGACAACCTTCGATGCGATCTCCACCAGCCAGGAGTCCTAGCTCAGCTGCCGCCACTCCCGTTCCTATATGCCTATAATTAGGACCGTTCCCAGGGCATGGAATAAGAATAGCCTTACCTCTATCATTGTGGGGATGAATGCTTATTATAACGCTTTCACGTTGATTGATATGGGTGCTGAAATACTCGACCTGTGATCCGTGAGTTTTTGTTGGAAATGATTAGGTGAAGTTCTTACCATATCGGCGTAGTGGTTGCTTGGCGCACACTCCACGGTGGCAGCGAGGTTGAACATGACCTTGTCATCGGGCGTGGCTTTTCCCCACTCCTCGAGCACGCGATTCCCGAGTTCGACGGCGAATTCGCATTCGGTCTGAGAAAACGTCTCCAGGCAATAGTTGAGCGTAAAGCGGGTCCCTGAGAAAGATGAGACACATTCCGTATAAAAATGTGATTACTCACCCGAACGTGCAGTTTCTTCTTCTGTCAATTTCCTCACGAGGCGCACGGCATTAAGCGTCAAGTCGATCGTTTGTTCTTTCGTATTCCGGAAGACTACTTCACGGAAGACGGGTGAGACGGCATTATATAGATGTATGATAGCATGTCGACAGCCTGATAGCGACTCGATGGATTTCTCAATCAAGTCAGAACGTGCGGGAGTAATAACCTTTGGAGTAAGATTGGTCACAAACGCGTTCGTGAGAGAAATCGAGGAACTTAGACTTACTTGTAAAGAGACGTCATCCGGAACTTCTCCATTCTGGATGATCGATCTAACAAATTGGAATTCTTGCTCTGATGCAGAGGGATAGGCGACTTCAATCTCTTTGAAACCGATTTTGACGAGTTCTCTGGTGGGACTAATCAGTCCTTGAAAACACAAGATCGAGAAAGGTACACACCTAAAAAGTTCCAGCTTTGTGGTATTGCTCATCGGATTGACGAGGGCCTGGTTGCCATCACGGAGATCGGTCGAGAGCCAAGTGGGCGCGACTGTAGTCCTTCTGTTGGGCCACCGTCGAACATAGTTCGAGGGGAAGGGCACCGCAGGATAGGGCAGATACTTGGTGGATGGGTCGGGTCTATCAAAGCGTCGGCTTAGCATGAAGAACTTCAGTGAGCAGAGATCACTTGCAGCATAGGCATGATAAGATGTATATGAAAGAAGTTATGACGCAGAATAGAAGGATGACGGATAAAGGAAGGAGGTTTATGGGTGTTCGACTGAGTATGGTCCTTAAGTACTCGTCTTGCGTTTCTTCCCAAAGGATAAAAGTGCTCATTTTCTCACAGATAGCAGTTTATCAATGGAACGCTTGGAGAGCGTATGACAACGGAGTGAACACACAAGCATGCCAAGACCGTTCAGTCTTTCTAGCCGTTTCCAGTCTATCGTAAAAAAGGCGGAGAACTAACGAAGAATCAGGCATGAAGAATGGGTTCCTGTTAGAAGCAGTCCAAATTCGCTGGGAGAGACTTCGTGGGACAAGGCAGCGGAAAGAGGTAAGCCCGCGGTTAGCAACATATGCCTCACTCCCATATCGTGGATTTGGTTCATGCTCAGGCAAAGACCCAGCCCACAGGTGACTGGATCATCCTATCCCGTTTCTAGTCGAAGAGCTGGTAATAGCTCAGTGCCAAGACTAAATGACACGATGATGAGAGAACCGAAAGCAAGGCCTTCCTTCTCGCATGAAAATCTGGGTCGCATGGGAGTAGAGTGCGAAACAAAAAGAACTTCTATTCATGACGTTGGAGTAGGGCTCTCCACGGTTATTGGTTAGATTCCATGACCACGTCGATTTTATTTTCATCACGCACATGTGGACGAAATGGGCCAGACAGAATGACCACACAGGCTTTGTTCGAAGCCTAATCGCCTGAGACGCGGCAGCTCGTATCAATTCCCGATCTGGGTGTCTTTTCATACCTTCGTGATGTAGATTAGGGTTCCAAAGGGCGCCGTGCTGTACAAGCAGCTGAAGAAGCCACATACAGCAGACCGCAACACCGTTCTGGCTCCTCAGAACTTCAGCCTGAGAGTCAGCTTTCCGGAGTTGATCACACCACTCATGGAGCGTCGTCGGTGACATTTGGTGTGTTCCCATGAATAGAGATGCTGCGAATCGCCCCCGGGCTTCCACGTTTTAGCAAGGCTGTGATTATCGCCAAGCATGCGACATGTTTTGGAAAGTTGCGACGGGAAAACTCGAGGCAAAGGCTTGGAACTGGCCTGGGACTTGCTTGGTTGTTGATCGACAACATCATTGCTAGATAAGGCATCGTGGTCAGTAAGCGCAAACAAGCCGCATCAGGCCACATCATTTGTTGCCAACTTCCTGGTTGCTTCCTGGATCTCACTGGCATGATCTTGGGTCTTTCTTGGGTACCATGGGCCATGGCCTTCCGTTACCCGTATACCGGTTCCCTTGATCAGAAGATCTTGGCTCTGCTAAGAACTTGAGTGGTTATAATTATACATGACGGTGTGGCAATCCCAACTCTTTGTGGATATCTCCCAGGACAAGGCTGTGCCCTGATCTTATGAATAACGGGAGTCCGAGGAATGCCCAGGTTTCAACGTGAAAAATTGTTGAAGGTGAGCACTACGATCCAAATTTGTCTATTATGTTTCCACCAATGACATAGCTTGGCAATCCAACAACGGTGAAGTGGGGTGCATCTATGGGTTTGGACCACTTCTTTACGCAAGCCAATCGTGTGGAATGCGAAAGCTTGGATTTCCTAAAGTCAAACCGTGGCCTCGGTTTCAATACACAATTTGAACGTTAACTTGGCGCAGCAAATCTGGGTCTGCCCAACTTGCCTTTAAGTTCGTCTGGTTGGGGCTTCAATTCTGCGGGAAAATGACGTCTCATGCTTCTGTCTCTCTGCAACAAACTCGACAAGGCACCCCCTCAACTTCAGGTGAGGGGTTATCTTTTACGACGGTGACTTACCACTAACTTCGGCACCACCAAGATGTGTCTTCAAACACGGTATCGTTACCGCTAGATTCTAACGGGCTTCACCTCGTCGAATCAGATGGATCTACACTACGCACCGGACTGTCTTCACCGACTCCGACTATTCGGTTTCCCACCAAAGATTCTGAGCATAGCCGTGGCTCGACCAACATCATTAGCTGGGATGGTCCTGAAGATCCACTGAATCCTCGTAACTGGACAAAACATCGCCGGTGGGTGGTAACCCTCGTCGTCAGCTTATTTACTTTCATAAGGTTCGCCACATTTTCGCTCGGAGACGTGGCCTAATTTCCAGTATTCTTCTAGTCCTGTCGCGTCGTCCATCTCTTCTCCTGCACTGTCGTCAATTTCGAGAGACCTTGGAATACCCCCAGGCTCTATCCTCGAAAATATGTCGCTGTCTATCTTTGTCCTGGCGTATGCACTCGGGGTAGGTTCAAACCTTTCGGTGTCATTGACTGCCACTGATTCGTGGCACAGCCCCTGATATGGGGACCGCTCTCTGAATTGTACGGACGACTAGTTATCATACAAGTCTCGAACATCTGGTTTCTGGGTAAGTTACGCTCGCTCCTGGCGTGGTCACGCACGTCCAATGATGTTCTACATTCCACAGTCTTCAACACTTTATGCGCCGTCGCGAAAACTCCCACACAGATGCTTGTTTTTCGGTTTCTCGCAGGCTTCGGTGGAGCAGCTCCTCAATCCCTAGGAGGCGGTGTGGTCGGTGACCTGTGGTCACCTGAAGAACGCGGCATGGCTATGAGCATATACTCTTTAGCGCCACTCGTCGGACCATCGACCGGACCATTGGTGGGAGGCTGGATCGCCGAACGTACTCACTGGCCCTGGGTGTTTTGGAGTGTTAGCATTGCAGATGCCCTATTGCAGATAGCCGGATTTGTACGTTTCCATCCTTCGTATTTTTGTAACTTATCATTCTATATCTGCGCCTCAGATCTTCCTTCGAGAGACTTACGCACCGGAGCTACTCAAAAGGAAGGCGCGTGCGATGCGAAAGGCGACGGGAAATCACAAGCTCCGTTCCACTTTTGAACGCCCCGATCGCCATTGGACCGCCATCATGGCACGTGGTATGATTAAACCAATCGTTTTCCTTGGAACAGAACCCATCGTACAAGTTTTCGCCCTGTACATGGCAGTTCTGTATGGCGTGCTATACCTGAGCTTGACCAGTGGGTTTCATTTTCTCGGCTTCAATAGTAAATTAGTACTCATCCGTCAAACCAGCTTTTGTCAAGGTGTTCACCGATCAATATGGCGAAACCACGGGTATAGCAGGCATTCATTATCTTGCTATAGCACTCGGATCTACAGGTCGAGTCTGACCCCATCATCATCCAATTAGATGCTCAACTTGTATCTTAGTTGGTGGGCAGGTAGGAGCGAGGGCGTTGAATACGGTTTACCGAAAACTGAAGGCCAAGAACGGTGGCGTCGGAACTCCCGAAATGAGGTCAGTCAATGTATTCATCATTGCATATTATTACCTCTTACTGGTGTCTAGGTTGCCTTTGCTTATGGTTTCGGCGACGACGTTACCGATTGGACTTCTCATCTATGGTTGGACAGCAAATGCTCGGGTATTCTGGCTAGTTCCTGGTATGTGCGGCCAGCTCTTCCTGAGCATCTTGGATACGAACCATAGACTAACTCTCACTATCAGATTTTGGGGTCTTCATTTTCTCGATCGGAATTGGTAAGTGGTCTTGTGCGAGCCCTATTCGCGAAGATTAGCCTTATTCGAAGGCCAGGTGGTAATTGGACCTGTATTCAAACGTACCTTGTGCGGACTTGTGATTTCTTTCGCACCCATTGCTCTCATTTACCCGCAATTCTAGGTCGACAACTATGCGTTGCATGCTGCAAGTGCCATCGCAGGCGTCTCAAGCTTTAGAGCTTTGGCTGGATTTGGCTTTCCGCTGTTTGCGGATAAGATGTACGCAAAATTAGGCGACGGTACGTGGTAGTCTCGCCACTAAGAAGCTAATTTACTTACAACGCAAAAGGTTGGGGCAATTCACTCCTTGCTCTCGTCTGCTTGGTGATCGGATGTCCGGCACCTTTCATATTTTATAGGTACGGGCCGAGACTGAGAGCATGGAGCAAGGCAGCTTCTGTGGAAGTATAATGACCGAAGGGAAGGAGAACTACATGATCGCTTTCTGTAGATAGGCTTGAATCCTTCATTTTAACACGAGGTATCCTCAGGAAATCCTAGAGAAAGCAACTCGGGCCGGTGGGAAGCAATCGGTGATGGCATCCATGGGAGGTTGTATGCGGGCCCCAGGGAGTAACTAGCAATCACGATAGAGTCCTGGGCGTGCATCGAAGTATTCAGTGGTGATTTCCATACGATACACGGGAGCACAAAGTCCACCTCTGCCTATCGTCTCCATTAACCCGGCGTGAGTCAACAACCAACGAGTGGATTTAGCATGGCCCATCAAGACATGCACCCTCCACTCCGCGCGACACATAACATCCAAATTTATCTGACCAGTTCTGTTCCTGGACGAGAGAGACGATTACACATGTTCTGTGCCTGGACGGCGTTGTGGCAACTTCATGTGAAACTTCGCGGCGCAGGAAAGTTGATATGCATGGAAAATGGTCCGCGTTACGGAGTCGGATGTGGCGAGTGCCGGGCGGGCATGTTGAAATTTACTAGAGGAGGTGGCAGAACGGACTTGACGCTGTCACGGCTTTTTTTTGGCTGGGTACCTATCTTGAGAATGAGTCTATGTATATATACATAGGATTTTACTGTGTTGGCTCCACGAGAAAACGAGTCGAGGAAGGAGTTACGGGGGCCTATAGAAATTGCCGTGGCACTGCCGTGCAAGCGTGCGAAACACCTTTTTTAGCGTGGCACGGCAGTAAGCAATTAGCGTGCAAACCCTCTAATTTGCGTGCAAATTACCTTTCTGCGTGCAGATCTGATTTCTGCCGTGCAAGTCTGATTTTTGCCGTGCAGGTTTGATTTTCGGCGTGCATGCTCCTATGTAGCAGCGCAGAGATAACAAAAATGGCTTGCGACGTCTGAGGAACCTGCCATGTCACATGAGCTCGGCAACAATTCGACTCGCAAAAAGTTGTCTCCACGGGCTGGGGGTCTACAGCTAAGGTCAAATAACTATCAGAACACGGATATGTGATCTATTGGAGTCCCTTGAAGCATTGAATTTGTACGTTTTGCATGAGGATGCTACAGAATCTCAGAAGCGACGGTACGTATTCAATTCCGGGGTATCTCCAACAATCTGGGAATAAGTAATACAATTAATTGGTACACTAGGCTACGTGCTTGAGACGAATTTAGAGCAATAGGATACGGCTGCGTCTGTTTCTTTCTCATTGGAATTGGGCGCGGCCATTCGACATGTTGATGAACGACACGGCCCAGCACGCTGGATGATACGGCGGCAGCCACTCGTCTACTTAGGATCTATGTATTCCCAAGAAGAAATTGATTGAGCGGAAGTAAATAGGCTATGAACTCCATTCCTATCGCAGAAAACAGTATGACTTGGAGAGCAGAGACTGACGTTTTCGCCGACGTGAAAACAACAGTAGATAGAAGTTCAAAATATTTACTGTACCACTTCAAACGCTTCGGACATGGTCGTGATCAATGCCTTCTATCCGAAATTTTGATTTTTAGGTATGCACCGTATGCGTATGCTGTGACACTGTCAAATTTGGTCGGTGGCGTGATGAACATTTGCCCGTAACGATTGTGGTTTGGGTGGAAGATGTGAGGTTTTGCTGCTTTGTTAGAGTAAGTCTGAACTTGAGGCAGTCAGAACACTTGGGCCCTAAGAAAAATCGAGGTTTTTTGGGATCGTTAAACGATTCCGGACAAGATGCTTGGGACGCAGGATGCGTAAGACATTTCAGTCAATTTTGAGGTCATCGTAACCTGCGACGTCCGAACCGTTTGAATTCAAATGGTACAGTGGATGCCGAAGTTGCCTGAAGGTCGTTTGGAACTGGCTTCAAAATTCGCATCGAAGCTCCAAATCCCATTTTGATCTTCTCAAAGTCCCGAGCAAAGGTGTAAGTCATCAGGTACCTTCCCAAATTTGCCAGTTCAGGTCGGTTCGGAAAGAATTAGAGGAGACAATAACGAGATGTATTTCATCTTTATAGTTACATGGTAACGGATATTCGAAATGCCGAGGAAAAATTTCACAACAAAACCCAATAATCGCTTATATGAAAGTTACGTTCACTGGAACTCCTTGGGGAGTGCGTTGTACCTGGAAGGCGATCCAGATCAGAAAAGGTTTTCCTCAGGATGTAGCGGATACTCACGCAGGGCAAAGGGCGTTCCATGCTGCAGTAGGCCGGACAACCTTACGGATGTCCGCCGGATCTGAGAGCATGACAGTGGCGAGACCAGCCTGCAAATGCCAGAAGATATGACAATGGAACATCCAGGGCCCTGGAAAGATAAAGTAAGACTTGGTTTCGACCGGAAAAAGTGCAAGGTAATTCACCGAAGTTGTCAGTCCTGAAGCGGATGGTTGTTCCAGAGCCTCCAACACCAGCGACCTGAATATCAACCTTTCAGTATAGTTGAATATAGTACGGATCAAAGAGTCTTCACATCACGACGAATAGGATTGACAGTGTTGGTGTTGTTGGAAGTCATCGATTTCACGACCCAGAAATTGTTCTAGTACGCTTTCAGTGGAGAAGGGAATAAGCATCATGGAGAAGACTTACGCCGTGAAGATGGAAAGCTATATCAAGAGTTGAGATTTATAGTCAACGGCATCAGGAAAGGTTACTCACGGTGTGCGTCGTCATCGTCACTGAGGGTGCGCGTGAGTCATAAGCAGAGATGAATCAAGGGATAAGCCTCACGTTGGCGGGAAGATGATCTGGATAGTCTTGTGAGCAGGCAAAATGAATGTGTTCTCAGTTGGGTCGAACGACGCCGGTGTCGTGGCTCCGCCGAGGACTTTGTTGAGGGTCGGGACGCTGGGTGGGAGGTAGGAGATGTTGTTAACGTTCCAAATGGCCTTCCCGGCAGTCTGAAAGTACTGTCACAAATTGCGCCTGGGTTAAGCGAAGAACAACACATACCACAACGAGGTCAAGTGTGATGTTGACATCAGCCGGTGGGGGCTAGACGGAGCGTGTTTAATAACGGAGAACAATGAACTCGGACCGAGGTCTTACAGGGACGTTGACTAGAGGCTGAAGGGGAATTCACGAATTAACATTGAGAAAAGGGCAAATGATAGATGTATGCATACTCGAAGATCAGCCTCAACAAGAGAAACTCCGTTGGCGGGACCAGAAGTCATTGGCGTAGTAGGTTCGGCCTTGGGAGCTCCCTGGTAGCGCAAAATGGCCCGCGAAAGAGTTGAATTTTCTATGGAGAGAGGTTGTGTTGAGAGAGGAAGAAGCGTGAAGGAAAGGCGAAGCTTACGATGGGGATTACGCGCGGGGACTCCGCCGACGAATGGGGCATTGATCCAGTAGTTAGCACGAGGTTGGTTGGCGGTAAGCTGCGACATGTTACTGATTGTGGAATACGAGGTTAATTATACAACTTACGACGACAGAGTAGCGCTGTCCAGCGAGCATCTCAAGAATATTGACGGTATGAGGTTGAGTTGCGACACCGTCGGCCTCGATGACCGCTGGATGTTATCGTTAGCGTTGCATCACAAAGGATAAAGTCGGAAGCTTACTCAAGGGGTGCTGATCAACGGACATGGTAAAGACATTTCGTGCCGACTGGTTGATGATTCGGAATCGGTAGCGCTTGCCAGCCACGACGTTAACGACTGCGAAAGGAACAGCCGGGCCGCCATTGAATCGCCCAGCGCCGTTGACGGTGCCAGAATCAGAGACAGGGACAATGCCCGTTGCCTCGTATCCGGAAAGCAGTGGCAAAGTCGATTCCTGCCACCAATCACCTAGAGTAGTTGGTTGATGTTACCCTCTGATATTGAAGAGAAGATGCAGTGTGGAGTCTTACCGACTTGGATGATCTATTAGAGCGGTCAGTTGACAGCACGTAGACATTTAGAAATGGCAACATACCGTGGAGACGTCGTCGACGTCGTAGAGATGCCTCAGGGGGTCGAACGGGTCTACATAAAGACGGTCAACCGACGGAATGCGTTTCAGTGACGTATCAACTACCATAGACGATCAACGGCCCACGAAGTCCCTGAAAAGAACGTCAATACGGCACTTTGAGTTTCATATGTAGCCTTACATCGACGTATTGGACGCTCAATTGGCTGACGGAGTGGAATGTCAGGGAATGTTGGAACGAAGGTATCGCTGAACAACATACCTGTGATACCAGAAAGTTCCCGTCTGGGTGCCAAGTGGGAGTGTATAGGTATAGCTAGCACCCGGAGCGATGGGGCAGGCAGTAACGAAGGGCGTTCCCTCATCATAAGCATCAGCACTGCTGACGAAGACGCCATCGAAGTCCTGACAGAACAAGATGAGTACCAGAACGGATACCACACGATATGAAATACGTACGATCGAGGTACTACGACGCATGGTCGGATCGGTCTAGTGGAACGGTTAGGCGGATGGCTTCTATTGGTGAACGAACATACGAGTTTGTTATTGACTTTCACTCGCAGAGTCTGTCCCTTTGTTGCAAGGATCGGTGGGCCGGGATAACTGAATTGAGTTACGGTCAGGTAGGAAGTCAGTCTGAACCCCACGCCCTGCTTACGTTCCGTTCGCAGTGATTGTACCTAGGGATTTTGTGATAAGTCTCCATAGAGAGTATGTAGAGCGACGGCTTACTCCTCAAGAACCCATCTGGAGCCAGATTCTTGTTGACGATGTCGAGAGTCACATCCTTGAAGTTGGTTGCTCTGACAGAAAGGCCAACAGCAGGATGAGGCTTCAAGAAAGTCAGAAGAGCTGCGGAGGCGAGGAAGAAATGCATGATTGAGCACCTAAGGACGTCTACTCTGAACGCTGCCTCTTTTATACTTCGCGCCTGGACGTAACAAGAAATGGATTGAAAAATTTAACGAGGCATTTTCCCCAAACGCTGCATCGTGTGGGAAGTTCAGGATCGAGGGAAGGAGAACGAGCAACAGGGCTGGTAAGACGATCGACGTGGGTAGACGAAACTAAGGCGCCAGTTAGGATTGGACGGAAGACAACATTCTGGCGTCATGTCATGACCGCATTCTAAATCTGGAGAGGAGAAGCTGCCTCAAACGCAATTTGAAAGCAGGAGAGAGGCGGCGCTCATTGACAAGAATGGAAAAGCCGACCATTGGCGTTATCCATAGCATCAAGCGCAACCCAAATACCGACAATTCGCTCCACAGATAATATTAGCCAGCGAAGTCGTGGAAACAAGGACCAAAGGGTGGTGCCTCATTGGAGGGGTTCGAAACATCGAAGACACTCTGCAGACATTTGCCACACGGCACTAGCACACAGTATGCGGAGGCGATTCAAGTTGCACATGTCAATCCGAAACGATGGACCGCCCCGTGTGAGTCTCCGCGGTCGCTACTGGGTTGTTTGGGAAGACGTGGGGGGAGAAACGCAACATCACGTGTACATCGTCCTGTCATCTTCCAATCAGAATAAGCACATATTCATCATCAGAGGTCAAAACTTGGGCGCACCTTCACAGTGTGGAGCGTGAGTTATGCCACCAAGTGCACATACCCGCCTAAAATAACCTTGGTACTACACCTGACGACAGAGAACAACGATAGAGGAACGTTGGCAGTGATCTACCAAAGGATCGGTTTTCAGTTCTCCATTGCTGAGGGTAGTGTTTAAGCGAGACTTACACACAAGTCAAGCTTGAACACCAAAAATGATCCACATGGTGCCACGAGCTAGCAATACCACAGAGTGGGGACCGTACCGGGGGGCGGCCTACGAGAAACAGAGAAAGGCGCCCGATGATTGGTGGGAAGCCGCCATGTTTAATCCTCGTTAGACCCCAGTATGGTAAAAAGACCCGACACACGTTATTTATGGCGGGCGACGCCCAGTTAACGAACTTCAGGAGATCGTATCAGTGATTAGGCGGGTAAAAATTGGAGACGACGACTTACACTCTTTATATGTACCCCATGATGAAGTAAAGGCTAAAACCAGGTGTGCACGATGTCGGAGGCCAAGCGTCAACCAAGCACGCCAAGAGGATGGCTATTTGTTATCCCTGAGTTCGGCAAACACGCCCCATCAAGCACACAACCGTGGCACCAAAATGGCGCAACCTCCTTCTGGAGCGCCGCCACAAGGCACAGAGTCGCAAATGTGCAAGACTAGTCTCGAAGGCGACCTTTAACGAAATGACATCAGAATAAATTACACCTCGCGCGAATGGGGCGAACGTACGAGCACCAAAGAATTTTGGCATGCCTTACGGAGATGGCGCAAGTCGGAGGCGACAGTACAAGGGCATTTCCGGGGGAGTTGAACTAAGTTCAAACCCGGCGGCAACCTGGCGGGCTTAGATCGTTGGCGTAAATTATGCAACAAGATGCACATCGAAGCAGTGTCAAATATTGGACCAGGAGATAGCAAGTCAACAACACGAAGTCACGGCGAGCAAGGATCCTGGATGGCGAGAAGCAGAAACGTCACTAGGACAATCGCAACCCCTACTTGTACTAAGAGGCCAGTCTTAGAATATCCCGTTCCAAAATAAATCGTCTATAATTGAACCAAGGCTTAGAATAGCGAGAGGACGAAATGGGAATCGAACAGCAAGTCATTCATCCCTGCTCAACCATGTAACGATGCTCTTCGCAAGGGCTCCACTGCTCACAGGATGCCGAATGCTCAAGAAGGCGCATTTTCGTGGCGGAGCTCTCTCTCTTTGTACGCGCATGTGTCATCCGAGGTGAAATGCCCACACGGGGAGCGCATCGCACTATGGCCGCGGAGAAAATGAAAGGGAAGAAATGTGATTGGCTTGTCCATCCGCAGCAGAACCTCTCAATAAAATGATAGAAAAATAACTCTCACTCCATTCTACCCACGTCGGCACCCCCAAGAAACTCCTCGGCAAGGTGCAAATCAAGAATGATGTTGCGGGGTTTCCTCACTATCCTCTCACATACTCCGAATCTGCTATGACGGCTCTGGGTCCTCAACATCATGACAGCTCGCAAGACTTCAAGGCTGGGAACGTGAATGTTCGGCTCGGCTGATTATCCTTGGACGTCCTTGGCGGCTATTGGAAGTTGTAGAGACACTCAGCAGGGATGCTTCTGGTTACACCACCCAACGTCGACTGGGTGAGGTCCTGGTCAGCAAGTGGAGTTACAATCGCACACAGCGAATCTGCCTCACGCTATCTGATTTATTTGAGCCCGCACTCTTGTCGTCAGACGGCCGTTTAAAGTTCCCCTTGAGATTACGGGGCATGAGATTCGTCAGATATAAAAATGAAACGAAAACCTACAAGGTCACGAGCAAGCCTCTTTTTCAGGGTCTTCTTGGTGCTCGCAATAGTTCCGCTATGGAAGTCCTGTTTTCAAACACAGTTAGCCGACCCCACGGTGGTAATAAGTAACGGGCCTACCGTACGACCGGAGGTTTGTTGTGCGCTTTCGGGCATGTGGAAGCAGGTCTTTCGTGGGGCGTAATGTACAACAAAGGGTGCCGTCGCGCTTATGCCGTGCAGGATGGGAAGCCGAGTCTGGGTCTGGGGCAAACGTGAGTAAAACTCGTTGCTTTATAGCAATTAGCACGCACGCTGCCAGATGTAGATGGAGGGGGGGAAACCGACGCCGTGCGATTGAGGATCGCATACTCATCGTCCGACAGTGCCGATGTTAGAAAGCCTTGTGTTAAAAGAAGAGTCGAGCTCATCATGAACGTTTGTGATGCTGATCACCCTCTGACACCTCGCTGCCCGATGGCTGTCAGACAGCGTTGACGGCGCTTTGACTTGTGAGAAATGGAGGGGTGAATCAGGGAATCCAGGTCCATGCATCAATCAACTTTGAATCTGTGGGAATTGGACGACAGAAGCAGAGATCAGCTTCTGAGGTAATTTTAGAAAGTGTATAGGCGTGGGCCCTACCATGTTGGTTGGCTGCCGGTCCTTTGGTTACCTCCGACATTCTGTGAGTGGTATCGAGCGACATGTCGCCGAAGAGCACGAAATGGAGGTGATTTGCGGTATCTTCAGGACCCGTCGGAGCTCCGTGATCCTATACGCCATTCGAACCATGTATCGTGAGGTTGCTGGCCACTACGGCACCGCGGTGCTGGGTGTCAAGGGTGACGCTGTTGTATCTTGAACTCAGTCGAAAGTAAGGATCTGCACCTGACTATCGGGGTATGTGTCCATCGATAATATTACTGAAGCAAGATCGCTCGCTAAGGTACCGTCGAAAACACAGAGGGGACTATGACGTTTTCGAGGATCCCCAAGGTCTATTGTCTTCGTCGAGCATTTCCGCCTGACGACTCATGAGCATCGTCATCGCATGTCTTGCACCCAAGTAGAAACGTACCACGAGCTCTGGATGTCTACTACGTTGATTACTACTGGTGGATTGGGACAATTGGGTACTCTGTCCAAAAGCCCTGAGCGAGGTGGTGAGTAGAGTCAAACCTGAGGACATACAGTGGAAGCATTCGAAATGGCCTTAGAAAGTCGAACAACATGAACTAGAGTCACTGGAGATTTCAAGCTTCCGGAATCTTGGCTCTGCATGCGGCAAAAAAAAAAAAGCTTGATTAACGGGATTCAGCTGGTAAGTATGCAACATACCTTGGATTTCTTAGTTTTAAACATACCAATGGATATCAGTGTTTTGAAAGGAGCTTCGTAGCAGACAAAAATCGTGGCCACAGGCAGATGGAGCCGGCTTTTGAAGGGTCGGCGTCATGGAGGCTCTGTATGTTTTGATACCGCCAAGAGCTCACGGTCCAGTCGGTATCATCAACTCAGCGTCAGCCCAGAGCTTGCATCGTCCAGGTTGGGGAGAAGACTCTCAGTCGGTCCCTGGGTTGTACACGTATGGCATTTTGTTCGGGAGAAGGCCATTGTCACGACTCACCAAGCCGGAGGAGTGATGGTGGACACGTGCAGCGCACGGACCAGGCTGCAGGTTCTTCCGACTTCAACTTGTTACCTTTGGACTTCCTCATCGTCTACAGCATCGTCCAAGATGATCATGCACGACGGCGAAACAGAAAAGAACAAATTTCAACAGGATCATGCATGTCAAAAAACGCTGATCGAATGATACATCACGCCCGAAGACCGAGGCAAGGAGGAAAGGGCCTCGGTGTCCCAAGTCTGTGAACCAACAGTGAGCAGCATACATGTCCTGCAACGACTTCTCATTCTCTCTTGTCCTGACTCATTCACTTAGCGAGTCTCGATCGGATCGATAGTCGCGATGTCTGAGCCTACATCTGGTCCCATCTTTTTTCGGCGGGCTTGATTGCGTGTGTACTCACGTTATGTCCACGGATTTCACAAAGCCAGTTGACTAGCCATGTCCATGAAATTGGCACATTCTGGCTGATGTGAACATCGAATCATCCTTAGTGGAACATCCTTGACGCGAACGAAGGCTAGTCCTATTCATGAAGTGGGCGAATATGGCGTATGTGAGCGTCGAAGCATCCGCTGCGGAATATTCTTGACGCGATATAAGGGTATGATGGTCTATTTGAGGAGACATGAAGTGTTATTTTGATACTGGTTACACTCCACTCCTTATGCGAATATCCAAGAATAGGCGCTAATTGTAGCTGGTATATTTTAGGACTTCTATTCTTAGTCGCGGCGGACGAGAATATCTGCGCTGTAGGCATCGCGTCGGCATCGTACAGAAGGTGGAGCGTGAACATCGACAACCTCGATTATATAGCACAGGACAGCACTACGACACCCGCCCTTTTATAATGCGAGCAGCGAGGCGGCCCACAACACCGACTTCAAAGGCTTACACTCGACTGCAGCTGTGCGATTTTACGACTTGTCATGCATAGAATCTTTGCGTTGGAACTCTGCCAGTGTGCTGTGAATCCGATTTCCTGGGCCAACATCTTATCGACATATCGCTGCCGTCTCATTCTCACGGAGCGTTTTTCTACCTCCTGCACGCCATTGAAACGGTATATGGTCCATTTTTAATACACTCTGCCCGGTCCAATCCCCTGCCCCCACTTATCGCATTACCTGAGTTTCGGTGTCGATGAACGCACGATAATCGCTAAATGCCTCTCATACCTCATCGGTTTCTCCGCCCACCGTTCGCATGGTGGTGGTGGGTGAGGACTTCTCCAATCCCACTGTCCCGGTTCCGAGTCCTTTTTGCAGCTTGCGTGCCTCACCCGAACACTACAAAAGCTGGAGGGGTTTAGAGCGAAATAGCCTCAAGTGCTCAACATGCAGCTCTTGGTAGTCACCGCCGCTCTCCTGGCTCTTTTCAAACCTCACCCTGCTGCTGGGGCTGCACTCGCTCCAGGCGTAACCAGAGGGGTTACCCTAAACGTCGCGAACACGCAGCTAGCACCAGATGGGTTTAGGAGAAGTATGTATCTTCGTTACTTCTTGGACGGAACACGCGACTGATATGACTATGCAGGCGTCATCGTTGCAAACGGACAGTGAATACAGAACGCATTTTCTTTACCTGTCTTCCACTGATTTCTTTTTAGATACCCGGGACCTCTCATCAGGGCCAACAAGGGCGACACCCTCGAGGTGACTGTCCACAACAGATTGGTAGGTTCCGCCATCTCCCTAAACCCGCCTTGAATGACATAGTAACCTAAATATATTACAGACCGACCCGACCATGCGCCGGAGCACCAGTTTGGTAAGAGTCCAGCCATATCTAACTCGTCTCCGTCTGATTGTCCGGTAGGACTTCGACGGGATCTTCTTCTCAACGGCGAACGCGTTTAATGAGGGAACTCCGTTCGTAACCACCTGCCCGATCGCCCCTGGCGCCAGTTACACCTACAAGGTCCCACTTACCAACCAGGCCGGGACTTTCTGGTACCACAGGTAAGACAAATGCTCCTGCTTATTATTCTCCTATTAAATCCTGCGAATAGTCAACTCAGCGTTCAATATGTCGATGTCAGTATTATTCAGATTCTCATATTTTCCTCACTCACGATTTATAGGGTCTTCGCGGTCCCCTCATTGTCTATGGTATGTAAAAAAAAGCATTATAGCAACCCACAGCGTTGACGTATTTTCGATGAAACAGATCCCGCAGATCCTATGAGGCACCTATACGACGTTGACGACGAAACTACGGTACGTCATATTTACCTTGGCAATATCATCTGGTATTAATCAATCTCTTTATAGATCTGGCAAGTCGGTAAGCAGTTTGACCGGGCCTTCGTCAATTGTTATATTTTTCCTTACCTCCGATCAAGGTGACTGGTGGCATAACACGACCCTTCCTTTACTCGCTGGATACGTCGCCACCGGAATCGTACCCGTCTCCGATTCCGGCACCTTCAATGGTGTTGGACGCTTCCAAGGCGGTCCGGCAGTCCCGTTTTTCGTCCAACATGTCCAGGCTGGCAGACGTTACAGGTTCCGTATCATCAACCAGTCGGCCCGCAATGTCTTCACAATGTCGGTAGACAGCCATCAACTCAGTACGTGAACCATCGCTAAGCGTCCTCAATCAAGTTTGAACTAACATATATATAGCCATAATTGAGGCTGATGGTGTCGCCACTACCCCGATGACGGTCAATCAAATCGATATCCTCGCAGGCCAGCGGTACTCTGTCGTTGTACGTCTGTTCCTTATTCGTATCACTTTGCGACACTGACGTGAAAATCTAGCTCACCGCCAATCAACCCGTCGCCAACTATTGGATCAATGCGCCCTTCGTCGGTGGAACGCCTTCTCGCAATCTCAACCGTGAGTTCAAGAAATTCTGCGGCACTTTCAACTTTTGAATTCGCACTAGAAAATGCGACACTTTCGCGTGCTGTCTTGCGCTACGCTGGTGCACCCAATGCGGAACCACTTGGCCCGATGACTCTTGGTCCCGCGAACCCCAATGCACTTCTCGAAGCTAGTCTTCGCGTAAGTGCTTCCCCATATTGAGACACTGCCTATCTTACGAACCTTTCCCCGCGTTAGCCATTCGCTCCTGAGACTGTATGTGTTTCATTCCATTTTCAGTCCAATGTCGATTTAACAAAGACTCTTCTCATCAGCCCCCTGCTCCCGATGTCAACATCACCCTCAATCTTGTTGTCGTAAGCTACATGCCCAGCTAATCAGTGGGTACGACGAGCTCACCTATCTCTTGCAGACCGCGGGCAAGGCGCAATGGAACGTCAACAACGTTTCTTACTTGCCTCCGACGACTCCCACTCTTGTCAAGATCCTCGACGGTGCGAGTAAAAGCGCAGATTTCAATATCACGGAAAATACCTTTATTCTGCCAAGGAACGCTGTCATTCAAGTCGATTTCCCGCCTAAGTATGCTCATCCTTGTTTCGTCCTTGGTCTCGACTCTTACCATACTTTAACTGTTCCATAGCGATGACGACGAAGCCCATCGTGAGTGATGCGTAGAACCGAAAGATTCCTTTTCTAAAACATCCTTGTTCAAGCCTTCCATTTGCACGGAGTACGCCCTGCTCTTCCCTCATCTCCGCTCGTCCGGTGTACTCATTATCACCGCAGAGCAACTTCTGGCTCATCAAGTCGAACAGTTCCAGTATCGTCAACACCGTGAACCCCATCCGCCGTGATGTATGCACCCCTTATCTGCCTCCACGCCTTCCCTGCCCTCACGCTGACATTCATAGGTTGCTGGCGTCGGAGCAGCTGGTACCACGATTCGCTTCGTGACCGACCAGCCTGGTTAGTTTCTTGCGACCCCCGCCTGATTCATGCATTGCTGACGATGAAATGGGACAGGCCCCTGGTTCTTCCATTGCCACATCTTCTGGCACATGCAGGCGGGTCTGGCGACTGTCATGGCCTCTGACCCTGCCGCGATCCGCGCGGGAGTGAAGCCTGACAGGGCATGGGACGCGCTCTGCCCTGCGGTGCGTTCTTTTTATCGCTTTTTGTGATGACGTGTACTAACTAATTCCGTGATAGTACAATGCTCTGCCGGCAGACCTGCAGTAGTCTTTTTTCTTTGGTTGGTAATTCCATCGTAACATCAAGCGAATTTTGTACCTTTCGAACATTGGAGCGTGTAGTCTTGTGCATCAGTATATCTAGTCGTGAAATGCATTCATCCTCGGTTTTGTATCATTTCGCTGTTGAAACGTGCACTGCTGCGAATCCGTGCGATATGAATTGTTTCATGGGGTAACAGTTGTTCACATTTTAGAAGACTTCCGGAGCGCAGGAGCTGTAAGGTCTACGGTACCTCGACGGGCGAGACAAAGAGATACGATGAATCGTCTACTACCTCCGAGTCATGGTCCACTACAAAGGATCCTCGACCTTTAGCAAGGAATATGGAATATGATTAAGGTCGGATACATCGCATGGAAATGACCTCTTGGCAGATGCGTTGGCTGAAGGTACTGGAGTGTCATCCACAGAGAGTTGCGTGTAGCTCGCTCAAAAAGTCTCGGCCGCAATGTTGACCTTCGAGTATGGAAAGCGGAAAGGAAAGGAATTCAGGACCAGGGTTATGATCTATATGCGAATGTTTAATTAGGTCGAGATGCGCAGCCGAATGACCGACAAACCTGGAGTCCACGATAGACAGCGCCTGACTCTAGAAGCAGGTCCATCTCCACGATTGCCATCGTCAGCGATATGAGCAACGTCACCGTCTCATCCTCACGAGTGCCGCCTGCCAGTAAGTCCAGATGAGGCGGATTCATGATTCCAGAAGCACGGGACCAAGGGTCCGGAGGCCGCGTGCTCATGAGCCCTTCACTCACCCCAGTCATGATATTGTGCCAGACGTGTAACACGCTTAGTCTGTCGTTACTGTAAGTACATCACCCGTTAACTGTTGTATGATAACGATACTTTGAACTGGTACCTGAACAGTCAAACCTTTGAGGTGAGGCGGCAGCTTATGCAGAGAAGGATCACCCTAGTTTACGGTGGACCGGTCATGACTCCCGACCTGCCTCACGGGGAGGGGAGTCAATTCACGAGTCACTTGGGCGTCTGAGAAAAATGGTTGATGGCGGGGAAGAGCCACGCAGAGCCACGCACATCACCCAAAAGGGAAGCGTCGGTCCCGACTAACCTGATTTTGGCAGTTTACGCAACATCGCGACCACGTTTCAGGCACGTGTTGAACAAATGACCGGTGACAACGCGCCGTATCAGTCACTTTTGACGCGTAACTCAAACCACGATCATATGTTGGAGACGCTATAAAGGTCAGCCTCACTTTCTGGACATATACCATCCAAACCATGCATCAGACTCCTGAGGCTCAAGCGTTCTTGAAACGAATTATCTCTTTGCCCCAGGGCCCTGGCACATCTCTCGATGAAGCCTTGCAACCATCGCTCGACGACGAAGCAGAGCTGCGCAAACTATTCGCAGCCGACAAGACTAACACGAGGCTCAATGATCCCCTCGTCGGCCTTGTCGATGTTTTCGCCGCCCCTGCAGACATCCGGACAACTAGGTCGCGCGTTGTGAAGGACGATCAAGACTTATCTAGCAAGCATATTATGCCTCTTTCCGAAGTCAACAGGAGAGGTGAAGGCTCGCCAAGCATGGTCCATGATCTTGAGGAATTCCAGAAGAACTGGTCAATTTTTACAGAAGGATCCCTTTCTCAACTGGTCGACTGGAACAATGTCGTAGCTGCGGGCGGCGCCGTGCTGGCATGCTTAACGCCCCTCTCTAATGCGGCGAAGGAATCAAAACGTGCAATCAGAAAATATTACCACTCTGTCGCCTATGCAACCTCGGATATCGATCTGTTTCTCTGGGGCATGGACGCAGAGCAAGTGAGTTTCCACACTGAACAACCGATCTCTGACGATCTACTAATAGATTTCCCTCAGGCCGAAAAGAAGATTGTTACAATCTATGAGGCAGTCCGTGATTCGGTTCCATGGGACGTGACCTGCGTTCGAACCAAACATACCATTTCAATCCATTGTAAGCAAGCTTTTGCGTTCAATTCAACCTCCGATTGACAACAAACTCGCCAGCGCAATACCCATACCGCTCCGTTCAGATCGTCCTACGCTTGTATAGTTCTCCTGCGGAGATTTTAGCTGGTTTCGACATCGACGCACCTTGTTGCCTTTACAATGGTAAAGTCATCGTCTGCTTCGCGATCTATCTGCTAATGACCACTAGGTCAACGCGTTCTTGCTAACCCTCGAGCGATTGTGGCTCAGATGCGTCAAGCCAACACGGTTGACATGACCAGGAGGTCTCCCTCTTACGAAGTTCGACTCGCCAAGTACTCCAGTCGGGCATTTGAAGTTTATGTTCCAGCGCTCCAACGGGAGAATATCGATCCTACGGTACGCCTCCAAATTCTCCATTCCTTGTCGCCCTCTGATTTCTTGGTTCTAGATCTACGAACGTTCCATTGCACGCATCGAAGGCTTGGCTCGTCTTCTCGTCCTCGAAAAGCTTACAGATACGGACACTCGTTACAACTTTTTGGAATCACGAAGGAATCTCCGTGGCAGGCCTAACCCTCTTCAGAGATACTACAAGCGAAAGAGCAAGTATAAGGGCGACTTGAAGGGTGATACGTCGATCGGCGGTCTAGAAATGAACGATTACGATGTGGCAACACTCCATATCCCTTACGGCCCTGGATGGGACGCTCGCAGGATTGACAAGCTGGTTTATCAAACGGTATGATATTGGTGTACCCATTGTCGGTCATTCTATATTAATCCTTCTTAACTAGGACCTGGGCATGAACTGTATGGCTTTAACAAGTGTATTAAAGACACTTACTTACGATATGTCGCAGCCACGTTCAACCCCAAGAACAAGGGTCGGCGCCTTCATCGTCACCCCGCCTTCTTCGGGACTATGGCTGAGTGTCTCGAAGATTGCTGCGAGGTAAGCCTTGCATCCGAATCGTTCATGTAGATCTTGTTACTCAACCTTCTTCCTCAGTACTGCCCGGAACCAATAGATTCAGATGAACGCGAACTACAAGAGGAAGAGGATAAGAACCACATCAGGGGGCGAATTGCGTGCGTTATGAAACCGGACTTACATTGCATTGGGCTGAACAATATCAGGTTTATCGAGGAAGATCCAGGGCGCCAGACCATGTCAGGAAGCTTCAACCCAATCGACGTCGGAGAATGGAGCGCCCAGGTATACATCGGCGAAACCGAGCATTTCTTCGCTGCCATTATTGCTCAGGACCGAGAGGCGATATCCAACATGATCAAGAACGAAATGGACGTCAATCGCAGAGATCACGTCGGCCGAACCTCTCTTCATGTCGCCATTCTCACTGGCGCAACTGACATCGCCTGCGATCTCATCGAGGCTGGTGCAAGAATCACGGCGCGACTCGTTGACGGGCGGAGTGCGCTGCATTTGGCCGCTCAGTATGACCAGCCTAACGTCATCCGGAAACTCTTCGAGCGCAGTGCTATCAACAAGGCCGCAGCGGAAGCTGCTGGAGATATCGAGCCGGAGGAGAAGATGGATGTTGATGCCTCAGCTGTTGAACACCCATCATCGGAGGACGACTGGACATCTGGGGATGATGGCGTCATAGCCATGGATACGGATATGGAGGAGGACATGGGCGATGAAGGTGGTGATGAGGACGAGGCAGGTGATGAGGAGGACGAAGAGGATATTGATGGTGACGACAATGATGAAGAAGAGGGTGAAGACGACGATGAGGGTGGAGAAAGAAAGCGTAAAGTCCACAAGCAAGCAGTTAAGGGGAGTGAGGAGGAGGGTGAAGAGGGAGCCAAGGAGGCGGAAGAATTCCCTGAAGATTCGGCTGAGCAACCTGACATCCTCGAGGTCAATCTAGCGGATTGGGACCTTGGCCTTACCCCGCTGGGTCACGGAGTGATGTCCGGCTCCCTTGCGAGCATTGAAGAACTCCTGAAAGGGGGCGCCGATGTAACGCTTGTGAACTCAGCCCGCGATACAGCTTTCCATCCCATCACGCTCACACTTCTCAGAGACGACGAAGACACGGCCGCCAAGATTCTGGAGCGGCTTATATCGGCTGGCGCGTCGGCCTCAACTGCAGACGACAACATGCGCACGATTCTCCACCGAGCAGTCATCGAAGACAAGATACAACTTGTCTCGACGATCCTGAAATGCGATCCAAATGCTGATGCCGTCCTTAACTTCCCTGCGTTCAACTGGAATGCAGTGACTTATCCAGTCATGAGTGCTATAAACAGACGCCACTATTCCATGCTCGCTACTCTTCTCGCCTATGGAGCTAAACTTGCGTTCACCAGCGAGGAGGTCACCCGAGCTCTCGAAGCCACGTAAGTACTCGGCTACGTCCCACACTGAAATGTCCTCAAAAGATCCTTCTTAGGCCTCAAAAGAAGCGTCAAAACTTCTTTAGGTATGGTGTAAACAGCGCCATCAACGAAGTTTACCTTCCGGTGGAAACCGCTGTCGCCAAGCACGATGATGTCGCGCAGTTGCTCATCGCAGTGGATGCCGAGTTCAATATCGGCGTGCGTGTATCCCTGGGCGAAAACATCGACGCTAGTTATCGACGAAGTATCATCGACTGGGTCCGGTTTGGGATCGCCTTTTTGGCCAAGAAGATTGCCTCTTCGCATGAGTCGGTCCCAACCTCCGCGGTCGAGGAGGATTTTACCGCTGCAGGCTGGAAGAAGCACCTAGCCGATCTTTTCACGGAGGGTAGACGTACGTCCAAGGAGTTGGAATCCCAGAACCACCCTGGCCATGCCGCCAAGCAGCTTCGACAATTCGAAGATGCGCATACCTACCTTACCGACATGGAACGCGTTCTCGTTGCTCGGGGAGCGAAGACTTGGAACGAGATCTATCCCGAGAAGCCCTCTGCCCCCGAAAATGAACTCCAATTTGGAACGAACTACCAGAACAACAACCTCCCTGCCTCCCCTTACTTTATACTGAGTAGCAACTACTACAGCAATAACAACCTCGCCATCCCCCTGCATCTTACTGCGATGTACGACGAACTCTATGAGGCTTGCTTCGCTGGCGATAACAAGAAGGTCGAGCAGCTCTGCCTTCCTCAGGAGAATACCCAGGATACCACTCCGCTCAACATATTTGCACAGGCTTCGGATCCAACGAATGTATACTTCCAGACAGGTGAGTAACGGTCCTGCAAACCTCTCATTTTCACACTAATCCCGTCCTATAATCAGGATACACGCCTCTCTTCGCTGCTCTCAGCGGACGCCAATGGTCTACAGCCAAACTCATCATGGCCATCGCCATCGCTCAGTACAGCCCAGCCGAGAAAGAAGAAAAGTTCAGCACCGAGGGTGTCGATATATACGGTATGTTGATGACTTGAAGCCCATTAGGAACTAAAATGTATCATTTCCCCTTCCAAAGATGGCAGCGACGATGGGTCTGAGGACTCCGATGATTCAGATGCCACCATCGAGCCTGAGGAAATCACATTCGTTGACATCGCAAAACGACCTTCCGTGATCGAAACGGATGTGCATCCCAAGAGGATGCTTGACGACGCAAATGTCACTTGGCGCATCAAAGGTACAGATGGGAAATATAAGCAAAACCAAGGAAATGCACTGCTTAAGGCCATACACGACGACGACCTAGAGATGTTCGTGAACGTTGTTAGCCTCTATAATGCGGCTCCTGTCCCAATCCCCATACGAGAACAGATCTTCAATGTGATCCTGGAAAAGGACAGGGCGGACATGCTAAACGAGTACATTCGCAAGACTGGCTTAGGCGTCGAGGTGCAGCAAGATCACACGGATCAGGAAGTTAGGGCTAGGAACGACAAGAATAGGCTATATCTCGGCTTGACTGTTCATGGAAAGAAGAGGACAGATCTCGCGAAGATGAATGATCCGAACGCGACGCAAGGCTTCGACCTCTACCCGCTTGTGTGGAAGGCGGCCGACAAGGGTGCAACGAAGATCGTGGAATATCTCGCCGGGGATCATCCTCTCGCCGCTTATCGCCATTATGCCTCGACTGGTGTGGACGAACGGGCCTATCAGCTTCGCCGCATCCTTGATCTCGAGAAGGTCCTTCCCCAGTGGCTCGGGTGGTCGATCAGCAATTTAGGCGATTCACCCCTCATGGCTGCAATCCTGAGTGGAAATCTCGAAACGATCAAGATGCTATTCGCTAAGAAACCGAAGTTTATGGCTTCTTGCCTACATGAAAGGTATATTCAATATTTTACATTCATATCTCCCACCAAATTCACAAAGTTCTTAGCATCAAATTCATCGGATATAACGCTTTATTGCTGGCGGCCGACAGGGCATTCTGGCCCAACATGACCGATGTCTTTGATTACTTGCTGGCGAAGTCTGTTTCTCCCGCTGTCAACGATTCCGTCCGAGGGTAAGCGCTACCGGATGAGCACTGTATTCTTGTTCGCCAGCTAAAAGTGCCCCAGGTGGAACATATATCACATCCTGTGTAAGGACAACCAGTGCGATGTACTCGAACACCTGCTCAACAAGCTCCCGCGAGACGTTAACGAGGCATTACTCACTCAGCAGTCAAAAGGGCGATCCAATACTGTTTGTTCCAAATTCTTTTCTCGCAATCTCGTCACTCAACACCACCGAAATACAGCCCCTCCATCTGGCGGTCAAGCAAGGCGCAACTCGTGCGGCCAAGTTGATCGTCGAGTTCACGAAGTCCACCCTGTTAATGCGTGACATCGACGGATCGACTCCGCTCCACTGCGGGGTCCAACGTGGCTTTGGTGAGATCACAGAGATGCTCGTCAAAGCTGTACCCCCAGAGGCCCTGTACATGGAAAACGGGGTGGGCGAGACGCCGTTCGACATGGCCACCCTCAAACATAAACTGCAGATCACTCAAGACTTCCAGTACGACAGAGCCATCGATGTAAGCCGCCTCAGTGTCGGCCATGCCGACGAGAATCCCAAAAGGATCCAGTTGGAAGGTCTGGAAGAAGAAATTCGGAGGCTCCGATCCACCATGGATTGGCTCATCGAGGACGGTAAGCTGATTAAGGGTACCAAGCTCGCCGAAGAGTTGCATCGGTTTGCGGAAATGATGGAAGAGAAAGTTTTGTCTGAGAAGGCTTCGGTTGCGGAAGAGACTAAAACTAGCGTAAATACCCCAGAAAAGAATCCAAAGGAAGGGGAGAATCCAAGACGTACCCTGGATGCCATATCTGCCGCGGTGGCCGCAGCTCCGGGCAAACGGATGCTAATTCATCTCATCGACGTCCAGAAATCCGTGCAAGGGAACTTGTCAAGATATAACAAGGAGCAGGCTGCCATGGAGGTTCACGACGATGATGAGGGGTTGGGTAAGGAGCAGGACGCGGAGACCAAGGAACGCAATGGAAGTTTGGTGTTGTCGAGAATTTCTGTCGATCCTGATGTCGACTGACGGTATGGGTATCTTTAAGGGTTCGGATGATTATGATGTACATACAACTAGCTTACCAAATTACTGTCACTCTAGGATAACCTCGATCTCGTTGATACTACCGCTTTTGCCAGGTTGCGATGAGGATGCGAATACGTCAGCACCAGATCCTAGAGAATCGATCAATAAAGACAGGCGTGAGGTACCCAAATTTGGCTCCTGGAAACATTTTGGTTAGCATGGTATTCTTTATTCAATGTTCGGCGAACGTACCTTCCGTATCTCTTGAAGATCGTCTTTAAACCCGTCCGCGACAGAGGCCATCCAAAACTTTCTAAACTTCGCTTTCATTATCTGTTCTTGAGATTCCTTCTCCGAAGGGTGGGTTTCGTTTATGAACGGTGGAATTTCGGTAGGAGGGGGTGAGGGCGAGGGCGATGTGCGGCGAATTGGTCGTGTCCTGGGTGCTGCATCTGGCTGTCGTGAAGTCGGGGGAAGAATGGCTGGGATTACAGCTTCTGGTTCGGATTCCGAGTCAGAAGATGACTCGGTCGACGCCTCCGAGGAGGATGTCACAGGCTGGACAACTACTGGCTTCGTGATAGGTTTGGGCGGCTTCCGCTGTTCTTCTCCTTCTGACTCTGATTCTGACGAGGAGGACGAAGAAGACAAATCTGACACCGCCCTTCTCTTGCGTTTCCGCACACGTTTCCTCGGTGCAGGTCTAGCAGCTGCAGGTGACATTCTAGGCGAAGAAAAAAACTCGAACTTAGTCGAAGGCAGTTGGGGAATTTTGCAACACGTGGAAGAGTACGAAACCCAATCTAGGGTTAGGGTCAGTCGAAGACCTAAATTTTATCAGATTTGTCCCTGCCCTCCTAGTCTCCGCGCCATCACATTCACTCCTTGTTGACTATGACTGACTGAATTGTAGGGATCCTTAGTGGGTTTACGTCTGCGCAACTATGTGGCGTCCTACGGACCACTCTTGATTCAAAGGCTTCGATCCTGAGGCTCAGCTGTTGAATTCCAACCCTTTTGCATTAGGCGGTGGCCGACTGGGTCGTATACTCGCCACTTCAGCATCACTTCTCGATGTTAAAGTTGTGATCCTCGACGTTGGGGAAAATGCGCCTGCGAATCCCTGATCAATTCCGGATCCCGTAGATCGACTCTGCCCACTGCACTCCAGACAGGCTCGTGGAATATGCACGGGCTGTCGCCACTCGTGAGCGCGTGGGGCGCAGCTCACCTCCCTGGGATGGTCGCCTCGATGACTGCCCTGCCCGTGATCAGGGTGCCTGTGAAAGGGAGTACCCTCGACGGGGTGGACTCTCTCCACAACGTCGTACGGATGCCGCTCAGTCGGCGGCCAACCGTCGCCATCAACAACAGCACCAATGTGGGGCTTCTGACGCTGCGCATTCTTGCTGCGAGCTCACCGACACTGATCGCCGCCATGGATGACTATTTCAGGGGCTTGGAGAAGGAGGTAACGGGTAAGATGAAGACGCTGGAGGAGGTGGGGTGGGAGAGATACGTGGCGAAGCGAACATGCGGTTGCATGTCTTGGAGCTTGTAGAATGTTCGTTGGAGAAAGTAATAATCGATTGAACACCATCTCCAAGGCCCTTTCCAATGGCTGCGCGATGTGCAGGTGATTCGAGCATAGCCTATTTGCTTGATGTCAATGATCCGACGTTGTTTTCCTTACGCAGGGTTCCTTCGAGGCCGTGCTTCTAACGTGGGGCGGCGAGGACGTGTCTCACCACTTGTCTTCTGGCGGCCCGGGTGTTAGCCGTCTCTTGCATCCATTGTTCGACCATACATCGGGGTAAAGCAATCCGACAACATCACAGAACAAGGTGCACTCAGGACCAGATTCTGAAGTCATCAGCTTCTTTGGTGGCAGTGGATGGCCCGGCGGTGGGCTCTCTTTTACGATTCCTTCCGCGAGGATTTCTCGTGTGCTCTATGATGCCACAATGGGGAACGACAAGACCACGGCACCGGCTCATGTCTTCAAACCGATCGTTGTCTTCTGAAGGTACTGCTAGATCCACAAGTTTCGCCGTCTGTTGCGGTCAGAAGGTCTGGTTCCCACGTGATAACTGTGTTGATGGAACACTGCGACATATCCTTGAACTTCGTCACTCCCTTCCATCACCTAACTATACAGTTTTTGAACGTCAGATCGAAGAGGAAGCCTAGTTTTGATTCTAGTCAACCGGTGGGCCGGACGGACCGCTCACTCTCTAAAGATTGTCCTTTCCACGTTCCTGCCGTTGAGAGAGATTAAAGCAAAGTTATGCACTGAATTGCGCGTTGATGTTTCTTTCTTGTGTTTTTAATTTCTTCGTGGGCCGGGCGGGTAGGCGGACCGCCATATTCTCTTATTGCCCCTCTTTGAAGATTCCAGGGTTATAGCTCAGGCTTGGCTTGGATGAAGCCCCAAAGGCTGAGGATCCGACAGTTATCCGGGCTTGGACGTCTTAGCGGTGTAAGAGTCACCTCATTACGTCGTTTTTGGACTAGAATTCGTCCTCTGTTGCATTCCAACTTCAATCCTCAGACATGAAGTGGCTCTACTCTCTCCTCGCTTTCGCCGCAGTGCAAATCGTCTTAGTGCGCATCAAAAACTGCTTCTCTTTTCGGAATAGAATGCTAAAATTATATTTGCAGTCCGCGCCTACTGAACACCAGCTGGTCAAGCGTGCAAGCGTCAATGATGTTGCCACGGTCGGATATGCTACATACTCTGAATGGAGGGCTTCCTATTTATCTTTGGTCGCGTATCTGACGATTATTTTCACGGTTGTCTGGTGCGATGCTATCTTACATAGTAATACATACCAGTATCTTCTACCCTACAAAATTCGCAGGAGGGTTGACACAATTCTTAGGTATTTCAGCGTGAAGGACTTGGATGATGGTGGTTGGGAGAAGATCATCGATCTAATCAGATTCACGCGGACTTGTAGCTCTAGCTAAACATACGTAAACTCGGCACTCTTCCACAAAAATCTTGCTGAGCTTGAGCAAGCTTGAGCGAATTGGTCTTGATTTCGTAATATTCTCGGAGCTCAACTATCACGTCGACTGTCTCGCGCTTTAAGATCTTCGAGCTGGTCATGGCAAAACGAGCTTCGCATCCTAACGTCCGAGATGCAGCCGACAACTTGCAACGTGTCACTGCTAACTTGGTAAGTTCCATTATCACTTGCACACGTCCTCGTGGTTACTATCAATCTTGGCAGGTAGCTCGCAGAAAAGCGGCGGGTTTCACGAGTTTTCCCGAACCATGGGTTTGCAATCTCCTCCTAAGGTGACCCAAGGTGAGGGTACAGAACCAACGGCCTCCGAGACTTCGAAGACTTTGACATTAGCTTTGGCG
Source organism: Lyophyllum atratum (assembly GCA_014905825.1). NCBI lineage: Eukaryota > Fungi > Basidiomycota > Agaricomycetes > Agaricales > Lyophyllaceae > Lyophyllum > Lyophyllum atratum. The sequence goes on along the minus strand of JACGCN010000002.1, from coordinate 225,488 downwards.
GTGTAAGCACCGGTGACCTATAAGAACTTCATCTATGGAAGAAGTCTCTCATATTCTGCAAGGGAAGAATGACCATGACCGGGTTTGAAAAGACTAAGGATCATGTGGTACGGGTTCCAAGTGAATCAATAGAGCCTCATAAGCTCGTGTTATTTCTGATCTAACCCTCGCTATTACCAAATGGACATGGGTCGTGTTCTACGTGCGTACACAGTCATTGATTATCCCAGCCCTTGACGCAGTCCCGTAACAGGATGTCGTCAATACTCATGATTTCCTTAGCTGGGTAATACTTTTAGGTGGCGTAGCCGACGCATTTTCCGCGCGAGAATGAAATTCGATTCTGCCTCACGACCTGCCCTGTTCTTTCAGAGGGTGTGTTCTTTGTCCTACAATCATTCTTTTCCTCTTCCCTAACCGCCGGCGGACCGTGGCTCACCAGATCTACGCACAACTTTCTGGAACCAAGATTAGGAAATGAACACGAGCACAACATATGGCCACATCCCCTCCGAATGTTTCGCCGCGATCACTCGCTAGAAACTCGTCTGCTCCCATCTGTCAAACACCGGCTCCAGGGTTGTATCACCTGCGGCGCCGTCCTGGTTATAAACCTGCTTTGTCGAAGGTATTGCCGCCAATCCTGTGGTGAACATTCGTTGGCGCCATGTCTACATGTGACGAGAAGCCTGGTGCTTAAAATTTCCTGATAGAACAGCTACTACCATCTCTTCATGGTATGTTCATTGACTTCCCCGTCATTAGGAACTCTGGGCCGCGCGGAACCGGCGGACCGCCAAGGACTGGCCTCCATCCTTAATTCTGAAAAATATCGCAATTTAGACATGCCAAGGATTATCCGAGAAGGGGCTCACATCCGCCTTCGCACGTATAAAAAGGACACGTAGAGGGCAGGATTAGACAGAACCTGCTCTCAGTTCTTCTCTACATCCATACGTCCAAAACATGAAGTGGTTCGCCTCTCTCCTCGCTTTGACTGCCATCCAGGTTTCATACGTACGTGGCCGCGACCTTAAACTGACTGAGCCTTTTTCAAAGCAGTGGCGTGGCTTTTTAGGCCAACGTCATCGAGAAACGCGCGGCGGTCGGTGATGTCGCCAATATTGGATACGCGACCCTCAATGGCGGGTAAGACACATTTTTTAATGGGCGCATTCCAGTTCTAACTGAAAACTTCCGCCAGAACGACTGGCGGCTCTGGCGGCACTGTAACTACTGTGACGACCCTGGCTGCACTCACTACAGCTGTGACCGGCACTGCCAAGAAAATCGTCATTATTTCTGGTAAATATTAGTCTAGTTTGTGGTTGACGCATATTCTTATTTCTCAAAGGAACCATCACTGGAAACGTCGTCGTCAGAGTAGGATCTAATACCTCTGTTATTGGCGCAAAGGGGTCTTGTACGTATCCACACTTTATAGCTACATCATTACTGACTTTTAATACAGCTCTTGTTGGTGTTGGACTCCGCGTCTTGAACGAGAAGAACGTCATCATCCGCAACGTTAAAGTATCAAAGGTTCTCGCAGCGGCTGGCGATGCCATTGGTATCCAGGCCGCATCTCAAGTTTGGCTCGACCATCTTGACCTCTCCAGCGACAGGGACCACGACAAGGTATGCTTCTAGCTTGATGAGCTATGGAAGGAGCTAACCATATTTACTAGGACTTGTCAGTTATATCCGCTTTCCTACTGCTACACTCCCTAACCTTTCTTTATCTATAGCTACGACGGGCTTCTCGATGTCACGCACGGCTGTACTGGTGTCACTGTGAGCAACAGCAAGCTCTACACTCACTGGAAGGCTTCTCTCGTTGGACACTCCGACAGCAACGGCGCCGAGGATACTCCAATCACGGTCACCTACGCCGCGAACAACTGGAACAACCTCAACTCTCGCACACCCTCCTTCCGCTTCGGCCACGGCCACATCTTCAACAACGTCTTCGACAACAACAACGACGGCATCAACACCCGTGACGGTTCGTTCTTCGCCTGCATGAATCGTATTGCCTCTAATAGGTATATTAATTTTCCCAACAGGTGCCCAACTTCTCGTCGAGAACAACGTCTGGACTGGTATGAACCCTCCATACTCCATCTGATCCTTGCTTGAGTGTATTCCGTTCACAGGTACCAACCAGCCTCTCTACTCTACCGATGGTGGCTTCGCTGTCGCGACCGGAAATGACTTCGGAGGTGCAACCAATACTGCCCCCGTCGGCACTTTCACGAAGGCGCCCTACTCCTACACGCTCCTTGCTACCTCCGCCGTCAGGTCTTCAGTCGTTGCCAATGCCGGCCAGACCTTGTCTTTTTGAGTACGCGCGGCAAAGTTACATACCCTGAGTGTATATAGTACGCTATGCAATAGAATTGGAACGTCTCCATTTCTTTGCCAGATCCTTATACGCTCGGAAAAATGTATCTCCCGGTTTCCCACTGAAGAGGCGATTGAATGGAAGCATGTCCTAAGCTTGGAGGCGCGATGATGATATTGACAAATACCCAGAATTATCATCAATAGGCTCATGTGTTACTTATAGCCGGAGCCTAGTGACATACATGGACCCTATGTTCCCCTTTCCTTCCAACGCCCCTCAGCAGCTAGAACCATGCTCGCGGAAGCCGTGAAGGATGGCCCTCGGGATGGGTACTCTCTCGTTACGACGGCAAAACGGTACTGGCTCCCTGAACTCGAGGCCCATGCATCGGACCCGGATGCGCTGACCCTCATTCTCCTGCATGCAACGAGCTTCCACAAGGAAACATGGGAGCCTTCTCTCGAAATGATGCTCAAGCGCTCTGCAGGGCCCAAAAGCCACGTCAAGATAAGAGAGGCATGGGCCCTGGATTGCCCAAATCATGGCGAGGCAGGACACCTGAACGAGCCTGTCCTGAATCTGCCAGAATTTCGAAATAATTGTGGGTTAATGTTTTCATCAACGCGTTCCCGTGCTTGCCCGACATTCGTGACGCTTACCATCATCTCCTCTTTCACCAAGTTTCTTGCGACAAGTATGCAAGGGCTGCACATCGTTTCCTCTCGGATGGGCCTCTACACGAAGCTGGAGTTGATTTTCGCAAACGGAATCTCGTAGGGATTGGGCACTCGTTGGGAGGAAATGCGATGTGAGTTTTCGTTTGGAGTCTTAGTAGTCATTATCCCGACATTTTCAGGCTCATCCTACAGCACCTTGAGCCCCGCGTCCCATTCCAGTCCCTCATCATCGTCGAACCCCTCATCAGCCCCGCAGGGCCCGAGTATCTCAAGAAATTGCGATCTATCCTCGTCACAGGAGCCCACGAACGACGCGATGTATGGCCAGACCGCAAGCAGGCTATGATTGCCTTGAAGCAGCGCGAACGAACCAAGAAGTGGGATCCCCGCATCACGGACCTTTTTGTGGTGCGTATTCGCTTCCTGGAGATCTCCTCCGATCATCCTTGACGATGACATTCGGGCGGTAGAAATATGCCATTGTGCCGCATCCTGGATCGTACCAGAAGGAATCGCCGTACCTCGGCGTCACTCTAGCCTGCACTCGTGATCAAGAGGCGGTGGGTTCATCTCATTTATACCTCCGCAGGGCTGCGTTTAAGGAAGCATCATGACGCCAGGCCATGTATCGAGATGCAGATGGACCGACGAAACCTGTGCAGGATCTAAAAAGAGCATGTGCTGCGATCCCTGTGCACCTTGTTCTTGCTGGCTTGAATGACTTCATGTGCGTACCTACGAAATTCAAAGCCGTCTTCATATCAACCTGATGATGCCGTTTGGTCGTTCAGGCCAGCTAGGGTTCATGCCGCCATACTCCATCCTATGTACGGAGGCAAGTATGCCTCTACCCGGAAAATCGACGGCGTAGGCCATCTGGTACGTCAAATTCAAGTTTCCTCTATCTATATTTATTTATTGTCACACATCGGATATCTTGTAGGTTCCTCAAGAAGCACCAGACGAGCTTGGTGTTGTGATGTACGAGGCGCTGGCGTCGGGCCACTCTGATCCACTTAAGTCTAAACTGTAATCTTCCCGCCAGCATACCAGGACGCATCGGACAGTCATCCTTCCTCATGTTTTCGGAACATTTGATATCACTATTCTAGGAATTTGGTTGCTTTCTTTCATGTTGCACATTTGCAATTCGATATTCATCGTGTTCGATAGTAGGATGTATATTAGGAACATTATTTACGTACACCATTCATTGCTCTATTCGTAGATGCGAACATTTGGCGTGCCCTCTATAATCAGAAGTGTGCCGTGGCCGCGTGCCACCCATAAATATCGTCCTCGTCCCCTTTGCCGATGGTCTGTCCCTTCTCGACAGCGCTAAAGCTATCCTCCGAGTCCATGTCCATTGTACTTCCCGTTGGGGCGCCGGCAGCGAAGGATAGATGTCCAGCCGAGAGTGAAACAATTGAACGCAATGTCACCAGAGGATCGCACCACAATACCATCCATTCCGGTAAAAACAACGCAAAAAATATCATGCCTGTGGTGTACTAGTTGGCAATTGGGGATGACAGGGGTAGTGGAGCGGGGTACAGATAATAATTCTTCCCATAAATTTTTGTCGCCTGAGCGCAGCAACGCGCAACACAGTGGAGGTAAGTTGACGCGAAATTGGACAATGGTCATGGGTGCTCGGGCGAGGCGGAGTTCAAGTTATGCAAGAGGGCCTGAAACAAGCACGACCAAATGATATCCGCATTTGAACTTGACGCTTTGAAGTGTCGCACACGAATACTTGAGTCACTTCGTCAATTCTAGGCTTTCGCAATTACGCCATGCAGCTTTCGTAGCAAGAGGGGATGGTTGACGTGTTTTGTGGCAACAGTCGAAGTGAGGGCCCTGGCTAAGGCTTGAGAAGTTGGTCAGTCACGTGGGGATATTCTCAGAGTTCCGAAATCCGATGTTTCCAACTTCAAGCATATGCATCCGACAGCTTGAACTCTTCCCTGTTCTCTTTTTCACAATGTCAGCAATTTCTCTGAAGAACGCTGGAATACGTGCCAAGTTTCCACTGCTGCTGACGTGAAGTGCCGGAAACTCGTCGCATCTAGGGACTAGCGACGCCAGAGCTCGACCTTGCCAGCCATATCAACCTTGAATGACTTTTTTCGCATATGACGTCCATGTGCGACCTAACTGTAGCAACGTCACCGATGCATGATTATGGGAGGATTCAATTGGAAATGGTGAGGAGTTTTATTAGAGAAGTCGCCTCAACTTCTGATGTCATATGTCCATGAGGATCAGGTGCTCGTATGTATTCTTTGCCACACGACGTCTCGCTATAGATCATTCGAAGTATGATCACGAGTGGTCGATAATCTTTTGACGTACGTTCGGGTGGTGTGTGCATACGCCATCTGCCCTCAACTGCCGCCTCAACGAAACACCGTCTGGTTATACGGATCGAAAAGCCGGGTCCGAAGCAGTTGCGTTGGCCGTCGCCGGTATCATGGGGCAAATAGACTCGTGGTAAATGGAGCTCGAGGGCAACATAAAATGGTAATGGCCGATATGGCTTCCACTCGAAGCCCTACCCAAGTCAAGCATGCGGTGTGCTGCACTATCTACTTTTTTGCTGGCAACTTTGGTTTCAGGACAACGTATGTCGATATCACGTTTTCCCCCCGGCTCCGAGTTAATAAAGAGACCCTTATAGTTGCTCCAAAGAAATATGTTCCTCTTCCTCTTGGATCGACCCTTCCCAGCGGATGGTTGTCGTCTCAATTAAAGCTACAGACCAACGGTCTCGCTGGCCACGAGCACGAATTCTACAACTATGTTTCGCAGACCACTTGGCTAGGCGGAAACGCGTTATATTCCGATCTGGAAGAGGCAGGAAGCTATTGGTTCAACGGGATCGTAGGGACAGGAGTCGTCGGAAGTTCTGACACGCTGAAGACGAAATCGAAGAGTTTTCTGGACTATGTTGTTGGGAAGCAGGACTCGACGGGATGGTTGGGCCCCGAGGTCGGCACCACGAAACCGCGGTATCTGTGGGGCAGATATCCGTTCTTGGTACGTAGTGTCGAGACGTTCTGAAGAAGATATTTCATCGGTCATCGTTCTAGCTGGGGGCTATCCAAATGGTAGAAGCCAATCCCAATATCACGGACCAAGTCGTCCCAGCTTTGCATAAATTCGTCGCTCTTGCGAATACCATGATCATCAACAATCAGGGGCTCGAAGTGTGGACGAGGGCACGATGGTTTGAGTTTGGTATCACTTTACAATGGTATGTTTATGTCCTGCTCGCGACGTTTGATCCTCGTTTTACTCAGAACATTAATTTCGAATAGGTTGTACGACTTTCAGCCCAATGGCAAAGAAGCCCTTCTCCTCGACACCATGCAGCGACTGAAGGCGACCGGGTTCGAGTGGGACAAGATCTTCTCTGAGCAGGTTCCGTTTTTTTGCTCGGGTACATAACGCATAATACCCTGACACGAAATACGACAGTACTTCCCCAAGACTCCAGTTGAGGGAATAGCCAATCCTTTCAACGAGGAGCTTGTTTGGCACGGCGTAAACATAGCTCAAGGCCTCAAAGCCTCCGCCGTTGCATATCGTTTTACGCACAACCAATCCGGTGCGTACACATTCTCGTAGGATTATATTTCCGGCTTATCAGAGGGAATACAGATCTCGATGCAGCGAGCTCGGGGTGGGATCGTTTGTTCCAGTACCACGGACGTCCATCGGGGATCTTTGGTGCGGATGAGTTTTTGGCTGGATTGGAGGCCGCTCGTGGGTACGTTTCACGTCGTCACCGTCTTCAGACGTGCATTCGTTGATCTTGGCCCCCATTCTAGCGCAGAGCTGTGTATGGTGGTGGTACGTACTTCAAAGTCATGTTTGGGAGCGTGAGCTGATTGTCTGGATGATGTAGGAACTCATGTTCTCGTTAGTCTATACTGCTTTCGCAACTTCTTTTATCATGCTAACTCTCAATTATACAGAGGGTCGTACTTGTTCCAGGTCATCGGAGACCTCAAGTTCGCAGATCGTGTATGCCTCCTCGTGATGTGTATGATCAGTAACTGACTCTAACTCCAGGTTGAGAGAGTCGCGTACAACGCACTGCCCGCTACCTTGACTGCCAGTGAGTAGCGCAATCGCCTATTCAGGTGATGAATGCTGATTCCCGAAGACATGTGGTCTAGGCAATATTTGCAGCAACAAAACCAGATTGCAGCGAAGAACATGAATCCGTAAGTTACTCCTAGTAACGTTCGCTATATCCTCGCTCATCTGACACAATCACAGCAATCCTTTCCCTCGAGATGGGTAAGCCATCATCATCTCGAAATGATGCGATGAAATACCTGATGCATCCTTCAGTCCCTATTCCAACGTCTTCGGACTGGAGCCAAACTATCCGTAAACGATGCTTTATGTGGTGACTGGTCTGCCTTTTCGATAACTCATACGACGTTCCACAGGTGCTGCACTGTCAACTTCCCTCAAGGATGGGCCAAGTTTGTCTCCAATGCATTTTTGGCGACCCCCGATGGCCGGTCCCTCGTTCATTTGTACTTGGGGCCATTCAGTGTCAAGATGACGCTAATGGGAGGTGTGTTCTCATGGTATCCTGCTCATCTGTAAACCGTTAAAGGCGCGGTGCAGGTAACAATGTTGCCGTAGCTGTCGACACGGCTTATCCGTTCAGCGACACGCTTACCACTACGATCACGGCGGATAAGGCCTTCACTTACTATGTTCGTATCCCTGGTTGGGTCGTCGGAGGCACGATCGCCGTAGGAGGCAGCGCGAAGAAGAATGTAGACGCAGTGGGAGCTCTACAGGCTGTGCAAATCCCAGCAGGAAAGACGACGTTTGTATTAGAGTTGCCCGCCAAGATCACTACAGGTCATTCACCTTTTCTTGTACGATGAGACGTAGCCGCTGACGTTAATTGTATCGGGCAGAATCTAGGCCCCATGGTTCAGTCGCCGTCCATCGTGGTCCATTTACCTATGCTTTCGACATCGCCAGAAAGCAGACCGTCCTCAGTACCAACTCTGGGAACGCCAATGCGGTCGATCTGCAATACGACGCGACAGAGTCGTGGCAATACGCTATCGATCCATCTACCCTGCGTTTCAACAACAAGGGCGTCAGTGGATCTCTCCCGTCACCCATCTTCGACTATGGATTGTCACCGCTCAGCATCACGGCGAAAGCGTGCTTGATCACTTGGCCAACGGCAGGAGATACGTTTGCTGCAGCGCCCCCGGAGAACCCTGTATGTCTCGTGCAGAACCAGAAGAACATCACGCTATGGCCGTATGGGGTGTGTATCTCCTGAGCTGTTTCTCGTCTTGAGGGCTAATGACTATCATGCAGGCTACAAGGCTCAGGATCGGGGAGTTCCCTACATTCCCTTCTGTTTGACGCCATTGATCGTCGTAGTGCACTATGTTTTGCTAATCACTGGTGTAATTCCTTCGTCGGCAGAGAAATGTCCAACCTTATTGATTCTATATCTTTGTCGGATTATTGATGATCGTTTAGTCTGGCACAAGGGGGTCTCATCGTGAAGCATGACAGTGTCGCAAGTTCGTCGCTCCGAATGCATCCTGCATGTCTTGTCATCGTCGAGGTTCAGTATCTTATTTTCGAGTACTCTCGAAATAGAATTGGGGGTTTCCTAGCGCATGGAAGCTGCTTTGGGTACTGCACATTGTCGGCGCGTTTTCTCCTGGTCCAGCAGCCAGCGCTCAGCGCTCAGCCACTGTTCGTGTAAGTATCATTATTCCTACCCTTCGTCGGTTGTGTCCCAAATCTTGAATTTCCAGGAGTTGCAATAATATGTACCCGCTCTGAAAAGGAAATGCCGAAAGACACAAACTTCGACAACTTTTCCATATTCAAGGCGCTGTGTCAGATGTCTCGAGGTTGATGGCACGTTGCACGATCGGGATTCGGGACGTGATGGCTTCAAACTCAGCCCAGCACATTTGAATGCCAGCCGCCGCCCTTCTTGACTCTCCACTTCGCATCAGACTTACTCCCTTGCTTGTGAGGAACTTTCTGTCTGTGAAGACTGCTTTACGCTATTGATAGCTCGGCTGTAAAGCTCGAGATTCACTGCCAGCAAAGTCAAGAAATATCACTATGCATTCCTGTCTTAAAATCTCTGAAATCCAGGTTGTCATCTTTCGAAATCTTCGAAGTGAGGATACCTCGACTCTAGCATGCCTGGCACGAACTTGCAAAACTTTCGCAGGTTAGTCTTTAGTCTCATGCGCCATCGCTGAGCTGATAGATGCGACAACTAGAAAATGCTTTCGACGCGTTATGGTATGACCTGACTTCCTTTATTTCTCTATTACAGGTGATGCCCGAGGATTTATGGACGACTGAACCCAGGATTCGACACGACAGGGTGGGGTCTTTCTTGGTACGTGGCCCATGTTAGTCTCGATGGCGAACGGCGTGTGCTGAAAGATATGAGTTCTAGAAGTTTACTAGACCACTGAAGGAAAGCGATTGGTTAAGATTCGACTACTACGCTCCTAGAATCCGCTACGTTGGACGTCACTACCGATATGACTCACTGGCGGACATTAATGAAATCGACGCAGCGGTAATCACATCAATCAGGGCCCGTCGTCCACTTCAGCCGATCCTTCCAGGTCTGTTAGGATTACACCATAGACTCGCCGGTGTGCGGATCTCGAACTCCGTCTCACTCATATACTCCCTCCTTGGCCCCTCGATGACGGAAATTTCAATGCCCATTGCGTTACAGCCCTCAGAGACAAAGCCGCTCAACGCATTGATCGAGCTAATACTATCTACGGCATATTTGTGCCCAAATCTTCTTGTCCTTGATATGGACATACCTAGTGGCAGGTTCGCTACACCTCGATTTGTCTCCGCTGTTAATCAGCTAGTCTGCTCTCTCTACCATCTCCAACACCTCCATCTTGGCTGGCATTTCCCCGTCACTCCTCAGACCATACGTAATCTCGCGAATCTGCCTGGATTCCGCCGATGGGATACAACTCGGTTTCAGCCTATGACCAATTTCGAGCTTCAAGATCTGTTCACAACCCATGGAGGGCGATTCCCCGCACTGCGAGATTTCGGGTTCCTATCATCCAACTTTGAGCAAGCTGCAAGTATGACGGGATCATTACAATGTCCACTGGAAAACCTGATTATACTCGTGGACAGCAAGACATCCGTTGAGCCTTTTTCATGCTTCGAGAAACTCACTCGGACGTTTCTCCACCACCACTGCACCTCCTCATTAACATTTCTCGAGCTTCACGGGCCAATCATTAACGTAGATCTGGGAGAAGCGCCAACACCTGACTTATGTCAACAAGCTTTCCGGAACCTCTTCCCGCTCAAAGCTCTCCAAACGCTCCATATCTCATATATACATACCAGTCATCTTGATGATGACTGGTTTGCAGATGCGGCATTAGCCTGGCCGGACTTGGAAGAACTTCAGCTGTACATGTCTAGAGGTCCTCCTGGCCGCGTGACATTAGCGGGGTTGATCCCATTAATCCGACATTGCGGTAATCTCAATTGTCTATCACTTCCCATCGTCGCCGAGCCTTTTGATCTGGAACTCCTCGAGAATGGAGTCTGCAACTACAAGGTCACAAGACTGGAACTGGGACGATCCCCGATCGTGGACCCTATGGGTGTATTTCCATGCATTATGTCGATGTTTCCCAAATTGTGCTCCATTTCGAATGTTGGCGGATACTCGGATGACAGCTGGGAAATGATTCTGACTTGCTTGGAGAATCACAAGAAGGGGTTAGCAACATCGTAACAGAGCTCCCAGAGGAATATAAATGCTTGAATCGATACTTACGGAACGCCTGAATGTACGATAACTCGTAACTAGTTGCGAGCGCGTGTCCCTCGGCGTGTCCAGTCCTGGGGTAAGGTGTGTGTGACGTTCAGGTCCAGATCAAACGAGAACGAAGCTGCACTGTCACAGATAAGCACGACACTCTCCACTTTAGACAACCATTTCCTAATAAAATCACATAATATACACAGTAAGTCATATGTAGACTCGTGGTCAGCCGTTATAATGAAGACAAGTCTGCGATATAACATTTCTCATAGAGGGAACGGTCAGCGCTCTAAGTCATATACACCAAGTCCTCCAAAAAATCAGGCATACTACCCACGACGATTTACATTTCCTCTTTGAGCTCTTCATACTTGACCACCAGGCTAGGCTTCACATCTTGCACCTCGGAAAAAATGAGCGCCGGCCGCACAGATTCTCCCTCGTCCTCTTCGTCCTCAGACTTTATAAGCAGAGAGCCCTCCGTACCCCATTCGTCCGATACAGGCTGTATAGTCGGGGCGATGTGGATAGGGAGGGCGCGCACGCTAGGCAGAAGTTTAACATCTGATGAGTCTGGATATTCCAGGTCCCCGTTTATGTCGGTCATTTCCTCGTCGTCCAAGGTTGGCGCCTTTACATCTTTTGACCATGGTTCCCTAAGGCATCAAGAAGGTGAGCTTACCTCGGAGACCGCGTCCTCCATCGATTCCATCTTCGTCAGGTCGTCCAGAGCTTGCATTGGTCGCGGGGAACTCGGTGCTGCGGAGCCAAGGTATTCCAAGGCGCCTACCGCTGTATGTTGCTGTCCCAGTATTTGAGGCTGCGCATCTTCAAGTCGCGATCCCATACCAGATCCAAAGAGCGATTCTTCATGTCGAGACGAGGCACTTGAATCCCGAGCGTCAGGGTACTCCAAAGCACCACCCACCGCCTCCTGCGACTCCGTAACCTCCTTCAGCTCCCTCGCTAGCCGTTCGTTCTCCCAGTACAGCTTCATCCTCATCGCCTCCGAAACGCGCCACTCATCCTCCATCCTCTCCATCCTCACCTCCAGCTCCTTCACCCTTCCCGCCAAATTCCCCTTTTCCCCCTGCAGTCGCTTCGCATCCTCTAGCGCTACACGCAACGCCCATGCAGACCTCCCCCTCTCCGTCCGCAAGACATCAGCCTCCGCCCTTAGCACCGCATTCGCCCGCTGCGCCGTGTCATGCATCTCGCGAAGCTGGCACACCTGCTCCGCCTGTCCCACACGTTCGACGCGGAGCACGCCCACCTCGCGTATCAGCCTCTCCTTCTCCTTCCGAGTCTCTGCGACCATCGTAAGGAGGCGCTCCTGCTCCAGTTTCGACTTCTCGAGGCCTACCGACATCATGTTCACCGCATGCCGGACTTGCGCCTTGGCGTGCTGCCGTCCCTGGTCCAGCTGCCGCTGGTACTGCGCGTGCAGCTGGGCCAGCTGATTTTCGACTGAGGTAAGTTCGATTTCGTCCCAGGCGCGTTTGAGGCGGCTCTGAGAGGTGCCCGCGACATTGGGAGGACAAAAGGTGTTGAACTCCTTCGGTGGATAAGTCGTAGGGTCTATCATCGGCATCGGTGGTTCTGGATGGATTTCGCGGCCGTAGAGGAGGGGGTACTGTGTGGCGTCCATGGCGATAGGGTGCTCCCAGTACCCCATATCGGCATACGCATGCGGATCTTGGTACACAGTCTCTGCCTGCCGATGTGTCTGTGTCTGGTTCTGCATAGGTGCTAGATCAAGTTCGAACGGCGTGTGTGGCGATGAGGTATGTGAGGCTAGGGGCTGGACGTGCGGTTGATACGTTATGGCGTGATGAGCCTGGGCAATGCTCGAAGAAGGCTGTAAGGGATCAGTGGGTGCGTTGCCTGTGAGAATGTCTTCGATGAATGTTGCTATGTTGAAGGGCGTCCCACCATCCATGGCGCGCGATTCATGGTCCACGGGATTGATCAAGCTGGCATGCACGCTGAGATGTGGAATGGTCTTTGTATAGATTGTGTCGATAGAGTTTTCCAACAGCGTCCAGGCCAGCTTTCAGAGCCGTGGTACTGGTGGTGGTGGTACGGCTAGAGAAACTACACCGTTGTGACTGAGACTCAAGAGTCCTTATTCGGCCATCATGTGACACTGACAAACAAACGCGTCTCCTGTTTTGGCGATATCAAAACATCTGGAACTTGAAAGAGGAAGACATCGTGTATTGCATCGGCATAAAGGCATAGGGGGGCATAGACATAATGAAGTGTAAGTATGTGATATGTGTGGTAGAGTACAGATGTAAATCATCGTCCAGATGATGATATGGTGTAAGTAATGATGAGGACCACGTCAAGAAGAGAGAGCTACAGTATCTAAAAATGCAAGATGGTAGTACAAAACACGGAAACGCGGAGACAATCCAGAACCAAACCCAAAACCTACGCAGCCTCCTCCTTCTCCTTCAACCTTCGCCTCAGCTCAAAAATCTCCGCAGGATGCAGCCTCGCAATATCCCTCGACTCAGTCGGGTGCTGCATCAAGCAATGATCAAGCAGATCGTCCCAGCCCATACTCGTATGGAACGTCACCACCGCGTGAGATTCCTGGTCCCCGCCGAGCTTGTTCTGCACCAGCCTACGAAACACACCCCCGTCAGCTGATATCCCCAAAACATACGTAAGAACACACATACCGACAGGCACGGCACTCGAGCAGGCCGTCAACGCGGCGATACATCAGGTCGACGTGTTCGAGCTGGAGGGTGGCCTTCCGCGCTGCGGGTATGCGCTTGAGCAACGCGTTCCTCGTGGGTAGCCAGTCTGCATCGGGTTGGGGTGGGGACGGTGGTGGGGGTGCGCGGTCCTCCGTGGAGGGGGAAACCTGACTGGTGGATGGGGCGGGTGCGATGTTCCCGCGTGGTAAGAACAGTGGCGGGACGTCTTGGGTTTTGTCGCTGGGAGGAGGAGGTCGGGCAAGGATGGGGCCCGCACTGTGGCTACGCTTCAATGGAGAGAAGTTGGCATTCGACGGGGGCAAAAGGGTCGGGGGCACGATGTCTAGGGGCGTGACTCTCGGCGAGGGATAGGACAAACAGTAGAGAGATGGGTCATTCCCAATTTCGGAAAATGCAGTCGCTGACGATGATGACGCTGGGGATGCTGAGCGGGAATTCTTCAACGAGAGCGAAGATCGCCGCGATAGAGATACGTCAGGAACATCGAGCAGATCCGCTGTGTTCTTCTTCGGTGCAGCACTTGGGAGTGAAGCCGATCGACAACCCCTCAACGAAAGCCGCTGGTGCACCACCGGAAGCGGACCATAGCTCCGCGATCTCCTGAGCTCGCGAAGACTCTGGCGCGCCGTAGCATCGTGTCCCATCTGTGCCTCCCTCTCCCCAATCAGCGCCCTCACCCGCTCCCGGGCGACGTCGCGCTCCTGCCTGAACGTGACGCAATGCGCCTTCCACTTCTCCTTCTCCTGGTGTTCCCGGAAGATGGCTTTGGAGCAGAAGGTGCGCAGGTTTGTGAGCTCCGTGTGGATGCGCTCGGAGTAGGTGTGGAAGGTGGTGTCGAAGAAGGCGATGACAGGGGAGGATGGTGAGTGCAAGGCGGGGGTGGCAGGCGCTACGCATGTGAAGGCGCCCGGGCCTTCGTATTGGAGAGGGATCTGGTAGTGATTGGAGGAGGAGGAGGAGGGGCGACGGGGGATCTTGGTGGACTCTTGTCGGCGGCGGTTCATCGTCCTGACGACACCGTGCAGCGGGATGTTCTGTGCTTGAAGCCGTGATCCACTAGGGGTCTGGAAGGCGCTCGTTAGTCAGTCACAATCCGCGTCCTCGTCGAGCGCCGGCACACACCTGTACAGTGTTGGTCTTTGAATTCCAAATGTTCGGGAAGTTCATCAAGCCTTGCCGTGAATAAATACCGATAGAAAGCGGAGGCAAAATAGTATAGTCGTGATTGTTCGTGGCAGTCTTGTTCAAAGTCCTGGACCAGCCGACGTGCTACAAGACAGGAGTGAGCGAGAACAAAGGCGCGTATATCTGGACCCACAAACCTGTGCTTTTAGCATGGCAGAACATAATTAGCACGTCAGGCTTCGGAAGTTGACACAAAAGAGACAATAAGAGGTCCCGAATTCGTCACTTCACGACGACCGAGGACAATAAGAGCCGCAAAGATTCTTCCGCTGTACCTCCATTAGCCTCCGTTCCAGCTCCAAAATTCAATCAGAATGTGGGATGCCGACGGCCAGCTCGATAATTGTGTTCTTTGTCCAATCTTTGTCGGTACATGGGGTATATGGCAGTGGTTGGAGTATCTTTGACAGACGGTACCGGTCGTAGACGGTCCGTGCGTATTGTGGCGTGAGAAAGCCGCAAGTCGCCGCTGCTCTTGAGGCTTTCTCAACCTGCGCAGCACATTTTTGACCAGAGGATCACGTTCGACGATCTGGGATGCCTTATTTCAACCTCCCCCCATCTGCTCTGCAGGCGCTTTTCCTATTATCCGGGGTTCAGTGGTGGTAAGTAACCAAAAAACTCCGTCACTTGGGCCACTATGCTAAGATTCCTACTTAGACTTACTTTCTGAATGTACAGCGTGTTATAGACAGGTTATAGAAGTATACCTATCGTCTCATCATGCCAATATCAATGTCAAGGACAGATGTCAGGTCTATAGATACCGCTTTAACTGGCAGAATTTTTGCAGTGTTCGATGGAGACGTATGTCGAAGCGTGTCAATGTGGTGCCTAAAGAGGTAAGTAGGAAGGTAAGTTGCGGCAGTTGCTGGGGACTGCGTCCCTCAATCAGGCGAATGGACGGAAAAAGAGGGCCGCGCCCATGTGGTCAGGTTCGGAATGTGACACTTACCCGATCCCTCAGTTAACACTGCAGTATCCAGTCATCCATGTCAGTTGCACCTTCAAGCCAATTGATCTATGTGTTAATCGGCGTCAAGTTCCTCCAGGACACGCGCGGTGGACGCGTTCAAACGCGTTCCAAGGCAACTGTTACGTAAGCATCTGTTGTAAGTTCGGCGCCCGGACGCGGTCATATATAAGACTCTTGTACTTGAACTACTATCAAGTGTCAACGGTACGTTCTACAGGGGTACGATGGAGGCACTCACCAAACGTCTCAACGATCTCAGCCTGCACGACATCGCGCTCTTTGCTTTACCGATCTCCGTGGCTCTCGTCTTCGTCCACCTGGCTCGTGGACGCCGACGTCGCACGACACGGCTCAAGGGTCCACCCAGCAAGAGTTACATATTCGGCGTGCACAAAGAGCTCTTCGGGTCGGATGACGTTGGTGTCATTTACGAGAACTGGGAAAAGGAGTATGGACCCGTTTTTGAAGCTCCTTCGCACTTGGGCGGGAGGGTCGTGGTGTTATGCGATCCCAAGGCGATTACACATTATTACGCGAACGATACGTTTCGATACCAGCAGACACCGGCCACGAGGTTCTTCATTGGAAACTTTGTGAGTTCCTCTTGTTTCACTTCGTGTGGTGTATAGTGACGAGAATCAGTTCGGTCGTGGATTGTTGTGGGCCGAAGGTGAGGATCATAAAAGGTGCGTTTGAAATCGCTTGGCAATGAGAAAATGTCGACTGAGACTCTGAGGTGTATCATTAGGCAGCGCAGAGCCCTGTCGTCGGCGTTCAGCAACGCTGCAATTCGCAGACTCACCTCGGTCTTCTACGACTCGGTGTACACGGTATGTATCCTCACCTTGGTATATGCGCAGCGTTTCAATATGTTTACGCCCCTATAGCTGAAAACGAATTGGGACTCATCTTTCCAGAACTCGTCAAATGACAGTCTAGTCCACGATGTCCAACAATGGTGAAGTTTTCCTCCTAGTCCTGTGCGGAGTCAAAGAGCTCAAATCATTTCCTCAGGATGAACTACGTCTCGTGGGTTGTTTTCGGTTTCTGGCCCTCTAGTTGCTCAAAGTTTCAAACATCCCCAGACTCGATAGCATCGGAAATGGCGGCTTCTCACACGACTTCGGTGCTCTCAAAGGCAAAACCTCCGCTATCGCGACTGCATTCGATTCCTTCGGCACCGTCAAGCCCAGCATTCCCATAATGATCACCTTCCTCCTTTCTCCTATTATTCCCATTTTCGGAAGGATACCTAACGAACGCACCGATGTCTTCGTGCGAATCCGCGAGAGTATCGCGGCGATCGCTGACGACTTGTTGGAGAGGGCACGAGCGGAGAAGGCCGCGAACATGGCGGAGAGTGCTGCTGATAAGTCGATCATTGGGACCCTTAGTGAGCCCTCTCATTCATGTCGCAAGCTGAGTAATGTTGAACCCGTGGTACAGTTAGGGCCGAGAGTGCAAGCTCGAGTGTTCGTTTATCACGCGACGAGGTCATTGCTCAGGTACTCAGTCTCTGTCACCTCACCCTTATGTTCTCCTAATCGAAATTAACCCCTAGATGGTACGATTCTTCAAGATTGCCCACGCTATCGCTGAATATAAATGCCTCTACAGAATCTACTGATCCTCGCCGGTTATGAGACCACCGCAAGTACGTTTCCATCTCTTCTTTGGTTGTGGCTATCGCTTATCCCCTGGTGCAGTCAGCTTAACAGTTCGCATCCTCTTATACTCTATCCCGAACGGCATACTGAAAAAAATATCTCTAGTGGACGTTGATCGAGCTGTCCAGGAACCCGGAGGTCCAAGCAAAGCTGCGCGAGGAACTATCCCAGCTCCAAGGACAAGATGCGACGTACGAACAGCTAACCACTGGCTTACCATATCTCGACGCCGTCGCGTGTGAGACGCTACGCGTGCATCCAGCGCTCTCGGAGACCACACGAAAGGTACACCATGTCTCCATACACTATTTGACGTGCATCTCACACCACAACAGGCCCAAGAAGACGACGTCATACCCCTCAGCGACCCCATCCTCGACGCCAGTGGAAAGCTCGTCGACAGCATCTTCGTTGCCAAGGGCACAGTGGTACGCGTCCCCATTGCGTGCCTCAACCGTTCCGAACTCCTGTGGGGCGAGCGCTCGAAGGAGTACCTCCCGAGCCGGTGGTTGGAGGAGGGCGTGTCGAAACAGAAGGCAGCGGAGATACAGGGATACCGCCATCTGCTGACCTTCATAGATGGGCCCCGTATGTGTCTTGGGAGGCATTTCGCGTTGACGGAGTTCAAGGTAAATGATTCGCCTTCTCCAAGTTTGCGCGTGATATTGAACGTGCTTCGGATTGTGATAGGCTGTGCTGTCGGTTTTGATACGCAGCTATTCGTTTGAGTTGCCTGATGGTCCTGGGACGAAGATCGAGAGTCATAGATCTATCTTGCTTCGCCCGAAGGTGGCGGGCCAGGAGGGTCCGAAGGTGCCTCTTATAGTGAGGCGAATCGAGTGATAGGTGGTATTGCTTCAGGAATGGGACATTGGGCGTCGTGTTGTTATTAATTTATCTACCCCCTCTCTAATTTATACGGACAATGGAATCTATTTATCACGGCGATCTACCCTAACAAATACTCACGTCGGTCGTAAAATTAACAAACACGTCGCACCACCAGAGGCACCTTCGCCTCATCCTGACCCGCGACTTTCGGGCGATCCAAAATGGCTTTGTGCAGCTCAAACTTGGTCGACGGACCATCGGGCAGCTCAAAAGTGAAGTTTCTGACAAGAACAGAAAGGACCGCCTGCGCCCGACGCGATTGCATAAGCTTTCAATCTCAAACAGAGAAGTAGAAGCCAAGTACCTTGAACTCTGCAAGCGCAAAAGATTTCCCGAGACACGTTCGCGGCCCATCCACGAACGTCAGGATGTGCCGGTGGCCTTGGATTTCTGATGCCCGCTGCTGCGAGATGCTGCCATCTAGCCACCGCTCGGGCATGAACTCCTTCGCGTCATGGCCCCATAAAGCCTCTGAACGGTTTAGGCACGCCGCTGGGACGCGGACCGTGGTCCCCTTCGCAATGAATACACTGTCGATTACCCGGCCTTCAGCGTCTTTGATCGGCTTGCTTAGCGGGATGATGTCGTCTTCCTCGGCCTAAGAATGTCATGCAGCAATCAGCAATGATTGTTAAGAGTTGATATGGTCGCTTACCTGACGAATCGTATCTGACCCTGGAGGAAATAACCTCAAGGCCTCACAGGCGACGGCATCGAGGTAAGGCAGGGAGTTCGTCAACTCATCCCAGGTCGGATCTCTGTCCGGATACTGGGCGAGTTCGTCGCGCAGGTTTTGCTGGACTCCTGGATTTTTTGAAAGCGCAATAAGGGCCCACTGTAGAATAAATCACATCTATGAAGGCGGAAGAGTGGCTGAGAAGAGGAGAACGAACGGTGAGACTGACTGAACGGTACGAAAGGTCAGTGGGAGAAAAGTGATGTCGAACGAATCGTACTTACTGGCAGTCGTCTCATATCCAGCCAGAACGAGTAGATACTACAATAATGCTTCAATGACTCAATTTCACCGCGCAAAGCACGACCTACAATCTGTATTCGAACAAAGATAAGACGACGAGGTTTGAAACTGCACAAAAGACAGATATACCTGAGCCATTATCTCTTCTGATGACATTTGTGAGGCGACTTCAGATCTCACTATCCACACATAAGCGACCAGAAAAAACCGCAAAGCGACAAGCAAGGAGTTGAGCACTCACCCAATACCCCCATAATCGACTTATCCGACCCCCCACCCTCACCCTCTCTCTTCGCATTCCTCACTAAATCGTCCGCTATCTCACCAATGTGCGCCGCAAGATTTTGAAGCGCCGTTTTGCGTGCCCCTGGGATCTCGAGGAGCCACGGGAACACGGGTGCGAGGAGCATAGCTATGTCTGTGATGACGGATCGCGTGGAGGAGCCGAAGGCCTCGAATGCAGATACGACTTGGGAGGGTCGGCCGGAGAGGGAGCCGAAGTCGTAGGAGAAGCCTGCTATGCCTATGCTGTCGAGTCTGGGGAGGGAGATGAGTCAGGTAGGCTGAGGTGAATCGAGGAAGGTCTTACGATACGCGATTCATCCTGGGAGTTGAATAAGGGTCAGAAACTGGTCACGGTAGCCGTGGAATAGCAAAGAGAGATTTACCATTGCTGGACGTCGATGATAACTCCATCACTAGAGGCAGATTGCAGAGTTTGGTCCCAGGCAGCCTTCAACTGAGAAGGGGTCAATAACTAGGGTCTCATGAGATGCATGGCGAGCTCAAGACGTACGGTATAAGCCGAGTCGAAAAATACAGGGGTCTGTATCCTGATCGCGGCGTTACTTAAAGCTGACGAGAGGACCTTGCGTTGTCTGTACCAGTACAATCCATATCCATATCAGTACCATTTCGAACGAAGCGGCAGTTATCAGCAAAAATGGAAACGGCACCCACCTCTTATGAACGTCTGCCTCCGCCCACAACAGATTCTTCCCGAACTACTTGGCATAAACAAGCTAGAATACGACGACAAAAGGCCAGGCAGGCGACTCACGAAACGCTCCAGCACAAACCGATTCACCGGTGTCTGCCTATACGTATATGTATCCCTCGCGTAATAATGCGCCACCGCCTTCGCATCACACAGCACCACCTCCTTCCCTCCAAAGAGGCTCGGCACTTGGAACACGGACCCGTATTGGCGCGCCCAAGCTTCGAAGAGGAGACAATGGTCGTTGGTGGTGGCCAGGATCTCGCGAGAGAGGCCGAAGGCCCAAGTGGCGCTTCTCGGGCCACGGAGGGCGGTAGTAGGGGTTAGGGGACGGCGACGCGTAGAGCGAATGAGAATGAAACTGGTTATGATGAAGAAAATGAGGAGGAGAGAGGAGGACACGGAAAGGCGCTCTGTAAGCACCATTTCTGCAGTTGTGCTTCGGCGAGGCCCTTCGAATGTGTCAATACCAGGGTATTTAAGAGGATGGGCCCAACTTGCTGCGGAGACGCCCTGTGAGGTCGACCCTGATCCGCGGTCCGGTCGTTGAGGGCAGGGAGTGCCAGCGCTGAGTGCTGAACAGAGTCCTGATCGACTTATGTATCGATATCATGGCCCTGCGGACGCATTGATGCTCGAGACTCGGGGACTTGGCATTTTTGAAGCTGCATTTGCGAACGGCCCTGAGAAGCTTAGGTACATCGACGTTCAAGTTGAACGACGAACCCGGAACTTCCTGGGCCTGAACCTCCCACGCAGATGTTGTATCTGGAGGAGTATCCGACAGGCCTGATGAGCACTGGCTATGGATGTTCGATACTTCATACCTGGCGAAGACGTACCCCGGCATTCCGACGGGAACAGTGTCAAAAATCTGCAAGTCCTACATCACTTACTTCGCGCAGTCCGTATCAGTTCGAAACGCCCATATTCATCAAAGAAAGCGTCACAGTACCTCGGGGATTCGGCCATGTACTCGTACGACGTTGGAACGGCTGCGGCTGCGCATCCTCATCCTACCTAGGCAAATCCTAACCCAAACGCGGCCCTTCCCATAAAGAAGGCAGGCTCTCGCCTCAATCCGCTGCTCTTCTTGGGAGATCAGTAGACCTTCCTGTAGTCCGGAGCGCGCCGTGAGCAACGGTGAGCAGGGGTGTGCCACTATGACGCACCCAGATTATGTATGTAAGGAAAACGTGAATCATCGGCAGAGTCCGATCAGTCGTTGCCTCGTTGTCAGTTGACCATCATGCGGCGTCAAAGACCCGCTCGCTGGCAGGGTCGACTACCACTACCAGAGACCACTCGACGACCCACAGCAAATCCAGCAGTGGCAGATTCGCAGTACACATAGTACGTCTTCTCTCTCTCTTTTCCATGATATCCTCAACTCACGCTACACAGTGCCAGTCGTGCCTTAGTGACGCGTCAACCTGATCTTCACCCTCTGCCACATACTACAAATGCCGTCTCCAGACTCCCCAGATGTAGAAACAGTGTCTACAAGGTCTACAACAGCCTCAAAACGTAAAGCCGCGCACGAAAAAGTCTCCATCTCACGAAAGAAAGGACCAACCGAAGGAGCAATGTTCAGCTACAAGGGATGGCAGACCGGAGCCGGTCCAGTGCGTCTTACCCTTCCATTTCCCAACCAACGAACGAACGTACCTAACACATTTTTCCCTTTTCCCTTTTCCCTTTTCCCTTTTCCCCGTGCAGTGCGACAGCTGCAAGGACCGGGGCACGCCATGCCGCTTCAGGCCCCCGAGGGCGTTGGACAACTGCTCTGAATGTCTAACGCACCACCTCGTGTGCAGAGTCGAGGGCGAGGTTAGGAGGAATAAACCGCTGTTGCAGAAGAGCATTGATCGGCGCCGGGGAGGCGGCGCCGAGAAGGCTGGTGTTTCCAAAACGAGATCGAGTGCGTTGGATAAGGGCCGACCGAAGACGCCAGACTCGCCCTCGCCTGTGTCATCATTGACGTCTTTGGATAACACGGAACCCATGGGCGGCAGTCGGGGCAGCCAGTCATCTCCTCCTGAGCTTCCTGCTCCATCGGCGGCCCTGAAGAAGATGCCCGCACGTTCAAGGACTGCTCCCCTGGCTGCTACGAGTCTTCAACACCCCCCGACACCCTCTGCATCTGCCTCTATGGACATCTTCCCAACCAGCCTCGCTTCAGCAGCAGCGAGCCCTCCTCCCTCTGCATCTACCTCTGCAGACAACTTCCCGACCACCGTCACCACACTTCCGAAGTCCGCAGCTCCAGCCACACCGAGCCTCCACCATCCTCTACCTCCCTGTGCATCTTCCTCGACGTACGCCCTCTCAGCCACCCCCATCACGGTTCCCAGGCTCTCCGCTCCGGCCACAACGAGTTTCCACTATCCGTTGCCCCGATCTGCATCCACCGAACCCCTCCCGACCACCCTCCCCGCCCTCCGCGCCCTCCTCCTCGATCTCGAACACACCTACACCCTCCTCCGCTCCGAATCCTGGTCCCTCTACCCCTCCCTCCACGCCCTCCACTCCCGCAAACACACCATCGAGCTCGCGCGCTGCTCCCTCTCCCGACGCATCCTCGAAGCCGAATGCGCCATCGAAGACGCCATCCTGGAGCGTGGCGCGCAGGACGCGTGGGTCGTGGAGCTCCGGGGGAGGATTGGGGAGCTGGAGGGGGAGGATAAGGGGATGAGGGAGGAGAGTTGGGGGGTTCAGGCGGGGGTGGGGAGGGGGGAGGGGAGGAGGGAGGAGGTGAAGGGGAGGATGTATGAGGTCAGGTGTGGGATTGAGGATGTGGAGGACCGGATTGAGGAGGTGTTGGCGGAGGGGCGGGGGGATGGGGATAATGAGGAGGAGGAGAGGGAGAGGGGGAGTGTGAATGTGAAGGAGGGGAGTGCTGTCGCACGCGGATCTGCGAGGAGATCGGAGAAGAAGATATCTAAGACGGCGGCTACCAAACGAAAAGCCTCCTTGGGTGAACTAGACACCAGCGACAGGACGAAAAAGGCGAGGAGGGGGGACGATGTCGATACCAGTGGATGGATCAACGGCCCTGGTCCGGTGCGTCGCCGTTTACTAATCTATGAAGACAACACAATTCTAACTTTTTCCCTGTGACATAGTGTGACCGCTGTAAAGACAAGGAAGGAATGCAATCGAGCAATACATGCGTGTTCGAGCCTCCGCTGGACGGGACGGGCAAGTGCAGCGAGTGCATTGTCACGAAACAGGGATGCAGAATGGAGGGTGTGCTGCGCCAGGCGCGTCGTCCCCAGCGACATCCGGCAGATCCTTGATCAATGTCGATTTTCTTTGTGGCTTCAGATTTTTTGGTGCATTGGGTGGCTTTTTGGCGTCAGGATACCGCGTGTGGGGGCCCGATGGTTGTGATTATATGGTCGGTCGAAAGCAGCCAGTGTATTTTGTGTGTATATATCTATTTTTGGCGTATCTCGACGTCATGTCTCCCGAAATACCTGCATCCGCTCTTGATCCCGTCCCATCTCTACCGGGGTATAAAGACCCACGCAATCTCTATGATTCGCCCGCTTTCCTTCTCTTCGTACTGGTGCTAGTGGGCCGATGAACGGCATATCCGAGTTCTGCACTCCAGAAGCGGCTCAGGTGATGTCAACAAGTTGGCGAGCATACACAGCAACGATTGGAGCACGATTGTCCAGATCATCAAGAGTAATGTCAGCGATATTCCCTTCATAAGTCATTGTGCCCCCCGCGACTAAACCATCGTGCTTCCAAACAGACCCAATTGGTGAGAACACTCGACAGGTGAAATGATACCTTCCATGGTATATGATGCCAGACAACATGTATTCCGCCGTTTGTTGAGCGGCCTGCGTTGATATAGGGACCGTTAGGTTCATTACAAGTTTCAAATTCCCGCTTGCTAAGTCAAATGCCAAAAGAGGCGGTGCCTGCACAAAGGAATGTACTCTGATAAGATTCCTTCGACAAGTGCGACACCGGGAACTTGATTGGACGCGAAAGCGCCGGATGTAGTCTTGTATAGAGGTGTTTGGATTGACACGCAATACAGGGACAAGTGAACTCGAGATGGAAGACTGCATGCGACCGACGACATGACCTCTTGTACAGATCCTAATAGATGACATCACGTGATCAGAAGCAGATAAGAGCTTATCCAATATTTCGTGGACGCTTGTGTATCTACCCCAGGGGAAGGTAGCTCGGGAGAGAGAGAACAACTCATAACGCAGGTCATCGCGAACATTTTCAAGAGAAATAGACTGTGATCCAGCATGTTCATTGAAGCCTCCAATAAGCGGACCAAGATGCTCAGGATTAAAGTTGCTCAGCAAGCCTGTCATAACGTCAGGATTTTGTCTCCAAACGTTGTGCAAGACAGCCATTGTTGCATCATAGGCACAACTATTATCTCTCCAGGGTGTACCACTCGGGGGCTCTTCGTCACGATTATGATTCAGGGCAGCCAATGCCGTATCTTCCGACGATTTCTTTCTTTTTTGGGTCGGCATATCATTTAGCAGATCAACGGGGGCTACGTCATCAAACCGTAGTTTGCGCTTCTGGTGTTGGTATCCCTGTGGTTCAATATTAGATTGCTGTTGCTTACGAGAATCTGGATTTGTGCCTCTTGCTGGGACATACACGCTTTTTGGCTGCAATGAAGCATTTTTGCTTGGCTTTGTGAGTATGCTCCAATCTACGTCTTCAAGAACCCAGCTCAAGAATGGATCAGATTTACTCCAGCGGATGGCAGGATTAATAGTAGGCGGCATGTAATCTATACCTTTACAAGCACGGAAGGAGTCAATCAATGTGTTTCGCCGGCCTGCGTCATGCATGCCTTCAGGCAGTTTACCTTCAAACCTCATACAGGTGATGTTATCCAGCAATTCTAATTCACGGAATTCCTGACGCAGCTGTCCAGATGCACCACCTGTGATTTTGTTACTGTTGAACCCTTGCAATGTGATTGTACCCCTTGCTGAGACACCACGCGAGAGGGACGTATACATTGCCTGGTGAGAGAGACAATTCTGTATGTGAACGACATTGAAGTCCCTAGTCTTGCCTTGGGAGGAGTATTCTGTCATCGCAAAATTTGGCAAGACTTCAACCTGTGTACGAGAGACGTTTAGTGGAGAATCGTTTTGAAGATAACAGACGGTGGAAACAGTGCTTTTTGTGAGTGGTACAACATTTTCAGGTAAGCCCGGAACTTTAACTGTTGTAGGAGCATCTTTCAAGCGAACAAATAATGTGTCAAGAATCCTTTGGCCATATGTCCCTGGTACAGATATCCATGAGTGGACATAGGCCTCTTGACCACGTGTTATACATAGCTCTGTTGCCAGATTTTGGCGAATCATGACAGGCAAGCCGACGCACAGAGACAATTTACCTGGAATCAGCTTCTTATTTGAACAGTGAGGGGAATCCCACAAATCTTTCTGCACCTTCTCCGAGACCTTTTGCTTTTCAACACGTGTTCTATTACCTGCAGCCTTTCTCTTTGCACGATCACCAGCATCCTCTGGTGGTGCGACAAGATCTTCTGAATAGAAATCGGTCAGGGTTTGGTTAGTCTCAAGTGCAAAACGCTGTGAGCCAACCAGGTTGATTGCATCCTTGTCGGCGTTAAAAGAGGTAATGATTGAAACATTCCTGAACTGTTTCTCAGTCATACTTTGATGGCCAGGCGACTTGCTCGATCTCAGAGACCGCAAGAAGATAAGGTCTTCTGGGGTGCAACACTTGTAGCGCATGTTTTCCAGCGCCTTCCTCAACTTTTTGTCCTCTGGTGTGCTGTGCGTCTGTCGCATGTTCTTACGAAGAATGACCACGGTAGTTACTTGCTGCCATAATGCCTTCCCAATAGCCTCTTCCTGATGCACTAGCGTGGCCCCTTTAGTCCCAACCGTTCGGCTATACAATGCAACTCCTTCTCCGCCCATGGCAGGAGGCAGTTGAGCAAAGTCGCCTGCAAAAATCATGTTCATTCCGCCAAATGGTGTGTCAGCGTTTCCCAGCACCTGCGCCAGTCTAGCACTAATCTTGTAAAGATCCCGGCACGACAGCATAGACACCTCGTCAAAGAAAACATAATTCACCCCAGTAAGTCGTGACTTCACCTGTGCAAGCTGGGTGGTAGTTTGCTCAAACATGTCATATATCCCAAAAATTGAATGGTATGTTGAGCCTCCCAAAAGCGCAGCGGCGGTCCCAGTTGGAGCCACTGCTACAAACCGATGCGACTCCTTCCTTGTTTCAAAATATTTAATAACTGCCTTCAAGACCTGTGACTTTCCTGTGCCACCCATACCCGCAATATACATTTTCAGAGGCTCGGAATTTGGGTTGGCGACGTGGGCTGCAATAATTGAGAAGGCTCTTTGCTGCTCCTTGTTTAATTTAAACTCAAGTACGATCTCTTTAATCGTTGCCTTCCATTTCCCTGTCTGGCATTTTTTGTTCAGATACGATCTGTCCACAATTTCAACAACGTTTGGATCTGCACCCTTGTGGAAATTGGAGCCAGCATTTTCGGGCATGTTCTTTGTCCTCCGTTCAAGAATTGCCGCCCTTTCCTTTGCTACTAATGCCTTCCACTGACTTCCGGGAATATCTAATTCAGGGGGCGCTGGAGCCAGATCGGTATCATCAGGAAGCAAGTCACTTTCAGGATTGTGCCATTCCGAATCTTTTATAATTCTGCACATCTCTCGCATGGTCTCCTCTTTTCCAAATCGCATCTTTCCAAGTTCTGAAGAATACCCTAGCTCGTCATCATCTTGGGTCTTAGTCTCATCAAAGGTGAAGTCATCAATCCGCTGCTCTTGCTGGAATTCTGCCATGAAAGAGCTCTGTGCATTGATCCAGCTTGGTAGCAAAGCATTTCCCTTTTTCATCTGAGCGTGAAAGTCATCTTGAGCATCCATGCATTCATATTGAATGTTAAAATTTTTCATAAATGTTCGATGCCTGGGAGTGAATTCAGCATCTGCAAAGGTATCATCCCAGGTTTTCCCCTCTTTCTTGAGATCAAGGCCTGATCTCCACGGCATAAACAAGGTAAGCATTGTGGCGCAATAAAATTCTCGATCACCTCTATCATAACGTGGCAGTGCTTGGCCAGTAAAGTTGGGTACAAACCCGTTACAAGGATCTAGACATCTAACACGGTGAGTCGATGCCAACGGATGGCTCTCCAGAAAACTATGGATGGTAGAACTCGTTTTCTTTCTCATGCCTCCTTTACCACCGCCCTCTGGAAGGCCTTTTTCCTGTCCAGGATATGCTGGACTCTTGTTTTTTTTGCAGAAGTCATGTTCCTGCTCTATATCGAGGTCAAGCTCAACGTCTTCTTGGATAATTTCGACATCGTCAGCATCTCCCTTGAAGCGCGTACATCTCGACACCCAATCATACAGTGACATTGATTCAAGTTCAGGTGCACGATAGATATAATCATATACAGGAGACAAACCCACAACTCTACCATTAGTACGTTGGAGTAACATCACTTTCTCCGGCAAACGATTGGTGATGCCTTCTTGGTCTGGCCAAGCAGCTAACATTTCCATGACATAGGTTCGCCAATAAAAAGCTTTATATTTGTGACTTGTGTAGTGATCTGGGTTACCAAGAAGATAGAGGCATATCAACGGTGAGCCTAGTTCCATTTTTACGGTGAGCGTATTTACAATCTTTGTCATGAGCTGTCTCGCCTTCTCCTGGCGTGGTGCACTCCCCCCTAATACTTCAGTGTTTTTCTGAAAAACAGAGCGCACCGTGTCAAAAATTACATGGGTTTTGAGCGACGTTTTTGTGACATACTTGGTAACATAGTACATGACGCCCTTTATGGCGGTCCCCGACCGCAAACTAGTAACGTCGGTATTGCACCGAAAAAGATAAGACACAGCTGCTGACACAGTGTTAATCCAGGCCTCTAGTTTTTTGATATTCAGTGATCCAGTGGCAGGATCGACTTCAGTCTGCTTGAAAATCGGCCGAGGGAACCGGCCACGACAAGTACCCCAAGCGTTATCTAAACAACCTTGATATTGTCTGCTCTTGTTTTGCGATCCGTCCTTATTAATATTAGATCTGCATGTATGTATGTTTGACTTAAACAGGATATCGTCGACAGTAAAGGAAAATCGTGACCACCAAGATTCCAATTCTTTACAGCCATCACAGGCAGTACATTTTTCTAGACATGCATCTGGAGGTGGCTCAGGTAGCGTCATTATTGGACTTTGATATTCTGGTACCTGAGACGCAGCAGAAACTGCCTCTCGAACTTCATCTAGAGTGCCGGTGATAAATTCACCTTGATGGACTGCCTCCAAATATTGAACAAGTTCACGCTGAAATGGAGATGTTGGGTCCATAATCGCCTTACGCGCCTCATCAGGTGTTAAACCATTTCTGATCCAAAGTAAAAGATGGAGGTGGAGAGTCAGCCGGCCCTGCTGCTCCACAGTACCATAGTAGGCTGATGTCTCACCATACAAGCCTGAATGATCTGAACCGAAACCAAGAACATGTTTGATGAACAGCTTGACCATGAAATCAAAGAAGCGGGCAGCGGCAACGGGATTTTGTGCAATTAAACGGAACCGCTGGTCATCAGTCCTTAAAATGGGCTCGAACTTTTCATCTGAATCAGCGAAATAAAGACATATGGGGTGACATACATCGGCAGGTGAGAGTGTAATATACCATGAAGGAGCGCCTTGATTTGCAACAAGGGACCATATTTCATTCCGCATGAACTTCTTGCTAGTAACAGAACCATTTACCTTTCCCCCGACATGGTCCAGATCTCTAATTACCTGGAAACAAAGTTTTTCCTCTTCTGTTTCAGGTTTCACTACGTCACCACGTTCCATCCTTCTTGCTATGTCTGCAAGAACGTTTTGATCAACATTGAGTAAGCGATCAGTAATTTCCTGGAAATTTGCCTTATCTGCTAGCAAGTATCCCCCCGTGGCACTAGCCTTCACCTGTTGATGACTAAAGGCAGCAAACGGGAAGGCCAAGTCTTTCTGGAAGCGTTTATCGTGATACATTAGCAACTGCTTCTTGTGGGCCGAATCAGAAAGAGATGTTGAACCTATGCCGCCTAGACCATAAGGAAACAACCAGGGAAACATCTGAGGGTACAGATCAGGATTGTTATATATCGACTCCATCTTTCCGGACTGCCCTACCCGAAGTGCCTTGCCCCCGGAATTCCAGTGCTTCAAGGCAATTCCTTTCAAGGATTCGACTGACTTTGTACCTAGCTGATCGCCCATCAATCCATGTACCACGAATGGGACTTCACCGGAGTCTATACCTTCCTCATCACCATTATCATGGACACTCATGGCTTCAGAAATCTTGTTAGTGTTGCTTTGCTTGTACACCACGGAGACCGGCGGAGAATCTTCAGGGTATTTTGAGAGATTCTCATCTGATATTGCAACGTCTGAGTAGTCGCAGTGGTTCAAAACTAGCCATTCCAAAGCAGCTCTAACCGCACGCCTTCTCACCAAGACAGGTGCACGTTGGTAATCTTCGTCTGTTGGTTTGCATGGACCTGTAAATAAGATAGCAAGTACATCGTCAAGGTCTTCCACAGGAGGAGGTAGTGCATCATATATTTTTGGGACTGGTGATTCGAAAGCTACAAGATGTGCCCTCATCTTATGACGGCCAGAGGATGCTACTCGGAGAAAGTTACAGTTGTGGCGCACCCGTGCAATTAACAGCCTCTCCATAAAAGTCAAAGAAGAAAGAACTTCTGGGACTTTACCGAGCCAAAGCCCATTTGCTAAAGCATGCGGAGGGACGTTCCCCTTTCTTATATGCACCCTGCACGTCTTACAGACTCTGTTGCATGAATAGTCCAGCACAGGACCCGCATAACTCTTGATTGGTTGGTTATTGGTTTTCCTCTCTACCCTTGTAACGCCGGGTGCCTCCAGAACATGAAGCATGCGTTTAATATGTTTTAAAGGGCTCAAAGAGTGAACAGGGACCAATGTACCACAGACGGCACAACCTGCTTCTTCTAGAATATTAGGCGACGAGTCAGCGCAAAAATCCTTTATAATGGTATGAGAAAGCTCAGGTGTTAGAGGAGGAGGGGGAAAGGGTGTGTTGTCAGATACTTGGCCCGGGTGGGCATTGGCGACCTTTGCCGCGGTATATCTTTCCTTCTGTGCGGTGTTATGCTTGGCCTTACGAGACGGGTTGATAGAGAATACGGTAGACAACAAGTTACACGACAAGCAAGCATGGCCGTCAAAAGCACTTAGCAAATCTGCTTCATAAGGTCGACTTGGTAGAGAAACATGGTGAAGCCGCGCGACCTTTTTGACATTGGTGATGGACATGTGTTTGGGAAGCTCATGTACGGGTATTTTTGCATGTAGAAACCCCTCTCCGGGTGGGTAATTCAAAAGGCCCATGCTGTCAACATGGTCAATAAACTTCAAAGTGTAATCGTCGGAGGACCCTACAAAGTCGCTTATTATAAATGGCTTGACTTCGTCGACAGTAAAAAAATGGTTTTTTCTCTTCACAGGCTTTCCTCCGCCCGTCAGATGTGAATGACGTGGCTTAGAAGGCAAGGTGAAATCTGCGGCGAATGAATCACTGGGTGCGAGCGACCGAAATAACGACATGAAAGTATATGCATGCAGAGCATGACCGATGTTTGGGAAGAAATCAAAAACAGATAGACAGTCCCCAAGCAACATGAAATACGGCAGATGCTTGTCAGAAGTGCATTCAAGGACAGAGCCTGAGTCACAGCCAAGACTGAGACGGCAGCCATGAATTTGACATGCTTGGTGTTGCTTTAATCCAGCCGCAAAGTCGTGTTTATACATTAATCCACGCTGCATAAGCCACCTAACAAGGGTGCATGTTGTTCTGACATTTGTCCGTGAATTACTACATGCCAAAATGCACCAGTTTACAAATCTTCGGTGATACAAAACTATCGTGTGGCAGGTACGGCTATAGAACCAGGATTTGTGCGCATCGTACAGGTACGTCCAAGTACTACGTGATGCTTGGAGATAAGGATAACGGAGGAAGTTAGGCAACGCAGACGTAGGGTAGGTGTAAAGCGCATAACAAGGTGGACCAACAGAGAATTGTAGAGATGTAAAATAGGTATGAGATATATATGGGATGGATGTCGAGGAGTGCAGGTTACGGTATGAAGGCCTGTAGGATATGCAGTAAGCCAAAGGCTCATGAAGTCGATGGTAAGCCAGCGGCTCATGGACATGGTAAGCCAAAGGCTCATAGTGGCGTATGATGCCTATCTGGTACCCAAAGTGGGCAGGGATGACCTGGTTTGGCGCCGAACTCGAACTGTCTAGCAAGGGAAAGGGACCAGCAAACCGGATATCTGCAATCTAGAAATAAACATGTTGGTCAAGAACACTCTTCTGATTAATGGTGTATGTACCTTGACATCCTTGAAGATTGTTAGCTGGTGATAAAAAGGGAAGAGGTAGGCAGGCGAATCAAAGCTGCCGAAACGTCAGGCTATGAAAAGCTATCAGAGAAGAACCGTTGAACATACAACAATGGCTTGTAGAACTGGGCACGTATAAGATATAGCTGCAAGGCTAAGGCGCATAGGACGGAGAGAACCCTCAGAGTGAGCATTGAAGGAGACATAGACTGTCGAGAAGAGCGTGAATCTCTGAAGCGCAAAATGTTGGTTGTTCTTATCACATGACCGATACACCCACGGTGACAGCCACAGAGAAGCGCGTCAATAATTCCACGTAAAGGCTTCGTTGGCTTTCAAAGTAGCTATCAAGGGATGCTACGTCACTGCACGTTCTATGATAAACATACATTTCAAGATAAGTATAAGATTCTACTGGCAACTGGCTTTATTATATTGAGTCCAGAGCAAGCAGAAATACACACAAGAAGTTGACTTTAGGAAACTGCTGCTGCAAATTTAGCTGTCAACATCCATTTCCTCTGCACGGGCGACTTGAAAAGTATAGCCGTTGCATTGGGAGGATGAGCGGAGCCAAACGATCGTAAGATAGGGAAAAAATGCAGAAATATGCAAACACACCTTCTCGGTCAAAAAAAAAATCACCATCCTCATATAAAAAGGTAAACGGCCCCCTGCAAAACCATTCATGGCTTCCAAGGACCGAGCAGTACTCGCATCGATGGAAGTCATAGACTATAAAAACAATGGTAAGGCCAAGAACCATACAGTCCAGGGGGTTGGGGGACCGGGGGGTAAGCAATACAGACATAGCCTCTCGAGATCCCCGTAGTCTTCCATGATATCAATGAGCTGCGTCACCAACCACGTCATGTGGTCTGAAAGGAAGGGGAATACTGAGTATAAAACGCGCAGTTAGGCGACCAGGAGGACTTACCCTCCCATTCAGCACGGTGATCATCGTCGAAGCAGGACAGCTCCTCACCAGCCTGCAGATTGTCTTGAGATCCATGCATATCATGATCCATATTGACTAAAGAAAGGCTATGAATCACCGGGAAAATTTACAGATAAAGGGACGGACTCATGAACTCAATTGAAGGGAAATCTTCGATAGACTCATTGTTGGGGGTAGTAGGCATGGTAGCGGTCACGTCGACAGATGTAGAGTCTAAAAACAGCAGAAGTAATTGTTAGCAACAACTGAGAATGGCTCGCGGCGTACAAAAATAAATGCGTGCTAGGGGTGTTCAACATCAGTGTTGAAAGGAAGCGTCACGCTGTATACACCCCACCGACAAGATAAATGATCACATAGTTCAAACGGTCAAGGATAAAAGCCTATTAGACAAAGTGGTGCATTCACCAGCCATGCAAAAAAAGAAAAAGCGGATGAAAAATGAAAACGGAAGGAGCTCACCATCCATGCTAAGGCCAAGTGGACAAGGGAAAGATGAAAGGCAGCTTGGGGAGAAGCAGAGAAGGAACAGACGTAAAAATCACCTTCTAAAGATCAATAGTCTAGGCGCGTGCGCAAACAGCTTTCTACACCGTACAACAATGCGCGTTCCCTTTCTGTGTCCTCATCTGTATTCAGGAAGCTGAGAAATCAGAGTGACCGTTGTTTCTGGACGTTGAAAAAACGCACAAGATACACGAAAAAAATTGCGATCAACTAAGTACGAAACCTTGGATCTCCGCGCAATACCTCAAAATCAGATTGCCTAACCCACCCAGATCCGCCCAAGTCCAGAAAATCCAAAACATTCTTGCGCATGTAATGTGCTACGCAAACACGCTCACCACCCTCCCACTCCATCATTTTATGTCTGAGAATATTACCGCATAGATTCACAACGGTGCAGGGATGGTACGACAGACGGAGGCCGATGTCGGGAAGCTCAAGGTAGGCAGCCGTAAAAGGACCGACACTGGCAAGAGAGTCATACCAACAAGCACGGCTGAATCTATCCGTGTGGGGAACGGTGAGGCGATTGGCAATCACTGAAATGCCCGTAAACACGGAAGGCCAGCAAGAAGCAATATTCTGAGTTTCGGGAATCTCTCGGATCTTGGATAAGGCTGTAGAGGCATCGTCGTAGAGATGAGGGTGGGTGATGGAAAGGATGCTGTTGAGAATGATTTCAGCGGGCGCGATCTCTTGAAGCCACTCTTCAGCTGAAGCGAACTCTCTAAGGTTCAAAGAGGGCTTTAGAGAGCTCGACTTTGACTATTGCAGAAAGGCATTAATAAAAAACGCACACTAATTCAAACAGACGCACCGAATGTCCTGTTCCGTACCATCCTGATGAAAAATTTACAGCACCTGGCATGACGGTGGGTTCAGAAAGAGCAGGGTAACGGTAGCTATCCTCAGCCACGCGCCAGCTGGACAATCGTGACTCTTTGACGCTTGCATTCAAAAGGTCGTTTAACAACGCGGAGGCACCAAAAAGTTGATCCTTAGAGCAGAAATGATGAGCAGACGATGGCAGGGACAACTCAGTACATACTTGTACCCTCCTGGGCAATACATTTGGTAAATACCAAAGGACGATGATCCCCGATCGGTCAACGATCGTGGCAGGAGCATCAATGTGGCCAAGCTCACGGTGTTGGAACAATTGGGGTCTCATCGCAGGTGCTGTCTCTGCGTAGCGTTCAATGTCCCAGCTGAGATAGACTAGGACACATAGTGAGACTACAGAGAAATTTGAATGGTAGATGTCATACTTACTTGGATTAAGCAACGCCCGTGAGATGACTTGAAGTGCTCGATGCTCACTATTTTGTTTATCGGAACGCCTTCTGGTCCGATTCTTTGTTGAAACAGTTGATAAATTACGGAGGTCGGCATTGGCCTCAGACTCAGCAGTAATGGGTGCAGAGAGACGAGAGGAAAGATGCTTAACAAAAGCGTCGCGAAATCGAGCAACATCATCCATATGATCTAGGCTTTCGAGGTCCAGTTGCACCAACCGAAAAAGACCGCAACCTGACTAGACCGCAACCGGAAACAACCGGACCGGTTGCGGTTGCGGCTGATTTCCAAAGCCCGCGGTTGTAGTGCTGCCGAAGTTCAGTTCGGTGCGGTTCTCGACCTCTTCATAGAGAACTAGAACTAGGACTGCGTTGCCTCTGGTAGAACTGAACTGGAACTAGGACTGAACCAAGAGAACCGATTATAAAAGGTTCAGTCCGGTTCAGAACTAGTTCGGACCATCAAACCGTTAGATATAAATTTCTAACAATCTAAATATGCTATACAACATTGATACTCCATTCCTTTGGCTCGTGAGTAGCAGCCTCCTCCGAAGCACTGATGATCCCGTTCTTATACGCACTCTTAAGAAGCCGGAGGCTTTCAAAGGTGACAGGGTCAAGCGAGTTACGAAGCTTGGTACCCGTCAGACCAGCACTTGAGAATGCACGTTCAGAGGGAACAGACGACCCCTGGATAGCGAGATAGTCCAAGTGAATGGTGACGAGTGGGTAGTGGATGTGCTATTTCGGCTTTTGAGCCCAAATCGCGGCTGAACGCAGCGTCGGCGGCGTTTTCGAATGACATAATCGTATTCTATGCATGAATTCGTGTCAGAATAAGTCCGCAATCATGAAGTAGGGTTGAAAACTCACCATAGTGGACCATGTTGTCCTCATTGTACCTATTTCGACTTTTGAGCCCAAATCGCGGCTGAACGCAGCGTCGGCGGCGTTTTTACACAACATAATCGTATTCCCTGCATAAATTCGTGTCAGAATAAGTCCGCAATCATG
Organism: Lyophyllum atratum; assembly: GCA_014905825.1. Taxonomy (NCBI): domain Eukaryota; kingdom Fungi; phylum Basidiomycota; class Agaricomycetes; order Agaricales; family Lyophyllaceae; genus Lyophyllum; species Lyophyllum atratum. The sequence goes on along the minus strand of JACGCN010000002.1, from coordinate 189,920 downwards.
AAGTAGGGTTGAAAACTCACCATAGTGGACCATGTTCTCCTCATGGTACCTATTTCGACTTTTGAGCCAAAATCGCGGCTGAACGCAGCGTCGGCGGCGTTTTTACACAACATAATCGTATTCCCTGCATAAATTCGTGTCAGAATAAGTCCGCAATCATGAAGTAGGGTTGAAAACTCACCATAGTGGACCATGTTCTCCTCATGGTACCTGTTTCGACTTTTGAGCCCAAAACGCGGCTGAACGCAGCGTCCGCGGCGTTTTTAAACAACATAACCGTATTCCCTGCATAAAGTCGTGTCAGAATAAGTCCGGAATCATGAAGGTTGCCGTTGCATCCTTGCTCGTAAGTTTCACAACCGGTCGACGCTGCGGTTGCGCCCAAAATGGGCCAACAACCGGACCGGACCGGACTTCGAAATATCCATGTTGTCTTGTTGAAGCGTCCCGAGAGTGGAACGGTCACGTGGTGTCAGGTTCTGAAAGCCACGTCAAAGCACAACTTCCTATCCGTCACCACGACATTGCAGCATAGACAAACGGTGGCCGTGCCTAGCGGCGCCTTGCGAGTCCAATTCTCGTAGGGAGCCACCCTGCTGCTTAGTCTCTTACCCCCCTTCTTTGACATCAACTCAGTCCTGTTTCCTCCCCCACTTCATTATCTTATTATTCCTCAGCAAGACTGGACCTCGGGACCGTGCCTCGGGTGGGGGCTGAAATTACGCCAGCAAGTTTCAGCATGCGGGCCTTCGTCATCAGTGATGGCTTGAGTCCCAAAGGTGTGTTTCAAGCAACTGCCACGTCATGGGCTGATATCCAATTTTACAGCTGTTATCGACCTAAACTACTGGGCAAGCGCGTACATGGACTACAACTAAGGTAAGTTTTCTTCTTCTGACGCGCAAATTACTGATGCTGTTTTGGTCAGGCACGGTTATCCTCTTGTATGCGAGGTACAGGCGCCCATGACCTGGAATTATCAAGGTAAGTCTTTTTGTTCCGACATGCCGCTTACTGACGATGTTTCTCTTAGCCAGTGCTATCGTTGCTTACGCCACGGGGCACCCATGCCCCTATGCTTTTAATAGTAAGTTTTTATGTTTCACTGTGCTGTTACTGACACTGTTTCTCCTAGCCATAGCGTGCCGGCGCCCACGCCCTTAGATTTTCAAAGTAAGTCTTCGCATTCCGATCTGCCGTTTACTGATATTGTTTTTATTAGCCACTGTTGCTTACACAATGTACGGGGGCCCATGCCCTTATTCTTTTGAGGTAAGGTTGTACGTTCTGCCACGCCGTTTGCTGACGCTGTTTCCCTTAGCCAAAGTTATTGTTGCATACACAATACACGGGCGCCCAACTCCAGTTGTGTGCGCGGAGTGCGAAGACTGCTGGCGGAACCTGCCCAGTCGACGTACTTCACCACGCCACCCTCGAGTCAGCATCTTGACCCATGCCCCTAGCTTGAGGGGCGTGGGGTATCGAGCCTGTTAGGGCTCGTGTCGAGGGCACCTTACAAGGATCGCGCGCCTAGTTTGGGGCGCGTGATCTTTGGAGCCAGTTAGGGCTTCTTTCCTGGCACCTCACCCATGCCCCTAGCTTGAGGGGTGTGGGGTATCGAGCCTGTTAGGGCTCATGTCGAGGGCGCCTTACCAGGATCGCGCATCCAGTTTGGGGTGTGCGATCTTCGAAGCCAGTTAGGGCTTCGCTTCCCGGCACCTCACCCATGCCCTTAGCTTGAGGGGCGTGGGGTATCGAGCCTGTTAGGGCTCGTGTCGAGGGTGCCTTACCAGGATCGCGCGCCTAGTTTGGGGTGTGCAATCTTCGGAGCCAGTTAGGGCTCCGTTCACTTGTCCCTCACCCGTGCCCTTAGCTTGAGGGGCGCGGTGTATCGAGCCTGTTAGGGCTCGTGTTGAGGGTGCCTTACCACGATCGCGCACCCAGTTTGGGGTGTGTGATCTTCATGGCCAGTTAGGGCTTCGCTTCCCGGCACCTCACCCATGCCCCTAGCTTGAGGGGTGTGGGGTATCGAGCCTGTTAGGGCTCGTGTCGAGGGCGCCTCACCAGGATCGCACATCCAGTTTGGGGTGTGCGATCTTCGAAGCCAGTTAGGGCTGGTGTCGAGGGCGCCTCACCAGGATCGCACGCCCAGTTTGGGGTGTGCAATCTTCGGAGCCAGTTAGGGCTCCGTTCACTTGTCCCTCACCCGTGCCCTTAGCTTGAGGGGCGCGGTGTATCGAGCCTGTTAGGGCTGGTGTTGAGGGTGCCTTACCACGTTCGCGCACCCAGTCTGGGGTGTGTGACCTTCAGAGCCAGGTAGGGCTCCGGGGTCTGCTTCGCTGCACCTCACCCATGCAGGGTTCTTATCTTCAGAGAGAGCTAAAGATCTGACGCCGTAGTAATACTGGATTCCTTCTATTTACCTTTTATTTCTCTCTTTTCCCCTTTGCTGCGGGGTGGCGCCAAGGCGTCTCAGAGGCATCCGCACAGCTTGCGGTTGCTCTCATATGACGCGCGTACGCCACCTCAAAATCAGCGCACAGTTAATATGACCATGCTTCTATTTCTTTTCAATTTCTCTCTTTTCTCCTTTCCTGCAGGGTGGTGACAAGGCGTCTCAGAGGCATCCGCACAGCTTGCGGTTGCTCTCATATGATGTGCGTACGCCACCTCAAAATCAGTGCACGGTTAATATTACCGTGCTTCTGTTTCTCTCCAATTTCTCTCTTTTCTCTTTTGCTGTGAGGTGGCGCCAAGGCGTCTCAGAGGCCTCCGCACAGCTTGCAGTTGCTCTCATACGACGCACGTACACCACCTCCAGACCAGCGCACAGTTAATCTTAGCACTATACTATTTTACCGTCTGGCTGCGGCACTTCAAAAACCGGCCTGGTTTTTGAAGGACCTCGCCCAAAACCATATTGCTTCAGAAGTATGTACATACTGTCCAATACAATAACATCTCGTCATGGAAACACGATCACGTGACTTGTAAATGAATTTATGCCAGCTCACGCAGCGGCTCCGTCGCTTGTACCTCTACGTTTCCACATCCATGCCTCCACGTAAAAAAAGAGTAGACAAATCCACAGGCGAACCGGCACCCCGCATGCCGCTGGTGGTACCCAAAAAGCGCAAAGCTGCCAATGAAGTGCCCCAGACGGAAAGCAGGCATTCAGACAGGATCGAGAATCTCAACAAAAAGCCCAAAACCACAGATAAAGCAGCCGCCGAGCCACCACTTGAGACGAACAACACCGCCACAGAGTCTAAGGAAGTTGATGAGGAAGAACGCAACCAAGTGAGTGCTGGAGATGTACGCATAGTATAAAACCTTTGGCTCACCACTATTGAAGTTTTGTTCAGGTTGCAGGAACGGAGGGACGCTTATTGGTTGCGGAACGTGCGCAAGAGTCATCTGTGTGAGATGCGTCACGCTCCCTGAAGTTTTGGATCCAGACGAGGTGTTTACATGCCCACCCTGTCACCTCCAACCGGGCGGCAAAAACAGCGACCCCATCGTTGCACCATATTATGTGCCTTGAATTCTACATTATCATACGTAATATGCTAACAGGTGCGTGTGCAGGCATTCTCCAACTCGAAAAAGCCAACGCTGCTACGTGGAGGACCCAGCACCCGCGAGGCTTTTGCGTTGTGCTCGACGCCCGCTCTTGTTGTCATATCCCTTCGTCTGGCCTCAGTGGATCCTGACGGGGACTCGGCCAGAGCCATCTTTCATAATATGGCACCATACCTTCCTAACAGGATCAAATTCGTCGACCTACCTTGGGACCTCGGGAATGAGAAAAAGTTCAAAGAATACCTCAAGAGCGTTGACGTGCTGGTCAAACGCCTCAAGACTGGTGATCTCAAGGAGTAAGCATTTATTCCAAGAATGTAAATGCGAGCTAACACTTCATCCCGACCTCAGGTTCCGAACTTTCGCCGTCTATCTGACGGACCACAGCGACCCCAGCCGGGGAGACCTTCATTTTACTGTAAATGGGCAAGGCGCGGCAACAGTGGCTCAGGTCAGTACCCCGCTCCCCATAGATGCTTATTACCCTTGACTCACAATGTCAGGTCATGGAGAACCTCTTTCCTGCCTTGCTAACCGACATCTTAAGGGAGGGAAGCCGGAATACGCTCACCATGCTTGTATGCGGGGCCGTAGTATCCGTCAAGGAGGCTTACACCGACCTCAAAGCGTTTACAGAAAGGTTAGATATATTCAGCTTCTAGTAAAGCACCCCTGACTTTTGAAACGTTCAGAGGCTTATTTTATTGGGTTATGGCCTTCGGTCAGGCTCAGCTGCAGCCCTGCCTCACCAACCCACTTCTTCAATCAGCATCAGTCTCCTGGTTCATCCATGAACGTCAGTGGGACGCCGTTCTCCATGAGCTTCAGATCGTAGGTGCCCACACGGACATCTACGTGCTCCAGCAAGGGAAGAAGACGGTGAGATATATCTGGGCACATCCCGCTTCAAAACCCTTTGGAGAGCCTGCGCCGTACTCTTGCCCTGGATGTTACAGCTACAAGCCATGGGGTGCGCCGGTTGATATTCAGTGGGCGGAGTCGAAGAAGAACAAGAAGACCCAGGCAACCGCCATCACTCATAGATGCGGCCATTGCCAGCTGGAGCTTGTGTACCACCTCAAAGAGTCCTTCGTCAAACATTCAAGAGGGCGTACGGAATTCTCAGGACGAGGGGAATGGTATTGGGAGTATAAGGCGGAGAATTGAACCGGACGCTCGGGCTTTGTACCGTATATGCTTTTTTTTTGATCAGTAACGTCAATACACGTAGTTTTGAGCCTTTGAGGGCATATTTTGTCTGACATTGATAGCACAAAAACGTGCATTGGGAGAGTGAACATACAAGGTAAAGACAGATGTATATAAGATGGAGACGCAGCATGTAAAGACAGTTGATCATGGGGAAAGACGAGGCATGAGCGGTAGGTGATGGACGACATGATAAGAAATGCGAAAACTGAGGAAGCCGATGCAAAGGCAAGTTAGACGGAATGGTGAACTCCAGAAAAATACGAACTAACCATTCAGCAACCAACCCAAAGAAGAGCCGCCAACGCCCTACGCAGTGTCGTTGAGGGCGTACCTTGGAGTGCCCAGAACTATGACGAGCTGGACATTAGCTGACAGATAGCGGGTGCCGGAGTTGTTGGAGGCGGCATAGGTGCCAAGGCTGTAGCCGACGGCTACCAGGTAATCGTTGGGGATATCGCACTTGTTACCCTTATAGCGTGGCCAGGTCGGCAGGGCCTTGAAATCAGCATCTCTGAAAAGAAATTCTTTTCCGAGGCCAACACGACCATCATACATGGGGACTGGCAAGTAACATCAATGCTCTGGGCAGAATGGAAGATGCAGGACACTCACCAGTGCGGTCAAAGGATATTGGGTTGCCCAAAGCTGAAGTACCGTGCGCCATGGGGGATTTGACCGTCACAGCATATGACGAACCCTTTTTAGGGGTAGATGGTCCAGCCGATGCTAACGAGGAGTAGGGGAACATATAAGCAGCCGTCACCATGATGAGATTTAGAAAATCTTACAAGCCTTAGAGTCGCAAGAGCGCGCGCCTCTTCCCTCCCCGAGCGTAGAGAAGCTAAACCCATCCTTCGACGTTGGTCCAATTATAACTTCAAACTCGTAGAGCATGCCCCACATTGACTGTTCCCTGCGCATTTCCTGGGGAGCGGGAGCAATGGTGATTCGATGGGTTTCGACCTGCTGGTAGCCGAACTTTACGGAACTGATAAGCGCGCAGTCAGTTACTAGGCCCAGCATGATCCCGACAGCAGGCCTTTTGGTGTCTGTGGTCTTGATGCGGCCATACTCCAAGGTGAGGTCCAACATATCCATCCGCGCCATATTAACGTAGCCGTCATAGCGCATGAAAGTAAGGCCGGCCAAGAGCGCACTGTAAACAATATAAGACAAAGGATACACGAAAGATCAGAAATCAACGTACGGAACCTCCTCCTCTCGAATGGCAGCTATCATGCGCTCGACTGGAGTGCGTTTGGTGGTGAGGTCGTCTGGGTCACCGCCCCCAGGAGGAATGTATGGAGCGACCTCACAGACTTGCCTAAAATCAAGAGTCAGACAGTAATCTTCAATGACGAAAAATAAATAGCACATACGGAATATCACAGAGACCGCGGTAGATGCTCTTGAGGGGCCCGTACTGCATAGATGACTGCATTACGTTGTCAGGATCCTCATCAGCATCCCTGGCAAATGAGCTCAAGTAAGTCAGAGGTGAGGCGGAGTAGAAACGAAGAAATTATTCACGAAATGTCCCCAGGAACGTCACCATCCGAGACGCTCTCTTGCTTTTCAGACATGGGCTTGTCGTCAGAGGCAGCAGCATCGGAAGCTGCATCTTCTTCGACCTCTCCATCCTCAGATGGCAAGGTATCTCCCAATCCGTCGGAAGCACCGGCTTCATCATCGATGAACGGGTTTCTTTAACCGATTGTGACGATGAGGTTGCTGCCGCTACAATAGGAGAAGGCGAAACATACTTTTTAGTGGGAACACCCAGTGAGGCGCTCTCTTCTCCATCAGCTTCGTCCTCGGAGATCGGAAGCTTGACACCCCCGGAGCGGCGAGGGACCACCGATCGGATTAGACTGCAAATGAAATGTCTTAGTAACTGGTGGGCAATGAGCAGAGGAAAAGGTATACCTTGCTACATCTGGTAGGCTGTCGTCGTCGTCGGAGCTTGCAGGAGACGCTGACCCAAGATCAGGGAGGTCTGGGAACGGTTGAGGTTTTCCTTTTCTAAAGGCAAGGTAAAAGAAGTGCAAATTATATCGCAAAGACAGACAAACCCCTTTAAACCATCGCCCGCAGCTGCGGCTTCTTCTCGGACCTTCACCAGGGATTTGCGAGAAGTCTTTCTAAAGAAGAGACATCAAAGAAGGACTACAGATGTCGTTCAAAAGGGGAACATACAACTTGAGTGCGGCTGCCTCAGATTCGCGAGCCTTTGCGGACATCACCTTCTGTCGACTGTAACAAGGAAGGGATGAGAAACATGAGGGGTAACAGTTCACATCACTTACACTGGACGACCAGTAGGGCTAACGAATAATGCGCTCAAAATGTGATACAACTCATATAAGGAATTTCACGCACAGAGCAGCAGGAACAGAGCTGGGAGCATCCACCGGAGATGCCTTGATTGCATCGAGAGCCGCGCTGAAGAAATCAGGGTGAGAAATGGGCGGCGTATATGAAGAGGGAAACTTACAGGATGGCCGATGCAGTTTTTCCGTCGTCCAGCTTTGGAGCGGCGGCAGCGTCATGAACAGGTACGTTACGCTGTTTTTTCTTTGGCGAAGAAGCAAGTGGGCTTTCCAAGATCTCGCTGCAAGGGTTATCAGCAGAGCAGACGGGCTAGCAGGGAATGAGGGAACTTACATATCCGAATCGTCAGTAATTTTGCGTTTTGGTTCGCGGCGAATATGGATAGCGCTAAGAGTGCATAAGCTTAATGTGACGAGGAGGTATGAAAAAAAATACCTTGGGGGCCCGTTGTCCAGGGCTTTGCGCACAATACTGGAACGAAGTAAAATCAACAAGACAACGGTTGATAAAGGAAGAAATGACAACATACGCAGCGATATCTTCCTCCGGGCTATGGATCCAGTTGAACAAAAAGTCGTATGGGATAGACGACACCACGTACATGAGGACCTTCTTAGAAATTGAACCTTTAGGCTTACTGTATGGGGCATAAACAAGTCAGCGTCAAGCGAGAGGATAAGAGCACAAAATATAAGAGGCGTACATGACAAGTTTGGCGTCAGCATTTTTTTTGGGAGGCATGGTAACTGTGAAGCGAGGCTGGAAGGAAAGGGCTGAGTGGTTTCAGGCATGCATCCAGGAGGGGCTTTATAGGCATGAGTGTGGCGGTTCGTTCAAAATAAATTGAGGTGGCCCTGTAATTCCTGTCAAAGACGATGAGAAGCACAAAGAAGACCTGTCAATTGGTGAGCAAACACGAACAACAAGAAGGACGGAGTAATGATGTCAGAGGACCTACCTAGGGCGGGGAGTGCCTTTCAGGGTGTAGAACAGAAAGCCAGATCCGCCAGGACAAAAAACATGTGTTCCAAGATGGATTCAAGTAGGGCGAAGGTAACGACGACAGGTGACTTGTTTGGTATCCAAAAACGCTTTTTAGGGTGCAGAAGGGGGGAAAGACGCAGCAATCTTGCGATTGGCATGCACTGCAACCACCAGGATAGAAATGTGATGTCCTGTAGGAAATGCAGAACCACACAGAAGGAAAGTCAGCGATAACCAGCCGTAACAGCATGGTGGGAGCCATAGATAGCACTAGATGGCGCATCAATGAAGACGAGGGGTTACAATATACTGACAGTGATGAAGCTGCGAAAGAAGACTTGGCAAGGCAACTAGGAAATTCCGCAGAGAAGTCAGCGAAATAGGGATGTATATATGCAAAAGCAAAGGATAGAGATAACGTGAAGCAAGGGAGGCGAATGAAACGGAGAATATTCAAGATGGGCGTTGCGAACCCCTTATGTGTCGTTCCAAACCAGGCTGCAAGTATGCCGACAAGCAGGAATAAAGCCAAAGCACGCGAAAAGAAGGACATCAAGTGCAGCGAGGATGGCGCACCTGTTTGGGAAGTCCATCTAATGCAAAGGCAAAGGATAGAGGTAACGTGAAGCAAGGGAGGCGAATGAAACGGAGAATATTCAAGATGGGCGTTGCGAACCCCTTATGTGTCGTTCCAAACCAGGCTGCAAGTATGCCGACAAGCAGGAATAAAGCCAAAGCACGCGAACAGAAGGACGTCAAGTGCAGCGAGGATGGCGCACCTGTTTGGGAAGTCCATCTAATCTAAAAGGCCTGACCATCTGTCGCTAGGAAACCGCAAAGGCGGGACAACCATCCAACCATTGACGACAAACAGAGCTACCATGGCCACAACGAATCCGCGTACACCTGGTATGTCAAGTGAACTTGAGGTAGTGTATCAAATGGCGCTAAAACATAGCAGCGGAGGTTCTTGAACAGTCCGCACATGTTGCAGGGCCAGGGGCAGACAGGCGTCTATCAATCATCATTTCGGTAACATTGAACCTTTATCAGCATTTAAAAACTTACCCTATCGCATACAGACGCCTGAGTGGATGGAAACAATCAAAGTTCAAGCGATGGAACAGCCAAAAACGTGGAGGCTGGTTTGTGACGGGGGAGGCAGCGAGAACGAAGAGGTCGTGTTCTCGGTTCAGGGTAGCATCCTCCAGAAGGATCTCCCCCCATTCCTAGGAAAACCACCGTGAGTGAAGCGACGATCTCATTAGGAAGAGGCTAATAAAGCCTACGTAGGAGTGTGCGCTCGAAAATAAAGTACCTTCGCCAAAACATAACATTATCGGGGCTCGGAACACCAACTTTCCGCGACGCAATGCGTTCTACTGGGGAAATATTTGGCCTATTCGATCGCCAATTCAACGAGGGATTCCTCCAGCCATGGGTTGCCACTATGGATCCCAGCGGCGGAGAAGACCTTCTCGAGGCATCGAACCGGTACCTCACCCCCAAGAGGGACGCATCGGCTGCCAGCGCTGTTGAATTTGACCATGAGGTGGATCCCAAGGGTACGTTACAGGCGATGGCCGGAAACGACCACTTCCATACGGATGATAATGTAGTTCTGTATTATAAGCGGCGCACCGAAGACGATGGGAGGTACAGGTAAGGGTGTATTGATTGAGTGATTGCGTGTTGCTGATTGCTACCCAGCTACCAAAAGATTGGCCCTCAGTCTTTCCGCACCGGGGACATCGTGGAGATCCAGGTCTCGTTTGTCGTTGTCCCCTTGAAAGGGGAGAAATATAAGATGATATCGGTCCTGAGATCCATAGCTTTCATAGACGGAAACTTTAAGCAGGTGAGTCAAGCGATCTTCACAGAAACAAAACGGTGAGAGCATGAGGCTCACGTTGCGTCAGGTTAAAGCAAGACCAGTGCTACCGACGCCCACGGTGCTCAAACGTAAAGTTGTGTATGACGAAGTGTATGACGAAGGAGAAGCAGGTGAGGGTAGCAGGACCAGGATCAGAATGGATGTGGACCCGACGCTGTGAGCGCTCCATATAGTTACTGTAGAAATTGGTCGAGACAAATGGTAAAGTCGTCGGTAAAGAGGCGGAACGTGAGCGCGGCAACCTGATGGGCAGGCTGAATTCGAGTCGGGCCATACCTATATCCACTATATCCAACAAAAGAAGCCACAACGAGCCAGCTAATGGTGCAAGCATGTAAGTATCGAGATCGCCGGGATGAGGCTCCCGTATTCGAAGAAGATAGAAGGTTGGGGTGCGGTTCAATCTTTAACGGTGGATCGTCGTGTGAATGGTGCGCAAAATCGCATAACATGTTTGTGAGATTAAAAAAGTAAATTCTTAAGATCTCAAGGTAGTCAAATGTTTTCTGCGACTTGAGACTCGAGAGGCTGGAACGATCTGGTAGCCTGCTCACAAAGCCTTGTGAGGATATAAAATCAGCATGAGAAATAAAATGCCAAACCAGAAGCCCAATGATTTCGTGATGAATCAATCACTAGCAAGGGCAATCGTTGCACAACGGCAACAACTGTTCCACGGCCAGCAGCAGAGTCAATTGTGTCAACGAGCAATGATATACAATGAGTAATTGGGAACACGTAATGCCATCGACGCCATCACTTTTTTTTGCTCTGATTCCCACGCGCAAGGCAGGTTGATATATCCTCGTTCTATAAATAGAACTCGGAACTGAGGTACTTCAGTACTCATCCTTATGATGGACGCCGTCCTACTGTGCGCACCCATGACGTAAATTTGGGTAAGCAGAAGCTGTGACATCTCGGTAGATTCCGATCTGGTCCCGTGCCACCTGAGTCCTCGATGTTTTGTTCGACGACCACAGCAAGGTTATTATCAACATCGCGTCCAGCAGAGCCACTGGAGGGGGAAAACCATAGCGCATACGGTCCGTCTTATTTTTATATAAGTATCATAACGATGTACTTACTACATCCTCCGCAGCGCTCGCGTTGTTTCGCCAACTTTAGTCTCCTCCCCAGCCCATCCAGTGGCAAGTGACTCTACGATACCATCTTCATAGTCGGCAACGCCTATGCCCAGAGGGCCTACCAAGGACATGAAGCGCAAGTCCCCCGCGAAAAAGGTCGATGGCTCGCCGACGAAAGTATTGAAAGAAGGGATTATCTGGCTGGACAACTCAAATCTCATCGGATGGGTGAGGGGAGCACTGGTGCGTCGTTGAATTATTCAGTTCACTAATGCCATTTTGACTCGTTCCATTCGCAGTGTGACTCCTGTAAGGATAACAATCTGACATCGTTATGTCGCTTTCAGCCTCCCATCGAAGACGGCGGCAAGTGCTCTGAGTGCGTCCTCCGTCGTATGGCATGCAAAATCAACGGCGTCATTCAGCCCCCCCGCGGCGCGCCCAGAAGCATACACGAAGACATGCCCTATTCGCCGCCATCCGACGCAAGCAGCTACGTTGGCTCGGAGCCTGGTCCGAGTACGCTTCCTACGCGTCGGACTGGTAGCCAGCCGCGGTTCAGTTCTCCTTCTTCCCTGTCGTCACTGCCGAGGCCAGACGTGTCTCCCGAAAAAGCACGGCGTCGTTCTCTTGGTCCGTACGGGGTGACACGCAGCCGTAAGAGTGGCAATTCATCTACCTCAAATCCTTATCCTCCTTCGCCTCTGCAGCCGCCCCCGCTTGAAACAGGAGGGGACCCCTCTCATAACGCGCCCGAAAGGACACCAAATGGCCTACATGGACCCTCCCAGAGGACCCGCAGCCGACGCGCCGAAACCGCCGCCCCAGATAGGTCTGTTGGCTCTGAATCAGGTTCGGGTCCGCGGCCAGCTCTACAGAGCTCGGGGCCCACGCGCGGTCACGCGCTCCCCTCCGAGTACGACCCTCCGCCACGACCGCCCCCTGCACCCCTCAAAGAGCTACTCCCGCATCCAGCGTCTCCAGTTCCAGCCACAGCGGGCCTCCAACACCGTGCACCCCGTTCGCCTTCCACGTCCGCGTCTACAGATCCTCTCAACGACCTCGCCGCCCTTCCCAAGCGCCCATCGCCGACCACAGCGGGCTCTTATCATCCTCCATCTACCTCTACCTCTGCCTCCGCGTTTACCTCTGCCTCCGATCCCTTATCCACCACCGTCCTCGACCTGCGCGCCCACCTCCTCGACCTCGAACACACCGACTCAACCCTGCGCTCCGAGTCTTGGTCCATACCACATACATTACGCACCCTCCACTCTCGCAAGCATGCCATCGAGCTAGAGCGCTGCTCCCTCAGCCGGCGCGTCTTGGAAGCAGAATGCGCCATCGAAGAAGCCATCCTCGACCTCGGCCCCGAGGACGAGCGGGCCAAGGAGCTTCGGGGGATGCTGAAGGAGCTGGAGGCGGAGGATGGGGTGCTCAGGGAGGAGAGTTGGGAGATACAGGCGGGCGTGAGGAGGGGCGAGGAAAGGAGGGAGGAGATTGGGAGGAGGAGGTATGAGATTAGGGGGAGGATTGAGGATGTGGAGGATCGGATTGAAGAGGCGTTGTTGGAGGGGAAGGGGGAGGGGGATATGGATGGTGGGACTGGGGAGGTGGGGTAGAGCCTGGTGGGCAAGATATGTTGTCTTGGGGGTCGCATGGGTGTATGCGCCCAATCTTGTAATTGTTCTGCTCTTTTGGGAATCGTGGCATGTCATATAATCATCGGTGTTTTCTTGCTCTACCAACCGGACTGCGCGGCTCGTAACGGGACTCGGAGTCGGACACGTCGTTCGGGATTCGCCCATACGCTTGCACTGGTGGAACGGCATAGAGCTGGGAGAGGCCGGGGTGGCTTGTGCCTGATTTAGATTCTGATAAGATGCAGAAGCGATCTCATCGCAACACGTGGCAGGACTCTAATTCGAATCCACAACCTTTCATCATCCCTCGCCCTCGTCTCCGAACTATCACATACGTGTCCTGATCTCAGCAGCGCGCCGAAACTTTAGGAGGATCGTCGAATGCCAACGTGGCCAACAAGGATGATGTACCCGTCTCGAAGGTGCATTTCGTCGGCATTTCTGATGTGTATGGATAGTCTCCTGCGGCAGAGGATCTAGGGAGCGAGGACGAAGAGCCAGGGCGGCTGGCTCATCGTGCAAGGTTCGCAGTTTTGGCCCTTCAAGGTGATCATGAACTCAGGCGGTCCGCAGAAGAAGAAGGACAAGAAGACCGATCCGAATTTCTCATCCATGCCGACGTCCCATCATGCTGTTTGCCCCGGACTTTATGTGTTCTTTGTGTTTTTCCGCCTTGAGCCCCGAATTTTCTCTCCTTGTTCAGTCGAACGCATGTAGTCTTCGCTTCGGGCTTTCCTCTTTCCATGAAACATCGCTCGCTTTCTAATTACCGATCCGGCAGCCTTGTCTTCTCCAGTCTTTCGTACGTGTTCCAAGTGGTGAGCGCTGATGTCACGCAGCATCAAGCTGAATATGCACTTCATCTCGCCTTTGTTCAGCGTTACCATCTCCATGATCCTAGGGCTCTTGCCATACCCCGAACAATGAAATTGTGATCAGATCTTCGGGATGTTCTCAGGTCTTCCAGCCTACACATGTACACCCGTTGCGGGGCGTTGTAGCGTCGTATCCTTGACACTCGATTCGATCATGGTGAGTTCGTCCCTCGACAGGTTGGGGCGTTGCGTCACAGCCGGCCCATATCCAACACCGCTCAAGGCCCTTGACAGTTCCCGTCATCCGTGTTCTGCAGGGACCCATTCGATCGGCGTATTTTCTCGACAGTCGGGCATTTCGAAGGACCGCGTTGCGAAAGTTTTCATGTCTTCACATCCTAACCGGGCGAAGTTCTTCGTAACTATCTCGGTGAGCGTACTTAACCCCTCAATGAGAGCAATTCAAAGCTCACTGGCGCTGGGCGGAAAGGCCAGCCTTGGTTGAAGCCTGTGTTACACACACGCCTTTCGTTTCTAGCGCCCAATGTTCTCAACTCGTAGCGCTCTTTCACGGTATCTGTTTTGCGTCATTGGTCCGGAATCTCTCATCGTTGATACCTCGTATGACGTGTTACGGGAAGGTGAGGTAGGTGCTTTGTATCAGCGGTTAGCTGAGAAAGGCGCTCGAGGCATGAGTGACGCAGAACGACGATGTATCATACAATTTGAACAATGCTACATCATCTCAACTGACATACTAGTGCTGAAGTTTTGGCCTTCAGACATCAAAATGAATGATGATGACCTTGTACGATGCGGCGAGGGCGGTCGTACTTCATATTATGTGCCACACCTCTGTGATTCCTTTATCCGCCTCTCGGAGTGATCTTCGGTGGATACTTCTATGCCTCAACTGAGATAGCTATTGATGCGTTCCGTTTTCTATCTCACTGTGAAGAGCCCCATGATGATCTGTTTCATCTGGGTGCTGGGTATAAAGGCTTGAGTGGCTGGTGCTTTGGAGCCGACCCAGAATTCCACAACTGCCCTCACATGTCTCCTGAAGAACGCTCACTGTTTCAACTCGTTGGCAATGTGCTACTCCACAACTTAGTAAGGTTGGCATCAGTCACCTTGCTTTATGGTATAATGTTGTCATTTTGCATCCTTTACTTTGCTCAACTTGCCATGTGATCCTTTCATTAGGAGTATTCATGTTGCTCTTCTCCTCATCGACATTGATGCTTTTGTCAGTCGCTTTCCCTGCTCGTCCTACGTCACTCTCAGATGTCTGCAGAAATCGTGGCCTGACATTCAGAGCAACCCGAGTATGGTTGGCGGTGACAACAACCGTTTTCTTACTTGAAACAGTGTATTGGATAGCCGGGATTACAATGGTTGCAAGTCAAATGAGGGGAGTTTTTATTGATACAGTTGGGGTGGTGGATCGTGCAACACTTGAAGGACTCAATCGCAGAGTGGCCTGGATACCAACACTTCAGCAGTGGATGTACCAGTTACTTGTATGTCCATCTTATCATTGACATGCTGCCTTGAACTTTTGACATACATGTTTGTCTCTTCAGATTGTTATGAGTGACGGTGTGTTAGTCTGGAGGACCTGGGTCATCTGTCCAGAGCAGCAACGGACAAGGATAGCCCTGTGCGCTCTCCTTGTTGGAACAATGGGTATATCATAATTTTTCCAGATCTGGGTCTTAACTCAGTGGTGAGAGGCTCTTATACTTAGGTGCAACATTGGGATGCCTTGTCCTAAACTCTAATATTTCATCGGCTCTTCAAGCAAACCAGTCTCCCAATCTAGAATTAATTTCTACTCGCCTCGTCGATGCATCATTGGCTCTTTCATTAGCAACCAATCTGACTTCGACACTTCTTATTCTCTATAAATTATGGTTAGCCGATGCACCATATCATCTATCTTTTCCTCATCCTATTTCAGGAACCAACTTCGCTTCAAGAGAACAATGGGAATAAAGCAGAAGTCAACATCACCTGTGCGAAAAGTCATGCTGGTTCTTGTGGAATCTGGCTTTGTATATTGTGGGATACAGGTATGTTTTTAGTTCCTTGATCTAACATGTGGTCTGAGGTTCTGCATTTTTGCAGGGTATCTATTTGGTGACAAGTTTCGTTCAAGATGCCCTTGGTTCACCTTTCGGTACGATAAATGGAATTCTTGGAGAAATTGCACAAATGGGGACAGTATGCCATGCTGAATTATTCTAACTCTTTCCGTCGGTTGATGAGTTGCATCTAGGCAATGTATCCCTTCATCGTCATTCTTCTGGTCAGCCAGCAACGCTCTATGGTTGAAACATTTGGATTCAGCACACAACTCCGGAGTCACAGAGACCCAGACCTGGAGCACATGCCATCACATTTGGGAGTATCCGGCCAACCCTTCATTTCACACAATCCCCCGGCAAATACAGGGCTTGGGTTAGAACTTACAGAAAATCCTCCGGTCTGCTCAATTACAGTTGAAGATAGGCTCGATAGGCTAGGGAAGCCTTCTAGTACTGCCGGTACCGCACAGGGTATTCACGCGACTGCGAGTGCACCGTTCTGAGTCTCATTTGATACACGCGTTTATTAACTTTTCCGTTCCTTTTGTTTATCCCACTTCTCGTCGATGCCCAGCTTTTAATGTCTTCCCGAAACTCTTGATATCTCTGCATTTACTTACTTGAAATGAATTTAACATTTCCGTCGACGGCATCAACATCCACAACCCCAATCCCGACGCCGCCTATCATGATTCATGAAGAACGAGAAGTAGGCGGTGAAAAAAAGCCTGCGCGAAGTAGGAGAAAGCTGCGAACGATGAGCTCGAACAGGCCCTCACCGAGCTCTCCGTGAAGTACATTGTTGCCTCTCTCCCACGAGACCCACCAAAACCAAGACCATGCCAACTACATTGCAAGTCCGGACAATCCTGAGAGGTCGACGCCTTGTGAACTGTGAACGAGCCTGGTACCCGATAAACCTGCTCATCGGCGGTATCGCACACAAAACCAGCGGGTGCAGAAATCTACGAATGGTCCGAACATCCCAGGATGTCGACCGGCGCGCCCGTCCAGCTATTCTTTCAGGTGGGAGGGACAGAACAGCCTAGATCCCGAAGGAAAGCGTAGCCAATTAGAATTTCATCTTGTATAGTGCTGATGTGGCCTGAGATACGTCTGCAAGGCTGCTTCCGGTGGTGGAAGGGGATACTCAGCGTGCTTGTTGCCAACTTGCCGTGGTTGATTTCAGACTGAGATACAATCTTATCGCAACACACGTGGCACCTCCTCCGTACTCCGAATCATCTCCGAGATCTTTCCTCATCTCCCCACCATGCCTCCCCGCCTCAACAAACGACAGCAGCGCGCACTCGAAGAGCTCCAAACTCTAGGCGGCCCCTCCAACGCCTCCCTCTCCAGCGACGACGACGCCCCCCTGCCCAAGAAACCGGCGTTCTCCAATGTGAGTCTGATTATCTCCGAATCGTGAGTGAGTGTGGGCGATTCTGACGTGTATGGGTGGGTAGTTTCTCGCGGCGGAGGAGATTGGGTCGGGGAGCGAGGAGGATGAGGATGAAGGGTTAGTGCAGCCAGCCAAATCACGCAAGGTCCGCCTTATTGACTCTTGACTCTGTATAACACAGGGTGTAGCTTACGCGGTGTCGTAGAAAAAGAAGAGTAAGAAGAAATCGGAGGCACCGACGCCCACACCCAAGTCTACGCCCGCGATCCCTACACCATCTATTGTGAAGAATGAGAAGAAGGCGGTGAAGAAGGCGAAGGCGAAGGAGAAGAAAGCGGCGGACGATGAGCTCGACCAAGCACTCGCCGAGCTTTCCCTCAAGTACATCCTCTCCCCTCCTACCGAACACACCAAGACTAACCCACCCCTCCCCCTCCCCTCCCCCTACAGATTCCCCGACCTCCAAAAACCCTCTCCCCCCACCTCAACCTCCCCACACACCCTCTCCGCCCTCCTAGCCGTCTCCCTCCCCCACCTCGACAGCGAAGCCGAGCTGCGCAAGTTCTTCGGCTCAAAGGTCATCCAAGCCAACAAATCCTCCTCCTCCCCCGGCGGCGGAGCAGCAAGGCGAAACGCGGCGGCGCAGAGATCGCATTTGACGAGGCCGCAGGCGGGGTGGTGGAGTGCGAGCCAGAGGGAGGGGCTGTCGATACGGGTGTTAAGTGGGGAGGAGGTGGAGGGGAAGGGTGGGGGGGGAGGGGAGAAGTGGTGGACGGTGGAGTATAGTCAGAGGTATAAGAGTATGACGAAGATGTTTATTCAGGCTGTTATGAGCGGGCGTGAGTCTGGCTTGATCTTTGATCTTGTGTTGTCCGTACTGATTGGTTCGTAGACCCGGATGCGCTGTGGGAAATCCAGCGAAAGCTCCCATGGCACGCTGACAACCTCCTGCAGCTCGCGGAGGTATACCGGCACCGTGAAGGTACTTCCCTCTCTTTCCCCCTCATGCTCCCCTACATAGCCAGACACTCACGTCGCGCTGGCAGAATACGCACAAGCCGTGGACTTCATCGACCGCGCCCTGTTCACCTACGAACGCGCCTTCATCGGCGCCTTCACATTCACCAGCGGCACGAACCGCCTCGACTTCAACCGCGTCGAGAACCGGCCGTTCTTCCTCGCCGTCCACCGACAAATCGGGTTCGTCCCCTCCTCTCATATTACTCTCCTCCCCATTGCTCATAATTCTATTAGGGACCTCCAACGCCGGGGATGTGTGCGGACGGCGTTCGAGTTCAGCCGGTTGATGTACGGACTCGATCCGTGGGGCGATCCGCATGGGGCGCTGTTCCACTTGGACTTGTTGGCGATTAAGGCGGGGATGGGGGCGTGGTTAATTGAGGTGTTTGACCACTTCGCTGGGGTGCGTGTGCAGAGGGAGAGGGAGGGGGTGGGGAAGGGGAAAGAGGGGGAGGGGGGGAGGATGGACCCGAGTGTGCTGCCGGGGTGGATGTATGCTAGGGCTTTGGCGTTGAAGATGCGGGAGGACGCGGCTGGTGAATCGGTACGTCCCTCTCCCTCCCTCCTCTTACACCACATCATCATCATTGCTTATCTACTTCTACTACTTCAAAGACCCACGAAGCAAGCACAGCAGCCCTAACCCAAGCCCTCCGCTCCTTCCCCTCCGTCCTCCCCCTCCTCGCAGACAAACTCGACATCGCGCTCCCCCCCTCCATCCGCGCTCACCGCGACTTCAAGATCGAGACGCAGCCGGGCCCGCTCTCCCCTCCTGTCGCCGCGATGCACGCCCTATCGCACATGTACGCGCAGCGCTCGGCAGGGGTGTGGAAGGACCCAAAGCACGGGTACGCGTCGTGGCTGCTCTCTACCGCCACCTCTGCCTTTTCTTCCCTCGGATCTGCGGCCGTGCCTGTGACGGCCGAGCGTAAGACCTTCCTCGGGCTGTTCCAGGGCCTTGAGCTGCAGTACGCTTTGTACCGGCACATCACCGTCGTCGAAGGTGCCGGAGCGGGGGGGAGGTTGGGGGTGTGGATCCCGAGGTGGGCGCAGGCGGAGGCGAAGGGGCTGGCGTGCGATCCTTTGCCGCCGGGGAGCGCTGTGACGCGGTATGATGAGGCGTATTTTAGGGGGACCGAGGATGTGTTTACTTTGAGGGGAAGGGGGAGGGGGAGAGGGGCGGAGGGGAGGAGGGAGGATGAGAGGATGTTGGAGGGGATTATTCCCGATGCGGGGGTTAGGAGGAGGGTTTTGGTAGGTTCTTCTTTTCCGCTCTACTTTGGTGGGTCGCTGATAAAGGTGGTGGTGGGTAGGATACGTTGGAGGGTCTGGGGGGAGGGGAGGGGCTGGCGGAGATGATGGAGAGGTTGGGGCCGGAGGCGATGGAGGATGTGTTGGGGCAGATACAGGCTGCTGTGATTGCGCAAGATGTGCTTGGGGGCGCGCAGGGGCAGGGGATGCCGGGGGAGATGCCTGGGTTTGGTGCTGAGCCGGAGCCGGAGCCGGAGCCGGTGGTGTTGGATCCCGTGGTGGCTGTACCTGGGGATCTGGCGCAGGTGGGAGGGGCGGGCGTGGCGGGAGAGGCGGGCGGGGAGAGTGATAGTGAGAGTGAGGAGGAGGATCCATCGGTGAGTACTGTTTAGGGATGGGCTTGGGTTGTGCTGATGATTTGGTTGTGCTAGGCCATGCAGAGGGTGCTCAGGAACATCTTGGGCCGGTTTTGGGGTGGTGGGGGGGCGGTTGGTGGGGGGGAGGAGACGTCGGAGGATGAGGATGAGGAGGTAGATCGGAATGGTGTTGATTAGTACTTTTAGTTTCTAGACTTAATATGTTCCGAAGGTGTGTACGTAGACCGGTGACCGTTCCCTCTGTGAGACAAGCCTCGATAGAGGCGGACTTGTCTTCATTATAACGGCTGGTCACGAGTCTAGTGTGTACGTACGGTCAATACGAAATCAATGTTCTAGCATGTGGCTGTGCACCTTCTAAAAGTCCGATGACTTCACTCCATAAATTAGCACCATCATTTCCTCTGTGACAGCCAGCTCGCTGCAAGCACGCGTCTTCCTCCCCCTTTCCAACGTGTTCC
This sequence comes from Lyophyllum atratum, assembly GCA_014905825.1. Lineage (NCBI taxonomy): Eukaryota > Fungi > Basidiomycota > Agaricomycetes > Agaricales > Lyophyllaceae > Lyophyllum > Lyophyllum atratum. The sequence goes on along the minus strand of JACGCN010000002.1, from coordinate 169,770 downwards.
TCCACCGAACACCTCTATCGCTGCAGCGATGGCGACGCTCGACCCGTATGACACCGACATCGACTATCCTGAGCCTGGACCTGTGACGAGCAAGAGGCCGAGGGTCGCTGAGAGATCTGTTAAAGATCCCATCCACGATATGAGTAAGTTGGCCTTTCTTGAGCTTTTGGGAGTTTGGGTTGATGGGTGAGAGCAGTACCTATATCGCCAAGGCTATCGATGTTCATCGACACGTAAGTGGGCTCCCGGCATGCTTGGGGGATGTAGGGCTGAAATTTGTATAGCGTGCAGTTCCAACGCCTACGGAATATCAAGCAGCTTGGGACGTCGTACTACGTCTGGCTCGGCGCTTCGCATAATCGGTTCGAGCACTGTATCGGTACGTCTCTGTCTCTCCCCCTCTCACCGTTGCACCACCTAACTACATATTTGGTTCGTCACAGGCGTAGCCCACCTCGCGCGCGAAATGGCCTCGCATCTCCAGAGTGCACAGCCAGAGCTGAGGATCACGGACCGGGACATCGAGTGTGTGGAGGTGGCGGGGCTGTGCCATGATTTGGGGCATGGGCCGTGGAGTCATGTTTGGGATGGGTTGTTCATTCCTAGGGCTTTGTGCGTTCATTAAATTCTTTTTGGAATTAAGTGTGGCTGGGCTGATTTTGGGGGTTGCATGGAAGGCCGGGAAGTGATTGGCAGCATGAACATGCGTCGGTTATGATGTTTGATGCGCTGGTGAAGGATAATGATATTCCGTTGGATGGGAAGGATGATGCGTTTATTAAGGCTTTGATCTCGGGGGAGCCTAAGCAGTGCAGGTGTGTAAAACCCCATACCCGTGCCTGGGACCCGCCCTGACACCCCGATCTCTGCGTAGCCCGGACGAGAAACCTTTCTTGTTCGACATCGTGGCGAACAAACGAAACGGGCTAGACGTCGACAAGTGCGTACCTCCCCTTTCCCTTCCTTCATCCCGCATATGCTTAGCTTGCGAACCAGATTCGACTATATCACGCGCGATTCGCATATGATCGGCGACAAAATGAGCATCTCCCTATCACGGTACGCTCCCCCCCCCCCCCCCCCCTGCTTTGCCGCCTGAATTGTAAATTTGATTGCGGGCTAGAATCATCAACTCCGCCCGCGTCCTCGACGCCCAAATCTGCTACGACATCAAAGACGTCAACCTCATCTACAACATCTGCGAAACGCGGTTCAAGCTGCACAAGATGGTGTACAACCATAAAGCCGGTACATTCCCTCCCCTCCCCCCTCCCGTTCTCTTTCTGACTTATGTATGATGTGTTGCGTTCGGGGTGTAGCGAAGGCGATAGAGTATATGATCATCGACGCGCTGATGGAGGCGGAACCGTATATGAAGATCGCGGAGCAGGTGTATGATCCGGAGAGGTATTTGCATTTGACGGATCATGTTATGACGGGGATCGAGGCGTCTACTGACCCCGTACGTGCCTTCCTCCCCTCGTCATTGCGCATATTCTGACACTCTTCTTTCTTCCCCCCCCACTCCCCCCCCCACCCCACCGCGTAGAACCTCGCCCCAGCCAGAGCGATATTCCAACGCATTCGCACACGCGACCTGTACAAGCTCGTCGACTTCAAGAGCGTGTCGTACCTCCTTGCTCCCGCGTTCAAGGAGCACATCACGCCTGCCGCGATCGTGAAGGCCGCGAGAGCACTACCTGGTGAAGGTGGGGGGGAAGGAGGGAAAGGAGGGGAGGGGAGAGGGAGGGGGCTGAGGGAGGAGGATGTGATTTGTGATTTCTCGTTGATGCATTATGGGATGAAGGAGAAGAATCCGTTGGATTATGTCAAGTTTTATTCGAAGCGGCATCCGGATCGTATGTCTCTTTCTCTCTCTCTCCCTCTATCTCCCACCCTGTCTTCCTCCCTCTCTCCCCCCCTCTCGCCCCCCCTCCCTGTCAGATTTACTGACGCAACCAACCTGTAGACGCAGCCCACGCTGAACGCGGTGTCTACTCGTGCGTGATGCCAGAGTGGCACGCAGAGTTCTCGATCAAGATCTTCACGAAGAACGTCGAATATTTCGGGATCGTGCAGGCTGGGTACCGCGCGTGTCTCGCTGCGTTGCGTGGTGAGCTCTCCGACGCCCCCCTCCCACCTTTCCCCTCCTCCTCCTCTACCACCACCTCTTCCACCTCTTCCTCCACCACCTCTTCCTCGTCATTCACCGCCCCCCCAACATCAACCCCCCCAGCCCCCGACACACCTTCCACACCCCCGGGGACAGGCACGGGACGGACGTTCTCCCGCGCGGCGAGCTGGACGTTCGGCGCGGGAGGGATGGGTGTGGGGGGGTCGGCGGGGGCGGATGCGAAGGCGTTTGAGGATAATGCGTTTACGACGGTGGAGAAGAGTTTTGTGCCGTGTAGTCCGTCGAGGGGGGGTCGGGGGCGGAAGGGGAGGGGTGGTGTGGGTGGGGGAAATGAGACGGGGAAGGCGTTTGGGGAGGGGAAGGGGGCTGGGACGTTTGGGGTGGGGAAGGGGAAGGAGGCTGGGAAGGAGGAGGAGGGGGTTAGTGCGCCTTTGTTCCCCCCCACCACAGGCGCGGGCACCGGGAAGACATTTTCACGCACGCCGAGCTCGGTGTTCCGGGTGGGTGGCTTGGGGGACGCAGCGGCCTTTGGGGACGGCGCGGGTTCGGGGCCGGGTTCGGGGGCTGGGACGGGGGCTGGGGCGGGGGTTGGTGTTGGTGTTGGGGCATCCTTGTACCCCCACCCCTTGTTCCCTACCACCACCACCACCGGCACGGGGACAGGTACAGGGCGGACCTTCTCGCGCGCGACGAGTTTGTCGTTCGGCGGGGGGCTGGCGGATGCGGCGGAGTTTGCGGATAATGCGTTTACGACGGTGGGGAAGGGGTATGTCCCGGGTCGGGCGAAGCGGGGGTGGGGGGAGGGGCCTGGGGAGCGGGGTGCGGGCGGGGGGAGTGTTGGGGGGGAGAAGAAGGCGAGGGGGGCGTGAATGAATGAGAGGGGGAGGGTTAGACTGGATTCTAAACATCATGGAACTTTGACTCTATCATGCATTGACTGTCACATATTGTTTTAGTAGTCGTTGCGCTGTAGCATAAGTATTGGAGGAGGAGGGGGGTATTGTAATATCGTGTCGTAGTGATAGGTTACATATGAAAAGTAATATTTAATCGGTCTCGATGATGATGTAGACTCGGGGGATAGCGAGGAAGGGAATTCGCCAGAGTTACTAGTACGGGCAGTAGTGACCATGCAAAAGACTCGGAAATACTCATCGTCTGCGTCGGAGCTATAATAAACCACATCACGATTCACGACTAATCTGGCGAAAGCATCAGTCCATCATACCATCATACATCGTCCATATACTCCAATCGCATGGTTGACCTCGCTATAATTCGCGCCAGATGAGTGGGTGAGTGAACGTGAAGGACTGAATGGTAAGGCAATTGGGTCCAGCGGAATTTCAACGTGGATGGATTCCACGTGGCTCGATCATGCGATCGAGCCCAGGACAACAAATTGTGGACTTCGGTTCTATACCGTCACCAGCACCACCACCTAGGACCGTAAACAAGAGAACCTGGCGAGCTAGCTTTGCAACGTCTAGCTGTCAAAACGTCTGACTGATAAGGTCATACCAGATCTGACCGGCAATTCACCGCAGAGCACCTATGACAGATTACGCGCAAATCATCACCCACTCGCCTGAGCAGGTCATCGAATGGCGAAAAATCGCCTCCTCGAATCCCGATCGCGTTATCCGCACTCTGGGGCTCCAAGCAGGACGGTCGACCAGGGAAGGAGATACCCAAGCGGACATTTACCCCGCGATGGCCGTGCTGAAGGAGTTGTCGAGGGAGAGCAAGGATGGGGTGGAGAACAGAGTGTGGGTGGGCCTTGTGGATGCGGGAATAGCGGAGGCGTTATGCAAGAGTGTGTTGGAGATGGTGATTGCCATTAAGTTCCTGCCGAACATGCCTAGGGAGCTTTTGGACAAGGTTAAGAAGGAGGTGAGTCGGGTGGATTCTTGATTTGGGATGCAGGGTTTGACCGGGAAGTAACAGATGCAGTCGCCGTATTTTCTCGCGCTTGAGGTGTTGTGTAACGCGAGCTGCCGTTTCCAGTATCCGCCTACCAAGACGGACAAGAGAATCATCGCTGCGCTCCGAAAGAATTGGGCAGATATGATGGACCGAGTTCGTATTCGTCTCCGGAATTGATTATTAACGTCTCCTGAGCTTTCTATCGACAGATTTGGAACGAACCTGAGAACACGCTGCGACCTGAAGAATCGCACATCGCAGAGCGCATGGTCGTTGCCCAGATGGTCATGAAGATCCTCATCACGGACCCTAGTTTTGTATCGTAAGTGGTTCCTCTTCATTTGCGGTCCCCGTCTAAGCTGACACAACCTTTCTAGAATCTTCTACGAGCCCTCTGATCTAACGGTCCAAATCGTCGCAAGGCATTGGAAGCACGCCCTCAATGGCCCAGACATCCTGCTTACGGGTACTCTACTTGGCATGCTGATCAAACCAGAACACCCTCGCCATGTCGCCTACGTTGCCAGCAATGGCTTAGAATCCGGTACCTCTCGACTTCTCTCGAAAATCTTTGTCGGTGTCGGTCCGGCGGGGTTGGCATCGAAGGCGAAACAGTCTAAAGCACTCATGACGGCATTCGCCGACCACCTGGTCCGCATAACTGGACGCCCGGCTGAGATCGAGACCGACTTCGTCTTGCACATCACCAAAGCGGCGCAAACGGACAGAGCAGAGCCTGAACTCGTGAATGCGGTCTTGACGTCGACGCCCTTTTGGAATGCGATGTTCAGGCTGCTGAAGAAGTCGGCAACACCTGCGAAGGACGATGGGCCCATGGGGCCGGTGGATCCGGGATATGAGAAGGCGACCCGGTTGCACGTTATGAGGAACATTGTAGGGGCGTCGACTAATATCTTGCACAAGGCGTCTTTCGACAATCCAAGGGAATGCGAGTCGCTTGCTCGGATTTGGGGTAACGAGAACCTTTTTGGCGCCCTGGAAGAGACCATCGAGTTGTTGGTGGGAATCCCAGGCATGACCAGTGCGTCCACCCCCCACCTACTCTGTAGTCTACCCGTGCTAAAGAACGTTCTCAGTGCAACTTTCCCGACTGGCGGGCGTTCTTGAACCCATCGTCTCGAACGGCACGCCATCCCTTCTCCGCCTTTACCAAACGCAGTTCCCGCGATGGCGCATTTTTGGTCGCCTTATCAGGTATGATGCCGAACAGCAGCAGGTAGTCGGACCCCCCTCAGGCCCCATGCCCGGCAAAATCCCCGCACCAGACGATAGCATGTGGAATCACAGTGCTTGGCAGGTCTTTGGTTCGCTGCAGAACCTCTGTATAGTTGAGTCGCAATGCGGGAAGAGAGGGTGCGAGAAACCCGGGGAGATCCTATGCATGTGCGAGGCGGTGAAATACTGCAGCGAGGCGTGTAAGACGAAGTCAGTGTTTTCGCATTTTCTGCTGCGCAGGGACCGTTGGCTCAGATTTTGTTTAGGGACGCGAAGGATCATCTTATTGCGTGTGGGTGGATGGCGATGCTCGATCAGGTCGGGATCAGGAAACCTGGCAAGCAGTCGGTGCCACCGCCCGCCCAAACCAGCAAGAACAAGAAAAAGACGACGCAGCCCTCAACAGCGAAGTCGGCGTCACAGAGCAGCGCTGGCACTGGACTCGAGGAACTTGACTAATTGACATATGTATTACCCCGAAGCGATGTATTTGCCAGTCCGGGACGGGTGTTTATCTTTTGACGCGTTAAAAGTTTCGTCTTGAACGAAGCGGAATCGTCGGCTAGATCTTCAAGTCCAACCCCTGGGCGCTCAGCATTGAATCCACCTCATAGGGATCCAAGCGGCCTGTTGTCGGAACCGCCTCTTTCATCTCTGAGTCCAACACCTCTAGCGTTGAAGCCGTTTGTTTGCAACATTATCGACCGCTCCGCTGTATTTGCGACGATAGGAACATCTTCTGATGACGGTGTATCTTTGAAGAATACCGAATCATCTGTGGCAGATGGCCGTCCTCAATCCTTTACATTGATGTCGCAGGGCGAGTGAGCGGGTTCCTGACGGTAGCTGTCATGATCTCTTCTTCCGACGAGTTTGTCGCTTACGTCCTATGTTTACCCGATAATCGGATAACCGTCGATACAGCCGTCACCCAGTATGACGATTACTCGGTTGATCGTCAGGTACCTTGGACTCCATGCAGCTGCACTTCCAAGGCCTAGCAGATATCTTGTGGTAGCCTTTCTATATCGTTCTCTCGGGAATCTACTGTAGTACACCTTCATCAAGACACTTTCGGACGGTCAGATATCTAGCCCTGCATACTGTTCCATTCAGGAATCAGGAATTTAGGAGTTGATCTATCCCAGCAGTGCGTGTCCGGATCCGAGCTCATCCAAACTCATTGTCCATAACAACAGATGCCGTTTCACTATAGTTAACTTGCTTGTACTCAGTATAGTCTCATGCCAAAACCGTCCACGGTACTCAGTACAACGGGAAACTCGGTTGAGAAATTGGACCATGCCGGTAACATACTCAGCCTACTACTAGTACTACTACCTTGTGGGTCTGTAAATACGTTGAAATCATCCCCTGCTATAAGCGAAGGATTATGTTTTCAGGCAGGCTCACCAACTTGATACACGAGGCCGACGTCGAAGTTTGAGAAGGTAGCCGGCTAACTAGCGGCCCGGGCCATAGTGACGATGATCCGCTTCGGCAGACCTTAGCCACACGTTTTTGGCCAGCTTGTCATCACCGACTCGTCCAATGCCGAGCTCAACGGTCGGTCTACGATTGATCGACCTCAGTCTTTGACTGTTGACTGATTATAAAATGTCGCAGTGATGGCGTGTGGTTAGTGGTCTTCTTCGAAGATGTCTCCAAGTTTGACGTCTACACCCCCGCCTGTGCTGCCTCTCATCGACGAGAACCTCTTCATACCTGATGCTATCGATTTCAACTTGGACAACAATCCAGAACAGCCATTTTTCATCTTTGCCGATCCTCAGGCACCCAACGGAGTCGGCGTCGTCACACATCGCGAGTTTGGACGAGCAGCTCACCGGATCGCTCATGTCTTACGTCCGGACCGTGCGGGTGTCGATGGGCAGGTCGTCGCATTCATCGCTCTTGCCGACACGATTCTATATCAGGCAATTACTGTGGGCCTGATCGTTGCCGGTTTTGTGGTGTGTATTTTATTGCTACTAGATACCATCGAGCCTGTCTGAAAGCTTTGATCTAGCCATTCCCAATTTCTCCCCGCAATTCGCCTGCAGCAGTGGTCAATCTACTTGAGAAAACATCCTGTCGTCGCTTGATTACCACCAACGTCACTTTAAAGCCTCTTATTGACGGCATAAAGTCACACATTGCAAACACTCCCCTCTCCGAACAACTTCAAATAGAGGAAATTCCGTCTTTTGCGACAGCGTACCCCCACCTGGCTCATGAAGCAGCTGAAGATTCGTTCCAGCGCTACACAGCGCCTACTAAACGTCCATCCAAAGACGACGTCTGTGTTTATTTACACTCGTCTGGAAGTACCGGACTCCCGAAGGCCATTCCACAGACTCATCTGGCACTGATCAATTGGGTTTTACTCCGTACGTATGGGTTACGCTGTTACTTGACACTAAGCTAAGCTGACCACGCTTCCAGCGGGAGTATCCGACTTTAGAGATCACCCTACCCGGCTAATTATGGGATGTATGGCGCTGCCTGCGTTCCATACGCTCGGTGTCTATATGCAGCTTCTCAACCCAGTGTACGGGATTGTACCTATCTCGGTCTATCCTCCTACCGCCACTTCACCAGAGCTGTCACCGATCACTCCCTCCCCTGAGAATATCCTCGAGCACACGAAGCTCACCGGGTCAAATTCGATGGTCATCATTCCAACTCTTCTCCAGATTTGGTCCAACTCAGCTGAGGCTGTGGCATTTTTGAAGTCCCTCGAATACATCGTAACGTACCTTTCCTGTCTCTTTGATTTGTGATATCTGATAGTTTATAAGGGGTACTCTGGAGGTTCCTTGGCGCCTAAGCTGGGTGATTCTCTGGCCAATGCAGGTGTATCGCTGCATTCTGTATATGGTGGCACAGAATTCGGCGGTCCGACGCGCATGATGACGCGGAAGGGGGACGAGAAAGAGTGGGACTATATGGAGTTCAGTGAGCGCGTAAATGTGAGATGGGTTCCCCAAGGGGATGGAACCTTCGAATGTCAATTCTTGGTAAGTTCGTTGCTCAGGTTGAACATCTACGTATGATATCTGACATTATCGTTCTAGGCTTCGGAAAAACATCAGCCGATGGTGAATAACTTGCCAGATGCTGACGGATACTCGACTTCAGACATATGGGCAACTCACCCAACCAAGAAGCACTTGTGGAAGATGTGAGACTCAAATTGATGTTCACTCTCGTCTTACTCCTTGACGCCCCTCGTCATCTGCAGTGTAGGTCGAGTAGACGACGTCATCGTTCATTCCTCCGGTGAGAAGACTGTTCCCGGTCCTATGGAGGATGTCATCATGAGCCATCCGCTGTGGGTGTCACCCCATCTTTTCCATGCTGAAATCTGACCTTCATCATACTAATTAAGCGTTCGGGGAGCAATAATGTTTGGGCGGGAACGTGACCAAACTGGTATTCTAATCGAGCTAACGCCCGGAAATGAAATCGACGTGAACGACCATGTCCAGCTTGCGGCGCTGCGCAACAAACTCTGGTAAGTCGACCCGAGAATCTTTCCCTCCTTATGGATATTCACCAAGCTATTTGTTGAAAGGCACGTCGTCGAGGAAGCTAATAAAGCAGGTCCCACATTTAGCAGGATATTCAAAGAGATGATATTAGTTGCCGCGAAGGATAAGCCGCTTCCTCGTGCTGGGAAAGGGACTGTGATGCGAAAGGCTGCATTGAATCTCTACGATGAAGAGATTACAGCGTTGTAAGTCGTTTGCTAGGTACTCTAATGATGGTTAAAGATCAACGGTCATCCTTTCGCAGATATGAGACTCTAGAATCGAGCATCAAAGGAAGTGAGGATGTTAGTCCTCCAACATCTTGGTCTCCAAAAGACATCGAAACCTGGATCGTCGAGCAAGCCGTTGATCTAACTTCTGGCGGTAACATTGCGACATCGGTCGACTTGTTCGAGCAAGGATTCGACAGGTGATTTCTTTTTGTGATTGGTCTGTGGTTTCTGACCATCTCTCTACAGTTTGAGCGCGACGTTCCTGCGCCTTCGCATCATCGGGGCTCTTCGATCGTCGGGAGATGCAACCGTTCAAAAGGCCGCCCGTGACCTGAATCAGAATCTGGTCTATTCCTATCCCGTAATCACAGAGCTTGCTGCACACATTGCCTCCCTTTACGCATCTCCTGGAGGCATTCAACATGGTGGTGCCTCCCGCGGGACGGTCCTAATCGAAGACCTCATTGCGAAGTATACAGCAGGTTTCGAAAGCTACCCCGAGACAGCCTGGTCTCCTCGAACGTCGCCCCCAGTTGTCCTTCTCACGGGTTCAACAGGGAATCTTGGTTCGCAGATGCTCGCAGCGCTACTGCAAGACGACCGAATCGAGAAGGTTTACGCATTCAACCGAGCCAGCAAGGGCGGTCTGACTATCCAGGAGCGGCATTTGGAGCGGTTCCATGATAAAGGTCTTAATCCCGATCTGCTCGACAGCGAGAAACTAGAATTCATTTCCGGCGATACAACACAGCCGGACTTGGGCCTTGATCGCGGGGGCTACAGTCAGGTAAGGAGTCACTTGTTCAAAATGAAGTTCATTTTGGTTTAATCCGATCTTGGAAATCAAGCTCTGTCGGTCAGTCAATGTAGTTATCCATAACGCATGGAAGTTGGACTTCAATCTGTCGCTGTCATCATTTGAACTGAACATCCGTGGTACACGGCATCTTATCGATCTTGTGAAATCTGGACCCCATGCATCGACTGCAAGATTCGTGTTCACTTCGTCGGTCGCCTCTGCCCAGTCATGGGACAAGTCGCGGGGTCCGTTCCCTGAGGAGGTCATAACGGACGCATCCGTCGCGGTCGGAGGTGGGTACGGCGAGGGAAAGTATGTCGCCGAGAGGGTCAGTCTATGTTCAGGGTCCTCCGGGAATACCTTTTAACCAGTGAGCTATAGATCCTAGTAAAGAGCGGCCTGCAGGTCACGTCTTTGAGGATCGGTCAGGTTAGCGGGGGCCGTCCCAAGGGTGCTTGGGCTACCTCCGACTGGCTGCCGATTCTTGTCAAGTCGAGCGTGACGCTCAAGAAGCTCCCGACGATGGAAGGGGTACGTTTTTTTGATTTGTCCAGAACTTCGGTATTGAACCTCCACAAGGTCGTGTCGTGGCTTCCTATGGATGTCGCTGCCGCTGCTGTTGTTGACATTGCCGTCGACGACGGGATCCTACCACCGGCTATGAACCTTGTGCATCCACGACCGGTGGAATGGCGGGAACTGGTCACGAGCCTTCGAAGTGCAATTAAGCATGTCCTAGGCCGGAATATGGAGCTCGTTCCCTTCGCCGATTGGTTCCTGGCGGTCGAAACCCACGCTAAAAAAGCTACAGCGGAAATATTGGACAGTATTGTACGTCGACATAGATCCTTTACAGGTGAAGGCGTGCTCACGTGGATCATTACAGCCTGCAGTCAAACTCCTTGACTTTTTCCGCGCAGTTGATCAAGCAGAAGTTACACACGTCAATTCCGACGTTAAAAGCGTCGAAATTGGTGGATTGGCGACGTTTTCGACAGATAAGATGTTACACGCCAGTGACATGATGAGCGAGCTACGTAAGATTGGAAGTGAAGATGCTCAGCTCTGGGTGAAGTACTGGCACGAGGCCGAGTTCTTGGTTTGAATTTAGACGCTCAGCTCCAGGCTGACATAAAGGGCTTACATCTGTCGGCGGCCGTCCTGCTTGACCTATTCTCATCCCTTCGGCTGCATCGCTGTGGCAGCCCTGGCCCCTTGGGACAATTTTCTGTTTGCCGGCGAGTTCTAGCGTAGTCATAGTAAGGTACTATCACGTGTACTGGTATGCAAAATGCCATAGAGTTGCAAACTGCAATGTTTGAAGGCATCCGGGCGCCCAAATCGTTGATCCTCCGGGAATATTGTTGCCTGAGGACTCTTATATTAGGATCGTGAAAGAAACCAGGTAATTTGTATGTTTTCGTCTTGCGATTTCGTCGACAAGGAGCAGGTAAATGCAAAATTTATGAAAACTGGCCTCGGCTTGAGGCAATACAGCGTTCTGTGACCTGGGGAGCTCAATGTATGACCTTTAAATACTACCCTAGGATATCCCAAAGTCCCATGGGCACAGCTGCACTCACGACGAATGTATGAAGCAGATGGTCTTTTTGCGTGACATTTGGTGACATTCCTTCGCTTGTGTCCACTAGAATTTGAAGTCCGCCCGCGCCAGATCAACGTGACTCACCGTGACAAAAGTTTTGCAACTCCCTGTTTTTGGGACTTCGCCCACCGGGTTCGCTCCGACTGGTTTGCTCTGCACTTTCTTCAAAATTTGACATCGCAGACATCTTGTTCAGAGATTATAGTACCTGTTCCGAAAGTCCGATTAGAAAAAGGTGAAACGGATCGGTTTCTATTCACGGTTTGCCTAAAGTTTTGCAACTCCCCATCACTGATAGTACCGATTGTAATGTGCTATTATGAAGGTCGTCTGCAGCTACTTCTTCAACGGCTCAGCAAGGGTTCTTGGCTGCTAGGAATAGTCTGGTCTTGACTCTTGTGGATTTCATTTCGCCATTATGCAGGTGATCAGCTAGGTCCTGCTAGGTCACCGTGGGAATGGCAGCTCTCTGACCGCTTGCCACAACAGTCAACTTCAACTTCGCCCCTATAAAGACACGCAAATCTTACGACACTGAAGTGGCACAATGGCGCCTGTCATACAATTAGGGTTCTCAGATATCGCTATCTATTCTCTCGGTATTTGGCTCTTCTCCAAGCTGGTCAAAGTCTGGCTCTCGAAGAGGCGTGGCACACAAACAACTCCTCTTCGCGGTCCACCCAGTGAAAGCTTCTTGTTCGGCTTGAGCCGTTTTATCGGGGACGCGGAGGACCCGTCCCTTCTCTCAGAACAATGGTCCAAAGAGTACGGGTCCGCCTTTCTTGTTCCCCTCGCATTGGGGTCGTCACGAATCGTTTTGATGGATCCGAAAGCCGTGACGCATTTCTATTCGAAGGAAACATTTGGTTACGTGCAGACGCCGCTTGCAAGGATATTCATCGAAAATCTCGTGAGTCTTGTACCTGATATACAATCATACGTGGTGTAACAGAATATAAAAGTTCGGACGTGGCGTTTTGTGGGCTGAGGGTGAGAGCCACCGCAGGTTCGTGTGGATGGGTTCATGGCTTCTCGAACGAGCATTAAAGACGTTGTACGTAGACAACGGAAGGCGCTGTCTCCCGCGTTTAGCAATGCCGCTATCCGCAGACTCACTTCGGTTTTCTATGACTCGTCTTACAAGGTAATTCCTCGTTCACCTATTCTCATCGGTACTGTAATGTTCGACCTTTTAGATGAAAGCTAATTGGGATGCGATTTTGGATACGAGCACTGGTGCCGGTGCCGTGATCGAAGTGCAGAAATGGTCCGTACTCCTTCATATAGATGATAGCAAGTGCACCGATAAAAATCTTACAATGTTTCACCCAGGATGAACCATATATCGTGAGTTGGATTTCTCTCTAAGCGGCGTTATCAACACCAACGGGCCCCAGCCTTGACTCTATTGGTATAGCTGGGTTTGGACACGATTTTGGATCTTTGGACGGAAAACACCCCGCCGTCGTCGAAATCTTTGAGTCCATGAAACCTGGCACCAGTGCTTTATCCCACTTCATTTTCTTGTTAGGCCCGGTTATTCCGTTTTTATTACGCCTGCCGATCGGCGATAACAAAATATGGGCGAAGCTACGCGCGACGATGGGAGAGATCGCAGACGAACTACTTGACCGGACAAGGAAAGAAAAGCAAGGCTCGGTTGCCGAAAAGCGGGAGGAGAAATCCGTCATTGGTCTCCTAAGTATGTCTCCACATTTACGACTTATGTTCGGTCTAAAGGGCGATGAACAGTCAAGGCAGAGAGCGCGGACACCCAACTCCAGATGTCGCAGGAAGAAATTACGGCTCAGGTTTCTTTGACCCATATCTGAAGTTGATTCATACTAAACATAAATGTCTTCTAGATGGTCGGTGTATTAGCAAGCTCGGAGATCTGACAACGCTAATGTGTGTATAGAATGTTTTGTTGCTCGCAGGATACGAAACGACGTCAAGTACATCTACCTCTCTCTCTCTTGCTATGTATATTCTTTCTCTGACAAACCATCTCTTCATCAGTCAGCCTAACTGTGCGGTGCTCCACTGATTTTACTGCTATCTTTGGCTGATTGGGAGGTCAGTGGGCTTTGATCGAACTTGCGAGGAAAGTCGAGAAACAGGAAAAGCTTCGCGAGGAGCTTTCTCAGTTTTCAGGGACGAGCGATCCTACTTGGGAACAATTAGCTTCAGGACTACCATATCTCGATTCGGTCGTACACGAAGTGCTCAGGCTCCACCCCCCTGTTGGCGAGACGTCGCGCATCGTACGTCGAGTGATCACCTCCCTGAGACTGACCCTAGATCATTTTTCAACCTAGGCAACTGAGGACGACATCATTCCCTTATCTACGCCAGTCGTTACAAGTACAGGCGAGACCGTTTCGAGTCTCACAATCAAGAAAGGGACCGTGGTTGTTGCTCCCATTCGTACGATTAACAGATCAGAAGCCTTCTGGGGACCAAACGCTAAAAACTTCGAACCTGAGCGTTGGCTTGACGATGCAGATATCCCGGCCAAACAAATACAAGGCCATCGCCATATTCTCACTTTCTCTGATGGAGCTAGATTATGCCTGGGACGCAACTTTGCTTTGGCGGAGTTTAAGGTTTGTGGTCTTTTCGTAATACTCATCTTTCGTGACACTTACGCTGTCGCAGGCGGCTCTTTCGGTCCTTATACGGAATTATAGATTCGAGCTGTTGGACGGTCCGGATACGAAGATCGAGAGACATCGCTCGATCCTACCTCGACCTAAAGTCGCAGGACAGGACGGTGCGAAGGTGCCGATGAGGGTTCGACGAGTTGAGTAGACGACTCTCGCATAGTAGGAACCGGACCCAGAAATCGAGGATGTATATTTAGCAAGTTCTACGGTGGGAGATCGCCCTGTTGTCGTGTATAGCTGTCATTGGTACCGTCTGGGTACAGGGTTCTGCCGTCGCCGTGTCACAAATTCTGTGGCGTCTACATCAGGTGCTCTCATTCCTTTTTCCGTCATTGAAGAATACTTGCAACTATTGGTCACCAATGGCGGGCAGGTCTCCGTAATGAGCTTCCCGCTAGCAACCTGGCAGACCGCAAATCTTCTCCTTGTTCTGGAGGATGACATCGACGATCATTGAGTGATCGTAACAACCCCCTTTGTCAGTAGCTTGTTGGATCGGCGATTGATAGCAGAAGCGGTTGACCAAAGTGCGGTACCTGGACGGGGTCGTCCGCAAATGCCCCCGTGTCTATTATTGCTTCTCCATTTGATCTCATCCCTTGTTGTGTTAAGCGCTCGAGCGCTCACTCCTCGTGATCCGACTTGCCCGTTTAGTTTCAATGCTCATGTTTGAGAGGTCTTGGCCAAGGTTCTACCCACTTACTCCGCACCACATCCCTGAAACTGTTACTCTGTGAAGTTCTGTGGGAGCCTGCTCACTTAAGGTTTTGCTGTGGATCCGGAATCCGCGCACATTGAACCACCCCTTCAGTTCGGCAGGTCGACGCGTGGCGCTGAAGGAATTAGAATCTAATCTTATCTTGGCTTAAACGCTACCAGCGAAGATGCTTTTTTTGCCATTTCGGATATTGTAGATTGTCATTTCCTTATGGGGTGAGCGTGCCCTGGTTGTTGTCCAAAGGTACCGAGTTGGATCTGAGGTCTGCAGTTCACCCTCGATACTCGAGTCAGCAGTGAATTAGGAATTATTGCTTTATTATGGAGTGGGTGGACACTGTCCACAGGCGCGATCATATGCGGTTCATTCCACGCTTTCGCGAACCTCTTCTATTTACGTCGGACCGCCTCGTCGAAAAAACTTCCGTCGTAGCTTGACTGAGTCGTCGGCGTGCGTCAATGGGTAGGCATAGCAACTCGAGGGGAGAGAGTGCAAGTCACATTCGGTTACAGACCATAAGAAAGCAAGATGTGGTATCTAGTGGGGGCTTGGTATCTAGGGTGGGACTCAGGCAAACGCGTCCAATAGCATCATATCAAGAATGCGCAGTTGAGCAGGGGTGATCTGGTATGAGGAAGCAAGTAGCGAAAGCATAAAATACATGGGGAGTGGTCACTGGTCAGAGATGATACGTAGAGATACAGCATTGACAAAATGGAAAGCAGAGTTGCAGGTGCCCCCACCCTCACCGATCGGACATCGACTCCTCCTTGATCAGTCGTGATTTGGTAACAGGTTTCGGATGGAATGCTGGGCGTAGTGCCGTGGAAACCTTGGAGTCCGCGAAGGACCGGCTGTACGGGGCTGATGGAGTGTAGATATGATCTTCCAGAGGGGAAGGGGTCGAAGACGACGGGGAATTTGGGTAACTTGAAAATGCGTGGCTCCCGGAGCGCAGGTTGGATTGGGAAAACTGGCTGAGCGATGTTCGCTGATCGTAAGCGACCCTGTCCGACATGTCGCTCGACCGTGAATATGGTCTCGGGGAGCTTTCAAATGTCGGCGAAGCCTCGTCTGGAAGGGAATCGAGTTCGTCTTCCTCGGAAGCCTCAGAAGCCTCGTCCGAATCCTCGTTCATCGAGAGACTAGAGATAGGCGGGGTCATCGACGCGCTCGCGCTTTGGACCTCGTGACGCAACTCCCCAGCAATGGAAACGAGTCCACGCGGTGGCCCTCGTTTCCTGCGGCGACGAGCGTCATTAGATTGAGGACGTGAGAACCCAGGTGTCGTGTGGTTCCGGTAGTGGCGGCGCATGTTAGAGTTAACGTTGAACTCGCGAGCACAATTTGGCCATGGACAGCGGAACGCTATGTTGAGAGATGAGTCCGTGGTTGACGCAGACAGTGACGAGGAGGACTTACGAGTAGCGCCTGTGTGGGTGTTGACGTGTATCCTAAGGCTGCTTGGGCGGTTAAATCTTTTGGCGCACGTTGGGCAAACGTGTTTCTTTCCGTTGTTGGACCCGGAGAGGTCGCCGTCGCTGACAGCGTCAGGGTCGTCTGGCGAGCGGTCTCGGCCGACCTGCGCACCTGCCGTCTGTCCTGAAACAGGGAAAGAGATCATTGCCGAATATCCTGGACCAGTAGAAGCAGGGGCATGCGCGCTTGCAGGCTCAGATTTGCGTGCACCACCAGCGGGATTACTGTTGCTGCGGTGCGGACGAGAGTTTCCATCGCGACGACTGGAGTCTGGAACAGACACTCTGAAGACTGGGGCTGAACCATTGGAAATTTCACACTGGAGACTGTAGCCTGCGGAGCTGCCTCCCCGATTGGGGAATGTGACGCTCGAGGCGATGTGCTCGAGCGACGAACTTGTAGGGTCAGAGCGGAGCACGTCGAAGGAGAATACGGGAGAGCCCGATTGCCCTCTGCGAGGATGAGCGTAAGCATTGCTGCCAGAGTGATCGTGACGAGTAGCAAGATGGTGGATAGGCGAAGATGGGCGCAAACTTTTACCCGGTGCAACGGATGTATGAGGAGAATATGGTGCCCGTGCGCGGGGTGAGACTGAGTCAGAAGCTGTGGAATGGCGCCTAACACTCGATGTCGACGGCCCCGCGGTACGATAGTGTGATCCATGTGCTAGCGACGGCAACTGAAAATACAAAGCTCAAGGCCATTTTCAGCGTTGAGTGGATAAGGAACGAACCATCGCCGGACGCTGAGAAGAGTGTCCCGTTGTTCTCGCACGACCAGGATCCCTCATGAGGTATTCTGAGGAGAGAGTGAGCGATGCACTGCAGGGAGACTCGCATCACCTACCAGGAAACATCTCATGAATGCTGGGTAACACAATACTAGATTCATGTTGTATTGGCGACATCATTGAACGGAGAGGGGGATAGGACCAGCAAAAGAGTGAAGCAGGAGCGTGGGCACCAGTGCAAGTCAGATCAATATATATATATGGTGCAAGGGATGTAGTCAACAAGCCGGAACGTGGAGTGCTTTAACTCGAGAATCGAGGCGCCGAGAACCCAAGTGTATGAAGCGCTAAGGATATGCACCGAGGCGTTAGTGCCGGAACGGGGGGAGCTATATGTAGCGTCAAGAGGAGGAGTAGATGAGGAGTCTTCTTGAGCAATTTGGGAATGCCGAAAGGAGAACTCCGTCGATGGTGGTATATGGGCGAAAAGAAGCCATCGCAAAAGGGTGATTTGATGCTTTATAGAACGGCGAACGACGAATGCCGGCAAACCCGATACTGGATGAGGACTGAACGCAAGGATTGGCGTCTGGCCCGATCCATGCTTACTGCGGTACAGCTGTCCCTCAAAAGGGACAACACCCGATCTGCGGCTCCTACAGAACTTAAATGTTCAACCCTTAGTAGACAGTTAATTCATTATTACGTACCTTACCGCAATCCACAACGCAAATCCGAGGACCACCGTTCCCCGGCGCCCCGCACCCACAGGCTTATTCCATCACACACACCAGTATTACTATTATACTAGGTTTCCGGAGTGCCGCATGTGACGAATATCGCGGCAGGTTGTATACGTCGCCAGCAGTTGACCCTCAAACCCGAAACCCATTGATAGTCACGGCGTCAACCCTGACTCATAAGGGACCTACTTCTTGGGTCACGTTTACGCCGACAATCCACATCCGGATTTGCAATGTCACCAAGAATCGATGTTTGGGCGAGGGAGACTGCATTTGTGGCATAACTAGAGATCGACTGTCAGGACTGTCTGGATATTCGGGGCAGATTGCTAGAAGGGACCAAAAAGGGAGGAAAACGAAAACAAACAAGACGCTGTCATAGCAGAAATTCCCACTCCGCGACCCATGACTTTTCCCTCCAGGTCCGCATGCCATGGGGATCTGCAATCATCGAGATGTATTTCCTTTTTAGATCGTCTTCCCCAATCGAGGTTAGCCAGCTTCTGGTAATCTGAAAACACCATCTCGCCTCTGGGAAGTTTCACACGTTCGGTGACACGCCGAACGTCCGCTTGTGTGGTCATCTGTACACATTGTGGATCCCATCTGTTGTCGTTTTCGAATAGCTCAACCACCACATGGTAGACTTTCGCCGCCCACAGCTTAACTTTGAGCCTAATTCGGGTTTCTAGATGTTCCCCGCATGATTCTATTTACCCAACTGCCGATCACGTCGCTTTACGGTGTCAACCGGCTTTCCAACATCTGCAGGATGGAAATGATTGTCGGCCGGCGAAGATCTACATACGGACTGTCAGCCAGCTTGATCAACGTCTCGGTAAAAAACTACTGACCCCTTGGTCTATCATATGGTCAAGACACTCTCTGGGTCGTCAAATGGTGAAGTGAAAACTGGAACGTCTGTACGTCAGAACCACTCGGATGAAGCTCTACCTCAAAAGAGGTGCGTACGAAGCCCCTGGAGTGCGCGGAGTGTCCTGCTTCAGGCCATGTACAGCCTGCTTGTGGCGCGTCTTAGCTCCGATGGGGTGGGCCCATCACTTAAGCAAAGTTCGACAGAATCTAGCTTGCGGCTCCAGATGGTACTTCCGGCAGCCTCACACCAGCCATGACGTTGTTCTATCATGGAACCCCTACGACATGCAGTCTGCTTCTCTTACCTCAAAGATCTACCCCACGGTTGACCCACTTTCCAGCTACTTGCCTGTTGACCGTCATTCGAGCTGCTAACAACTTCGATCGCCAAGGCTTGAAACCGCTCGAAACCTCACTCTTTGCTGTTTGCAGGTGTTCAAGCTCCGGGGATGGATGTTTTCGTGTCAGCGATCCGCAAGAGGCAGCTAGAAATAGAGCGCGTCCATATGGAGAAGACTGCGACAAGAATAATGCACACCTATATCGGACGCGGTAATCAAGAGAGTACCCGCAGGGCCCCCCTGGATGAGGCTGAATGTCGAATGGAAATGAAGAGTCGGCGAGGGCGAGCAACACGTAGTCAATTCCCGCGGTCGTTCGCCAAGAACCTGGGGAAGGGTAGGTGCGCCCAACGTCGAGAGCGAGACTGAGAAGCGAGTGCACATCACAACGACGACAAGGGGCTTGTTCGACCGTGCTACCCATTACGATTCGTGAGCAACGCGTGATGCATTCACCGTTATCGAAGGCGCCAAAGGAGATGATTCCGCAGTGACATCACCGTATCATGATCCATCGGACTCGCGTGAGGTGGCACCGCAGCCTAAATGAGTAGTGGAACCTGAGTGGAACTGTCATATCTCATCCAAGGCAAGAATCAAACCGCCTCAGAGTCCATTACGCGCAAATCCACCTGCGACATAACGTTGGAGAGATGGTAATTCTCTTCTCTGGCAAGTTTCGTGCCGATCCCATGACCCTCCAAGGCTTTTCTGACGATCGTCCCTGTTACCCGAGTATCCCAGATCAGATCCTTCAACGCTTTGAGCAGTCAAGAAGCGATCCTTGGGAAATGGCCTATGTTCTGGTCGTCTGAAATAGATTCGGGGGTTAAGTGAATGAACGGTGGGAAGAAATAGACCGCGCTATTCGCCTCTACATCTCAGGTTGAGGATCTGAAAACTTGGTAGAAAGCGTCACATAGCCATCCTGGCATGTACGCCGCTTTCGGCCGGGTATCTCGGTGTTTAAGGCGCTAGGCGTGCTTCCGTCCCATTGGAGGTCATCGTTGACCACTCAACAGGAAATCTTGATGACCAGTGCGGTCTGCGATCAGTCTGCGATACCATCGGCGTGTGCGCAAACTATTCTTCAGATTGATTTAGGATCTGAATAGGAGGTTTATGGTACATCAATGTGACCGCCGACCGAAGGCGGGATGGACCGTGTTACGTTCTATTCAGACATGGGACAGAGGGTAAGAGTAAGGCAATAAGGTGTAACTTCGGATTGCGGACACTTACTTGAACGCCTTTTCTCAAGGTAGACTTAGTAAACGTCCATTCCAGCTGCAAAAGTACGCACTGGGCTCGAAATTTCCTCCTGGTGTAATCTTGTTGGAGTGATGAGGATTAGTACTATGGGCTCATTTGGCTCGCCCCGTTCTCAAGAGGCTGTGCACTGGTGGCTCACGGTACCAAACAGCCGTCTGCGGCCTCACGCCCCCTGAGAATGAAGCCAAAGTATGTCATTGGAGACGATGACATCGTGGGCAATGGGGATAATGTCGACTGTCAACGAGAACAATGGTGTAAGTCATCAACGTCACTATCTCTTGAACGAAAAAAAGGCTTTCAAAAGGTCTTACCTCAAGACAGTACCCACGGCACATATCCCACGCTGAAAGCCATGCCGGACGCAATTCAAGGACAAGTGTGTCCCTCAGCAGGGTTCAAGTCGAACCTGGTTGCCTACCTCAAAACATGCGTTTCATGTGCAAAGAAACACCTGAAAATCTTGTCAGTTCGAGAATGAAGCATTGTATACTCGAGTTTCGAATTCGCACCTCCTCCGATTCGGACATGGTTAAGATTATCTGCTACCGGTGAGGTTGATCGTCCAATGATACCGAGTCGGATCGCTTATGTCTGGGTGCAGTGAAGTCCTATTTTGATCTTTGTCCATAATGAAGTGGACTGCGATTACGATCCAGTTCACGGTTCAAACCTGCGTGTGTATGTCGTTTTTCCGAATCGTTGATAGACAGGCTGAACGTTGATGTGGAACAACTTCATTCGGTGTCGCAGTGCAAGAAACGGCGTGATCGGAACTATCCGGGCCCTTCTCATTGCTCAATTCGTTCATACCTACCGTGATTCGTGAATGTCTCCAACAGAGGGATACGGAGGGATACGGACGGCAACGTGTGCTCCTTTACTCTTCGGTTTATGGCTTACTCTCACCAAACCCTACGGAATGCTTACCGTATCGTCTTGGGTCCCGCCCAAGTCCCGCCTCCTGCGAATCCGTGCCCCAAAACAAATTCGGACGCCAGCGAGTTGAACACTTGTAGTTTGGAGTCTCTCAACATCTCAAGCTATATGTACTAAACTTGGCCGTACCCTTTGATGGCTTGCAGGTATTATGTCCTCAAATGTGAGTTTCTTTCGCTCTCTACCTACCACCCAGTACCAGGGAATCCGCCCAGCTGAAAGAAAACACCTCGTCAGCCAGTTCTTTTCTTGAGTTACTCCCTTACACCGACACCCACAAATTTAGCGAAGCCTTGTCTCCCCCACCTGATTGTACACAGCGGCGTGTGACCCTGAACTGAGTACGTGCACTTTTTCCTCCACTCCTCACCTTCGACAGTGGCGCGTCTTCTGTCTATTTATGCACGAAAGTTCCTGATCGCCGATGGGATTCCACATGGTTCTTCGGCGGAGACATATCTCCTGAAATGAGTCGAGGGTGGGATAGAGAACGCCAACTTCATCAACGAGTTCAGATCGATGCTGCCGAATGCACTGCCCTGCTTTTTCCTGATTGGCAGCCGTAGCTTTCTGCGCGCTAGCTTACCTAGCCGTCGGGATCCTTTCCAATGCGATTATCCACATTCAACTTCTCGGCCACTGACGAAGATGCTGAGCATTCCAGGCCGGCATGGGAGCCGCAGTCGAAACAAGTCAGATCTCATTGATGACTCGGCGGTCCTACAATAGATCGTGATCACTATGCTAAGTCCGAGATGATCTAATCTACCATCCGAGTCAAAGTTTCGCAAGGTCTTACTATTACTTAGGCCTCCTCTCGCTCTTTTCGTCAGCGAGAATGGTAAATATACAACTGCCAGTGGATTGTTCGAAGACGGGGAATCTACTAGCACAATTATTCCTGGTCTTGTTTTTGGCTCCCCTTTCATAACTTCCAAATCTTTTGAGTATGTGACTTGTTCATGAAAACGAGAGTCAAGTCCAGGCCCGAAAGTCGTCGCATCAGCGTTACCGGCGAGATCAGTTCCGAAGAGGAAGATCAATCCCTGCCAAGAGAATTTGATCCACGTTGTTGCAGGTTGTTGCCAAGTGTCATGCAGGGTCCGTGCGCAGCGCATTCCACCTCGCAACTTACAATTTTTTTCCTTTATCGCGATTTCACATGGTGTGACCGGAACGAGCTACGACGGAGATTGGTCAGTGAGCTTCTCATCTACCAGGGCATATAAAGCCAACTTCCAAAAGACGGACTTCCAACTCCAACCTAGTCACCATGGCTTCTCAACTTGTCTGGCTTATCACCGGTACTTCGTGGGTCGATAAGGTCTTGTTCGATTGCCGATAGACTGATACATGCGACCTAGGACGGGCTTGGGTCGCGATCTCACACTTGCTGCCTTGAAAAGGGGCGACAAGGTCATCGCTACTAGTCGCGCGCGATCCCTCGCAAAGCTGGAAGACCTCAAGGCTCAAGGGGCGGACATCCTCGAGCTCGATGTAACATCGCCACTAGAGGACCTGAAGTCGATCGCGGAGAAGGCGAACGCGATCCATGGCAGAATTGACGTCCTCGTCAACAACGCTGGTGATTATAATTGACTACTTGCAGAACGACATGTTGACTCGGAAGCAGGCTATATCTTGGTTGGGGCGATCGAGGAGAATACGTGCGTTGCAAACTATTACTAAGATAAGCAATACTCATACATGAGGTAGCCCTGAAGAATCTTTTGATCAATTCAAGTGAGTCGATGAGTTATCTTCCCCCTCGTTTGGAGCTAACCCCCCTCGCCAGCACGAACGTGTTCGGCGCGCTAAATGTCTCTCGAGCATTTTTGCCATACATGCGTGAACGCAAAACCGGGACTGTCGTCTTCCTCGGATCGCTCGGTGGCTGGAGGTGAGAATCCGCTTTGTGTCTATTCTCGCATCAATTAACAACTATCACCAGATCGGTCCCCAATGCAGGACTCTACGCGGCAACAAAGTTCGCTTTGCGTGGTAAGCAGGCATTTAGTTCGTTTATATACATGATTTCACGCCTTCCTTTCTAGGGATCTCTTCCAGCCTCCATGACGAAATCTCCCCCCTCGGCCTACGCAGCATCTGTGTCGACTTCGGTTACTTCCGCACCGCTTTCCTCAACGCTGATCATCGCGCACCTCAAGTTTCCCGGATCCAAGACTATAAGCCTATGACGGATAAAGCCAATGCAGCCTTGGAGGGTACGCTAAATCTCTGACATTATGCAAAGGGCGTTCCCTAAAAAATTATCGTCTAGCGTACAATGGAAAGCAGCCGGGAGATCCGCTCAAGGGAGTGGAAGTTATTGCCGATGTAGTTCGAGGAGAAGGTGTTGCGGCGGGCAAAACCTTCCCCACTTCGTTGAGCCTCGGAAGCGACTGCTATACTATCGTCAAAGGCGAGTCCGAAAAGACGCTGGCACGTCTGGAGGAGTGGAAAGACGTTACCCAGAGCACCGACTTCGCTTAGGCGCGCTCGCTTGCAGGTCGGTCTTCCCGAACGAATGCTCAATACAATCTTTAATACTCATGGATCCCCTATTCCCAAGGGTTATTATGTTAGACACAACAAGATAAGGAGGATGGGTGCTTTAGATGGATAGTCAGCTCAATCATTTTACGGCCATCTTTATCTTTGTTTTAGGGATACCCCCGGGTTTCATTTTTGTCCAATCGGAAAGGTGCTCAAGTTGTTATAATCTATGTAAAGAAGTAGAGGCGGGAGCGTCGTGTAGATCTATCAAATAACTAGACTTTATTATATTTGAGAAATATTGGGACATCTATCACACGTCGCATCCACTGTCCATCGCTCATAAGTTATGACCATCTTTGAGCAAGCCCCTTTCAACCGGGTGGAGACTCAGCGCCTCTGTCGGGGTTTTAGACAGATCTTCGCGTGTAGTATGTAGCAGGTAACCATCATCGCGACTTCGGAGCTGTTTAGTGCCTTTTGCTTACGTCGAGGGTAGTTCGAAGGATTTCAGGATAGAGTGCGACCCCGTCTTGCGTCCACTTCTTGCTGTAGCCTTCCAGACTTGTACGATCGAAAATTGGAAAGCTTCAGGAGAGTTCGTATTGTCCCGGATGCGACACTGGACAGCGCTGTGATTAGCCAGCACATTCGAGGCTGAGGGATCCGACATATGTACCATGCTACAGTATGGGACGAGACTCGAGATTTGATCCAATCTCGAGCGGATCGGACTTCTGCGCTTCCTGCGTTTATACAAGAGGTAAAAGGGTATAACATGGTTTATACATAGAGGCTGCGTCGGCATCATCGTATAAGAGTACATCATAGGAGATAGATCGATCCTAAGGAAAGCAGGTCTCGGAGACATGAAATACGGAGGTGGAAAACGTAGGATCCGTATGTCCATATCTTACGCCATAGTAGCTATACCTCTCTGGCGTTTGAGTAGCGTTGAAACCTCGCTGGGTTCCTTGGTTTCTGTGGCCTCTTTCACAGCATTAACCCATCCGACCATTTGACTCGTACTCCTTTCTTTGCTCCGAGTCAGGACCTGGCGACATAAGGTGACGGTGTGGTCCTTCCACTCTAAAACACGTGTCCTCCACATGTCCCCTTCCGGGTGGTTCAGAATGACCACAAACCGCACACACTTGAAGTCAGTGGGGTCAATGTTCGTAAGAAGGGTTGGGTATTTGGCCTGGATGCTAGATGCCGGAACTACTGAAGCGTCATCAACCTGGAATGAGATTAGATCAGAGATATTAGATGTATGCTGTGAGCTTGTGCTGACTTGGAACCGTCTCAAGTCATTGCCGTGTTTGAAAGTGCGTTGGTGGATGATAAGTTGCATGCTTTGCAAGTTGTGAATTAATAGCTCAGCGAGTTCGACAAACAACAAAACAATAGACACCCACCAGTGCGTGACAACCCTATTGGGTGGGTGGTTCCCTATATCCAAGGACATCACTGACCATGAACGAAAACAATCAACCCAAAGGTCGAGCCACCGATTGAGATATTTTTCGACTTTGATCTCTGGCCGATCAAGACCGGCTCGATATTCCGGATCGTTCTGCGGATGTTCCTCACAGTGTAGTTTATGTGCCTTCCATGCCGTAGCCTGGCACTCTTTGGTCTGGGATTTTTGGGATTTTTGGGAAGTATGGACTCAACACGCGCAAGTAAAAACACTCACGCAGTACGTCGCGAGACTAAGCACTCCTGTCAGCCCTTTGATCTCAAGAGATCTCAAGATGGCAGATGGGACGCGCTCACCGACATCGGGAGCACTGCTTCATGGGTTTTTCAGACGTCTTATTGCATTGATTGCAACGAGTTAGCATCGCAGCTGACGGAGATGATTGGCTTGATACGTAAAAAGATATGAAGTCAAGGCGCGCTGTAGACTTTTTGACGGGAAGCCAGGCAACAGCTTCAATGACATGCCCACGCCACACGTGGTGACCGGTGCTATCGGACCGTACATGTGGCCAGAGAGTCTGCGCCCCTATCACTGCCAGTAACTCGTAGTTCGCGTACAGCTACTACCATATCACAGGAATCATTTCGTATTGAAAGCGTCAGCGGCACATTACAGTATGCACGCATAAGACTCCAAGACAGTCTGGAGTCGGTGGATCATTCAGGAGCGGTATCATATTCGAGAAAATACTATGCCTTGCATAAGTCAGTCATCAGTAAACCCACAGGCCGCTTGTTGTCGCTTGTACCGGCTTGTACGAGCCGGTACAAGTGGCAATAGGTCATTAGCGACGAGACTGACCATCCACGTCAAAATTTCTGACAAGTTTCCCTTCGGAAGACTCTTTTCTTCAACGACAAGCCCGACAAGCGGCATCAGGAGGATAAGTGCATTGAAAATTTAGGTATATTGTGAGATAAGATAAACTATGATTAATTTTCGAAATAATCTACAGTCTCTGGTGGAGGACTGCTTGCGATGTAAATCGTTCGACGCTTCCCGTTGAGTGATAAGGAACCCGGCGGGGGGGTTCGCTTCATCTCGCCTTCCACTCCGCAAGCGGCCTTGACTTGTTTCCAACGGCGCTCCGTAAAATTGTTGAGGCTTTCCATATACTCCTTGACAGTATCCCCGACGGCTTCACTCCCGAAAGTCTGCGTTGGTTTGACGAATTTTCCTGATTCGAAGCATAAAAATGCGCGTTCAAGCTGCCAAGCAATGTCAGAACGAGGTGGGTTAAGCAAAACATAGAATGTGAACGTACCCCGGCAGCTGCGAGCGCAAATGCCGCCTTTGGTTCCCCAAACATGTGATGTCCGACAGATCCTCGGAGGCACTTGATGATTGGGGTTATGAGCTCAATTATGAAAGGGGACTGGAAAGGATCGAGGGCCTGCAGGGATTAAAGAACTCGGGGTCAATGATAATTGAGCAGCCAGCAGTGATGATGTGACACACCTTACTATTGGATGTCCCCTCCTCCGGCGGAAATTCCGGTACTGGCACCCTGAAAAGCATCGGCCCGTCCTCACGGATCGCCCATCGTACATAGCGAATGACTGCGTCCGGATTGTTCTTGTATTCGGATTGGTCAAAAAATCCAAATCTCTTGACAATCTTGATCGCGTGGCTGGCAAATCGTGCTCGTAGATCTGTGCCCCGTTCATAGGCCTGATAACAAACATATCAGTGGAGTGTGGATGAAGGATTAAAAGCACACGCACCATCTCATAGAGCCGGCTCCGATAAGCAACCTTATAACTGGGCTTGGTCGGAAAGACGATGTTGACAATGGATTGTATCATATATAAGGCATTCCCACCGAGGAAATTCTCAAAGGGGTCGTCGTTTGAGAGAATGCAATGGTAGAGGGTGGGGAGGAAGCGGGGTAGCCATTCCGACTGGATGAATCCTGGTAAAAGGCGACTATTGGTATCGGGCCCGGGTGAGGATGATAGAAAAGAATTGGTGGAACTTGCTGATTCTTCACGTTTCACGGGGGTTGGTGTGGCCTTGTACCTCGCAACTTCAGTGCTCATGGTGGTCTTCGGCTTTTTCGCGGGAGCCCGGAAAGTAGGTGTTCTCGCCAGGTCCATCAGGAAAAAATCACATGTATTCATAGTCGTACATATGCTTCATAGATGCCGGAGTCCCATAGGCAAGTCCCTCTTTAGATAGCTCATCGTAGGTCTGTGCTATCCTATGGTAGTAGTCCGTAGTTGTGTGTAACATGTATATAAGCCTTCATAGACGTACACAGTTAACTGCTACAATGGCTATTCAATTGCTATGAAACAATAGGAGGGCTATCATATCAGGCATTCTGAGCAGTAGCATACATGTCGCAACGACTATATATTGGGAGCTGCATACAACGAGACACAAACTACAATACACCAGTACTCAATTGTCATGGTCATCGTCGTCGTCGTCGTCCCCGGTTCCATCGATCTCACTGTCAGTATCGCCGGTATGAGCCTCCAGCTCCTGACGAGCACGTTCTTTGGCTTCACCGGTCAGCTGTGGTTTTACGGCCACAACGGTGACGACTCCGGCATTTCTGCTGAAGATATAATTAATGCCAATACACAGTAATGATAGCACGATGTACGTACCATGCACGACTGAATAGCTTCTTGCGACGTTTAGTGGTGACGCCAACGTTGAGATTATGCCACTCGTTAAGGTCTACACGGAAAGCTTGATGACGTTCGCGTATGACCTTCTCGGCGAAAGCAGCTTCAATTTGCCTGCCGGTCGACCACTCTTCGATGCAGAAATGGACCTGGCGCGAAAAGTGGTCAGCCAAGTCTATTTCGGCACCATAGTGATCACATACCAGCGTAAGTATCAGAGCCAGGGTGTCCAAAGAGACTGGGTCGAAGAGGTGCTTGAACTTGACACCAATTGAGTCTAGATCCTTGAATAATGTCGCAGCGAGGACGTTGCCGATGATCGCATTTTCGTAGTAACCGGTTTGCGTCATGGGATCCTGGCATAATAAGTAAGAGCACTAGCTGACAGTACACATCCAAGATGGTACATGCCTTGTAATGGAAAGAGTTGTCGCTCAGCAGCGCTGCGGCCTTCTTGATATTGTTCGTCACATCCCGAGGCTTTCCGCCCTTGCGAAACCCATACCAGCTCATGACCTCAGCGCGCGTAGGGTCAAGGAGATCGCCACGTATGCGTGAGCCGCGTGCCTTGATCTTTACTGCTGTTAACACTGATAAACTTCTTTTTAAGTATTGGCGGGGCTTACCAGACGAAGCATGCGGTCTGTGAACTCATACCGTAGGTCCAAGTTGCCATCTTCCTCGCCTACGGCACTTTGGACATTGGCCCAACAGGTCCTCGCCCATTGAACACGAAGGGAGAGAGGAGGAAAGGCACCTTTAGCAACAATAAGGGCCTCGTACTCCCGGATTGCACGAAGGAGTAGTGTCCGAACATTCGGATCACTGAAATCCATCAGTGTTGGTACCTTCGTTGATACCAGCCCTGGGGCAAGCGTCACTTCGAGTTCCTGTGGCTTGGGCTTCTTAGAATGGCGTGCTGTTGCAGGTGTAGGATATGCTGTTGATGAAGGGGAACGAGGGCGCTTGTTGTGTGATAGCGGTGTGGCTGCCTGCCTGCGAGGTCCATCATCATGGTCGTCCTGGTAGTTTCCGCCGTCGTGAGGTTCGTGAGGTTCGTCAGGTTCGTCGTCAGGTTCGTCCGACATAGGCATGCGACGAGATGGCATAACGAATCGGGGTGTAGGTGATGACCTAGCATCAAAACCTGGAGCGCGCTCTGGAAGGGCTGTGTGCTACGGACTTTCTCCTTCAGGTTGATGCGACGAAGGTCTGTCGTTGTTCCCTGAGGTACAGCTATAGGAGCCAGTGGACGGATCTGCCAAACAGTGAGACATGGAATGCGGAACAGGGTCGAAGCGTCTCACTGAGCTTGAGAAATCCCCATTATCGTCGTCCTCATCTTCGCTCTCTGGCCCTTCTTCGTCAGAGGGTTCTGGTATGCGACTCTTTTTGGCTGTTGGAACTGTCAGGGTAATTTCGAACCGAGATATTCGTGAGCGGCATACCTTGGGTCTTCTTGATCTTGTCGACCTTCTTCTTAAATTTTTGTAGTTGTTGCTCTGCCTTCTCAAGGTTCTCTTTATCTAAAAAAATAGCACACACAGTCGAGAATAACTCGGACTAACGCAAGGGCAACGACATACCTATAAGTCGGACCTTTTCCGAGACTTTTGATTTCCTCTTCGTCTGGGGCTTTGCAGGCGCTACGGTCTCTTCGTCATCTTCGTCATCAAGGCTGTCCTCATCGGAGGCGACGACTTTTCTGGCCATAATAGGAGATGGGTCGATAAGGTGAAGAGATAGTGGCTATTGCGAAGAAAATTTCTCTCAATCTCAATCATGTGACGTACTGTAGCACGACATACCCTTTAGCTCCTCACCCGCACACATAGTAACCTCTCGACAATGTCATATCCATGCGAGTTCTGCGAGTTCAGCGGACGCACAGCCCAAGGTGTCAATTCGCATGTATTCCAGTCGGCATCATGCCGGACCAAATTCCTACGGAAGTACAGTGGATCAGATGGCGTTCAACCCGATGAGGTAGAAGAACTACACGACGTACCAATGGAGATCGACGGACATTCCTGGCTCCCAGACCTATCTGAGGCACCACAGCGGCGCGGCGCAACGATTGAGGATGTTCCCGATGTAGACGAACCCAACGACGCGGACCGGTGGGTGGAGGACTATCCTGCCTCAGCGGGCGCCGTATACGGCTACTGTCAGAACACCTTCAGCAAGTATCGCGAAAAACAGGAGTCCGAAGGGCACGCACCTTGGCATCCATTTAAAACCCACAAGGAATGGGAGCTAGCACGATGGTTAATGACATCGGGTGTCAGCCAAGCTAAAATGGACGACTTTCTGAAGTTGCCTACAGTGAGTTCGACAGTCTCCGTTTTGGAAAATGGCTTACAGGTTGCTGTAGGTTACCGAGGATGTAAAGCCGTCATTTCACAATACACGAAGCTTACTTCGATGCGTCGACACTCTCCCAAGTGGCCCAGAGTGGAAATGCACTGCGTTTGAGATTACTGGCGACCAAAAGGATACCGAGGGAAATTTGCGTAGCGAGCAGGTTGAGTTGTGGCACCGGAATCCTGTGGAATGCATCCAGGAGTTAGTCGAAAATCCAGTCATCGGAGGAGGAAATGCTTACGTGCCACAACGTGTCTATCGTGATAGTGAACGAAAAAATCGGGAATATGGGGAGATGAACACGGGAACCTGGCATTGGGACACCCAGGTATGCGAGTTTTATTGCGCAGTCCCATCAGAATCTGATCAAAATGACAGAAAAAGTTACCACCTGGGGCTACGCTCGTCCCTGTCATCCTTTCATCAGATAAAACAAACCTGACGACGTTCAGTGGGGATAAGCAGGCTTACCCTGTCTACCTCGGCATTGGGACCACACCACACGAAATCCGTCGGAAGTCCTCTGCGCACGCGATGCTCCTGATTGCGTACATACCAGTCACCAAGCTTGAATGCTTTTCGAAATCAAAGCGGTCGGTCGAGTGGTATCAGCTGTTCCATGAGTGTATGCGGACGATTCTCGAGCCCCTTGTTGATGCTGGGAAAAACGGGGTTAGAATGAATTGCGCAGACGGATTGGTGCGGATGGTTTACCCGATCGTTGCGGCATACGTGGCAGACTATCCGGAACAGTGCCTGGTTGCAGGGTGTAAGGAGAATTCGTGCCCGAAGTGCACCGTGTCGCCGGAACAGCGAGGAGATCCTATTCACGCAGTCCTTCGTGATCCAGAGAAAACTATACAAATCCTTGCGGAGCAACGCAGCGGCGAGCATCCTCCAGAGTTCATCAGCCAATCACTCCGACCCATTAATCCATTTTGGAAGGGCTTACCGCACTGTAACATCTTCGCTTGCATCACCCCTGATATCCTCCACCAACTCCATAAAGGTGTCTTCAAAGATCACATAGTCAGTTGGGCTTCGGCGGCGGTTCAGGGTGGAAAGGAGGAGGTGGATCGGCGTTTTCGAGCGATGACCCAACACCCCTCTCTTCGACACTTCAAAAAAGGAATCACACTCACAAGCCAATGGACGGGGACAGAGCATAAAAACATGGAGAAGGTATTTCTCGGTGTTTTGGCCAACGCAACAGAACCCGAAGTGGTGCGGGCAGTTCGAGGAATACTGGACTTCATTTATTATGCCCATTTCGAAGTCCATACTGACGAGTCATTGGCCCAGTTGGATGCGGCTTGGGTTGCGTTCCACCAGAACAAGAAGATCTTCGAGGAGCTGGAAATTCGAGAGCATTTCAATATCAGCAAGCTTCATAACATCAAGCATTACCTTGACTCGATCCGCGAGATTGGTAGCGCTGCGGGTTACAATACCGAAGCGACGGAACGGCTCCATATCGATTTGGCCAAGGTTGGATACCGCGCCTCAAACAAAAAGTCGTACATCAAGCAGATGACGGTATGGCTTCGTCGTCGTGAAGCAGTCCATCGGTTCGAGCTTTACCTGGGATGGGTTATGCCTGGTTATGCAGCCAGAGAGGTGAGGAGGCTGGGCAGATATAACGACGAGGAAGATGAGGATGACGAAGACAGCGGCGACGAAGGGGAAATAAGGCGCCCACAAGCACAAACAACATTGACGCCGAGCTTTCGAATCGCCAAGAAACCATCGCTTCCACAGGTCACGGTCCAATCTGTTGTCAACGATTTTGGCGCGCCCGACTTCCTTCAACACCTTTCATCGTTCCTGCGTAAGCATGCCATCACCTCCCCCGTCCCACCATCACATCTTTCGACGTTCCCTGTCTACCATCGCCTTTCTCTCTCCTTACCTGCCATTCCCGAAGTTTCGACGACTCCCATAAAGGATACCATCATGGCGACAAGACACGAGCGTGGAGTGGTGACTATTGGGGGTATCAAGAAGGCTAAGCCCGCTCGATTTAGCACGGTGTTAGTTCGTGTTCGCGCTGCAAACCCCTCGAAAGGACCTGTTGATGGTAAGTATGAAATAATACACCTTTCTTTCGTGCCAGAAGTTCTGACTCGTGAAAAATCCCTGCAGGCCTCCAGATTGCACAAGTCCGGCTCATATTCCGTCTTCCTGAGCGTCACGGCACGTTCACGGAACCGCTCCTTTATGTCCATTGGCTCAAGCCTCTCGGGATGTTCAATCAAGACCTAGGTATGTATCAAACTTCATTCTCCTCCCATAACCGTCGACAACGTGCATCTGTCATTACTGCATCCCAACTCTTCTCTTCTTGTCATCTTATACCTTCGTTTGGTCGTGCTATCAATCCGGGATGGACAACAGACTCGGTTACTGACCATGCCCTATCATTCTATCTCAACCCTTACCTTCGGCATTATGATTTTTACCATTTTCGATACCTTCCTGATCGACATACCTTTCGAAATCGTCCCCGGCAACTTGTAGCCCGCCAGCAACACCTTGCATTAGTGCGGGGTGCTCGACACGGTCACTCCTAGGCTTTGACAAGCTGTAGTTATATACATTAATCCACGCTCACATCCAGATGCATGGGACGTACCCAATTTCTACATGAATAGAGTCCCAATATGTATAGATTCATATACTAGATGACCTAGACCTTAGCTGTAGACCCCCCGATAGTTATGAGGCCATTTGCACACGGGGAGGTAGACGCGTCAATGTGACCACATGACCTGTCACATGCACATGCACATGACCATTCACCTGACTTTTGTGCGCCTTTTTTTTCCTCTGTCCGGACATCTCCACTACTCATCCATCGCCTAACGCATACATACGATATGGATTCCAAATCTCCCGTCAAATCTGCTTCATCTCCTCTCAGGGACCGCCAATCACGTCTCAACACTGAGCCGTCGCCTAGCGCCCCATTATCATCGAGTAGGTCGGCCCGCCGTACCAGCGCTGTCAACGCCGATTTACGATTGAAAGAGTAACGTCATTCCCTTACTGAGAAAAAAAGTTCAACATTGAAATCCACTCAACTCATAGAAACTTTGCCCCAGGCGGCATTTTGGACTCTCAAACTGACTCCCAGGAATGGCTCAACAAGAAATCGAGTCCTCCGAACTCCGCCCCCTCAGCGCCTGCATCCAAGAAGCGAAAGGTTGATAACATGACGGCCATAGAAGACTCCGTGAAGGCATTGCGTGCAGAGTTGGAGGAACTGAGGCTTGAGCGGGGCGTGTTGCATGACCAGCTGGCGAAGATGATGAATGAGAATAGGCATTTGAAGTGGATCATATCTAAAGCTATCGGGTTCTTACTGGACAGCCAGCCGACAACGGCAACATAATTAGAATTTCAAGTTTGCCCCCAATGTGATGTCCTTGACTCAACTTGAAGTAAGATCTTGAACTTGGATGTATGAAAATATGACTAGGAAAATTCTCAAGATCGTGACGCGACGTGAAACGACGCGTGAGGCGCGATTCCATGACCCTCACGTGTGTCGGATAATCTGATGTATGACTTGCACAGAGCAAAAAATCGCGTAGCATGTCTGTGAGATTGTAGGACTATGAAGACCTTTGGAACGATGGCTAAAGCTATAAGAACTAGCTAACCTAAGTTAGGGGTCTATAGATATATGAAGACTACCCGCTACTACCAAACCACTGTGAACGCTACGAAAATTAAGTGTCAGCTATGGACGGTTCCCATTTTTCCTGATGGACCTACTTGTAGAGCGTAACTATCCCAAGATAATCGAGGATATTGCACAACACATCCAGCAACCACGATTCCCTGAAGCTCTGCGGCGTTTTCTCTATGAACAAATCCACCCCAACTCCGAGGTAGCCCCACACGACATTTTGCTCGAGAATTGCCCCCAGTTCCGTGGCCGTATATCTGTTTATCACTCAGCCGTGGCCCGATTCTATTCACCAAGCGACACCTGTGGTGCACCATCAACTGGCACTATGATACATCATATATCTACGCTTGTAGATGAACCGGTGATACATCAAACTCTACAATACGGGGTGTGTATATGATCTATGGCTTCCATCAATTTCGGCACGGCGGAGCCGTGCCTGCCAAACTTAGGGCACGTGACCACGTGCCCTAAGTTTGGCGGGGGTTAGAGTTTCGGTTAGTGTTTCCGGTTCGGGTTCAGTTAGGGTTAGGGGTTAGGTGGTTAGGGTAGGGACATTTGTCATCTCGGAGTGTTCCGAACCAACGCCAAGGTTAGGTTGGGTTTCTATTTTAGGGTTTTTGGGTTAGGCCGGTTAGGGTGTCCCCGGGCGCCCCTCCCAATAGAAATCATTTGAGGCAAGATCATACTATTCTCGGGGGCAGCACAGTACCTTTAGGCCAATTGAAGGGGGGTGGGAATGCTTAGGTAAATCAAAGCAAGGTGAGGATGATCAGAGGGAGTGATATATCATATACCATTGTAGACTCCCATGTATCACGGATGTATCTACAAGCATAGGTAAATGATATATCATATTACCGGCCTAGCCTGTGTGGTGCGGGTGGGATGCGACAGGAACGCATCCGTGCCAATCCAAGCTGGCGTGGTGCGTACCCACGTTTTGACACGGTGTTTGTTGAAACCGATTCAGATGCTCGGGGCATGCTTGGCATGACCATTGGCCGTGTTCTCCTCTTCTTTTCTTTTTCCTTCGAAGGCATATACTACCCATGTGCATTAGTTAACTGGCTGGTTTTGGTTGGTGGTTCCCCTGATGCGGAGACAGGCCTCTGGATGGTCAGGCCAGAATACGAGGCAGGGGGTCGACGTAGCCTTGCCGTCGTTCATCTGGATTCTATTGCTCGAGGTGCTCATCTTCTTCCTGTTTTCGGTTCCCATTCCCTTCCCCAAGATTTCCATTTCTCACAGGCACTGGATGCCTTTCGTGCTTATTTTATAAACAGCTATGTTGACCATCACGCGCATGAATTCATTGCTCAAGTAGATAGCCATGATACATAAATATTGAATATTAAATTTATTCATTTCTACGAAAAGACCTTGTGGGCTAGTGAGCTGGTCATAGGTTGTCGCAACTGGTGAGCTGGTCACCAGGAAAAAGCCGGCGAGAGATCTGTGAATTTGCTGATGAATCCTATTTAGCAGCTTAGCAGATGTAGGAATTCCGAAATGGAGAGTGGACGCAGTACGAAGTTACCTGTGCACATGCCGAGTCTGGTCCATCCAGTCCCAGTGGCGCTTTTCCCTTGTCCAAGGTTCGCCGTAGAGGCAATGTCGTCGTTCCCTGGAGAAGGCGCACCCTTCTTGAGTATCCCCTGAAATCATCTCTGTTCTCAATGACGAAGCCAAAGCACCTCAGTGAGCCTACTTGGACTACGAAAAAGCGCATGCGCGTCACGCTTGTGGGTCGATGGTCTGCTTAATGCTGGGTACTTGGCCTAGATATAGACTGTCATGATTAGGCAAACAGAGATGACCTAGTACGCATAGGACAAATCAGCGCTATTGAAGCTAACACTTCGAGACGTTTTCTCACATATTTTGGTTTCGTGTGTGATTTACGAGCTTACGTGGTCGAACGGCGGTCTGCGTGCTACAGATGTCATGCGGTCGCGGATATCGATGGTACGTGAGTAGAGTATGTAGGTGAGAGAGGGATTAGTTACCGATGCGTCCTCAATCTCTCAGGCCTTCGTTCGCCAGATTGAGATATAGTCTTGCCTAGAACTGGAAACATGAGCGCCAGACCTGCATCCAGTGCGAAAGAGGCCGATCTACTTCATGTTTCGACACTCCGAAGCCTTTTTTCTCTCTCCCAGCCTCGAAGAGGGGTTTGTCTGAATCGGTGAAGAATATCAAGGAAGGATGAAGCGGGCAATTTCGCTTGCGGCTTATTCTTCATGAGATAGCCTGGCAGTCTGTCGGCTGTATAATTTGGCATTAGGAAGCCGTTAAGAGCGTCAAAACTGAATGTTCCCACGCAAAATATTACGAGCCTGATAGGAGGTGAAGACGGTTTGACGGACCTAGTATCCGAAGGAAATAGAGCCGGCGAGGCAGGCTTACACGCATCGAACGTTTCAAGTGGGTTGCCCGGCAAGACGTCATTGCAGTAATCACAAGTGCGAATCATCTTACATTCGCGAGAGAGGCAGGGAATTGACGAGAATGACGTCCACCTGGTCCATCCTGGTAGTGAACCTTAGTGAACGCTGACGAGGAAGTCATCCGAGACGAGGACTCGGAGGAGGAGACGAGGTCTTCAAGTGCCGAAAAGAAAAGTTCGGCCCGTTGAAAGTTTCAAATCGTAGGATCGGTACGCATCCTTCAGGGGTTTGGAGCAAGGCTATAAAAGACCCCAGATCGCGGGGCAGGCACTGTGGCAGAGAATTTGACATGAACTGTGGCGATCAAGATCTGGCAATAATGTCCATGTGGATGTTGATTACCCTTGTTTGTCATCGGCGTCCAGCTATTAATACGCTCGTCAGGAAGTTCAAGTGGCCCATCTCTGTCAGGCCATGTTCACCAATTGGCAGCAGCTCTTGCTGCTTATCAGTGTCGCCGCTCTAACGAACCAGCAGGCGACTGGGGCTGCATCGCAGAAAAGTGATGCTTTTGACCATGTCAATCTGTAAGTCGAACAGTCATAAGTTATAAGTAGAGACCTCATATTTTATCTTCAAGGCTTATAGGAAACGGTGGTGACACGCCCAATGGTTCTGGAGGAATGATACCCTCGACGGCACCTCCGTTCGCAATGACACGCTGGGTAGCGCAGACGCACCAGAACTATGTCTCTGTGACACCGTATAACTGGACCGCGAATTCGATACATGGTTTCCAGGGTACGAGGCAGCCAGCTATCTGGATGGGGGAGAGCGGGCCTGTCATCGTGGTTCCTGGCGTAACTCGCCGCGATCAGATCCACGTGAAGTCCAAGTTCGAAGAGCGGGGATTGAGGATGCGGAAAGAGACAGAGAAAATCGCGCCGTCCTATTACTCCATCGTACTGGACGACGGTCTCGGAGGGGAAATTCTGGTGGAGCAGTCTGCAAGTGCGTACGCACATCCATAATTGTAGAAGACCCCCACTGACTGTTGTACAGCGTCACGAGTTGGCCACCTCCGATTCACATTTACCACGGACGAGACGCCGTATATCCTTCTGGAGTCCTCGCGGCCGTCCGTAATCACGTCCACGCCAACCAACATCACGTTCCCGGTTGGTACAGTTGCTCTCCACCTCGACCACAAGTCTCCTCGCGTCCACGAGATCTGCGGTTCGAACTCGGAACGTCAAGACTCCATCATCACCCCGACCTCGACTCTTCCCCACGTCAAAGGTTTCAACGGCTACTACTGCGCCCGCTTCGACTATGACGGCGTGCCCGATACCCACTCCAAGGACAAGCCGTTTGGAATCGTCCAAAATGCCACTATGCACCCGGGGTCCCTCGCTGGTGAGGGCAAGCTGCTAGCAGGCTACGCGCTGTTCCCGTCACGGAATGGCAAAGCCGTAGTCAACGTGCGCGTCGGGACTTCGTTCATCTCCACGGACCAAGCTCGGCGCAATATCGACGAGGAAATTCCGGACGGTGCTGCGGGGACCCTGGAGCACACTGCTCTCCAGACGCGTACCGCGTGGACGGACAAGCTGGATCGATTCGCGATCGAAGGTGCTACGGAGGTGCAGAAGGACATCTTTTGGACTGGGGTAGCGCATGCGCTGCAGGTACTTCTTGTGATATGCTATAATTGGTATATACTGACGTTCTGGTTTCAGTACCCATCGGAACAACATGAGCAAGGTGCTTACTACTCGGGCTACGACGGCAAGGTGCATCGCGGTGATGGTGTCGAGTCTTACACCGGCTACTCTATCTGGGACACATATCGTGCAGAGTGGGCGTTCCTCATTCTGTTTGCACCGGAACGCCTGCCGGGTATGATCTCGAGCATGTTGGCTGACTACAAGCAGGTAAATCTTGAGTTTCTTCATACTTATTGTAACTTACACCGCTACGACAGGGAGGGTGGCTTCCGATGTGGAAGAATATCGTCGGTAAGCCTGGAAAGTTGTTGTTTGTGACTAGTGTTAACGAAAGCTGCAGAGACGAACATCATGGTTTGCCTGCCTCTTTTTGTACTTACTTTTGACCTAAACTTTCATAGGTCGGCACGCACGCCGACTCCCTCATTGCTGAGGCAGTCGTCAAAGGCGTTGAGGGCTTCGACAAGGACCTCGCTTGGGAAGCGGTCTGGAAAGATGCTAATGTTGCTCCTAAGGACGATAACTCGACATCGTAAGTGACTTGCTTTTGCTGTCCTCATTTGCTTAGCATGTTTCCCTCCTGCAGCTACTTTGACCGAGAGGAGGTGGGTCTGCAGCACTCTGGCTTTTCCCTTGTACTCATCACTACTGCAAAAGAACGTCGACTACGAAGCCCGTGCTGGACTATCGTCTGTATACGCCCAAAAGGGCTGGGTCGCCGATGACATACACTCGGAGAGTGGCTCCAGGACTCTTGATTATGCCTGTGCGTTTTAACTTGTATTTCCAACTCGTCGCTCGTTGCTCACTGTTGGACTTCTCTAGACGACGACTACGCAGTATACAAGCTCGCCGTCGCACTAGGAAAGCCAGCTGAAATAACCACGCCTCTCCTGGAGCGTTCGCTGCACGCCGCCTTGACGCTATTCAACTCTGACACTGGGTTCATGGAGGCGAGGAACGCCAACGGCAGCTGGGCCGGGGAGCATGCTGGTTGGACCGAAGGTTGTATTTGCCTACTTGATATCACCTATTGGGCGGCGGCTGATGCCCACCTTGCATAGGCGACAAATGGGCGTATTCGTTCGATGTTGTCCATGATATCCCTGCGCTCATCGAGAAACGTGGCGGTAATGCAAGTTTCGTACAGAGCCTTGACGACCATTTCAACGGCGGTCATAATGACCATACTAATGAGGTGCGTCTGTCATGAAGCGTCCTTGCTTTGTCACTCAGATGCCATGTTCCATAGCCGTCGCATCACATTCCTTACCTCTACGCGTTGGCTGGCGCCGCCTACAAGACGCAGACGCGCGTCCGCGAAATCGCAGAGGCGAACTACGGTAACACCCCTACGGGTCTCACTGGGGTACGTGTCCCGTCGTCGTTGCGCTCCCGCACGTTACTGATATCTTCACCTAGAACGAAGATTGCGGGCAAATGAGCTCTTGGTACATCTTCAGCGCGATGGGCTTCTACCCCGTCAATCCCGTTTCTGGGGAATACGTCGTTGGGTCGTGAGTTTTCCCAACCCATCCTTCGCCGTGATCATCTCTCAAACTGATTCGCCCTTACTTTAGGCCGTTCTTTGACAAAATTACCATCAATCTTCCGCCCACCCCGCAGAAGAAGAAGAGCAGGAAGCTGACTATCTCAGCGAAGGGCGCGCCGACGAAGCCGTATATCAAGTCGCTGACGGTGAACGGACGCAAGGTGGAGACGCCTATCATTCGCCACGAGGATATCGCGGATGGAGGCGAGATCGTCTTCGAGATGAGTGAGACCATTGAGGCGTGGGGCAATGCGCTTCTCGTAGGTTTTTTGGGTGTCTAAGTGTTTATGCACGCTGCTAATTCTCTGTGGCTTTCGTTCAGAAACAGGGATTGCAGAAGGATGGGGAGGGGCAGGCAGCTTATAATCATACCCACCGTGGCGAGTTGTGATATCCTGTATCTACTAACGGAATGCGCTAGACGCAATGGAAACATGGAACAGCCTTCAGGAATATCTGTTGCTTGTCTCGTGGTCGCTGAGTTGAATCTCGACTGCCAGGTTAGCACTCGAGTTAGCGAAAGCTATTATATGATGTGGTGCTCTTGTGTTCTTTCTGCCTCTTTAGTGATGACTGGGACTTGCGACACTTTACAATGAGCTGTCGACCAAAAAGCGTGGAGTCATCGCAACATCTCAAGTCTTTCGTTCCCATATTTTGAGCCCTTTCGTCGCGGTCATGCCTGCGCCTGCATCGTGGTACTGTAGCCGGTGAGAGGTGACAGATGTCTGTAAAGTCTCGTAAACGGTGGAAATGTGAGAACGTGAACGAGCACTGGATAATTGCACTTCCCTACTTGTCGGTCCAACTTCAGTGCTGCACACATCAGTCTTCCTATTGCGCATATCCAGGCTAGGTTTCATAGACCCTCATGCTCCAGGGTTTGTTCACAACTTTTGTGGGGTGGGGGACGCGGGATAGGGTCATTTCGAATTCTATTCTTGAACTTCTCGCGATCATTGCGTTCTGTCAAAAGATCTTGGGGTTAGAGTACTCGGAGTTGGGGTTTGTCTATTATAAATATATCCTCCCATCGAGAGTTGTCAGTACCCCATTGATTTTTATGTCAGCTAGACTTTGCCTGGATGCCGAGATCGGTGAAGTGGTGAGTAAGACACGAACCCAATCATCAATGATTCAAGGTGTCATGTCATATCTTCAGGCTTATTATGTGTATCGTGTTCGTTCTCATGTTCGCAAGTAGTACTGGATTTCAATCGTTCATAGCCTCAATGGAAACGAGGTTCAAAAGGGTGTTATAACACAATTCTTTCTCCGACGAGCTGCACTTTTCATCTGCGATGTGCATTAGCACTGGGTCAACTTCATAGCAGAAACGACTCACCCTCTCCTCCTTCCTCCATGTCAACTACATAACTACCGCTGCGATCGAAGTCATAACGCTCATCGACAAACCTACCAAGGCAAGAAACATATCATCAATAATGCTCCCCTGACTCAATCCAAATCGACTGGTACGTACTTTGTAATTAATGGTGGGTTTGAGGTAATACCCGCACGACCTCGTGCAACATAGCTCGTCGGAGGTGCACGACGTGCTGGACGCGAGACAGCTTGCCGCTCCAACGTTGGGTAAGGCGGAGGCAAAGGAGCCTGCGATCAAGGCGAGTAATATCGAAATGGTGCTGAGGGCGACGCGCATGGTTGAGTAGTAGAACTGGTACTGGTAGTTGTTTGTGTGTGATGTAGGAGGCGATTCTGGGCTTAGGGAGTGAGGAACCGTACGTCTTATATACCTTTCGTTCTCTGGCCCTGTAAACGGCGCTGTGGATCAGAGAGAATCATCGATTCCCATGGCCAGAAGGACGGAATGTGGATGAAGTAAGTGGATCACGGAAAGTAGAGCCCAGCCCAGGAAAAGACCCGTTCAGCAAGGAGAAACGTTCCATACTACCTTTCCATGGCCGAGTCCGCGATAACGCGATACCGAAACCGAACCACAGGGGCTCCGTCACCAGACCACCTATCGCCCCAGTCTGGCGTGAGGTACTCCAAACTCCAAACTCCAAACTCCAAATTGACGGGTGGGTCTACACTGGCCTAGTGCTTCGTTCGTAGATCTGATCAACGGGTCTGGAAGGCAGGACTCCTGATTTTCACTACGTTGTTGGGGGCAGCCAAGGACAAGTGTGCCGTGCTCAGCGGAGGTACTGGTTGATTTGAAGTATCCTTTCTCGAGTTTTGAGAGAGCTGACATCGCCTGGAATGTACGATCTACATCGATGCGCACTTGGAAAAAGCCGTGCAGAGGGCCCATGTAGGGACGGTATTGCGGGGCTTCATAAGGATCGTTGTGAATTAATCTCTGGAGACAGTATCAAATTCGGAAGCATCTACATTGGAATCAGCCCTTAGGATTCAGCACCATCGGACATCCGCTGATAGTAGCGTCGTTTTAGGTTTTAGCAGGACTCAAAGTATAGGAAGACACCTCACCTTCTCCCATCTGTTCGAGACTCTGGGCCTGACGCGGGGACCACGGGGACCCTGCAGACGCGATGGCGCTTACAGAGCTTGACAGAGCTGTCAAGTCCTCTTAGCAATGCCAATGTATACAAGATAAGTTGCTCGTACAGTGGAGATACATCGGAGCCCTACGCAGCAGTCGGTGTCGCGCTTGCATTTTTCTTCGATGGGGGCGCAGCCATCCGTGATGGTGCTGGGCGAAGCGGTGGTACCTGCGATGAGGACGAGTAGAATAAGGGTGCTTAAGACGGAGCGCATCGTTGTATCCGGGAAAGGGATGAGTTAGGGAAATAAGAGCTGGCGCGACAACTTAAACGCGTCTTATGCACGGTGTACCCCGGCCATCGGTGGCCACACGCCAACCAAGGACGGGTGTGTCCAGAAGTGTTGATGCGAGCATGTCAATCGTTGGATGGATGACATTGACAAGCCAAGATGTGGTACGGCGGTCCGGATCCAACTTGGAGAGAGATGTTGAACTTGGGACCCCCGAGCCCAGGACCGTCGTGGCAAGGCGGGCCAAGATGTTCTAATGAGCAGCCTGTGCCTGGTAGGCTAGGTTTGGGGTGAATTGATCATGAATCATAATCAGGCGTGCACTATGCATTCGGATGTACTCGAGCTGTGAGTGAGATAAATCCTTGATTCCCCGTCGATGAGGGATATGGAGACGATGATACGTCAATGATCGGTGGAAGTGGTCTACAAATAGATGACCGTGGGAACGCAACGTGTCCTTACAATTTGAAGTTGAACTGTGACGTGCCTCCGCAAACCCATTGTCATATCCTCTCCACCATGCGCCTCCCCGCGCTCTCGCCCCTCCTCCTCTTCCTCGCCAGCTGCGCCCTCAAGGGGGTCCACGCCGACCCCAGTGCGGGAGGCCTCTACCCCCCCGGCCTCCTCCCCCTCATCACCAGGGCAAACGTCCTCCTCTCCGCCGGCCAATTCAACGAAGCAGCCCGGATATACTCCGAGGCCATAGACCAATCCCCCACCGACTACCTACTATATTACAAACGCGCCACGGCGTACTTCAGTCTCTCGCGGCACGGCCCCGCGCTCGACGATTTCGACAAAGTCCTGGCTTTGACGTCAGGCACATTCGATAATGCGAACCTCATGAAAGCGCGCATACACGCGCGGGACGGGCATTTTGATCTCGCGAGGGAGGCGCTGGCGGCGTATGTCAAGGCGAAGGGGGTGAATGAGGA
This sequence comes from Lyophyllum atratum, assembly GCA_014905825.1. NCBI lineage: Eukaryota > Fungi > Basidiomycota > Agaricomycetes > Agaricales > Lyophyllaceae > Lyophyllum > Lyophyllum atratum. Next base: position 126,493 of record JACGCN010000002.1, on the reverse strand, counting down.
GGCGGGGGAGCTGGAGGGGAGTATTAGGGAGGCGGAGGGAGGGGAGGGGAAGATGGAGAAGGAGAGGGCGGCGCAGCTGTGGAATGCGTGTATAGAGAGTGCGAGCGCTGCGCTCCGCGTCGCGAGCCACTCCATCGATATCCGCTCCGTGCGCGCTGAATGTGCGCTTGCCTCTGGTGACGTCGACAGCGCCGTCGGGGACCTCACGTAAGTCTCCCTTCCCCCCTCCCCTCCCCCACCAACCCCACTAACCACCTTCCCCTTCCGTCCAGACGCCTCTCCCACCTCCTACCCCCCTCGACAACCCTAATGACCACCATATTCCGCCTATCCTACTTCCTCCTCTCCCCCTCCCCCGCCCCCCTAAACACCCTCAAACAATGCCTCCACTACGACCCCGACTCCAAGCCCTGCCTCACTCTACACCGCCTCCTCAAAGCCTTCGACCGCTCCTTCGCCGCCCTGGAAGAGCTCCAGGCCAAAGACGACTGGCGCGGCGTCGTGAAGCTCCTCGTCGCGCCCGGCGGGGGGAAGAAAGGGGAGGTCCTACCTAGGTTCGAGGAGGCGCTGAGGGAACACACAGCCCGCGAAAAGCTCCTCCCCCCACAGCTCGCAGCACGGCAGCACACTCCCGAGATCCCCCTCCCCGATGCGTTCAAGGTCTCGCAGCGGCGGCAGACGCTCGTCCGGGCATTATGTAAGGCCTATACGCAGCTCGGGACGAAGCGGGAGATGGAGAGGTGGTGTGGGGAGTTGGTGGGGATGGAGGGGTGTGGGGAGGATGTGGATGGGTTGGTGGGGGTGGGGGAGGGGTGTGTGGGGAGGGGGGAGTGGGAGGAGGGGGTGAGGTGGTTGGAGAGGGCGTGGGAGGCGAGTGGGCAGAGTAGTCGGGATGTGGGTGTTTTCTCTCTTTCGCTTTCTCTCTTTCATCTCTAATCTCCTGCTGCCGTAGATCCATCAACGGCTACAGCGCGCGCAGAAGCTGCTGAAACAGAGTAAACAGAAGGACTATTACAAGATTCTAGGCGTATCGAGGGACGCGGATACCAAGGCGATCAAAAAGGCCTTGTACGTCCTCCCCCTTCTTCCTTCTTCCTTCTTCCTTCCCCCTTCTTCCCTTTTCCTCTCCCCCGTCTTCGCGCATATACTTACTCCCCACCCCACCCACAGCCGCACAGCCGCGAAAACGGCCCACCCGGATAAAGGCGGCTCGGAAGCGAAGATGGCTGCTGTGAATGAGGCGTATGAGACGCTTTCTAATCCTGGTATGTATACGTCTCCCCCCCTTCTCCCTTCTTCTTTTCCTCCCTTCTCCTTCTTCCCCCCCCTTCCCCCCTTCTCCTTCTCCCTTCTTTTCATTCCCCCCCACTCCCGAATAAACTCACTGATGATACATTCGATAGAGCTCCGCGCCCGCGTAGACGCCGGCGACGACCCGAACGACCCCATGGCGCAGCAGGGCGGGCACCCGTTCGCGAGCGGGCAGCACCCGTTTGCGCACTTTTTCCAGCAGCAGGGCGGGGGGTTCCCTGGGGGGGGTGGGTTTGCGAGTCATGGTGCGGGTGGGGGGAGGGAGGGGGGGTTTCAGTTCCATTTCCAGCATTGATGAGGATTCTGGTTTTGGCGTTGGTGAAGAGGGGATGGGTGGGGTAGGGGTGCGGGTGCGGGTGGGGGGAGAGAAGGATGGGGGAGGGGAAGGGGGAGGGATGTATGGATATATGGACTCGGAGGGGGACATGGTATATTATCAGCATAAGCATTGGTTTGAAGTATTTGTATTTTTTTCGTGGGTGGTAATGGAGGTTGGTGCTCACACGCGCATGTATGTAGGTAAGGCGAGGCGATGATGTGGTGAACGGATGGTAAGGAGTTTAGTCCTTGACCACATTCCACGAACCATCTCTATGACACACTGGCATCCCGTCCCTCATTTGACCGGGTACAAGGGCCAATGCATCATCGATGCGACCCTTGGATGAGGCTCCTCAATAGTACTCGAGTAAATACCATGCTCAGGCCAAAAACTATGTCTGTCTTTTGTAACCTCCCTTTCCACGAACCATGGCTCATTGATTTCCCATCAGGCCCGATGGATATCGTTGCGTCGTGACTGGGAGATACGACGCACGCTCGATGAAGGTGATTCGGGAGCCAAAGCATCTCCTTTCGCTGCTTCTCGTGCGCTTTCGCCCTTGGGTCTCTAAGTCGCCAGGCGGCGATATTACGGGTCTGCCTCTGATATCCGCCGCCACACTCTACTCCCGTGCGCGACTTACCGTTTCGCTGTATAAGTGTACCCCTGATACCAGTCCGCGTGCACTCGCCATGCGCGAGGATAGGCTCACGTTTCAACCGCCACTTCCAAATACCTCGGTGACACGCTCAGCGGTGGACATTTGACTTCAGGTCTCCTTTTTTTCCTTTACGTTTGCCTGCCACCGGGTCCCCCGAACCAGTCGTATCCCACCTTTGTCCCATGCATCAAACACCTGGATATCTGAGAGGAGCAGGTATAAAAGACCTGGTGTAAGACGTTATCACTAGGATCCTTTCGCACCGCACCAACCAACCACCAACTGTCAGCAGATACAATACACAATGCGCTCCGTCTTCAGCACCCTAACTCTTCTCGCGCTCATCGTAGGCGCCAACGCCGCCGTCGCCTTTCCCGAAGTGGCTTCGGGCCCGATTTGCTTAACGGCGGGCTTGCCTTGTAGTGGATATACAGTGGGGCTCGTAGTATGCTGCGAAGGGCTTGTCTGCAGACCCAAAGGAACCGTCGATACACCAGTAAGCTTCTCATTACGTTTCGGGGTTGGTAAGGTATCGAAACTGAGGGGCCTTTTCCTTCTTGTTATAGATTTGTGTTAAATCAGCCCCAATGTGAGGAGTACCAATGTCTTCAAGGCGTTCTTGAGAGTGTAGCTTCGGTAAGCGAGAGAGGGTTCCTTTCGATTCCCATGCTTTGGAATATATTATACCGACGCTTATCTCTGGAATAGCGCTAGGTTCAGTCGGAGGGGCGAGAGGGCTGAGGGGAATGCGGGTGTAACGAATTTGGAAGCAATTCTTGCTGTGTCAATTTAAGTTGTCTGGAGCATGGAAATGGCCATCACCAAATTTGGTGGATTCTCGTGAGCCGGTACACTTTGTACAACGCGGTACACTCCAATTGCGAGCAGCGCAATTCTGCCAAAGATTGTGATCACGGGACACTGCTATACGATCGTTCACGAGGCCGCCTCAATTCCGCAATCCCTCACACTTTTAACAAAACCTTGTATCATATTGTGATGAATGTACAAATTGCACTGAATGTCATCGTCTCACGAGCAGCTCGCGAGCTTGTAAAACTGCGACGCTGCAAAAGAATTATTGCGCAGTAAGCTTCAAGGTATGGTTTCAATTATATGTTAGTTTCACTCAACTCTTTCTCTCGCATTTGATTGTTCGATATCGAATAATAGACAGCCAGGAACTTGGAACGCATGGGACAACTCAAACTTAGGCTTAGGAATCGAGGGCGGCCCATCTAACTATCTTGGGGAATCGAACGCAGGATCTCAGCTTGCGATTGGCCTTAAAGTTACTCAGACAAAACTTAAAAGCACTATTTCCGTTCAACTAAATCACACTAAGAGAAACCTCAATTTTTTTCATAGCACACGGCAGGTAAGGCCATCACACACCTCTGGACTGTAGTGAGGTTGATATTACCTCCTCGCTAGCGGTATGTGTGCTGGTTGTCCCACTCATCAATGCATTCCCGCTTGTCCTCGTAAGTGCTCCTGGGAAGGCTCTAAACTATCATAGGGAATAATATCTCCAACAAGGATCCTTAGAGGCTCATAAAACCATAGTCAATGCAGATACATCCAACGGGGACATACAATCTCGCTAGGAATAAAAAAGGTTGTATCTAGACTGCATGACAAAGAAAACCTCGTGTGGCAGTTGTGCAGCGAGGAAAAGATTTCATGAGGTTTGTGGGGAGTCAGAACCTCATAGACAATGTTGTATGTAGACTACAATGTCAAAAAAACCTTGTATGGAGATTGTGCAGCAGAAAAAATCTTTTATGACGTTTGTGAGGTAACAAAATCTCGTGGATGGCCTCGTATCAAGTTGTGATCGCAAGAAACGCAGCGTGAGAAGTCCGAGCCTATACGAGTTCTTTCATGATTTGGTGATGCTGAGCCTTGTTCGCCTGACTTGAGGGTCCAACTGCCATTTGTGACGACCGCGAGTTTACTTGGATATGGTCTCGCAATTACTCATATCTAACCAGCGTTGACCGGTCTGAGCCCCATTAACCTCGCTTACCCCCAGATCTTAGACCACGGGGCTCTGCCATCACATCGTGAATACTGTTCTCTTACGCATACGCAGCAGACTTCCAACAGTGCTTGACACGACTTTGATCCTCATGACGAGCATAGGACTTCTTCCCCTGTATCGATATATCAGCAAACGAGTATATAAGACGTGCGATATGCGCTCTATCTTCCCCAGGATCCACTCCAACCCCACATACCAGTCGTCTATTCTGCACCATGCGCGTCATCTTCAGCACGCTCTGCCTACTCACCCTGATCCTGGGAACCTGCGCCGCCGCCGCCGCCTTGACCGACGACAACTTTAGTAGCTTGAGGACGCCCTGCTTCGGGAGGAAATGCACGGGAGACGCTAATTGCTGCAAGGGTTCCGTGTGCCGTCGCGTTAGTCCTGACCGTGAAGTGAGTGATGAAGCGCGGTTTGCTTCGGGAAGCTGGGACGGTGAATGCTCACAAATTTATGACAGGAGTGTACTTGATATATTGGCCGTCTGGTGGGATATTGGGGCGGTGGATGGGTTTGAAGTCTGATAAGGATTGGTTCTTGTGGTTTCAATAATCCTCGAATTCTTTGTCCAAGAAGATTGACATTTGCATCAAGTGTAACTTGTAAGGATGTTGCGTTCCCACGGTCACTCAAGCCAAGAACTCCACACGCTGACACGCAGAACCAACCTTCATCCGATCGTCTGTCTTCGACATGGAATCAGATGCGGATAGATCTCATGCTGAAGAGTCTTTGAAGTGACCAACTCGCTTATCTTCCACACTTCAGAATTCACACTATCGAGAAACTGTGAGGTTGGTGAGAGGATCCACCTGACCTTTACTATCCATTGACTCTAGCGCATAGGAAACCCGTGCCAGTCATGGTAAGGTCAACGATCTAGAGTCGTACTACACCCACCAGGTGATATCCCAGTGGAACAGTAGTGAGGGGACCCACCGAAGGCCCATTCCGGCCTTGAGGCTCCCGTTCGACCCGGGCATTTGGCATGGATGCTGATAGCGTTTGTTGTCGGAAGGCAACTTTTTTCCCGATTCATTTTCTGCCTGCCACCTTCGCTCTAGGATTACAAAGTTGAAATCTTCACTGATTGCCGCCTCCATGGTCTGACTCCCTGAATATCCGTAAAACGTCGAAGAAGACGCCGAATTGTCGGTTATTATACCTGGCCGCGGGGTATCATTGGTATTGGCTTGGTCGGAGGAAGATCTAGGCTCATCATTGGACTCCTAATCATCTCGTTGACCTCCTGAGCCTTCGATCTATCACATCTACAATAAATGCCTTGACCCACTGCCAAGGGGTAAGTCCTAACTCTGTTCGTCGACTTTACGTCTCCTCCCCCAGCTTCCGATTATCAGTCTGCGCGTTTATCTAGGGAAGTCGACCGATCGGACGTTCGGCCCACGAGTCACGGCGACACTTCAATTCAATGGCGATATCAGCCGTCACGTCTCGATGCACATCGCGGCATAAAGCCTCATTACAGCCATTCCATCACGAGGGTATATAAGATGTGCAGAACGGGGGTGCCTTCTGAAGCAAACCCGGATACTCACCCGCCCGTCATAAAGAATGTGCAAACTCACCTTGACCATTTTCGTTTTGCTTGTCCTCGTTTTCAGCGCCAGCGCCGTTTCTTTACCTGACGTGGTCGCCATTTCCTGTATTAGGGATGGTGATCCGTGCTTATTCTCGTCCGCCTGCTGCTCCGATAGTTGTCAGCCTCTCGGGTTGCCACCCAGAAATGTACGCTTACTCCTCCTCGCGTCCCAAACCCCACCTAAAGAAGTCCTATCTTCTCTCATTGCGTCTTAGTACTGCGTTGAAATTCCCGTTGAAGACCCACCTCTGTTGTAGGCGCAAGTGTCTGCCAATGGAGAGAAAGTGAGATACACGAATATTGGCCGGCCTTTCCGGGACTTCTGCTGCGCTGACACGTTTTAGATTATAGGATGAGGCTTGACCCTGACGGAAGTGCGGAATATCCAAGAGGAAACTTCGCGTCTCCTTCCTCACCGCTCTATCTTGTCAATATATATAATGGTCTGCAGCATGAATTCTGTCACGATTCAGAACCTACGGGGGAGGCCCTCCAAAAATTTCGTGAGGAGATGAGCCATTTCGAACGGTTTGGATGGGCTGGTGCACTGAATCCGCCCGGTGAAAAGTAATCAATAGAACAGCAGTCGCCACAAGTCAGTCCTCCGAAGCTGGATTAGCCTACATATATTCACGGTACGTCCTCTTCGATATGTTACAAGTCACCCTTTTTTCAGCACGGAAAGCCGTAGTATTCGCAAATTCTTGGTCACAATACATCATAAATAATGTCTTGGCACACTTTCGACGTCTACCACGGCTGACAGCCTATGTCACTGTCAGTGTGGTCTGTGCAAACGCCTGGTCGCTGGTGCCAACTTTGATCGTAAACTTTCCGGGCTCGACAACCCATTTGTTCTGGATGGACCACACCGCAAGCTGCGATGATAGTACTGGGATGGTGACGGTGGTCGATCCACCAGCACTACAGAAGAAGAAACATAGGTTAGAGTGAACACTAGAATCAAGGCGGGCATGGGGTTAACAGGACACATACGGGATGGACACTTTCTTGAAGCCGACGAGCTGTTGGTTCGCGGTCACAACGGAACTCATGACGTCCGTGATGTATACCTGTCGGTGATCGTCAGATGCGGGTGAGAAAATATGGCATGAGAAACGGAGACTGACCTGGACGACCTCCTTTCCTGCGACGGACCCCGTGTTACTGACAGTCACCGACACGCTGAAGTCCTGAGTCCTACCGATGCTCGTCGACGAGAGTTTCAGGTTCGTACTACTCGTACACATCACAGTCAGCCACGATCCGGACTCCGAGCTGTAAAGGTGTACGCACTAGTTAAATGTGGTATAACTGAGACCATGGCCAAAGCTCCAAAGAGGGACGGGGCTATCAAGGACGTACTACACATGCACACGATATCAAGGGATGTACTGAACTTCTCAAGAGAAGACTTACCTGGTGTCCAAATTGCAGCGTGCCGTCGTCGAGGACGCGACCAGGGTCGAGAGGACGACTACCTTTTAGGTAGTTGTAAAAGACGGGCGTGGTCCCGACGCTTCGTGGGAACGACACAGGAAGTTTTCCTGCACGAGTAGATTAAGAGAGTTGCTCGCGATTTCATCAAGCTTCAGGCGTACCGGACGGGTTTACAGCACCGAAGATGACCTCGGCGAGAGCGAGTCCTTGAGAAAGAAGGATAAGTATACTTTATAAGTTGCCAGGAAACGGTTTTCCTACCTCCCAGTTCGCCGGAATAAAACTGCTGGATAACCGCGTCCGCATCTTTGGGTAATTCATGAGCATCACGTGAAGCTTTCAGGTTGTTGGCCAATACTTACTGGCTTGGATCCACGGTTCAGCGACTGGCTTCCCGCTCACAAATACAACAACAGTGGGCTTTCCAACTGCCTTGACCGCCTTCACCAATGCTAGCTGCGCTCCAACCAGACCAAGGTCGGAAAGATCGACATGTTCTCCAGTGGTTGCGTTGGTTCCTGGGGTCCACAGAAGGGTTTGATCCAGAGACCAAGTCCCGACCTGGACGGGCGATAGATATCAGAAAGGTTCGGGACTACAGGAGTGAAATGGATCTTACAAGGACGATCGCGACGTCGGAGTTGCGGGCTGCGGTGACTGCCGCTGCAATCTCTGACTCGTCGTTGGACCATAATTTCGAGCCTTCAGCAAAATTGATCTTGGTGGAGCTGGAGATGCTTGCAAGGTACTGTTTAAATCCGTCCATTGGCGAAAGGGCATTCTTTGTTGCGTTGAAGAAGACGTAGTCTCCGAACTATGGGGATATGTTGTCATAATGGAAGGATCGCCGGAGACCTAGAGGACAAGTCACGTACAGCTACGCGGTTCGCCTGCGGCCCCAGCAGCGCGACCGAACCAATGCTTTTAGACAGAGGAAGGGTGTTATGCCTATTTTCGAGGAGAACAATGCTTTCTGAGTCGATGGAGTGGAGGATGTCCCGCGATGTTGGAGTACGGATCATTGAAAGATAGTCGGTATACGGGTACGGATCTGGAGGGCATGATCAGCTAAAATACACGCCCAGGCTTTGTTCCATGTGCCGCTTACTTTCGAAAAGTCCGAGGGCGAATTTGGTTCTTAGTAGTCCTTTGACGGCACCGTCGATGGAATTCATGCTAACGGTTCCAGCTTTGACTTGGGCTGCCGCGATATATCAGTAAGAGTACCTTGCCTTACGTACAGAGGCGTACCTGGCAACGTGAGGAAAGTGTAACTTCCTATGGATGGGTAAAGAAAGCTCAAGCACTTGTGAAGCGAAGCCTAGATCAAATACGTACCGCCGCCCATTTCTCCGCTGAAGTTATCCACTGCTATCTTCGCCGCGCATTCCCTAGTGTCACAGGTACCGTGTAATGAGATCAGAAGATCAACGGAGCCAGCATCTGTGGTGACCCAGTACTTGTAGCCCCACTCATTTCTAAGCTAAATAAGGAATCGTCTGAAAGTGAATACCACAATGAACGTCCAGTAGGGAGAAATGCGTACAATGTCGGTCAGCAAATCTAACACGATAAACGTAAGCCGAGATCGTACTGGTTCTTAGAAATATTAGACTTACGGGTGTTCGCTATAGCTGGGATACCATCGTAACTCGAGTACGCAGTCATGATCGAGAGACTGTCCAAACAAGCCCTATTGAACGGTTTCAAGTAGTTTGTCCGCAGCTCTCGCTCCCCTCCAGAAACCTGGGCCAAGTTCCTACATGAAACCTCTCGTCAATAAAACGTCGCGATGTTGGACATAAACACTCACAGTCCGCCTTGAGGGCTGCCGAACGCAGCAAAGTGCTTGCAGGTCGCAGCTACACGAGCGGGCACTAGTTTTTTACCGTGGCACGGACGTGCAGTGCGTGCTGGCGCGTGCATGCGTGCCACGCACCTTCCTCGACTTGTCACGCACACGTGCCATTTTTCCACGCACACAGATAAGTACCATGCCCTTTTCTGGGAATGTTGGCGCGGTGAGAGGAGCGGGCTGGGTTAGGGACGTCGGATGTCGTCTACCTTATGTCTTCGGATACTGTATCGTAGCGGCGGACTCGTAATGGACAATTGTTTTTCGGTGTTCCGTGCCGGTCATCAACCAATGGTAAAGAGAGCCAAACAAGCCAGGTCATGCCTTTGTTTACACGCGTTCTGACCGAACTTCATCGTCTTTGAGCACCTTCGAGACGTGTCACTGCGGGATGGCACCAAGGCATAGCGGTATCCGTATAAGTTGCGGTTACTTCCCAATGATGCACGTATGCCATCCCAAATGCAGTGTAGAGAGATTTTCTTTTTCTTTTATTACTGTTCACTTGAGCCGCTCTGCTCTGCAAGCACGTCGGTAATGTTTCATCCATGAAGGTATGTTATCAATTCACTTAGGAAAAGTGTTATTACTTATGATCCTTTGGACAGTGATAGACCTTTCAAACAGAATAGAAGTTCATTGAGTACATGCAGAGACAGACCAGTGAGTCCGTTCACCGAGGCTAGCCGTTTGATATATTGATAGCTCGTCCAATAGCACCCCCACCTCTCACCCACCCACACGCACCGTGTCACGCACCGGCACGCACCATGTCACGCACCTGCACGTACCTGCACGCACCATGTCGCGCACTGACACGCACCGACACGCACCGACATGCACATGCACGCACCATGTTATGGATGGGCACGCACCGACACGCACCGGTATGCACAGGTATGTACCTACCACGCACTGGCACGCACCTACCACGCACTGACATACAATTTGATTTTTGCCAGTTTTGGCTCTGCGATCGCCACAGTGATCGACCGACACCTGGGCTTACAAATTTTTCTCTCTCCCTCGCTCTCTCTCCAACCACTTCATCACTGCCTCTGAAATCGATACATAGGACATCAAAGTCATGGCTTTGGTGAGTTACTGTAATATAATCATTATTGCATCGTACTGAATTGAGAACAGGGATTTTTCAAGCATGTCTATCGTTACTTTGTGCCACGTCGGGCAAATCAGCCACCAGGAAATGATTCAGAACCCCGTCTAGCGCCTCAGCTCGATGGTCAGCACGGAGCAGGACAAGGCACTGCTATCTCGTTCCCGAGCTTGGTGCCTGTGTATGATCATAGTGGTAAGTGACTCAGACTTCCGCTCTCTTGCATTCTCATATCACTTCCCTCAGGCCGTATCTTGAGCTATGTTTACCAAGGGACCCCGTCGCTTCTGCCGCCGCTCTCGTTTCCACCACCACCACCACTTCCGCCGCCGGCGCCCCTTCTTCAGCCGCCATCGCTTTCTCCACCACCATCACTTCCCCGACCTTCTATTCCACCACCACTGCCTCTCACCATCAGAAATAAGACCCAAAGCCATGGTCGAGCATCAGTTCCGTCGCAGGCTGTCCAAAACAAGATGCCACCCAATGTCTCGACGGGTAAGTCGGCTGTTATTGTCTGAGATGAATTTTTATTGAATATCTCTGTTATCCTAGATGGAACCAGTCAGGTCACTCGCACGATTGCTCCTGCTGTTAGCACATCTGTAGAATCTGCCCGTCCAGTATTATACACACAGTTGTCAGATGGTCGGTTCGTTCCTGCTCCCAATGAGCGTCCAGTGAAGGAACACTTTGATGAGCTCAACAAAACGGGTAATGATATCAAGTGGGATGGATTTCCTGATGGAAACTTCATCCTGGATGTTTCGTGGGCCCAATGGGACTTGTCAGATGAGCTAATGTGGCACTGGGCTCACCGAGTTGGTGGAGGAGATCGCAAAGGAGACGAGAATGCATCCGAATGGGAGAATGGCAAGAAATCCACGAGAATGTGCCTTGGGCTTATTGAATGTGACAATCAGGGATGTGGAATGTCCATCCGGCCGCATACGAAGCCTGACCAGCGTGACAAACAGCTTCAAAAAGCGTGCAAATGTGGCGCAATGCTGGTTTATCGAAAATGTGACGTAAAGGCTGTTTTGTGGAAGTGGGAAGATGGGGTCCATTACGAAAACAAAGGCTTCCATGATCACCGTAGACCGGCCCATATCCTACACCTCCTGTCCAAAGAGCGGCATCGCTTTGAAGAGATTGTTCAGAAACATCCGCGTGTTGGTCCACTAGGGCTGATAGTCGGTGTTCCAGGTATCCATGGCCCTGGGGAATCAGTGGCCGACATATCCGATGTTTACATGAACGCGGACCGAGTTGCGAAGGAACGCCAGAAACTCAAGAGGGGACCCGATAGGGATGGTGATGACTTCTTTCGTGCTTTTGCTGGATTTGATGAAGCGCATCCGGGCTTTGTTATTCTTGCCACGATAGGCAAAGTGACTGTCATATCTCTCCAATCAAGGTTCATGCGCTCCCAACTCTTGAAGGACGAACTGCTGGATGGTCCCATCAATGGCATTGTAAATGATGCAGCCCACGGATGGTGGCGAGAGCGGAATTACCTCCTCATGGTCTCTTCCATCTACTGTCCTGTTCTTCACTGCTGGGTTCCTGGACTTCTCTCATTCACCAATGGAGCGAGCGCCGACCATTTCAAGTACCATTTTCTGGCTGTCTTCCGGAGTATTGCAGAGGAGGCTGCAGCACGGCATGTAGACGTGACTGATGAGTTCTTTGCTGGGGTATGTCTAGTTTGTTTCTCCAAAATATTACCCAGCTAATATTCCAATACTCAGGTCATGGATTTCAGTGAGGCTGAACGTTTGGGCTTCATTAGAGGATTTGTTGAGTTTTGGTCAACACGCCATGATGACCGTAGGACCCCAGACGAGTTGCGGAAGAAAGCCGAAGGACTTTTGCGTGGATGTCAGGAACACTTCCGTGCTGGCGTGACCCGTGTCAGTCGCATTAACGGTGTCATCCCACCCAACATGACAGACGATTTTGTTGCACGCGCTGTTGGACTTCTCAACCTGCCTAGCCCAGCCGCCTTCCGTGATGAAGCTGCTCTTCTGGCACGCGATTTTCCAAAGCTCAATGACTGGGTAGAGTGGTGGATTCGCCCCGCACACGCATCTATGTTATTCAGTTCCGAAAGGACCATGGACGTCGAAATCTGGGAATCTATTCCTGCCACAACAAATGCGGAAGAGGCCATGCACTGGAAGCTCTATAGCGCTTGTGGACGAGATCACGCCCCTCTGGAAGGCCTGAATTCACTATGGATGTTTGCAGAATATTATGAACGCCAGTATACTGCTAATCTGAGTGTGTGCTTTCATTTCTGGATAGTTTGATCATGGTCACTAATTACACAATTTTCAGAGGGTGTCCCCACGCATTATGGTGAAAAAGAGAGGTGGAAGATGGTTGGTGCGACGACTGGACATACCAAACCTTCACGTGCAGAGACGTCCACAAGCAAAAGGCGCAAAGTGAATGATGGGCGCCCTCCAGACACAAAAAGGGTTCTCCTCAGACAAGCGTCTCAGAAGAAGAAGAGCAGCAACAGAACCCGACAAAAGAAGGGTAATACAGGTGACGGAGATGTCGAAGAGCAGCTGCAGTCTGTGCTTGGACCTGCAAGTTATCCCTGGACTTCTAACTCCTGCTGGCTGGACACCTCTCTCCAGCTTCTTTATATGACGGTTGTTCGCCACTTCGAGGAATTTTCTAGTGTCTGCCAGCATCTTCCATCTGGATCTGTGTTCCATGCATTCTCTAAAGCTCTAGTTTCTCGACATTCGCTTGGTCCAGACGCTAGAACTTCAAAAGCTCTGGCTGCCCAGCGTGATACACTGCGAGCCGTGCTCAAAAAAGCAGGGTTGGCAAAGAAGAGAAATGAATTCGAACCACTCACGGTACGTCACCTATCATACTTGAAATTCTTCGGAGAGCCTGACTTGTATGAATCAGTCTTGGCTTAACGATCTCCTTGGGAAGGAAATTACTGCAATCAGCGAAGCGTCCTTTCTTGCAACATCGTATTTCCAACTGCTCGTCGTCGATATTCATCGCTGCACAGGCCATACGGACATTGGTGGCTCCCATGTCGAGATCACAGACAGTCCGAACCGGATGGCCATCCTGAACCTTGGTTCATCTGCCTGGCAACAATATAAAGGCAACTTCTCTCATTACTTGGCCGATATTTTAGCTGTGGAAAGACCAGCGGTGTCCGGACCTTCATGCTGGCGCTCAAAAGACGGGAAACCCTTGTGCCCTGGAATGCGAGAAGATGTCAGGAACCTGGTCATTTCTATTCCTATTTCTCTCCGCATTGAGGTCCAGGATGACTCTCGCCACGATTCCAACCAACCGCAACAGTTCTGGGACTTCCCTGCAACACTCACTCCGCATACCAAGTCCACTGCAAAGAATCACCAGCTTATCTATGATCTCATTGGCCTTGGACTTGTCAATCACACTGGCGGCCATTTTATTGCACAGTACGTTTCTGAAGACAAGAAATCCATCTATACATACGACGGCATGAAACGTCGTGGATTCCCTGCCCTAGCGTCACATGGAAAGATATCAACCCATCTTGCGGGTCAGGATCCACAGCTGCCAGAGGGATACAAGGTTCTTCAGGTCTTTTACCATCTTCGTGGTGGCTTGGAGGCGCAGAAAAAATTCTACGAACTCAGAAGCAAGATGTATCAAGAAAAGTTCAACCTCAAATCCTCCGAGACTTCATTCGGAAAGCCATTTGCGATGTCCTATACCGATGAAGGAATGACGAGAATGGAGAAGGTGGATCGCACTTGGCTGGCAAAACCTCTTCTTCGTAATACCTCAGAGTATGTCTCCCTTCAAGATGCAAGATGCAGCTCCGATATTTCGATGCGTAGCCGTGATTCACCGGAATCTGAAGAGGAAACCCGGGGAAGGAAACACATCACGCCTCCAAAGCAACAATCTCTACCATCCAGCCTGACCTCTGTTCGTGAATCACAAGCATCTGACTCAGGATCATTACCTGACTCACTTTTCTCCTTGAATTGTCGATGTGGGCTGGTTGGTGATGGGAACATTCTTTATCAAAAAATCGAGGGCGAGGCGGTCCAGTGCGCCGATTGTCAAGACTGGTCACATATGGCCTGTCAAAAGGACGGAAGGGCAAGTGATTTGAAGGACAAAGAGCCATTTAGATGTGATCTATGTCTTCGTGTCCCAACTTATGCCCGAAAGTCACAGCGCAAGTGAGTAACTTCACGTTAAATAGATTTGTATGTGCTGATTGAGTATCAGGGAGATGGAATCACGTACCAAGATGGGTAGACCATTAAAAGAGCGCTTAAGGTAAGTATCTGTCAAAGAGCATCCTTGCAAGCGGCTAATATAATATATAGATCAGGACGTGGCGCACTGGCCCGCCATGGCGATTACTGGTATCCAGTACGTCTGATTCAATTGGAGAAGGACAGTAAATCATGGAGAGTCCGATGGTGGAGAGAGAACATATTTGAGTTGGAAGGTATCGTACCTGATTCCTTCACGGTGGTCAGATTGGAAGACCTGGTCGATTCCCTCTGGCTGGATCACAATGAGCGACGGAAAATAAGGGTGAGTCTTACTGAATCTTGCAACATCTGAAGTACTCACATCCTATAGCTCGGGAAATGGAAGCATGCCTGTGACATTGAAACGGTCGAAGATATCCTCGCAGATCCCGCATCTATTCCCTACACAAAAGAAGTGGATGCCGTGCTTTCTCCTTCAACAGAGGTGCTAAAAGCATTGCTTGAAGCACCAGACGGGTCCCCTGCCAAAATTCCTGCAAGAGACTGGCTTAAACACACAAAACAGAATCCAAAAACATCTATTGTTCCCCACGTCGCAGGTCTTTCGGTGCTAGAACGCGCAAGGGCTGCAAACTGGTTTGAAAAGCATATAAGTCTGCACAAAAAGCGCCGAATCGAATGGGTGGGACGTTTACCCATTGCTCATGCTTATACAGTCTTCATTGCCAGCCAGCTCAAACTGGATCCAAAATATCGGGGATTGGATGAAGATTCATTGTTGGAACAGGCCTGGAAGATGCAGCTTACCGGTGCAAGTCTGTCAGTTTGGACTGATGTAGACGTGGATAAGGGGTGCTTGTATCGCCTAGAAGAGGAAATGTTTGAAAGGTCGGCACGGGCAGGGAAAGCAGGGAATTACCAGTGGGGATTGGATGCCGGAGATCACCAAGATTGTTGGGATCCGTATGCCGGACTACCGGAACAGTGGACACCTGGTGATAGAGATGGAAGTGAAACCGAACTCCAGGTGAGTAAGCTCAATGCACACTGATACTTGGTACTAAGATTACAATAGTGCGGTAGCCAATTCATAACAATCATGAAGCCGCCACCGCCTGCTGTGGAGACAAAGCCCAGGCCCCGGCCCCGGCCGCTGAGAAGAAAGAAGAAAGAACCTGAAAATTGAAGATCGAAAACAAGATGGATAGTTTTTGACTAGATACTTGTACCAATAGATTCAGAATCCCATCTCCCGCAAAGTCTCAACAATGTCCGATAGCAAACCCTCAATACCTCATGAGTAATTCAAAAAAGCCAACTTATCTAGTAGCGTTGAAGATGCGCCAAAGCGGCTGAGGTACGTGTCCGGTCTTACAAAGTAACCTTAGTCCTTGACGGGCTTCGCCCGCTGCACACGCACCATGCACGCACACATGTCCCCGATGCACGCACCCATCGCTAGCATGCACGCACGCATAGCCTGCACGCACAGCCGTGCCACGCACCAACACGTACCAACACGCACGTGCGCAGCCTTGCCACGGCTTTTTCTGGTTGCCCTACACGAGCAATGGCAGTTGAACTAGTATTCCTGCGTTTCCCAGTTTGCATTCCCGTCACGAACGCATGACCCATCTCTCCAGTCAAGAACTCATCCTCTCCGAAGCCCTCTTCCACACGTCCCCACCTCAGCTCCCGGGCCAAGTCAAGAACCGGCGCGAAAAGGTGATTAATCCCGAGACCCTCAGACTCCGTCCCGGCGACGCCAGCAACTCTGGATACTAAGTCGACGTCGAATGAGGCAGCAAGGCCGATGGGGGATGGGAAGATTGTCCCGTTATTCGTGAAGCCGTGAAGACCTTGCGTAGGAGGTTTCAGCAACCATTCGAGATATGGAAGTCCACATGACGAATGTCTTACCTTCGGATTGGATGAGAGCGGGAATCCCAAGGGTCGTGTTTTCCAACAAGTACTTCTGGCCGACGTTTACAGCGAAGACGAACTTTTCGTAAGGAACTAGATATCCACCCCATATACTGCCGCCCTTGAGACGCATCATTTCTTGCTAGAACGTGCCATGTATGAGGGGCGAGCAAAGGTGAACCCAAGATGGACGTACGAGACCAGTTTGATTGTAAACCAGGGTATTATCCAAAGGGTCGTTCATGTTCATCCAGCCATTCAAGTCGCCCTGGATTCTAGAAACGGATTGTTAACACACTTTGCCAAGATTGATTTTACGCGCTAGGGACGTACAGCTGGGAAACCTTCTCTTCCAACGTCATACGGGGCAACAAATCGTTGACACGAGCGTCGATGGACGCCTTGGGGTTTTTATATGTCGGCACAGAGCCATCGATGTTTTCGGCACGCGCTTCAAGACTGAAATGCATCCCATCGCGCGCCCCAAGTGTATTCTCTGCAATAGCAGGGAGGAAGAACGCAGTGGCGAGCGCCAGCAAGGGTACGAATCTCTTCTGCACCGCCATGTTGAGACGAAGGTGGAAACAAAGACACGAGGTTCCCCATTCCGGGTTCGCGAGAGCTTTTTATACAAGAAGCCTCCTCCACAAGCGAGGGCGTAAAAGCGGTAATAGATTCATTTCTACGAGACGCGACTACTCGTTGGCGGGCCAAAAAAAGGTTTGCGAGACGGCCAGGTGACCGACGAGCCATACGTTGTACCCAAGAGAGCTGTCCGTTGTGTGTGACGGTCGACGGCGGGCCGTAGCTGACGTGCCGAAGTTCTTCCACGATGGCTTCTTCTACGAAAGCTATCGGGAGATAGTGCGTCAAAAAGAAGACTAACAGATGTTCCCAGTGTGATTAGCGAGAGTTTGTAAGGTGTATCGCTGGTTGTGACGGTGAGACGACCTTGCGGGGTGGAAATATCCCGGCGTAAAGGTGACAGCAACTGTTGGGCTTGGGCGAGCAAGACGTTTCACGATTTCCGAAAAGATTGATAAAGAGAAGTCCGAGCAAGTCGAGGATTGCCCACGTGAAGGAAATCGGTAATCGGGGCCGATTTGGAGTGGATAACGTCACGACAGATTTTCTACTTATGCCCACAGTGAGTAGCCCAAGTAGACGGTTGAATCCGGCCCATGTACTTACGTTTACTCGGTTCTAAGCAGATTGCAAGGAAGAGACGAGTAGATAGACCTACGGTCAAGGCCAAACCGTTCCATTGCCAAGAGCAAACTCAAGCAGCCTCACGTGTCATCAACCCAACCTAACCTAAGCTTGCCTCCGACAACCACCACAACCACCACCAACACAAGGCAAAGAGCGAGCCACGATTAAACGCATGAATAGGTGGTATGAAAGTAAGTAGAATACATTTAGACACATTGTGCATGCTATATATAAAGGGGTCATCAGCATCGGGACGTCTCGTTAAGTTTGTATACGGTGTCAGAGTTTCGACTTTTCTTCCACCTGAGCTGCTTCCGCCCTTTGACTGTCCATCGCCGCCCGAATTGAACTCGCTCGCTTCATCACGTCGAACAACCCCTGCACATGCGTCGCCTTCCATTCCTTCGGCAGTCGCTCGTGGCCAATCCACTCCCTCATCCATTCCACCGGCACGCCGACATTCGTTCCAGCCTTCGTCTCCCAAACTCCAAGGATGATTGCCATCTCTCCCCTCGCAATCTCAGAATGCATCGCATCCAGAGGTCGCGAGTCCTTCTCTCTGCGAATACGGGCCCGCGCGACGTCAGACGCGTCCATCAATGTTCTTCTGTCACCCGCTTCCGGCCCTTCGCCCTCCTCGTTACCCGTCTTTGCGTCAGCGAGCAGGCGATCTACGAGTCGGTCGTTGATGCTGATGGGTGCGAACTCCTGTCCTTGGGAAGCGTCTCGGTGCACCAAGCTCGCGTCGTGTTCTATACATCCATGCCGGCCAATATCATAAAGATCGAGATTCCGGAATCGGCGCAGGAGGACGAATCCACCGAAGGAGAGGAAGGCTGCGAGAGGTAGGGATAGATTGTAACCGGCTCTCAAACCGGAGATCAAGTCGAAAACGCTGAGGTTCTTTCCGTCGCGGGGTCTGGACGAAGAGGTCAGTTGTGTGTTCTACGAACGGAGTGAGAGAGGACGCACAGGTAGCCATGGTTTGCGAGCGTGTTCAGCGCGGGGCATGGAGATCGGCTGTCGCCTTTTTGCGGAGGACACCATTCATGGCCTTTGCCAGTGACTGGGCAGCTCTTTCCGTTGTGTGCGTGTTTTGGGATAGCAGGGTGGTTCGGTGGGAGAGACATGGTATAGTGAGGTGGAGGTGGGTATCTGATGCCAGGTGCGGGTTATCAGCCGTGTTATATATACGGGAACGCGCTAAGACAGGAACTGACAGGAACACTAGGATCGGGAATTTACAAGAAGCGGTGCACGACTCATCTTTGTGGACATTCTTAGCCAAGTCAGGTTTCATAATCGAGCAAGACAAACTGCAGGCGGTTCCATGCAATCTGTGATCTGGCGTCCGTCAATATGATCTCTGACGCCTTCCCATGCCATAGTGGAAGTTGTGCGTGCTCCTTCACACCATTGGGAGTGAATGTGCAAAAATACCGAGTGATCGGTTACTTCGTAGCGCCGGTATTGTCGCCGGTGGGCGCAGGAGGTACAAGGGGGGGTATCAGGACCGTCAGGGCCACTGGTCTCGGGCATCAAAATTTTAATCAGGAACTCACGTGAACTGAACCTTGGACTGACGGGTCGGGCCGCCGCCAAATTTTCCTTGAAAGCGCAATAGAGGTGAGCACCTACTTACTTACATCCCTACTACAGACTAGGCGGCATCTCGAACCCTCCGACAATACACTGTTCTCGCATCTCGTAACTACCAACGTTGATCAGGATCTATTCGATACCCACCGTACTCCATACCATCTCCACGACATCGGCGCAATTTGTGCACCGCTCCCTGAGCCCGTTTCAGATTCGTTTGAGCGAGGTCGAGGCGTTTCATCCAAATATGTTCCGTAAGTTGAAGATGTATCGTGTAGCCGCTCAAATCAGGAAGGGCTTCTGAGTCATGCTTCTTGTAATCATTCATCCTGCATTCCCGCTATTCTCAAAAGACACTAGCAGCGAGCCTCTCTCAGTTATATGCGGGTGCGTGTGCTTCATCTATTTGTCTTACGCGTCACCTGCTGTGAAATTCGTTATTCTAATGTTTCTTTCAGGAGTTCTGAGCAGCGCCCCAATCGCTCTTCGTCCGGCCCCCGCCTGCGGACGTTGCAGAGCTATAGACGTAGCGTTATGGCCGTGGTGATGTTATCAGCTGTTATCATGTCTTTCTATCCCATCTGTTCATTATGCGGAACATGGAGGGCGTGTTATCATTGCATCATCTCATTATGAATAGGCTTCGACAGCTAGAATGATTACGGGCGCCTCATGTCAGATACCACATGACTTCGGCAAGTCTCGACGTTCGCGAACACGTTTCGACAAGTTCCCGTACGGCTTTCGGCGTCAAGGCTTCTCACGACGGACAGTCTTTGTTTGATACGAAGTGTTGTGGAGCCCATCGTTGTCAAATCAATGATCCCGAGTCGAACGGGTGGTGCACTCGCCCGAAGGTAGGTAACCTGTTCATCATCTATACGTGGAGTCGTTTCAGTTTATAGCCCGAACAGCGCTCAGGATCTTCCTGATCTTTCAAGGTACGAAGGTAGCCTCCGTTCAGCAGAATTTTTATCTTTGGATCTGGGGGCGGTACAATATACACAATTCTGGGTTTCTCCTCCTACACATTCCCTGTGCCATCCAGCGTGATACTGACGATAGCCTCATCACAAACCGCGGCATCCGTGGAACGTATTCTTTGTGCAAAATAATTCGTGTCCTTGGACCCCAGCTATGGCTTTCAAGAATCCTTCGAATCATCCGCTCCTTGACGAAATGCGGCTAATTACAACACGCCATTATTATGCATATAATCACGACTAAGGGCTGAAGAGGAAATTGTGGAACGCGAAGTAATCACAGCGTCTAAACGAGCAATAGTGCACGGTCGACAAACCTTGAACACGATGTCATCCACAAGTAGGAAACGAGGGGCGCGTAGGTGAGCATTCTATGCATACGATGGAAAGGTCCGCGAACCCAAAGATCTTGCGCTAACATTATATGTTTCGAACGAGTTTGGAGACTCCAGAATGCGGCGGGATATAGCCCAGTAGGCTGTAGCTTCCTTTCAGTTGATCGTCGAAGGACAGGTACTGAAGTGGCTAAAATTACATTGGCCGACTAGCTCAGCTGGTTAGAGCGTCGTGCTAATAACGCGAAGGTCTTGGGTTCGATCCCCACGTTGGCCATGGAATCTTGCTTGTGCACATACGTTTTTTATACTATGTACACTTTCTAGTACATTGTGCTGGGGCAGTGGCATTATCCGTGTGTGACTACAGCGTGCCCACTGCCCTGAGCCCACAACTAACATAAAGGACCCCTCATTTGGTGATTGGGCTTTTTGTGATCCATCCTGCGATGTCGTTGCCACGTCACCTCTCCCTCTCATTAGGCAACTCTGAGTGAATCATGGAGGTTGCCGCCATGTGGCATGCACTGAGATACTTGGATGCATACCAAGATTCAAGGATCTGCAGCTCGCTTTGAAATTCTCTTGCGTTTATTAAGCTGAAATATGGGACGAAATATCATTCTGTGAACCTCCGAATTCTATATTCGGACAGTTTCTTAGTATCATTTTTCATCTACTTACGCAGCATGACTACTATCAGTCTAGATAGAGTCTCAAGAAATGATGAAAGAGCAGGTGTGGAGCTACGGGCTCTCATTTTCCGATCTTATCTGATTACAGATTACAGAGAGTTGCATACCTCACCAGAAAGTCTCTTGACAGAAGTGTGAAACCGTTAAGTTTATGGGACAAGAGTGAGATTAGAGGAGCGCGAAGCGAAGTCACTGTCATCTTCAATATACTTCAAGTCCTGAGCGTGGAACGAGAGAAGCGTTGCGGAAAGTAAAGATATTGACAAAGACAAGGGATCAAGCCGATGCCACTGGAAGTAAACACAGTCAAACTACTGGCTGCCTTGCCAACGGCGCAGGATATCCTTTCCTTCATTTCACCGCCCTTTCTCCCTGTTGAAAGGGTACACCATACCACCGGATCCGGGTTTCATATTGCGCCTTTATCTGCAGACTTGGGTATATAAGGGAATATCCGAGGCGGATCTGCTCGCAACTCCCATCACCCACCAAGTCCCAATTCGTGGCTAGTGGTACGATTCGATCTGCAAGAAATCATCAGTGATCTTGCGATTGGTAATTACCTGGCAATTTTCATGGCTTCTGCGGTGTATACTGAATCACAAAGTGAGTCTTCCATTTCTTATATGGGCGGGCGGGAGGAGGTGCGGGATTCGTGGCGGAAAGGGGTGCGGTATGGATCCCAAGTTAGACTGTGTCGGGATGGGAAACAGTCGACCTATCAAGGGGGAAGGAGTCGGGTATGGCTCTGGGCCAGGGGTTCATTCTTCGCTTCGCTCTTGTTCCTGACGAATGGCTTCACTGATCATCGTCCTCCAGCACATCTGACCCCCGCTGCATACACGGATTCACATCGTGAGTAATTTGTTCTTTATGGCGACGGGCGGGACTCTGTGAGGGCGGCGCGGATGTATCCACGGGCTACGCTGGTATTCGACGAAAGGGGAGGGGTTACGCCCGGCATTGTGCCCCGTCTCTAAACGGTTCTTTCGCTGACCACTTTGCCTCCAGCACATCCCGAACGGCGTCCTCTCTCAATCTGCCTAGACATCCCAGCATCGTCGTCGCCATTCCCCTCTCCGTCTTCGTCGTTCCTTCCCCCACCAATGCCCGGTGCTCATGAATTCGCCGTAAAGCCTGCCCCCGCTGGCCGGAATGGCAGGAAGCCAAGTCTCGTGCCGAAGGAGGATGAGGCGCTTCCGCCCGACGCGAAACCTGCGAAGTCGCCCGACAGGCTGCATTCCAACGGCACGGCGCAGTATGTCCACGACTCGACACTATCGCCGACGACGCCCACGCCCCGGGATACTACCTTGCTTACGCCGGCTCCACCATTACCATCGCAAAAGGCAACCCCTACACCAACTACTGCGCCTCTCCCGCAGTCCCCCTCCCCCGCATCAACCTCCTTTGCAACCTCCATCTCAAACACGTCTCAACCCCCCCGGACACCCACAACGCCCTTAAGCCCATCATTCCACGCCAACCCCCCCGATGTAACACCCTCACCCACACCCAACCGGCCGGCACCACCCTCACCCGATGTCTCCCGGCGGGTCTCCGCCATCTCCACCGCCTCGGCCCGCTCCAAGTCCTCGCGGTCGTCGCGCCCACCCTCCGCCGCCGTCTCCCGCGCCAACTCGACGCGCAAATCAAACGCCCTCTCCCATCTATCCCAGCAACAGCAGCTAGCAACACCCACGAAATCCACGACTATCATCCCCTCTCCCCTCCCCTCTCCACGCACCTTCGCCTTCACCGCCGCCCACGCCGGCGTGGCTGCCTCCGTCCCACGTACGCTCGTGCACGTGCGCGACTTTGCTTATGAACGGACGGACGAGCGGTTCGAGGGGCTGGGGCCGGACGTGCCCAAGGCGAATAGGGTCGCGAGGCTGAACCGGAAGCTGCGGGGGTCGGTGGGGAGTTATGAGAGCAGCGAGGATGGGGACGAGGATGAGGACGGGGAGGATGAGGATGCGGGGGTGGATGCGGCGTGGGATCGACTGCGGGGTGGGTGGAAGGGGATGGGCTTTACGAATGGGTACGCGGGTGGTAGTGGGAATGGGCCGAGTCAGGCGGAGATGGATCTCAATTTCTGTGACGGCGCCGAGGAAGGGGAGGAGGAGGAGGATGAGGAGGTGTATTATGACCCTGAGGGGGAGGAGCCGCTATACCCGGGCTTGTACAGGGCGATGTACGCATTCCAACCGGAGGGGACGGGGGAGATGGCTTTGGATGAGGATCAGATTGTGAGAGTGATTGGGCGGGGTGGTGGTGTCGGATGGGCGGTGGTGCTGGATGAGAATGCGGATACCCCGGAGAAGCATGCACTTGTCCCGGAAAGTTACTTGGAGGCGGTGAGGCTAGATGGGGAGGAGGAGGAGGAGGAGGCCGAGCCTGACGCGTAAGGAGTCAGTGGGGTGTGGTGGTGCGGGACTGGTCCACCATCATCTTGCCTTGTCCGGTGCGCGTGGGCGTAACGACGGCACGGAGATGGTCCCAGTTCAAGTTGAGGTTTCTAGGATTTCGCTCGAACTTTTTTACTATTATTCCTCGACATTTCTGTCTGTATCCATTCCGCGTCTCTCACACTCTGTAAGTACGACTGCACACACCCATCATCCATTGTAACCCTTGTATTTTTGGGATACCGGAGTTGCATATTAATATCCATTTTTATCAGTTTTGTCACGTCGCTTGTGCCAGCCTATTGCAGGGAGTCGTATCCAGATCACAGATTGCGGGTGGACTCCAGACCTCCCACGATATATACAGAGGTTATAAGAGGTTATACCAGTGTAGCAACCCGCTGAAAGGGGCAACCACCCAAGCTGTCTTCATCGTCGTCGGCCATGCTCTCGCCTCCACATGGAGCTGAAAGCATATTTAAGTTCGATGCATGTAAGCAGCGCGGGTGATATCTGGTGTCAGCCTAAAAGAAAGTCGAGACCAACACGGAGCATCCCATCCATATGACCGAACTATGGTACGGGGTAAAATTCAAAAATTCCAACAAGTAAATCTTAGTGGCCAACGTGGGGATCGAACCCAAGACCTTCGCGTTATTAGCACGACGCTCTAACCAGCTGAGCTAGTCGGCCGACGTTGAACGCTGAGCTACGGGGACCAAGTCCTGAGCAAGCATGAGTGTCGACAATTGCAGTCCAAGTAACGAAGTATCTTGGAAGATAAATCCATGAAAAGACCATCGGCTCGAATTTTGAAGCGTGCAGTCGTCTTGCTGCTACTGATACTATTGCTACAAGCACCTCGGCGTAGCAGTTTCGTCTCGTCGCTCGAACAAAATCACTTGGGATCAGCGCTGATCTTAACCAAAAATCTAGATTGATAAGATCTTATCAGATCACGATATCATTTTTTTTCAATCTCTCTTCGGAATTATCACCACCACCGCCCAATTCTCTCAATCGCTACGGATCCTTCTCACTTCGACAATGGCCAACGATAAAGGTATGTTCAAACCGTGTTTCTCTTCAAACTCTTTCTAAGCACCTTCCTGACTGTGTGCATGACAGTGCTTATCGGTGTTATTGGCGGGAGTGGCTTATACCATCTTGATAACCTCACATTCATGTACGTTCCAACTGACAAGTCATAGAGACAGAACAGCACCTCATTGTTCTGTACGTTACAGTAAACATGTCAACCCCGAAACAGTGCGTTGCCTACGTCCAAGTTATACACCACCATCTTACTAACTCACCTCAGCCATGGGGCTTCCCCAGCGCACCTATAACCATAGCCTCTCTTCCCTCGGGCACGCAAGTCGCCTTCCTCGCACGCCACGGCACAGGCCACACCATCCCGCCCTCCTCCGTCCCCGCCCGCGCCAACATCGCCGCCCTCAAGTCTCTCGGTGTCCGCGCCATCCTCGCCTTCTCCGCCGTCGGCTCACTGCGCGAAGAGATCTCCCCAGGCTCCTTCGCCCTCCCCTCCCAGATAATCGATCGTACCAAGGGAGTGCGCCCCGCTTCCTTCTTCGAGGGCACTTCGGTCGTCGCGCACGCTGCATTCGGAGACCCATTCAGCCGAGGACTGGTGCGGTGGTTGGAGGAGCGCGTGAGGAAGGTGTTGGCGGATGAAGGAAGGGGTGTGAAGCTGTTCACGGATAAGTGCATCGTGTGTATGGAGGGCCCGCAGTTCTCGACGCGGGCGGAGAGCATGATGTATCGCCAGTGGGGTGGGGATTTGATCAACATGAGCGTGTTGCCCGAGTCGAAGCTGGCGCGCGAGGCGGAGATCAGGTACGTCCTTCGTGTGCTGCGACTTTGGGAAAAATATTGATACTTGGATGCGTAGCTACGCGCTCGTCGCGACGGCGACGGACTATGACTCCTGGCGTCCACAGTCCGAGGCCGTGACCGCTGCTGAAGTGTTCAAGACACTCAAGGCAAATGCGGACACCTCCCGTCTCGTCGCTGCGACTATTTTGGAGGACCTGCATATCGCGATCAGCACGGAGGGGCAGGGCCTGCTTCTCGAGGAGGTGGGCTCGATGCAGTTCAGCATCATGCCGCGGTCAGAGAAGCAGAATCCCGAGGACCGCAAGAAGCTCGCGTTTATCCTACCAGAGTACTTCAGTGGGGAGGAAGGCGCGGATCTGGGGGATGTGGTAGAAGAATAGACCGTGATGTGGGGTTACTAGAAGAAATTTCTGTGTCTTGAAGGAATCTTGGATGGAAGCAGTAGATGTGTGCGTGCGTTGAGGGAGTGTAGTGATGTATATAATCGCAGGCCTGATGAGCAACTTGAATAAGTATGACACGCTGAACTTACTAGAATGAAAGTAAGGGTGGTCACCCTCGTTGGCAAACGTGGGGATCGAACCCAGGACTTTCTATGGCTGGGATTGAATTGCGACGTTCCCTTCCTGCACCAACTCGGATCCGCCAACGGCGACCATTCTGCAGCTTTCCGTTCCATTCGAGCTAGCTGCGGCTCTTATTGTTATTACACTCAGAAAGGTGGTAGGTATACTCGAAAGAACACTGATGACCAACAGCTCGACAGTTTCGCTACCTTCATGGACATGCTAGAAAAGCTCGTGTACGTCTTGTCCGCCTCCGCCGACAGTTCTCATAGCATGCAAGACTGCATACATCCTTCTCCTTCTCCCGATTTCCAAGCTTTCATCTTACCCCGAGGATGTAAAGGATCAAACTCGAGGAGAGCTCTGAGCCATGGTGCCTTCCAATTTCGTTCTAGAAGTCTGTCTGCATCATCTGCCTCCTGGCCTTGCGCCCGGGTTACATTACGCGTAAGCAGCGTAGGTGAAAAGGTACATAAGACATGAAACGGATGTGCTCTTTGACTTCAGTATCCCCTCCCGCAGTCTGCAAACCAGCCAAAACTTACTGAACTTACTACTCCCACTCAACGATGCGCTTCACCTTATCCACTCTTGCCTTGATCGCACTCCTCGCTGGCACTAGCTCTGCCGCCGCCTTCGACCGCTATGTCGGCGCTAACATCATCGACGACGTTGTCTGCTTCCGCATCGGCGATCGACTCGGAGGCATTCTCGACGCTGACGCGGTTGCCTGCCGCCCAAACGGCTTACATTGTCGCGAGCATTCCGACTGCTGCTCGTCCAATTGCGCTTTTTCACGTCGTATAGGCAATGTAAGCTTTTCCAAGAGTCTTCTTGTGCGGCGTTGTATGGTGACTGGTTTGATCGTTGCTGCTACTTAGGAATGCATGGCGTGAGGGTGATGTTTGTGCCCTGGGTCATCGGAATGTAAAGTTACGGATAGTAAGCGGCTGGTGTCGGTGAGCAGTTGTCGGTGCCTCGCTTTCGATCACCACCCATTCAGTGTCATAGAATTATTTTCATTGGATCGGAGGGACTGTTGAAACGTAGTTGAAAAATTAGCTTTGTACGGACAGGGTTGACGTGATTTCGTTTATAAAATCTATTCGTCGAGCGGTGATGTCTTTAAATATACAGTGTATGGTGCCACCGTGGGCCGTGGCACCGTGCATAGATGCAGTCGATAAATAGTACCAAGTTGAAGCTAGCATCGAAGTTCACGCGACAAAACGGAGATGCACGTCTCGTGGACATGGCCAACGTGGGGATCGAACCCAAGACCTTCGCGTTATTAGCACGACGCTCTAACCAGCTGAGCTAGTCGGCCTGTACGTGTCGTTGGCTGAGGGACACTTACTTGCCCGAGAACCATCCATCCCCAATTTCTTTCGATGACAGACCCAGTCTACATCTTGTCTACATCTAGCGCTATAGCTAACAGTCATGCCTACCAAAGTAAGACCTATACTCGAAGAATTATGTTTATCAGTTCGATTTATACGTTCAAATAGATTGGCACATAATTCGTAGGCAAGCTTGGGAGGGCATCAGGATCTGTCGAGGGTCAAGTCGCTAACTGTACTAGTCGAGTTAGGAGTGCATAGCATGTGGGTAATATATGAGCTCCTAGTTATCAAGATGGTGAGCGAAAGACAATAGGCGGACGGTGAGCAGTTGTTGATGCCTCCCTTTTGATCACCGCTCAAACGATGTCATAGACTAGTCATTAACGTTTGATGGATCGGAGGAACTGGGGTTACGCCTGAAACGTAGTTCAAAGAGTACTCTTTAGTAAATAACTGAGTGATAACGAATAAATTCATGCAGAAACATCACTTGAAGGGCTGGCAAACTATCTGCCGTTACGCATCTCCCGCTGAGAAAAGCTAGCAATTGCGTCCAACCAATCTCCTTCAGTCAACTGCGGCCAAAGCTTGTCCAAAAAGTGCAGTTCTGCAGTTTGGGTGTCCCACAAGAAGAACCCGCTTGTCCTGTAAAGGTAGACGCGTCGGAAATGCGAAAATGCAATTAGCCCCCGACTCACCTGCGTTCCGACGTTCTGACGATGAGCTCGACGGGAGGAACACCCATCTGAGAGCAAAAAGTTCCCTGGCTGATACTACCCTCAGTGACCTCCACCCCTCGAGCAATCACGCTCCGCACTGAATGCACGATCTCGTCGCGTCCGCCGTAGCCCACCGCAATTTGGAGGAACAACCGTGAGTATCTCCTTGTCATATCCTCCAATAGTTCAATCGCGTCCACCAGCTCTCGCGGAAGTCTTTCCCGGTTCCCTACAATGCGAACGCGGATCTGGAATAGGTGAATCGACGAGGTGAACGCAAGGCTGTTGAAATGGACGGTCATCAAGCGGAAGAGGACGTCTACCTCCTCCTTTGGACGCTTGAAATTCTCGGTGGAGAAGACCCATAGAGTGAGATATTGAGGCCCGGGACCTGGATGAGTATATGTGGCTGTGTTCGGCATGAAGCGCAGCCACCATTGAAGAACGTTGACTGCGGTCAAGGCCCCGCGTTGGTGTCCGACTCTGACTGACTGACCCATGGTCCGGGCATATCGTCGATTTCCATCCATGACGAAACCTACTGTAAGAATGAAGTCAGTATAAAAATAGTGGAACGACTGATCATGAGGAAGCGAACTTACTATGGCGTGGTAGTTTTATTTCGTCGTCGCCGAATATCGCGCTCTCCTTGATTTGGGTTTTCCAGCGAGCACCGGTGTCCAGTATACGCCGCCAAATAATGTCCGCGGTTAGCCCGACTAGTTCTGCAGAAAGGCGGACCCAGGGCGCGACCCAGGCGACAGACCATCGAGCTCGGGCAGAGCTCAACAATTGAGCCCGTAGGACGCGAACGACAAGCCGGCCCAGGAAACTCCTCCCTTCCTTCCCGGAGTCCAGCCAAAGTACGTACGAAGGCAGTTCGTCCTCGATATCTATTGAATTCGACTTGTAGCCTGCCGGCTTGGAGAAGAAAGGCTCATCAGAGTGAATGTTCATGGAGTGGATGGTTTGCAAGGAGGACTGTGAAGAATAAGTTCGAGTAGTGAGTACGATATCATAGACAAACAAAGGAGAAAGCGCACCATGAAGACGGGTCGTAACTGAGGCTCTGATATAAGGATCAGGCACATTGCTCCGCGTAAAGGCAGCCACATCAACATTGGGTAGAAGAACCAAAGCACAGCCATCAGTATCTTCTGAATTGCGCGCTGCCATGGCGTACTCAGCACCTTGAGCTGATACTGGCCCTGGTCGCGAACTCGCTGCGGCAGCAACTCGAAACCAATCATGAGCCCCACTCTACATAGAAGTCTGCTGATGAGACTCATTTTCGAAGTCAGCATCGGTGTTTCTATGCTTTGAACAGTTGAGCGGGCGAGATCGAGTGAGTGTCCCAAGTCCAGTACGTCTAGGTGTTTGTCTAATGACACCAGGAAGGACTCATAGTCTTTACTCAAAAGCTCCTCAGGGATACCGATGCGTAATGCTATACAGGTGTACTCGAGTACGATAGCATCTTTCGCTCGTTTCGAGAGGCTGATGCGCGGATGAGTACTGACGTCTTAGAGATAATACGAGGTATGGTACGCACGGTCGTCCAAAACGCGTCTGAAAGGAGATGGAAGCCCAAGTGAGCATGTACACGATATACGCGTTCAGCTCCTCTGTATACCCATACACTTCGATATCGCTAGGGATCCCTAGCTCGTTGCGCATGTCCTCGGTTATGACCCCATGGATATGGCGGTGTATATAACGCAGCCAACTCGCCATCTTCTCCCTCTCTTCGTGAGTGCCGTTGGACGCAACCTCGACTAGTAGCAATGTCCGGAGTAGGCGAACCAACGGCCGGGAGTGGAATTCAGAGTGGAATTTGCCCTGGGAATGAATACGGCTTGAGAATGAATGTTCGGCGAAGTTTAGCCGAGGAACGTACAGCGAGACATATTCCGGGGTTGTGCACCTGTTTCAGGAGAAAAATCATATGAATCCGAGGCACCAAAGTCAGCATGGTGAGGAGAGTACCTGGAGGAGGACGGCAGTAACTGATGCACAAACACTCTTGAGCAAACCGGATTCGATCCTGAGCTCATCGACCATATTCGCTTCTAGAAATCGAGGATACCGCAGCCGAATAATCGCAGGGATGACATATGAGCCAATAATGATACCAACGCAAGCCTGGAAGTTAAGGAACTTCAGACATGGTGGGCCCAGCAAAAATAGTACCACAATCAGCGGGAAGCTCTCCCGCACGTCAAACGACGTTGGGGTGACGGCAAAAAATGTAGCGTTGTCGGTAAGCGCATTGGATGCGGTCTCCTCAGACTTGGGAATGAAAGGCGGTGCCCAGGTTTTTGGTCTACCGTTGGAAGGGGAAGTCGTCGTCCCTAGAGACATGGACAGTCGAGGAGTGTTAGGGGCACGCTAGTGGTGGCCGAACTGGGGGGGCAAAATACCGTTCAGAATGAGAAACCAGAAGTTTTTAGTAATGTATAGGACCGACCGGGTGTTGGGCAGCCGACTTGTCCGAGAATTCTCGGGGTTTTCTGAGGGTGAGAGGAGGTTCGAAACGCCAGAACACGCGTACAGAGGCGATATCACTGTCCTATCTAGGCAAAGAACAACTCGGAGACGAAGAGAACGCCAAACGTGACATTCGGCATGTTGCCAGATGAGAATAACGATGTTGGAGTTAGTAGCAAGTACCATGTCCCAACTAGCGGCATTTGAAGCGAAAAGCGGTTGAGTTGCTGAGATTTGCGTGGTCATCAGGATATACGCGTCAAAACACGTGGATCCGTACCTTCGCTCGGATGTGCGGGATTATCACCAGTTGGCATGCGGTTTATCCCTCAATATCATAGTATAAAACCAGGATACTTAGAGCGCCTAATGTCCTGTCACCTTTAGTGTTGCTCAACCAACTTCTAGGTCAATTTGTCGCACCGCTCGACTCTTCAATTCAAAAAGTCATCGACAACTGACCAAAACCATTCGCTGTTTGTTAGCTGGAGCAGAAAGCGGGATCCCTGTCAAATGTTATCTTTATGGCACCTAGCAAGATCAGTGATTTTCGTGCCAGCCGAAGACTTCTCATCCCAAATGACCTAAATGGTTAGTCTGAACATGCATATGTCGCCAGCACGACGAGTCACAAAACCCAGCACACAAATGGACATACCGTAGTATTCTAGCTGTCAAGGCGTTGACTAAGTAGTATATTCGGTAAGCACGAATGAGACGTTCACCCATTAGGTTTGGACACATATTTTGAAAACCTGTTTTATGCTATTGACTGACGAAATGGTGTAGAAGACAGCAGGTGGCGGGTCATCACGGTGGCTCGAATCGAGGAGAGGGAGAGCCACAAGTCCCATGATTCTTGTTTGTGACGGAATTTTGATGGAAAATGAACAGGCTGTCGCCCAACACTGTCAATCACCCAGAAACAAGGATGAGGCCTATTTTCGGGCTTCGCCACTGCCAGCGAAAATGCGACAGAACATCAAGTACTGCACATGCGGCTCGTCACAAACCTCATCAAGGTTTACTCGACCAGATTGTTGTAGAGCACGATCCCGGAAAGACACGACACAAGTCCATGTCCAAGGCGGGAGCGGATCTCCAAGTTCCAACATCCTTCTAGCGTTGAACTCGTACTCAGGACCCATGACCTCCCACCACTCTTGCCGCGTGTCCTTCTTTGAGTCTTGCATCTTCAATAATTTGATTTATGAAGCCCCGGACAAGGTATGGGCTCATTTCGTTCACGCTATCCTGGACCCTACTAAGAACGTTCCGATGAGCATTTCTAGGTTTCCCATTGTCGGGTTGGCTTCCGCAGAAAATCATAGATGTCAAGCCAAACCGAATCTTCCATTGGTTTCAACGCGATCGGACATCACACATCCTTTATTCGGCTCGCCCTCGTCAATCGCAAAGTACATTTCGTTGTTCCCCACACCCCACTCCGGCCCTTACAAAGTTAACTATATCTTGTCTGGCGCGCGAGCTATAAAAGCGGCTCTACTCTCCGACGGGTCATATCAGCCTGTCCAAGATGAAAATCACTCTCTCTTTCGCTCTACTCGCCTCTCTCGTTGCCGTTGGCTCCGCATCATCTGTGGCCGACATCCTAGCCAATATCAACGATATCATAGGCCAGGTCACTACCCTCCGCGATACTGTCGCCGCTCTCCCTGATAAAGGAGGGTCTCTCCTCCGAGCTTTGGTCCGTATCGTTCACCTTATTTCTATAGCTCTATTAAAAGTGGTACTCTGGTTATGCAGCCTCTTCACTCTGGTGCAAGCAGCGTCGTCGCTGCCATGACGAAAGGAATCACTGATTTCAACGTCAGTTCTCTTTCTTTTCACTGAACTACGCCATTTCTCAAGATCTGGCCTTTTAGGGTCTACCAGGGCCGTTATCTATGGCTGACGGTACCAAGATCTTGAACGCTCTTCAAGGTGTAGAACCCATCATCGACGAGGCCTCGAAGGCGATTGCCGCCAAGCAGAACACGTTCCGAGAGGTCCCACTTGTTGGCAACCTTGTGAACCCCGTCGCGCAATACCACCTGATGAGCGTCAAAGCCACTGGAGCTAAGCTTACGGATGCATTCCTTTCAGTCGCACCGGTTAGACCGTTTCTATCTCGTCATCAGGTCTTCTGAGAGCTTATATATTTCCTCCAGGAGTCCCAGAAAGATAGGGCCAAGGCTTTGAAGACATTGTCTGACGCTGCTATCGACCATGCCATCGCAGCATTTACATAATTAAATGTAGGCCTGAGATGCCTCTTGCAATCGTAGGGAAAGGAGTAGATCTTCTGCTATGTAAGGACCGCATATTCTTTCGAAATTCTTGATATAACCTGTAACCTGCGCTCTACAATACGACGATTCGGGATTCGTCACAAAGCAAACGTGAAATTTAAGCACCTCGACCTCATGAGCACAGTCTTC
Organism: Lyophyllum atratum; assembly: GCA_014905825.1. Taxonomy (NCBI): domain Eukaryota; kingdom Fungi; phylum Basidiomycota; class Agaricomycetes; order Agaricales; family Lyophyllaceae; genus Lyophyllum; species Lyophyllum atratum. The sequence goes on along the minus strand of JACGCN010000002.1, from coordinate 93,304 downwards.
TCCTAGAATGAATCCTCGACGAAATCCATTTGAAATCCATGATGCACCGCAGAAGTGTTGGCGTATCGAATCACCCCCTGTCACTTTCGGCCGTTCGCCTTTCAAATTTCATGAGGCGGTGTATCCTGTCGTGGCAGGCTGTCTTTCGCTGTCACTAACCTGTGATACTTCAACTGCGGGGTTCCACCTGGACCTTGATTATCAAGCCCCCGCTGCCACCGGTTGAGGGACAAGAACTTCGTAAGACCTTAAATACGAACCTGGCCAAACATCCCCAGGTCCCTCCAGCTTCCCCGCCGCTACATCGCACAACGCTAAGCAATGCGCTTCCTCTCCAGCATTCTAGTTTTGATCACCCTGGTCGCGGGTACTAGCGCCGCAGCCTTGCCCGAAGCCAATACGGCGGGATTCCAGTGCATGCGGCAGGGGTTCACTTGCGATCTAAGTGACCCTCACTTCCAGTGCTGCACCGGGTTGACATGTAACCGTTCCATCGAGCTTGGCGAACCCTTCGTGAGTGTTCGTTCGTTACCAGTCCGGGATTCGTTGGATGACGCTCGTTCCTTTTCGATAGATCTGTTTTGTTGAGTAGTGGTTATATTAGCGAATGGTATGCTGCCAATTTTTCCTTCCGTCAGACGGCTAAAAGTCGATAGTAGCACTGCTGACGGTTCGCGAAAGGCTGTGCTTGGAGTTGGGTGATCTACTATAGTGAAGAAATCTGCCATTCTATAGGATAGAATGATGTGATGACAGCTATCAATCAAATCTACTTTAGCCCGAGTGACTTTAGCCCGACTGAAATATCTAATCATTATCACTCGGCCGCTACGGGAGATAAGAAAGTGCACGAATTAAAGCCTGTCTCGATGTGAAAAGCGGGATGGCCCTACTGCACCTGCAGAAAACCCTCGTAGCAGAGCTAGAGGAATGCCCCTCGTTCGAAGCGCGATTTTGAGAATATCTGTTTAGTAAAGCGCCGTATGTAGCGGATAGGAGAGGCAAGCAAAAGCTGAATGACGCGTGCACTGCATCCACCCAAGAACAACCCCAAGACTCAATGCGCGTTCCCTGCAGAATGAACAGTATTGAGATTATTCCGTCCCTTCACTATGTTAACTAGCCGGATAATATCACCTTTATCCGCGATATTCTTCAATGACCAGGCTAGACACGCCGGTCGCCTCTTAGAAGTGCCTGTTTCGACCTCTCCTGACTTGGCGGAATTTCGCGGAAAAAGGTTCAGAGATGAGACGAGAGTCGCGATTAGGATAATCAAGCAGATAGTTCTGCAAAGGTCCAACAAAGGTTTGTTGACTCAAGCAAATCGAATATGGCATGGGTCATCGTGTCCCGGTGTCCAAAAGCGATTTGAGGCGACTAGGCGTGGCGGGCGCCTATGGGAACTTGTGGGCGCGGTAGACCAAAAAGGTCGGACTCCCGGCGAGTCATCGACGTCCCCAGTGAAAAGTGGGTCGGGCGGAATTGAGTCCAAACAAGCCAAATGGGAGGCAAACGAGCCAGATTGGCCCAAAATAATTCGAGCGTGCATGACGTCATGAATGTCGATAACTTCAATCACCAAGTCAGTGAAGAATCACTTGGACAGATGTCCAGACTTATGTTTTCTCAATGTTAACTGGTGTCAGCCACATGGATCCAAGATGCAGCAAAAGACTAAACCAGACGGAGCCTTTTCCGGCAGTGAATGTCTTAGACGCTCTATAAAGTCAAGCAAGAATCGGCAACTCTAATAACATTCCCACTTCTTTCCCCACCACCATCTCGCTGCCAGGACCAGCGCACCTGCTCCCGCCTCCCCCACCATTGGCAGCGCCGCGCCGCGAAGCTTTTTCCGCCGAGAACTGGCTGGTCACCCCTCTGTGGCCCGGGTTTTGATGGAGAAGCGGCCGAAGTTGGGAAGGGCGGTCAAAACGTGATCAGGTGCGCATATAACCAACGACAATTCTGTGTATTGACGTACGTTCTACTTAGAATCGTTGGCGATGACCGCGGTGGGATCACATCAGTCCATCCAAGACGGTTTTCAAACCAGGTACGCGGTGCGTGATTGTCCCCTTCCGTGAGCCGTACTGGCAGACCCAGGCTTCGCAAACTCGCTAACACATCGTATACTTGGGTGCATAGGATTGTGCGAGAGGTGACTTCGGTGTGCATGGCGGATCGTGTACTTGTATTTAGTATCAGAAACAAATATAATTTTGATTGAGCCAGAACGAAAGGGAAACCAAAGCGACAAATGGCAGTCGAGCGAAAATGAATGGAATGACAAGCTACAAAATCGCTCAGTCCCGCTCGATATGGCAGAATAACAGTCCGGAATCTTGAGCCGTATGGAGCCCTTGCGAGTCAAAATGAACCGATTTTGGCTGGCTATTTCTGCTTGTTTGGGCTCAGTTTTGCCCGATCGACTTTTCACTGGGGCATCGACCTTCAAGCTTCCACATGTGTTGTCCAAGTTGTCGTTGATTCAGATGTCAACGTCTACTCGCCGATCACGTGATCGCGTCGGGTCAGTGCGCAAAATTCAATTTCAAATTTCAAGCTGTCATGAATCCGTTTCTCTATGTATCCATTATTTCCTACTGCACGAGGCCGTCTGATTTCTCACCGAGTACTCCACAACCCATGTCATAGGTTCCCCAATTACGGTCACGAGGTCTTCTGAATCTCGGAGGAACTGCCATCGATTTGATATGATAGGTTGGTTCGAGATGACTACCAGTAGGAACCGCTGGAGATAACGCGCAAACCCTTTGCATTCGCGCTCCTTTATAAACCGATCGTGCTCTTAGCCTGTTCTCCAGAACTATATACGACAACATGGCCCACCGTGATGCTGCTCCCGGGCCTAGCCACCATGATCTCTCTGCCATCCAAAGGCTTCAGGAACGGTGCGCTATCTCGCATTGCGTATCGAGATCCCTATTGAACGTCGTGTATCCAACTAGTCCCCATGATCTCATAGTTGACGGGGGAGAAATAGAAGACAACTCTGGTGCGTTGGGGGTGTTTTAATCTTGAGCTGTGGGATGTCGTTCACCAGAGGGGCTGCCAGTCGCATACCTCAGCCAGACTACGATGGGTCGGATCTCTATCTTCAGAGGCGATACGCTCGTCATACGGTATGTCGAAGGACTCCCCGTCTCTCAACATCGAGTGATGACGTTCGTGTCAGAGGGAAAAGACGCCGCGACACCGTCCTCATCTGTTTAAGCTCAGACGACGTCAAAGAGGGCCACATCCGAATGAACAGTGTCGCACGCAAGAACATACACGTCAAGCGCGGCGACTTGGTCCACGTCCAACGCAGTGTGGACATCGCGTACGGCAAGCGCGTGCACATTCTCCCGTTCAAAGACTCGATCGAGGGACTCGGTGACAACGTCTTCGACACCTATCTCAAGCCTTACTTCCTTGAGGGTACGAGCGTATGATACATCCGATGTGCCGGTGTTCACGTCACTTTCAGCATACAGGCCGGTGCGCATGGGTGACACCTTCGTCGTCCGCGGTGAAAATTGCTCCGTCGAATTCAAGGTCATTGAGACAGACCCAGCGGAGTCCTGCATCGTCGCGCAGGACACCATGATCCACAGCGGTGTGTGCCATGCGCTTATAACACCTATCCCATTTGCCCTGATTGCTCATGGTACTCCTCCTTCCTTCCAGTCGGCGACCCACTCGAGCGGGAATCCGACGTGTTCAACCCCACAGACCTCGACTACGATGACATCGGCGGATTACGCAAGGAGGTAACCCAGCTCCGCGAGCTCGTCGAGCTCCCCCTTTCTCATGTCCAGCTTTTCCTGTCCCTGGGCGTCAGACCCCCGCGCGGCGTTCTGATATCCGGTCCCTCCGGCTCAGGAAAGTCGCTCATAGTCCGCGCAGTGGCCAACGAGACCGGCGCCTTCTTTTTCCTCTTAAACGGGCCCGAGCTCCTGAGGAGGAGTCCCTTCGATGCCGAGCGGGACCTCCGTGAGGCGTTCGAGGCGGCCAAGAAGAACGCGCCTGCTATCATCCTCATCGACCGCATTGAGGCTATCGCGTCTGTACGTCCCAGTCCCTATCCGTCTTTGACATGTACGAGCGGGGACACTAAAGTCTTGTAGGCCCAGGGAAGCGCAGCTGCCACTGGTGTGTGCTCGCAGTTGCTCGGTCTGATGGACGACCTCCTACCGAGGTCGAATCTCGTCGTCGTGGGCGTGACTAGTCGACCCAACTCCCTCGACCCCGCTTTAAGATGCTTTGGGCGCTTCGATCAGGAGATACGGATGGGTGCCCCCGACGCCACAGGGCGTTACGAGATCCTGCGCATCCACACCAAGAAGATGAAGCTGGCGGATGATGTCGATCTCGAACAGGTATGCAGTCCCTATCTCCCAGACCATGATCATAATTTATGCATAACCACGTAGATCGCTGTAGATACTGATGGGTATGTCGGCGCTGATATTGCGGGGCTGTGTTTCAAGGCTGCGATGTCGCAGATTCGGCTGCATATGGACTTGGTGAACTTGAACAGTCCTGACATCGATCCTGAGCTGCTTGAGTTGCTTCGGGTGGAGATGGATGACTTCCGCTTTGCATTGAGCGGGCCTAGCCACCATGATCGCTCTACCATTCCGAGTCTTAAGAGACGGTACTTTATCTCGCATTGCATATTGGGATCCCTATTGAACGTCGTGTATCTACCTAGTTTCAATGATCTCATAGTTGACGAGGCAGAATGGGATGACAACTCTGGTGCGTTACGGGTGTTTTCTTGAGCTTTAGGATGTCGTTCACGAGATGTGCTAGTCGCATACCTCAACCAGACTACAATGGATCGGATCTCTGCCTACAGAGGCGATACATATCTTATACGGTATGTCAAAGGACTCCCTATCTCTCTGTATCCAATAATCGCCGTGATGACGTTCGCATCAGAGGGAAAAGGCACCGCGACACCGCCCTCATTATCATGAACTCAGACGACGTCAAAGACGGCCACATCCAAATGAACAGCGTCGTACGAAAGAACTTACACGTCCGCCCTGGCGACCTCGTCAATGTCCAGCAGTTTCTAGATATCCAGTACGGCAAGCGTGTACACATTCGCCCATTCAAAGACTCGATTGAGGGACTCAGTGGCAACATCTTTGACCTCTATCTCAAGCCTTACTTTCTAGAGGGTAAGAGCGTACAATACATCCGATCCTGACAGTGCTCATGTCACTTTTAGCATACAGGCCAGTGCGCAAGGGTGACACCTTCGTCGTCCGCGGTGAACTCCGCACTGCCGAATTCAAGGTCATGGAGACAGACCCAGCGGAGCTCTGCATCATCGCACAGGACACCATCATCCACCGGTGGGTACCATGCGCTTATCACGCCTATCCCATTTCCACTGATTGCTCGTTGTACTCTTCCTTCCTTGCAGAGGGCGACGCCCTCGAGCGGGAATCCGAAGAGTTCAACCCTGCACACGTCGGCTACGACGACATCGGCGGATGTAACAAGCAGATATCCCAGATCCGCGAGCTTGTCGAGCTCCCCCTCTCTCATGTCCAGCTTTTCCTGTCCCTGGGTGTCAGCCCCCCGCGCGGCGTCCTGATATCCGGTCCTTCCGGCACAGGAAAGTCGCTCCTCGTCCGCGCAGTGGCCAACGAGACCAGCGCCTTCTTTTTCCTCTTAAACGGGCCCGAGCTCCTGAGGAGGAGTTCCTTCGATGCCGAGCGTGACCTCAATAAGGCGTTCGAGGCGGCCAAGAAGAACGCGCCTGCTATCATCCTCATTGAGCATTTTGATGCTATCGCGTCTGTACGTTCTAGTCTCCATCCTTCTTTGACGTGTGTGAACAGGGGCACTGAAGTCTTGTAGAGCCACGGAAGCGCAGCTGCTGCTGGTGTGCTCTCGCAGCTGCTCGTTCTGATGGACGACCTCCTACCGAGTTCCAACCTCGTCGTCGTGGGCGCGACTAGCCGACCCAACTCCCTCGACCCGGCTCTAAGACGCTTCGGGCGCTTTGATCAGGAGATAAGGATGGGTAACCCCGACGTCACAGGGCGTCTCGAGATCTTGCGTATACAGTGCAAGAGGATGAAGTTGGCGGATGACGTCGATCTCCAAGAGGTATGTACTGGCAGCGCGTATCCCCAGGACCATGATCATGATTCATAACCGCGTTTTCTGTGTAGATTGCGGAGGAGACGCATGGATACGTCGGCGCTGACCTAGCGGCGCTGTGTTTCGAGGCTGCGATGCAGCAGATTCGGATGCATATGCATTTGGTGGATTTGAATAGGCCTGACGTCGATCCGGAGCTGCTGGAGTTGCTTCAGGTGGAGATGGATGATTTCCGCGCTGCGCTGAGCAGCCGCCGGAATCGGATACAGTCGTGAAGGCTTAGCTGGGACTAGCCTGGGGAGGGGATGGATGTGGATTGAACGGACTCGAGATACATATGGTCGCTGTCTGATGTCTTGATGCATGGGTGGGAATTTCTGTTTTCCGATTTTGATCTATGCATGTCGTGCGCACACTAGTCACCCTCCTTTTCTCACCTTTGCAGCGGGGTCAGATGATTGCCCTGCTACTGAACATATCCAAGATCACGTATGATAGCAGGCACGCCGCTCTACCAGGCTCTACCCCCTCCTGCTATCGCACGCTCCGGTTTATCCCCTTCTCTACATCCTATCCGCCTTTTTCGATCTCCATGCGCTTGCAGTGTCGACTTCATCACATCTACGCTCCTTCCCTTTACCTTGACGGACGAAATGGCAGAAGCCATTGGTCCTGTCTACTTAAAACGTTGTTCTTCCTCCATGTTGGTCCCTGTTGGTCCATCTGATGCTTTGAAGCGTGTTCTACTACATGCTGTGTTATTCGTCGCAATAAAGCTGTCCCTCACCATTGTGATCATATCCCAGCCCAAACTGCTACAGATCCCGATCGCGCGCGCCTGCACCCTCACCCTCCCCGCTCTCCTCGATGCCCTCCAGCTGTGTCGTTCCAATCAGCGCAAACAGCTTGCGTGCCTGGAGCCAGGATCGCAGCGCTGCGGTCTCCGTCGTCGCAGCCGCATCCTGTGGCGCCATATCCGCCTTCTTCCGCGGGACACCCCCGTATGCCCCTCTGCCGAATCGGACAATGGGGTTGATGCGTAACTCGAAGGTACCTGAACTACTTGGAGGGAAGGAGGGACTTGCAGATGCTTCTGGTTTTTTGCTGCGTTTCTGTTTTATTTTCTGGGTGCATGGGTAGTAACTTCTGTACAGTGTTCTGCCTTCCGAACGTTGAAGAGGATGCAAATTTTGAGGGCTTCTACCACAGCCATTGACTCGCATATAGTGGAGTCTAGGAAGTGTTGAACTACCTACCTCGATGCGATGCAACCTCAGGCTCGAAAAACGAACATCGCCCTCACGATCTTGTGCGTCAAGGCAGTCTCCCCGTCTTCGATTTCAAGATCAAATGTAGTACATCCTAACCGACCCACACCTGAAAGAATACGTAACGATGCAACACACATCATCATCGCCTCCCCACCCTCCCAGGCTCTCAGCTAGCATCGTCTCACACCAACGCCATCATTACCTCATTACCAGAGGAAGAGCGATTTGGACGATTCGACTCCACCGCCGCGCCCCAGCTCATGCTCCTACCCTGGGTGACAAGTCCGGTTGGGTGGGATCCGCCGCGACGTTTCGCGACTTGAGGTGGGGAGGGAACCTCCGGGATGCGCGCGGGTCCTTTGAAGGCGGTGGCGGTTTTTCGCGGGAGGAAAGGAACTTGGATGCGAAGGTGAACTTACATAACTGCATGGGTAGCAAATTCTGTACCATGTCACGTCCTGCCTAGGCAGATTCTGAGATCTGAGGGGTAAACCTTGTGAACGTATCTCCGCCGCTTCTTTTTTTGGTTTGCTTCGCCAATTTGCACAGGCGGACTTCATGTTGTTGCTCTTTGAAATCCAGCGTTCAGCCGAAAATGGTGGGGAGCACTATCACTACATCAGTGGACCTCCCAGGGAAGTCGTGCAATCCAGCTATTGGATCCTTGTCCTTGTCCTTGTTGAGTCGGAGGGCCCATACCGACTTGGTCTGGATATTAACAAAGAACGCGTATGAGCAAGGTCCATACTTATCCGTGTCCACTATGGCCACGAAGAGGGCGCGAATGACACGACTTTTGGTTGGATCTTTCAACGGCGATGGTGTAGCATATATCCCAAGCGAGTCATGTCCGGAGGGGACATCGACGCGCATACAGTCTTACGTGTGGAGTCTAGGAAGGAAAACTACCAACCCCGATGCTATAGATTGTATAACCACGAAGAACACATGTGCGTCGAGCCAGTCTCCATGTCTTCGAATTCATGATCAGATACTATACAACGACATGCCAAACCCAAACCCAGAAGAAACGTAACGCGTAACGCCTCGTACCCTCCCCTTCCGCTAAGAGCAGCGTCTCAACCTAACGCTATCATTACTACTACTAGACGAAGACCGATTCGACTCGCCCCTTTTCACGCTCCTACCCCGCGTGACAAGTTCACTCGGGTCGCGCCGCCCCAGGTTCACTTGAGGTAGGCGGGGTGGAGGTTTCGCAAGGAAAGGATTCGGACGCGACGCAGGCGCCCTCCGCCTTTCCTCTCCTTCCTCGTCCTCATCCTCATCCGCGCATTCCACAATCGTGTTGAGCACACGCAGATGGAGCGGGTCCTCCGCCCACGTGAACACCAGCTCCTGCATGAAGGTCGTCGAGAGCGCTCCGATGTCTTCCTCCTCTTCCTCGTCATCATAGCAATGAGAGTGGTTTCGAGGAGTGGGAGAGGCGTATCCATCCTCATCCTCGTCCTCGTCCTCGTCTTCTGCGATAAAGGGGTTGTGGTGGTACGACCGCCGGACACCAACGACGCCGAAGCCGAACCCGTCAAGGCCTTTATACCCGTCCTTACGCTCGATGCCCGAGATGCCGAGGCCGAGGAGGCGGAGCGGGGAGGGCGTGGTGGGCGGGGAGAGGGAAGGGGAGTAGGGATAGGGAGGGGCGCGGCGGGGGGAGAAGATGTCCGGGTGGTCTTGGGGTTGACTGGAGGCGTGGATGGGGGAGAGGGAGAGGACGCCTACGGAGGAAGAGGAGGTGGAGGTGGAGGTGTCGCTGATGAGGGTGATGTCGAAGAAGGAGGTGGAGCTGGTGTCGTAGGCGGGTGGGGAGGCGACTGACGCGTCCTCGGGATTCGTGACCGCGCCTTGCAACCGGTGGGCGGGGTTCGGTATCGCATATATCGAGCCCTGGGGGTTAGATCCGAGATTTGGCGGGCTCGCGTTGGATTCGTGCGCGGATGGGGCTTGGTTGACGCTGGGCTCGGGCTCCGAGAAGGCGGGCGTGACGGAGACGATGTGGGAGAGTACGTAGGCTACGAACTTGGCGATGGGAGACATGCTAGGTGAATGAGTGTTGGAGTAGAGGTGCGGATAGGCTGTGGTGGTGGTGGTGGTGGCCGTCGGTGGTTAGGATGCAAAGCACTGAGGCTGACCGAGAATGGCGACTCATCGATAGTTAGGGAGGCTGACCAAATTCGTCTGAATTTGGCGCATGGCCTGAGTCATCCCGAGTTCTATTCATGACTACTGCCGCGATGGAGTTATAGCAATTGGGGTCGTCGAAGGACTGGTGTGGAGGTTGTTTGAAATTGTTACGCGTGAATGTCAGTGACGTACTCAATACAGAAAGATCAGGGTAAACTATCAGGTCCAGTATTGACTCGACCCTGTCCCTGCACAGGCCGACTAGCTCAGCTGGTTAGAGCGTCGTGCTAATAACGCGAAGGTCTTGGGTTCGATCCCCACGTTGGCCACTGAACATACTCTCTCTTTCGTATGTGATTATTTTGTTTTTCCCGATGCAGCCAAATCACGCCAGGTCCGCCATTCTGATTCTCCAGGACAGGAACAGATGAACAACTTACAAGACGTCCGAGGCCCCAGGCCCCGTCACCACTGCCAGCACGTCGAGCACCAGCATCTCACACACCACGTATCACGGAGAACGACAGTTATGGCCGAAGTAGGCAAAGACGACATACTTAGTCTTTAGAAGAAAGCTGGGAACGATGGGCTCGAACATGCTCTCCGAAATGTACGTCAGCCTCTCGTTCCGAAAGACCTACCGACACCGAGATTACCTGCAGATTCTCCGACCTCCAAAGGCTCCTCCTTCATCGGCACCACCTCCGAGTCCACCCACCCTCTCTGCCTTCCTCGCCGTCCCCATGCCCACCTCGACCGCGGGCGCCAGTTCATGGGCACTAAAGCCATCTATGCCAACACATCTGGATCCTCCGTCGCATGAAGCGGGCAGAAATGCTGCGTCCGTCCACGTCGCGTTTGACGGAAGCACGACCGGCTGGCGGTCAGTCACACAGACGAAGGGGTCGTGGATCGGGGCGTTGGGGAGGAGCGAGGGGAAGACGGCTAGTAGATGGTGGCGTATAGTTCACCTCGATATCCAGCTTTTAATCTCATTCCGAATTTCTTGCTACCTCTTCGTTTACTCACAATCAATCCATGCTCTCCCATACTTATAGAGAAGACCCGACCAAGTCAAAATTCTGGAATAATTCAACACCGCCGTGTGAGTTTCAGGTTCATCAGCGGTATCACGTCCCGAGCTGCGGGAATGGGGTGCAGGGATGAAACTCACCTAAAGCCGGAGGCACGGAAGGTTATCGAAGCGCCGATAGTATGTGTAGCTCGCATCATCAGTGCGCCGAAGAGGATGAGGCTGGCAGCGCGCGTTACATATCTCCCTCGCGCCGAGGTTCGCGGCGGCTGAGTAACGAATCTGGGCATGATCGAAGGAATGCTCGTCGGTAAGCCAAGAGTTGTTGCAATGCAAGTGTCAGAGTTGCCTGCGGCGTTATGACGAAAGGTGAGAGCGCGATTTCGAGAACAACGCTCGCCCTTCTATGTACGTGTAAACCACGTTTGAACGGATCCTGACGCGCAAAACTCGGCGATGGATATAGTGGCTAGAGTAACGCGACTACCCTGCATGTCCATCTTGGAGCGGCATCAAATGGGCTGTGGAAAAATGGATCACGAGGGATAAGACGTGGAGTGAGGGGATGCTCGACTGTATTCCAGTAGACCGTGACGAAGGATACGACGAGCTGCATCCATCGAGTAAGTGTCTGTGACTATAAAGCGGGCTAGGATCAGAATCGTTGAACCGAGATAAAGCATCTACGGACATACCTACTCATCATCGATTTGCGTCCCTAGTATGGAGTGGGCGAGAGGGGTGCTCATTGGGTTGCAGCAAGTGGTATTTGAGATTATCCAAACGATGCGGTCAGTGTTCCGCAACAGATACACTATTCTTCGTATCGCGGCCTGCAGAAGTGCCTCGGAGGACATATGAATAACTTTTGATAAGATCCTCGTCGGAGGCTGCGTCTTTCGCGATCCGACTGATAGATGAGTCTCGCGTCTTAGTAGTTGGTAGTCTTCGATGATAATATAATGGGCCAGAGGAGATACCACGTCGTGAACTCTGGTCTGGTTGGATGCTAGACACGGTCGTCAGGGACAAAAAGCATGTCCTTGTTTGTTCATCATCAGATCCAAACATGAGACGAGAGTCCCGGACCTTGCCGACCCGTCTTCTCATCAACGTCCGTGGACGGCGGCTCAGGTACTCCAGTGCAAGAGACCTCGTCCCGTCCAGAGTCCAGGTGTGTGCGCGAAGTCTCCATCTTCCAAACCTCCATGGCATTCACCACCAGAACCACATGTGTAGGCTACCCGGGTTCACATGGACCTCTACATTAATTCCATGAGTTCGCCACCGATCTTGGCCGCACACCATGTCTCTTCGGGCCAAAACTCGAACTCGTTGCAAGGTGCCCTGAAGAACGGGTCTGATGTGAAGCGTTTGTCCACAGCACTGTCAAAGAGCCCCAGCATGTCCTCCGCCGTGGCGATCACCGAAGGGAATGGCGTGCTTGCTGCCTCTCGTGACCAAGATATGCAGCGGCAACTCGAAGACTACAATCGCTCGATCACGATCGTCATCTGGTACAAGGCGGATACAGAGCCTATACGGCTGCAGCATATGAATGCTACCTTCCCCTACTTCCAGCTGCTGCAGCTGTCGTCGCTGACGACCGACCTGGGATTAACACCGGCGTCGTACATCGATGCCTTCGATCCCCACTCGGGGAAGTGGGAGCAACATACTATGAGCTCCGTCCGCCTCGTGGCCACTCAGCAGAGGCTGCTGTACAAGACGCGTCGCAATCTCCTCGAAGGTCTGAGCGAACAACAGTGTCTAGGGCTTACAGAGGAGGTACATGGACAGTCGAAGGTTCCACGGCCGCCAGCACCGAAGTTGGAACCACAGAATAAACCGACGCCTCTTAAGCGATCCTCGCCCGAGGGCGCCTCTTCTGAGCCACCCCAGAAAGTTCACATCCCCAACACCTACTATACCCACACCCAACGACTCGTAGCGCCCGGTCCCTCGTCTCAGCCGCTACAAGACACACCCATAGATCCCATTGCACCCAGCACCTCGTACGCTTACCCGCCCCCAGTCTTCTACCCCCCACCGGACAACCCGACCTCAACTCCTGCGCCCGCCCACACTTCCACTCCCGAAGCCACCCTCCCTTCGCACTTGACAAACCCCGATGCCATCGCGCCCGCAATTCCCTACCACCCCCACCCCCCGCTCAAGCGCTGGCCGAACGACTACACCGTCGCCGAGCTCACCGCAGGCTTCAACGCCATGGAGCTCCTCATCCGCCAGCCGCCCCCAGGCGCCAACGGCACCGCCACACCCATGACGCAGCGCACCGCGTTCGAGCGCGTTTTCGGGAGCCGGTACGTCAAGAGCACGGTGTGCCGGCACCGCGGGGTGTGGCGGAAGGCGAGTGGCCCGCTGAGGGAGCAGTTCGAAGCTATGGGGGCGGATGAGAGGGCGTGCTGGGGGGAGTTTGTGAGGCGGATTGAAGGGAGGCCGCCGTCGAAGGCTGTTGTGCAGGGTATGAATGCGGGTGCGGGTGTGGTGGCGACGCCGCAGCCACAGATGCAGGGGGTGATTATTTATCATGCGCAGCCGCCGGGGGAGATGGTGGGGTTGCATGGTGTGGCGGAGACGATGCAGAGTCAGACGATACCGAGGAGGGTGGAGACGGAGAAGGCTGTCGTCAATGAGCCGCTTATGGCGTCGCTGCAGAATCCTGACGAGCAAGGTACTATCACCTGTCGTTCCAAGTAAACCTACTCTTACCTGTTGTCCGTTCAGATGGCTCCCTCCAAAGCGGCCAATTCCCATGATGTCCGTGATGTGGGGATGTGGGATGTAGCATGCACGGCTTACGACATATCACGAAACTTGTACACACCAGTCGCGCCAGATTGTTTCATGTACCCGAGCATTAGAATAGGAACATCAGCGAGGAATTCGAGGAGAAGGAGACGGTGGCGAGAGATGATGAAAGATCGCGGACTCGTGTTGAATCCGGACTCGGGTGTGGGATGGCCACGTGTTGCGATGTGATCGTATCAGACACCAGCCACCCCAGCCTTTGGCTCTCCACCTTTCCCACCACCGCAAACGTTAGGTCTGGAAGCGCACAGCTACGCATGTGCTTCGTATTAACCTTCCCCTATCACCCAACTCAGACCTTTGGCATTTACCGCGAGGCTAGATCCTGAATCGCGACGTGGTCGACTCGCGTGCCTAGCGACTCTAGTGCATTCATCCGACAAAGGAGAACACATTTTTTCATGAATCGCAGTCCCGACCAGAGACACGTCAAGCTGCTTGAGCCATGTATCGCCCACTCAGTCGCTTGATGCTTGTCCGCCGTCTTAGATACGTACCAACGACAAGTCATGGGATTCTAATTCTTCCAGTGTTCCAACGCCCGAGCAGGATGGTGCGTTGTTCGTTCTCTTATTCATAGTCATGCATCAATCGTTAATATTCTTCACAGACGCATCCGCACCGCACAACATCATCTCAAATCTGATCTGGTGACACGGTTATCGACTGGGGTTAAGACCCGCCTCATAACCCTCCAAGGTCCTTGCATCCGCCTCCCTCCTCGCCCCGTCCCTTTTCCGGCCCCCACCTGCGGGCAGAGCCTGAAAAAGCCTCCGTCCACCATACAGTGTCACGTTGGTCTTCGGCGGCAGCGGATCACACGGCAGAGCCTTCCTCTGTCAGCAGCCCCTTCGCGATCTACATTCCGTGCTCCCACCGCCTCCTTCTGCGTGAGCCGAGGGCCTCGTATGGGATGGTGGGCTTGCTTCGTGGCCTGGGTTTGGGAACGGATGTTATGGAAGGACATGGATCTTGTGAAAGTCGACATAGAGTATCGCATCCTCATCTCTGGTAAGTGAAGGCTTTCCTCATCTCCCTTTCCTCAGGAACCGAAGCGCCAATGATCTAATCAACACCAGTCCGATTCATAGCCTCGTCGACCTGATCCTCTGACGTCCCGTCCCCAGCAACAGCCCCCACCACCACCACTGCCCCAAAACCGGCCCGAGCTGTTCCCGAGTACTCTTTGGATGGTCTGGCATGACCAAGGTACCAGCGCAATCTACGCCCACGATATCCCGGAAAGGAGACCCTCCACCCCGACCTCGAGATCCGTTCAACCTAGGCATCTCCCCGGGTATCCCTTGCCCGCCAGCACCCCACGCCTTCAGCCATCACCGCAGCTGACTCAACACATCACCGCCTCCGGCCCCGATCGCTCCATCGTCGCCGGGAGGCCCTCACCGCCTCCGAACCATTTCAGGGTATCCTAAACATGAGCACGTCCATCAGCTCGAACCCCTGCGAAGCGAAAGAGAGATAGAGAGGGACTTACCATACCCATTTAACCCCCGGATCTCGGTGACGGGCAGTGTTGCGGAACGACGAAGACGTAGCGGTAGCGAGCAACCACTCTGCGAAGTCGTCCCTGGCCTCTCATCGTCACTTGACAACAGAATCGATAGCACCTCCCTCTGACTCGTATACTACACCCCGCTTGCGGGCTTGTCAAATGAGACCTCTGCGCTGCTACGTTTCTCCGCACTGGGGACGATGCAGATTTGTCGGCCTGGATGACTTTGGAGCCGAAGAACTGGCGCAGCTCGGCTTCGCTGTCGAGATGTGGGGAGGGGCAGGAGGGCGGCGAGGGAGTGAGGGTCAGGAAATCTGCAGGGGTGTGGTCTTGGCCTTGATGGGTCTCGTGGGAGACAGGCAACGACGTACTTCACCGGGAGCTCGGTGAGGGCTTGCTCCAGCTCATTGTTCGTTGCTTTCTTCTCTTTCGTCTTTGCTTTTCCATCGCCTTCTTCTCGTTCTTCATGACAGGCGGGTGTTAAAATTAAACTTATAGACGTGGATGGTGGGTGCGGTCGACGAAAATGTTACTGTACAAATTCATCCCAAGTAAGTAAACACAGAGGTACCAAGAATTTCGGAAAGGAATCAAAAACTGGATAAGTATTGAGTAGAGATGGGGTAAACGAAAAGAACGGAAGGGTTAATAAATGCATGTATCGAATGAGACTTCAGAATGGTGCACTGGCAGTCGCGTTAATAGTACCCTGTGTGGCCCCCGCAGTACCCCAAGGCTTCTCTAGCCTGTCAAGTCTATCTTCGACTGCGATTGAGCCGACTGGAAGATGTTCTGGGAGTTCTAATCCGAGCCTTATGTTTGCCGGGGGGATATGTGAAACGGAGGGTTGGCTGGATACTCCCAAATGTGATGGCATGTGCTCGAGGTCTGGGTCTCTGTGGTTCCGGAGTTGTGTGCTGAATCCGAATGTTTCAACGATTGAGCGTTGCTTGCTGACGAGAAGAATGACGATGGAGGGATACATTCCCTATAGATGAGGCTCGCTCATCAGCAAGTGTGAAAATCTAAAAAATATAGAACGTACTGTCCCCGTTTGTGTCACTTGTGCAATAATCCCACCTATCACAGCATAGGCTGAACCATTAGCGGCATTTGGAGCAAAATTTAACACCAGATAGATAGTCTGTAAGAATGTGGGTCCTCCGAGTCAGACCACATGTCAGATCAGGAAACTAAGAACATACCTGTATCCCGCAAAATACAAACCCAGATTCCACAAGGACCAGCATGACTTTTCGCACAGGTGATGTTGACTTCTGCTTTATTCCCAGCGTTCTGGTGAAGCGAAGTTGATCCCTGAAGTAGGATGAGGGGATGATGTATGATATGGTGCATTGGCTGACCATAATTTGTAGAGAATTAATAATGTCGAGGCTAGATTGGTTGCTAATGAAAGAGCCAAAGATGCAGTGTAGAAGCGGAGACTAGTGAATTCCAAGGTGGGTGACAGGGTCTGACCAAGAACGGCTGAAACACTAGAAGATAGGGTGAGGAATGCTAAAGTTGTTCCTAAAGTTCTCTCACCACTGAGTCAAGGTACAGATGTAGAAAAATTATGATTTACCGATTGTGCCAACAAGGAGAGCGCACAGGCCTAGCCTTGTCCGTTGCTGCTCTGGACAGATGACCCAGGTCCTCCAAACCAGCACACCATCAGTAATGATAACCTGAACAGACAACCATGTATGTCAAGAGTTCAATACTCCAGCTTGATGATGAAAAGGACATACAAGCAACTGGTACGCCCACCCCTCGAGTATCAATATCGGTGCTATTTCGTCATTGAGTCTATCAAATGTTGCACGATCCACCACCCCGCCTGAATCGATAAAAGCTCCCTTAATTTGACTTGCAACAGCTATGAACCCGCACATCCAATACATTGTTGCAAATAAGAAGCTGGTTGTTGTCGTCGCCAACGATACTCGGGTGGCTCTGGATGTCCTGCCGCGCTTTCTACTGACATGTGAGAGTGACATATGAGGAGCAGAGAAAGCGACTGACAAAAGCATCATCGTTGATAAGGGGAAAAGCAATATGAACACTCCTGATGAAAAGATGACATGGCAAGTTGAGCGTAGTGAAAATGGAAGATGACACCATCATACCATGAAGCAAGGTGGATGTCGCGAGCAACATTACGTTGCGGAATAGCACATTGCCAACATTTTGAAGCAGTGAGCGTTCTGTAGTAGACATGTGAGGGTAGTTGTAGATTTGAGAGTCTCTTCATCAGACCGGCCATTCAAGCCTTTATACCTAGCAGGCAGTGCAGACAGATGCAGCAGATCACTATGGCTCCTCACGGTAAGATACCACTCGGAACTCCAGTGATCTCATTCTCAGTTGAGACGGAGCATCATACTGATCTGGGGCACCAGTTTTTTACCGTGGCACTACCGTGCGTACCGTGGCTACCGTGCGTGCCGTGGCACTGAACTGCTCGGTACTCAAGGGTGAGTGCACGGTCCAGATGAGTCTCGCGGGTTATTGCGGTCTGCTCGGCAGGTAACTATGCTGCTCAAAGTGGGGCGAAAAAGAATAGACGTAACATAATGTAACATAAATAAAGGTTCCGTAATAATTACCATACGGTAATTCATTGATGCTCTGGAATATAAATTTGATCCTGAGCCACTCACGAAACAGTCGCGAAGGCCGACACATACTAGTAGTAGTATAGTAGAGAACTTGGGAAGACTTGGAATTTGAAAAATCGCCTGGATCATGGATGGGTCACATGATCACCTCGTTTGGGCAACCAATGCCTCAATAACGCCCGGGGGGTCAACCACTAAGCTCTGGCTTATGCACCATTCGTTTCTATGCACATTTACGACTATGTACATGTAGAAATTAGATACGTCCCGCATGTAGAAGCTACATAATCCAGCACAACACGGGGTGTACTAAACACTTGTAAACAACGCGCCAACACAGTGGTTCATGTTCGCGACGCGTCAACGGAGACTCGATCCCAGGACCCTATTGGTGCGCGCCCCACCATTTCCCTCGATCTATCATACAAGATATTCCTGAGCTCAGGTACGCTCTATATCTCTAATTCATCGCGCCGAATTCTGGCTGAAAATTTCGGATTTAAGCTTTTAACCCAGACTCAACGCAGTATTCCACTATTCACGACGATTTGCGCAAGTTATCGTATAACCGAAAGTCGTTCTGAATTTCGTGCAGGTGCTGAGGTGCTTGTGGTGTCTTTGCGGCACGGCTTTCGGAGTCCGAATTGCCTAGGCGCGCGGGGCTGGCATGCCATCTCAAGCTCAACTCAAGCTTCAACAAGTTTGAACTTCGTTGAGTTGTTCACAAGCGGGTTTCTAGCATGAACATCCTGGGAAGGGTATCTTATCAAGGTAAGGCCATACCTACCCATAAAATCTGGGATTGAAGTGCTCCTTTGACAATCCGTCCTTACAGGCACGATTCTGCACTGTTTTTTCCGCCATCCACGGTATCTACTCCAGTAAGAACCCCGCACTAGTTCAAGCCACCTTCCGCGGAATGGTGCACGGAATCGCACGGCACTTGCACGGCGCATGCACGGCACCTGCACACGGCCTTGCACGGTACTGCACGGTACTGCACGGCGCTTGCACGGCTTTGCACGGCACTTCACGGTGCTGCGTGTATGTGCACGGCAGCTGCACGGTATGTGGTTGTGGGTTCTGCACCAAAGTTAAACAGTCGGCTGATGGTGTAGCGTAAGATCTAGGGAACTATGTAGAGCGCCGCGACCCGAGCTTTCTGTCGTGACATAATGCGCTAGGCACAGCATCCAGTCCTGCACAAACCGCCGCCGGCTCTCGAATTGACATCGAGGCGGACAGATTTGACGCAAGTATTGCTGATAGGGTCGGTGCGTCTCTTAGCCTGTTATATGATGGTGGCATGACGTGCTTTTTGCTGTGTTCTCATATCAGTTTTTAACATGCACTTTATAGCCTTGTAGAGCAGAAACGTCAGCCTGGTGCTTCACGACAGCGAGTGGACCCGCGAGTCGATGGCACCCGAGAGAGCCTCTTCCAAAAACTGGCTAGAAATGACTCGTGGGTCTGAAATCGTGGGTCTAACCTCTCTGCTGAACACGACTTCGCCAGCACGCCGACGTGTACTGCGCCTCCCCGTGTACTCCCGGGAATGTGCAGTACCAAGCCCAGAAAGTTTGGTAGATTAAAGGATAGTACAGACGTCGTTGTTGTCAGAACTGTGCCAAAACTTATCATAAACATATTCTGTTGTCCTCTGACTGATTTATCATAGAGCCTCGTTTTACAGCAATTTCAAGCATAACGTACCGCGCGGCATCGCAGGGACCCAGTACAAGGCCGTGCCACGGACCTGCGCAGCCGTGCAGGGCAGTGCACGGAGTGCACGGTAGCGCACGGTAGTGCCACGGCTTTTTCTGTCTGCCCATACTGATCTGGAAGCCATGGTAGGCGAGCTCAAATAAGCAGCCCATATAAACGGCGTGCAATGTTAATCGCGAGTGAGTAGAACTTACACCCGGTGATCGAGACGGCTAGGAGATCCCAGAAACATGGTATGCACTAAGAGAAATGAGACGTTTTGCCGTGCCATGCAAAAATTACTGATTTACAATAGGGGTACGTCGTAGATGAGCATTCGGTGCAGATCAGAAACTCTGGAAGAACATCTGATGACCTGATAGCGTAACTGCAGTGCCAGGATGCCAGTTGAGACCATTGACGTAGGAATCATGGGCCCGAGTTCTGTGATGCAAGATCTTTGCGTGTTGTTGATGTCTCGAAGAGACTGCACGTCGGTAGAGAAAGCTGATCCAAATTGTACATGCCACTGAATTAAGTATGTACGTATAGCGCACGCCTACACAAGGTCGAACGGGTTTCTGAAATTTCTCCTATGAGCTCGAAATGACAGACGCTAAAATGGCCGTGTACTTACGATCCGATTGTTTGCGGAATCGAATGCACTGCCAGGCGTACATATTGTAACTATCAAGTGGATCCCTATGAAACGCGATGAGGGGAACGATGATCAGCGGGTCTTAGGCGGTGTTTGAGTCTAGTGAGGGCGTGTCGCATCATTTCGTTTTAGAGATGGTGGAACTTTGTTGGATCGTCGAGATGGAGTATACAAAGGAGCGAAACACTCGTGACTCGGCCTCCGCAGGCTGGAACTTTCGAACGATCATCCTAGGAGTGTGATCTTGATGTTGTTGCTGGGGGAACTAGAAAGCCCTAGGAGAGGATAAGGGACACCGTTGTCGGCGGCAGGATGTAAATCAATGGTGAAGAACTGGAGATTGCACTTGCGGGCTGTGGCGCTGGAGCCGCCGGGCTCGTCCCTTTTTTTCGACGGACTGCGCAAGCTGATGATGAGTCGGGACAGAGGTCTTCGATAATTTGGATGGCTGTACGAACCCTTCATTGCACCCTGGTTGGACCACTTTACAGCTGCTTCAGGACCCCCAGTCATGACCGACAGTCGACTCACATTTGCGAAGGCCGGCGATTTCTTGATTATCGAGACTTTATCCCCGCTAGACATCTCTATGTTCGAAGATCCGCATAATATCCCAAGCACCTCAAGTTTGCAGACGTTTACCGTAGAGACGAGGCGTGTAAATGGTTCGAGGAGACCCCGGCGGAACTCTGATCCTGAATGGTCAGGTCTCCGAAGTTGGCCGCCACGTGCTGCGCGATAAGATTGTTGTAGCATCTTATCAGACTCGAACCACACACGTCTTGCCCCGAAAACGCGTTCCAAGCCGCATAAACCTCATCTTATGATGCTGTGTACGTTGGACACAGCTACGGACGTCTTCGATCATGCGATGTTCATGCTATCGGGGAGCCTTTTGGGCACAATTGGAATTTGGCAAACACGGAAAAACGTACCACCTCCGCGATTCTCAGTTCTAGCCCTTCTTTTCTCATCTCGACCTAGCGTCAGTTATGGCCCTTCTTCAACTTTTCATCTCGACCTGGAGACGTTGCACGGTTGTCTTTTCCTTGCAGCGAGGCATTCGAAGACAGCACCAATGGACCCATTATCTTGATATCGAGGCCCGCCGATAACGATCAGTCCACCTCATGCCTGCCTCGTGTCGGCAATACGTACCAAGAAATGATTCGTCGGCAATGCATGAGTCTGAGTAGCACGCCTTCAGATTAATACAGATCTGGAAGGACGAACACGAACTCTGCGACCCTGATCGTCTCGAACTATCATGCTCAAAGTCATCTGGTCGTTCCACGTACGTCACGACAATTTTCAAGGCCATCCACTTAAAACAGTATCCAGGGGCCCACCCCATTCACTAGCGTCCGGCTTTGCCGTATATTCTTCGCCTTGATTTTCGTCAGCGCGCCCCTCATCGTTCCACGTTTGATCGATCTCTCATCCCACAGCCTTCGACACCTCCTCTGCACCCGTAGATTCCTTTCAAGAACTCTCAGACGCGACGACAATACGCGATACGCGTCTCCCGAGGAAGAACAGCGATACTGGGCCTCTGCCATCCCAGCACAAAGATGGCTGGACAGTACCAGCGCGCGCGCCAGGGCACATGCAAAGCTCATCAAGGAAATTCCACTCATAACATCGTACACCCCCGCACTCCTTCCTCTATACCGCGAACCTCGTGGGAAGGTGGAAGAGGGGGAATATTACCTATCCGCAAGGGCATTCTGTAAATGGCATCGGATGGTCTTCCCAGGCCCCGTACGTTCCCTCCTCCATCTTGCCCTCAAAATAAGTGTAGGAATTGTGGACTGACGATCTTTTTTTGCATGGGCGGCAGGTCCATCCGACACTACAGCAGGCTGCAAAGCTCAGACGGAACTTCAGTAATAGGGAGCGCAGGGAGATGTTCAGGATCTCGCGCATGCTTGCTGATGAAGTCGTCTTTCGGCGGAAATATCATTGGACGCCGAAGTATCGGGATTTGTGGCGGAGGTGGAGGGCTGAGATGGAGGAGGAGGTTGTGGTGGTGTTTGCTTGAGTTGGAAAGGTATGTTTTCTGATCATTCGGTATGTAGTAGTATGTTGCTTCGATTGTATTTGAATAGAACGGGGCTGGTTGTGTCCCCGGTAATGTCTAGATATGTAGATGTGTATGTGCGCCCATCTAGTCATAGCCGGAATTAGAAGTAGAGAACGAAGTCTCCGTATGACATGGTGTCCACCCAGTCTAGAGTACGCTTTTCGAGGGTATAAGAGTCTGTCGTGAGTACCTAAATAGGCGTTAGACACCAATTATACGATGAGATGGGGATATACATTATTTCCTTCCTTTTCCCTTGCCCTTCACCAGCGTGAACCCATCCTCATCCACTTCAGGCTCGTTCCTCGGTGGATTCTGGGCCGGCTGCAACAGCTGCGGTGCCTCATCTTCACCATCGTCCTCTCCCGATTCATCCTCGTCCTCGTCCTCCCACTCCTCATCCTCATCCGTCGGCGCCTGCTGAAACTCCGCCTTCTTCCCCTTCACCTTATCCGCCAGTTCCTCGAACTTCAGCACGCTATCCTGCTTCCCAACCCTCGTCTCCTCCCAAATCCGTACGATATCCTGCGCAACACTCTCCGCACTTCCATCCTCCAGCACCGCCTCATATTCATCCGCCATAATCTGCAAAAGCAGCTCCTCGATATACTGGTCGTCGGGCGTCTGCGCCTGTCCTTCGAACGCATCCACGATTTCGCCTGCGAGCCATGTTCGCTTTTCTGCTGCGCCGGGGCCGCCCCAGCCTTCTTGGACAGCGATTCGGAGAGTATACCAGACGGCCAGACGCGCGATGACCCCGCGGGCGAAGAGTACTGATGACGGCGATGGGGCAGCCTGCACGTCCATGGTGGTTGGAATGAAAAGTTCAAAAATGATTCCGAGAGTTGTGAGAGATAAGATAAGATATGTGATTTGTCAGCCGATCAGAAAAAAGTGAGCAACGACACGGGTTGATCGTGAACGTACACCAGCGTTGGATACCGAGGCGGGGACGCGTTGAAAACTTGGAAAACAGTGCGTGGCTAGAATTTCATTGTTGGAAATGCACTAACTGCCGTTATGTTACGTTCTACTAGGTCATTTCCTTTCCAGCGATGCTCAGCGCCGTAGCTGCTCGAAAGGCGGCTCAGGCAGCTCGTCAGGAACCTGCTGTCCCAGTGACCCAACCAAAATCTCCTACACCACCTCCGGCGGCCTTACCGTCTGCAACTAAGCCTACTTCCAAACGGAAATCATCCGCTCCAAGCTCAAACCAACCAAAAAGAAAGAAGGAGAAGCGGACGCTTGCCAAGGCACCCAGATACTTCGCCGAGCCAGTACAGGATTCTTTCCACGACCAGGGCGATGTCATCGTTCTCGACTCAGACGAAGAAGCCTCGTTGTCGAGTGACTCTGACACGCTAGAACCTACGACGAGTAAACGCAGATGGTCACCAAGCGTTCCCCTGAACGACTCGTCGGATGAGGACGACGGCGGAGATGTTCGTTTCAGCATCCTCGCGACCGCTCCCACACCCCTCAAATCACCCAGCCCCGACGTCCTGTCGACCTTCCACCCCATGCCCAACCAGAATACGTTCTTCCTCGGCGAGGCTGAAGTGTCGACCTTGGGACTGGAATCTGGTACAAACCAGAATGCGACGCTCGTCGCTCTTAACCCGGAGGAGACCCTTTGCATCCTCGGCACGTACGCGTTTTCCGTGTTACAGGGTTCCATTACACTTTCCGGCGTGACTGTTAAATCCTCGCTGAGAAGTCACCACGTATTCGCTCCCCGCTCGTCGCCATTGCCTGTGTTGGAAGGCATGGACGGTACGACCTCGATTCCCTCCATAATCCAGCTTCCACAGGCCTTGCACTCCCTCATTGGTAGTCCGGTCGCGTTGGTGCTCCTCCAGGAGCTTCATACGGGCGTCCAAGGTCTAGGTCACATCTGCCGAGTCTTCGATGGCTTTTTCGAGCCCTCCCGATGGCAGAAGTCGGCTGCGAGCTCGGAGCTGCAAGTGTCCGGCGTCCACATGGTATTCTATACCGTCCTTCTTGCCTTCCTTCCCAGTTTTAAAGTCACGTGATAGATAACGACGCATACAAAGGACGTCCAGGCCTTCGAATTGCCATTTTCGTGGGAGCGGGCGCTCGCGTCTCCATCTACGAGCATGGCGACACCTATACATTTCGTTAAGGGACCCAAAAAGTCGGGGAAAAGCACGTTTGCCAGGACCCTCGTGAATACACTGCTAACTCGGTGAGTGCAACCTCCTTCGCTTGGCATGCATATATTGAGACGACATATCAGGTACCAGAAGGTCGCATATCTTGAATGTGACTTGGGGCAGTCAGAATTCACGCCCGGTGGGATGGTGGCCCTCAACGTCGTCTCGAGCACATTGTTCGGTATGTCAACATTACATCATCTCGTATCATAACTCACTTATACTCGCGCGTAGGCCCCCCATTCACCCACCCAACCCTCCCAACCTTCGCCCACTACATCGGCGCAACAACCCCGCGCTCTTCCCCCTCGCACTACCTCGCCGCCATCCAATCCCTCCTCGAATCCTACCGCCTCGATATCCAGACCCCCGCCGTCTCATGGTCTATCCCCGACGACGACACACGGATATCCGACACCATCCCCCTCGTGATAAACACCATGGGCTGGAACAAAGGCCTCGGCGCAGACCTCACCCTCAAAATCCAAGACATGGCAGAACCCACCGACGTCTACGACATCCAAGCGCCGTTCGACCCCGCCTGGCCTGCCCTTGCCCCCACTCCCCCATCGCAGACCCAATACCCATACCCATCCTCGTCGTCGTCGCCCGCCAAGACGCACAAGCTCCAGCCGATCCCGCCTTCCGTCCTCTCAACGAACTACTCCGCCGCAGACCACCGCGCCCTCGCGCTCATGTCGTACTTTCACGCCATCTTCCCCGCCCCATCATCGCCAGGCGAGGACGAGCTCCCACAGCTCACAGCGACAGGCTGGCGAACCTCCCTCCCCCTCGTCGCGCAGCCGCCCTACGAAGTCGACGCCAGTCGCATGTTTGACAAGGTCTTCCTTACAGGCGCCGGGTCGGAGGACATCGTGCCCTCCGAGATCGGGCGCGTCCTCAACGGTGCCGTCGTCGGTCTCGTCACCTGTCAACCTGGAACGCTCGACCTCGATCTTGATCTTGCCCACGACCCGATACCACCGACCGAGCAGAAGATCGGCGCCATACCGTACACCCAGGGCAGCCCCGCGCCCTCCCCCTTAACATCCACGTGCCACGGCCTCGCCCTCCTCCGCTCCGTCGCCCCCGGCTCCGCGCAGATGCACGTCCTCACGCCGCTGCCGCCCCGCCTCCTGGGGGTCAGCAGGGTGCTGGTCAAGGGCGAGCTGGATCTCCCGGTTTGGGGCATGCTGGACTTTAGGTCTCGTGATGGGGAGGAGGTGGCGGGGGTGGAGAGGGGGAGGGTGCCGTATTTGCAGTGGGGGAAGGGTGGGGGCCTTGGAGGGGAGAGGAGACGGGTAAGGAGGAATTTGATGCGGAGGGGTCAGATGTGATCGATGTGCGGTCTGGATCTGGCTATGATTCCCATTTCATGGTTCTGACGGTGCTGCCTATGATCGTTTGAACCCTGGGGAGCCGCTCAACAGCTTAAGCTCAGGTGCTCTGCTCTTGCCGGTCGCTGTGGACTTCTCTGTCGTTCAGGAAAGACAGCATGTTATGTAGATCGAATATAATGATATCTGCGAGGATGATCTCATGATCAACTGTCGTGCATGGCAAAGGGAATGGTTCCAGGAACCAAGCGGAAGCAATGGGCTGTTTTTGGGCGTAGTTTCAAATCTGAGAAGACCTCAACCACCACCAGACCTTCCCGTGAAGGTCGTCATGGTATGTATGTTAGGGACCTGTGACTCCGTGGGTAAAGCGCTGTATCTAAACGGGAAGAGTGGGTGGGTCGCCCCATAATGTCATGAGACATTCCCTCGATCCGTTGGCCCAGAATTCAGTAACGATTCCAGCTGTGAGACGGGTAAGAATTGGTGCAAGAACTTATGGGGTCAAGATCTTCAAGCTCACCTGCTCCAAGACTTGCGAGCCGCCGCTTCCGCCTGGACCACCGTTCGCAGCTTCTAGCGTCAGCCCACTCGTCGAAGACTCTCCAGCATTTGTATCAGAGATCTACGGCGAGGTCAGAATGGCTACACAGAAACGCCAGCGCTCATGAGGGCTCACCTGCTTCATACCCGGACCTGCTTTCTTCCCAGCCGAAGCCGTCGCGCCAAAGGGTATGTCGTCTCTCGGGACGATGTCAATGAGGAAGTCGAATTGGTCGGACTTGCTCAGCGCCTTTGCGATGTCTGAGCGGGAGAGTGTACGGCGTTTGTTGGCGTCGGCGACGATGAAGGCCCTCGCCGTGATTTCCGAGATGAAGACTGCACCAATCAGTGAGCTTCAGTTCCTGGGAAACGAGGTGTCAACAGCGAGACCTACTTTCGCAAGCCTTGCAAAAGAGGATCGGAGCTGCGACGACCGACGGTTCAGACGCGTGAATATGAGGTATGCTGGGTGTGCATACCATCTGCTGCAATCATCTGGCAAGAGGTGCCTTAGAGTTGTTCGATAGTCATTCGTTTGGCGACACTCACCTTGACGTCCGGGTCGCTCTTCATGACTTTCTTTATCCTCGCCAGCGGGAGCGGTGGGTGGCGGTAATCTGGGGTTTCCTGCTCAGCTGCATCGACCTGGCGCTGCCAGAAGGACCGCAAAAAGTCGTTGAGGGGCTCTCCTGTCTGCACGAACGGGTGTGTTGACATTTGGGAGACGTCTATGATCAGAGTTGCAAGGCAAGATTGGGTAACCCTAACCCGAAAAGGTCGTGTTTTCAAGATTGACAGCCATCTAGACTCTTTTTTGTCGACTAACGGAGATACTACAATAATACTACTAGGTACATGGGGAAGAGCAAGGGTCCAAGCAATCTTAGAGATTGTGCTGTACAATGTGTCGCATTATAGTAAGTGACGCGAGCAATTCTAATATGCGTAGGTAGTGAGCTTGTATGATGGTAGGCATCAAGAACGGCAAGGCTTACCAAGTGTCAAAGGAAAGAAATGTTCATACACTGTAAGGTAATTACCTGATACATGAGGGTCGTAGGGCCGCACATTCGGCGGGTTGAGGTCGAAGTGGGCAACCAGATGGTTGTCCGCAGTCGTACACTCGTTACGCCGGGATCTCGGTCAGAGAAACATCTCAACACAGTGGGTGGGGTCCGCGCCGACTCACAGACCATTCCTGTCCCTCGAATATACGGTGCCCCCATCTATATTCGCGTCCGTCTGACGCGACGAATTTTCGGAAAAGAGAACTGGGGGAGGCGGAAAGGAGGAGGGGTCAGCCGCGAATCAAAGGGTCTTAAATGGATGAGGAGAACAGGACGGACCTCCCAAAGAGAGTTATTTTTCGGAGGTACCGATTCATCGGCAGCGAGACATTATACGGCTTTTGCAGGAAGGAGATCGTCCCCAGCCGCTCATCGGGCGCGAAGTCGAGGGAAACGATGGGCTCCCGATTGAACGGCAGCGAGTCGCGGTGGCGCGATCCGCGAATGTTCATACTGTAGATCATCGTGGTGCACCGATCGGGCACCCGGGCGACGCGAAAGAATATTCGATCGTATAAATCGTCAAAGTCGGTGTTTGTGAGAGATCCCGAGCGGTCTTCCAGGATGTACGGCGGCGGTGGTGGCATGGCGCACCGTGGGGGGCTGGGGGACGGGCGGTGTGGGTCGGGTCTCAACGCGGTGGATGCCAAGGCAGCCTTTATACGTTTTCCAAAAGACCGGCTGTACACCGGACGGAGGCAAAAACAAATAAAAGAACCATGACCCAAGATCTCAACTCCACTTGAAGACTTCTGATGCTAGAGCTTCCAGAACCCATTCGACCCGAACTGGGACACTTCGAGAGGGCGCTAGATCACTTTGGGGCAAAAGCTGCGATCCCTGACCTGTCCGTGCTTCTCAAGCCCGTCACTCGTCGCGATCGGGCACGCAGCGTCGATTTGAAACGCCGTGACGAATACCCTTTCAGGGCTGCGCATGACAATAAAAGTAAATGGATCAGCAGAATTGCGCGAAAGTGGACAAGACACACGAGATCCGCAAAGACAACGAAGAACGTGACTCCAAAGCTGCCTTCCGAAGCGACATAGCTGTATTCTGTCGGAAAGCGTCGGAATGACAAAGACTTCGCTGAGAACGCTTTGCGATGCCGCGAACATAAAGGACCTCATCACAGGCACGAGCAAATTCTGATCATGTGTTCAGAAAAGGGCGAGGTATGCGAAATTGGCTGCGAAAGAAACAATGTAAATAAGCTTGGGTGATGCAGGGTGATCACTTTATCGTCATGGGCTGCTGTGGAGACTGGGGTGCACACTCGCCAGTGACAGTTTGTGTGAAGAGACATCTCTTCACAAGTCATAAACGATTTCAAGCTCTGCCTTCACAATTCTACCACGTGTAGATGGTGCCTGGCGCCAACGAGGCGTCTACAACCACAACGATTTTTTGGATCTGTTGTGCTGTTAGAGTGTGGCATTCAATTGATCAACGTGACAGGAACAACGGAATGGCAGGTACTCACAGCAAACCCACAGTAATAGCAATTCGAAGGGCGAAACCCAGCGAAGCTACAGCGAGCCCAGACCTGGAAGCAGCCCAAATGATATCATCTATGACCATCCGTAATATGTGGCGTAGAAACCAAACCGACTGGGAGGGTTTCTACTAGTTATCCGGCCTGAATTAGCGAACAAAGGAGACGAAGAATGCGGACGTATTTCGGCAAGAGATGACCATTGAATAGTCTTTCGCGATAGAAGCCAGAGGTAACTGTATCCTGTGAGACTGTGAGATAACAGTGTTGACACTTCCATTGCTCTGCCTTTACCGACGTCTTCGTCGCCTAATCGAAGGAAGGCTGGGGTCCTAGGATTGACACGACCGTGCAACATCTACTCCCGATGGGTTTGGAAGACTCGGCATTTTCTCCATATGTAAGGTTCTCCGAAAGAAACCAACACAACGCGAGACCTGTGCAGATTAGTATAATTTATGCGCAGCGATGTACAGCCCGGTGCCCTTTATGATTGAAATCTGGATTAGTTCTAAATCTATGAAAGATATTTTTGTGGCTAATATACAAGATCTCGAGATAACTGTTAGCTTTTTAGGCTCATTCGGCGCAAAGATAGGCTCACCTGGGAATACAAGAAGGGGCGAGGGTGCCTAGAAAAGGTTACCGCCCTTAAATCCGCCCTCTCCTATCAGCGCAGCAGACGTTTTGGCATCCAAGAAGAGTTCGTTCATCTCCCCGATGTCTTCGACTTCAATCTGAGAACGCCCGGCAAGCGTCGCGAGAATTGAGGCGGGTGTTAGTAGTTGCAGAGCGTATCTGATATGGGTGGTATATCTCAGTGATGCGTATCCGGGGATAACGAGCGGGTCGTACCTTAAAGAGGTCTTTTCTCCTTCGGCAGCGAGCTTATCCAGCACGCCAGTTCCTAGCTGGATGCCTTCAACGATGGCCCGCAGGTGTACAACCTTCCCGACTTGATCACGCGTGTACCCTTCGGTTTTGACGATCATACACCTAACAGATACGAATAAGGGCGCATGCCACAAATGAAAGGCTGAAAAACACTTGCCGGTCCAAGAGATCTACCGGTATGCCATGCGGCGAAACGATGTCGGTAGTGCCGCGCACGAGGGAGTTGCCCCTGTTGGTGGCGAATATGACGGTTGGTGCCATTGGCGACTCCAAAAGTGCGTTCAGGTACGTGAAGCACTCGATGTCCAGCATATGGACCTGGACACCCATAAACTTTGAATATCAATGGCCGCAGAAGACGCCACTGGTGGCTCACCTCGTCGATGAAGACAACGCCAGGCACGACCTCCGCGACGCCCTGGTCGACATAGCCCTTGACGATCTTGTTCACCTCCCTCCTGAGCTTATCCGTCACCTCCGTACGGCCACTCTTCACCAGACTGCCCATCACGCTCATGATATCCTGCCCACCCTGCGGCCGCGCATTGGCAGAATCCAGGTCACCAAGCGTCACGTCCTGCACGAGCTCCTTCTTTTTGTGGACGTCCCCTTTCGGCAAAGGCACGTATGTCTCCGACTCGAGGTCATACGATGATGCGTAGGCATCTGACCGGCCTACCCGCTGCGCGCATTCCCGTAAACAAGGGAAAACACGTAAGGAGCATAGGAGACGTACCTTGACCGCGCCCGTATTGGCTTCGACATAGATGACGTCTCCGACCACGATCTTCTCCTTCAGAATCGCTTCGTAAATGCTTGGGTCCAGTCGGAGTTGTTTTGTGCCCTTGACCGTCTTGAGGCCGACGACGACGTGGGAGACGGTCTTTCCGTAGCCGCTGAGAGGGTTCTCGGATTCCGTGGGAGTCAACTCGGTCACTTCGCCTTCGTACACTTCTTTCGTCTCCTTTATCCGAAGACCTGTGAAAGGGCGTTAATTAGCATGTGAAGGTAAACGAAAAGAACTAGGGCTATAAGGACGAGATGGATCAAATGGAGGGGCTGGACCACAGTACGCAGCCGATACGCCGCATGAACCGAAGACGCGAAGAAGAGCCCCAAATGAGCTATTAATCAAAAAGCTCACTGAAACAAAGAGTGGTGGCAGGCGGTGGAAAAGCCAGCACCAAGTTCGAACCTCAAGATGCCAACCAAAGTAGCTGGCGATCTGAGGGCAGCAGGACTCACCGATCGCTCTACGGAATGCTTCTGCCAGGACCTCTGTTTTCTTCACCTCCGTGCTGTACACCTCAGACCCAACCATCGGGCAGAAGGGAACTTTTGAGCCTAGTTCATGCGATACCGCCAGTGCCAGCGCCGTTTTGCCTGTACCTGGCGCGCCGACCAGCAGCAGGGCGCGCCCAGAGAACTTGCGCGACTTGATAAGGTCCACGACGACGCCGCATGCCTATTTCTCATCAATTTGCGCCTTGAAATCGAGAAATTCCCCATACCTCGCGTGCATTGGTCTGCCCGATGAATCCAGCCCCGTCAACGTTGGCGAGGCCTTCCGGGGTCAGTCCTAGACCTTTAATGTGGGAGTGAGGCGCAATACGCGACGATCTGCCAGCGGATGGCACTGAAGGCGGTGGAAGAGCATTGTGAGCCACTGGTGTCGATGTTGAAGAAGTGCTGGCCATCGTCGTCGACAGTGAGCTCGACACAAAGTCGCGGTTAGCATTTTTCCCACTTATCCAATTGTTCTCACGGTTTCACTTGTAAAAATAATGAGTTAAATAATGTTGTCCTTCTCTCCATCAAACCACACCATTCGACTCATGACCCCGAATTCATCATCGTAATCTTCCGTCCAACATGTTTCTATGTTCTTCAAGATGTAGTGGATGATTACTCTGCGACGGATCTATCAGTTTCACAAATCATGCTTAGACGATTCCGAACCACCAGTGCCTGCAGACTTACCCTCACAGATGATAACTTACGTCGTTCTTCTGGCGATAAGTCATCGCTTGACGTTATGATTATGCCTTCTGGACTGTGCCGCTCAATCAGCACACTTTTGTTGTCAGCCGTCTTCCGCTCTCCCCGACAATGTGCATGCCATGACGACACCGGAGGCATTTGCCGAGGCATGTAACATCAACATGCCTCAAGTTCATGTTTGTTCAACATGAAGTATGAAATTGCAGGCGGATACTTCATGTTCATTTCAACATGAACTGAAGGCATGTCGAATTCACATGCCGTATACAATGCCTCCGGTGCGAGCTACCGGTGTCAAGCCAGCGCCGATCATGGTTGACTCCCGATTATTTCATCTTAACTATGCCGCCCGCGCTACGGTGTGAGTAAGTGGCACACATCATGTCTGGGTACGGGGGGGCTACGCCTTTGATTGCGAGGCAGGATTCGTACCGCATCTGTGGTGATACCATTCCCTGATATGGAAGACCCATAAATCTCGAGCTCGCGGCACGATATTTTGTTTCGTGTCAAGTGTGAGTCAATACACCCACTCTCGAACGGGCGTGATCTCCTTTGGAGAAGGTGTAAACCGCAGCAAGTCAGATTTGTTTATTGTTCTATTTCGCGTCTGCTCCTCGAGCCAACATATATTCGTCATGGGTCCCACTCCATCCTCCCGTCCATTCAAAGATACGTTCCTCATGTCACTCCCACCATCCAATCTCACGCAACCCCAATCCACATCGGAGGCCTAGAGGCATTGGCTATACTGTATCCCACGAAAAAAACCACCCCGTCATCATCCCATCCCAAGAAGAACAGAGATAAAAAGAGCACGCACATAGTCGTTGAGCTTCGTACACGTAAACGGGGATACACAAGCCGTCGCGCCCGTCCACCTACATATTCCCCGCTGTCAGCCCAAGAACCCCCCCCAAAAAAAGGAAGACAAGCGGACGTACCCGGTCCCTCCGCACTGCGCATACTGCGCCGCCGCGCCCGACCCCGAAGTCGGCGTCGTAGTCGCGCTGGTGGATGTCTTGGAGGTGACGGTGGTCGGTCCCGCGGTGGTGGTGGGGTTAACGGTGGTGGAAGGGGCTGGGGAGCCGCTGCAGCTGAACACAGCCGGTCCTGGTGGGATATCAATGAGTCAGTCTCGTCGCGAGCGAAAGAAGATGGTGACGTACCGGGGACTTTGTAGCTCGAGAGAGTCTGGTAGATGTTGATGGTAATGCCGGGATCGGTTCCTGTATGTGCGATGACGAATGAGTTAGGGAGGGCGGGGGGGGGGGGAAAGGAGGGGAGGACTTACCGGCATAGGCACCGGGGAAGCTGACGGTGGCAGGGGAGGTGCTGCCTCCGCCTGTAACTTGGAGCTGGGCACACTCCATCTGGATGTCCAGATTAGCATCGTGTTCTCGACGTAACGAAGAGGGAAGGAGGGGCTACTTACGTAGAGTTGAGCACCGGGGTAGGAGCCCGCCGAGTGCAGCGCTATCATACCACCCTCTCCTTTGAGCAGGTGTTCGATGGACATTGGGTAGGGAGGGCTCACCGATAAGTTCAGCGCGTAGGAGATACTGCCCAGCCGCGATACAGGACGGGATATTAAACGTGACCTTGCCCTTATTCTTGATTAACCGATCGACACCCCAACTTTGGTCCGCAGCGTTGAAGCCATCCTCGTAGACCTTGAACCACTTGAGGCCTGTCACCGAGGATTGAGTCGCGCTCGGAATCTGTGCCCTGGGGTACAGGTGTCCTCCCTTAGCTGTCTGGATCGAGAGGGTGAGATTAGGGGATGATGCACGTACATGTAGACCATGACGGGGCCGTGGTGGCTGGCGTCGATGGGGTCTGCGGTATCGGAAGCATCGGCGCCGTTCAGCGTGTGATGCCATTCGGTGGTGACACTGGTGCCGGCGGCGACTTTGATGACGGTCGTGGAGAGTGGGGTGTGGTAGGGGTTGATACCGCCGTTGCATATCACGTCTGTCAGGTAGTCCAGGG
This sequence comes from Lyophyllum atratum, assembly GCA_014905825.1. Classification (NCBI taxonomy): domain Eukaryota; kingdom Fungi; phylum Basidiomycota; class Agaricomycetes; order Agaricales; family Lyophyllaceae; genus Lyophyllum; species Lyophyllum atratum. The sequence goes on along the minus strand of JACGCN010000002.1, from coordinate 59,818 downwards.
TCGTAAGCTTGATAGCCAACCAAGGATTGGGAAAGGATCTTACCGTTTGATTTGACGTCTGTAATGGGCTGTGTGTTGGGAATAAGGGGATTAGATAGTGGCTTGAAATTGGGCTCGGAAGTGGACTGACACCGTCATAGTCCGGCACGCGGATACCATTGAGATGTCCTTGGCTCACGCCATTCAAATAGAATTCCTATCGGATCCAAAATGGGTAAGTCAGCTAGCTCTAATCATTCGAAGTACCCGCCAGACAAAAACCGGAAAAAGTAGGGATTCAAACGGGGCTGGACATACCTGGAAGATGGTGTGTGCGGAGGCAGAAGCCGCGAGCACAGCAAACACAGCAGAGGTGAGAGCAGCACGCATCGTCAAAATCCAAAAAAGAGGAGCTGATGCTGGACGTCCGGGTTCGACAGCTTCCTTTTATAGTCTACGAGTGGACTGAAGCGTATATGGGATTATGCGAGAGTTCCCTGGCTGCCAGGCTCACAAGGTCTTGTGTTGAAAATAGCCCCTGGGGTGCGGGGAAGGATGATGCACACTCGCAGGTGTAAATAGGCTGGATCATTATAGGAAAAAGATCGGCGGATGCGTGTGCTGAATGGGCGGGCGACGTTTATCAGAAGAATATCCGTTACGGTCGGAGCTTTGCTTTAGGTGGGGCATTTGACCACAATGAAGGCACGGTGAAGGCTTCGGGATGAATTTAGCCGTGCGTGTTGTTTTCGCTCGGAGATGGATCGCAGGGGATAGAGTCACAAGGTCGTCGTTCTGCCACGCTTATCCGAATCGCAAGTGTTCGGGGTGTGCCACGGATGCCACTCGACGGGGAATTCGTCGCGTATCTCGAGCTGCAGGGGACTCATCAAAAGCTGGCCATGCATGACACGCATGAGGAGAACGGAGTCTCCGAACGCGTCAACAGGATCTTGCTTGAGAAGGTCCGAGCCCTTCTCATCGCAAGTGGTCTACCGAAATTCCTGTGGGCTGAGGCTCTAATACACGCTGTCTGGCTCAAGAATCGCACGTCGACGAAAGCCCTAAACGGCCGTACTCCCTACGAAGCTGTCTACAACGAGGTTCCCGACCTACACGACCTTCCGGAGTGGGGTTGCCATGTGTGGGTGCACGATACGTCGAGCGGGAAGCTGGGTGTTCGCGCGAAGGCTGGGCGCTGGGTCGGCTTCGACCAGGCCAGCAAGGGGCACCGCGTGTATTGGCCGGATAAGCGGAGCGTGACCGTCGAGCGGGAGGTCCGCTTCTCCGAGCAGAAAATGGCGGCAGTGGATGAGGAGGCAGTCGTGCTCGAGGGGGAGGAAGCGGCTGGTGGCGAGCCCGACTCTGAACCTGAAGCAATTAAGTCAGCTCCGACTACTCCCAAAACAGTTCCGAAAAACCTACCTGAGCCGCCGCCTGCACCGCGTGCTGTTCGTATTCGCAAACCGACCCAGTATGTCAAAGACATTCGAGACGGCACCGCCACGACCCACGCGCTACCCTCGAGGAAGGGTTTACCTCCCGGATTACAAGCCCCGCCCCCTGACGAGGAGGCTGTACCCAAGGTTGCCGAGGATAAGGGGGAGTTGGAGGAGGAGATCGATGGGGCGGCGATGGCTGCGGAGATGTCGGACGCGCACGGGCTGGAACCGAGGAGTTTGGCTGAGGCGAAGAAGAGCCCTGCGTGGCCGCAGTGGCTCGAGGCGATCGAGTACGAGAGACGTGCGCTTGAGGCGCATAAGACCTGGAGGTTGGAGAAGCCGCCGCCGGGCGCGAACATCGTTGGCTGCCGATGGGTCTTCGCTATCAAGCGCGACGCCGCCGGCGCCATCACGCGTTACCGCGCGCGACTCGTTGCCCAGGGGTTCTCGCAGGTTCCGGGGGTCGATTTCTTCGATACATTTGCGCCGGTTGCGAAGATGGCTTCGATCCGGACGATCCTCGCATTCGCCGCACGCATGGACTGCGAGATCCACCAGGTTGATGTCAAGAGTGCCTAGATTGTTACATAACTGCGTCCATCATGATGTTAATATTATTGGAGCCGGAAGTTTTCCCGATGCCGGGCTCTTCCTGAGGGTCTGCCAGTGATGGAGATGAATCATACACTCCATACTTCCATCGTAGACATCGGAGCGACAAGAGCTCCGGTACTCTCATCTGGTGGCATGCCATCATGCACAGATTATCTCTCCATTTCAAATCCCTCAGTTCCATAAAAACCCCCCTACCAGAGGTGAACATTCCTTATCTCCCATCCCATCACGAAGTGAACACGATGGTCCGTACTCAGAAGCGGGGTACTAGGCTCCTCACTTACCTCTCCCCACTTAGTCCCACACGCCCAAGCCCATCGACATCGGCCAGTGGCAGAAGCGGGACCGAGACGCCAAGATCGAGAAGTTTGTTGCAACGGCAGTCAAGATGCCTGGAATGTTTGATCCAAAGGACCCCAAGAAACAACTCATTCACTGGTGCGTACCGTGAATTTACTCGTCACTCTATCTGTGCTGTGAGGCTGAACATGTATGTCGTAATACATAGGCGCGGCGGAGGTGCCTATGAGCAAGCCAATGAATGGCGCTCAACGTCGTTCGACACGCGCAAGTCGGGCAGTACCGATCCCGAAATTGAAGTCCAGTAAGTTGTCGAATCATGTTTTTTAGTCGCAGTCGCCTTATAAGCTCGGTCAGATTGATTAGCAAGGCCTTCGCGGTCTCCTCTGCTGCTCCCTATCATTGGGAGTCAAAACTGTGATACAGCTGGTCCGGATGGGCTTCTCGCGTGAGGAAGACTCGAGCTATTCGCTCCTCAATGCGCCTTACCTCGAGTGAGGTCGGCGCGGAGAGAGGGCGTAATAGCGAGGGGGTGGGACGGCGGCTCGAAGGAGCGCCTGTCCGAGATAGAACGGCCTTGTAACCCTAGGTAGGGGTGTTGTCATCCGACACCGGAGCTCTGTGAGCCTGAGCGAGGCGTGCTGTCACCCTGCACAGGGCCCGGTGGCCTCCGGGGTCGAGCCATCGCGTGTCTTGCTGTAGCGAGCGAGAACGCGAAGTGGAGATGATGATAATATTGATGAAGTCCCTAAAGGACGTGCTAGCGAGGTTACACAAGAGACAAGTAAATATGTACAAAAAAAAGGGCTCTCGGCCCGGTCGTGCACGCGTTAGAGTAATCCCACGGGTCTGCTATCTAGGGTAGCACACCGTCGTCACAGTGCCCCCCCGCGTGGAAGACTGGAGCCGGGTGACCCCTGCTCATCCCTGTCCTCCGAAGCGCCTCGTCCGTAATGTTCGTCATAGGTGCCGTCTTCAATCGCGCGACGAATGAGTGCCTTCGTATGCTTGCGGCCCGCCCGATGTGGCTTCTTTGAGCGTTGTGACTGCCCTGAGGTCGCGCCCCCCGTCATCGTAACCGACCCGCTTACAGGCGCGGAGTAACCTTGCGAGAGGCGATGCGCCAGACCGACACCCATCCTGGCAGCCAAGGAAGGCTGCGATGTGCTCGCGGTTTGGAAGCGCGCGGCCAATGGCACTGTGCTGGACAGGCGATCGCGCAAAGGCCTCTGGGGAGAAGGATCCGTTAAGCGCGACATCAAAGGGCGTGGGGGAGGAGTAGGCACTGCAGGAGGGACCAATGGTACGCGAGTAGAGGAGCCCGAAGCTACTGCATCCGATGAGATCGCGGGAGAGGCTACTGGCAACGCAGACGTTCCTTCCGAGGTCGACCGGGATATGCCCCCCGGCGGGAATTGCGCCATCGTCACGACCGTGCGGGCGACCAACTCAGCGAGGTATACACCAAACTCCGGCGTTCCAGGCACTGGAACTGAGGGCGCCGCTATGGCAGAAGACGGGACTGAGGAGGCGTTCGAACGACGAGAGCGGATGGTCTCGCGTGTCGACGTTTCCGGCGAGGGGGAGCGTTGGTAGGAGCGGGACCGGAGGTACGGCGATCGACGACGTGAGGAAGATGGCGACCAATGGCGACCCGGGCTAAGCTGGCGCCTGTGACCCGTATAAGGGGACGGCGACCTGCGAGAACGGAAAGGAGATTGAGACCGCTTGCGGGAATCAGTTCCGCGTCTTACAGCTCGAGGAAAGTCGGAGCTGGTACGTTCTTTCCCTTTTCTCGAGCGCCTTGCCCCGTACGAAGGTGACAAACGCGATCTGCTGCGCGATCGTAAAGTTCTAGGTCGCAAGTACCCTCCGTCGGAAGGGAACCGTCCGCTCTGGGGCCCCCGAGAACGCCCGCGAGAAACGGCCTCAGGGAGGTTTCGCAGGGGAGGGGGTGACCATTGATCTGTTTGCATGGGACTGCGAGGCGACGCAGGGGGGACGGGATCTGGTTGGACAGGGGCGGCCCACAAATGTACTGCCGCTGCAAAGGCTCGCTCAAAGTCAACTCTCGTGGCCCACTGCAGAGTAGCTAAAGGGCCTCCGGAAGTAGGTCCCACATAGGCTAAACGTAGGGCTTGCGCGCTGTCCTCTGAGGATGCTGAGATCCAGACCGTATGGCAGAAGTCGGTACTCGCTGTCGCCCGATCAATCGTCAGGGCGATGCTCAGGAGGTGAATATCCGGCCGATCCACCGCTAGGCTCAAGAGACCATCCTTTATCACTTCCCAAGTCGTCGACATCGGAAAGGCGGTGGAGCGCAGATAGGACGAAGCCGCAAGGACTGGAGTAGTCGGAGTGGTGCGGACAGGGGAAGCCCTTGGCGACGAACCAAAGGACAAAGCGAAATCTTCCATTTCCGCGTCGCCGCCTCCTTGAGCGTTTTGTCCACTCAATGGCGTATCGACGGGCACTCCTTCGCTCGAGGAGGGGACCAAAGTAATGACATCTAAGCTAGGACGGGGAGGTAGATCGGACGCGAGCGGTTCTGGGATCCGTACAGGGAGGTCGGACATCGCCGGGTACGCACTGTGATAAAGCCATCGGGATCCGACGACCTCACCTGCTAGCCCTTGGTAACGCGATCTAGGAGCTGGACGACCGTATTTACCTTCCCCGACTGTGCCGGACGGAGGGGGAGGCATGGTATCGTAATGAATCCTCCGTTGATTATGGCGGTCGTACGCGCTGTAGTCATACCCCTCTACTTCCGGGTTCTTCCTTCCAACCTCCGTGCAAACTTCCCAATCGTCTGTGATCCATCGACTCCACGAGCCGTTAGGTCTGTTGTTAAACAGCGCCGGCGGCTTAATCCACGGTTCCCGATCAGAATAAAGCTGGACACGCTCCAGAGGAGCGGCCTCGCAGTCAGGACTGATCTGGGGTCCCGAGGGTTCTTCGAGGGGCAATTCGAGGAGTGGGGAATTTCCACGGATCGGCGAGGGAGGCGGCGGTGAATCCGAGTACCCCACTAACGGTCCCCTCCATCGTTGATTCGGAGGGAAGGAGGCGCGGTGGAACTCGGGTGTAGCCTGCGGAAGAAGTTGAGGGAAAAGAGGAGGGTGGTAAGAGGCCCGCGAACTAAGGTTCCTTAAGGCGACGTGGTCGTAGGGGTGACGCTCCTTCGACAATGCTTCAGCGTCGGTTCCTTCCCACCACTGACGGTGAGGGCGGGGGGGGTCGGGGTAAGGGTCGAAGTAGATCTCATCCTCATCTAAGAGATGGGCCACGAAGCATGGGATAGCTTGGCTGAGCAGCCATAGCGACTGGGTTGTCCATCTGCCATTTATCCATGCCCCAAAGTAGTCGTCGGACGCTGAAGGAACTCCCGTGCTTCGTACTCGAGCTATGGAGGCGTTCCACTCTTCCGTCGACAGCCTGTGTGTGAATTCGAGCCAAGCGGCTTTCTCCTTGAGGCCTCGCAATACCGAAGCGCCCTGGTCTACCGCGTCAGCCCAGGTCTTCGCTTGCACCAGGGATTCTACGTCAGACGGCTTGGGGTCGCGAGGGCGTAGGTCCCAGAACCTGATGTAGGCATTGCGTACTTCGTCACTGCGGGAGGCTATCTGCCGATCGAGGTCCGCCACACGAGCCCGTAGGCGGTCTAAATATTCCGGCCTGAAACAGCCCGTGTCCTGGTCTAGCGATATCCATTGTTTTGTCAGGAATTCGTACTCCGGCATCTCTTCGCGACGTTCGTAGCCTATCTTGGGACGTAAGCAGAGCGCCCTCCAGATATGTTCGCTCGCCATTTGGGGTGCTACCGTCCAATCAAAACGCCCTAACGACCCGTCGAATCGTCGTTGCCGGATGTTAGCAGACGGGATAGTAGAGTGACCGGGAGGAGCGACGCCCGGGAGGAAAGCGATGATGGTAGAGTTAGGAGACCACGCGAGGTATTGTTCCTTAAGAGTCCAGCCGTTGTATTGGGAGAAAGGGGGGATATCGAACTGTAACGAGTCGTCCACGTTAGGCGCCGCGTAGAAATCCGCGAGGCTAGATAGTCGGGGAGTGGGGAAACGGCGAGAGTCCATGTCCAAAGCGAATTATAGTGAAAGGTTTGAGAATTTTGATTAAAATGGTGTAGCCGAACGCGCCCCGGCAGGTAACGAAGTTACAGCCTTGAACGAGCTGGTATAAGGAGATAGCTATCTAAGGTAGGGGGTATCAGGCTCCGGCAAATACTCAGGGTACAGCCTTGAGCTAGGACATATGAAAAAAAAAGAAACCCACCCCGGCTAATATTCGAGATACAGCCTTGGGCGAGTGCGAAAGTAGTAGAACAGTGACTGCCCCGGCAAGTATACGAGATACAGCCTTGAGCGCGTAGAACGGTGACTGCCCCGGCAAGTATACGAGATACAGCCTTGAGCGGTCGAGAAGATATAGAGTAGGAATGAAGAAGTTAAGATTGAAGCTCAGCCAGTAACAACTGGCCATAAGCACGGAATTATCCGGGTATTTATCACGTGAGACTCGCCATCGCGTGATACTCGCGCCTCAAGGCAGGCGCGTTTCTAAGGTCGTATTCGGATACCCAGCTATCCTCTGTAGGGTCGTATCCCTTCCAGCGGATAAGGTACATTCTCCGATTGGCTTTTCTTCGTGAATCAATTCGATGGCCTAATATGGCTTCGACTTCATATTCTTCCGTGGCTAGGAAGTCGCGAGTGGGAGGGAGCGTGGATCGCTCTCCAAATTTAGGGTCAGATGGCGTATAACGCCGTAGATGTTGTAGGTTGAATACGGGGTGCATGGGGTATGTGTCGGGTAGTCGTAACCGGTAGACCATAGGGTTAACCTTCTCAAGGACTTCAAAGGGGCCGATTGTGCGTTGTATAAGTTTACGACCGGTACCTTTGACGTCGACTAGCTCGAGAGAGTGAGGATTGACCAGAGCCCAGTCACCTAAGTCGAATTCGACTATGGGTCGTCGCCCTTTGTTGTAAGCACGGGCTTGACGTTCTTGGGCTCGGATAACGGAGTCGCGAGCATTTTTACGATGTAGTTCCATTTCTTCAACGAAAGTTTCTCCCTTTTGGCTGGGCAAGAAAGGACGTGAGACTGGATCGTTTTGTGGCGCCACAACTCCCGCGGTAGTTTGCGGTTTGTAACCCATGAGCAGGAAATTTGGTGAATAAGAGGTTGAGGAATGGACGGAGGAATTGTAGGCGTGAGCTAAGGCAGATAACCACTGAGCCCAGGACGAACGATCTGTGGCAACGTAAGCGCGCAGCATTTGTTCAATCATGGCATTCAGCACTTCCGTCTGTCCGTCCGTTTGAGGGTGATGAGCCGAAGACAGAGCCATAACGCTGCCATAACTTTCTACGACCGAGCGCCAGAAGGCCGTTGACCAACGGCGATCTCGGTCAGCGATTATGCGTTCGGGCAGTCCATACACATTGGCGACACGTTCGACAAAGATTTTAGCGAATCCTTCCTGCGAAAGTTCTTCGTGGGTCGGGATGAAGAGGGCGTACTTGGTCAGTTTGTCGATAATCGCTAGTATAGCGGTGTATTTCAAGTCCCCAGAAGGAGGGAGGCCAGTGATAAGGTCAAAGGAGACGGTGGCGAAGGGTCTAGCGGGAACGTGCGCAGGTCGCAGGCCACCCATCTGGCGACGGTGATCCGTTTTGATTTTTGACAGATGTCGCATGACGCTGTGTACTCGTGAACATCGGCAAACATGCGGGGCCAGAAGAAGAGTTCCTTGAGCCTCGCCAGGAACCTTCGAGGTCCGGCGTGGGCACTTTCAAAAGGGGATTCATGTATCCACCGAAGAACATAGTTAACTTCTCCCTTTGGTACGCATAGTCTGGCGTTCCAGTCGGCGTCGATGAAATATAGGAGGCCGTTACTCCCTTTTTGGTATCGCGATGGCGTGAGGACCTTGTTCGGGTTCGGAACTTCTTCTGTGTAATTATTCTTAAATGCTGGATCGTCCTTGTAGGCCTGCGCGAATCTCTTGATCATTTCGGGATTCATGGAAATGAGCAAATGCGATTTCTTGGACCAATCGTCTTCTGGTTCTTCGACCGGCGGTTTCACTCCCGTCGGGTAAGTCCAAGGGTCATTATTTGGGAAAGGCAGATCGTCCGATTCTGTTGAGTCGGCTCCAGCAGGGACGCTAGGCGGGTTAGGTAGATCGTCCGATTCTGCCGACTCGGCTCCAGCGGGGACGCTAGATGGGTTAACTCGGCCGCCTGTAGCCTCGGAGGAAAGGTCCTCTCCTTGGCCCGGCGGTTCACGAGCGACTCGTTTGGTAGCGCTACGCGTTTGTATAGGATGGCTTTCCTTGTCAATGATATCTTCCCACCACCAAACTGTAAAGGCGGCTTTCTTGGCTGGAGCATGAGAACCTGCGTCTTCCGCTGATTGAGCGATGTTCTGAGCCTCCTCATCGGGAATGATTGGGAGAATGTCGTCTCTCAAAGGAGAGTTGTGCTGCGGAATCCTTGGTAGTCGGGATAAAGGATCGACGTTCGAATGAATCCGACCCGGGCGATGCACGATCTTTAGCCCTGGATACGCGGCATATACTGCCCCCCACGCAGCCAATCTCCTGTTGGTGTTTTCGTAGATACGGGCCCATTGCAATGCGGCGTGATCCGTAATTAAGATAACGGTTTCGCCTTCAATGAATGGTTGGAACTTGACGAGGGCTTCCTTAGCGCCTAAGGCCTCTCGCTCCGTAGCACTGTAATTCCGTTCTGCTTGGTGAAGAGTTCGGCTCCAATAGCATATGACGCGTTCGACGCGTACAACTGTGTCGTCGAGGGTGAGACCCCAAGGGGTACGGGTAGTAAGTCCCTCGTCGACGTCCTTCGACAATACCGGCACGAGGCTGGGGACGTCCGCCCCCGCGTCCCAAGCCTTACAGAGGCGGTCGTACATTGGAGTCCCCTTCAAATCATTAACCGCTATGGCCTGTACTTGCTGAAGACTGGCGCCGAGCGCGAAGTCGGAAGCATCGGTATAGAGACGATAAGGCTGACCGCGTTCGGGATGCCCTAGCACCGGGGCACTAGAGAGAGCGTTCTTGACTTGGTCAAACGCTATCTCGTGCTCAGCGGTCCAAGTCCATCGGACGCCCTTGCGCAGCAGGGCGAAAAGCGGAGCGGCGATAAAGGAATAGAAAGGGACGTATGACGAGAAGTATACAACCATACCGAGGAATTTCTGTAAATCTGCCATGGATCGGGGCCTCGCTAGGTCAATGATAGCGCTAACCTTCTCCTGATGTGTAGAAAGGCCGAGGCGGGACACTTTCTGTCCTAAAAGCAGAATGGACGCGTAACCGACGAAACATTTCGGGGGGGATAGGGTGATGCCGGCAGCCGCAATAGCGCCTAGCACATTATCCAGATGAACCAAGTGATCATCCCAAGATTTTGAGAACACCACTATGTCGTCGATATACACCAAGGTAAACAGCCATAAGAACGGGGCTAAAACACCTTGCATAACACGTTGAAAGATGGATGGTCCGTTCCGCAAGCCGAAAGGCATACGTTTGAACTGGAAAAGCCCGAGATGGCAACGGAAAGCGGTGCATTCCTTCGCCGACTCGGCCATTTCCAACTGCGTGAATCCCGCAAGGGCATCAAAAGTCGAAAGGACTTGGGCTCCAGACAGCGCCTGGATGATTTCCGATTGTCGAGGAATAGGAAATTCATCCGGCACCGTCTGCGCGTTAAGTTTGCGGTAGTCAACCACTAAGCGCGGTTTGCCGTTACGATAAACGACTACCACTGGGAATCCCCAGGGACTCTTAGAAGGCTCTATGACTCCGGCTTCGAACCATGAGTTTACTTGTTTCTCGATGACTTCTCGCTTAGCTGGCGACGCGCCGTACATGGGCACGGATATGGGGGTGGTCCCGGGTTTCAATGGCACGTCTACCCGGGCGTCAACCTTTCCTAGTCTGCCGTCTAAACCGAACGCTGTGCGATGCTTACGCGATACCTCAGCTAGTTTCGGTTTAACATCCTCTGGAATATCAGGACCAAGGTTTACGAGTTCGGCGACGTCACCGGTCATCGGTTCGTCAGGTAGGGCGGTCGTTTTCGGACCCCAAGCGTCGTCCGAAGCTAATTGGTCTTCCGCAGACGGGGCGTCGGAGGGTTGGGCATTAGCGAGGTCTTGAGCTCTGAGCGTTCCCTCAACGACCGTTTTCAAGGCTTCGGCTGAGGCTGTGTATTTATCCCATTCCTCCGGAGTAGCAGGTTTATCTGCGAAGTCTTCAGGATTCTTAAGGTAGCCTACTATGTCGCCCTTCCGGATATACCACGGAGTCTTCGACGGGTTGGCAATGGGCAGATAAGGGAATCCCGCCGAAATCCACGTCGTTGGGGCTGCAAGCACCGCCATCCCAGGGTCGCCGATGATAACCTTTTCGACTAGCCACTCTTTCTTCTCCCCGAAAGGGGCGTCCACGGGTACGTTATGTACAGATTCCGCTGTGATGAGCACATCTTCAGACGCCACGACTGGAGGGTCGGTATGGCCAAAGTCTTTGGCTCGAGCTCGACCACGTCGCACCGCTTTAGAGCGTACGAAGGACTGAACCTTGAAAGCTTTCCGTATTTCGAACCCAAGATCCACTTGTTGCGCCGACGAGGCAGGTATAACAAGATCGGAATCCCCGACTATTACTTCGCAGTGACCAGTAACGTGCCGAGTGAGTCCGAGTTCGTAAGTGATCTGGAAGTCTTCGCCTAGGAGCAGCGGTACTTTCATATCGCGGACAATGTATGCTTCTAGTTCGAAGCTCACCATACGGTGGTCGGCTGATTCGGCGTACAGGGTGGTGGTGACATATCCCAAGACTTTCGCATGTCCGGTAAGATGGTAGAGTTTAATGCGCATGCCCTCCTTAGGAGCTGGTAATCCAGGGATAGACTTCCAGTATTCTTCGGACATTAAGGTAATATCAGCGCCTGAATCCAATCGGCCCTGAACGGGGGCCTGATCGACGGCGCCGATATGAGCTTTTATGTGTAAAGCTCGAGACCCTAACGAGCCATATCCCGCAGGGAGAGATCGCGCCTTCCTAGCGGCGACGATTTCTACGTATGGCGGAGGTGGAGGGGGTAAATCTGACGAGAGCATCGGTTCCTCAGTAGACATACTAAGGTCGGATTCTCGTGCTGATTGTTTGGCTAATTTCCTATTCGAAAACATAACTCGTCTTCGATAATTCCGGTTGGGGCCATAGAACTCGGAAGGGAAGGCGTCGGCTAAATGGACGTAAGCGACGTGTTCCTCGGTCGCAGCAGCATGATCCGGTTCACGTTCACTCTCAGAATAAGCGGAAGAAGAGACCTTGGATTCCACAAGCATAGCTACATACTCTCTATCATGTTGAGCTATGATATCGTCGGCTATGTCCACGGTTATCAAGTTGGCGGAGCGTAGAGAGTCCCATTTGCCGTAATGAGAACAGTCGCGAGCAAAGTGCATGGGGCTGGTACAGATGTAGCAAGACCCATTCGGACGTCTATCACTTGCCACTTTATCGTCCCTAGTGAAGGCATATCCGTTAATAGTCTTCCCTTCTGGCCACGGTTTCTGCTCAGAGGTTGGTTTGGACAGTTTGGAAGACCCATTACGACCGCGGAACTGCGCTGCATGGGCTTCGCGGTCTTCGTCAGAATCTTCCTCTGAAGGTAACTCATCGCTCGCCTGCTGCACTAAGTCAGCGGCGTGAGCGGATCTGCGACCGTTATTCCGATAGTACGGTTGTGGATTCCGCATCTTCTCGGCAAGTTCCCAAGCACTGATAAGGGTGCTTCCCATACGCTTAGCAACAGCTTGAAGTTCGAAGATAGAGGGGGTGAGACGCTCATTGACAGTAGTATCCCATTCCGTGGGTTTGTTGCGCAGAATACGAGAAACGGCTAATGGTCCGTCCTCGTCTTCGGGGTACAGAAAGGAATGATGTTTGATGCGACGCTGGATATAGTCGATAGGATCCTCGCGGTCGCAGCCCTTCTGCCTGAATCTCATTTCTTCGAACTCAAAGGTTCTTTCCTTGATCCAATTTTCGTCGAGGAAATGCGCTCGGATGCCGAGTAGCATAACGTTCCAGTCTTGGGAGAGATAAGTTCGAACGTCGGATGGTAGAGTCTGCCACCAGCTGAGAGCGCGAAGAGTCCACTTGAATGGCGCGAGTTGCGCTAGTCCTTCGCGCATCTTCTGGCTAAGCGTCGCTAGATGTCCCATGGTCCCAAGGTAGTCAACCGCAGTGGTGCCCATGCCATCCCAGGAAGGCAGAACTGACAGATTCAGCTTATGGTTAAGCTGCCATTCCTCCGTGAAGTTGGGATCATACGGGAACCGAGGGGTGTAACCCGATCCTGGTCCGTCTCCGCCTCCGGGAGAACCACCGCCTGGGGCACCTCCACTCGGCGCGCCTCCACCTGGGGCACCACCGCCTGATCCGCCTCCTCCTGGGGCACCTCCGCCTGGTCCGCCTCCTCCTGGGGCGCCACCAGGTCCGTTACCCCCTGGCATGCCTCCGCCGTAGGGGTTGCCTCGGGGTCCATCGCCTCCTGGGTTACCACCAGGGTGGCCTCCACCGGGCAAACCATCTTGGTTTCCTTCTTCCCCGCGTCCAGCATTGCCAGGTATGGAATTGACATTGGCCCCAGCTTTATAGATGTAGCTAGTCCAGTTGCTGGGACGAGGGATCTTGACGGCGAACGACGGTGGAACATTCCGTAGAGTTTTTAACGAAGCAGGCGGCTGTATCTTCAATGGCCCCCCAGACTGGGATCCCGCGTCGGTAGCCGCTACAGTGGAGGCCTGTCGCTGGACGTGCGAAATGGCGCCGACACCAGGGAGAGAGGTGATAGCGTGACCTCTCCCGATACTTGAAATAGAGTCCGGGAGCTGGAAGCGAAGATTGCGTGCAGTCGATATGGACGGTAAGGTATCTCTGGCTTCCGCTGGTGAACCTGGGGCCGTCTCGTAATTGACATTGTTCGTGCGTCGTTCCCTGTGATGATACGGGTCCTGTAACCCGTTGAAGTGTTCTGGATCGATGAGGACGTCCGCGGCCAAAAGAAGGTCTTCTTGAGCTGAAGCTTCGGGGTGGTCTTTGGGTAGCCTATAGTTTTGTCGGTAGGACAGTTTCCTTAGCTCTTCGTGAGGCGTAAGTACGCCAAACAGCGACCTGACCGAAGTTCGCGTAGAGTCATGCGAGCTGATCGAGTCCAAATCCTCCGGGCGTAGGTAGATTCTGTCCAAACTCTTGATGAAGTTTCGGATGTGAGTGGCAGCGATCGTTGCTCGTTTTTGTAGAAGGGCTACAGTAAGCAGGATGTCGTTGCGATGCCTATTCCACCCAAGGGACCGTAGAAACTTGAATCCTGGGTCGTAGCGGAAACGGTTGCGGACAGGGCCGAGAGCCAGGAATTCCGCAAGAGTGTCTAGAACTTGATGCGTAGCTAGCACGAGTTGCGTGATGTCCCCGAGAGGTGCTTCGTTCAGCGAGTACATGGGCTCGTCTCCATCGAGGTACTGAACTAGGTCTTTGGCGCTCAGCTTTAAGGTCAGGAAATCCTGTAAGCCTTCCTCCAAGGTGTTCCACAATAGATCGTTGTGAGGGGCGTTCCATCGGATGAGGATGTGGCGAACGAGAGTTGATTCAGCTTCGTCTCGACCTGGCAGACGACCGTCAACTCCCCCGAATCTAGTGATTGGATCGTAGTGCAGCTTGGGGTCGAACGTTGGATGGTAGCGGAAGTTCGAACACTCGATGGGTTCGTCTCTGATCTCAATGCTCGATAACGCAGGTATTCCCCCAAATATGAAAGGGTGAGAGTCTAGCGTGGCGGGCGCGCCTTCTTCCCGTGGAGTCGCGGAGGTTCCGTCAACAGGAGGAGGAGTAGCTTCCGTAAGGAAGCCTAAGGACGGGGCTGCTGACTCCGAACGGTCGTCTGTGAATCGCCCCTCGCGCCTTGAGCCTGGCGTCGGAGGGTACATCCTATGATGAGGAGGAGGATCCCGAACAGGTTTGTTGCTCGTGAACTTGGCTTCCAGTTCTAGCAAAGGACCGTCTAATGTTAGGGAGGGTCCCGGGGGGGATCCGCTCTCGTGATCCGGTACAGTCTCGATGGTCGGTGAGCGATTGATTCAAACCGGGGAGGAAGCTCGCGCCTTGCCCTTGGGGACTCCAGGGGCCGGCGTCGAGCGGGGTACCACGTCGCCTGCTGCTGAGGAAGCAGCGGCTGACGCGGGAGTAGAACGGGTAGTGGGTCGTTTCCCAGTGGCAGAGGGGTTGGACGGAGTAGTAACACCCGTCCCTGCCGCATTGGACGCGACTCGCTGAGGAGGCATAACGGTTATGCAGAAGAAGATACGTCGGGGCGCGTAGTTGATAACCGTTGGACTTGAGGGCAGGTTGTCCAATAGTCGAGTATCGTGGTCGGTTGGGGAGTGCAACGAGGCCGCACAACGGATGATAAAAATTCACGTTGGGGAGCGTGGCGTGCTAACCGATGATCGACGATCGGAAACGTTAGGACTAAGCAGACTGAATTTTGAAGGGTTTTCGGAGGGGTTCGACCTTCCAAAGAGGTCGTCGGTAGTAGGACTGAGAGACTTCATCACGCTTGAGTGAAGTCCGCGGTGCCCCCACCATTGTGATACAGCTGGTCCGGATGGGCTTCTCGCGTGAGGAAGACTCGAGCTATTCGCTCCTCAATGCGCCTTACCTCGAGTGAGGTCGGCGCGGAGAGAGGGCGTAATAGCGAGGGGGTGGGACGGCGGCTCGAAGGAGCGCCTGTCCGAGATAGAACGGCCTTGTAACCCTAGGTAGGGGTGTTGTCATCCGACACCGGAGCTCTGTGAGCCTGAGCGAGGCGTGCTGTCACCCTGCACAGGGCCCGGTGGCCTCCGGGGTCGAGCCATCGCGTGTCTTGCTGTAGCGAGCGAGAACGCGAAGTGGAGATGATGATAATATTGATGAAGTCCCTAAAGGACGTGCTAGCGAGGTTACACAAGAGACAAGTAAATATGTACAAACAAAAGGGCTCTCGGCCCGGTCGTGCACGCGTTAGAGTACTGTAGTATTTCGACCGAGTGTTCACAGGGTGTGACGCGTGACCTATAGTGTTCACTGGGCCAACTGTTCACCAGTAGGAGTGATCCGTGACAAGGTCAAAAATGTTCATTTTGCACAAGTGTTCAGACTTTTTTTTCTACGGGCTAGAGGCTTAGTATAGCCAATTGTCAGCTCATTACATGAATGTCTAGGTATCAGGATTTCTGAGGTAAGAAAATCCATGATTGGTATGTAATTGGTGGTCTAAAAACAGTAGCCTTGAGTCGCGTATGCTATGGCTGGCGGTAGCGCCTGCGGCCGAAAAAATCGTTTTTTTATCCGAAATATTTAAGTGTTCACAGCTGACCGTGAGCCGTGACATATACCAAAAGTGTTCAGTTCACGGGCCTCTGTGATGCGTGACCTGAACACTCGGTCGAAATACTACAGTAATCCCACGGGTCTGCTATCTAGGGTAGCACACCGTCGTCACAAAAACTAGCAAAGGAGTACACCACGACCCAGGTCTACAATCTTCTGGTTGCTAAGAAGTTCAATCATTATTTGTACAACGGAACGGGAAGTGGCTGTCTGACCTGGACGACCGCGTTAGTGAAGCTTCTTGAGACTGAAGGGGTTTTACCCAAAGGTTCTGAGGCGAGCTTTTTGAAGGAGGTGGCGGAGGTTCGCGCTGATCCCAACTATTGGGTGGCTGATGAACCTGGTGCCAAGTTCTACAATTGAGCACCACTCCACTGTAGCCGATCAGATTAATTAGAAACCGTTGTACTATGGAATTCGTACAAGTGACCCTTATCCGCTCACGCATTCGTTCATCTAAAGTACAACCCCTGTGACATCCTCCACAGCCATCTTTCCTGCCTGAAATATGGTCCACAAATGAAAGGGACCAACGCCTTCCAAAACTCGTCGTTCGTTCCACTGATCGTCTCATCCTCATTCTGCCTCCGCATCGCCACATACTCAAACCACGGCGGATAATATCCTGCCCATCCCCAGTCAACGATCCAAAGGCGACCATCTTCACCTACGATGACGTTTCGAAGGTTGAGGTCCTGATGTGTCAGAACGAGCGGTTCGGAATTGTCGAATAAATCGTTCCTCGAGGGGTCATCTCGAGGCAACTTCTTGGCGTCCATCGCCATCTGGTGGCGCTTGTTGAAAAAGTCTGAGAGCTCAGAATACGAGGCGAATGGACCGCGGTGAGATTGAACTTGACCAAAGATGGGGGATTCACATATCCGTGCTCCTTGCGCGCTCAGTGGGCCAGGCGGCGTCGTGGCAGACGCCTTCAGGCGACGGAGCTGACGGACATAGCGGCGCAATGTAAAAGCCACACAGATTTTCCGCCACGTCGAAAGAGTTCCCCAAACGTGAGCTAGTGTTGGACCTGGGATGTAGTCCATGACGATCCAGAAGTCCCATTGGCGTTTCACAACGCGGCGGACGCGTGGGACGGGGATAGTCGTCTCTGCGAACAGGAGGTCGAGCGCGTTCGCTTCTGAGGCGTCTGCAGCGTCTTCGTCCAAGTCTTGGGAACCCTTTGCGACGGTGCCGGGCGTCAGTTTGACAACACCGGCGTCTGGGTGTAGTTTGGAAGAATTCTTTCTGAGCACGAGGATTTCCTCATTGCTAAGCTGGTCGACGTCTGACGGCTGGAGACATGTGCACACCGCTATGTGAGCACTGGCGGATGCTCCACAGGGCGAGCGAATAGAATTTACTCACGACGATGCTCCTCTGTGGTCTCTTGTCCGGTATCACGGATGTCAGGATGATGTCCAGTGTATCTGCTATCATTCCAAGGAAGGCGTAAAACAGCCATTTTCGTGTTCCTTCAGGTGTGTCCATTGAAGTGAATGCGTTGGATACTTGGGAGACTTGGAGTGTGGGCCCAGTCAGCACGTAAACCTTATTGCGAGCGGAGCCTGACCTCCCAGAACAAACAGGTACAAACCTGGGTTCTCAATTTCAAATAAACTCTCAGGTCAGCGATGTAGGGGAGGACGGAAGCCTACTGGATCTGTAGAACCTCCAGTCGAATGCAGTGCGCTGGTTGTTTTCGAAGGAAACTAACACTTGGTTGGACACCGTCGTGATCATAATCGATGGCACGAAAAGACGACGGGAACGCACAAGCCACCTCGAGGGGCTAAGTAGGGCTTGGATTAGAACTTCCAGAAAATACTCCGATCAGCTCAATCGCAGTTGAAGATAGACTTCACAGGCCAGACAAGCCTTCTCCTACTGCTGGTACCGCACAGGGTCACATCCATTAACTCTTCCTTCTTCTCGTTTATCCCACTTCTCATCAGTACCCAGCTTTTGATGTCTTCCCAACATTCTTCGTACCTTTGCGTTTACTTACTTGGAATGAATTTATGACGTTTCCGTCGATACCTCTACGACCATAATCCCAAGACCGTCTATCGTAAAGAACGAGAAGAGGAAAGACGGGGAAGAGACTGTGCCCTTACTTTCCAAGCAGGGATGAAAGGAGGGAGGATGTGCCGCGTCGCTCTTGGTCCAGGAAAGGAACTCGGAATCGTCTCGGATCTAGCTCGGATCTATATACTGCCCATGCATCTCATCTTATTGCATTCTAAGGTAAACCCATCATACGCCTCGAGACCAGTTATCCCTCTTGCTCTATCCGCAAGTTACCGACTCCCAACGTACACGCATACCCCCCAGCAATACATCTCCCTACAGCCTACTCTGCACCTCAGAATCCACCTGCGGAGCCTTCCTCAAAATCGCGAAAATCGACCGAGCCAACTTCAACGGCGCCTCTTCCACCACCTAACCAAGCATAAGTATAAAGTAAGCCCAACGACGAGGAGAAGAAACGCGTACCAAATGCCCGACACCGCTGATCCGCGTCACAGAGGCGAAATTCCGTCCATTCTTAGCGTCGATGATAGAGTCTTGCTCCTCCCTCGAGCTTCAACCAAGAACCCCATCAGTAAGCAGCCGCCGGGCATCATACTCGTAGCAGACTCACAACATGTCATTCTCGGCTCCGAAGATCAGATGTATGGGGACGGAGTCGCAGATCTGGTTGAGTCGATATAGCGCGTGATAGGCGAATTTCGTCCCTGTGAAGGCGATGTTTTCGCCGCTCCGGTGCGTGGTTAGGGTTACGCCCTGTTTGTCGGGGTAGTATGGTGTCGGGAGGGGCTGGAGGGCGTATTTCTGCGAAAGTTGGGAGAAAATTTTTAGTCAGATCGTGTCGGAGGCGGGGGAGTGTCAGGGAAGGGAGAGGGGGACGTACGACGTAGATGTCAAAGACCCGTTGATCCCATGACGCACACGGTGGACGCGCCCGCAGCCATTTGGCCGCAGCTTCCCGGCTCGCCCAGATGTCGCGGCGGAGCGGGGTCATCGCTGCGACGAGCTTGTATATTTCTGTTTGCTGGTCTTGTGCGCTCACCGAGAATATGGGAGGGTCGACGAGGATGATGCCGGAGAAGGGAATCATGGAGGGAGGGTTGAAGTAGGAGGTTGCGAGGGCGCTGGGGGTAGGGATGTTCGTTGGTATAATTCGGGTAAGGAAGAGTTGTGGGTACGTACACTCCGACGGTGCCAGCTGAGTGTCCGACGAGTATGACCTTGTGTAGGTTCGGGTCGAGCGTACCCATGAGCCCCGATTTGTACAGTGAAGCAAAGGCATCCGCGTAGTCGTATATGTCTGCAACAGTTCCCGTTCAAGAATCCTGCAAGAAAGCGATCGCGGAAGGAGACGTACTGATCCCGTCCGGATTCTTAACCAAAGTCTCCGCATTAACCACTGCCGCCTCTCCATGATTCTGACAATCCAGCGCCCATGCCTCGCGCACTCTTAACGCCCCATCAATCGTAGTAGTCGCCTGCGAATCGTCCAGCGCGAACAGGTCTTCGATCGTAGGCTCCCACGTCTCTTTGGCTATCAATGTCTTATTGAGCGTCGCCGGTATTGTTAGGTATGGAATACCACTTACGGAAACCGGTGCCGTGGCCGAGAAGCAAGATGGCTGAAGGCTCGTTTGGACTTGGGCCATTCCCTGAGGTGCGCGTGTATCGCTTTATGGTGCAGACCAAGGGTGTACCGTGGGTCGTGGTCGTGAGTGAGAACTTCTCGGCGGTTAGGGCTGGCATCCTAGGAGAACGGCTGGGAGAGTCGAGTGGGTCGTCAGATAGGGTGTTGAAAGAGCTTTAGGGTGCTTATAGGTGTTCTGAAGAAACCACAGGCTCCAACGTAGGATGAGAAGGCTACGAAGATGGCAGGATTGCGCTGGCAGCCCGCAAGTACTCGGCGCCATCAAACTCGGACCTGGGTAATCAGAAGGTAATTTCCACGTGGGCTGCTACTAAAACGGCCCATTGCTAATTGGTCGGTCGAGGAGTGCGGTCTGGGATCAGAACGGGAGATGGGGAAAGCAAGGGCCGCCCTCATGATGGTCCACGAGGAGATCATGAGGTGCTTCCGGGACTGGTGCCACAAGGCACAAGCAGAAACAAACAACAGCTGAACGCGTCCAATTCGAGGCTCCGAACATTTGCCGAGTCTCTCATTTGGACTTTACCCTGTCTTGCAAGCTGCGGTCCTCAGACTCTACGTTTGCTCTGGCCCGTCACTTGACCTCTGATACATCTTCTACCTCTGCTGCAGATTATCAAGAATTCGCGTTTCTTCAGACTTCAAGATCGACTAAGTATAGCGGCTGTTCAGGATGGTGGCAGGCTCTACAGAATTTGTCTAGTGGGTAAGTAGCGAAGCTGCTTTTAGACTTGCAGTGGGCTTAAGCCGACATTGATCTTTAGGCCTTTAGGTCTTTCCGCTTGACGGTTCTCGTCGTTCTGTCTCGCCCACGTACGCGTCATACACTGGTTATCATATGTCATCAAAGCTCGAGCAGAAGTTTGACACGAACGCCCTTTCCCGACGACGGTTAGCAACTGCCAGGATTCACCAACGCGTAGCGTCTCAGGCGTCGAATCATGCGAGCTCACGTTGCCAAGGACCATCCCGCGTGTCGTCCTGCTACTCCTTAGCTCTTTCGTCTGTACACCCCTCATCTGTGCTGTTTAGCGCAGTTTCTGGAGATGTATGCATGCAGGTAGGGCTCGCATCGCCACGGATGGAGGTTATCAGATGCACCGATTGTCACCTACGAGGCTTCTATCCGGGTTCTCTAATTCCATGGCGTCCCGATACTGTTTATGGTCCTGTGAGTACAAGAAGGACGCCGTGTTATTTTGATTTCCCACTTTCTAACCCATGTCCGCTTGTAGGAAGCGATTGAACCTCTTACCCGCAGCCATATCTTTGCTGGTTTTGAGTCGGTACTTATACTACGAAAAAGCTATCATTGTCATGTCAAGATGGGCATAACCCCACCCATCAACAGATTTCACACGTCAGATGCGGATGCCAATCTACATATACCAAGCTGCTAGAATCCAAGAAGCCCTTTCGCACGCCGTCCTCTCCTCTTCTTCCCCTTTCATTCTTCGTTGCTATTCTCCAGGCGAGCCCTGCCGGGACTTTGGAAGTCGAAGGGACTTCAAAGTCGTGATAGCTTGAAATACCCTTTTTCATTCGTTCCACTATCAACACCTTTAATCATGGGCAGAGTCATCGAAGGATTCAATGTCCATTCCGACGCGAATCTAGGGTCCATGGAGATCGCTCTGGCGATCAGCCTTATCTTATTCGGCGTCCTCATCATACAAGCCTACAACTATTACCAGAACTATGACGATCGGCTGATCCTGAAGAGCCTCGTGAGTCCCTGTCCCAGCACGGCTCGAACATCACTGACGGCCATGCTGTACGAAAGGTTACCGTTGTGTCGTATGTGGTCGGAAGCCTCGAAATGAGCGCTCTCATCTCTGATCAGACGATCGCAGTGTCCTGGAAGTGTTCCACACCTTCACCGTAACTCACACCATATACTACACGACGGTCACCTTAGCCGGACGCTCCAATCCCGGCCCAAACTCATATCCACTTGCGACGGGTGTTGTTCTCGAAACGTTGATCACAGCATTAGTCCAGGTACGTCGCGAGATCATCTTCAAGTCAAACCCGATACCTGATACTGACGTCACAGACCTACTTTGGCTATCGGATATATCGGCTCTCAGGAACACTACGCATAAGCATCGTCTGTTGGATGCTCACCCTCCTGCGGCTCGGAGAGGGGCTGGCTCTTGCGGCAGAAAGCTATCTGAATGTGGAGAAGCAAACTAATGTCTTTGTTCTGACGAACAACTATGGTTGGTTGATTACGCTGGCCGTCAGCGTTGGGGCATTCGTCGATGTCCTTATCGCTCTTTCGCTTTGTTTTTACATCAAACGCCTAGCGCCGCCTTCCCCCTCGCAAGGGTGAGTTTGATCGCATTCTATTATCAGCGCCCCCAAAGGTATTTCCTTTAGGACTGGGGCACTTGTCGACCGACTAGTAACTTGGACAATCCGTGAGTTAACATTCTTTATAACATGCACTCATGGATCTGGAAAGGGCTGATCATATCGCCAGAAACGGGTCTCATCACCAGGTATTAAAAGAAATGTGGTATATACAGGATCTGATACATATACGAAGCATGGCATCCGTCGCTGTCGTGATCACCGTGAGGAATTATCTTGAGTGCCTGGGCCCTAGACTGGTATACTGATGTAACACCCACTACGCAGTCTCATGCGATCAGGCAAACAGGTAAGCTTGCCTCACTGTGTATTTCGCGGCCTTCACTGATGGATTATGACGGAAAGAAATCTGGTTCTCTATATACACGATCTTGGCTAAATGTAAGCTCGTCGGCCTAATTCAAGTCTTAACTCCACGCTGACGGAATCTAGTGTACTCAAATTCATTCTTTGTATCGTAGGAACACCTTCCGTCGCTGGTCGCAGCTCCTAATGATGAATTTTCGTTGCTCAGATTGAATGTTCGTAGAAAGAGCGAGAAAATCCCCGCTGTTCTCAGCGGACTTGTGTTCACCAACCACTCGCGCCCCGAGGTAAGTCGACGCGCTCTTGTTCGTGACCTACTAATGCCTGATGTACTCTCGACCTGCAGTTCACTTTAGACATGACAACGAGCCACAGCTCGTCTGAAAGCTTCGGTGGATATCCTACTCTCGCCCTGGTATGTGCGCTCCAGCGTCTATGTCCGGATACGAATCTCATAGTGTGATATGCAGCCTGAGAAAGCGCTGGACAGCAAGACGAGTTTTCGCCGAGAAATCGACTTGGATCTTGAGGCGCGGGGTATTTAGTGATGAAGTGTACGTCCGTAGTCTTCCATCGCTCTTCGTGACGAGCTAAAGGAATCTGCGTTAGAGGAATTCTTGTATTTCTTATCATTTGTGGAAACGATGTCATACTCAGCGGTGAAATGATGAAATTCTATGGCCAGACAAGCTTACGCATGTTCGCACCATCGAAACCTTGATAAAGTCTATGTCTATGTCATCTCTTTACAATTCGATGTTGAGCCGCGCCGATTCGCATCGCCGGAATCTGGACCTATCGCCTCAGACTCTGACCTACTTGCAAAGTACGGCGCCTCCCTCGTAGGACCAGTAGCAAATCCTGACATCTGACAGTCGATCTTGTTTGCGTACGTTGTGGACGCTCTATGATGATACGAGGACGTATCTCAGGCCGATCAACATGGGGACGGGCACCGCCTGATGTCGTTTCTTTTTTGACAGGATCGCGCTTAATCTGCCAATTGTTCAGAACTTTTCAAGTTACGGTGTATGATGATGCTCGGAAGCTCTTTGCTCTCTGAACGTGGGTGCTATAGTAGAAGATATGGACGGACTACTCCTGTAACGGGATCCAAGCAAGTAATTCCCGTCGTGCCTCCTCAGGTACCACGCTCTTCTTTGCCCAAGGGCATCGATTGCACATAGAAGTAGTTATGACGTTTACGTTTGCCGGCTGCCACAAAGCACTGCCAGCCTCATCACTGCCCCTTGTGGAAGCACTGAACGACAGCAGACGCCTCTCCCTACTTATAAATCGGCAGACCTTTCTCTAATGCGAGATCAACCCTAAGCCAAAGAAAAACCAGGCCCTCTTTTGGCCCACCTCATACTAGGTGCGGTACACCACTTTAACATTCTACACAACGTACTCACCGTTCTTCCAACTTCAACTAGTAACTCAAATACGCACAGATTCTTCGCTTAAACAGTCACAACAAAAATGGTTGCGATGCGTGGTACATACCGGCTTCTTACTTACTTGGCATATCGCTAAGGTCATCCTTCCTACGTCAGATATGCCAGTGGAGCTCTACTACAATATCTTCCAGTTTTCCAACAACCAAGACCTCGTATCTCTTGCTCGAGTGTCGCATGTGTTTCAGCAAGAAGCCGAGAATGTCCTCTACCTTTTCGTTGACCTTCATACGGCCTCCATTGATCGGGAGAGGGCTCTGTCATGGTGTAACACGGTTGCGAAGGACTCGCGAAAGGCACATCGCGTTAACACGCTGAAATTCCCATGTGCATTCGAGCAGCCTGTAACACCCGACTTCGGCCAACACACGATTGCAGAGGCGTTCAAGGCTATCGTTAACTTGAAGCATTTATTCCTTCTCGGCGCTGGGAACAGTCATACAGCTTCGGTTCATCCTGCGACCCTCAGAGACTGTACTTTCAGCCTCTCCTCGTTGGCAGGACAAACCCCTAGCTTCGCATCAGAGGATATGTGGGACTTCGTATCCCGGCATCCCGATATAAAGTATTGGGTTCCAAGCATGGACTTCCTCGCATCCGTCTCATCTTTTCCAACTCATGTCCTCCCTAACCTACAGGAGGCAGTCATTGTCGACCCTGCGAAAATCCGCTGCCTAGGTACTCGCCCTGTCCATAGCGTTGTCTTAGTTTCCCTCAGCACACCACATAAGAAGGATACTGGCATAAGGGCCATCACCGCTCTAAGAGGGCTTTCACACACTCTCCACACCTTAACCTACACGCATGCAACGTTGCTCAACTGGTCAGCGGTGGACATGATCAGCTGCCTTGGGGAGCACGCTCCGAACTTGGTATCATTAACGCTGCAATTTTTTGTGACAACGGACTCGGTCGTGAGTACTTGCATGCTTATTGCAATAATACTGATCAACGCTCCACCAGACCTCTGTTGATGAACAACAGCATCTGCTCAATGCTGTCAAAAGTCTTCAACGACTGGAGACCCTGGTGCTCAATACAAGGATGCAGGTACTGTATCTACCGTCCAACGAGGCTCCCGACCCTTCGAATCCCAGGGAACACAGTTCTTCTTGGGAGGAAAATTCCCTGAGCCCCACCCAGTGTCGCCGCGTAGCATCGACGTTCATGATCGCGTGCCCACAGCTCAGAAGACTTTCGTTCCCGTACAGAGCTGACTCGGATTCTGGAGGGTCTTTGACCTATCACCGTTCGGGTATGGAACCGACGGCTGCAGTATTTCAAGGATTTCACAGCATTGATACGACCGGGTGGTGGATGAGGTAGAGGTAGAGGAACTATCGATTGTCAAATTAGGCTGGGTTCAAGTCGCCTCAGAGGGATGATATAACGTACGGGCCTTATGTAGAATTTGATGCAGTATGCGATGAAACGAATAATGTTATGCAAATTGACCAGTCTGGAGAGGACCGTCTTATTCAGAAACCAAGTCAGAGCACGTTGACATGACTAAACGAGCGACAATAACTTACTCATCAGGATTCTGCAGCGAAGCCATGACCGGCTCCTCCAGCACAGCGTGACAGCCTTGCCACTCTCCACCCATCTCGGCGTCGCCTGAGCCTGTATCGATTCCACCACGCCCTTTATCTCCATCATCTCACCCGATGGATGAGTATGATACAAGATCGCCCCCCGCGGGTGTGGCTGTATCACTTGGGGCGCATCCACGCCCGCGCCAACGCCGATAGCCTGGGCAACAACAGCCTTCGAGGGCGGCCTCCTCTCAATCCTCCTCACAAACTCCCCCCAACATGCTCTCTCGTCATCCCGGCCCATCGACTCAAAGTGCTCCCTCAAAGGTCGCTTCACCTTCCGCCGCACCCCGTGCTCTTCATGTACCGACTCCCGAACACGCGCTTGAACACCGTGCGCTGTGTCATCGGCGTGGTGGTGCCTGGGGGCGGTTGGCGGACGAGGAGCTCCATGGCGTTGAAGCCGGCGGTGAGCTTGGAGACGGTGTAGTCGTGCCAGCGTTTGAGTGGCGGATGGGGGTGGTAGAAAATCGCGGTTGCAGTCGCCTCGGGGTTTGCGAGGTGCGGGGGGAGGGTGGCTTCCGGGGTAGGGTTGGGGAGTGGTGCAGGAGAGGAGGTGCTTGTTCCGGGGTGCGGAGAGTAATAGATGGGCGGCTGGTAAATATACGCTGTTGGGGTGGGCTTGGGTCCATTGGACGCGGGATAGACGTCTCTGGTAAGGAGTGAGACGAGAGACTCGGGACCGCGACGTGAGGTGTGTGAGAGTAGTAATTGTTGGCGATGTGAGCCTTCTGGAATGGTCCAGCCGGAGAGTCATCTGGCATCGATCGCTTACTACTCTGTGGTTTGACTTTCGGTCCTGTTGGGGGTAGGACGTTCGATTGTCCAGGTCTATCTATGTATATCGTCTGATAGACCTGGGTACTGATGTTCGCTCAGACCCTCGAGAAGACTGCGACGCGTCTTGTACGGCAGCCGATGGTTACGAGACGGACTGAGCTCCTGCTATGCTGCTCCCACTTCCGCGAATTGGGATCGTAGGCATCGATATACGATCTAGCTGTTCACTCGAGGCACGAGCGACGATAAATGCGACAGACGGAAATACGGGAATGTGAAGTTCATGTGCGGTAAACGGATTGGCTCCGTGCCTGTCTTGTACCAGACGATGATCGTGATCGACCGATTATAGTCTTCAACCTGCCTTTGCATATCCTGATCATGGAGAGGCTTGCACGCATTGACATCTCAGCCGTAGAAGAACGCGTCACGACATCGGGACCGTCCTTCAAAGCGACTTGCAACGAGTTCTAGCCCGACGAAACGTGATGGGTTGCTGATATTGGTGGAGAACCCACAGGATTCGCGTAGACCTCCATCTGAGCCCGTGTATCCTACATGTATGATTCTGGCGGTGAGTGCCATAGTTATTCGGAAGTTAGAGCTGTGGCGCGCACCTGGAGTGAACCGCTGTCACACGGACGTAGATGACAAGGAGGGTCAGGAAACTTGTCCGGCGGTCTCGTCTCTTGTTTGGACTGGAAGACGAACAAATAAGGACGAAGTTATCCCACGTCCGATCTTCCGAGGTTCCTTGACCAATCCTTGACTCCTCTTGTCCAGCATGCCGTCGTTCAAAGGCCTGCAATGTTAACTCGATCCAAATGGAATGGCAGACTTTTATTGGCGCAATTTCCTGGTTCTAAGGCTAGGCCTGCCACCGCAACTTCCAAGTTTCGGCGCGGACTAATGGGTTCAACATCGTCGCCAAGTCGCCGTGCTGCGGACGAGGGTCCAAGAGATACAGACGTACCATCTACTGCGGGAAAGGTGGATCATATCGCCCGAAATTCTCGAGAGAACGTCCACTCAACTCTTCCTATGTTTGCGCAGGCGTTCCTTCTTCTCCAACTGTCTTTTTGAGGACCAGGGTCAGGATTGAAGGCCCAATGGATCGTCGCCCTCGTATTTTGACTCCAAATCCGAGAACATCACCTCATGCGACGCCCAGATTGGTCTCGCGATCGTGCGGGACAGGATTCAAGTTTGCCTGGTACCTACCAATTGGGATACTACACAGGCTGACATACGATCTCATCTGGCGGAGGTGTTTACAACTTCAAGGCACTTCCTTCCATTCACCCACGTCAGCTGACCTCAATGCAGTGCATATCAAAATCGCCGTCGTCCTGCCAAGAGACTACGCCAACTCGACGGAGGGTCGGGCAATCCCTGAATGTTGTACATACTCTAGTAACTCTACGACAACGCTGATGACGATGTCACGCTTACGCAACGGGTTGGTGACAAGGCTCTTGCTACATAGCGGATCCGATTCTGGAGTTATCTGCCCCGGTGCCTCCTCCCCAGGAACCAACCTATCATCTCGCGGACATGAAAAGCCGCGCCAACCTATAAAAGTGCAGCGCTGGATGCGAGCTTTCGACAGTACCAGCTCGCTTCTTCCATCGACTCAACCATTCTAAACCAGCCCTTACTCGCTGACGATAATCATCACCGGCGGGACTGAGAAGACCGGCTTGCGCCTCGCGCAACGCCTGCATGGCACCACCCACTCCGTCCTACTCACACCCGCTCGAAACCCGTCCCACAGCCATTCAAACAAACGCGTGACATTCAACTGGCCCGATCCTCCACTGACGAGAACCCTTTCAAGGCCGATTACAACACCGATCGCATCTACTTCGTCGTTCCCGCGGTATACGATATGCTTGGGGAGATGAAGCCGTTCATCGAACTTGCCCTCCGCAAAGGGGTGAAGCGCCTTGTTCTCATTACGTCAAGTCAAACATCCACGTCGAGGGGGAATCCGGAAATGGGAAGGGTCCAGAAGTATGTGACGGAACTTGGTGTGGAGTATTGTATCTTGAGGCCAACTTGGTTCATGGGTGCGGGTTCCCTTTTAACTTTGTGTGGGCGAGAAGTAGTGCTGACGGAGTCATGGAAACTTGGATAGATAACTTCGGTCATTGGGGACACTTCGTGAAGGGCATCCGCGACGAAGGAGTCATTAAATCCGCAACGGGAGGCGGCAAGATGCCCCTCATATCGATCGGCGATATCGTCGATGTCGCCTTCAACGCCCTGGTCGATGAGAACAGCCATGACACGAATCACATACTCGTTGGGCCAGAGCTCCTTACTTATGATGAGGTACGTCTCCCGCGTGACCTCCCATGTCTTCTTGTGCTGATATCGTATCTTTAAAGGCTGCCGAAATATTCAGCAAAGTCCTGGGAAGGAAGATCGCACATCAGCGACTCACGGACCAAGAATGCCTCGATATACAACAGGTGCAAGGCACGCACTCTCTTCTCGCTGAGCTCTTGCTCGAGTTGGAGAAACTTGTAGCAGCGGGATGTGAAGAACCGTTTTTTCATGCGCAGAAGAAAGTAACCCCTAAATTTCATTAAAATATAGTCGACGCCTAACGCTACATTCTAAACAGATAGAAGAAGGTATAAGCGATTATGAATTGAGATGCGACGTCCATGAAGTGTACGCGAGAGATGACTAGCGTCGATTTTCATTATTGGTTCTGAAGCCGCTGTCATCCTGTAAAAACATTGAACTTCATCATTTTCGAAGACTGGAACGGAAGGGATACCTTCATGTGTGCGGGTGGCGGCGGACCAGGAGGCTGTTTCGGCAAGTGAGCGGAGAGGCTGCATCATCGGGGGATATACTAGATTCACCGGTGCGTACTGGCCACCAGATGCCCGTGGCTCCGCTCCCTATAGATACCAACGTCAAATTCTCTAGACTAGCTCTGCTCAAGCCAACGACGTACTGCGTCGTAAGACCTAGACCCATCAGGATTATAAGGCGGCGGAGGCATAGGCCCACCCGGCGGTGGATATTCGTTGCTGTACTCAGGTTGCCCACCCCCAAACCGTTGCTGCTGCTGCGGTGGGCCCTGTCCCCACGACTGGTCTGGCGGAGGTGGGCCCTGTCGCTGCTGGGATTTGAACCACGGACCCCCAAATGGCCCGCCCAAAAACATGGGCGGTGGACGTGCCGAAATGGGCCCTGCTCCGAGCCCGCGACGTGGTCGCCGTCCTGAAAGGGCGAGGAGGAGGGGGCAGCAGAAGAGGAAGATTAACATGAGACATATGACGCCTTTTTAATCGAGGGGGATGGGGGTTAGAGGTGTGGGTTCGGGGTAGTTGGAAGGGGGATGGGATGGAACGGACCTGCGATGGTGCCCCCCACGATTCTTCCTACCCTGTTTCCGTAGCCATATCCTCTTCCCCCTCCGTTTTGTGCATTGCTGAAGGGAATATAAGAGACAACGAGTAGCGCGGTGTATGTTCGGCTGATGAGAGTCATAAGGGGCGCAAGGATAGGATATCCTTGGTCGATATAAGTATTACGTGACGTCACTTGGATGGAAGGTGTGAGACCGAACGTGCCGTGGCGCGTCATCTCATTGATTTGCATCCGTTCCAGCAGCAACGCTAACCCGGGGGGCCTGATACACGAGATGGAGAGATCCGCTGCGGCTTCTAGCTCCTTTGCAACTGCAAGGATTTCGGAAACTCTTCTAAGTATCTGCTTTCTGGATAACCTGAGCCGTGGCGGGATGATATCATGGACGCGATCGATAAGATGGGAAGTGGTCTCGTATGAACAGGCGACGATAGCAAAGGAATACAAGCGTGCGGCATCATATATATAATATAGCACGTCGATGACCCAGATTGAGTGAGCTGATGGTGAGTTTACGGTCGGGGTTTGTGTTCGATATCGAGTCCTGACGCGCTTTTTCTGGCGCGTTAGAATCACGTGTATGAGACACGCGGGATAGCCACGTGAGGACCCATGTCCAATTTCGGACAAACATATCTTCCCTCGACGGCTCACGGCCATGCATCCTCGTTTCTCTCTCGTACCACAACGACGGCAAGCAGGAAGTGCGGAAGGATGGACTTCTCGACGATTCAGCGATTGATGTTAGATGGGAGTATGACTTGGTGAGTAAGCTCATTCGTTCGGGGAAGAATAGCTTCGCTCATACAATTTTTTTTCCAGTCGTGAAGGCGATAACCTTTTCAAAGCCGGAAAATACGCAGAGGCCAAGAAATCCTACTGGGACAGCGCGTTGAAGGTCGTGGGCCCGCGATACAGGATACCAGGTGTTCCAGGCGCGGGGGATGGAGGTGTCCGAACCGAGTTGTACACCTCCATGAACCCATATGATAGAGCGAACTTGATGGGTTGCTGCAATGGTCTGGCGAAATGTCTTTTGAAGGAAGGTGATACCGAGAGTGTGCGTATTTGGAGTTCTTTTCTCCTGGTCTCGAACCTGATATGAATTTCCGGACGTTGTAGGCACTCGCCTGGCTGGACGAGGTCGCGGTGTTGTACAGAAATACCTACTTTTATACCACGGAGAAACCATTGTACGGTAAGTCAACTTTTCCCAAACACACGCCAACTATGGCTAACCACTTCGAATCGTAACTTCAGATTGGATAGACCTTGGGCTTGATCTTCCCGAACTCACGTACCGACGTGTCGTGGGGCTGTCTGCCACTTCGGAGGTGTATCTGTCTCTGGACAACACCGCTGCAGGTTCACACCGCCGATGGGTTGCAAACACCTCCATCGTGAACATGCCTGCTCCCCACAAAACCCCACGAACCATGGCCGAGGCCAGTACGGAGAAAGCGGCGGAGCTAACTCAACTTCGCCATCCGGATCCCAACTTAACGGCGAGACTAGAGCTCAAGAACCCGGATCTCCAGGTTCGCGGATCCTGGTCCAAGCTTCCCGTCAAATCAACCGCCCGTGTACTTGCCAGGTTCGCTTTCGCGAGCTTCATTTGGAAAAGTAAGTCGGCGCATCGTAGAGATTGTAACCTTGTCTCATTCATCCCCGAAGGCCGTCTATACGTTGCGGGTGGTCAAAAATCAGGACTTGGGCCTTTCTACCGAGACTTCTGGTATCTGGATCTCGAAAAGCTCGACGCATGGAAACCCCTTCCCGATTACCCACTGCCCATGACCTCCTCCGGCGCCTTCATAAACTGGCACATGGTCGTCTACAACGACAGGGCCCTTCTCTACACCGGCCGCCAGCGGATGGATTACTTCGACCTCGTGACCGAGAAATGGGGCACCTTTCGTACGACATACACCCCGACTCGCGCTGATGAGCGCGCCGGTGTCGTCGGAAATTGGCCATGGCCAGGACAACTCCTCAGGGACTCCGCACAGCAGATCATCGGCGATAAGCTGTACGTGTTCGGGGGCTCGCACAAAAACACGAACATCGGGTGCAACCTCTTCATGGAGCTCGACCTCAAGACTAATATCTGGCGACGCCTGTCAGGATACGTCATGCCGCCTCCGGACAATGATTACTCGTGCCCCGGCCCGCGCAAGACACCAGGGAGCTGGGCTAGCAGGGATAAGAAGCGCTTCTACGTGCTTTTCGGGCAGTGTGAGAGGCAGGGTGCGAGTCTCCGCGGGGAGCCGCATGGCTCGACGCAGGCGTATTCGTTCGAAGATATGTGGAGCTGGGATATCAAAGAGGAGAAATGGCGCCGCGAACGGCTTGCGGGGAACCCACCCTGCCCCAGGACCGAGATGGGGTGTACATACGTGAGTCTTTCTCGTAATCTTTCTCGTTACTTCATTTCGCTGACGGTCGGGATAGAACGAGAAGCTGGACAAAGTCATTGTGTTTGGCGGGTACAATCCCGGCCTGCCGACGACCTTCGTCTCGAAGCGCCAGCAATTCGAGTTCTCCTACTTCGCCGATACCTTCCTCTACAGTCCCCCCGACCCCGCGTCTCCTCCGTCCGAAAAGCCCTTAACGAGCCCGGCGGTCACGGACGCGGCTGGACAGCCGAAGTGGAAGCAGGTCCTGACGCGCGGCTTCCCTACGTACCGCTGCCAGGCGCACCTCCTGTCTGACCCCGCCACGGGGAAGACGTACCTCTTCGGCGGATTCACCAACACGGACTTCGTGCCTAGCAGGGGAGACTATATCTCGCGCAGTTTTGGGGACGTGTGGCAGCTGTTGATCGACGAGCCCGGAGGGTATTTTGAGGGCGTGAATTTGGAGGAGGAGGCGAGAACGGCGAAGGCGGGTCCTTGGCAGCGTTGCTTCAATTGCGGAGATACGGGTTCTTGGAGGAAGTGCGGTGGTGCGTTGAGACTTGTGTTGCTGATTTGCTCCGTCGACTGATGCCATCTGGTTTGTTTTCTAGGGACCTGCAACGGTCGAGCGTTTTTCTGCAATCCCGATTGCCAGAAGGAGGGATGGGGGGAACATAAGAGGATGCATAAGTGCGGCAAGAGAACATGAGCTATCGACCAAGCGGACTCCGTCGGGTAGTCAATTCGAGTACAGGAAGGGTACCAAGCAACTATATATGCGCATTCTGAGTTACGCCGAAAGCTCGTCTCTAATATGTCATTTTCATTCGAGCTCGTTAGTTGCCCTCTTCCTTGCTAGATGGGTCGTCTAGAGCGTCTATAGGCTGGGGATCGCGAGGGTTGAGCGTGAAGAGTAAACACACTAGGTGATTCTACCACAGGATCACGAATGCACTGAGTACCTGGTGGTGTTGGAAGTCCGCTGAAGGTGACGCAAGATCGGGGAAGGCGAACGTGGGTCTGGCGCGGCGCCTGCGAAGGTGGAGCTTGGGAAGGGGATTGAGGCCGGTACGTTGAGTGAGTTGTTGGGGAGGAAAGCTGCTGGGTTCCCGAATGTTGCTTATTCTTGTCCTTCGAAGAATAGGACGTACCAAGTCTTCGTTGAATGTAATTTTCAATAAAATAAAGAACAAACATAATTCAGACGGGCGGACACTATACTTGAGACTGATCAATTCCAGGCGTTGGCGTGCACAGTGCAGGCGCAGTCGATAATATGTGAGAATCGACCCTGAAATGACAATGTTCTAGTTCTACCATAGTAGTCGAAGATATCGCTAAGCGCAAAACGAGCCGAAACCGTTTGACGATAGTGCCAAGAATGCGATGCAACAGAGAAGAGAATCGTATAGACGAATTACCTCGGTGAATGAAATGTAACCAAGAGCGGCGTTGAAGCTTGGAGTGTGAATGAACTTTGGTAGTAGTCGGGAAAGAGGGCGAAGTTCGAAGTTCGAACAGGCGCTGTCGGGAGAGACCTCGTGAGTCGACGGGCTAGGACTGCTCGCCAAGTCCAACTTAGAGATCTACATTTGGGGGTTGGGCGATTATGTAGTGCGTTGCGGCATAGCATGTCATG
Source organism: Lyophyllum atratum (assembly GCA_014905825.1). NCBI lineage: Eukaryota > Fungi > Basidiomycota > Agaricomycetes > Agaricales > Lyophyllaceae > Lyophyllum > Lyophyllum atratum. Next base: position 26,372 of record JACGCN010000002.1, on the reverse strand, counting down.
CTATGACACACACGCAATATACCAGAACCGGCCATGGTACGAGTATAGTGAGGTTGCGATTTTCCAGCGCGACAAAAGCTGTACAGCTCCATGGAGAGTCAGCCACAACGAAGCCCGCTGTAGTCATGGACGAATTGACTGCATATATAGTCTATTGTGGCACACGTATAGCAGCAATGAGAGATGGAAGACGAGAGAGGGTACGTAACGATGCCATTCATCCACGATAAACCATCATTGTACTCCTCATACTTCAACGTTCAACGTCGCTGAGACCGCTGGGCAAAGTCTTCCCTCGCTTCCTCTTTAGATACCTGAAGACGACCCCGTCAGCCTTCATCCCAACGAGAAGGACACGAAAGACGACGAACGGGATATACACATTTCCCAGCCCCCGCGCCGGATCCTCCACATGCCTCCGACCCTTACTCCGCCATGTACAACTCCCGGCGTATCCTTCCCATCCCTTCCATGCCCCCGCGCGTCACCGCCGCCAGAATTTCTCCCCTGCAAGTTCACCAAGGTAGACAGGTCGACTTGGAACTTTTCCAAGACCGACACGGGACTGGCGGTACGAATATGTGCGTATCGAACTCCACGATAGCCCTGGGTGCGGCGGCGGATCCACTCCTCCCCAGCGGCGATGGTCGGAGCCTGAGACCTGCGAGATGGCATTTGACGTGTCTTCGAAACGAAGTATATGCGCTGCGGGCGATGCTCCTCGGAAGTATGGTGGAGGAGTGACGGTGGGAAAGGAGGTTGATGTATCGTAGACTTGGGAATGGGAGCGGAGCGAGGGCGAGGGCAAGGAAGGGAGGGGATCCCGGTCAACAACTGTTTTGCTTCTGTTCTCGTGTCTGGAACGGCCCGGCGGATGGAAAGAGAGATTTCGTCTCGGCTGGGGTATGTGTGTGGCCCGAGTAATTACTGCTGCTCGTATGAGTCATGTGTCTGCTGGTTCAGTTGCGCTGGGAGCCGTACATGGTATGTGGGTCGAACTAACGCTCGTTGAAGTCGGCCACAAGGAGCGGGGCACTGGCGGGTGTCGTCGACCTCGCAGTGACGGTATAAGGATATGAGGTGGGTGTAGCACGGGATGTAGTGGGGCGAGAGGGACACCTGGAGGAGGAGCGTCAAGGAAAAGGGAACTGAAGGAAGTGGGAAGGACGTACATGAGTATGATAGGCCCCGTGGTCTCTGCAAGCAGACGCGCCCCGATGAGCAGGACGAGCGTAAGCAAGGGTCGACGGATAACCGGGTCCATTTGGCTCTCCTCTGACGTATCCGCCAATACCCTGCCAGAACTGTCTCCGATCCTCCTGCGACAGCTGCGCGAAAGCCCTTAGGCGGTCTTATCTGCCCATATAATATATCTGTCTTCGACCGCAGTGCGCAAGTGACAATCGAGGTGCAGGTTCACCAATGAGCAAGACGCCGTGTATTACAAGTCCTTTACGAATGAAGATGGAGTCTGGACAGGGAGAGTTGGGACAACTTACAAGACCGGTGATTTGTTTCATGACAACGACAGATCCAAACAAGATGACGCGTTCTACATGTGGACTTCCCTGCTCGGACCTGCTTCAAGTTCTGTTCAACGCTTTCGATGTCTAATACTAGAGGTAGAGGTCTTTGGGCTGATTCCCACCTCGGCATCTCGCGGTGACTATTGCGTCAGCTTTTGTCTCTTCTCTGTCTCACACGTTTTCGCTCTTTGGCATTTGCTAGCCATGCCTCTCGAGCCATTTCGTCAATCTTTCAAAACCCATCCGGCCCTCCACTTGAATTTTGACTCTCCTCCCTTCAGACACCTGTATCTTTCAGAGCTGCGTAGGGAGACTAGCAATGATTGATGAATAGGATATTGCGAGGGTGTGTTGAAGAACATGGAGATGGTTGGGAGATGGTTCGCATGTGAGTCCTATCTCCAATGCTCCTCATTCTCGAAACCGTTGACCCCTCATTGCTGTCCGACCGGTACTCTATGGCATATCCTTCCAAGTATGTTTCGAAACCCAGAACACGGATGAACGGTTGGGGTAAGTTTCCGGGTTCATATCCGCAGGTATGCCCGTTCATGTTTCGTCTTCGATCATCCTTCATCAACGTTGCGAAGGTCCCAAGAAATTCAACTATCGTCGCAAGGACACCATCCAATCGTCTCTCATATCCATGACACGGCGGCGGAGGTAAGACAGACCTCGCGTTTTCATTCTCGATGTCATAGGATCATGAGACGGTCCTACCTTCCGGCTGGTTCTTCGCGTACTATTCTCAATCAGGCGAAGCCGGGATGTCCATGTCAACAAAATGTAAGGGTGTGCTGTGCTCGTACCTCCTGATGGTCCAACTAACCCGTACATAACCTAGCTAGATCAAGCCACACAGGTTTGCACCTCACCTCGCATCCATCCGATATAGGTCGACAGACCCGCCTCACGACAGCATTTACTCGAGAGACCCTACTTATCTCATTTAAGTACCATGGCGTACCCGGTACCTGCGCTTTTAGAGAAATAGAATGCTGGTAATTCATTCGACACTTCGCCCACAGAGACGCGTGCTGAATCCATTTCACGTAAGTGTCGAATGCACCTAACATACACCCGATGCCCCGATCGTAGTACAGGACGTTCACCTCTTTCGTTCGAAGAGGTCCGTTGCTCGACGATAGGCGGTTTCCGTGATTCGTGGATTCTGTCCAGTTAGCACGACGAGACACCACCCTTAGGTTGACGGGATTGCCTCACTGTAGTATGTACTCGAGAGCTCCTGCTTTCTCATATAAGTACCATGGCGCACCCAGTACCTAGCTTTAGGAGAAATGGACGGCTGATATTCATTCGAAACTTCGCCTAGCCAGACATTCGTGGCCCCCATGAACATACACGCTATCGAGTGACATCTAGATCCTGGGTCTGTCGGCGAGTCAGGACGCTAAAGGGAAGCTACGGTTATGTGAAGAAGGAATCGAGGATTGTAAAGATGTACATGACCCTAGAGACCCTTAACGCTCGGTTTGGGATACGTAGCGTGGCGCCCATACTGGACGTCAGACCAAGGGCGGCCGGCTTAGCTCGCACGGCCAAAATGCCTTGAACAGAACTCGAACGCGAGAAACAGGAAAAAGGTGACCGGATTATTGGAAGAGAAACCTTACCCGCAATGTATGGAGGGTTTGTACGTTCCCGAAGCACCAAGGGACCGCGGGGTAAGCGGGATAGGCCCTCCGTGTAGCTCGCAGGAAGGCGTGTCCAAAACCAGCACGTAAGGAACTGATCAGACATACATAGGACGCTGTGTATTCTACAGTACCCGAGAATATCGTGGCGCGCGGCTGAGTCGGATCGTCCATTCAAATCCTTTGCAAGCCCCACATGACATGCGATAAAGGTGATCTAGACCAAGGTGGACATACGTAAACGGCGACGAGAAGTCGACCGAGTAAGTCTAACCAGTGTGCGAAGCCAAGCCACGCATGAATTGCGTGTTTTGCAGTCGCAGGATTTGGCGAGGCAGACCGGAATGAGGATACCACGAGGAGGGCTCTATTCGTTCCGAAGCGACCGACGCGGGTGGGGGTGGGGCGGATCACGAGGACAAGGGCGACTATTGAGTCTGAGCAACGCGGGAACGTGAAGGCTGTTCGTCGGAATCGGCCATCGATAAGGGCCCGTCTTCTGTGCCAAATGACGGAGCGACCACATGTTGTTTAATTTACCACGTCTAGACGCGCTTGTACGTCCATTCAGGGTGTCATGGAGTGTGGTCCTGTCATGCCTGGTGGGAGACGATACCGCTTTGGTGCTATGGTTCGGACCAAAGTGGAATTTTGTCGGGATAGCTTTCGATGCGTCGAGACTGAGATATTAGTCCGGTCAACAGATAGTATATCCTGGAGCAGCGTCACGAAGGCGGGTATAAAGAGTGATAAACTCTCGACGCTGGAAGTAAAAGAAACCCTGCTACCACGCACGTAGTGAGAGCTTCATTCACGAATAAGCGAAGTCAAGCAAGTGCATGAGGCCAGCCGTTCGCAGCTTCAAAATTCTAAAAATACCCGAGTCAGTACAGCCGACAGGAACTCATAATCAGCTCTCACCTACGGACCTACGGCTACCGGCCGAATCCGCGGAACCTGATTTGCGCTGCTCCCTCCACAAAGGAACATTGATAGTTGACCCGTTTGGGGGTTCGAAAAGTACGCACCATCAGACGCGGCTCGTCATTGGCAGCATAATCCACATTGGACTTGGTATTGAGCGACGTAGCTTATGACAGGGACTCTCACTGCGGGCATGGGCTTATATAGTCTCCGATTTTAGTTAGAATATATTTTGATGATATTTAAAATAAGTTCACCCATTAATCTGCAGGGAAAATCGGGAATATATTTGCGATATCTCCAGACACATGTCCAAGGTAAAATCGACGATTAAATTCCTAATTTCATTCCAATGAAACGACAGATGATAAACTGAACATATTGTGATCGAAGATCGAAGAAACTATTTCTAATATCAGCGATCTTGAAGCATCGGATGTATGGTGATCTTATTCAAAATACAATCCAACGTGTCGGGTCCCTGGTTGGGTCTGGACAGTCGAGCGTGTGGCCGGGGTCCCTGGCACTCCTTGTGACTTGTGACTCCTGCATATTCACCTGCTCCCTCGACGGCTCGTCGACATGAGTTTGTCTGACAATAGCAGGGGGCCGTGAGCACAGTATCCTCGGCCTAATCTGGCAGACTAAGGTGGCAGTATCACCTGGCAGTGCACGCATACAAGAGCGTGGCGGGCTTTGGAACGGTAGGTTGCTTATCCCCGCCTTCTCGAACTTGAGTTATGACGACCGAATGGGTTCTTCTCAGGTTCTTCTCAAGTTTTCAAGCCATCCATCAAGGCTATACACTGTCAATGCCGAGTTAAACATACTGGAGGGAGCGGGCTGCGGAGGCGGCTTTCAAAACAGGTCGGAGGGAGGTTAGCGGGAGTCGAAGTCCGGGACGCTACTGTCATCTTTCGTGCGCTTTCGTGCGTATACTCCTCCAGATCCTGAATTCCTGTGTACGCAACAACTTATTCTCATGTTCCTGCAACTCGTCAGTGTTTTGGGCAGCAGACCCCAGCTATCTCGCGTCAATATTCGACTTTAAAGTGAGAGGACTGCAGCCTCGTAACATGGCATGTCAATACCGCGTCTGGAATGCTCTCCGTGCAGAGAACGGGAAGGACATTGACTGGGTGTTGGCGTTTGTGCAAGGTACATCGGATGTTGTCATAAAACGCGACCAAGCGTCAACACCTTCGATATCACGCATCAGAAAACGACCTACAACGGCCTCCACCCTTCCCCCTCCACAACCGGCCACTTCAGCCCATCCATCTCCAACCCCTCCCTCGCCCCTCTCCTCGGTCTTCCCTCCTCATCTTCCTCCTCCTCCTCATCATCATCATCGCTCACCAAAACAGCACTCCCATCCAAGCTCAGCCCATCCACACTCGGCGGCTCATACTCCTCCCCACCTCCATACCCATATTCCCTCCCCTTCGCCCCCCTCACCTGCTGTCCGCCCCATCCCTCCGCCCCACCCCCAATCAGCTCCTCCTTCTCCTCCCCCTCCCCCTCCCGCCCCTGACTCCGACTCCTCACATCCCGCACATACCCCTGCCGGCTCAACCCCGCCTCCGCCTTATACCTTGCCTTCTCCAGGCGGGGCTGCCACGACCTCGCGAGTCTACTAAGCGGGCTCTTCACTCCCGCCCTCGTCCCCGCCAAACCACCCCCCGCACCGTCCGAGCGCGAGGTGCTATACATAGCCATCGACGCAGCTGAGAGGGACGACTGCCTCCTATGTGTCTCCGCGTGCGAAGGCGTTGAGAAAGAGGTATGCCTCGAGAGTGTACCGATCCTGCGCTGGGTCTCCCCATCCCCATCCCCACGCCCTTCTCCCTCTCCCCGTAGTACGGGACAACCTCGGTGCCGCCGCCAAACACCGAGCTCGCAGGGGACCCGAGGACCTGCACGCTCTCGGGCCTCTTGCGGCGCGGTGGGGGCCCGGGGAGGGGAGGGAGGGGCGGGGAGGGGTGGTGCAGCGATTTGGAGCGGAAGACGCGGGTGGTGGGGGAGCTTTCGGGCGTCGTCATTGTCATGGAGTTCGTCATCGGGGTTGGGTGGGCATTCCGGGTGGGGGAGGTGAAAGGCGGGGGGTTGTGGAAGGGCGAGGATGTGAATGGCGGTTTGCGGTCGGGGTGGGTCGGGGGCCGGGTGGAGGGGAGGTCGGTTGTTGGATGGGCGGGAGAGGTGTGCGGGGAGGGCGTGTAGGGCTTGGTGGGGTGCGGGTCGGGAAGAGGGCGGTGGAACGGGTTGTTGTCTGCGGGCCTGGGGAACGGATTCGTGGTGGATAGAACTGGGGATGGTGACGTTGCCTCTCCCGAAGCCTGTGCAAGTGCGACATGCTCCAAAGAGGAGATGGACACGGACGGCGACGGCTGCTGCGGGTATGGGTATTCCGTTTCCTGGGCAACGGCGGCGCCCTCCTCTCCCTCCCCCTCCCCCCTCACTCGAGTCCGAAGTCGACCTAGACACCGACCCCTCTGATGAAATGTCGCCCACAGCGGTCCCTGTGCATTCACCACCACCTTCTCAGGGCTGACGCTCCGGTTATACCAGGTGCGAACCTGCGTGCCTATGACAACGGGTGAGCGGGACACGCGCGCACCCGCAAGGCTGTACCCACCCGACACCACCGCGCTGCTCTTCAACACCTGCAGCACCCTCTCCTGCTCGAGCTGTGCCTCAGCGCGCTTCATGGTCTGCGCGGCCTTGCTCGCCTGCAGGGACTGCTTCATCAGCGTCGACGTGGAACGGGAGGATGGGGTGGTATTGTTGGTGGAGTTCGGGTGCGAGCGGGCGCGATGGAGGTGAGAAAGGGCCAGGTTGGGGAGCCGGACTTGCGTGAAGGAGGGGAGAGGAGGATGGAGCCGTGTTTTGGACGTGGAATAAGCGGGATCAGGGGTGCCGTTTTGCGTGGAGGGAGGGGCGGTCGGACATCAACTGAGGTGCGGGCAAAGGGGTTGTGTGCAGCGTGTGGGGATTTGTGCGGGTCGCTGCGTTGGGAAGGGTGGACGGGCGGATGGGTGGCCGAGAATGGGTTTGACGACATAGGTTTTCGAAGCATTCGTGCATTTCTTGTAAGTAGATGCTTTCGGGTCAATTCGATTTGATATGAGTGCATACTGTATCTGTACAAACTAAAAGATATCCTTCTGCGACATGTTCATATGTTCGAGTGATTATGGATGAGACTACGTTTCCAGTGTAAGTATTCCCGTGAGTGCAGCTGGTCTCTCAGCATCTGTTGTTGATCCTGTGGTCTTTGCAAGGGTTAGGCACGTCTTGATTTGCACTCGGCTACCTCGGAACCCTTCTGATAGGTACATATTCAGATATTCTATATTCTATGTCTCTAAAAATTACAAGATATCCTCATCCCACCTGTGCGTTCCGGTGATGATAGATCATATCATTCTGTACCAATCAGAGTCTCTAACGTAGACCGTAGCGAATTCGGCCTCCAGATCTAAGGATAAGTATGTCAGAGCATGTCTAGCTCGAGGCGGGTCACCCCATACCATGCTCCTCAAGCAACTTATGGGTGATATCTTCCCGTTCACCCTATTCAAATTGCTCGAGTCGCAGAGCATCGCGGTCGATTTCGCGAAACGCCTGGCGATTGAAGTTGGCCCTTCCTCTGGGGATGATATTTTGCGTCTTCCTCCTTCTGAGTAGGATGGGTGACGACGAGGAGATTTGTGTCGTTTTCCTTGGAAAACCGCGCGACGAACGTCATGGCTTTGTCGTCATTGGCAAGCCTGATGCCGGGTCGTTGTTGAGAGTGCCATCGTCGGGCCTCTGCTGGCGCGACGAGGAGCCCGGCTACGCGCATAGTTCGAGTCGGTCAAATGTGGGTATCTGTGAGTCTAGTGTAAGGTGGTCCATCATGCATCAGGAATGGAAGATGGCAGAATGATTTGGACACGCACTTTCGAGATCGCGTCGACTCGTCACCCAAGATATGATGACGGGTCTCGCGGCAAAAAGGTGTCGTCGTCGACAAATGAGAGGAATTATGTATATGACCTACTGTGAAGAGTGAGAGTAAAAACATCCCCGCTTTCGAGAAGCGAACATCTATGGCGATGCATCAGCTGAGCGAAAGGACAAGGAATCGCATGACTCGCCAGTGACAGTAATGTCATTTACTTCGCTCCTTGTGACGACTGACTTTGTGCCTTCAGAGATAGCGTGCTTGGCAAGTTCACCGGGGAGGATAAGCCGCATTGATGTTTGGATTTCTCGTGATGAGATGGTCGACTTTATCGAGTAAGACTCAAGAGGCGAGTTCTAAGCGGCAGGAGATACGTGAGCAGTGAGCAAGAAGGCAACCACATCCACATCCACATCCGTCTCCACAACCCACACACACTCCCCCACCACCCTCGGCAAACGCAAACGCCCTCTCAAACCGCGCATCGAAGCAACACACGAGTGGAAGTGCCCCGTCCCGGGCTGTGGGCGGACCCACGCGAGTGTGAAGCTGGACGGCTCGTGGGTGCCGGAACCCATAAGCAGCAGTGGGAAAGACAAGGGGAAGACTAGAGCGGGGGCGGTGACGGTGACGGGCGGGGAGGGGGGCGATCGTTGTTTTTATATGATTTGTGGGACTAGGGTGGTGGGACTTGGGCGTGATGGATAGATTGCTTGTTACCCCCAACCATTGTGTGTTGGTTGAGCCGTAATTTGTATATTGCTTGCTTGCTCGGCTGCTGTCGGTGAGGCTTGAGCCCTGCGCCAACGCTGAGCATAGTACTGTTACGGATGTTGCAACCCATCCGAGGACCTACGCGGTCAATGCGCGGAACGCGTGCACGTCTATGTCAATTCGATGTAGCTGATATCGGCATACATGCGTATTTGCGTCAGTTTTCTTCGTGTTTGCGTCAAGCTACTAGTCGGGTTGCGGCCGAGAATTCCGAATCTTGGATATTATCAAAACCACCACATCCCAGATTAAAACATGGTTAGGGACGGGAGTTTTATTTTGGGTTTTGAGATATGGGATAGAGATAGCAATGTGTGAGTCGGCATGGTCAACGATGGCCCCAGTAGAAAATTAATCCAGGGAGCCGCAAGGTCCGTATCAACGCATCCGTGGTCTCAGACGCTGATAGTATGGCAGATCGTCCTGGTTCTGGATACCCAGATCAGTGACGGTCGTGTAACTGGCGGGGGTAGAGCGAACCTTTGTGAGAGAGGTTGGTGAGGCACCCAAGAATGTTCTTGACGACGGTTGAGGACGTGGTGCGGGACAGAAGCCGTCCAAGGAAGGCTATCATCCCTTCAGATTCTGCAGGGATGGCTTCCATCTACCATTTATCCTTAGACTGTCGTAGATATGGAGTGGTTAGACGTGGCTCACCATCCGTCGACAAACTATACAGACACTTCGTAGCATTTTCCTGCACCGACATCGATCCAAGAGATGTCAACAACGTCCGCAGAGCCGAGATCGTGTTAGGTTGTGCCGAAATACTTGTTCTGCCCTTCCCTATAGCCAATCTCATGAATATCCTGCACCAGATTCAAACAATCCGCAGCTCTCGTCTGCTCCTCCGACGGCCCATTATCCACAACCCACTGTAAGTTCCCATAAACCTGTTTCTTGCCCTGTAGCCACGCCCTTCCGATCTCTGTAACAAAATCAATGTCATAAGGCGCAAGAGGTGGAGACTAAGCATACCTGACGAGGTAAACCTATGCAAAAAATGCAACGCATACTTCTGCTGGTTCGATGATGCTCTCACAGCCAACACCTCACACACACTCGACATGATCTCCGGCCTGTTGCGGATGGCTGCATGGCTCGCATCTGCGCCCAATACCAACATCAGTTTCGACAACGAAGCAAGCAAGCATGTGGCATGGGGAACGGAAAGCACATACCCGACTTGGCCAGATTTCGCAGACACTGCAGGGCCTGCGCTTTGACGGCCGGAGTATGCGACTCGTGGCAAAGGCATGTCGAGAGGCCAGGTAGTAGGTCTGGATGGGCGAGCAGAGCGATTACGCCTTTTTCTACCAGGGAACCGGGGGTCAGAAACCGGCACTATGCAGAGGGGACGAGCTTGAACATACCGTCTACCGTTAGATTCCCCATACACAGCAACGTTTGTTCCTTCGTGATAGCCTCTGTGTCTGGCGTCCGACGGCTATGTCGGACAAACTCATGTCGACGAGCCGTCGAGGGAGCAGGTGAATATGCAGGAGTCACAAGTCACAAGGAGTGCCAGGGACCCCGGCCACACGCTCGACTGTCCAGACCCAACCAGGGACCCGACACGTTGGATTGTATTTTGAATAAGATCACCATACATCCGATGCTTCAAGATCGCTGATATTAGAAATAGTTTCTTCGATCTTCGATCACAATATGTTCAGTTTATCATCTGTCGTTTCATTGGAATGAAATTAGGAATTTAATCGTCGATTTTACCTTGGACATGTGTCTGGAGATATCGCAAATATATTCCCGATTTTCCCTGCAGATTAATGGGTGAACTTATTTTAAATATCATCAAAATATATTCTAACTAAAATCGGAGACTATATAAGCCCATGCCCGCAGTGTCTGGGCGATCCCGCTGCGGATATGGGGTCATGTGAACCATTAAGATTGTGTTTATCGACGCTTCTGGGCGCAGTCCATGTGCGGCGCGGGGTTTTTAGGCGGTCGGAAATCAACTGCCCGGTGCTGGAGTGGGTAGGGGGTGTTCGCTCAGCGCGGGGTGGACGCGACGCTGCTACGGTGTCACCGATGTTGGAGAGATCCGCGCTGGCCGTCGTACGATATTATGTGTGACGTTGATATTCATATGGGTTGACGTCGATGTTGGCAGCTTTTCTCTGTTGAGATGGGCTGAATAAAATGGACGAACAGCGCTGCGCAAATGTCGAAGTGAGATTCCGCTTGCGACTGATGATCAATGTCAAAGACATCTCGCACCATGAGACCAAGTAGTTTGTATAAAATTAAATCGTTAACGTGAGGGTGCGCGTGAACGCTGGAACGACAAGAGGGAAGGTAACGGAAATATACTGAATTATGAATATTGCTAAAAAAGGTCAGACGAGACAGGAGATGATAGAGATCTTCGCTGCAAAGACTGCGAGAGCACAAGTGCAAAAGCGAGGCGCGGGAGGATGTTCGGCAGATTTCTCGGTCCATTGTACGGGGTCCGCCTCCTTCGAGCGCAGCCAAAGGGAACGCAACGGAAGGACTGCAGGGTTAGACTCCGGGACCATGTGGCTCGCTGTGCGCGAGGCTGAGACGGAAACGGCCGAGCACCGTATCGGGTCGGGAGAAGCGCGGAGTATGGTGAATGAGCGGCTAAAACGAGCCACAGAACGAAGTATCAGAAGGAAACATAGTGTTTCTTTGTTGTTTGACCGTGGCAGCCGCTGCGCGCCATCACAGGTATACAGCTGCGTGACAGCTTCTCGAGATGTGGCAGCCGACCACGGGAACAGGTTCCATAACAAGGTGGTGCTGTTGGAGTCGCTGTGTAGTTCTGGGTACCCTGACTATTCTTCACGAGGCTGAGAGAACGGAACGTGAAATGAATACATGTGCCTGGCGGCAGTTTTAATAGTCAGGGAAGCAACACATCTCCTTCCTTTATGTGCGCCATCGATATCGATCGATGAAACGGAGGCTTGATGGACCCATCGTAGAAGGACGGCATTGCGATTGCGCCTTGCTGACACCTCGAGGCACACACGAGAAAGGGCAAATTGATGACGGCGCCTGACGTCGAGGTGGGCGCAGGGAGCCCGCGAAAACGTCCTAAACTGATGACAAGTGCCTGTCAATCCTATGACGGCATGCTGTTGCATCCATGAGGCGCTAAGTCCGTATTACCAAGGCATCGCGGTGGGTCGGTACTGAAAAGGGCTTTAGCGTCTGGGTGACAGGACATGTCAAGTGCTCAAGCGAAACTGGGGGTTATGGGCGGGATAATGATGTGACAAAAATCGGGCGGGCGGGATTTCTAGACTCGGTGAGCATACTGCGATTAGCTGATTTAAGATATTTTAGTCCGGGCTATGTCAGAGTACGCGGCGGCGGACAAGGAGGTCCGATGATCGCGTGGGGTACCCTGGAGATCAGAGAGCGCCGCCAAACAAGAAGCTGGTCAAGGGTCATTCCCAGCGGCATTGACACGGGTTGGCGCCACCAAGTGAAGTAAGCGGGGCGGACATGAGGTGTCTGGGACGTAGAAGGGTTGGAGGGATTGATCTGTGTGGAGAAGTCGATCGATACGGGCCAGACGTGGACTGTACGTTTCTATTCTGGCTGTCGCGCGAGATCCGGTTGATGACGGGTTCGTTATCGCGAGCATCCGAAGCCCTTGGAAGACACCAACGAGCAGATGTCAATAGATGCGAATCGGATAGTATGACCAACCAGGACGTACGCATCACGTTTCTGAGCGGGTGCAGATGTCTGAAGAAGCCTGGGACTACAGTTGGCCTCTTGTCGGCGTTTTGGAGGCAAAGCTTGAGCTTGACTGCGGCAAACCTAAACCAAAGTGGTTGAATGACGAGCGACCGATTAGTGAGGAAATGTGGGTCCCAAAACCAGGAAACGACGAGAACCGCCATAGAACCGCCAAACGCGGTGCAGACGTTCTGCGCAGAAACGATGTGAACACGCGGCGGGCGTGGGTGGCCATCAACGCTGACTGGAGCGCCTTCCCAAACCCAATTTGGGTCGCTGATGGCCGCCATGAGGCAAGGACCCCAGACACAGGTGCGGGCCCTTTTTCGGATGTATCCCCGGACAGTGTGAGTGGTCGGGATAGCCTGCACGAAGGGTCAACGCTCCGACTGAAATGAGACAGCGTTCAATGTGTAGTTTCAAAGAGGCTTAGCGTGAGATTCGGTGTTCGCGAGGCATTCTCCAACGTGTTGGCGTCCAAACCTTATGTTAGTTCTTTGAACGACTTGGTTTGGCCAACGCTGGGACGAGAACTTTGATGGAATAAGATATCATGACAAAGTCGCCCATGCGGTGCTGTTGAGCGTTCGTCGCACCCACTTTTGAGGCAAAATGGACCTACTGAGGATTTTCCAAATGTCGTCAGGTCAATCAGGGGATGGGACAAGGGGTGCAGGAACAGCGTGGCACAAAGAAACGCGATCGAACAGACCATTCTCGGGGAGGAAGCATCATGATCGCGGAGAACAAGAACGGAGGCAAAATTATTGTTTACCCGGATGTACCCTCTGCTCAAGCGACATTAACTACTTACACTGGATGAGAATCGACTGTCGAGCAATGGTCCTAAGCTCAGATGAAGAGAATTACCGAGATAAGTGCAGGGTCTCCTTCAATGCAGACAGCCCGGTATGGATTAGAGCGAAAAAGACAATAAAGACTTCCGCCCCTCGCACCAATGAAGGATCGCCAGGACTCAGCAGAGCCTTCGTGGGAAACGAGATACCAATGGCATGGCTTCAGAGAGCACAAAGACCTCCCTTCGATGTAGCGCCATCACTGAACCGAGGACACTGATGGGACATGATGAACAAAGGGGGGCACGGAGACGCTGTCGCCGGGACGCGAGAACTGATGAGAAATGGAAGTCGAAAGGGCGGGATCGCGTGATGCGCAAGCCGCGAACACGTTGCACGGCAGAAGGCAGGCACAGCAGCTCTACAACCACCGAGGACCTACACACGCGGCGTGGGACGGGAGGGGCGGAGGACTAACGATATGTCAGTAAGTATGTGTGGGCGAGGTCGCGCGCGGAGCCCTGGGCGGTGATCAAAATCGACGAATTCGATTCGGCGTGGGGTAGTTGCCGGGTCGGGTTCATCTAACGATGTGGAGTAGAGTGGGGTGTATCCCACACGGTGACTGACGCATCCTACGCGCTCGAGATGACCGACAAGCGAGGAGTCGGCGCGTCAGAAGGCTTCTCGAGCTAGCCAGTTCCGAGTAGCGTTTCCTTTATGAAGAGGTTGGTGATAAGGATCACAAATAATTTACCGGGGCCCTTCGACGATGAACAGGAACCAGGGCCAACGCGCTCAATATGTTAATAGCCAATCAACTGTGCGTCATAGCCCAAAGACTCGAAAAACCCGACGACTGAGCGAAGGAGATGAGTTGCTTCGTGAGTTGAGGAGGAATGCGATAAATTACAGTTGGGATAAACACCGGAAGGATACATTCTTCTTCCCTGCACAACGTATGACCCAACGTGTACGCAGAACCCGAGGTACAAGCACGGATGGCGCATTACAAAGTCAGATCCCTCGATCATCGCCGATCCCGACGATCCCGCAGCCATAGGCGGTAACGATCTACAATGAGATCTAAATGCGAGTCCTCGATAAACGCCGGTGGTTTAAGTGGTCATGGCGGATGCGACGGGACGGGGTGAACGGGAGTGAGGAGACGAGCTCTTTTACTCATTAAAGAAACAGCCCTCTCAATCTCAGAAGATCACGGTGTAGGAATGAAAGGCGGACGTCGGATATCTTTTCTGAAAGTACAAATGCCGTGCCGCAACGACCACCGAGAACGAGAACAAAACAATGACCATTAACATCCAGGCGCCACGCTGGCGATGTTCCCAACCTCGACTTCACGGAAGTCTGCCTCTGATCCGCTTCCCCCCCCAGAAATATGTGGCCGTGTCCATGAGGAGTCAAACGCTGAAGATGCATACGATCCCAACCTCAACTTTACGGAAGTCTGCCTCTGATCCGTCCGCCCCCCCCAGGAATACGTAGCCTTGTCCACGAGGAGTCAATGAGGTCCCCTGCTAATCGATCGTCCCCTCGACGTCTATGTCAGAGGAAGGGACACGAAGAAAACGTGTGGCGATCGAACACGGGGGCGTGGGGGAAAGGGTCCCGTCACGCGTGGGGGACAGATGCTCGTTATCCCGTGGCAACGTGCGATCGGAGGAGTACGGAAGCACTATTCGTGCCGCTGGAGTACTTTCGAAAAGGCGTCGGCGCCACGGACGAGCCCATGGAGAAGAAGAGGGTCAGAAGGGGAAGGAAGGGGGTAAGTTCGTCGACGGAGAGCGGTGGAGAGCAGATTCAAGTACTCTGAACACGACTCGAGCGATGAATGGAGCCGGGATGAGGGGTAACTTTAACGGGTTCGCGACGCCAAGACCGAGTTCAGGCGGGATGTACGAGGAATCGCGGGGTAGGGACGGTTCCCGAAATCCAACTCTTGGACCCGAGACGCGCGTCAAATCCCTGCGTTGCGTCAAAGACTTGTGAAGGAGAAAAGGGAAAGGGCTCTTAGTGTAATAGAACGGCAAAGACCCTGAGTCCCTCGCGTACGAGTAGATTACGAGTAGACGGGAATCGGCGGGCGATGTTGAGAGCTGGGAAAAGGTAGATGGGGCAAGGGAGGGGGTAGCTTGACGGAGAGCGGTGGGGAGCGGATTCAAGTACTCTGTACACGACTCGAGAGATGAATGGAGCCCCGACGAGGGGTAACTTCAACGGGTTAACGACGCCAGGACCGGATCCATGCGGGATGTACAAGGAAGCCCGGGGTGGGGACACTTCCCCCAATCCAACTCCTGCTCCCGAGATGCGCGTCAAACCCCTGCGTTGCGTCAAATGCCGCAGACAAGAAGGGAAAGGGTTCATAGTGCGATACAACGGCAAAGATCGCGAGTCCTTATTGTACGAGTAGATGAGAGTGTGCGGGCGATGTAGAGAGCCTAGAAAAGGTGGTTGGCGGTGTCAGTTGGTTAAGCAACTATGCGTTCGGAGAATTGTCCACATACCTGATACGGTACTGAGAATCCCGAACTTTAGGTCGATGAGCAAAGAGCACCCAGACGCGATACGATGCGCAGGGAGGACTTCGGCGTGAGACGTGTACTACACGATGCCGATGGAATTATCTCTGCTAGAATTATGAGTGTTCGGTTTGAAGGAAACAATAAGGGTGGACGCGTACCGAGGGGGACATCAAGTCGAGACGCCGTGTTCCGTTCCAGGTCGAAGGTTGCGCTTTCGGGAACGAAGCTGGCGGTGTATATACGGTACCATGACCGCTTGAGGCGCGACGACGACGACTATATGTGCACTGGATAAGGATAGGCGGGCTACGAGAGACGCGATCGACTATCGTTTCGAAATCGGGTCAGTCGGTGGGTTGGAAAGACGGCGATGGAACCGTTATTCGTACCTTGTCCAACGAAGCTTGGGTCCCAGGGGACGTGGCTCGACGTTAAGGAATAACCTGATGTTTCGATGTGTCGATTTATATCTGAATGAGAGGATATACGAGGGTCTCCGTGGAAAACGACATGACACCATGACACCAGAGGCGCGACGACGTCGTCGACGGATGTGTACTGGATAAGGATATGCGTGCGACGAGAGACGCCACCGACTAACGTTTCGAAATCGGGTAAGTTGGTGGATGGGAGAGACGTCAAGCGAACCGTTATTCGTACCTTGTCCAACAAAACTTGAGTTTGACTTGAGTCCTACGGGACGTGGCTCAGCGTTAACGGAATGACCTGATGTTTCGATGTGTCGATTTAATCTAGATGAGAGGATATCCGTGAGTCTCGATCGCAAACAGCACGGATGACGGGAGAGATGTGACGTACCTCTGGAGGTGAGTGTACGACCCGCGCTCGGACGTACGCACGATAAAGCATCGGATCGTGACGAATGCATGTCATACCGAATGTGGAACGTAGCACGACATGCGGTGGGTAGTGTATATCCGACTCATGTTGGTTGCGGTATGATTCGGCGACGGTCTTGGCTATATATGTCTGGAGAAATGTGACCCCCGCTCTAAACGACGTAAGTCTATGAGAAAGCGAGGCGTTCGAGGGGACACACCTAGCCTAAGCTTTGACACCCTGCATCTCTGGAAAGAAAATCGCGCGTCGAAAACACGAGATATGGAGGGAAAAACGGTAAGATGCTGCCGGTGGGTTATAGTCAATCCAGAACGAGGCCCATGTTCCATAGCCACGACGTCAAGGTGTAGATGACTGGGCTACATCGTTGTTGGTGCATGCAAGGGTTTTGAGAGAAATATAGCTATCGTACGATTCGAGGATCGGGCGTTCGTGGATGAACGTAGGCAACGACGCTTGCGGCGGGTATAGGAGGCGGATGTGTGACACTTCACGGTGATCGGTAATGAAGAGCCGAATACGAGGTTGGCGTGAAAAGATGAAGAGTTTCGCCAAGGTGTACTCGACCTTGTGTTAGCTTGTGAAGAAGTGTGCAAGATGTATTTTCGAAAGGTAGTGAAGGCTGTCGGAATTCTATTAGCAAAGACCAGAGCTATGCACGAGAAGATGTACCTCGAGGATAAGCATCGGCGGCGGTAGGAGGTTGTCGATGACGAGGCTGTGCGCGACACGCTGGAACGGGTGTGCACCGGGAGCGGGATTCGGTCCAGGGCATAGGGTGCTCCTCACACGAGGCATTGTGATTCCGCAGGACGAGGGTGCTTACCACCTCCCTCTAGCGCGATCCGAGGGGATAGCCCATGACACGCTTCTCGCGATGGGTGTTCCCGGGGTCCTCTCGCGCCTCGTGTTGTTCAACCCTATGCGCGCGTGATGCCCGGAACGGCGGCCCCGACTCCGGAGCTGTCCCGATCCAGCGAAAAAGCGGCCGAAAGGAACGAAAACAAGGCGAAAAAAAATAGAGGGGCACAGGTCGACCCGAGGTCTTGGATTTGGATATGAACCCTTCGGGGCGACCCCACGGAAATGCTTTTCCCGCCTGCCCCCCATCATCATCTGAGTCTGCATGTCTGTCTCCCCTGAGACCACCACCAGCTCGACCACAACACACAATGCCCTCCGCTCCCCGCCCCTGCCCCCGCCCCCGCCGTCCTCCTCCTCGACCACGAAACACACCGGCGGGGCTGGCGACGCTGCTGGCAGAGGCCTATGGGGACATCGAGGCGCTCCGAAGAGAGGTGACGGCGCTGCGCAAACGTACTGAAAAGGCGGAGAGGCTGGCGTCGTCTCTGCAGACGCTCCGCTCCCTCCCCCCCACCGACCCCAGCACCACCTCCCCGACCCACCCCTCGCCCCTTTCACCCGCGGACGAGGCAGCGGCGATCATACAGGCCTACGAGGAACGTGCCACGCGTGCGGAGATGGCAAGGGACGAGGCGGAGGCTCGGCGCGCTGCGCTCACGGATGGGTGGACACAGCTGAACCAGCACCTCGCGCAGCTGGACACGGCTGCTCTGGATGCGCGGATGGGGTTTGCGAGGGTGGTGCAGGAGGGAGGGGGGCAGCTTGTGTTGGGGAGTGTGCCGGGGATGGGAGGGGGGAGGCATAGGGGGAGGGTGTTTGCGACGCCGGGTCCGTTTCCGGGATTACCGTTGCCTCCGCATCCTAATGCTACGGGGTCGAGGCGCCCGAGAACGCCGAGCGTCGATGCGTATGGACAGCCGCCGAATAAACGGTCAAGGGGAGATTACGATCCAGTAAGTTTCTTTGTTTATTTATTTTTTCTGATACTTATTGGTCCCAGAACACGATGTATGTCGAGCAGGCACGAAACTACTCGCAACTGCAGCTATTATCCACGCCACGCATGATCCTCCCTCCAGGCGAACACCACCTCACCTCGAAGCCCCTCTCCACCACCCTCTCCTCCTCCCACCTCCACCCTCCGCGTCACCACCGCCACTCAAACCCAACCCACCACCGCCCCGGCTCCCGCTCCCACTCCCGCCAATCCCGCTCCTCTTCCCGCTCCTCCTCCTCATCCCTCAGTGTCGACGAGATGCTCCTCCAAGCCACGGACGGCGTGCAGCCTAACGGGAACGGGAACGGCGAGATGCAGCACCATCCCCAACAGCAGCAGCAGCCACAACAACAACACCAAAACCTCGGCGTGCCCTTGCACCACCACCACTCCCGCCGCCGATCCAGACGCGACGAACACGTGTCCCACACCCACCGCACCATCCCCTCGCCCGCCCACTCCCACGCCCAAATATACCCTCCTCCTCAGCCACAGCATCAGCACCAGCATCATCCCTTTGAGCACGACCAGGGGCAGGGGCAGCACGTCCGCAGAGCGTATACGGCGGGTGACTTCGATGGGACGACTAAGACGGTCGTTATGGGCCCCGCGCGACCTTCGACTGCTGGGACTTCTGGTGCGGAACCCCTCGCGCAGCCGGGGCAGGCGAGGGAGTTCCAGACGCATATTTTCGCGCCGCCTGTTACGGGTGCGCCGGTTAAGAAGGCCAAGTTTGGGGGAGGGGGTACGTTCTTTTCTCCATCATGTCGATTCGATTTGAGGTACTGACGACGTGTTGGTTTTTTCTTAGCGGTGTCGTCGCCTGCGATTGTGTCGACGGCTACGACGGCTGCGCCTGCAGAAGGCTCGACGGGACCCGGTGGCGGAGTCGGGACGACGTACCCCGCGACGAACGAGCAGGGACAGAGGATATGTCGGCAGTGTGGGATGCCTGGACGGTATAAGGATGGGAAGTGTGTGGAGAAGTGGGGGCCGGGGCCCATGGGGCCTGGGACGGTGTGTGATCGGTATGTCCTTTCGATCTTTTGCTAAGGTTGAGAGAGGCTAATGTGCGTTGGAACGTAGGTGTAGGAAGAAGATGAAGAGGGTGGAGAGGAGGGGGACGCTTGAGAGTCAGGCGATGGCGCAGCAGCAACAGCAGCAGCAGTTGGCGAGCGCGAGTAGCTTGGCGCAGTTACAGCAGATGCCTCAGCGCGCGCATTCGCTCTCCCAGTCCCAGTCCCAGTCCCAGTCTCAGTCTCAGTCGCAGTCTCATCACGCCCCCATCCACCGCACCGACACCATGCCCGCCCACTCGCACAACCATAACCAGACGCACACCCAGACCCATTCCCAGTTCACGGTGTCCTCTGCGCGTACGGTCGAGCATCAGAACCAGAGACGCGCGCCGACGAGCCCGGGGCCTGCGATCGCGGCGCTGAGGGAGATGGAGGATGATATTCCTACGTCGGCTGTTCCGCGCGGAGGAGCGGGGAGCCGTTCGAGTTCACGCAACGGGGCGCGGCGGGGAACACCTGTTGTGGGTCTTGGATCGGTGGGAGTAGAGAAGAAGGTGTCGCCGCTGGGGAGGGGAGGGGGGAAGACAACCTCGCCCGGGGTGGGCGAGGTGATGGATGTGGATGCGGATGGGGACGAGGAGGAGGATGCGGAGGCGGAGATTGAGGCTGAGATTGAGGGGTTGGTCGGGGTGGGCGAGGATGCGGCCAGTGTGAGTGGTGGGAAGGGGGGGAGACGGGGTTTGATGGAGGTGGATGGGGAGGGGGAGGGAGATGCGGAGTTGGACCTTTTGGAGGCGGTGGATGCGGCGGAGGCGAATAGTAGTTCGTCTGGGGGTGGAGGGAAAGCTGAGGGGTGAGGATGTTTTTTTCGGGTCGTTTTTTGTTCGGATGGAGGAGGATTGGTGGATGGATCGTGGGTGTCTTTGTGCTCCGTTCTCCCTGCGTTTTTGTCTTTTCTTTTTTCTTTTGCCTCTTGTCTCGTCTCGTCGTTGCTGCTCGTCGCTATCGTATCTATGGACACGCCGATCCACCCCCGATGATACCCCCCTACACTCTTGTCTTGTCTCTTTCCCGCATTACGCTGTACCATGTCCCCCTCCCCGCCCCATGTTCTCCAGGAAAAAGTTAAAAGTACATATGCACATGCACGACTTTTGGTTGTGGTGTGCGTTATCACTTGTCAGGATAGATTGTAATATTTTCATACCCGCTGCGCATTTTGACGTGTGCTTAGTTGGATGCGAGTCTTTTGGTGTGGCGACGAGATCGAGAGGCGTTCGGCGCTCGCAGCGCTTGTTGGTGCTTGTCTCTGTATCAGTGCAATCTTCAATCTGTGGACTCCCGAGAAGATGGCCGAGATGCCTGGCGAGGAACGGGTGCGATGATAATGAGCGACTTGTTTCGATTTAGCAGCGTAGTCACAAGACGAGAGTACGGGCCGAACTTTTCTTCGCAGCAACAACGGGGAACAGTGACGGTCAAGGTCTCTCCAGCATGTACATATATTTCTTATACCCTAAATGTCTTTGAACAGATCGTTCGCACTCCAAACACGAAACGAGTCATTGATCGATATAATGGTTGTACATCAAACACTGCCATCTAAAGATCTAAACTGGGCTCCTTGTCGTAAACGTACTTGTAGATCTCGCCGAGCATCTTTTGCTGCGCGGGCGGCAGGTCTGACCCGAGAACGGCGAGGCTGACGTCGTTCGGGCTCGCCGTATGGGCCGCTGAATTGCCCTTGGCGCGTATCACCCCAGGTGCGAAGACCATCTCCAGAGCTGGACCAGACAGGCGAGTGACGCCGCGAGCACTGCAGGAGTTGCGGACGGCGGTGATGGCGGCCTGCGCGTTGGGGAAGACCTGTCGAGCAAGGGTACAGTCATCCAAGAGCATCTCCTTGGCGCGGTCGAGGACCACCCGGCGGTGAAGCGCATGGAGTACGGGGGTGTGCTAGGACGGCAACGGGGTTGAGACGAAAACTTAATTCGGCCAATAAATGACGTACCCGCTGGACCTCGGCCTTCAACTCGATATTCTCATTCTCCAGCCCATCTACCCTGTCCGTCAAGGCGCTATTCTTCCGGTTGAAATCGTCCATGCGGGCCTCCAGGTCGGCGTTCTTTGACTTCAGGTCGGCGTTCTTCCGGTTGAAATCGTCCATGCGGGCCTCCAGGTCGGCGTTCTTTGACTTCTCCTCGGCGAACGCTGTCGTCAGCGCGTCGAGTCTGGCGACGATGTCATCCATCTTGGCATTGGCGGGACTTGGGGCTGGGCAGGTCGCTTTCCAATGGGTGGATGTGAGACGCTGTACACGCAAGAGAGGGATAAGGATCACGTACCGTTCAATTTCTCCAACTTCTCCTCCAGCACCAGATTCTTGCGCAACACAGATCTGGTGCGCTCGGCCATGGTGTGGACGAGGCTTGCCTTTTCAGGCGCCCGCGCTAACTCGAACCGCAATACAACCGGGTTCTTGAATTGGTGATCCCGGCTGAGCTGACCGATGGGACCATCGCCATTAGTGAGCATGGCTAAAACAAATATCAAAACTGCTTCAGCTAGAAATATAAAAGAGAGGGCTTACGGTACGAGAAAGACCAGTCTAAGGCCTCGAGAGGTTCCTCGAAGACGGTCGGATAAGCAGCTGTAAGGTTTGCAATGCAAAGTGCGACCACGTCAAGCAACGCGGTCGATGACGGAAAGGTTTCAGAGTGCGTGAGAAAGGGCACAGTCACGAGACCAATAACTTTGATCTCCTCGGGGACCTGATGCGCCTGTTCCGCCGCCAGAGAGTCCTGAGTGTTGTTCGAGTCTGACGCAGAGGCTGACATCGTGAGGAGGAGGAGGAATCACTTGTTCGATCCCAGACGATCCATGTTTACATGATAGACGCCTGTTCTCGAGCCTTGAGGTAGGTTAATATCTTATCGCGATGATCAGTGTTGTCACTGTTTGGTCCCAAGGGCGAAGGCTTCAACGGCCCGCCTGCGGATCCGGGCTCTCCATTTCTCTCTCCATCGCCTCCTCGTCGTGTACCGTTCTTCAGGAACACCATGGAGCCGCCAGCTGCCTCAGGTAAGTCCTATTTGTGTTTTCATTGATCATCTTTACCTTTTCTATGTAATCACCTCGCTTATTCTATAGAAACAGCAACAGCAAATGTTCAGGCTTAGGGCGCCTTAGGGCATGCCAATTTGGTAAGTTACCGCGACCTGGAATACACGAAGTCGCGGCTATAACAAGAGCCAAGACAAATGACCGCGACTTTGTAAAATCAAGGTCGCGGTCAAAACATCTTGACATGGCTATGTGTTACATCCCGCCAAATGGAGCCGCGACCTCTGTTTTAAGAATGTCGCGGCCCATCCTCTGACGTCGGACATAATAATCGACCGGACACTTCGGCGGTGGCCGCGACTTTGTAAAATTCTATAGAAACAGCAACAGCAAATGTTCAGGCTTAGGGCGCCTTAGGGCGTCCCAATCGGGAAGGTGACCGCGACTTAGAAGATACAAGGTCGCGGGTCTACACACTCGCACTACAATACGATGACCGCGACTTAGGAAAAGCAAGGTCGCGGTGTTGAATTGTGAATGAACGATTCAACCACCAGACCCGTGAACCCACACATTACAGGCCAATGTATATATTACAACAATATACGATGGGTTATATTGCTTGTCTCAAGTTGGGGATTGCGAAGCATAAACCTGTAATCACAATAGTAAGTCACGCCGCGATCTCGGCATTCCAAAGTCGCGGGCCACACCCGCGACCTTTCTATTCCAAGGTCGCGGGGAAACACACCGCGTGATATAAGTATCGATATATGTTGTTTGATGATTTACTTGATAGATGGAAATGATCATATGGATCAATATTGATAAATCAACTAATATGGGTCTAACCCTATATATATCAACATGGGTTAAGGTATATTCCAAAATCATTAGGGTTAGGGTTGAGTGTTGTTTTTTCTGGGGAGTATTGGGTAGGTCACTTCTAGTTTAGTTCTATCCGTAATAGGTACTACAATACAATCAGTCGTTCCCATACGTCGACTGAATACTATCCGTAACAGGTTATGCCCCCATGCGCTCCAAAAACACTCAGTTAGACACCCGGAATTGCTGCGAAACAAACCACGATTTTATTTGAAACCTACCCAAAAACTACCTACCCACCAAAAGTTGCCATCGTCTCGAATAACCGTGTCGTATCAACTTCTAGGCCTACGCGCAACCGATTCAACAGATGACCCCACCTTGAAATCGGACTGGCGAACATACCGAATGCTTTCTGAAAGGTCATTTACAGTTCCGGGCAGTCTAATACAACCTATCAATCCCGACACCTCCACACCGAAGTCTGTGCGCGAGAAGACATTCTATCTCCTCGATAGTCGTGTTCTTGTCGCCCTAGCAGCAAGCATCTTCCAGTCTCTGTCTTCTTCGGAGCTCAAGTCTGTCCCAAAGATGACTGTTCAGAAGGAATATCCGTACCGTGAACGACTAGGTACGTACCATGAGTCTCTCGAGATTCGAGAATTCATCTCACATCTAATATATGAGCTACAGGCAAAGCAGCATTCCTCTGTCAACGACAATCAGAGGTAGAGCACGGTCAGCGAATTCTCGAACATATTGGCGCACACATTCTCTACAATAAAAATGTCCCACGTACCGATGAACCCTGTGGTTGCTGCCTTCGTCCAGGTGCACTCTGCCTTTACTATCTGACAAAAGGAAGAGGTGCACAGGGTAAGCCGAAGATCGACGATGAACGCACAACGTGTCCTATCAAACTCACCTTCTCATATGGTGTCGCTGCTGTATCAACCCAGACAGCCCCTTGCTCAAATGTCCCAATCAAGTGCCCATCCTGCAAAGGGAAGGAGCCCGCGGTCTGGCGATATAACCTAGAGGAGCACTACCGCCGTGTCCATGACAAGTCGATACCACCAACCACAAACGACATTGGGGGATCTCGAATTTCGAAAAGGCTGCAATGAAGGAGATATGGAGAAAGCATCAGCGTGTCGTTGTGAAAAGGAAGAAGAAGACAAACATACCAGCTTTGGTTGTTTCGGATGCCCACAGAGCTGGAATCCCAGCAAGGTAAGCCGCAACTTGATTGATCCTGCAGTTGTCGACTGTCGTTCTGAGGCTCGATTTTAGCGCACCATTGCCAACTACGGCAGCAAGAGAGGTCGACGGTGACGACGGCGACGCGCATGCTAGTGACGAGGACGCAGAAGAGGACAACGAAAGCAGCGAGTAGGACGACGTGGGAGAGGAAGAACGACAGCATGAGATTGACGTTGACGGCGCCGCTTCCTTTTACTCGGGGGTCGATTACGTCGTAAATCCCGCGGACTTTGCAGTATCTGACGACGATGACGACGAGAATTCAGAAAAGGTAAGTCTTTCATTTGAGCGTGCTTCATACTTTGCTTACCACCTGTAGTTCGTCATCGAACATGATTCACGCGTGGGCATACCAATGTCAGAGGGTACTGCACTATCAAAACCAGATATGCCGGAAGCGCAGTCTGCCAACCCGGAAATCAACAATATAGACACAGATGAACGCGAGGGCGCCATTGAAAACCCAGTCGAGCCGAGTGTACAAGCTACTGCACCTGACAAAGACGACGTGAACGCAGATAGTCGAAATCCCGCCTTGATCCCGCCGACATTGCCCCGAATTCGACAATTGCAAGCGAGGTTGCGGGACGCGGCAAGAGGAAGAGAAAGATCGTCGAAATACATGGTCTGAATAACTGTGAGTGCGGCGTTCCAGCAGATACGGCCTCGGAGGATGTTGTGCAATGTAAACGCGAGGCTTGTGAAACTCAATGGGTATGTCCATTAACAAATTCAACACTACAAATATGCTGATTACTTTACATCATGTAGTGGCATCTGACCTGCATTGGTCTTGAGCTTGCCCCTCGGAACTGGATGTGCAGGACGTGCAAGGCGTCGGGAGGAGGAAAGGCGAAGAAGGTGGCACGAAAATGATGTCATATATGTCCAAATGAGGAAATAAATCACGTGCCTGCTTATGTCGGTCGGTCGGTTCAAGGTTCGTGGCCTTAGGAAAAAATTCGACTCTAGTTCGTATTTTTGAATCCCGGGAGCCCCTTGTTCGAACCCCGAACCGCCGGACCGAACCGTCGGTTCTCGTTCAGTTCTCGTTCAGTCCTTCCTCCAGCACAAACGTTCGGTTCTGGGTTCTGCAGGTCTTAACGTCCTCGGGAACCGTACAGAACTGGGTTCAAACCGTGAACCAAAAGGTCGGGCCGAAAACCGCGGCATCTCGGCCGGATCACTAGAGGTTTACAGTAGTGAGACGGCAACCTTTGCTCAATTTTTTCTGACCATCCAACAAACCACTCAAGTCATGTCATGGCTCAATTCACTCAGTGACAACGTTCCCATCGTTGCCAACTCAGACGCTGAGTCGGATGACACGCTGCCGGAGGTTGCTCAAATAGGCCAAGGCTCGAAGGGGAAAGAACCAGCCAGGCGTGTCGCAGGCAAGCGGATTCCCAAGCCCAGTGCCAAAGTCCGTGCCTCGAGCACGCTGGACAACTTTTTCAACCATACATTTACTGGTATGTTCTTTTTTCTGACATTTTCCCAGTTTTCTTACTGTCCCATCAACAGTTGGAAGACGTTCAACAGCATCAAAATCAGGTACGTTCACACTTACCGAG